>CM076089.1:25294150-27694150 GCA_038088585.1 Chrysina gloriosa
TTCAGCTCGAGCCATCATTAGTGGATCGAATGGAAACAGTTTCATTTCTGGTATTCCCACCGCTAAATGCGGTTTTAATTCGTTTATTGTGTTTATAATGCACGCATCTAAATTGGGATCGTTACGCTTGCATATTTTAACGTAACTTGCTGAAATAAAAGAAAATAAATCAAACAAAGTAGGAGGAATTAAAACAAGATAATATAAAACATCCACTGTTAAAAATAGTTAGAATGTGCGGTGTCTTCAATGCATTCAAGAAAACTGGTACTTATTTTTACCATACCAGTTTAAATACTTTGGAAGTTTTAGTTTTGTAATTCTTGATGGAAAACTGGACTTAAGGTAAAAAGCTTCAATGCAAGGCCTTTTTCTTTCGTGATTTTCTATAAACAGTTAGCTGTGAAAATATGATGTGTTCGATTGATTCCACAAAATATAATAGCAGCTCAAAATTGAAGTATGAGAAAAGTATCAAGAAAATATTACAAAATTTAATTGTAATGCTTCAAATTTGGTACATAATATCTTCGCATTTGACAAAAGTTGGATTTATTAATATAAGCCTCAAACAAAAGGAACCACCAGTCGAGTATTCCAAAAAGATTGAACCCCGATTTACTAAGCTTACAAAGTCTTTTAAACCAAAAATAACGGAAATCCTTAGAATGATATTTTTGTTGGTGAAATCTTTTCAGAAATTTTCAAATTGGTAAGATCAGAGTAAAAGTTAACTAAGTTTAGACGAATTTAACAAATTTAACTGAATGCATACCATATCTTAGGGTGTATGATTAGATTCGTTAGAAGGAATCTGTTTTATATGTATAAATGGAGAACAACACGTACGAAAATATAAAATAAATGTGAAAACTTACGTATTCTCGTCTTTTTACACTGCACAAAAGTAAAAAGAATGACCGCTAGCACAATTAAAACACCAACAAGACTCCTCATTTTCACTCTCTCAATTTCTAACAGTGAATAATGGCAAATATTTGCTTGCATTTAAATTTATGTGAAACGTAGAAAGGCCCAGGTAATTAGAAATTAATGTTTTAAAAGTCATTTACACGATAGGTATACATATAATCAGAAATTTGTGCGCCGTGTTAGGTTCATGTATTGTCTCGGTTTATTTATAGGTAGGTATAAAATTAAGCGAAAGGTATGAATTGTTGATAATGCACGATGAGCATTGTTTCAGAATATATGTACATATATTAGACCAAATTTTAAAAATTATATGGATATATTAGAAATAGTGGTAAAGAAAAGTTATTTCATAATAATTGATCCGTCGCGGTTTCTTTCACATTTATCCACTCTACTAGATGTACTTGAAATTTTGTGAATCGTGGTTTCTTGAGAAATAGGGTTCAAGATTCTTCTAGTTTAATTAATCTTTTGACCTCGTTGCGCGGAAAAAGGTGGGGCTGTGATCATCAGACTCTCCTCATTCTATACAAGGGACTGATAAGGTCCAGACTTGAATATGGATGCTCGTTGTTTGCATCTTGCTCAAATAGCTACCGTCATAAATTAGCTAACATCAAGTTTCAAAGCCTGAGAATTGTTTTGGAAGCTGCGGGATCTACCCCCACAAATGCTCTTCAATTGCAAACAATGGAGCCCCCCTTCTGAATCTCAGATTTCGTCTCTTAACAAAGCGGTATTTATTAAGAAAGAGTCGTTCAAACGGCCTGGTCATCCCCCCCCATTTTACCTACTACCAAATTATCATTTCTTATTTTTTATATAAGAAAAATGCAAGGAATTATTCACTGTTAGGCCTTTTAGTTTGGTAGGCAAATTTTATAATTCATTAACATGCTATTTCGACACCAAATAAGTCGTTCGGACATTATTTGAAAATTTCCTTTAATTTGTCTGATCAATTTAGATAGTGAACTTTTCTGGCTCGGTGTACGACCCTTTTAATATCATTTTGCTGACTCTATCGAACTATTCTTTGTTGTATAAAACTGCTAACTAATTTTCGCCGGTCACGATTTTTTTCCTTTGTCTTTTTTCACGAGGTGGATAACTTTAACTCAGGCCTATTTGGAGTTTTCGAATAATTTGTGTCGTTATGATAAGGATAGGTTATAAATCATAGATATTCTCATTTTGTTACTTGTGAGTCACAGGTCAAGCAAATTTCTATTCTTTCCACGTTAACCGTTTTCGATATTTGATTTGTGCAATGGTAAAGTAGCACTCATTAATCTCTATCCTTTATCATGCAAGGATGCCGACGCTAGAAGTCGACAAATTGAGCAGAATGATACACAGTGTAAGTTATGACAATCAGAGCGTATCTACAAAGAACTTTTGGGTCCATTTAATAAGCCATACATCACCCTAGTCCCTATTTGTTACAGTAGAAGTAAAGTATAGTCAGACTCCTGTTAATCAAAGCTAAAATTGACTTGCTACTTTACTACAAGAATGGTGATTTGAGATGTAATAACAACATCTTAAATCATTACCAGTATATAATTAATATATTAATATTTCTGAATTATAACTTATCTAGAAGTGGAAATATAAGTATATAGTTTACGCAAAATATGCCTTATTAGTTAGTAGTAACTGCAAAAATTTGTTTATATTTTTTTCTCTTAAAATTTCGACATTTGTTCCATTTAAATGTGCTAATCCTAAATAAGCTATCCATTTAAGAAAGCCAAGAATATAAATTTGTATATATGCATATGTACATACTTACAAACATATTACACCTGCGTACATATATTTATGTTCATACATACCTATGTATTACATTACTGACATTTAAACAACGAAGTGTTCTTAGAATAAAGACTCTGCATTTATACGTGCATTTATAAACAAAGAATACACACATTTAAAATGTTAATTTGGCAATAATTCTTCGTTGCAAGATTGCAATTCACTCGATTTTTCATATGCATCGCAAACAGACACACCATTTCAAACTTAAATACGTTAGTACGAGAATCTATGTATGCGCGACAATGTTGAAATCCATCGTAATTAATTTATTTTTATTAGTTAATTTGTATTCCTTCTGCGTAGGTAATAGTAAATTACGTAAGTACATAGATTTAATGCTGGGCGTGTAGAAATACAATTAATATGTGTTAATATTGTGGACGATTTACAGCTACATTTCTAAAAGTATGTCACAGGAACGACACAAATCTCAATGAATGTGTCAAAGAAGCGATCGAAAATCTACGTCATTTAATCGCTAAGGGTATACCGGAGTTTGGAATACCTAGTTGCGAACCGTTATGTATTCCGGAGGTGATTATTGATCAAGGTACTGGCCCGGTTTCTGTAAAATCCACTTATAGTGGTATTAGGGTCTATGGACCTTCGGAGTTTCAGTTAAAAAGTATTAAGTAAGTTCTTAGATTATTATTTATTTATTTTTTTTTTTGGTTTCGTACACAAACTTTCCTGTAACTTTGTCCAATACTTCCAAAAATCAACATTGAGAATTCTATCACTTGATTACCAAGCAAAGTAATTCTCAAAATTTTTACAGAATCGATTTAGACAAGGACAAAGTAACGTTAAAATTATGGCTGCCACATTTAGAACTTAACTGTCGATACAGTATGGAGGGTCGTATATTGATGATGCCTATAGCTGGATCTGGAAATAGTACCGGAAATTATTGTAAGACTATCTCAAAATGTTGTATTACATTCTCCTTGGCAATTTGAAATGTGGGTAGATCAACATTTGAACTATGCTTTATTTCATTTTAGCTAATATTGATGTAATAGTTGCGATACAAAATCAACGTATCAACAAAGATGGAGAAATCTATTTAAATGTGAAAGACTTCTACGTCGATTTCAATATAGGACATGCTAGCATCAAATTGGAAAATTTGTTTAATGGAGATAAGGAATTAGGTAAATTATATCTTGGAAATCTATTTCTATGAGCTCGGATATGTGAAAGTAAAATTTTGAAAACAATGTGGATTTAAAAAAAATAATGAGAAGTGGAAATGTTACTGGTTTAGAATAATACGTAAAAAATTATTAGAATTCGGCAATAATTTCGTATTTTTATTGAAGTCAGTGTTGTTTGTTGTTCTCGTATTTCCTTTACGAGATATTTCAATTTGTATATGTTCGCGAAGCGAAAGAATCTGGTGGAAACAGTTAGATAATTCAAAGACAAATTTATTCGTAGCCTCTAGTTTCTTAAAAAGAAAGACCTATGTGAAGGATTGAGAAAGGCAATCAGTTCCAAGACTAAATTCTGATTATAAAAACATTGGTATTTTTTTAGTTTACAATCGCTTTCATTAAATAAATCTGAAGAAAAGATGCAGATTTAACCGTAAAGAGAATGAATGTAATGTTACTAACCAAATATGTTAATGATCCAACATTTTGAACGTGTAATATTACAATAATCCGCAAATAGGAATTTGCTTTCGTTTTGAAGAGCTCTCGCATCAGACTTCTTTCGCACTTCATCCTACTGATGAAAGTTTGTCTTATTTTTCCCCACCCTCCATTATCAAGGTAGTCTTCTTCGTACACACTTTTTCTTCTGAAAATTTCCTATTTCTTCAGAACGTCTTCATACAATTACTAATTGCTTTCTGAAAATATTCATTACATCGTTGAGGTGTATGCCGTACGCTTCCTGATCATGCGGTGTCGGATAGATTAGTCTTTGAGACATTAGTCACATGTGAAATACATAAACTCAAGTCTGGACATAAAAGTTATGAGACAAATTTAGTGAGGGGGCAGATGTATTGGAGGACCAACTATCTCACGGACTAACTGACTCGCATTGAATTTCTTAGATATTATCGTTTTTCTTACTCGAAAGTTATGCATCCAAGTCGAACCCACCATTTTTTTTTCGTAAAAATTCTCCATTCTTTATAAAATTGACATAATCTTTCAGATTTTGGGAACGGATCTTATACACCACACGGAATAGAAGTTAAATTTCATAAGACTACATTCCTTTCGTGATGATTTTATAATCTTCGATCCATCGTTGAAAACTTGTTTAGCACTTCCGTTCATTCCTTGGGTTCCTCGTTGTTTGTGTTTTTCGTTCCATTTGGTTCTCGTTTTGTCTAAGGTTCTTTTCCCTATCCTCCCAACAGTGTCCCCCTACGAAATTAATTTGATGGCCGAAAAACCTTTCGTGGCAGATGTCTCTATTTCGTTTGAGAAAATCCACAAAAATTCTGATTTATTTGAAGATTCATGTGGAGCGTAACGATTGGGCCGAATGAGAAGTACTAATAATACTAGTAATAACTTTTATTTCAGTAACTATTTATGTATGTAATCATGACAGACAAATTATTTAGGTACTCTGCTACAGTAGGCGTATAAATATATAACAAGCATATAGCTTAAACACATACCTTTCAAAGGATAAGGAAAAATAGTTCCTTGCCCATTTCTACAATTTAGAGGATTTAGCGCATCGTAACCCCAAGTCAAAAAGAACTCTAATAGAACCTCACTTCATTTTTTTATTCTTCTATCTTCTAACTCGGCGTTGATATCTTGCTCGATATTTCTGTTCTCCATTCCTCAGGTAATTTTTTTGTTCTGTAAACTTCTTTGAGACGTTGCTCATGCTTAATATTTTATTACCATATCAAGAAATATTTTCTTTCTGTTCCTCTTAGCTTCATTTGACCGTTGAAATTTTATACAGCGCTCTTCTCTTCCTCACCCTCAAAATAGATACGTATGCGTGATTCTAACGATGGCAGAACATCTGATGCGAAAAGTCTGGGTTTATATCGAGTCTGGGGCAATTTAGGATAACTTTGTCTTATTTAGGGGCACGTACTGGTTGTACCGATCGGTTAGATCCGAAGTGCCTAGTAAATATATAGCAAGAAACGAGCGTCTTATCAGGGACCAGAATCTATCGAGGCATAAGAAATCTAAAAATGAATGGCTCCTTTCTAAGAATTTGTTGATTTATATAAAAGTCCATCTTGATAGTAATGCAATGAAATAGAAACTCCTCCTCTTTAAAATTCCATGCGATTCCTTGTTTTTCCTAATATGTACTAATTCCATATCTAATTTCCTTTCTTCGCTACCTTCTAAGAATGTAATTTTTGCTACTATAAATTTTATTCTTCAATTTTACAATTCCCCTTTTAAGTTATTTGTCCTTTTACAAATTTTTGTTTTAAAAATTCTTCTTTCGCCTGTCTCATTTGATTTGCGGGTTGACCCCAAATTTGTCTAAAGATTGATTATTTCAGTTTATTGCGTTTCCGGTTGATGCCTTGCATTTTATTTTTCATTAGATAAATATCTTGTAAACGTCGTGCTGTAATTTCTTTAAAGCTACTTTGTTACCTGTTGCTTATCAGACCTCAATATTCACTGTTCTGTTCGAGTTATTCTTACCAATTTAGTGAACTAAATTTTGTTTGTTATTACTGCTTATCCGTCGGCAGGGCACCTAGATTCAATCTCCTCTCAGAGAAGTAATTATTGCTTGTTGCAATGATAACCTAATTTAATTAAGAATTTTAGTTCAAGCTTTAAATTATTCAGAATTTTATTAGGACCTGTTTCCTTAGAAAGTCTTCCAGACTCTTCTATGTTTTAGGCGAAGCAATGAATTTATTTCTGAACGATAACTGGAAGAGCGTCGCGAGCGAAGTCAAACCGATCCTGGAGGACACCATCGCTAACATATTTAAGAAATTTGCTAATAAAATATTTCATAAATATCCATTGAATGTATTGTTGCCGCCATAATTGATATTTCGTTCTAATAAATGCTTCAATATTCAATATTTTTCCGTTTCTTATTTCACAATATCAACAGAAATGGAAGAAACCATCCAAAAAAAAAAACATTCTAGAATTGAACGCATTTTATCTAACGATAACGAAACAAATTCCTTTGGGGTTTCCTACTTAGAAAGAGAATGCGACCACAAACTTGTTTCCGGATTGAACGTTATGCGTTGCGATCATTTCTCTGGATTATATCCAGCAGATGTATTTATACGTTTTCGTTCCAAACATCTCGCCAGATGTATATATCTAGGTATACCGTCGGCAAACATATTACGACATTTACATATTTAAATATAATTTAATTATATATCAGGTGAGGTGATGGATATATGTTGTAGGTACGCATATTTATGTTGCGCTTAGCACGTACTTGGCAAGCAGGGCGGCGAGTTCGAAATGGACCATTGCGGCATTATTACATAACCGGCCAATAAAAGAAGTTACGTGTTCTAGCGTAACTTAGAAATTGTCGAGTGTATAGTTCGAGAGGAGAAATGCGGTTTGACTTTCTCTCCTATAGTCGAAGACCGGCGAATTTCGCTCATACTCAAATTTATCGTCGAAAATCGTATTTCGAATCGGTGCGCGTTGATCAGTTGATCTCCGGTGGAAAGAAAGTTAGAAACACCAAAGAGGATGACATTTTTTATTGTTTTTGTATCAGTTTGTTATGGATGTGTTCTGGTGGAATTTGGGCTTATACCGTTATGGATGGACCTTTATTAAAAGAAAGACGTAAGTGCAATAATTTCGTGTTAATTTATTAAATAAATTGCTTAAAGTGCAACTTTTATTTCCACTCGTATAAAGAAAATAAAAAATCTGAACTCTTAGATATCTAATATGCTTGCGATACCCGTAAAATTTGCAAGGTTACCTAATTCTAAATATGTTACTCCGATTCCCAGTTTGTCATACTTTGCATATTACCACCGATAATCTATGTTATTACGGGTTTAATGAAATACCAAAACAAATGTGACAAGAATCAGTAAACTAGAAAGTAAAATCTTCAGCAACTAATAAGTAGTTGTTATTTGCACATGGGAGAATATCTTTTGAAGTTTCTTTGTTTTAAGGCACTTATAGTGTTAATCCTGCTTACGACTTGTCCATAAATTTATAGAAAGTAACCAAAACCCGACTGGAAAATATACCGTACAAATTTATAAATATTTAAATTATATCTTCATAAAAATACGAATTCTGTTTTTCAGCTAAATGGTTAACGCTGTGTGAAAGGGACGATCCTAAGTTGGATGAATGCCTTACTAGAGTTTTGGCTAATATTTTCCCTGAATTAGCTGTAGGTAAAGTACTTCCTGTATTTTAGTTTATTAGATTCTGAAAGTAATTTTGTCTAATATTTCCTCTGTTCTGTGTATATAAATATAATAAAAATTTCTGCAGACAATAAACGTTGTAGCTCGTAATACGAAAGAAATGTAATAAATGAACTTACCCTTACCACATCAATTTTGGCATTTTTACATATTTTGACCAGCGTGTAGCCAACCCCGATGGAGAACAGAAAGAGATGAAAGCCTCATTTATGGAGTTTAATTAACAACGCTCATGAAAAGGCATTCTTCACCACCTCACAATTGACAGTAAGGGTGAACATCAGGTGGTCGAAATATGTACTTGTGATTTTCCAAGAGCGGTGTGATAAGGATAAGATCTAAATCATTTGAACTCTAATACACTAACATTCTTAGTTTTAACTTTTTAAGGAATAAATGTAGTAAACACAAAAATACATTTTTTAACAACTATTAATAATTGTATTTGGCCTTCTTTGAATGTGCTTCTCTATTCTAAATTCATAAATCTTCTTCATTCATTCATTCGCTCACTATTTGCTTGTTCTTTTAAGAGGCAATGCACACATTAGAAGTAACTACTTGTCTGTGGCATTTGAGTTTATCACAGCTAACATAACAAGTTTAGATTTAGATTATGGTCGTTGTTACGCTTCCTTAATTTTGGGGAAAAATAAAAGGAAATTAAATCTGCCACTTATTGGCCATAATTAAAATCAAAAGAAAATACCAGCAATCGCAGGAAATAAAATAGAAACTGTTACATAATGTCAATAAACGTTTTAGGTATTCCTGCAATTAATGTGGAAAGTTTTGAACCGCTGTATCTAGATCGGATGTCGATCAGCAAGGATGCGGGACCAGTGACCCTAAGCGGAAGTTTCACAAATATTACCATAATCGGACCGTCCAATTCAACCCCGACCTACACCAAGTTGTATCGTAAAAATTTTACTTCATGGATTTTCGATTTATTTCCAAAATTTTAGGATGGATATCGCACGGCAGAAAATGGAATTTGGAATATATTTTCCACGCCTAGATATTAGAAGCAAATACAATTTAAAAGGAAAAATTCTCATATTGCCACTGATAGGAAACGGTGATTGTAAGATGTCATTAGGTGGCGTCGACACTATGATTTTTACAAATATCAGCTTGGATTTGAGGGATGGGAAAGAAATTTTGCAAGTGAAGAGTATGTTGACAAAATTTACCATGAGCAGTATTAAGATTCATTTATCGAATTTATTTAACGGGAATAAACTGTTAGGTAGATAAAACAACAGGAAATTGATGGTGGTTATTATTGTCTGTGCTTGTAGGTGTGACAGTGAACAAATTCTTAAACGATCACGGTCTCGAAATAGTCGAAGAACTGGAGGAAACTATCGGAGAAAGTTTGTCGGAAATTTTCTTGGATATAACGAATAATCTATTTTGGAAACTTCCTACGGAATTATGGTTACCTAAACGTGATGCTAATATATCACCTCTTAATATTAAGAGTTAGCGTTGGAAAAACGGCAAAAGGCGGTATAATAAAAGTAGGGAATATGAATGTGATGCTTATATGCAACTAAGGCTTTGTTCTTATATATGTTTTATGTTAAAATTTGTTTGTATAAAAAATAAAAGTTTATTATGCCATATTTATTCCAGAATCAGTCTGTAACATTTGCTTCTGTTGTATCCACATTTTAGAATTCATAAATTCTGAAATGAAGTGCATCTTTACAAAAATGATTTTAGAGGACTAGTTTAAGTGTCTGTTAGATCTTGTTTCTCTTCCTTTTTTTTTCGTATTAACGTGCTCTGATCTTTCCTTATATCCGCCGATCCTCAGTCATATTTGTGCATTCCAATAGTATAACACGCACAGCAGTATGCACATTGTTAATGGATTTTGTTGGAAACCTATCTCGACATTTTAGATATATTTTACCTTATCCGAAAGCTTATAGCCTGTTTTAAAGGTCTGGGAATTTGGGACTTGAAGGAAGATATACCCTAATACTGTTAAGCATTGAGACAAGCATAGATAGAGGCTAAAGAGCCTAGCCAAAAGGAGAAGCAAGGCCAAGAAATAGTAAAAATGTTGGGGGAGACGCTGCGTTAAGACTTATAACCTTTAAGTTCAAATATTCTGTGATTATCATAGTTTTGGTTTGCATTAGGAAGAAGCCTGAAGCTCTAGAAAAATTTTGAATTCCCTGTCCAGAAATTTCATATTTTCGTCCAAATCTATATGATTTATACATATAATATATATATACATATATACCGTGTAAATAGGAGTAAGGAATAATATTTGTATTCTTAGTATCAATGTTTGAAACAAAAGCGCCTACACGGCAATTTTATTACTTTCCTCTGGGATTTTATGGACGTTACTTTTTTCTTTTTAGGTTTAAAAATTAATAAAACACTTGATATTGTTTCAGAAAATTATATTTCTAAGTCGATGTACATTTCGCATTACGGCATCTTCAGGACTAACTAAAGTTAGTACAGTGTATGGTTTCTATAAAATCTAACCTAACGTAAATTAACGCTAATTACATTTTAAACTATTCAGTTATGCTTATTTCTTCGATGATCTTCGATATTCTACATATCTTTAATGGTAATGGGATTAGCCTAAGGTGAGGTTATCGCATCTAATTGATCAGTAAGAATATTATTAAAAATAGAAATTGTTGTATTTTACCATGTTCATTTTTTTTATATCAGGCCGAGAATTTACGGTGCCTACCCCATACCTGAACAAACCACCAAAACATTTCGTGTCATTGAATTGACAATGAAATTGACATGTAGGTTCGGAACAGAGATGCAACTACGGAGGATACACTTTCAGTTGGTGATATTTAGATTTTTCACAGAGACTCCAACTGAAAAAGACAACTTTAAGCACGATTTCTTTGCAATTGACAATTTTATCAGGAACGATTTACAATGGAACCATAGTGCTCGCAGTGGAGAATACAAACCGCCTCGTACGAGACTGAATTTTTCAAAAACATTAATTTGGAATTTGCTGAGATAGTTGTTGGTTTATTAATGGTTTAGGTAGTTATTCAATTCCAAGAGACTGTTAACTTACGAGCCTAACAACAAATTTTATCCGAAACTTGTGCTAACCATGTTCTAAATAAATATGACATTAAATAAATAATTATATGCGTGTACGTATTAGATTTGAATATAGCTTTTTATGCGGATACATATAAATACTCACACGATGATTAAAATTGTTGATACTAGATATTTGATGCATGTACTCGCACTCTCTATCCACATGATGGCTTTTTAATGAGTATTTTAAAAAACCAATATTAATTTCACATGATCTCTGGTTATAACATTTAGAGAAGCAGCATTAGTATTATCAAAGTTATCGTTGTGTTCTATGAATGTATTAATTCCATTTGAAAACGAAATGGCGCATCTGAAGTTGTTTTTAATTTTCGCTTCAGTAGAAGTACGTATAAGACGAGACGAATTAAAACTTAACACTAGCAACTAGTTATTAATGGCGTTTTTAGTGTATTTGTGCCGTCAACATATTAATACGCAATTTCACGCAATGCGGAAAGCCTATGCAATACGTAAATTTAGAATGCAGAATGGTGAAAGAGAACCAGTTATGCGATATTACATATAAATCGCCCGTCGAAAATGGAGAAAATTTCAGAGTAAGTCAGGTGTTATATGCTAGTTATTGTGCAAATATGAAGAATAAAAATATTTGGAATACCGAAACTGAGAAACCAAAACTTGATACGGGAAAGTTTCTTGTAAGACAAGAATTGAAGGCATTCTATATACAAAGTAGTACAGTAGAGGCTCTGCATCCGCGGGGCTTTAGTTCGCCGTCTTTCGTGGATAGTAGCCAACGGGTATATATGAAATATGAAGCAAGATTAAAACAGGAAAGAACGTGCTATATAATATTCATTTAAAATCACCATAAAATAATTTTTCTTATTGCTGTTACGCAAATAAAATTTCATTTAAATCATAATTATACAATAGTAATAGTAATAGTAAATAAAATTGATAATAACAAAAACTTAGTGCTGTAATACTTATTAGGCGTGATCAATTAAGAAAAAATGTTTTGTTTTCTGAAGGTATATATTTAATCATCCTGTAAGTCCATTCTTTGCTTGATTGCAAAGTAAACGATGTGGACGGCTGAGTATCTTCGATAGTTTTGTCGACTTTTTGTTGTTATTTTTGTTTTTTTGTTTCAGTAAACAGATCTTGCAACGGTTTCATGGCTTCTGTTCTAGCGCGAGTAATTTTTATGGTGCATTCCTTTATAGGGTTATGATACGTTATCTGTTCTTTTATTGTTTGCACAGTTCGAAATATAGCAGAATTTTTTAAGCGTTTATTGCGGCGGTTCTTATGAACTTTTAGCCTCATCGTGACTCTTTTGAGGAAGATTTGATAAGAACTTCCAATTCCTCATTGGTGAACACCTGATGGTGTTGCACTATGTAATCATACAAGTCTTCTACGGTCATATCGTTAAATCCTTCTCCGCCTATTTGCTGCGCTATATTAATTATCGTTGATAGCTGTGGATATTTGGAGCATTTTCAGAATTACGAACTATATCACTCCACAAATTCTTCCAGAATGCTACTACATATGTTATAGTGACTATTGGTGACCATTTCACATAAAAATTCAATGCATCAGTCCGCTCGATTGGTGGTGCCCTAAATACAGAGAACAATTCTTTTCTTTAAATATGTAGTAATATGTATCATGTCATCTTCCGACCCCTTCAACAGGTTATGGGTTCAGAACTGAAGAAAGTTGCCAGCGTGTTGAATTTATAATTTCACTTTGATAGGTTAACACATGTCAGTATGAGTGCAACCAATTTCGTACGTATTGACGCCTTAAACAAGGAGAACTATGATACTTGAAAGATGCAAATAGAAGCATTGTTGATTAAAAACGATAAGGTGGGCCACATTAGTAAGAGGCCCGATGGCGAGGACATGAGCACATGGTCGAGAAATGATAACAACGCGAAATCTGAACTGAAACAAATAAAGGGGTATACTACTTCCAGAGAGGTTTGGCTGGAACTGGAAACTATTTATCAATCACAGGTGTCTGCATGTAAAGGAACGTTGGTGAAACGACTAACGCTGCATTGAATGGAAGAAAGCGACGATGTAAGGTCACACGTTAACAAATTCTTCCACGTCGTCCATAAGTTGGGTGAAATGTATATAGAGATAAATCCTGATTTGCTTACGATCGTGCTACTACCATGCCATTAAAATGATGAGAATTTTAGATGTGTAATCGAGTCGCGCAACGAATTACCCAGTCCCGATATTCTCCGAATAAAAATAATCGAGAAAAGTGATGCCGGGAAAAGCGATGGTAGTACGCAAGAATTTTAACAAATGGCGCAATACGAAGAAATCGAATCCATCCACGAATATTGTTGCGAAAAGAACTCTTCAGATTGCTGCTGACATCTTCGAAAACTTTAAGAATGTTCGTCTTAGTAATGTTTTGCATGTACCTGACTCACGTACAAACCTGCTGTCTGTTGGAACGTCGTGTAAAGCATTTCAAAAACTTGTCGAGTATATATGACTTCCAAACATCTACTGATATCTTGATCAAGTGGCTAAAGCAATGAGATCGTATTAAGTAGTAAGAAAACCTCTTAAACATTTTATCTTCTGTGACTAGCGACACAGGTGCCCAGGGGCGTTGGCTATTACCAACAGCACTTTGAATGGTCATTCTTCGCTCTCCAAATATCTTCTTACTTTCGAAATAAAACATCGACGAAACCATTCCGTAAATAATGCAGCCCTTATTTGATGTGAATCAACGCTTTTTATTGTAACATCTTACCATCAATTGAAATATTTTTCTTGTCATGTCTACCGCCCACAAATTAAGGCTTTTTCTACTTTAACTAAAACTTTATCACATATTGTAGCTGTAACTTTTACAGTTTAAGGCGCAGTGAAAAACTAGCTGGAATAGTTTCTTTCATTTTCAACACTTCACGTATTGAAAATTCGTTTTTATTATAGATCTTGGCTACGGCTGCAATAGACTTTTTTTTTTCTATTTCGATCATATCATTAATTTTTTATTCTTCACTAACACTGAGTACTTCATGCCTTGTTTTCTATTTAGAAGTCATTTTGAAATATTTTACAATTTATTTTTCTGTATTTAAACAAATTTATTAATAATGATTAGAGACAAGTACTATCTTCTCTAACTGATTCTAATAGAACTAAACAAAATTAACAAAGACATTTATTGAAGTACATAAACGCGAATGACAGCTTAATTAGTATCTGTAGATTGAAATGGGTCGCCCGAACACGTGCACTTTAATTACTCCGACCTATCGCAGATCTTTTGTAATGTAACCCCGAATCTATAATCAGCCTCGTATAACATAAAGATTACAAGTTTTCAGAGAGGAACGCTGCCAATAGTTTTTTATTAAGGTGCGTTTCATATTTTTTATAACCCATGCATGAGACTATAGAAGATATTAAAATAACAATTGGTAAATTAATTTCCTGTGAATAAATAACTGAGTGGTAAGTACTGTATGGTGAGTAGTTTATAGTGGCTGCTTTAATACATAAGTTTTGACGTTCTTTTATTTTTCAATGCAAACGAGAAGATGCCCTGTTTTACTGGCGAAATTACCGTTTCATAATTACAACCCATTTGCAATGTTTTCATTAATTAATTACGTCACGTCAATTATTTACGTGTTAGGAAGTAATGCCCCGCAGTACAGTATTATCTGAAGTGGAGAAAAGGCAAAGTACGGACACTAATTGGTCCTCCGTAAATCAAATGAGCAATATAGGCGCTGTCTACTGAACTCTTGATTTTCTACTTGTGGGTGATATTTTATGATGACACAAAATTGGATTTATATGATCCAGATTGCTCAAACTTTTATTGGCTTGATTTAACGAAAAGAATCCTCTATTTTCCTAAGCGCAACTTTGGAGGAGGATCAATAATGGTCTGGAGGCCATTTTCAGAAAATAGTAGTATTCCTGCGGCAACATCTTGACCGAAACTAAATTCTTCAGCGTGAGAATGCTCAAATCTACACAAGTACTGAAACTGAAGCTTAGGTTGACACTGAAAATATCATGTTTTGAAATGGACAGAGTGCTCCACAGGTCTAAACTCAACAGAAAAACTATGGGAATATTGGATCGCCGCGTCTATTGCAATGGCTATCAATACGGCAATAGTAATCAGTTAAAAGCTACCATTTTCAACGCCTGGAAGAATTTGGGTGACGACTGTTTACCCAACCTAATTTCTTCAATGCGTAAACGAATTTTTAGGTAATGAGGTCTGAAGGATGCCTTTTAAACTAGTCAACACTTGACTTTTATTTTCTAACACTCTGAAAGACAAAAAGGAAAATGATTTTGGCATTGAATATATATTTTTCTATTATCCGCTTTGATCAAAATTTTATGTTCTTATAACGTACATTGAAGAACCTTAAAACATTGTAAAGGTGGTTGCACATTCCGAAAATGAAAAGACCAACAAGAAGATCGCTTATGACTAATCTGGAATATGTAATACATTTTAACTAAGCAAGTTTCAAACTACAGATTTCAAGAAAGAAAAAATGTAAAGCCAAACAAAATATAGCATATCTTGAAAATCCGTCATGTTTGGAACATGCTTTCTCAAAATATATTACATATTTCAGATTGATAATAAGCAATCTCCTTGTTTGTTCCTATCGCTTTGGAAATGTTAATAATGTTATTAGTAAGAGAAGTACAGTACACGTTTCCCTTTTTCCAGAGCTTTTGGCTGGACTTCTTAGCTTTTTTTCTTGAGAGCTTAGATATAGTTTTAAGGTCTACGTTCAACCTCAATGTTGTAATCTAAATGTAAGAATTTTAAAGCCTCTAAATTCCACACCATTAACAAAGCACATAAGTTCTCGAGAAGGAACACCGCTCACACTGTCGATATTTTGTAGTTGCTTTGTAGTTTTATAGTCTGTTCTTCCTTCTAACTAGGCTCTTCGGCCTTTATACTGAAAGGCTTGAACGTGCAGTCGAAATCTATATTCGACGTCCGTACTTAACAATCTTAAGACGTATTATTCCTTTAAAATTTCGGACGCTCAGACCTTCAGTATATAGATTTTCAGAGAAGGAACACTACCAACGTTATCACACTCCATATGCTTGATACTGTTAGGACACATGTTTTCTTGACGATCATCTTGATGAATGTGGGTACTCCTGTTGTACTAGTAAGTCAAAATCATACCACCATCATACCAGGTTTATACTACCGGAGGTCGTTAGGTATCCAGGGGTGTAACACTTGAGACGGTGGATCAAGTGGTCAGCCTGTTCTTTCTGCCTTGCTCCATACAAACATCTTTCCTATACTGTTAGACAAAACTAAAAGTTACCATATGTTTAAATAATAATAATGTTCAAAAAGCTAATCCCGACGACACGCACAGCAGAAGATGATATGGTAGGGTGATATTAAAACTAGTTATCGAACAAGCAGGGAGTCCTTAGATAGCTATTCACTTTGACAGAAAAGCAAGGGAAGTTCTAAATTAAGATGGGATGCTATAGCTGGAAATGACACATATACGGGTGATAGTATAGTAATTGTGATGGCAAGGTAGTGAAGTGTGTCCTCGAGTAATAAAGTCGGCTCGGCCTATATTAAAGGCTGATTTCTATCCGTGCCTGGCCAACTTGAGAGAAAGAAGCTGGCGACCAACCCATCGAGACAGCATTTTGTAAGCAACGTTCCTTCTTGCGTGTTAGAGATTATCTAGCAATAAGTAAGTAAATTTTGAGGATGGATTTTTTGGATAAAAGAGATGATGATACGTTCTGAGTGCAAAATCTTTGCCGCAATACCATTTGATTGAAAGAAGTTTAGGGTTCTGTGAAAGATAGCAAGGCATTGATGATTTCAAAAACATCTGGAAAACTGGCCAAATTCATGATATTACATGCAATTACGCACGGCAGACTTTGAAGCCAGAATTGGATATAAATAGACGAAATAT
The DNA here is from genome assembly GCA_038088585.1 of Chrysina gloriosa. Lineage (NCBI taxonomy): Eukaryota > Metazoa > Arthropoda > Insecta > Coleoptera > Scarabaeidae > Chrysina > Chrysina gloriosa. The sequence continues at coordinate 25,311,400 of CM076089.1, forward strand.
TTGAGAAAAGCAACCGTAAAAAATACGAGATATCGAATAATGAATGTTATAATAAGCGAGAATTTGGAGTTAACATGCCTGGAGAAGAAGGAAAAATCAGTGAATAAAAAACAACTGAAATGGTGGGGACATATATCAAGAATGAACAATTAAGGGATACCCAAAGAAGTAAAAGAGGCTGAACTTTAGAGATCGAAAGCCTGAAGGGGTAACACCACCGTAAGTATTGAAAAAGATTATCATCGGCAAATATTAAAAATAACGGCGGCCAAGGCCTTCTTGCGAGGCATGTTCAAAGGTTCAAAGCATCTATTAAGCCAATTAAAAAAATCGATTTCCTGAAAAATTTGTAGTGGTGTGACCCCTTAATAAGATCTATGATCTACGCGAAAAATATTAAACTTAAATGACTTGAGATAACTTGAGATAAAATCCTACCTTCGAACTAATATTGACATATTCTATTTGGCAGTGGAACTGATTGTGGTGGTGACTAGTCCTGGAACTTATTAGCAATTGCTGCAATGCTCCAAGCTCAAAGTAAAAAGATACTGCTAGTTTAATCAAGACCTTTCCAAACTCCAGATTGACTGAAAATGACGTTGATAATTGTAGAGATCTCAATGACATGTATTTGCAAAACAGTATAGTTCTCTACTAGATTACTGAAAATCCATACCCCTAATTTAATACAGTATACTTATATATGGTATAGCACATGTCAGTCTTCCACACACTGGAGACATTTCATAGAGGCATTGATTCATCATTGCGTTTCGTCTTTCTTCTACTGTGATAGCTGGTGATGTTTACTTCTGAACAACCATAACGCAGCTGTACGAGTAGCCGTAGTTTCGGGGCTGCAGCGTACGGACGAAGACACCTAAGCTGGTTCAGTCTCCGTTGTATGTAACATTCACCAACAGTCGAATATTAAAGCATAAATATAAGATATTCGCTAAATTACCGTTTAAAATGATGTCTTTAGCGAAATTCATGCTCAGAATGAATTAATATTTATGTGGGGCAGGGTTATCGATACAATTTAGTCAGAGTGATAAACCTAGAAAGATGAAGCACAATTTCTTTTCTAGCTTGAATTTACAGTGTACATGTTACGTGGCAATAAATGGAGGAAGTTAGTAGACATGAAGGACGAAAAGGGGGCGTGTAATGCGCTTACAGTGTATCTTAAAGATCTTTTCTATGAAGGCTTGGATAAATTGAACGAACCGCGTAAATGTCCAGTAAGAGGAGTAAGTATACAAGATATCTTAGTGGTCTCTAATGATTTCATCAATTTGGAACTTTTTCAGGGAACCTTGAATCTTAAAGACTTCAAGTTAGATTTTAGCAAACTTCAGGCCATACCACTGCCAAAGACCCGACTTCGCCTGCACAGTAAGATGATTGAAAAGGATACAGGAAAGTTGGGGTTATGCATAAACGTAGAAGGAGAAAATTTTTAAACTTTAGAAACATATTTGTCCGTTGAAAATCTATTCTACGAATGTGGCAGTATAAAATCGTTATAATTAATAAAGATGGTATTCCTGCAAACATTTACCATTTTTACAACTTCCTTCCCAACGAAGTCCTACACCATTCTAAACTTACCGGGAAGTGTGCAACTTAAAACTCCCAACACTGGCAACCTTTTGATCTTCGCAGAGAGCAATTCAAGAACAAAAATAAATACGTTCTGTGAATTTCTTTAAAAGCGTTGCTTTGACATGTGTTCTTAATTTTTCTTAACTTCACGGGTTAAAAACTTTTATAATTATGTTATGATATCGTTTTAATATTTCAATGCACAAACACTTTGTTTTTTATCATCTGATGCGCATACTAATTTTTAGGTCGAGCTTACTATTCAAATATTAAGAGGCAAATCCTGGCGTATCTTGGCTAGTGCAAAAGAAGAAAAAGGTGTATGTTTTCTCTTAGTATCGATAGCCGGCTCCATATATCGTCAGGCAGCAGAGATCGCTGGTTTTTCAAAGGAATGTCCAATTCCAAAGGTAAAGATTCTGTTTGTAATGCATTTGATTTTGTTAAATTTAGCGTTGCATTCTCAGGGTAACTTTAATATAAAAGGGATGCGGATAGATTTTGGAAAAGTCCAGCTATTATCGTTGATACCAAAAACAAAGCTGAAAGTTAGTATCAAATCTTTCGAAAAATCTACTGGCAAAGTTGGCTTATGTATTTTAGCAGAAGCGGAAAATATATAGAAAGGAAAATGTAATAAAATAATTTGTATATTAATAAATGATCCTAGAAGCACCTGCAATAACTACATTCCTTATTTTATTTCACCTTCTTTGTACTTTCTTATATCTAGCAGTAAGAAAGTCTCCTTATGTCTTCCATACATTTTTGTCAAAAAACTTCCAAAAGCGGTGATATAAGGAAAAAGAAATTCAATTTATTCTTGGGCATAGCCATTCCTACGTCAGTTTCATTTTAATTAATTCAACCTTAATTTTATGTTGTAGATCTAAGTCGCTAGAATTTTAAGAAGTCATTGGTACTATAAATCTTGCCTACAATAACACTAGCACGTTTAATGAAATCTATCTAGTTGGAACTTCCGATACTCTCAGAATTTCTCTTCAGTTTGTAGTAAGTCTCACTAATCTACCTGAAAATTGCAAGAAGAATTAAAAAGTAAATAAGAATGAAAAATATTATGTTATAAATTTTACCGTTGTATCCTTTCATACATTCTTTAATTATAATTTGTTCTCTGATGTATCCATGAAACTAAAGTAAGTACTATTAGCCCAATGTTAAGAGTACCTGACTCGTACGCGTTGTATCTTCGAATCCTGGCCATGATCCTTTGATTTATTCTAAGATCAGTTCTCGCACTAGTCAGAATTCACTATTGGAAGTAAATTAATAACAGTTTCAGAAGAAGACAGAAGAATCGTTTTATGCTATAAACATACATCTCTACGCCAAGAGGTGGATGATAACAGTAACAACAACCATTAGGGATATACCTTTTTGCCGATTTTAAGTAACCATATTACTAATACTTGCTTATTCTTCCGTAAGAAACATCTTCAGTTCTCTGCGTCTTGGATAGATATAATGCTAATGACTATAAAATAATTAGCGGAAACCTTTAGATAGAAAAAATTTTATGAAGTCGAATATTCTATGCACTTATATACACTAATATTGGATTCTAATTGATGCTAAAGCATAAATGTGGACATTTAGCTAGGATAATATCATACCAATCTTTAATACAGTAATTGCATACTTCCTATGTAAAACGCAAAATCTGTGTGTCATCGTAAAAAAAAAACTCTTTATTCCCATAATTTTCTGCTGACTAGTACATTGCAATTAAAAGGACATTAATATCACCATAATGTATGTTGTACGTCACTAATGTAGTTGTATGCTTTCAGTATACATTTTCGACTTCTGGAAAATTGTGATTTTTTTTTGCATTACCCTAAAACTTTATACATTTGTCTGCTGTTTTAATTGTTATCATATGTAGTCATTTTGAATATATGTATGTATATTTTTGCTACTGAGTGTCGACATTTTTATTTTACTTTTTTATTATGCTTATCACTTTAGTATATACATATTTGTATATGTTTATTATATATATTTGAATATATTGTGTTCAATGTGACAATGCCAATTGCTATAAAGAATATTATTATTATTATTATTATTATTATTATGCAATAATAATAATAACACTCGCCAACAGTGTACACTCACAAATAAATTGTCAAGCATAGGTTGTTGACTCGTTAATGTGGGTTGCATAAATATAAGTTGCTTCTCTTATAAAAGGTGCTTAAAGACATGTATGTATGTACATATGTATAGTCTGAGCGGGCAGCAGTAAAGCGCACAATTACGAAATAAGTTACGACAGCACCGCCGATTCCCCATCGCCTTATCTATGCGAGTAGTTCTATGTATATGTAGGCTGTCGTAACTTATTTTGTAATTACCGATGATTGCCCAGAATACATATATAAATGGTGACAAGACGAGATGAAATTTTAGTTGGCAATTACAAGAAGTAAATAAAATTGAGAGGTATTTAGAGGTGTGGAAGAACCATAAGGATTTAGGGAAAATTGGCTTGGTCTGAGTGCAATACATATTGTCAGTGAAGTTTTAGAAAAGCCAATAAAATATGGAGGACCTTCCTTTTAACCAGAAGCTATTTAGCTTAGCATTTGTATATTTATTTTATCTGTCGTATGGCCATTCAGACCAGCGGCGGCTTCTCCATTAGTGCTGATGAGCTGCAGAAACACCAGACTAAATCCTCAATTTATGCATTAAGCATTAAATATTAGCAGTTAGCATTTACTGAGTATTTCATATTCAACATATTAAATTTCCATAATCTCATCGTGCGTAACGGGCATTTTAATAATTATTTGCTCCTACGGAAAATGCTACAGGTGTACAATCATGCAATTACAAGCGCAACGCACTCATCATTTCCGAGAAGGTGGTCTCTGCAGCCCAGCTCTTTGCAATACATATAAATTCATACACGAAGTAAATCGAGGATAGCGGACCTTCTTTGGCACACGGGCGCGAGAACGTCGAGATGGGCTGCATTTTTAGCCAACAGTGGTCAGTGGGAATCGGTCTGTGTTAATGTATCCATTGCGGGCGTTTAAAATTACAATTACATGTCAATGTGATGTAAAAGAGGATATTGTTTTTAAATGCGGCGAAACTAAGTTTTAAAACATTAACTTTCCACAACAGCATGCACGTCCTCTTCCTGCACCCAGTATTGAAGTGACCCCTAAAAGTCGTGGAAAAACTTATTAAAGACATATACCTTCGTAATAATTTGTGGCTGTGGCGAAAAAATGCGTGGTGTACGTGATTTGGTACATTTGAACGAAAAGTAAAAAGAACATGAAACAAGCCGTGCGCATATCAGCAATCAAATAAAATTTGCATTATTTGGGAAAGTGAATATTCAAGCTCAACTTGATTCTGCTTATTGAATAAATATACAAAAGGACAACGAGGAAGTCACGAATAACGGGTATGTGTTATCAAAATTTATTGACTACATAAAATTTTGTGGGACTCTCGAGCTAGCCTTAAGAGTACATGATGAAAGTGAATCATCGGAAAATTACCGTATTTTTTGGGGTTTGGTAAATTTTACGTCAAAACTTGATAAAACACTTAATAAAGATCTTAAAAATGCAACGGTTTTCAAAGGAACCTCAAAAATGATACAGAATGAGATTTGAAATTGCCCGCTGGAAGTATATTGTGAGGAAATTCTTTACGGAATAAATAAAGCTCCGTTTTTAGCAATAATGGCTGATGAAACACAGATATTTCCTCTAAATTTCAAATGGTGACTGTTTTTCGTTACGTTACCAAGGAAGAAAACCCGCTAGAAAGGTTCTGGACTTTCTTCTTCCCGAAAATCATAATGTTGTGTCATTAGCTAACAATATTTTTAAAGTTATTGATCCTATTTTTAAAAAATGATTAACGGATTGTGATTGTGAGTATGAAGAGTGTCATTAGAGTTATAAATTACATCAAAGGTAAAGCGTTACAGATTCGCATTAGCATAAAAATTGTCAAGACGTGCTTCTTACTATGTAAATCTTTATTATACAGAAGATATCGAAGGGCAACATCTTAAAGAGAAATTTCCTGTTAAAGGCAGAATTTTTGCATTTGTAAGATGGAGACCTATTTTGCAGTTCTCTTTGGCTTCTTAGACCAGCTTCCCCTACTGATATTTACGAACACTTAAGTATATTGAATAGTAGTTTGCAATGGTGCATTGTTAATATAAATATATATAAACAGCCTCGGATAAAATTAACGTATTTATAACAGGCAAACTTGATTTAAAATCCACTTTGGACTATGCACAAATTCTGCAGACATGCAAGTTATTTACACAACTTAAAACAACAGCTCTGTAATGGTTTATGGTTTTCCCAAAGAAGTTTAAAACAATTGTGATAATTACTAAGGTTTATACGAATATCTAACACTTCATAAAGTACCTTATATTTAGGTTAACAAAAATCAAAATATAAAATATTTTTATGGCAAAATAAATTTGCAGCGTAGGAAAAGTTAAAAAAATAAATTAAATAAAAACTCTCGTTTAAATTTTATTTTATTAAAAAAGAAGCATACAGATTTTTGATTCGACATAGTTCCAATACTATGTTAAATCTATAAATAAAGTAACAAAAAACTACATTATTAAAAATTTGGGGATATGGTTTCCTTGTTAACATTGATGTTTGTACATGTGAGAGGGATTCGATATGAATTCTCTCACAATGCACGTATTACGCATTTTTTACAGTTATTTCTTCTACAGAAGTGGACAACTTGCGTTGCCACAGCCTCCTGCAGTAACTGCAGTCGCGCTCTTCGGCTACCCGCTGTGGGAGAATTGCAAATTACAAAATTTTGATCTTCTCTTGCCATCCGTAGACGTACGTTTCGCGGTTATACCGCTCGTCAGTACAGCTTTGCAAGAGGTGTCATTTGGTATACAAATTTTATGTATATATGGTCTGAACATTGATGTTTGTACATGTGAGAGGGATTCGATATGAATTCTCTCACAATACACGTATTACGCATTTTTTACAGTTATTTTTTCTACAGAAGTGGACAACTTGCGTTGCCACAGCCTTCTGCAGTAACTGCAGTCGCGCTCTTCGGCTACCCGCCGTGGGAGAATTGCAAATTACAAAATTTTGATCTTCTCTTGCCATCCGTAGACGTACGTTTCGCGGTTATACCGCTCGTCAGTACAGCTTTGCAAGAGGTGTCATTTCGTATACAAATTTTATGTATATATGGTCTGAACATTGATATTTGTACATGTGAGAGGGATTCGATATGAATTCTCTCACAATACACGTATTACGCATTTTTACAGTTATTTTTCTACAGAAGTGGACAACTTGCGTTGCCACAGCCTCCTGCAGTAACTGCAGTCGCGCTCTTCGGCTACCCGCCGTGGGAGAATTGCAAATTACAACATTTTGATCTTCTCTTGCCATCCACATCTCACATGTACAAACATCAATGTTCAGACCATATATACATAAAATTTGTATACGAAATTACACCTCTTGCAAAGCTGTACTGACGAGCGGTATAACCGCGAAACGTACGTCTACGGATGGCAAGAGAAGATCAAAATTTTGTAATTTGCAATTCTCCCACGGCGGGTAGCCGAAGAGCGCGACTGCAGTTACTGCAGGAGGCTGTGGCAACGCAAGTTGTCCACTTCTGTAGAAAAATAACTGTAAAAATGCGTAATACGTGCATTGTGAGAGAATTCATATCGAATCCCTCTCACATGTACAAACATCAATGTTCAGACCATATATACATAAAATTTGTATACGAAATTACACCTCTTGCAAAGCTATACTGACGAGCGGTATAACCGCGAAACGTACGTCTACGGATGGCAAGAGAAGATCAAAAAGCTTGTTAACATTTGGGGAACGTGACTTCTAATATCTAACTTGGAGCAGAAATCGTTTCCAACGTTCATTTCTTGTTCAAATTTGATTACATTCACCGATAAGCTTGATGCCTTTTTCAGATGCATGGTTTACATCTTCAAGTTCCTCGCCAATGTCTAGACACTGTTCTTAAGAACAATTTTCGCCCCAAGCTGCTGGATCGGCTCCTAGAAAGTCTGTAGTAAAGCTTAAATTATTAATTACTTTTATTAAACTTTTCCTAGTTTTGGATGTCACTAACGTCATTTATCACCAACAAGTTAATGCCTTTTTCATTCGGCTTAATTTTCAGCAAAGATTTTATCATAATCTGCTTTATGATAATTTCGTCATCAACAAAAGATAAAGTTACGTTGATTGAACTTAATTACAACCACAAATGGTTTACTCTCATATTACTTGCAGTTTGAGATATTTCTTTGTCAATATGTTTATTAGTTCTTTAAAAAGCCTTAAATCAAGAAATAGTGCTTTGTTCGCATATGGCGCTTTAAACCAAGCTTTTATGTATACATATTTTTACAATAAAAGGCATATGTTGACAATACCTATATTTTCCTTTTGCGTTAATTTAAATTGATCTTGCAAAAAGAAACATGTTTACACAGTAAATTGCCTCGACATCCAGCGTATAAGATGGTATCTATCCGAACGATACAAATTTATGTTAGTGGGTTGCTCTTCGATGAAAAAATTAGAAAGCAATAAAAACTCTTTATAATCCTCACGAAGTTAAACATTGTTGAAAATAAAACCAAGAAATTTGCAATCTCAGCTTTAACTTTAACTCTAAAATAAGTTTCATTTCTTCTACCTACAATCCATTATTTACTTCATTTTGTTCCATTATGGGTCAAAAACCGCTCCCGTTGATATAACCAGGCCCTCTTTTTCTTGAGTTAACTAAAAACTGTCTTCATCTATTTTCGTTGATGTTTGTACATGTGAGAGGGATTCGATATGAATTCTCTCACAATGCACGTATTACGCATTTTTTTACAGTTATTTTTTCTACAGAAGTGGACAACTTGCGTTGCCACAGCCTCCTGCAGTAACTGCAGTCGCGCTTTTCGGCTATCCGCCGTGGGAGAATTGCAAATTACAAAATTTTGATCTTCTCTTGCCATCCGTAGACGTACGTTTCGCGGTTATACCGCTCGTCAGTAAAACGAGCGGTATAACCGCGAAACGTACGTCTACGGATGGCAAGAGAAGATCAAAATTTTGTAATTTCATCTATTTTCAACAACTCTAAAGCATTTGCATGTGATATATTAAATAAGTCGTTAAGTTTTCCTACAAAAGTTAGTTCTCCTTCTTTTCAACAAGGGCTTTTAGTTGACTTTTGTAGCCTCCACTCTATATGTAGCTTTACAAGCGTCTCGATACAATGGTCGTCTTTACGAATACGAGACTTATCTCAAAAATTAGAAATGTTAATGTGGCACATTCACGTAAACTAAACTTCATTTCGCGCCTATTGTAAAATACCACAAGTAATGCTTGCTTAATGGAAGGCAATTTATTGGCAATAATTTGTATCGTGTGCAATTAAATAAACGGAATAATACTTTCGTAATGATATTTTAACAGAGATTGCTAGAGAGCTCGACGTTATCACCATGAAGTACATATACTTGCAAATTGAAATAATTTATTTTTCATTTGGGTCTTATAATCAGTAAATATGCTGAAACAAAAAACTATTTGAAGTGAAGTAAATATTAGTACAAAGGCACCAAAAGGATTTTAATTACCCAATAAACCATACTGAGAAAGCAGGTAAACGAGTCTAGGTGGTTATGACATTTTAGTAAATTTCTGACCTCCATGCGACACGGCATAGTTATCTAATTCATCCCAAATTGTTGTTGGAATAATTGCATTATGGAACATTAATTTATGGAGTGGGCGGCACAACACTTCAAAGAAAATATTTTACCCCTATAAAGAGGAATCGCCCTAATGGGCACGAAATTCATTTTCAGACTTGAGCATTATGCTTTTTTAACGTTCCCTAACAGCACTCTCGCATCCGTTGAAGCAACCAGGTGGCGTCCACAAAGACCACTATCTTGCTCAAGAGAGGCCGGAGTATTGTCGTAGACTCTAGTAGATGCTTGCCAACTGTTTCCGCCTAAGTTCCTTAAGTCCACTTTATTTGAAAATAAGTAGTATTTAAGACTATAAACACTATAAATAATTGATTAGAATAACTGATAATTATGGGTCTTACTCGAATTGCAGTCAACGGTAATAAAAGTTCCTTCATTATAATGAGAGTAGTTAATCCTCCGAACGAATTGCAGTCGATTCGGTATATCAAGTTTCGCGGAATGATTACTAATACGTGGTCCTCAACTGATGATCGAGATGTTTCTCAAAATTGATTGTAAGTCAAGTTGGTCGTACTATGTTAGAATTTCTAAGATGATACAGAGAAAGGAATAACCTTACAATTATGAAATGCCTCTTCGCAAAAATTATATATACATACATAAGTTGTAATATTGTGGAGAATTTAAGTTTTTCTTTAACCAGAAAGGGCAAAGTCTAACAATGGCATTAGTTCAAATGTACAGTGAAAAAGACAAAATTCTATTACTTTGTGATAGTTTTAAATTTTACCATTATCGGAAGTTTAACACTACGGTTAAGGTATGTTGGTGCTGCATAAAAGATCATGTACCACGAATACATGTAGACCAAACCATATTTTTTCAAAAAATGTGGTGAACATAAGTATTGAAGAAAAAGCTAAAGAAGATATTTGTGAAAGCGATAGAAATTAATACAGAAGCTTTGAACGGAAAAAGAAGTTTTGTGTTGATTAACGGTAAAAGACATAAAGTATATTAAAAACCATATAAATCGTACGAAATTATCGCATTCAGTGAACATTTTATATGGATTAATGATAAAATCTTCTATTATTGTGTTTTCAAGTAAAAATAACAAATTTTAATCCACGAAATATTGTTATGGATTTTGAAAAACAATGCATATGTATGTTAGAAGTATTTGTAAATGTAGCTATATATATATATATACCTTAGTTAAAACCTCCATCGCTGAAGATTCCACTTTTCCACCTTCTATATGGGCTGCTGTCTCTTCAGAATCACAAACGCTTGTGAAGGGTTTAATTCAAAATTTAATGCATATTATGGTTTCCTACATTCCAAATTTCATATATTTGTGAAGGTGCTGAAAAATGTTCAAATAGATACATATAGAAATTAATTGGGTTAATGACTTTATATCGGAGGGAATTAAACAATCAAACAATAGCAATATAAGTAAAATTGATTTTATCAAGAGTGTTTCATTTAGATTTAGCTCTGTTGTTTTAAGTTAATATAGATAAATATATTTGTTGCAATAGTCCCCCCTGTCTTGTCTACCAAGCGTTGTATATGTGTATGCTTGTGTACGCCTGCGCATTGCCAAGCCAAACATAGAGAACGGACGTCGTACAGTGAGCAGAGGTCGAATATTAGAAACGACTTGCCAGCTTCCCCTCACTTGCCTGGCGAAATACTCGTCATAGTGGGGGAACCAGCCGAAGAGGGCGAACCGGCCCGATGTGCAACGGTACGCTTTCGGCTGTTCCTTGCCCCTTATCTGTTATAATACTTGTAACAGACAAGAAATATTAAATTACTATTGAAAGAAAAGGTCTGGATCGAATTTCATGCTTGATTGTATTGCCTATAACAGATAGATTTATAGGTATTCTTTTTTAACTAATAAATAGCCATTCAACACTTATTTTATTTTAATAAAGAGTCCGCAGGACCAAAAATAATGTGGTAAAAAACTTTATAAACAACGATGACTTGAATGTTGGACGAATATTACATATCGCGTACTGTTTGCGAACTCGGGCGTGAGATCTGGAGGAATTCGGGAAAATCGCAGTAGCATAGATTAAAACAGCGAGATTGAGGAAGGAGAGAAAACAAGATTTATTCCTGGCATAAAAAAGGAGGAAAAGCCTTACAAAGTAATAATAATGATGGTAATAATAATAATCATATTCACAATCATATTGTATTATTGTAGTACACGTCCACGCTCGTTCAGCCTCGGCTTGCCTCGCTACCGTGCGTGCTCAGATGTGTACGCAATTTAACCAAAATACCCACGAACGAGGCATCCATTCGGACTTGCCTCGCCTCGGTACCGTTCGTGCTCATATGTGTACGCGGCTTAATTCTTGCGTTACGACTGTCTGATGAAGACCACAGTTACAACTACCGTAGAAAAAATACTTTCGGACGGTAATTATGGCGCTAGTTGACATCAAATCGGACATTTATTACAGAAATATTTTCTAAATAATTGCATGCATTGAAATTATCAAATGTAAAATAAAAGAAAAGAACAATAACAAAAAAATTATTTATGAAAACTAGAAAAATACCGTTATATAATATGGAACAAAATAACATAATTCTAATATAAATAAATAAGAATAAAGCTCAGCCTATAATATGAATTCATCGTCAGAAACGACAATGTTGTTATCGTGTAGAACTGTTGAATACGAAATAGCGATAAACCTGTTATTTTGCAACCGTTATTTCAATATAGCAATAACAGTCGAAACCATTGTTTTAAATAAATAAAATTTATTTAAGCAAAAGCGGCGAAAGCGTTCTGTGTGTATGTTTCTAGGTGTATGCGCTTGCGTATTACGAAGCTTTGGTACCAATATTATAATAAATAAACCCTATGATTATCCCACTCCTTTTACTTAATTCATGTCATTCTCTCGCAGTTTACTTTTCTGAAGGTTTCACTTCTACCGCGTGCGAACTGCACGCATAATTTTTTGTAATGCTTCTTTTTCACCTTTTTGTAAGATACCTCAGTACAATGTCTTTGTAGATGTACTGAGGATACCTTGAGTTTATCTATTTGTAGGTCATTTTCCTACTGATCTTCGATCTCTTACAATGTTGAACAATCTGTTACTGGCCATGATCTTATAGTGAACTCCATTTCTTCCATCTTTTTTTTTTTCTGAAGAGCTAAAAAGTTAAAACCCTACACCATTAACTGTGAAACACAATATCTGGTTATCGTTCACCACGGCCTTTTTTCCGAATGGTCATTCTTTTGAGGAAATTTTTCATTACAACTTCATACATTTCTGGATTTAGTTCACGAATTTCTGCTCTGATGTTGTCTATTCAACTGTGGTTGGACCGTTTTCGTAGACCTTATCGTTCACTTAGGTCCGAAGTAATCTAACGAACCCAAATCGCAAAATCTTTGCGGTCAGTCGAAGGGGTAGCACAATTGTAGATTTTTACCATACTTAATCTATTCTTACTTTGTAAGCTTTTGCACGGTTACTTGTTACCTGTCCATTAACCTAATTTATTAGGTCGTTTATAGAGAGTCCTCTACATTTTATTTTATTAATATATTCTGACCGCAATTCTTGTAAGTGAGCAAAGGGAGGTACAATATTTTCAGACTGTAATTCATGTAAAGGATTAACCGTCAGTTTGACCATGACTGCAATTCGGGTAACTCGCAATTATTACCAAACCTTTGGAGATATTCTATTGCATCCCTATTGTGATATTCAGACACAATTCTTTTTATTCTTAATTGGCTTGATGATATTTCCGAAGTTTTAAAGATGGTTCGTTACCGGCAACAAGTTGTTCGTAATAGCTATCATGCCCTTTTTGTACTTTTCGCAATCCACTAATAAGCTTCCAAATAGTCGGGTGATGGACTCCTAATTCAGTCCAAAGTCATTGATATCCAGCTTTCGCGCGGTTGTTGCTTCGATCTTCGTCGCTTAAAACCCTATTATACAGATTCCAGATTTCTGGTGCGAATGAAGTAGGTCAACTTCCATTTCCAAGTTTATTTTGGCACCCAATATAGTGAACTTCAAACCAATTTAATAATGGTTGCAATCCCGGCGGTATTTCGTCTACTAAATCATCCGAATAATCGTCTACCCCACCAATGCGAACAAAAGCCAAAACAACCACCATTTTGACTTTTAATGAAAAATCTGGACGATCATTGATCATGACCACATAAACTTGTGAAAACAATCCTGGTGAAATTGTAAAAGTTCCATCAGCATACCATATTTATAATGTTTATAGATATTGAAGCCATGTTTCCCGACCAAAAATTGAAATTGCTTCATTATCGTTTTGTCCACTGTCATGCAGTAAGAAGTTTCTCGTATTCCATGCTCCGTTTGGTATAATTTGTAACATTCTGGCACTATAAGGTCTTGCAGTGGATCAAGATCTTTACGCGTAACACCCACTTCGTTTCTTTTGCGACGAATTACCTTCCTTAGTGCGCAACTTTTGGGAATTTAAAGAAGTTTACTATCGCTCATTTGTTACTTGGACAGTGTTTTTGACTGTGCTTCTATACGACGTTTCATAGCAGTACCCTCAGTAGCAACTTCCACGTTTGCTGCTGAAGAATAGTGATAATGTAAATTAATTTCTTTTATGCCATCTCCATTTTCGGTGTGTAGTCTAGCTTTTCAATGCGTCATCTGCCTGAAAAGCCAAAATTAAACATTCTCCATACGGACAATCTTACGATTGAAAAAGACAATTTTTAAATTGTGAAAAATTCCATGCACAGTTACGCTTCATAACATTTCAAAAAGGCTGTATGTTTTGTATTACCAGGTTTAGAAAGATTGTGAACACAGATGTCGTTTTTAAGTTACTAAAGAGAAAACAAGTTTTGAGCGTAAGAACTAATTAGTAAACTCATGTAAATGCTATTTTCTGTTAGTACGCGTACAATACCGGCAACGATAGAAATTTTAAAATTTCTATATCCTAAGACGGGCTTATTGCTTATCCGTAAGGTGTAATTTTCCATTTGGAATACTCGTATCTGAAAATTATTGTTATATTTAATTGGCCCCATACATCGAACGTTTACAACCAATATATTATGCCGCGGTGATCATAACATCATCGGCGAAGAAACGGCCACTACGAAACGGTTCGGCGAAGAAACGGCGGCTATGAACCAGCGGCAATGAAACGTTCCATTTTGTTTCAGTATACTGAAATTGAGACGTTATATGTACCTACACGACTGGAACGACAGTATTTTCAAACACACAATAAGAATACAGTCATGATGGTCCTTCTAGTAAACGATGCCCAAAACGCGACTCGATCAAAACAACAGGTCATCAACAACTATGTTGATTATGTTAATTCCCGATCAATTAACAATGAGAAAGATAATAAAATCTACGCAGCCAATAATCCGCGGAAGCTATTTCAGCGATAATGGCTCGCCAATTCTGATATAATTACCAGCAACGATGACAAGTGCTAATTGTAATTCTAACGGCCTTTACCTTAAAATGTATCGCCTATAATAGCGACAATAGAATAAACGCCCGCGTGTCGCTTTGAATATCGAATATATAGAAAGATAAATAATATAAAAACAATGCAAAGCATGTGTTCGCCTGTTCGTTCAGAGTGAAGCCCATGCGACAGTCCCTACCTCGACGTTGTGTTATTTTCAGTGGTCGGTTTTCCCACCTTACCCACCCCGTATAAAACTAAAGGTAGACGCTTTCTCCCAGCTTAATCTCCGCTTAAATTCACCTCATCGGTATTTTTTTCCTTCTTCTTGGAGCGCATAGCTCATTCAGATAGGTTGTTACTAGATAGACTTTCGATTTTCATATTCGAAAAAAGCTCACCTAAGCACGGTTTCATAATCGAGTCGCGAGATGTATAAACATACCGCTGTTTTCTTAGTGTTTTTGTTTTCTAAAATTTGTGATGGGGAGAATAACACGGGGAGCTTCGACACGCGTAAGTAGAAGTTTTTGTGATAATTACATTTGATCTAAGAATAAATTCAAAGATGTTCTTTATGTAAATGAACCTGAGAATGTTCGCTAAAGGAAAATCAATAAAACTGCTGCACTTTTTATTAATAATATACTTTAATGCGAATATGAGACGTATTATATTCGTTAAAAAAGGAAAATTTGAAGATTTGGTACAATAATTTAAAATTAATTAAAACATTTAAACCCGCAAATATTTATTATTACCTCATATGGCAAAGAAAATCGCGTTATTCCAAAATAAGGTTGTGAAGACACCCTTAACTCGGACTAAAGTTTATCTCAAACTACATATAGTACAATTATTTTGCCCGAAATGCATTACTCAGGTAATACACCTGGTGATTTCTAAACAAAACAAAATTATCAGTTTTGAAAAAATTTGCCGATGCAAAGAGAATTGTATTTACTATCACCATTAACGACGAAAGTTGCGAATAGATGTATGCACTTGTAATCAAGTTATTTTCAAAAGACATTGTACTTGTATGAAGATGCGAAACCATAGGTAAAACTTACCCTTTCGCTTATGAAGTTTGATATGTGTACTAAATATATCAAAACATTATTGTCTGTTAGTTAAAAAGAAAATGGATGGAAATTTTAGAAAAGAGACATTGGAAGTTGCAACGCAAATAATAATAAAAAGAAAATTGTGTTAAATTGACGCAAGGTTGCCATATTAATTTACAATTGATTATGTGTTCTAGCTCCATTTTGTAAACAAACTAACCACAATGTCTACAGCTTTGTGTAAATAGTGTACCTATCTATATATTTTATATAAAATAGATTAGTGGTATATAAAAGAAAAATTGGAAATATTTTGAGAAATGCAGTTAGGCTTTTTCGATTATTTAAAAAAATTTTGCAGGAATTAAAAGAGAAAAGATTTAATTCAAATTCGGTCCATACAATCCAAACTATCAGACATTTTTTAGATGAAAATAAGTTCGTAATTCCAGAATCAAGTGAAAAATTGGATGAACTAAATTTATAGTTGGGTTCCAAAATTTGTATTAACCTTTCTTTCAAAAGGAAAATAGAAAATGTCTTGTGTGGATAATTTATTCAAAATACCATGGATGATTTGACAATTTAGAAAAAACGGACATTACAAAATTAAATATTCCTAAGGACATAAAAGGATCTGTACTTCGAAATAAATAAAAATTAAAGTCGTCTTTACTGTTTACCTATTTCAATAATTACCTTCGCATCTTCAGTAGAGAAATTACAATGGAAAGAAAATGTCATTCATGTGGAGGTGTTTCCAAAGAGAAGAGAAGAAGGAAAGGATGACTCAACTATCCAGCACAGAAAGGAAATTTAGAACAAGTACAGTTCTGAGCTGGAAATAAAACGTTAAAATCAAGTGCATGAGAATGACAACCACAGAAATTATAACAAAAAAAATTTTTGTCATCTGCGAGGAATAAAGTTCACTCTGTGAATATAACTATTGAATCTACTATATAAATCACTCACTAATTAGGTTTATAGTTAGATTTGCTTCTTTGGAAGGTGAATTATGTTTTCACACGAAAAATATTCGGTTGTTATAATTAAATGCAGTTAGAAGTTCCGAACTTTGAAAGCCTGTCTCTGGCTGAAAAAGAAATTACAACCAACGAAGAAATCTAGATGAAGGGGAAAGATTGTGTCCTAATCTTCCTCCTTCACCTAGATTGCTTCGTTTGATTAAAAAAGATGACAGAATAACAGAATGGAAATAGTAGGAAAGTCTATAATTTACTCCACCAAGATTACTCCAATAGTACGTCATAAAAACTGTTAAGAAGGTAAATCCGCGTATAACCTCCATGTATTCTTATTTAGTATTACATTCGAAAAAAGAGAATAAATTTCCACGCTTTTTTGTTAATTTTGCATTGATATTAACGGAATTGGAGATGGTAACCGGATGGTTTCGGATCGAAAAAATAGATATAGTTCTTACCTTTATAACACTAGTGTGGATGCCTTCAAATACGTATCCCGACAACTAAGTTGTCATCCTCATAAGAGGAAACCATTGTGTTACAAAGAATGGCAACAAGAAAGAAGTACATTCTGAAATACCGACTGGTATATATATATACCTGTTTTACCGTACAGATTCTGGCAACTTTGCACCATATCTGTTCATTTAATGGAGTTAAAATGCTTCCTTTCATTTGCATTCGACAACTATATGTTGATCATGAGAGTTCTGACGAAATTCATATATATTTGAACACTGGGATATCCATTTGTATCCCTTTCATAAACCTACGCTAGTTCTAGCGTAAGTCGAGTGCTTTATACGCCCGCACTTCTAACAGGAATGAATATTTGTACTCATTCAAATTAATGTGGTAAACATTGTCAATTCATCCTTTGCTACTTCTGCTAAATTGACTTTGACGCTTGGATCTAATTTTTCTGTTCGTAAGAAATTTTTGATTTAGTAATGATTTTAGGAAGTGTGGTATAGTGTTACAGACAGGAGATTATATTAGTACATTTATCAGCACATTAATTGCGGGACATGTGTTTCACTGGCAACGAGGCCAGTACCGTCACCTATATCTTATCGAAAACCATCGAACTACGTTGCAATGATTACCTGGTGAGGAACTGTCATTGTGAGCAAAATGATTAATATTTTTGCATTCTATTATGGACAATTTCCCATTGATGATGCCGATTTGAATAAAATTCCTCAATTTCGTGAGATGAAGAAAACTTAAACTCTGAATTCTATAATCAACAATTTTCCGATAAGATTTCCTCTTTGGAAGCGATTTAACTTGATATTTATGCTAAACACCTTAGGTAATCTTCCAATTTTTTCTTATTTGCGTTTGTATATTGGTAGTCAATTACATTTCGTTTGTATTCTACTTTCATTTTATAATGACGGTTAAACGCTTCCTGCTTATTGTTATACGATCAAGGAGTATATATAAAATTCGTAAAAATTCATATTTCAAAGGAATTCTCCGTACTGTTAACTACATTCTATTGTAGAGTACTGCATTAGAACATTCTAGTAGATCCTACAAAAAAACTTCAACCTAAAATCATTGCGAGAACTATGCCGGCGAAACACTAATTGTGTCACAAAACTAATTAAGGAATAAATTACTACACATTTTTAACAGTGAATTGGTGTTTTACCACCCATTTTACTACGGAATAATAGACATTACATTCTTGCTAGATTTTCTGTTTGTTTGATATTATACTTTGAAAGTAAACTAATAAAGGAATAATGTATTATTGTAAGAAAATTTTCATATATCACACAACAATGAGCCATGAATCCTTCAATAATTATACAATCCAACCGAAACCTTTCCGAGAAGATACACACACAACACAAGTTAGTGACAATTATGCAACGCAATTACGTTATTGTATGACATTGGCGGAGAAAGTACAGAGAGGAAGTGTGTAAATCGGTCACAGCAAATTTATCCAATCCATACAATTATGCGTACATAAATATATACAATACATAAGTGTATATATAACATATGTATATGTACATATGTATGCGATAGATATGTATTTACCTAGAACCACGCTCATCTGTAGTTCGTGATAGGCGTTAATGATCGTTATTTTTCTGATGGGAGAATTGCTGATCCATAGCTTGCGTAACACTTTCAGTAATATTCATCTAAACATTCTATTTCCATATCCGTAGTATGTTACGTTCATTTCCTTTTAGTTTTTTTCAGATTTAGCTGCAATTAGCGCCCATTATTCTACGAAATTATCTAAATTCACCTCTAGTCATTTATGTCATTTGTATGTGCACATTTTATAGTACAATATAAAATACTGTACTATTTTTCTGTGCAAAATCATTGTATGAATTTAGAACCTGTCCTATTTTCATACTAAATGTTTTGACCTGCGCCTGCTCACTGGTCTGCATTGCTCGTATTCCAATCTAGCCTTATTTTCTTATGTTTACGTCTCGTCCATTCCTGTTACAGTATAAGATAAACGTGGGTTTATATATTATATTGTGGTCGTGTCAACAAATGTTTTCATTGAGTGTTTTACTGAAAGTATTACTGTGATTAGCTAAGCATAAAATTAAACTTTTTGGAGGTTATGAGAAATATTTGTAAATACTGTGTGATACTTGTGTCAAATTGAAACGAGGATGTAGCATGGCACAAAATCATAAACAGAATTTTTATACAAGTTTATAATATAACAGGTGGCGCAAAGGTATGTCATAATGTGAATTGGCTACCATTTTGTTAGAACTAAAAACTGGGCTCTGTTTTCACGAAAAGTATATTTGAAAATGTAAAATTAATGACATTAAGTTGAAAAAATTATATCGGTTAAATGACTACCTCCCGAGTTGATGCGCATTTGTGCTCGTTTTACGGCATTTTAAATTGTTGCTCGCTAAACATCCGGCTCCAAATTGGCGATTTCTTCTTCAATGTTAGCTTTCAAGACTTACAAGGTTTGTGGTTTGTTGTGGTAAACGCGAGATTTTGAAAAGCCCGGAAGGAAGAAGTCTGTCGTCGTTAGTTCTGGTGATCTGGATGGCCAGTTCAAATCTCCAAAACGGGAGATCACTCGACCCGGAAATTGGTGTCTCAAAATCTCCAGCGTTGCCCGAGCAGAGCCCGAGAACCAACAATGCTCGAGACCCAATTCAGTAACTTGCGGGAGAAAACTCTTTTAACGCTCAGCAGTTATGGTTACGGTGATTCCATGGGCGTTCTCAAAAAAAAGGAGCGATCACTTTTCACTGCAAATGCCACACCAAACAGTCACTTTGAGGGGATACAATGGCTCTTCTTGCATTTCATATGGGTTTTCTGTGCCTCAGAAACGTAAATTTTGTTTGTTACATGGTGCACGACGACGAGGAAATTGACCGAAAATTGGTCAAATAAGCAATAACAATAATTCCACGTTCTTCAGGTGTGTATCGCTCCATTGCTTGTTGTAAACTAATACTCTATCTGTCTGCAACATAGATGTCAAAGCACAATAACATTTGACGCCATTTGCAAGAATTAAGGCACATTCACATTATGACATTACTTTTGCGCCATCCGTTATATCTAATAGCCCTGACGAATGATGGAGTCCAAATTCATATAATAATCTTGTACAAAGGA
Organism: Chrysina gloriosa; assembly: GCA_038088585.1. Classification (NCBI taxonomy): domain Eukaryota; kingdom Metazoa; phylum Arthropoda; class Insecta; order Coleoptera; family Scarabaeidae; genus Chrysina; species Chrysina gloriosa. Next base: position 25,331,979 of record CM076089.1, read on the forward strand.
CTGGTAAAGCGTTTTACATTGTATGTAAGACGAGCTTTAAGCACGTACTTTCAATTCATTCAAAACAAAAGTTCATAATTCATCGATAATGTTGGATATTTGAGCTTCGCAATGTGTCTTTCGTCACCAGTTCTTCATCCTCCACTGGCAGCCTAGCATTTAATCCGTTTCTCTTCCATCCATAGTTTTATATTGGTTGTCATCGATATTTATGTTTGTTTCTCTGCTTTGCTTGTAGCCATTTCAATTCCTTGATTAATAACTATTTGGTCAAGCTGAAGTTTTTCTTTTAGTTTCTTTAAATTTAATAGAAACTTTTCCTGGAATTCACATTTTAAGCCTGCACTGAACCAATAAATCCTAGTTTCCTCAAAAAGAAAGTTGTGGCCAGTAGGATTAGACCTATACCAAAACGTACCACAATCCATTCACTTTGACAGCTATTAAATTTAACTTTCCAGAATCAATTCTTTACTAACTGAAGGATTGAAGCTATGGTCTGAAGAAAATGCTTCGCGAATAATGTAGTGCAGCATCAGATACATTAGCCTCTCGTCTAATATTTGCGTACTAGAGCTTTCAAGAAATTAAATTCCAAAGCAAATATCGTATTACGTCAAAGTTTCACCGCATCGTTTTTATGAAGTGAATCTGTAAAAGACATGTTTTTAAGCGCGATTGACTCCAATAGGTTTCATAATTGGAGAAGTTAACTTCATAGAATTAACAGTTGTTAAGGTGAAAAATATTAACAAAACCTGTCTATATAGGCAACGTCAGAATTATGAAGTAGAATGAAACATAGTGGTGCTCAATTATTTTTCGCCGGAGGTGCGCAATGAGTAGAGTTTGTTCAAAAGGTAGATGACGTGTTATCATTAAGTAGTGTAAATAGGACTCACGCTGTCACTCCTCCGAATTTTATTATTCAATAACAACTTAACATTGAAAACTTAGGTCAATCTGAGTTACACTACTTAATAATAACACGTTATCCATCTTTTTACGAAATTGTAGTAATGGGAGGTAAAAAATAAATAAAAACTTTCGAGGACAAACTCACCATAGATTTGCTTGTGTGCAGCTTGTGCGACATATCCTAGGAATAAGAAATTAGAGATCTATTGCCTAGTTAACTACTGCTCGAGGTAGTATGACATCAACTCGCTACTTCGACTACATTCTTCAACTTCAACACCACGTTTTATCGAAATAATGTCCACACACGATCCGAGAAGTACTTAACTTTTTTACGAAGCTTCCGCTGAAGTTATGGGAAATACCTTTAAAAAATGAAACAAGTAGTAAATAGTGAAGATCGAATAGTGAAACGAGAATTAAACAATGAGGAACAAAGAGGACAAGAGGAGCAGCTTGAAAGAATCACGATAGAAGAAATAGCAGATACAACAGAAAATATAAAAACGGGAGCGGCAAGAAAAACAATATGGAGCCTGAGGAGAAAGGAGACTGGTGGTTATAGGAGATTTGTAACGAATCATGGAAACCAGAAGCCTGGAAGAGTAATCTTATAGTAGCAATATATGAAAGAGGAGACTCAAATGCTTGTTGGAGCTAGAAGTACCATATGAATTGATAGAAGTCATTTGAAGTTATAAAACAGTAAAGCAAAAAGTACAAGTAACTGGAGGTAGATCACAAGAATTCTGAACGGATAGAGGATTAAAACATAGAGATAGTTTAAGTCCACTCTTGTTTATAGTAGTGATGGACAGATGATAAGAAAGAACATAAAAAGGCAGATACAATAATCGGATATAGAAATATGCAACCAGTAAATCAATCAATAAATCAATAATTTAATGTAGGTAGACAACGAAATTATGATATAGAAAATTTAAGAACTAGTGAACATATGAGAAAGACAAATAAATGAAATGAGCATGAAGATATATACCAGTAATAGTAAAATGATAATAGGAAATAAGAAAACAAGGGACCCATCACAATAGGGATATTAACTGTAAAGGGAAAATATTAAAAGTGATTCTCCGCAAATATTTAGAAACTATAATTAGGGAAGACGTAATAGGAGAAAAGAAAACTGATACAGAAGTTAAATTGAGAACATATAACGTACAATCATTCTATTCTAAATCCGATATGCTAATAAAAATTGGGTAATCCACAAGAAGCTTGAAACAAAATTTAATGCAATAAAAATAAAATACCTAAGACAAGTGGCAATGAGGGCCAAATGGGATTGAATATGAAACGAAAGAATGAGGAAAACGGTACAGTAAAAACTAAAAAAGAAAGAAATAGAGAAACAACACAATAAGAATCCATCAGGAAAGACTAATAAGTGGAGGAAAAGATAGATTAAAGGGAGACCCAAGAAAACCTGAATGCAAGAAATACAGGAATTGAGAAGACCGAGAGAAAAACGATGCAGGATGAGAATTTTGGCGAAACACCGAAGCCGATGGAAAAATTGAACAAACGATGTACGGATTCGTTCATTTGATGCTACAGAGGGCATAAGCAAAAGAGAAGAAGAAGAGAGAGAGAAGCTATAATGAGGATTTTGCGCCCATCATTTAGATTTCCCAATTTTAAATTAATTAAACATGTGTGACATATGATCGAAGGAAAGTTGGGAATTTTGAACTATCGTTAATAAACTTTGGTACACCTCTAACAAGAAACGCGAATTGCTTGAAATGAATTCAAAGTAAACATTACTGTCACTTCGTGAATCCCCGCACATTTCCGTGAATATTTGAATTCTAAATTATTTATTTATATGGTTACGGAATGCGTGCATTAAATAAGGCCACAGATAAGACGTCTGGAATACAATGCAAATGCAGCAATTACAGTATTAATGTTCTTTCTTGTTTTTTAACGTCCATTTATTGTACTTTAATAATTGTAAATGCAAATTAATTCAAAAAGGAATTTTCTAAATATAAAATGTAATAATCCCATAGATAGCTTTCCATGATAATTCAAACGACATAACTTCGATTACGAGCGCACGAACCAATAGTTCCTTCTCTGGTTACATAACCCGTTGCCGAGAATTAAACTTTCTTTGCGATTTACGCCATTTCACCTTCCGGATAAGAATCGAAGGCATGTACCGTTTGCTTTCCGTGTGCTCGAGATGACGTAATTATGAAAGTGTTCCGTAAGAAACATGCAGAGGAGTTTCGGTTTTATATGTTAGTGTGCAAACAGGTTGCGTTTGATGAGAATGCTTTTTTATGACTATAATTACGGAAAGAGGTCTGATATTTATGGCTAGGAGCGAACGTATATCGGATATGTATAATTTTGTAAAATATTTTAATAGGATGTTGATCTGATGTAATTTCAGTTTCGAAAAATTCGGGCTTTGGAACAGTCAGCATTGGAAATGTTCTAATGTAATGATTGAGAAGAAAGGTGTCTTTTTGTAAAGCAAAAGTCAACCATTTGCGGTACAATATTATACCAACCGACCTCCCAATTCATTATTCAGTTACAGATGGAAACTTCAACTCCAGGCTGTTAATCCGAGGAATATTAAAAAAAAAAGGATATTTGGTTTGTTAATATTGTGCTCAATTGGTTCCCAGACACTCCTACTAATTAACTCACGTTTTCTGATCTTCACTTGTTTTTGTGTGTTATTTTGCTAATCTTCTTCTAATTATATTCGAATCTATTCTCTCTAGACGACTTTTATGTACTTAGTATGTTAAGTTTGCTTCTTCCATTAAGTTCGCATCATTCAATTTGGAGTGGTGCATCTCTTTTATAAATTTATGTTTTATCTCATTTTTTATTCGTAGTATCTCAGAGCAAAGTATCCGTCTATGGCTCGTCATGATAATCAACTACTGCCATTCTACAATATCAACAAAACAATAACATGTACAAATTCACTTAGAACAATTTCACATGATACGCACTTTAACTTCCATATCAAAGAATAAATAGATATTGGAGTATAAAAGGAAATTTATTTACTTACAAACGTTGTTAGTTGCATTAAGACAATACATACAACAACACATATCTGGTTCAAAGTATTTGAAATCAAGTCTCACATCAGTAAATAATAACTTCGTAGTTGATATTTACTCGCCTGGGTTAGTCGTTTAACACGTTGTACATGGTCAAGTAATAAGATTACATTCTTCAGTCGAGGAAACATTACATAAGAGATAAACAATTATGTATTTGTCCAGGTAACACCTGTTTTCACTTCCAATTTAAAGAGATATGCATAATGGACGTTTTCATAATCTGCGAAGACGCGGTATTTTTCAACATTTAGTGCGAACATATGAAAATATAAATAAATTGATGGTGTTCAATTATTTTAACGATGTCACGAACTACTTTCTAATAGTTCTAAGTAAAATTTAGTTTTATAATAAATCATTAAATAACATTTGATTAAATCCAAATAGATAATTCTTAGGCTAGTTGTTACGATTCCAGTTGATTACTAAAATATAATTGAATGAATAATAATTCATTGAAAGTAAACTAGGTCATAAACCCCATTACTATTTTTGACGTCTTCGGCGCAGTCCTGAACATAGTGTGAAACTGTTACTACTGTCTGCTTTCAACTAAATTACAACTGCGTGTTTGCATAGTTTTCTCAATAAAATGATGCTGAAGTGATAAGTTATTGGACAGTTTCCAAAGCTGCCTAATAACGTGCCCAATTTAGTAAATCGCCAGAGAGGCTCACCAATGTTAGTTACCAATGAGGATGGAGCAGACTTCAAAACTTCTGATTTTACAGATCCAATGAAGGACAGAAACAATCCAAACAACATATCAAATAATACCTCATCGTTAATAAGTACACGTTAGAGGTTGTTGATTTTTAATGCTTAAGATGGGTATTCTTAAGCATCTATTTAAACGGGTATTTATATACTGTCCTATATTCTATATTAAAAAAAAATTTCTTATATATCTTTAAGACTAGTACAATGTGGTAGTACAAGTCTGTGCGCGCATAATTATGTGCTATAAATTATGCTTCACCATTTTTGAAATTGTTCTATATTTTTAACAAATAGCTTTTCCAAAGACTGTCCTTATGTATAAATATTATACATATATTATTTGGGATTTAACGAATACGACAGAAGAAAGCAAAAAGGCAAACACCGGTATGCTAAAGAGTGTGACAACACAGCAGAATTATTACGAAAATCCAAGCAAGAAATGTGTGGTCGCTACTGGTGTACCGATAATAATGTAGTGTAATATAAGTGCTGAGAAATATAAAGAGATGAAGAAAATTTGTAGAACGAAGCCAAGATCATTTAATGAAAACAAACTAAAGGAAATAGAAAAATTTGGACTAAATATAAGCTAGCAAAAAACAGCATATGTGATAATAGAAGACAACACAAATAGAAGGCGTATAAATTTGAAAGAATTCCAAGTTAGGGGTGAAGATTGAAGAAAATTGAAAAAAGACAAGAAATAACAATGCATAAACTTCGTCACTCTTTCAAGTCTATAGCCCTGCCTCTCCTGTATTTGGCTTCCATTATCATATATGCCGATTTTGTTTGTTTATTGTTTATTCGTGGCCCAAATTTTCCTGTCTCATTCGCTTTTGTTTTATTATCGTGATATTTCCAGGTGTTTAGCGACACTTGGGTATTAAATAAGGAAGGGGGGGAGGGAGCAGAAAAAATAGAGCGCTGGGAGAAAAGACTGCTGAGCGCCATGTATGAGATTAATGTGGGATTAAGATCAGAGAGAACTAAATGGTTAGTCTATGTGGAAACACGAGGGAAGGACAGAGTCGTAAATTGGTAGTGAGCAAAATACCGATAGACAAGAGAAGGAAAGACCGAATACGGAAATGGTTCCAAATAATGAACAAATTAAAGAAGATCTGGGTAAAAGAATATAAGGAAAGGGAGAAACAAATCATCGGACATAAATATATGGAGCAAAATAGTTACAGAAGCAATATTTATATTATAGAGGTGTACTGTAGTAGATATAATGTAAAAATGTATTGTATAGGAAAATAATTGAGGTGGGTAAATATATTATACGCTCTCGGCCTGCAAGATCTGTAGAGCGTTGTAAATAAATATACATATTTTTACGGAGCATGTTGAATGAACACTTCAATTCTTAGTTTTGAAACCAAAAGCGACACAATATTTCTATCTCTAAAAAGCAGTATCAATCCAATTGTTGATTATCGATTATCTGTTTTAGCTGAATACATCAAACCATGCCGAAGAACAGATCCGAATATTAACACCTGCCTTAGGGGAACTTTCGAGCATCTTCGACCTTACCTAGTAACGGGTTTAAAGGACATCAACTTGCCCAGTGTAGATCCCCTGGTAATCGACAAGTTGGTCATGGAAAACGGTCAAGGTCCGTTCAGGATAAAGGCGGTATTTTCGAATGTAACAGCGTATGGTGGAAGTAATTATAGTATAGGGACAATCAAGTAAGTATTCTTTTGTTTTTAATCTACTTCTCTTTGTTTTTTAGTTGAATTTAGTATGATTTCCCTCATTCTCTCTATACTTCTCTATCTGCTGCGTTTTTCTTTTATTGCTTCGTATTTATCCTGGGAATTATTACAAAAATACGAAAATACCTAACGAATAATATGGAAAGTTTCCAGAAATGAATTATATGAAGCCTAAATAAAGTCATTAATAGAAAATTTCGGACCACAGTTAAATCACCAATAGTTAAACAAAAGGGAAATTTGTGGAATAGGAGATACGAACAATCAAATATTATACAAGTTGAAATAAAAAAATGTGTAGTATGGGAAGAGTATGTTGTCTACAAATTCGTTACAGACAACCACAGATGCAACAGTAGAAATGAAAATCTATACTCAGAAATACTATGTTGTAATTAACTGGGTTTGAAAAATATGTGAGATGTAAAATGCGATAAAATTTCGGAAAATGGTCTAATAGTAGCTATCTAGGGAAGTGGAAATAAAGAAATATACGAAAATTAGCATTTTTTGCCATTGCAAGATTTTGCCAAGAATACTATGAGCAAAACTAAGATAAAATTTGAAGGCAAGCAATTAGGGGGATAGACTAGAACAGATTTAGGGTAGAGGCCAGAACACAACCCGCGCTACAATAGCAGGAGAGATATATTTTCGATGGGAGGTGCAATTAAAACATGAAAGCATGACGCGATAGAAATGAAGTTTCAATGGGAAAAAGGCGGGAAAAAGCAAGGAACAGCATAACACACTCATAGCATATAATTAATGAACTTATTCAATCAACAGCATGTACTGATGATGAACAAAAGGAATGGTAGGATGATATAATCAGAACGCAAGAAAATGGAGTACTAAAAAGTACTAAAGGCAGAAATAATGCGCTAATAATACTTGGACAAAATACATACATAATAATTTTATATCTAAATGAGTTTACGAATAGTCTATGTAGGCTCATTCCTTAAATATGAAATTGAAACAGCGTCATTCTTGTTCTCGGTTTGTTAGTTTTTTATTTGTTTGTCCGTAGCAAACCTATGTTTTTTATTCTCCATTAAAATCCCATTTCAAGGCATTAATTCTGCTTCAATCCTCATTGTAGATTGTCAAATGCAATAAATAACATAAATGAAATGAGATGCGGTTTTTATACGATTAAAAAATTTGGTAAGATTTTAGAAGTATTTCTATTTCATTCCTAAATTCTATCTTCCCAAAGGATGCAACGATCGTCCCGGGCTTTCAAACATAGTCAATCTAACGGCGAACACTTGCAACTAAGTTTATTTAAACAGAAGAGCGTAGTATAACCACACATTCGTTAAACAGCAGATAAGATATTTTAGTTAGCTGATTGTATATATCAGTCGCGTGATCAGAAAAGTGCTGGAATCTTACCGTACGAAATTGCCTAACCATAAGGTCTTTATTAATTATAAATAATATACGTTTCGCCATACTTAAATGAAGATGTGGTTAACGTTGTTAATAATGTTATATACTCGAGAGATTAAATCTTTGATCATTTTAAAATTTATTTATTATATATATTTTGACTGAGATTCTCCCTTGAATTTGTGATCCTATTACTTTTCTTCGATCACGCCAGCAAAAACATTTCGGTGATTATAGAACCTTTTTAAGGGCTATAAAGAATTTGATTCAAATGATTTGCAAATCTATTCAGTTGTAGAACTACTTACGTTGTATTGATTACAATGACCTAATCTTCATGCTCTTAAAGCTTTAGAGTACACAACAGTGACCTCATAAAATTTGTTCGATATGATTTGTTTCTATTTTCAAAAGTCGCAAGCAAAATTGTGTACATCACAAATTTTATCATAATATTATAATATTATTATAATATTATAAGGCGTTCTTTGAAGAACACAAAAGAAGCAACTGTTAAAAGCTAGAAATTTAAGCTTTTGACTATCTATGTCTTCTTGTTTTGTAAACAGCGCGTAGTCTATACCATTTTTACTTCTTTCTTTTGTAAGTAATCGATAGTCTCCTTTCTTGTTAGATCTACACATATTCCTAAATATCACGACAATTTGTGGTAATATTGATATCGTATAATGCTTTTCCATGTGACTTCCTTTACTTCTAATATGCCTGAGTATTTACACATACCACATTTAGATTGATTAATAATCTATTTATGAGTACTTGGAATTCACATACTGAGTTTATTCTAGAAATCATTCCGATCATGTGTGCTAATTATTAATCTATATTAACACAAAAACACAAGCAATCCAATACCTCTAACAATTTCTATCGCTTTTCCATTGATAATTTCGTTCACTAATTAATATTTTCGATTTCATTTTCATCATATTATCATGACGTTTCGGTAATCTCGACTTATTCTTGCACTACTTTGACACACATAAGTTATTCTTAATTGAGGTCAAACCTGTCGGAGGAATACAAATAGCTTTCGACACGATCGAATTATTATTACATTACGCATCGGATGATAGCCAGTGTTATGCTTATTATTGCAGGGCAGACATACGGCGTTACACAATCGAACTCACGCTGAAACTTCCCAAGGTCGACATTCGTGGAAAATACGATGTAGGTGGAAATGTATTGCTGTTTCCAGTGCGATCGAAAGGGGACTTCTGGGCGATATTTGGTAAGTAACAGAAGGCGGCGAACACGTTGCGAATACGTAATTAATTATAATTAATGGGCAGTAATGAAACGATACTTGTTTGAAGTGTAGGGAAACGAATAAATTAACTTCCAATGTGCGAAAAAATTTAATGGGTTGATATCTTTCATGATTCGAATTGTGAAATGTTTGAGATTTTAAGATTTTTATACCTTTACTTCTTAGTCAGTTTTCAGGCAGAGCCATAAGTCCACAATCATGAAATTTCTACTTTACTAGCAGAAAAGAAAGCCGAAACAATTGCTATTTGACATCATCATCATTATTGATGATTGAAATTTTTGCTATTCAACTGCTTTCGCAACATACGAAACAAATTATAATCTGATGGTCCAAGGCCAGGACTGTACGGCGAGTGTGGACAACATATCACAACAAAGCTACAAAATGTTCTTTTACATGACCAAACATATGTGTGGTTGCAATGTTGTGATGAAACTAACTTTACGAATTCTCAATACACATCTCGATTGACTACTTCCTTGGGTGGTAAACTTAAGAAGTAGGTAATCCCACCAGACCGGTAACATTGTCTTCTTTACGCGAGTATTCACCTTGGATCCCACTTGAACTGAATTATCTCGTGTGTTTTAGGATGCTGTTAATTGACTTTGTTGTAGACAACTCAGTTTTCAGTTAGCAATCTTTATAAAAATGTATTTTAGTTTCAAAATTTTAACGTTCTGTTAAATAAATTTATTTCAAATCGCGGGAACTCACAAAGGTTATTTTAAACGCTTTTTGAATACATTTACGTAATGTATTGATCATTTATTGCTTTTATTGAGCTATCACCAACTATAAATGAAATCATCTTAAACCTGAATGTGGCCCTAGATCTAAGAATACATGTTTTTGTTAAATATGGTACCGTTTATTTTTTATTGCAAACGACGTGTGTACGTACATATGTACATACATACATACATACATATGCATGCACTTGCTTGGAATTATAAAAGTTAATGTGGCAATGATACATATGTACACGTCGACATAAATAAATGTGAAAAATTTAAATTATATTTTCTAATGAGATTAGTATCTGTAGACAGAGTGTAAATGAATTTCAAATATTCAACTGTAAGTACGTAACATAAGTGTAAACAGTCGTACCGCTTTCTACCTTTATTTTCTTTCCTTAATTTTAAAACTTGTCACGTAATACGACATATGGTTTACTAAGAAAGGGGAAAACTAAAATAGGGCGAAGAAATATGAAGAAACCCAAATGAGAAGTATGTTTCAAAATTAAATAACTTGAATAAAATCTATGCTACTAACATAATTCTTATACACAGTTTTGGAACATAACATATATTTAAACTTCGTGTGTTTGTAAAACTCCAAAAATGTGAAGGGATTCAGAATAGTATATTCTAATATCTGATATAGTATTCGTCAATAAGTAGGCTCTCGTGTGATACAGGTTTATACACTCCATAGTATCTAACATTAGTACGTACAATACTGGTTATCTCTCGTATATAAGTAACTGTTCAGTTTACAATGCTTTCAAGTGAAGATTCTTGGTAAGGCTGAAAAACGCCATCAATCTCCTGTGAAGATCTTTATTTTACTTCAACTAGAAGATTTGTCCAAGACTTTTTCCTGTTTTGCTTTTCCTTCGTCGTACAGTCGTACGAAGTCGTACAGAAAAGAGTGACTCTCTAACCCATAGTCTGGTGTTAAGTTTCTTTTGGCCATCTCAAATCAGCTTCGGGGCCAGAGTGTAAGAATTTACATTAATTATTTTATTTTTTTGTGAATTTAGAGTCTGATAACATTGACTTGTTAGACTTCATAGTCGTAAATTTTTATACTTTCTATAGTAAGGAGCATTAAAACATCAAGCAGTATCAGGTGGAGGCGCAGGAAGCTCTTCCTGGACGCTAATTATATATTATTATATGTACTCGTATTACATTGACGACTAATTTTATATAATCCCACACTACATTCATTGCATTTATAAAAATACTGTTTTTGAAACCTTCTAGAATGGAAAAAAATACCTTCCCAATATCGAAGTCTATTAAAACAATATTCCAACGTCGAATGTTATGTAATCAAACGTTCTATGAAGTGAAGAAGTATTTGATATCGATTTTACAAGGGCAAAAAGCACTTTATTTGAGATTCTACTTAGATTGAATTTGACGCTTTTACCTGATCAAGATTGTCGTGCCGAATTCCAAGTTTTAAATCATCTGAGAGATTAGATAACCTTGGGATTATCACTTTGAAAACCTCTTACGTTCGAGAGGAGTCTGAAAATATGTAGCACCATGTAATCGGTGATAAATTTTTCAGCAAAATGTAGATTCGCTAAATATATTCTCAAACCATTTATTGCATTATGTTGCAACTTTACAAGCGCAAATGCTGTAGAAAATGCTGCGAATAATGCCAAACTAGTGGAAAGTAAAGTCTTTCTCTTACGATGACCAGGATATTACCCAGAAAATATTTCCACATACGATGACGGCTGACGAAGTCCAAATTCAAGCGTAACTCTTATTATTTAACTATAACGTTTCCTAAACTTTTAGGTTTCACAGGTTTGGACTTAACCAAAGTAATTTACATCTCGTTCCTTCCCAAGTGTGGATAAGTGTTTCATAGGATCTAAACGTCATTTGGAGCGTGCAAGTACATCTGCATTTGCAGATAACAAAGATGCCAACACTTCCACAATAGAAACTAGGAAGCGTTCTGACGAGTATTTGAATTTTGGTTTTGTAAATATAGTCGTTAATGGTGAAGAGCGACTACAGTATGTAATATGTTTAAATATTTATGCTGCTGATAGTATGAAACCAAAACAAACTAAAGTGGCATTGGCAAACAAAACATAATAATTGTGAAAATAATCCGCAGGATTTCGTTGTGAAGAAGTTGAAAAATTTAGTAATCAGAAATTAGCCTTTGATACAGTTTTGACGTTGCCTCCAAAAGCTCTGCTTGCATCTTATAAAGTTGCTCACCTCACACTATTGCGGAAGATATTATTCTCCCTGCTACCGTTGATATAGTCTGCTTGGAGATAGTTATGCTAAAGAGATTCAGAAGATACCACTATAAAATAATAATATTACCAAGCCTATTGATGATACGTCAGGAGATCTGCAGAGGGAGCTTTTTTCGAAACTTAGAAGCAAATTATTTGCTACTGAGCTAGACGAGGCAACAGATAGTATCAAAGCTGCACATGACTTACTATTTAGCATGTAAATTCAGAAAAAGCTACAGGTGCGGGTTTGTTTCAAATTAGTGATAATTATATTGTGAAATCCTGCATGGTATTTAGATGCAAGAAGAAGTGCCACTGGGCATCACTGTATAATATACAGGAAATCACTCACTTGACGAAAAATGGCCCAGGAGTGCATTTGCATCTATTCTAATTTCTGTTGTAAATTATATAAAAATTGGCCTTCTAGAGGCAAGACTATTTTCTTCAATATGGGCGCTGACCATTTTATTATTTTATTGCAAATCTCGATGGTTCTCGCTTGAAAAAGTTGTGCACAAGGGCTTTAAGCTTATGCAGGAAATACATGCGCTTTTGAAAGCAGAAAATTACACAGATGCCGAGGATTTTGTTGACGAACTGTTAATACTGAAACTAGCTTATTTGACTGTCATTTTTTAAATTAAATATTTTAAATACCCAGTTACAAGGAAATAGTACTATATGTTACAATTAATGGATAATATTAGCAGCTTCTCGCCAAAATTGGATATTTGGTCAAACAAGATGAACATTGAGGACACAAATATGTTTATTACTTTGAAAACCTTTATTAACGATAAAAACCAAGCCACAAAAATGCATGTGCTATTTTTAAGTGCATCGAGCATCACTTAAAGACGTGATCTGACAAATTTATACATTAGTTCTTTTAAAAATCGGAAGTTACACCTACAGACTTATCGCTGAAAGACGAGGAACAATTTATTGATTTAACATTAAATATAGAAAAGAACAAACAATTATCGTCGATAACCATTGTTGAGTTTTGGCTTAACTGGTAAGGGGTTAATAAGTTCCATCGTTATTCAAGAGAGCTACGCAGATTGTATTGCCATTTCGTTCATATTGTATGTGTAAAATTGGTTTCTTTGCATTAGCTTGTATAACATCGAAATACAGAGACGGGCTCAACATCAAACGTGAACTTAAGATAGCGAGTACTGATTTAAAACTAAACTTGGGAAAGTTATATAGTTCAAGACACGCTCATTTAAGCCACTAGTTTTTTGAAATAAACTGATAGTGATATAAACAAAACATTAAGTTAAGATGTTTTGTATCAGTTTCCATATACTAATTTGCGTTTTATTTTCTGTTTGTTTATTCTGCTATATCCCATTGTGACGACTTCTGTGCTACCCTAGGGGGCTAGGAGGAAGAAAATAGGCGCGGGGAGATACAGTTTAGGAAACATTGATTTAACAACTCAATTCATGCTTTTTCTAATTTAGTTAACGTTGATGTCTACGCCAAAATATATGGGAAAGAGATGGTGAACAACAACGTCAAATATATGAAAATTGAGAGGCTGACTGTCGACTTCAAGTTCTCCAAAAGTCGATTCCGTGTGCGAGATGTTATCAACGACGGAAACATCATAGGCAATAAAATCATTAACTAATATAAAAAATGTCATTTGAATTAATCAAATCGTTTTTTTAGGTGAAGCTATGAATCAATTTCTAAACAACAACGCCAACGAAATCATTGCCGAAATGAAGCCGGCGGCCATCGCTAGCATATCCAGGCATTTCAAGGCGTTCCTCAACAATGCTTTTCTACGCTTACCGATAGAAGTGTGGCTTCCAGATTCGTAAATTGAATATTAAACTATATGTAGATACAAAATTTCTTTGAAAATGCGTGAGATTTCTTGAATGAACGGAGGAATGAATAATGTTGATAAACTAGTGTAGATAATTATTTCTATTATTAATTTTATATCCGCTTGTATGCTTACAGTGTATAAGTGTGATCACAGGTATGTTCCCAGGTATTACAGTTTGTATGCATTTCGTTCCACACATTTGTTTTATAATAAAGATTTATTTATTAATTTGTGAGTTATGATTTCAAATTGGATTTAAAGAAATGTAAAGCAAAGGGTAATAAAGATTTATTAATGGGGTAGTATCGTTCCAAAATCACCATCACTGTAAAAATAACAGAATTATATCTCTGCTGGTTCCTATCAAGAACAGATGTCACGTCTTGTACGGCTGCTTAAAGTACAAATATGAGCACGTCCAACAAACGACGCTATTGAGGCGCTATTAAAACGCGTCATTATTATTTCCGTAAAGTTTGACATTTATTATTGTGAAATCAATGGCAGCTTAGAAATTGATAGAGTAGTTTTTACAGGAACATCTAAGAAAAGCAATCTTGTCAAAGAACGGAATTTGACGTGAAGATTTTCATTGCATAATTTTCTACGATTTTACTAAAAACCTAACTCAACAATAATACATAGAATTGCTTCGTTCAACTCTTGGCACTAAAGCACCATCAGAACAAATTGTTTACGATTGGTTTGCAGAGTTTCGGTAGTTATTCCAAAAACATCCATGCTGTCCGCAGCATGATTGAAGAAGCGTTGCATGTGCCTTACAACGTGATAGAGGCATTCTTTGGCATATCGGAGACTACAATACATTCTATTTTGCATGAGCATTTAGCTGTGAAAATGATCTGTTCCCAATGAACTGCGCATAATTTGACTTAAGCTCAGGAAAGACTCGTGTTAATTAGTGTAAGGCAATGCGCAAACAAATTTACCGAGGAAGTGCAAACTGTTTGGCAGAATTCATCGACGAAATCAGGATTAATAGTCGAAAACGTCGCATTATTCTGAATCACAACAATGCCAGCTCTCACATATCAGGTTAAGTAATTGATTATTTGAACGAGAGAAACTTCGAATTAATGTCTGGTTCCCTGTATTCACCTGCCTAGTTATTTCTTTCTGTTCCGGAATGTCAAACAAAAAATGGGTGAACAGGTATTTTCGGCACCTCAAGAAGCTGTCGAGACCTTCAAACACCATGTTTTTGATATACCAACTTTGAAGTGGAAAAATGTTTCAGTAATTGATTTATAAGATATATAAATCTTAAAGGCGACTATTTTCAAAAGCAATAAAACAGTTTGTTCAAAAAAAATATTTCCTAGTCTTTTTAATCCCTTAAAGGGCGCGCTCGTACTTCTGAATTTATGTATTTACAGTTACAGAAAGAAAGAACTGTATTATCCGAACAAGGAGAACGCTGTGCTGAAAGTAGCTGATGATAGAGGTTGAATAAAAGCTCGATGTTCTGAGCAATAGATTATGTGTTTGTTGGAACGCCTTCAAACTTGCAAATGTGTGGATTTACAGTTCCAAGAATTTGTACTCTCCTTACAAGTGTTATTTTTGTACATCTTCACAATGTGATCAAGTTAAAATAGACACAAAGATTTATCTGCCTACGTATTCGACTCAAGGGAAATTCCTTGTGATGGGTTTGTTTGTTTCGTTAGACAGTTTCGAGAGCCAAAAAATTCGCAAATTTAAGACAGCATAATAGCTATGAATACAATATAGCCCTTGACATTGTATTTGTAGATTTGAAACATGCATTCGAGAGAATAAACAGGAACAAACTATACTAACTACAACAACAAGCTATAATAATGATTGAATTTAAAATACCGAAAAAATTTGTATCACTAATACAAATATATATATATTTCGTGACCTTTTGATACTTATCTTATATGATAGATCCCGTTTGTACACGTTCTGAAAATATAACTATCGTTCAAACCAGCTTTGTTTTATTGACCTATTAGTGGTAGAGATCTATCATATAAGATCACTAATACAGACGACACTGACGAATACAAAATGTAGGGTTCTGGTTAATGAACACAGTACTGGGCAATTCAGAGTTGATCAAGGACTAAGAAGGGGAGGATCCTCTTTCGACTACTCTGTTTAACTTCGTTTTAGAAAGAGTAATATGGGACGCCGGAATTCATGCCCAGGATACAATTTATGATGACAGGCATTAGTGTATGGCATATGCTGATGATATAGTGCTCCTTGCAAGAACCAAACAATAACTGCAAGAAGCAATAAGATGTTTAGAAGCGGCGCGGCGGCAAGAAGGTGACGTCCCAACGTATTCGATGATTGAGTCATGTAATAATGCTGCCTGAAGTAAGAACGCCGAAGACAGTGCTACGGAGCGGGTTAGTGGAGAAAATAGAAGAGAGCGACCAAGATCAAGATTGCTGGATACAATACAAGAGAACCTTAAAGAAGTGGGAATTAGAAACTGGTAGGAAAAGGCTAGGAACAGAATGGCATAGAAGGCAATAATCAGTCAAACATTGGGGCTATAGGGCTTATCGTGCTATATGTATAACAATAAACATTAGCAAAAACGGTGGTTGTATCTTTAGGTTGAAGATTAAAGGTACGATCAGTAAACCATTTAGTACACGCTTCATTTGTTCCAGCTAAGTTCTCGACAAGTACCACTTCGGCTTTGTACATCACCTACCAGTGACTCTCTTTGTTCAGTTCATCCGGCTAGCTTAACCAATTATAAAAGAGACCGATAGCACACTTAGGTGGAGTGGGCTCCAAATAATAATGAATCTAAATTCAACAAGCCAACGGATATGTAACCTTAATTATATTTGTGATATTCAAAATATTACTCAATGCAACTACTTTGATTTAATCAGCTAATATCTTATGAAGGACAGTCAGTGGCTCAAATTATTATAAGTATCTTACTATAAATTAAATACCATATTATAGCATTCAAATATTTATACTAAAAACTCCGTGTACAGCATTAGCCAAAAATACACGCAGTTCACATTTATACCAAGATATAGCGCAAGAATACAGAACAAATATCGAAGAGTGGTACGGTGACGACAACGAGCAAGAGGTAGAAGTGAGCGATCGATGGGAAAAACTTGTGGGGGCAATTAAAAATGTGACCAGGAATAACATATCGAAGAAAACAACATATAAGAGGAACTATTGGCTAGACGACGAATGCAGGGATGAAATGAACAACAAGACAAAACTATGGCAAAAATTCTTGCAAACCAAAAAACAAAAAGACCAGGACGAATATAATGAACAAAAGAAAAAGTTAAACAACTGTGTAGGACAAGGAAACGAAAGTATTGGGAACACATTTTACAAAAGATCGAGGAAAGTTACACAGAAAAAGAAATTAGAAACTTCTACAAAGATGTAAAAAACATGAGAACGGGAAGTAAAGGGATTCAACGATACTTCAAGGATAGGAATGGAGAACTGCTGGGGTCTGCAAGCGAAATTAACGGAAGATGGAGACAGTACTTCGAAGAGCTACTCAATGGGAAGAACCAGGAGGAGGAAGAGACGTAAAGAATCAAAGAGAAAGTGCGGAAGCGAGGCAAAACGACCAAAATACCGAAGGAACCGAAGAGCCGTCAATAATAGAAATAGAAGAAATAGTAAACTCAATGAAGAACAACAAGAGTCCAGGAGAAAACGAGATGACAGCAGAAAATATTAAATACGGGGGTGAAGTGGTAATTCTAAAGATATATGAACTGGTTAAGGAAATCTGGAACACAGAGGTAATGCCGCAGCAATGGAATAGAGCTGTCATAATCATGCTATTCAAGAAAGGAGACCGAACCGAGTGCAGCAACTATAGGGGAATAGCCTTATTGGACACCGTATACAAAGTCCTGGCCACGCTGATTAAGAAACGGCTGGAAATGTTTATAGAACCTGCTCTCGGAGAGTACCAGGCTGGTTTCCGGAAAAACGGATCAACAACGGATCAACTTTTCACGCTGAAACAAATCCTCATAGGAATGTATGAATACGAAATTCCGACTTACATGCTATTTATCGATTTTAAAGCAGCATACGATTCAGTCAACAGAGGAGGGCTTTTCGACGCATTGAGAATACTGAATGTTCCGGACAAACTAATTGCACTGGTAAAGATGACACTGCAGAACACAATATGCGCAGTTAAAGTAAACGGAAAGACATCAGAAAGTTTCAAAGTGAAGAACGGGGTAAGACAAGGAGACCCGCTTTCTACCCTGCTATTTAACGCAGTGTTGGAAGTGATGATCAGAAATAGCAACGTAAACAGAAACGGAACACTCTTCAATAAGAGTCACCAGTGTCTTGCATATGCTGATGACATATTGCTGCTGACCAGAAATAAGAAACTCCTAGAGGAACTAACAAAAAACCTAATAACTACGGCAAGTAGAATGGGACTGGAGATTAGTGAGAGCAAAACTAAACATATGGAACTAAGGAACAACAACAGGTTAAACGGAAAACAGAAACTACGCGTCCAAGCTAGAGATAGGGAGTTATACGAATTTGAGGAAGTGGAAGAATATATGTACCTAGGAACTTTGATAGACAACAAATGCAAAGAAGAAACGGAAATAAACTTAAGGATAGCTAAGAGCAACAGATGCGCGGGGGAATCTCAAACATATTAAAATCCAAGAATATATCAACGAGATCGAAATTACAACTGTATAAGACCGTTTTGAGACCGACATTGCTATATGGTTGCGAAACATGGTCGTTGACAAAAGCTCACAAACAAAGTTAGAGATATGGGAGAGGAAAATACTTCGAAGGATCTTCGGAGGGAAGAAGGTGGACGGCATGTGGGAGAGACGCACCAATGATGATATCTATGCACTATACAACGAACCATGTATAACACAAGCAATTAAAGCCCGAAGAATGCAGTGGGCGGGTCATATGGAGAGAATGCAGGAGGACAGAATAGTGAAAGATATAGGATGGAGAGACCCGGAGGGAAAGAGAAGGAGAGGAAGACCGAGGAGAAAATGGGGAGAAGCAGTGAGTGAAGACTTGGCAGAGAAAGGATCCGCGAACTGGAGAATAATTGCAAGGAACAGGGAAAAATGGAAACATTTTACAAAGCAATGGGCCTAGAAGGCCTGTGAACGCTGCTATATATATAGCGCAAGAAGTCTTATCGATTCGATTCAAAACACAAGAAATAGCTCTCGACCTATAAGCGACAACCGTCCGTTAAAGATATAAAACAAACGCGAACTGTCTTGCAATCATTACATACATATATCAATTACGGCAGGTATTTAATTAATTAAACTGCCCATAAATGTTAGCACTAAAGTAATACTTTAATTTTAATCAATCTCTCGAATTTCCACAACTTGATTAAAGATTAGAATATTCTGTAATGTAAACTGGCCTGTTTATTCCATCGCTGAGCTTGTACGGCAATTCCAGTTGTAGTGAGATGCTCCTGCAGACCCTCGACCAGATAAGATGATACTATTACGTGAGGAACTAGACGTGCATAGCGATTTACGGTTAGTCCGAGGTATCGATTGACATTGGTCGTTGTGGGTATAAATGCAGAAATTTTCATGCATAACAAGTCGAACAAGTGTTCATCATTTTCATCATTTTCAACTTGTAAGCATCATGCCAATTCCAAATCCAAATTATTTGCAACAATAAACGATGCCCCAATTGATAGCTTTCCCCACAATAATCTAACTAGCGACGTTTTTATTTCCAATTAGTACGTTAAAAGGGCATACATCTACCTATGAAATGAAACACTATCCTTCCTTCACCAAAATGGAAGGAAATTTTTGCGTCCTCATTCTTTAATAAACCCTGTCGAAATGACTATAGAACAAGCGCAAGTTAGATGATGCGGACAGGTCATGAAAATAGATGGGGATAAGCTAATAAGACAGATATACGAAGGGAGAAAAGTTGGAAGAAAGAAAAGAGGGAGACAAAGAAAGACATGGACGGAAGAAGTACGAAGAAGCGGCAAAGAAAAGACAAACAAAATGGGAGAATATAGAAAGCATGGCCAAGAATAGGAAAAAGTAGAGGGAAATGTGGAAGACAGTAACGAAGGGCTTACTCCAAAATAACTCGACACCGAAATGTAAAAGAGTCCCAGATTAAGAAGAAGAAGGTTCTTCATAAGATCGGCCAAACTTTTGTCAAAAAGCTGCGCCAACCTACGAGGGAAAAGTTGCTCAAGAGAGCATCAACGAACGTTAAGTACAATAGTGTACTGGTACTAAAATTACATAACCAAATCAAGTCATGAAAAAGAAACAAAACCTCCAACAGAAAACTATAAGGCAACTTCTTCAGCAGCAACTGACGTGATTGACCGATTTCACAGACGTCAAATGAATTAAAAATAACAGGCCGTCGACAGTAATAAAATCGATTATTCCGAAACGTAAATCGGGTCGATTAGCAACAAAAAGAATAATGCTGTTCATCTTCAGGTATATATACATACTTAGGTAGGAATAGCCTAACATCAGTATATTTACAAGGTGTGTAAATAAAATAGTGGGGCCGATCTTTTCACTTGCATTATTCCAATAATATTACAATTCAACATTGTCCCCTTCAAAGCAATTGCCTTGGGAAGTCATATAGCGCTGGAGACTGTTCTTTCACTCCTCATAGTAGTACTGTAACTCGGATACTGGAATAGCCTTCAGCTGATCGGTCAGCCATTTGAATATTGTCTAGTGCCCGAACACGACGTCTCTTGATGTATTGCTTCAATCTCGGGGAAAGGAAAAGGTCACAAAGACTCAAGTCGCGGTAATAAGAAGGCTGAGGGACCACAGGAATTACTGTGTGACAAGGTACTTTATAGTAATGCACATTCAGTTCTTTTTATATTTAGTTTCACATGCATGACTGATTAACCCTTTGGCCCGGAGGTACAAACTCTTTGTAAATGAGGCTATCGAAAGAAGCAAATTAGATTGCTTTTGATCTTTGACTTGCTCATTTTCGCTTTTTCTTAGCCTTTGAGAGCTCGGAATGAGCCATTCCATACATTGACGCTTGGTTTCCCGGTCGCACAGCGTTGCTCGAAATTCTTGGTACTCATTGTCAAAACGCACAAGAAAAATAATCGCTACGGACAAATAACGTGGCCCTAGCGAGTTCCAGCTCGTACTGATGGCGTATCAGCTGCCTTTCATTGAAGTTCTGCGTTACCAGTGATGCCCGATCGCACACTACACTACCAGTCTCTTTACTTTACTTACACACCTCATATATACTGCCGTGAACGCTCAACGCTGAAAAATAAAAACTGTGAGCCACAAAATGTAATACCAAAGCAAGAAGCACTGAGAGAGCATATCGCAATGATCTGAGCGATAAATGTGCTGGGGGCGAGTCTAGGATAGGGTATCGAAATCAGGCCAAACGATCTCACAACACATTCCAAAGTGCTCATGGTTCTAAACGAATACTTCCATAGTTCAGAGATTCCAATTCAATCCGCTTTATAGTAATTCTTTCGCGAATTAAAATTATGATCAACCTCGCTTTCTCTCAGATTAAGGATAAGAGATGAACTTGTCCAACAGAAACAATTTGTCTAGTTTAGAGAACCAGATTGCTTCTCTAAAAAATTGTTAACGTTTTCAGACAGTGATACGTGGCAATTCAAACAGAGATGTAAATGAGTATTCGAACACAAAAGTTGTAGTTCCTCCAGGCTGGGCACCTGCTTCTGCGAAAATAAATGAAAAATCAATGTACACAATCCCAACGAGTAAATATACAATTTAAGAAACAAAATTTTTGCTCTTCTTCTGCAAACGATTTTAATCATTTTCTGAGAGTTAAGTCTGTGTGTTTGGCGGACATGAGAAGTGAATAAAGATCGCAAGAAAACGGCTTCAATTCATCTAAATTTAAAGGTAGTGAAACATCCCAAGAATGTTTACGGTTCGACACGACTTATTCTATAGTTTAGGGAATTCAATCTAGTTTTCAGTTTCTCCCGCTATATTTATTTTGACTTCCTAAAAGATCTAAGTAGTATAGATAGGCTGAAAAGGTAATGAGGATTTTCAACCAAACGATTAGGCATAAGACTAGCAACCTATCTAACACAGTTGTATATCTATGTACGTACAGTCGATGGCATGAAATTAAGCTTTCGTGAAATATTGAATTCATCAAATACTAACCACGCAAATAGATTGTGTACAACATTTGTTCATAGGGACCAAATTTTTGTTGTGCAGTTGGAACGAAAGACGAATTATCATCCTGACATGAAACATGAAACTTCGAGTTCTTCCAACTGCAGCAGGAGCCGATCCTAAATAGAAATACTGTGGAGAATACAAAACAACTGTTTTCAATTGCAGATAAGCGAAGAGGCCACGTAAGGAAAATAGAGTTGAGGCGATAGAACTAAAGCTGTTTCTAATAAAATGACCACCAATACGTAGACGTTACTAATTTAATTTCTCTAGTTCCTATCATTGACATTGTCATTTGCAGATGTACTTGGCAGTCGCAGATTTTCTTCCTTTGCGCTGTCTACATTCCACCTGATATTTCAATGGTAGAGTTTGAATTATTTCTCTCTGCTTTCGAGACATTCTCTTTCGATAAAAAGATTTTGCTAGTCGGTGATTTTAACTACCTAATTACTGTAATGATCAAGTTAACTGTCACAAAGTTACTACTTTCACTTACTTTTGCGATACTGTCAATCTCACACAGTGTAATACCGTACGCAACTCCAATAGTCGACTTCTCGATCTTGTATTAGTTAGTATTGATTCTGATATTTCTGTTAGCCCTTCTGACTCACCATTGGTTGCGGAAGAC
Source organism: Chrysina gloriosa (assembly GCA_038088585.1). Lineage (NCBI taxonomy): Eukaryota > Metazoa > Arthropoda > Insecta > Coleoptera > Scarabaeidae > Chrysina > Chrysina gloriosa. The sequence goes on from CM076089.1 coordinate 25,354,918, forward strand.
CCTCAACATCCCTCGCTAAATGTTTCCTTTTCGCTTCCACTTGCGGAACAGCCAGCTAAATTACCTATTGCCAATAGACCCCGCTTTAATTTTAAAAGAGCTAATTTTCCTGAGCTGTACAATAACATTTTCTTAACTGACTGGAACTTTCTGGAAAATGTTACTGATGTAAATATAGCCACTGATTCCTTTTACAAAATCTTATATGGTCTCATTGATGCGTCTATCCCAAAATACGTAGCTAAGCATTCACATTTTCCACCTTGGTTCACAAATGATATAAAATCCAATCTTAAGATTAAAGAAACTTACAGAAATAAATGGAAAATAACTGGAAATTTATACTACCTGAATTGCTTTAAGAGATTACGTAACTTCGTCAAGCTTCAGATTAAAAACTCATATTCTAGGTACTTAATCGACATTGAGAATAAGATTAAATCCCATCCTTCTGAGATTTGGAAATACATCCAAGCTAGACGTGGCACGACTAGAATTTCTGGTATCGTAAAGATGACAACAACGAATTTAGTACGCCGCAAGATATCGTTGATTCTTTTGTCATGTGTTCTCTAGTGCTTTTGCTCCTTCCACCAAGAGTGAAGTACCTTGCTTGCAAATAAACAAACAGTCGGAGATGACGGTATCCCTGCCCTACTGATCAGAGATTGTCGGTATGTCCTTGCAAAACCTTTGATGACCATATTTAACATTGCACTAAGTTCTGGTGAATTTCCCAGTCTTTGGAAAAGAGCTCGAATCGTACCTGTACCTAAAAAGGTGATTCCTCAAACGTGTCAAATTATAGGCCAACATCTATAATTTCAAATTTTGCTAAAGTCTTTGAATACATAATTTATGATCGTATATATTATAATGTAAAATCCTACATCTCTCCATATCAACATGGTTTTGTCTCAAAGAGATCCACTATTACGAACTTAGCCAAGATTACTCAGTATGCTTGTGAGATCGTCGATTGTGGGGGCCAAGTTGACGTAATATACACAGACTTTTCTCGAGCGTTCGACAGCATATACCATTCCATATTATTAAAAAAGTTGAGCTCCTTTGGGTTATCACCTAGCTTAATGAATCTTATCAAATCATATTTAGATCATCGTACTAACTACGTATTCTTTAATGAATATCGCTCTTAGAAATTTATATCGACCTCCGGCGTTCCTCAAGGATCAAACTTGGGACCCTTATTTTTTATTGTGTTTATTAATGACTTTCTTCAATCGTTGACTTATCCAGCCTTAGCTTATGCGGATGACCTTAAGATATATAACTCTATCAATAGTGATACCGACGTAGTGCTTCTACAGGTAAATATTTCCCTTGTTGCAGACTGGTGTGAACTTAAACTGAAATTGAATTTTAATAAATGCAGCACAATCACATTCTCAAAGAAACTATTCCCTCGAAATGTGAACTATTATATTCATAATCACGAACTTACAAGGGTAAGAATTATTAGAGATCTTGGTGTCACATTCGATGAGTACCTAAGCTTCAAAGTGCATATTCATGAAATATGTTCATCGGCCTGTAAATTGCTGGGGTTTATTTGTAGAACGTCGACACATTTTAATGACAATATCACCATAAAGACCTTCTACTACGCATTTGTGATTAGTAGGTTGGAGTATGCGAATCTAGTATGGAATTCTTTTTACTTATGTTACTCCATTTGGCTCGAAAAAATACCTCGTAAGTTTTTGAAATATCTTTCCTTCAAATCTGATGGTCTTTATCCTGAGTGTGGTATTCCGCAAGAGGAACTTCTCCGGCGCCACACTATGAAGTCACTAGCTGAAAGAAGACAGATCCACTGCGCCAAGTTTTTGTGTAGTTTGTTAAATTTTAAAGTGGACTGTAAGTTTCTCCTTTGGCGAATAAAACTGAATGTTCCACGTTTAACCACTCGCTACTTAACCACTTTCTATACACCGACAGCACTAACTAACACACTGCTAAGATCTCCAATTCATACTCTAATAAAATGTGTGGATATATATTTTGAAGACATATTTAATGCTTCAAAAATAAGTTAATACAATAATTTTTTTTTCTTAGGATTTTTTACTAATTTTGTATTTTTCTATATATGTAGGTATATGTACGTATATATAGTTTGCTGTATTATCTATGACTGTAATTTATTGAATTTTGTCCTTTAAGTGGGATTAGCTGTTGGGCAAATAAAGCATATTATTATTATTATTATTATTATTATCATTATTATTATTATTATTATTATTATTAAAGGAGGACACAGCAAAGACGGAAATATTGCAATCAGTTGGAAAGGCAGCATGGGAGATAATTCATATGAATTGGAGAGTGAAATCTAAATAGACTCAAGCAAAAATGGATTGAAGAGGATCGAAAAAAAAGAAACTCAATAGTTGTTACAATTTTATATTCTTTGGTACACTACAATTAGCTTTCTTCTCGAAGCTGGGGTTATTAGTGTGAAAGCATTTCCAGTGATTGTTTAACTTTCAATGCAATACAAACAACTTATTTCTAGTTTAACAAAATTCATTTCCATGATGACACTTTTAGCAAATTGTTTCTGCAAGTGTCCAATAATGTTGCACAATCCTAAACTTTTAACGCTTTGCACGTATTTCAATAAACTTGGAAAACGCAAGAAATTCTTTTATTTTCCTGTTGACATCTAAATATAACTTTGTATTGACTCTAGCTCAAGTTCTCCAAACTGCAGAGAAAAATAAGAAATTACTTTGAGGCAACTACCTAAAAAGGGCAAGTAGTATGCAATAATCCCGCTGATGCACTTATTGACTTTAATAATTCATGTGATTTACTTTGAAGGTAAGAAAATATGCGTTTCTTCTAATTAAACTTTCTGTGAAACCTCATTAACTATAACTTAAGGAAATTGATAACATTGGCACATAGTAACATACGAATTGCGAATTAAACTATCAGACTCCTATTTAGAGAAATCTTTCGGGCTGCCTCTAAATAAATAAATAGGTCACGAATTATATATACAGTGTGTCGACATCCCAAAATATTAAAACGAAATTCAAAAATTCTTGTGCAATTATACCCATAGTGAAGTCAATCCGGGGACACACTATATATACATTTATTTAAAGAAATATATACTTAAGGCAACAATGAAATCCTTTTAGTAACAGCTGTCATTCATACACTCTTATCATTATTTTGGTGAAAAACACTATAAAGATTATTCTAAAATTAGCTATAGAATCTTCACATAAGCCTACATACTACTTCTCCCATTTAATATTTGTAGGACACGTTCCTTTAACCAAACTCCATTCTCATTAGAGGCGTATTTCCGACTAATTACAGCGTTAAATACCGATAAGAGTAGACCGCATTTTTATTTATTATAAGCATCTTTAAAAATGCATTTACATAAATCATCACGTATGTATATGTATATCTAAAGGAGCAACAGAAGGAACCAATGGAAAGAATTATAAATATATCTATTAAATGTGATAACTTCTTATCGCCCCGTACGCGGACAGTTACAACGTTTTAATTGCGCATATAAAATTTATTTTCATTTTGAATAATAAGACACCTAATTAACGCCAACGACCGAAATTTCGTTACACTAACGGACGATAACGTTTCTCTCAGTCAAAATAGCGATAAAGGAGTCGAAACCTTTTTTGCTTTCACAAATTTTACATGGGCATAATGGTTTCGCTTATGCATTATGAGAGCTCATTGATAACGATTCCCATCGATTGTTTCTTTTTAGAAAAGTTGTTTATTTATTCGATAGCAATTAAAAGTTTGATATTAGACTGGAGATTTGTTGCGGATAAGAAACAAGGTTGCTACCAATACATACCTAATCAAGCGTCGTTGCTTGTAAATTATGAAGCAAATATGAAGTGGAAAATGCAATAAATCTTGTGTATTTACAAGTATTCTTCAAAATCTATATAAAAGAAGATTTACAATTATATGAATCTTACTGAAATTTATAATGGCTTTAATTGACATCTTAATTGCTATTTAGTCAAGTTACTCATACAACTCTTTTAACGAAATTACGGATTCCAAGCTAACATTTCTTCTTTTAATGCAATAGAATTACAGGGTGTATTTGAAATCGAGTGGTTTCAGATTCAGAATTTTCAACGCCAATTCCCAACCCTAATTAAGTCTGTAACAGTAACCTTCTTGTCAATATTGTTATTTTATGTTAATGTGCTGATGACTGGCCAGAATGATAATCAGGCTGTGTTTAAGAGGTTTTACGCCTACACTCAACTTGACCTGATATTCTTTACCAGGCTGTTCATCAATTTTCAAGAATAGGTATATGCAAATTTACAACGAATGAGTGTTTCGATTCGCAATCTGTTGACCTTTACACAATCGATTATTTTCTTCCCTTGTATCCTTGAACAATTCCACAAATCATACATCAATTAATTTTACAATGTATCTCTTATGCTTTAACCAACCTTAAATAAAGTTATCACTGTTGACGAGATTACATCGGTGCCTCCTTGTAATGGATCCAATAAAATTGCTTCAACAAATTGACATTATAACTTAACTCCGGAAATGGATACACAAAGATATGAAACTGCTTATAACCAGTTGTTAAATTAGAACCTTCTGTTTCAGATACCATATATCTTTTTAAGCATATAAATGATTAGCCAGTCGAAGAATTTTGCCATTTTTGTGTTAAAGTTTATCGCTCTTAAGACAATCAATATTTTAACGATTCTAAGAAACTAGCGATTTCAGGCACCATTTCTGCAATTAAAATCGGACTAAATACTTATTTGAGAACAAGTGGAGAATATCCTTGAAAGATGGACGTGTAATTGAATTTAAACTTGGAATATTTGGGAACAATATCTGATACTGAATACTTTTCCACATCGAATATAAATACGTTGTTTAAATTTAATTACGATTATGAAAGTATGACAGTATCTAAATCTATTTAAGTAAATTTATGGTGTTGGAGGAGCGATATTCCTAACGAGATTTGTCAGAGAAGAAATTATGAAAATTTTATTACTAAGAGAAATAAATCGAAATGTTCTTATCAATAGCCGTGCCAAATCAATTTGACAACTAAAAATTCTGAATTAATAAAATGAGTGATAACCTTTCTGTCAAACAAATAATCTTATTCAATAATGTATTCACTTTTATCAATGATTTGTTGAAACAGATAAAATTGGGGAAGTCTTATTCTTTAAAATTGAAATAGATTAACTCTCTACCCTCCTACAATGATTTTCCTAAAACACCAAATACACATTTCGATCCTAAAGTGGTTATTCTCAATGAAGAACACGAAGAACAAAAGTGTTACTTGCGTATGTTAATGATGCTCATAGAAGATGCATACCTTACTACAGCACATTGAATACTAGGTAGAGAGAGATAGCTTTTCAAAGGCATCGTTAACCAAAGTACACGAGTGATGTTTTCTTTCTTTTCTGTTCTCCATTTTTTTCTGGTAGAGGTATTTGGGGTTTTCTAAAACTCGTTCATGAAACCTTGCAACTGCGATTTACATCATAATTATTATTTAGACTTTTATAGTTGATGGACTAAATCATAATATGCTGATGCAGAATTAGCATTAGATTAGATTAGATTACTTGAGGTGTCTCTTCCACTGCGCCCTTTACAGATATATCGTGGTCCTCATGCCTCCTTAGAGTACGTTCTCCAGCTTTATTCCTTTAATCTGACTTATCAGCTTTGAGAGCGGTTCTTCCGCATATAGTCTCACCTCGGGATATTAGTCTCCCATGTGTGACAGCCGCGTCCTCCCATTGGCACAGTACATGGATCGTGGTTTCTTCCTCAATTTGACAGAATCTACATATCGTTCTTTCTGTCAAGCCCATCTTATTCATGTGCTTGTTGAGCCTGCAGTGCTCTGTTAGTAGGCCCACTACCATTCTGACGGACTTTCTGTCTCTACGCAGTAGGTCCTTTGTAAACTTCGGCATTTGTTCTCCAAGGAACTGTTTTGCCGATCAGAATTAGGATTACATAGTAACTGTGGCGACAGAACCCGAACAAGTTCCAATACTTTTTGTCTTATTTCACTAGAACACGATACAATAGAATAAATTACTATTCTTTTCCTTGAGATTGTGGTTCATCGCCCCCATGTCCCTCCTCGACACTAAAGTTGATTGGCTTAATTTGCCCCTTGGATAATGTACTCGATCAAATCGGTGTCCCCAATGAAAGCTATCACCTTGTTAATGAGCATATTTGTCATCCGTTCTGACTGTAGCAACCACAGCCCAATTTACAGTGTTTAGCTCTTGATATTCATAGAGGACATGTTGCGAAAATTACTGCTCTTTCAGCATTTTCCTCGTCTGAATCATTGATAAGGAACTTTTCATGTAGGTTTAGCTCCTACAAGCTTTTCCCTTTGCCCCCTAGCTTGCCAGGTGGTTCGCGTCTTCATTTCCTTGTATGCCCTAACGCCCTTGTTCTGTCTGGGTTTCTATATCATAATTTGCGCACACATAGTTATAGTAGTAAGATTGGTCCAGAACAGAGTCAGATTAAGGTTCAGTATGATTATTTGTTCAATGCATATATGCAGAACTTTTTGACAACTAATGCCTAAAATTATTTATAAGATTATATGATGTAAAAGTAAGTCAGTGAGTATCCTTTTGGAAGCACTGAATTATTCACCATAATACGTTTGTCAAAACGTAATCGAAATATTAAGCGGTCATTAAATTCGGTGTTAAATACGTCCACTTAACCTTGCCTAACATATGGCCCCAATTTTACTATCGTTTAAATTTCTTTCTCTAAATTGTAAACATCCGCCTTTATTCTTCAATCTTATGTTCAATGTTCTTCCTGGCAGTAGTGATTTACATGATTTACCGCCCGCATAATAAAACTAACACGATCCATTTACCAACTCTATAGATAGGCCCCAATTTTCTTAGCATTTTCGTTTGTATGTCTAAATAGTAAACATCCTAATTAACCACATACTCTCAGAGGTTCTCCAAATGTTCCTTGCAAAACTTGATTCTGACTTTCCTGTGATAGTGGAAAAATAATGCTTCGATCTTCTATCCAGTGTCAGAGGTGCCGAGGTGTGTCTATACGCTGATGAGGCATACCTTCTTATGGCGTCAATGAAGTCTGAGCAATGGAGCATCATTTCTCGAAGCTGATTACTTCGAATCCTTAACGGCATAGTTTCTCGTGCATATTCTGTGCCTGCCCGTTTACTAGAAGGTTCATAATCATTTCTGAAGCTTAACATTACAAAAATTTGTCTAATAATTCAATGTAGAAAATGGTACAAGATGTAATTGAATTCTACGATCTATGATATTTCATTAGACGAACTTATGATCACAGCTAAAGATATGAATTAGTTATGTACATCACAAATGGAAACTTCTTTAATGTTTAGACAGTTACATGTAGCAATAAAATGTATTTTTGAAGTTTTACATCAAATTTATCTCTGGTTTTGTTTAAAGAAACATATCACCCATTATCAATTCGACTTTGTATTATTGGTCTGCGCAAAAAAGTGTTAAATTCAACAATGTAATTTATTAAACTATATACATACAAAATTATCAAGCTCTTTTTACTTGCAACGCGCCCGTATAAAATTTATCAGTCAACCGAAAACATATATTTAATGGCTTCTTTCACTGATTTTTTATAAACAAATTTTATTGTATTGTTGATTATTAATCATTTACGTATATTTTCCACTCTATTCCATGTATACGTATTTCCAAAATTTATTGAAATTTCCAGCGGTATCAATTTTGAAACACGCATATGTAGATCAAAGTGCAGCACACTCATAGCAGAAGATATTGTCGGACGGCCTACTCTAAATTTATGCCATTTATAAACAATGTTATGCATACCAATGTCTGCGATAAGCAATAAATTTTATCCAAATTATATATTTGCTCACGCGATATCGTTCTCCGACAAAAATCGAATCATGTAGAGTTGAATCTGCTCGACAGTATCGTAAGATGAAATGGGATTCATAATCCCGCAGGCACATGTAAACAATACTAAGAAATAAGAACTTTTTCGAGTTATTCTTGGCGACAATGGATGACTTGATAGAAAGCGTAATTATTGATAATTATAAATGCGCTCGCGCATAGTAAGTCAGAGTTGAATGTAGTTACACTTTTACACTTTTTGTTTTCATTATAAATCTGCGATGAACTACAAAGTCAATATTTGAAAGTAGATTTCAGCATTTACTAACTGTCTTGACTTTGTCCTCACTTAGAATACACATTGTTATTGCAGTATCTCAAAAGTGCTTGGTGTGATCTTCTTTTTGTTGGAAATACATGTTGTTCAACTATGGAAATAAAAAACCAAATATTATTCTTGTATTGTTCATATCAATATCAATACTGATTATAGAATGAAGTTATTCTGTTAATGATTTAATCACAAATTTTAGTCCGAAAACCTCCTCCAAGCCCCAACTAATTGACCAATATATGTAGGTGCAACAATAGTAGCACTTACTTAAGGTATTCAAATAAGTTGTTATTATTATAAAAGGAAACATTTTCGGTACAAAATTAATGTTATCATGTTATCAGTCATTTTAAGAGCACTAGTTTTTTTCCCACACAATTGTTTACTAGTTTTTTTCAACGAGGTACCCAAACTTTTACGTTAAATGATCATATCATGAGCAAATAATGGGCAACAAACTCCTCAACAAAGTTATCGCACCACCTTAACTATGTCATTAGGCCTTTCAAACACTTTGTGGAAATGGTTCCATTCTTAAATCATTTTGATTTAATTGAATGCGAGCTTAGATCTGTGATAAAATTGAGTTGAAAGTTTTTTATAATTAACACATTAATAAGGTACTTTGCTTGCCATCGAATTTCTTGGTATGGCTTGTGTTTGTGAATACCTACGGCAATCAACAAATAAACTAGCCGCGAAATATGAGTCTGGAAGTATCATAAATGTCGCCTAAGGAACCATCATACACTAAGCCTTATGGTCTGAAACCAGAAATAAAACCAAGACAGTATCAAACACGGTCTATGAATGTTAGAGATGATAATATTGTTAGACAGTACAGTCTAAGATACAGGAGAACTACAACCAAAGCAACGCTTTGAAAAATCATCTCGCGAGGGTTTGCAATACTAAAATATCGTATCGCAAACCCTGAAGACAAGTAGATTACGCTTTGCAAAGAAAACTAGTGCTCATTACAGAGCATATAAAAACAAGATTACTACTTCGCAAGAAACCACTAACAATGGACAGTTGATGAGAGGAAGAGGGATTTATTCTCTGATAAAGCTAGAGCGAGTCCACTATATCCTGACTACCGTAACCAGGTGTGCTGAGGATCAGGATGAAAATATGGAATCAACAAGATCTCATCAAATCCTATTCAACGATAGCTCTGTGGTGTATTGGGATGAAATCTTTTTCAAGAACTTGGTAGTTCGACATTTAACGTATGTGGCCCAATTTTCTTCCAGATTCGCAACTGTACAGTCGCTTCTGTATAATATGAGTAATAATCACCTGGTGAATGCTGTCATCAAATAATGGGAGAATATATACCAGAGTTTCATTCAAATTTGGTGGATAGATGTAGTTATACGAAAAGAAGGAGGACATACGCAATATTAAAGTTGCTTTGCATTAAGTTATTATGATATATAGTGCATTTTCACTATAATATTCTTACTTTTATAAATTTGCTTATGGATGTCTCTTTAAATAATTTCCACGACTCTATATTGATTTTTCTTCCCATCCTAATTCTGTTCGTTTTTCTCTGAACATTTTCTCCTCTCTATTGTTGCCTTATCTTGGCCACCAACTTGGTTATTGTGTCCATTTGTACTCCCACACTTATTCTTTCTTTCCCAAACTGTAGTTCCGTCTATATTAATCTCGCATCACATCTCTTCTGTTGCTTTCATTAATTATGTTGTTTTTTTTTGCTAATTATATTTTATTTCTTCCTGTCAACACGACGCCATCAACATATGTTAAGTATTGGTGACAAGGTATCATTTTGTCTTAGGCTAAATTTTAAAACTATCATTGAATTTGCCTATGAATTTTACCGCATTTTCTGCTCTTATCATTCTTATTAATTTCAGTAGTTCATATGAGGTTTCTACTTCTTTTAACATCTTTATCAGTTTTTCTCTATTTACGCTATTACAACTTGCGTTGAAATCCAAACAAATCGTCTTCATTTAAATTTCGTGTTCATAATATCTTATAATAATTACAATAAAAGCTAGTGAAAGTCCAGTCAGTTGTAGGTCTGCCGTTTTTGAAATCCCCAGAGGATTCTGCGTCCGTGTATAGTTGTATAGTCCCTATTACATTTTTTAGTCATTTCGTTTCTCCCAGAATAGGAAACGTTGTTTGCTTCGTTTTAACTCTTTTTCACCATATCCTACTTTTTTTTTAAATATCGTGTGGAAACAAAGAAAACAGTGGATATGCCTGGTTATCTTTCTTTATTTATATGCCAAACTTAGCAGCTGTTTCTGATCTCTTAGATCTTTTTAGAAACATCCTTTTTTCCTTCAAAACGACAGGAACTACACTTCGAATTCCTTTGAAAATTTTTGACTCCAAACCTGATCGTTTGTTAAAGAATGACTCTCTGTTGATCTAGCAATTTCTTCTTGCATGTGAAGATTGTACTACATTTTTGTTTTGCAGGACGATCAAAATGTTTTAGTTTTGTGATAATTGAATTTTATAAGTACAGGCACATAAATTGCTTCTGATTTACAGAAATGTGGGGCACACATAATTTTGCTAAAGAAAAATTTCAAATATGGATTGTCTCATAATATATTGATCTGAAAATACAATAGCCACTTTTAACAAAGTTAGTAGTAAGAGAAAAGAAAGATTACAAATTGAGAGAATTGTTGCATGAAGATAAGTAAATCTGACACAGACTCAATGCGTACAACAGGCCAAGTCCAGATAAAAATTCATTTTTATTCCCAAATATTTTCAAAACACTTATCCTTAGGAGTAAGAGTTTCGTTCACCATGCACCGCCTAGCCCTCTTGCTTTGGCGTACTTTTATATCTTACAACGCTTTAAAACAACCCTGTTAGCAGTCACAATGTGCACTTACAAGTTACAAAGCAATAATGTCAGCTACTTCAATTCCACACACCCTCCTCGTGAACTTTTTATTCTCTCCTCATACAATGCATATTTATATCATCCTAAGTGTAATAAAAATATTCACAACACTGGCGACTTTATCGCTACTGAAAAGCGAAACGGATGAACCTCCTCAACTTTGAACCCTAGCCCCTTGCGGCACATCGAATCTCGAATCATCTTTGCGGAATTCGAGTTTCCCGCCGATCTACCATTTGGGGCCAATAAACTACGGAACTTATCATCCATCCGATTCGTTCTTCGTGAAGTATTAAATACAGAAAGCTCTAAGCCGTGATATCCAGTCGCGTCAAAAATTCAATGGACATATTATTCATCGTTTGCATCCCGTATCCGTCTTCTTGTCCATGAACAGTGCAGTATTATTGCTATCATCGGTAGCGTTCCTTCGCTCTAAATGCTAACATTCATCAGTATGCGAAATAGGATTTTCTTCTACAATAACTATTTGATTTTGCAAGAATTGTCGAATTTTAATTTGAGTTAAGAAAAAAATTCCATTTCGACGTTTCTGAAGTGTCCACGACGATTTGTGCAAGTGCGTATTTGACTTATTTCAAGAGCAAAAAGTGTATAAAAAGGAACTGTTGACATTGTACAAGACTTAGAGACCAACTGTACGCAAACATGAGAATGATGGGCTTCACGAGAAGACAGTGGTTGACGTTAGTGGTTATTGGAATCGCAGATTTTTGTAATGCTATTTGCGTTTCTCTGCAAGCCCCATTTTATCCACAAGAGGTGAGTTTGCTAATTGTTTTTGTGAGTTAATGTGCTTCTTAAGACCGATAGAATGTGCTATTATGTACATACACAAATGCGTGCGATTTAGATTTATGTAACATTGTCTATTAAAACAAATACATTTTTTTAATGTTATAAGAATTGGAAAACTGTGTAATATATCCCGATTTTAATAGGAAATCCTGGTAGACTTTATGTAAAGCTAGAGAAGCAATATTTGAAGAAAACAGAATTGAGAAGATTTACAACAGGCACACACATTTCCAAAATAATGACAAATTCATAAGCGGATGGAAGAATAATTGAGAAAAGTCCTTGAAAAGGTCGCAAATTTCCCTTAACGCAGAGTAGAATAATAATAATTTAGTTTCAGTATTCGTATTTACTCTTAGTGCTATTTGCCCTTTCCGTAAAAACAAGGGCTATTATTAATTGATTTTTATGTCATTGGATTGTGGCTTGCATCAGAAAAGTGCCAGCGACATTGCAAAAAAATTCAATATTTCTATAATTTTCACAAGTACTAGTAATATTTTGGGGCATACGGTGCAAACTTTTCGAACGAACGAAAGACATGGTCTAAGAGAAGAAATTAAAACTATTGTAATTTACAAATATTGTTTCTTCGCAACATTAAGGCTAAGATTCAAGTATACAAGTTAAGTTAAGTTATATACAAGTTGTACTTTTTTGTAATGGATAGTTTTTGAAAATTGAAAACTAAAAGTTTATAAGCTAAATCAATAATCTGTAAACCATATTGACATCATTCGGTTTTTAATCTTTGGTGACAGTTCTATATCTTCTTAAAAATAGTCCAACCCCTTCATGTAAATAATTGTTGTAATCCAAAATCTTTATCCCTTCTGATAGCAAGATTTAAAGAAGAAGAAGTAGACAAGTGATTCCTTGTTTTGAAATTTAGCTTTCGATGTTCTTTGAATCAATGTATTCTCCAACATCATACAGCTTGGAGCCTTTGATCATTTCCAAAACTAAACGCCAATCAAAACAATCTATTAAAAAGTATGAACATGACTCAGTTTATTATTTCTGCGCGATTTCTCTACTTTTCCAAAACATCCTACGTGTGCTATCCTCATAAAGTTTTGTTCCTTTTGATTTTGAAGGAGGAAAAGTAAAGAAAACATTCCAGAGAAGCCAAAATCAAGCTTCTGATTCTATATCCTTTGTACCTACGTCGCTTTTGTATTTCTTGCTATAGTTCATTTAATTGTCCAAAATTTTCCAGAGTATTTTCAATAATCTGAAATTATGATGATGTTTTAAAGAAAAACACTAAAAACAATTCAAAAATGAATTGAGAATTTAGTTTTTAATTGTTCTTTGTACATGTGGCTACAATTCATTTAAGTGAGCAATGAAACCACTCTGGACAAATCACCCGATTTGTTCACAGTACTTCAAATACGCTGAACCTAATTCGTATGATATCAAGAAAAAGTTATCTGCCAGGTATTCGCCTGTCTTCAAGTTGGATTTTAGTCTAATTTAGAAGAAAAAGCTCGAAAGGGCCCAGGCATAAACTAACCTCTTCGAGTCAACGGTCGAATCCATCTCACATCCGTAGGTTCCAAATATCTGTCCACTAAGTATAGAAACCTGCTATTAACTACAACATCATGACAATACACTAGATGCTCAATAGTTTGATCTACTTCATTACAGAATCTGCGCACAGGATGAATTGCTAAGTCAATTTTTGTACAAATAACAATTGACCATCCAATGTCTGGTAAGAATACCAGTTAGAGCTCTGAATTAACTTCACTTTAGTTTTAGAAAGTTGATACGTATATACTTGAGCCTGGTCTACTGTTTCCATTCGGATCGAAGTTGGTCGTCATACCAACCCCGTTTATAATGAGTTTGATAATTCACTTGGAACCTTTATTGTTTCAGATGGTAAAATCTTTATGATCATCATCATAGCCCTTCAATATCTTTGGCTAATTCAGGTTAATAATTTAAATTATGGCTTATTGTGTTCTTTATTCTCGTTATCATTATTTGCATTGGTTTTCGTCTCATTACGGTAACCGTACGATTTTTCTGGTGACAAAGTCTTGAAGGGGGAAACAAGGGCGTTGGGAGGAGGTGAAAACCAACTTGCAATAAATTAAGTATACGGCACATTCGATTTTTATCGTAAGAAATGAAGTTTTCTTATGTATTTGATTGTATAAATACAATTTAGAATACATTTATCATAATTTTTATCCTTTTTCTACAAAATCCACATTTGAATATTAGTACAATTTTCAGTATTTTAGCCATATTTTTACATTTTCTGAGATGTTAAAATGTATGACTTGTCTAAATGATATTCGAAAAGTATCAACTTAAATAGATGTAAATTTATATAATTCTTCTTATTCTTATTCGGGCGCTTCTAAATCTATATCTTATATCCTCACATGATTTCTTTATTTCTGGCCTAGCTCACTTGTTTGTGTAACCTAGCTCCATGTTACTAACCTAACATCCGAAGAATAACTTAAATCAAAAGACTTTGTAGGCTTCAAAATATTTATTATAATACCATTACAATATTGTTTCATCCAACTGATGAAGCCTATAAAGCGATGACCTATAAAGTCTTTTGATTTAATTTATCCGTTATGGAGTTTCAACAAGTGCTTTGCATCAATTAACTATTTAACATCCGAAGATCGAAATCTACGAGGTCTGCACCTACTGACAGAATTAACCACCGATTTCTTAGACGCCCCAAAGTCTTTTTTAGTTTTATATATAAATTTCATATGAAAATCGAGCAGACCATGTGTTTCTTATCATTTGACAGTTTTGACTTGCATTCAGTTGTAACATACACAATGTTTTTGTCCTCAATATTGCTTTCTTTTACATCTTTGTAGCCGTTGTTATTGTTTAACTTGTATTTTGTTTATCAGTAAATATGAGTTTAAAGTAAAATTGTTTGATAGCAATGCCCATAGATATTATTGCTGTGGCTAAAACTGTGGGCTTAGTCAATAACAACCAAAGATACTATCTGACGATAACGTGAGACTTGTTCCTACACCAATCGACCCAGGCCAGGTCGGCCATTTACATCAGATCATGATGAAAGATCTATTGTCTATTCGCGGAGGTCGGTTTACTACTGCAGTTGAGGCTCGTAAACACTTGCAGAAAGTGGAGGATGTGAATGACAGGGATTGTACAATTAGAAGAAAGCCAGATAGTAAATTATAGCCAGACCAGTTTGAGCTCCAGAAGTCTTCACTCAGCACGTCTTGGCTTTGCTGAAAAATATGAAGCAATGGAAGGATGTTATCTTATGAGTCAAACAGTTCCAGATCGAGAAGCGCTAATATACCGATAATCAAGAGAGAAGTTTGTATCACTATGGATACAATCAGTTCTTGTAGAGGATCGATTATCGTTTGAGTCGGTACTGTACGGAACCAGTGCTAATTGATAGGAAGAGTAACAGCTCCCAGGTACTTGAAGGATATTTTAGAAGACATCGGGCCGGTTTCATAAAAGTACGTTTAACCGTGTAGCCAAGTAAGCATGAGCTAAATTTGATGCTCCGTTAAAATTGCCTTGGGTTTCACCAACGGAATTTCAACCGCGGTTAACAGATCGGACGGTTAACTCGACAGGTTATATTTTTCTCTAAGTTGATACGATTTTTGGATTCGTTGTCTATTAATGAAACCGATTTTAGGACAACTGAATCTTCTTGTCGATCGTAAGTACGGAATTTATACCTCCGAATTTGTTTGAAATCTGGTACACAAATGCTCTTCATTTGAAATATAATTTTATTTTGTACCTCATCTTAAATTTTACATTATTATACAAAAATAATGGATTATTTTTATCACGAAATATTCTTGGCTTGTGTATAATCTCCACATCTGAATCAGATGATGATGTGGACATTGTAGTTCTAAAAAATATAGCATCAGTATTTCTTTCCATTCAAATGAATAATTAAATCAATTTCATATCGAAATTGACAAAGAAAGGTATTTACAATTTGATGATGGTAGACGATTGAACAAATAATACACCTATGTGTTAAACAAACAACGTAGTATTTAGTGTAGGTGTTGTTGGGATCAGCTGTTGCAGTTTAACATCTCACAATATCACCATATACTTTGAGGTTGTCCCGTATTCAAAGTATGCGGTGGTCTTATTGAAAGTGTGTGGGATAGCATTAAAAAGTGGGTTGGGGCTCGAATACGTAGACCGGCTACGTTGCCAGAACTCATAAATGTTATACAAAAGGACTGGGAGATAGGTTCTCAACCTGATATCCAGCACATC
Organism: Chrysina gloriosa; assembly: GCA_038088585.1. Lineage (NCBI taxonomy): Eukaryota > Metazoa > Arthropoda > Insecta > Coleoptera > Scarabaeidae > Chrysina > Chrysina gloriosa. The sequence goes on from CM076089.1 coordinate 25,371,245, forward strand.
ATCGCTGCACTGCCAAAGCGATTGAATGACATAAGAAGGGCAAGAGGAGGTAAGACACGTTAATAAAACAGGAATTCTTTCTTTTAAACCACAACACTATTCTGGTGCACGTATTAGCCGACTTTTTCTATTAGCAATACAATAAAAATATTTTTTCCCTTTGAAAGATGACCTCAGTAGTATGATCAGATTATTTTTTGACAAAGTAATTGCCTCACTGTTAGCATGGTGAAGGTGAGAACAACTTCATTCTAACTGAATTTATTTCATATGCAGAATTTTGTGCCACAATATAAGTTCAAAATAATATTAGATACTGTTCTGTACAAGTAAATCTAGTAAAAGTTAACATGTTGACGAAAAATATCAAGCTTATTCTATTTTTATGACTATACTCCTTATCAATATTACTAAAGAACTACACGTGGAAACATGTTATATTTGTTTGATAAAAGAACGCAATAACAAGCATATAATCTAAAATGAATCTTAAACAGAAGCAGTATTTGAAATAATTTATTACAAAAGATCTCCAAATTGAGTTGGAAGAATGTTACTCGGGTTATTAAACATGATTATGACTAGAGTTAGCCGAAATCATTTCAATCCGCGCAAGACAATGATAGAAGCAAATTTAAAATCTGGATTTTAAAAAATGCTCCATATTTTAGTATTTAGTATTGAAAACCAATTAACCTTCTCTGCCGTAGCTTTTAAGCAGCACTAGAATTTACAAATGTTACACAAGGCACAAACAATAGCTAGCCATTCTATAACCATCCAGCAAAAATTACCTTCATATATCCTAAACGCTGCCATACCTCAGACAACACGTTTTCCTAATATCCTCCATGTTTACTGCAAGCTATGCATCTTGCAGCTCAAAACTGTTCTGCTACCTTGTAGTTGGCACATCATACAATAAACCACAGAAAGTCTTTTTGAAATCTCCTAAACGAATTCGGGAAGTTTACTAGTATTCAGGAATTCTAATACCACCACAACCTGTTATAATGATGCAATTTTGTATTACAGCCACCATTTCAACAAAGAATAGTTTTAACTTTAATCCGCAAGATACGGACGCGGTTAAGGAAAGTTATCAACTGTTTAAGAATGCTCAAGTTAGATGTATAAGTTATTGCACATAATTACGCAGTTATCCCCGATTACATTAGGAGTTTGTAGAATACCTCCTTGTCATTGGAACAATCAGTGAAATTTATACGAATGCTTTCAAGCCAGGTTAAATCAACTGATTGATTCTAGAGGGCAACAAGTAGCAAAAAATTACTTTCGGTTTTGCGGAAAATCTTGATTACGTCAAACTTCGTCGTATGTTTCCGGGTGACATTAATCCATATTTAAAATTTTCAAATCTTATCTCGATGGATACCAAACGTTCTTTTTACAAGCCAACAGTTTCAGAATACAGAGCCCTCCCTTTTATAATTCTTGTGTATTCGTCCCGTGTTTGCCGACTCTAGCTTGACAATAATGTGACATTTTCTCTTGTACTTTGAATTCTTCGAGATTGGTTGTTATAATAAGGAATAGTTATAACAAATGGTCTGCAGCATTTTGTGTCCGAATCCCAATTTATTACGGTTGTGTAGTTGCATTTTCTATGGTATCTCTTTTGTCTCTTAAGGGTGTGATCATCCACAGCCCTGAAATTCGCTGGACTGATTGTGTCCCTTAGATATCTATATGTACTTCGGTATTAGGTTGGTGTCTTCGATGAAACCTACCACCTTACTGATGGAAACCTTTTTTCTGTTCTACCAGCTTCAGGAACCGAGATCAAAAGTGTTTAAGTCTTATACTGCTGTCCCTGGCATTGCGATGTTTTCTCTTCCTCAAAACAGCACTGCAGATAAGATGCACTATTTAAATAATAAATAAATATTTCTGAAATTGCTGTGCAGGAAAAACTGAAATTGACCAAAATTCGAGTAAATTGACGTTAAATTTACTGACGAAAACAATCACGTTACAGAAATACACATGCTACTACCCACATTGTCGAGAACCAAATTAATTCGCAACTACAATGTTTCCTGTTATCCTTAATTAAATATTTAGATAGGGTATTAAAAAGTGCCAGAATCAAACTAGTTCTATTTCCTTCTTTCTCTAAATGCTAAATTTATTCGCGATTATCAAAACAGATTTCTCTTTCACTTGAGATGCATCTAAATCAAAACAATTTCGCACCGTATTCGATTAAAACCACATATATCTCGACAATTTGTTAGAAATCGGCAAATTAACTCCAGACATCAACTATCGGAGATTTTTTCAATCAACCACGAATCGAAATTACGCATTTCTGATAACACTGTGCTTGTTTGATCTAATATTAATGGCAACAATTAGTATATTTTCGTTTAACCTTATCAAACTGTCTAAACATCTCGATCCGTTTTCGTAACATTGTCGCTCTATGCAGGCGCTCTGTCATCGGCTAATATCCTCGGAAGACCAAACATTTCTCCGTTATCGTACGTTTGGAGCGTTTAGGACGCCTTGAAGTTGTATCGAAATTTGCGCAAATGTTAACCGCCTTGCACTAGAATAATTTTATCGATTGCCAATGTAAAAATTAGGTCATACGAAAAACTCTTTAGTATTAGTATCTTTTTAAGGGACGTTTAGTATTAGTTACTTTTTAAGGGACGTTGTTCGCTTCAGCGTCTGGTATTTTAAACTACTAACCATTTAAGGCATTGCAAATTATCCTCCCTATACAAGTAATAATAAACATTCCCTCATAAACTTTACAATATGTAAATTCATGATATCTTATTAAAAAACACCTATGTTTCAACTATTTCTTTCCTAATAGAAATTTCTGCCCTGAATGTTTAACTTTCAAAGTAATTCACTTTCAACAACTTTGTTATGGTAATAGTTGTATTATTTTCTTAGAACTTAAGTCAGGCAAATAAACATTATTCCTCATAAAAATTAAGCGACCCGAAAAAAAAAATATGCGATATATTCGACGTAAACTTTATCGTTATCAAATTGACTTTTCGGCCCACATGTCGCTGTTTGCGCCTTAACCTAAAGAATTAGTAACAAATTCGTATCTTCGATAATAATTCAAATGTCAAGAGGAATTAAAATAAGAAACCACAAAGTTCTTCAAATTACGTGCCATTTCCCTAATTTAATATGCTCGTACTGCGTCGCATTTCAAATTTTGCATACAGGCAAGAGTATTTGGGATTTCATCAGCTGCAGTTTTATATTTTTATTATGACATTGAAAAAGTCGATAGTGATATTATGTATTTCTGCACAAAGAAGAGGAGTACAAAATTGAATCAAGCTAATCACCAGAAATTTGTAATTTAGCTTGCTTGTATTTGTGATTTAGATTTGATTCTCTTATTACGTTCTTTTAATTATAATTTAATTGTAATAATTTGATTATAAGGGCCAAGTATAATAAGACACATAAAGATATAAGGACCTAGATGGTTAGGCCATATAGAAAGAATGCCAATTGAACGAATGCCGAAGCAAGTAACGAAGCGGAAACCAATTGAGAGAAAAACAAGAGGGAGACCGAGAAAAGGATGGATTGAAAGTGTAAAAGAAAAAATGGAGACCAACCGTGCACCGATTACCAGAAAGTGAATAAAGGTGGAAGTGGAAAACTTTGAAAAAACCGTTGAAAAACCCTCGAGGCCTGTTGTGCGATTTAATTAAATTATAATAACCTGGATTCTATTTTCGACTATTTCGATCGTCCTTTGGATGTTGACTATCCAACATGTTCTATTTTAAGTTGAAGAGGTAGACTTTCGAGCCACATCTTAAAAGGAGAATCTATATCTTCCTAAATAGAAGAACAAATTGGATTGTTACCGTTTATTTAGTTCAAACTCATTTATGGCATATATTTCTTGAGAATGATATACATGTATTACTAGTGCCGTTGTTACTAGATCGATGTCCATAATTATCCATAATTATTTGAACGTGAAATATCCAACGTTCTGGCTGCTGGCTATAGAGTACAGATATTTCATATTAAAACACTTAACCGATTATCTCATATACATTTGGGCCAACGATAGCAGACCATAGTAAATATTGTTTCATTTAATCAAATTACCTTGTTCAATAAATACCATGTTTTTGGCAATATTTTTATCAATATACCAAAAATACTAATAATCAATTTCAAATATAGGAAATGTTAACTTATTGCGAGATACAAAATTTGCATTTTTCAACCATTTTACTAAGAAAAGAATTGCCACAAGAAGAACATTTTCAGGGACATATGTAAGTCACTATTTTTATCAAATTTTCGTTAATTTCAAATACAATATCGTTCAAATGTATTTCAAATTATTTCTGAGCTCAAAAATTAGAACATCGGTAAAAATATTTGATTTTTTAATAAAACTTAGTCACAGAGTCACTTTCAAAAGAATTTCAAGTCGCTGATTATGAATCTGTCATCAAATTTACAAAATTCAAAATGGCGGATTCACTATAGCGGATGGGATCGCTGAGAAATCCATTAACTCAATATTTATCTCTGAAATTACACACATGGGAGTTTTTGGGGTTCCTGATTAGAAATCTGGCATCAGATCTTCAAAATTCAAGATGGCTGATGGGAGCCCTGACAAATCCATAAACTCGATATTTCTGGTCTCAAAGTATCGAAATTCAAGATGGTGGATCCAACATAGTGGATCAAAACCCCAAAAATAGTGCCAATCCACGCATGCAGGGATAGATGAAAATTAGTGTAGTTTACGCCCTGCGCTCTTCTCAGACAAGGGTTACTAAGAGAAAACCGCTTTGAGAAGGCGCACTATAGTTTTTCAAGTACAAGTACATATTTCCATATCCTAACCATTATAGACACCGTATATTTATAAACGTAAATGTTATTCAATGGCAAGTTTAATCTAGAATAAGCTCCTATTTATTGTTGAAATATCCAGTGTCCATCCGCCATATTGGATTCGCCATTTTTAATTTTGAAAATGTGCTGCTCCTCTAGAAGAATTCGCTTCTGAAAGGATTAAAGAGCTAAAGAACTATGAAAGCAGTCGACACGCCACGACCGTGATATGCCACCTTCGAAAACTACACGTCATAAATAAGTTTTAATCAACTATTTAACATAAACTAAAAAATTCGAACCGGAAAATTATTTGATGTCAAGTAATTCATGATACACTGGTTTAGCTTACTTGTTGCACAACTTAAGAAAGTAATCTTTCCTTTCTATTTTAGGCTGAACGTAAAGGTGCTTCGGCAACGGAATATGGACTGGTGTTTGGCATTTTTGAACTTGTAGTATTCATAGTAAGTCCTCTATATGGGCAACATCTGAACAAAATTGGTGTCAAAGTAATGTTTAATGGAGGAATTTACACGACAGGAATATGTGCTATTTTATTTGGGTAAGTCGTCTTAAATAGCAGAGAAATCTAATTAAAATACATCGCAAAAATTCTTTACACTTCTTATGAAATATTTTGCGTTGAACTCATAATTATACAATGTCACACCGAAAAGTACACGAGGTTCATGAACTACACAAAATATTTCAACGTAATCAAATATTCTTTGTCTAATTATGTAATAACTGTTGAATTATTGAGTAGCTATCTAATACTATACCGTTTATTCGTTCATCTTTCTTTTAGCCTCTTAGACAAAGTAGATGGACATTATCCATTTATAATTCTAAGTTTTGTAATTAGAATAATAGAAGCCATGGGTAACGCCGCATTTCTAACTGCGAGTTTCGCCATTATAGCTAAAGAGTTTCCAGACAACGTGGCTACTACTTTCGTAAGTATATTTCTGTTCAAACTAGTGTAAATAAGGAAATAATCAGACAAGTGGACCAAAAAAGGGCAATGTAGTAATTTTATTGATTATTCAGTTAAGAAGCTATGCCAAGTACACCTTTAATTCTACCAAAATAAAATTCTGCAATTTGTGAAAAGAGAAGTATAATGTTGAATCAAAACTTATTATCATAAAGCTAGGCATTTGGATTTTGAAGAACGGTTTACTTTTCAGCGAACTACATAAAAGCTCCATGGTTTATTGCTTGAAACGCTTTGGTATTTATAGTGGGCTTACGTCTTTCATAAAACTTTTTCTAGTTCACAATTTCAATCTCCAAAGTGACGTTTATAACCTTGTTTATCTGGATATTCGATATTGATTTCTTGTAGCTTTTTTTTTGGTTTTTAGCTAAAATTACCACGTACTCCGCAAAAGCACATATTCTAATTGGACTCATTTTATAGTATCCCACTACAACCTTTGCACACTTAGCTTCCATGTCTTTTATGACATAATCTATGATTGCAATGAAAAGTGTGGGGCTTACTATTCCGGCTTGTCGTACTCCATCATTTATCTCGGAAACGTTTGACTGCACCTTCTCCTTTCTGACATAGCATTTATTGTTCTTGTACAGGCTTTGTATTGCTCGTATTAGTTTCGGCCTAATTTTTCTTCGTTTTGGACTCTTCCATACTTCCTTTTGTGAGACACTGTCAAAGGCTTTTCTAAATCTAAAAATGCTACATATGCTTGTGTACTCATCTTGTTGTTTTTTTCAATTATCTGTTTGAGCCTAAATATGTGGTCTTGTGTGCTTCGTCCTTTCCTAAATCCACTTTGTGATTCTACCAAATCTTGATCGATTGCGTCTTTCAGTTTAATATTTAATATATATGCTCGTACATTTGGATACCACACTCAGCAATGTGATTCCTTGTAGTTTGCGCAGGTTCTCGTGTCTCCTTTCCTGTGTATAGGAAGAAATACACCAACTTTCCAGTCTTTTAGTACGTATCCTGTGTTCCAAGATTTGTTAAATAATTCTCTCATTATTTCTGTGCCTTGTGGTCCTAAGCTTTTCATGGTCTCCAGCGTGATCCTGTCGTATCCTGCAGATTTGCCGCGCTTATAATGTCTTCACTTCCTACTATTGTATTACTTGTAATTGTATCGTCTTCTTTGTTTATAACCATGCTTAATTCTTTTACTATCATTTGCTGACATCAGAATCGCAGAAAGTAACGGTCAAGGTATCGAAATAATTATCATATATATCTAATAATAACTCAATTTCGTTTTGAGAAGGTATTCCACAAAAGCTTTGTTCGTATTCCCTCAAAGAGGGCGAAATGATGAAGTTAAATCTCAAGGAGGGATCGAAAGAGATTGTAAAACTTTGAAAAATATTAAACAAAGCTACCACATTGCTAATAAATCTTTATATGTCACTTCACAACACTCAGATAGATCATGTCGAACGAATTTTTGTTAACAGGCAGAACTCCCTGTTATTGAGATTTGTGCTGTATCAGCTGGGCTACAACCTATAATTTAGAGCTGTTTCCCTTTTTTTGGTGTCTGAATGATCTTCAATAAACATTCCACACTTATGGAAGTCGTCGGCTGATGTCGTTGCTTCAATATGTTAGAATTAGGACTTCAAATCGAGGCTAAGGTTTTAGATGGTTAATAATTAATATATCTCCTGCAAGGGGATCTAACGTTGAAAAGCATAATTTATAAACAATAAAATAAATTTTACTTCAAAATTGGTTTACAATTTCAACCATGAATTATGGAGATGCTTCCTTCCCTCGTTAAGAAAAGCTTTAAAAGTGTATTACATTTAGGCAAAATTTACTGAAAATTGTTAAAATTTAATTTCACTTCTTTTATTTAAATGTTGACATTTTAGGCTTCCCTGGAGACATTCTTTGGTTTAGGCCTCATAGTAGGCCCGACAGTTGGAGGAGCCCTTTACGAAGTTGGAGGTTATACGACCCCATTCGCAGTTTTAGGCACGGCATTATTTTGTGCGGCTATTTTAACCGGTATAGTTCTTCCAAAGCATGATACTGGTCACGACCACGCCATCGGTCGTAAGTAAATTTCACACAAAATGTATACATTGTCATTTGACTAATACAAATTGTCCTTACTTAGCATCAATATTCCGAGTCCTCAGGATACCAGGCGTACTCTTATCGGCTTGCAGCATTATAGTAACGAGTATGTCTATCGGGTTTCTACAAGCTACCTTGGAACCTCATCTAAGGCAATTCGGATTATCACCAGTGATATTAGGATTAATGTTCGTTATCAATGGCGGTACCTACGCAATAATCGCACCATTTTGGGGATGGCTGTGTGATAGAACCTGTCCTCCAAAGGTTATTACGGTAATGGGTACTGTTTTAGTGGCGATTGCATTTTCTTTGATTGGACCGGCGCCATATATTCAGACAAAAACGTAAGTCAAAAATAAATATTTAAGCTAACAGGCATATAGTACATAAATGAATAGGTATATACATGTTACCGTTACTTTGATAAATACGGGTAGTATGCACAATAACTGGGTGTCATACATAACATCAAGCACTTCCGTTTAATGTGATAAATATTTTATATTTAAAACAATTAATGACATTTACGTATTATTATGAATAACGTCCAGCACCCTCCAGTTAGTATGATAAATGTCACACTTCTGCACATTTAAATCCGCCTTTGTGCCAGTTCCAACCTGTCTTAGTTGCCTGTGGCATCTGATTGCTTGCTTTCATGACAGTCAACATTTGATGTTTATTGAGTGCACAGGCCCTGATTTATCCTAATAAGGATATAGGTCATTTTAAAACAATGGAGGATCGTTTTATTGAAAGTTTATTGAATGCTTTTAAAAATAAGAAGGGAAATAGTGGAATGATAAGTAAAGAAGGCTCCCAGAACTTAATTGAGAGAGTGCGAGTGTCAAAATCTAAAACCAGCGAGAAAAACATGAGGATTAACAAAGATGGAAGCGGTACGGCATGAAGTTGGGTGATACTGAAAAATTAATATACCTTGTGAGTGACGCGTCATCATCAATCTGTTATTATGTGCATACAGGGCAGACACACTTGGCGATTAGACATGGAGGAAGAACAACAATTTTTAAGCAGTTGCAGAACAAATACAAAGACATAACTCACGAACAGGTAAAAATGTACTTGGCGTTAGGTGAAACCTGTGAAAAGAAAAATGGCAAAACAAGGGTGCGTCCCATGATTTTTAAGGAAATGAGATAAATTGATTTAATTGATATGCAGACTGAGCCTGACTATGACTACAAATTCAGCCTCGTTTACCAAGATCATGTTACGTAATTTCCACAGTTACGGCCTTTGAAAAGTAAAAGAGCAGAGAAAATTGCACATCACCTGCTTGATGCTCCTAGCATACTACAAAGTGATAATGGTGGTAATAAGGTGGAATGAATTGAAAATAGTACACGGAAAGCCAAGACATAGCCAGTCGCAAGGCTCTGTGGTGCGTACAAATCAGGAAATTGAAAATATGCTGACGACTTAGACGAAAACAACTCCACACTGGTCTAAGGGTTTGAGGTTTGTTCAATTCATGAAGAATAGAGCCCATCATGAAGGCATACATTGCAGCCCATATGAGGCCATGTTTGGGGTTCCAGCAAAAGTCGGTCTTACAACATCACTTTCTACTGATATCATCAGAAAAAGAAACCTTAATTTACTCTTCTTCAACTACTTTAATACGAGATAAAGATGGACAAACAAAGAGTGGTGACCAAGAAGATGGGAAAGTAACGGGGAATAGTGGCGAACAAGATGGAGAAGTAATAGAGAATAATATAAAGGACGATGGACAAGCAGGGGCCAGAGATAGTGCTGCAAAGGGGATTTCGAAGAAAAATATGGTTTCAAACCAAATCAATATTATAAAAGAGAAGAGGGAGAATGCCATAAGTGCATTGCAGTGCCAGGCAAAAGAGATGTCTGAATCGAAGTTTCCAAGAGGCAAGATTGGCGATACTGTAAAAATACGGGTTCCCGATGTCGATAGGAGTGGAAATGATTCCAGGAACATTCTGGGTGTCATTCTGCACATGAATGCTGATGGCAAGATGTATAAGATTGGGACTAAGGAAGAACGATTGGCTCAAAAGTATTCTAGGAATCAGTTTCAGAGTTTTTCTAAAGCTAGGGTATGTTATAAACCATTCTGGTTCTGAAGAGAAAAAAATATGAAATTTACTACAATTCTGCGAATAAATTATACCCTAGTCAATGGCAAAACCTACCAGGCATAGTAACTAAATTATCCAATTCATTCAAAATAGCGCCGTTGATGTATTCTCTATCGTAATTACATCACGAATGTACTAAATTTCAATTTCATTTTTCCGTAAACGTCCGAAAATATTCTTTCTTTCGTAGTCAAAAATAAACAAATAAGGAGAATAACATACGCTATGAACTATAAAAACAGCATGATAAAGCGAATAATAGTAGAATTTGTTGTGGTGTTATCGCTCTCGAAGCAAAGTATTATCTCTAACGAGTATACAGTGGTGATCTGGTAATTGCACTATTTTATCTCTTTAAACAATTTGCCTTATTATTCTTTGTTGAACGCGAAGATCCGGTTTTGGTTGGTATTATCGAAAGCAAAGCGACGAAGTATATCGTTCCGTTTTATTACATTCGCAATATTACCGCAATATTTAGAATTTTTTAAATCCGTTAATCTTAAACGGTTCTTGCGTTGTCTATTTATATCTCGGAGAAGTGTGTGATCCATCAGCACCATTGTCATCCTCTTTCTAAAGATTGCCTCATGCAGTGCAACTTATTGAATAGATTGTAACCAGAATGAACAGCAAGAAATTGTGATTATTAATTATGTTAACGCCTTTGCATTCTTTTTTCATTTGTTTGCAATTTTGAGAAATATACAATCTGTATATATATGTAAAAGTGATTACTGACTAATTGTAGCTGACAATTTGCAATTTACTGTAGCTTCAACAATTAAAATCAGCTAATGTTAAAAAACTGAGCACATTAGCCTTACAACTTTCTATTTTTACAAAGATAATTCTTAACAATCAAAATGAAATAGGAAACCCCACACGCATCTCACATAAATGTTCTTAAAGGCATTGGCGACATTACTAGTGATCATATCAAAGGAATAATTGTACGATGTGGAATTAATCCATAATTTTGACCCCGCGATATGATATTCTAAAATATTTCAAAATCGTTTTAGGATATTATGGTTGACTATATTGGGATTGGTAATCCACGGCTTTGGCATAGCTGCACAATTGGTTGCCTCCTTCACAGATGCTCTAAGAACCAGCATGTAAGTAAAATTTAAATAAATCTTCTTTTTTCCTTTTTCCTTTTCACTTAATAATTTTTGATGATTTTATTTTTTTAATCGTTAGCGTCAGGAGAAATATATTCATTATGAATGCCACTTCGGTTTATACGGTTGTTGAAGATGCTTGCCTCGAGCTAGCGAAAAACGTGTCACCGATTTAATTATAAACAATTGTGTGGTGAGGAGTTTGCCGATGTGATATTTGTGTCAGTAAATTACACCACAGTCCTTGCAAACACCCCTTATTATGAATTCATATACATTCAGTTATTCCGACAAAAATTTCAATAAAAATGGATAATAAAATTATTGGAAAAGTGCTACTAATTTTATCGAAAATAATGAATAAAACGTATAATATAATTTTAGGGAAAAGTACGAAAAGATTTCTACTAAAGTTAATTACCAAATATAAGAAGAACACCTAAGATAATTCCAACAACAAGTAGCCACAGAATATACGTTAATTCTGTCAAAAAAATGAAAGAAAAACTTATTAATCCTAGATAATAAACACGGATAAAATTTTTACATGCGAGGAGCGCCTTTTATATTTTTACTAACCACCACTTATTGATTCTATTGAGATGTGTCATTACTATTTTGATAATATTTCACATTTGTTATTGTCGAAACCAACAATTTTGTGAAGGAGTGGAAATTTCGCCTAAAGATTTTCGTTGGATGATTTTTTACGCTTTTAGTAAAGGCGTAACTCAACAACAATGCATCGTTCAACTTTTCGTAATGAGGCACCATCAGAAAAAACTGTTTGCAATTTATTTACAAAATTTCATCGCGGTCGTCCGTCCGTCAGTGATATGAAATTACGTGAACGTCGACCAAAATGGATATTCCAAAAAACATCCATGCTGTGTGCAACGTGATTGAACAAGATTGGTAAGTGATTTACAGTGAGATGAAGGTATTGTTAGGGATATCGAAGATTATAACACATTCGGTTTTGCATGAGCATTCAGCTGTGAACATATCTGTTCCCGAGGGATTCCGCATAATTTGAGCGAAGCTCAAAGGAAGGCTCGTGTTAATTGGTGCAAGGAAACTCGATCAGATAACCGAAAAATCATTCGGAAACTAAACAACAGTCTACTCTGTAGGTGTTCCAGGGCGAACTGAATATCACAAAAGTTATTTGTTCTCGAAGCAGTCCTTTAGGTGATCGAAGAACGCATAATGCTGAAGAGTACAATAATTTATTTGACAGAAGCCGTAGACGAAATTGGCTACCGAAAATACCGTATCATTCTGAATCATAACAATGCTGGCTCTCTCACAGCACGTCAAACAATTGATTGTTTGAAGGGGAAAGCATCGAATTAATGTCTCATTGCTCGTATTTACCCGATTTATCGCCTAACAATTTCATGTTATGGATGTTCCCAAAAGCAATCGACAAACGAAGGTACGAGGCTAGGCGTGTTAGTTATGGATGGCTGAATATCTCCCTTAGTCAACACATCGGCTAGCCGTAAGTTGCGATGTTAGTAAAATTTCTATTCGCAACATTTTGAAAAATCAGAAACACTATCCTTACAAACACAGTTTGGTATATGAGCTATTAGAAGATGATTTGGACAGACCTACAGAATTTTGTAACCATATGATGGAGCTAAATTAATAATTTTCTGAACATTGTAAATAATAGTTTTTTCTGAAGAAGCCACCTTGTGTCCAAATGGAAGCGTAAATAGATACAATATGTTGATATTGAGCTGCTGATAGCGCCCACTAGGTGATAGAATCCAATGCACAAATGCGAAAGATGCTCAATGAGTCGGCAGAGAGTTGTCGTGATCAAATTATCGGGCCTTTTTTCATTCTTGGGAACCTTACTAGAACCCATTATTACAGTGACTACTACAACAAATAATTTCGTCCTACAGGGCTCCCTTTCCCAACAATAACAATCTCTGCTTTCATTATCAGTGAAACTAACGTAGGCATTTAGACAAATATGTAGAAGGTTTTCTGAACCGTTGGATAGACCGCAGAGGTTCTGTAGAATTGCCACCCCGGTTTCCAGGGCTGACACCACGTAACTTATTTTTATGAGGCTACTTGAAAAACAAAGTTTATGAAGACCGTCCTAACAATTTAGAAGACTTAGAAGGACGAATACGATATAAACCAGCACAAATATTTTTCAACTATTTAAGGAATACTGTTCGTACTTTTTGGGATCGACTGAACCATTGTCTCGCTATTAACGGACAACGTTTTAAACAATTAATTAGATAAAAAGTTTAATCAAGGACTTTCTTCTTTTTTGTTATAAACCGACTTTCATTATTTGTTGCTACAAATAAATCTATCGCCAAAATCTATAAAACATGAAATTTAACTTGTTTAAAAATTATTTATGTCATAATAGGTCACTGCAAGAGATATTCTCGCCAAATTTTTATTTATCAAGTAGTGTAAGCCAGACAAACTATAACGATACCGATGTAAATTTTATATAGGTGATTGTGTTCGATGAGTTGCATAATGTAGTATGGTAATACTCCATTAGTAAAATTACCAATAAAAGATGTAAATTTTATAGAAAGCATTCTTTAAGAAATAGAAAAGCGTTGTAAATATATACCACACACATACACTTGAAACATTTCCAAATCTAGAATTCCAAACTGTTATAACGACGTGCCGAAAAGAAAAAAGAAATGAAGTTTGTTTATGAACGACGGAATGGGATGTTCGACGAAAAGAGTCAGATAAAAAGTTATAGAAAATACCAGGGTTGAAAAGAAGCAGACCACATCAAAAAGAAGTTGTTGTTTACAAGCGACGAACAGACCAAAGAAAAAAAAGTACAATAAAGGAAAAGACCAAAGAAAAGAAGTGAAGAACGAATTCAGGAGAGAGAGAGAGAGAGAGAGAGAAATTAAGAATTAGAAAACAAATACACTTATACACACACTAGGTAATATATTTTGATTATATTGTTCATTATTTTGTTAATATAATACTAAAATTTTATAATTATTATTTGTAATAATTTTTGCTTTCTATACAATTAACTAAAATTCATACTACAATAATCATACTGTATGCGAAAACATCGCGGCACTACAAAAGTTGGGTTTCAGATTCTTCCTGATTGTACTTCTTTTTAAATTAATTTTCGCGCTAGCATCCATTTTCTTCGATTTTCATCTTTTTTTTTTGTGAATGTAGCGATGAGTATGTTTTGAAAAAATGGGGTTTAGTCGTTGTTAAAGATAAGAAACACTGATAGTGATTGAAAAGACTGTGGTATATGTACTGAAACGATATCACATCTCAGATTGGTTTTATGATTGTGATAATACTTGCCTCGTGCTAGCGAAACACGTTTCACCGAATTTATTATTAAACAATTGCGTTTACCGATGTGATAAGAGTCAATAAGAAGTAATATGGAAAGTTATAGTGTAGCCGGAGTCTTGAGATTCTTCCACTAACGAGATTTTCATCATTAAGTTAAGTCATTGTGGAGTAGAAGGGGCACCCTTAAAATTTAAGGTATTACTTAATAAATACAGCACACTAGACAGAATGGAATAGTGATCAATCTCGTCTGTTGGATATAAAAGCTGTTGTTTTCCAAGGATGCATTTTTGTTTCTCTTCTTTTCCGTCTCAACATTCAGATTTAATATCAGTGAGGACGGAATATACATGTACGCACATAAAGTAAATGTTACTTAAAGAATTTGAAAGGATCATGGCTGAGTCGCAAACGAATTAATAGTAAAAGCAGATAGGACGCAAGAACTCATGTTCTCGTTTAACACGAAGGTAAAGTTTTTGGGATTATAACTGACTAGCTGTAAAGACTGTCCCTGCCAAGCAGGAAGAAAAAGAAAATATAAGTTAAAATGTTAAAAAATTGAATTTTGGCACGCCCCTTTTTTGTCTTAATTCTTCGCCCACAGGCAAAAAATTAAAAATCCGGCTACGTTAGGATTTGGCCTAGGCATTTTAATATATGCATGCCAATTTTCAGCTTTCTAGCCCATCAGTAGGCGGTTACCTATATTATTACCTGATAAACCACCAGGCATAGAGGCATTTGGTAATAAAAGGGGAGATGGGCTGGGTAGGGAGCGGCGTGGCACGCTAACGGAATTGTCAAAACCATTGTCGGCCCGAATGGCAACACCAGACATGTCTCCAGCAATCCAGAATCTTCATAGAAGTCTCATTGAGTTGTAATGAGGCTAAGAACTTTTCAATACTAACGCGAAGTCAACTCACGACTCGATTTTGAATGACCAATTGTTATCTGCATATAATCAGGGTCAGCAATGTGCCTGACTGCAGACTCTGTAGCGAACTAAATGAAGTTACTGAGTACCTATTATGCCTCTGTGACGTTTTACTTAACAATGGGCGTCTATACTTAGACGACAATTATTCAGAACCTAAGGATCTCCACTCCTTCTTAAGGAAGAGAGAACCCTTGGAACAACCCGTCGATTCAAAGAAGCTAGTACAATGGCCTCCACGAATTATGAGTGCTTCCCTTTCAGGTCCTCCTTTCGAACTGTTCGAAGATCTCAAACAATTACGCCATGGCAATTTCAAAGGCCAAATAAAAGAAATATTGGTCGATTATTCCATATCGCTCAGTACAACCTTGTCTAATCGACCCAATCCACCTTTTCGAAGTTCCGCAGAAACTTTCTTTTCATTAATTTAGTGATTTATCTTTTGGATTGTCTTTCATTTGACCTCAGAAATTGGTATAGGCAACCGGAGTAATAAGTACCTAAGCAGGTCATAAAATATATATATCGGTGTCTCTTTTTGGAGGTTTCCTCTTTCAAATCGATTACACTTTTTCCAGCAACAGCCAATTTGACAGTTCACAACTAATTTCTGCTTAAAGACATTCCCATTTTACCATGAATAGACTTAGGACTGTGCAAATTTATATCGAAAACCGTGGTTCAGTTCGCAAAACTTGCGCGTTACATCCATTTTACGGCCGATATAACCGCCAATGCCTCTAATTGATAATACGGATCCGTGGAGACGTCGTACAGTGCCCACTGATGACGTTGTTGCTGCTGTGAGCGTAGTATTCAGGAGGACCGGAATGAGTTGATTCACAATCGTGCACAGCTATTGGAACTATTTCCATCCACTTCATGGAACATTTCTTCAAAATATCTTGGTTTACCGGCTCACAAGGTCCAGCTCCTGCAAGAATTGAAACCGCTTCACTATCATGTGTGTCGTACATTCACTGGATAGGCCGAAAACGAAGTTGCTCTTGATTCTTATTTTCACCACAATACATGTTCAGCGACAAGGATCATTTTTTCTCGAATGGCTGCGTCATCACGCAAAATTTCCGTATTTTGTGCGGAAAATATCAACAAGTCATTATTGAGACACCGTTATATCCACAAACAGCCACTATTTGGTCTGCTTTATAGGCTGGTGGAATCATCGGTCCATATTTCTAAAAAATAATGCCGACTAGAACATTACAGTTAATGAAGAGCACTATAGATCCAGGATTACGTACTTCTTTGATCCCCAATTGAATGGTATTAATGTGGAAGAGCTGTAGCTTTAACAAGACGGCGCAATATGTTACACAGCGAGCGCCACAATCTATTTATTGAAGGAAGCGATGGGCGCATAACTTTGGACCTGTGAATTGGCCTCCAACATCGTATCATTTAACACCTTTGGATTATTTTCTTTAAGGATATATGAAGTCGCTACGCTACGATAAACGAGAGACGATGAATGACTTGGATGCTAACTTCCACCTCGTTATTGCCGCTTTACGGCCCCAGCTGCTCGACAACGTGGGCAAATCAGTCGTAGTCCCCATATGCTCGACATTATATTTAAACACTAATAGCAGAAAATTATGTTTCCAATAAAGCCAATACCATGACCATTACCATGATTTTTATGTGGTTTATTTCATTTTAAATTTAATTATATTAAATAATTAAATCTTTATCTTCCCTCGAGATGAGGGAAGAGCATCATACTGAAGAAACATTATATACTATAATATGTATGTATGTAAATTTATTCGTGGATTGTTGAGGAATGAAGATAATACAAGCTTCAGCAAGCAAATTGTGAAAATAGAAATATCATCTTACACAGTTCTAAAACACGATTTTCAAATAGTGCATTAAAATATCCAATAAGACAGCTTTTTTGTATTTAGTAAACCGCTAGTATTTGGCACACCAAGAGTATATAAAATTCGTACCACTTGATGACGAAACCTATTAATGCTACTAACCAATAAAATTTACTGTTATCAACGTAATACATCTTCCTTGTTTGCAGTGCTTATGGTTTCCCTAACAATCTCGAAACTTTTGGCCTTATATCCGGATTATGGACCAGCACGTTCGCGTTTGGAGCCTTCGTCGGACCTTCCGTCAGCGGTATTCTATTCGACAACGTCGGTTTCCGCAATGCGACCATGTTTATTTTTCGGTATCCACCTCTTCGTAGGTCTGCTGGTAGCCTTCTTCTTAATATTTAGCCATCGAACGGACGGATACGTGGAGATAATAAAGGACGAAAAGATCCCTAACGGCGACATAGGAACGAGCGAAGGACGATCTCTACAAAGAAGCGTTTCGGAAAGTATTAAAAGGTATCGAATGTATTTTGTTTTGAGTTGAGTGTGAGTAAAAATATGTTTTATTGATGGATATCTTCTAATTGTAAGACGTGCCAAGTACCGGATCAACATGTTTATTTCTGGTAATTCCGATAATATGAGACGTACATGAATTCATTCTGAATTAATGGACATATTTTTATAGTTCCAGTTAAATGTTAAACACGATGTGAGTCATTCAAGGTGAAATAAATTACTTGAGGTCGTTCGTGAACACGTACCTATGTTATTGAATTCTTGGCAAATTGCCTGAAATCGAATAAATAAATACATTATACGTTAAATTTGCACAACAAATTTTCCATGTTAATATTAAACTAGCTCTCTAAGATACATACCGAGTACGAATCATAGAAGAGTCGAGCTTACAACGAAATTGAAGATGTATGTATGTAGATTAAACAAAAAATAAGTTAATATACTAGTAAAGCCCAACTGATAGAAGAATGGTTTCAAAATTAAAAAATTTTCTATGAATCCTATTCTGTTTTTTTTTTTATTAAATTGCCTCGTTTCTTTCGGCATTTATCCTTTTAGTTCTTTCATAATTATCCGCACCTTTAAGTAGTTTTATGTGTGCTTTCTCTTTTTCTGTTATGCTAATAAATTCTTCCTCAAACCACTTTCAGTTCTTGGCTATCCCATTTTACTTGGTACCAATTTCTCGCTTATTTCTTCTATCATTGTTTCCATGCGTCTTCACATACGCTATATTTGCGTATATAATTCTACGTTACGTTACATAATTTTATCTTTTGTGTTCCTTAAGTCAAGTGTATTATTTTATGTGTAGTAATGTCAGATATATATAAAACTATTGCTACATAAATCATACGTCCGATCCTGAATAATCCACACCCCAAAATGACGAAATCGCTTTCTGAGCGACTATTTTACCTCAATTTGTTTACCTCTATCTCATTAATGCGAAATATGTCCACACCCACAAAGGGAGTTGACCGTTTCTTACACTAAATAAGTTGAATGTTATTCAAGCAATTCACAAAAGTCGAGTCAATTTATATAATATAAATTATAAATGATATTTAAATGATATTACAATGCAACTTTTAGAATAGGAATGATAATTATGATAGCTTACTTACAGTTCAATATCTCAACATTTTTTATTTAGCATGTGCAATTGATCTTAAAAATACTTTCCAAATAATAAATAAAAATAATGTTAGTTCGTCCTTTGTTGTCCATAGAACAAAGGAAGAACTAACATCTTGGCACATATAACGAAATAAAAAAATTACCAAAAAACAGACGAAATTAAAATAATTAGGAATTAGAAAAGTAAAATGTAGTAAAGTTTTATCCCTCGCTTCTTCGGCCGATTAAGAACGTAAATGCTGTAACTGATCCTCTACATGTGAACACCAAAATAAAATCATTAGGTACCAGATCTGCACTATATGACAAATTGCTCAATCGCTCGAGTTTGAACGTCATCAAATTACACGATGGTCCTATCACCTGAGCACTTTCGCGAACATTGTAAGGACCTTGGAGCAAACAAACTGTAATGAACCATTTAGAATTAACACTATGATGATACAATACTACAGTGGACTAATACTACTACAGTCCACTAATTCTACAAAAATGTGGTAACCGTCCTTTTGTTTTGGCATATACGACGAATAGCCTTTGCTGGAGCCGAACCAAACTTCTGGTTGCTACTTTTCTTCGAATGTACACTGGATGAGTGAAACCAGTATTAAACCAATCTAGTGCAGATCTGCTCCATTTCATATGGTCCCCTTTTTTGGACCTACATACATGTAGTTCAATAAAATGAACATGGAAGAGAAACGTTTGAAAGTTGAATCGAAAATTAAAAGGGAGAAAGAGAAATGCTTTTTTAAAATTATTTTATATACAGAAGGATCATAGGATAACTGTTCTCCAGTGACGATGACAACTTCGTTATCCAAATACTTACTTGGAGTAAAAATCAAAAAGAATACAATATAATAATGTTTTAAATACTATTATACATCCTTATAATTAAATCTAAAATTAAACTTCATTAAATTTAAATAAACAAACTTAAATCCAAATTCAAAAATAAAAAAACAGAAGCCCAATATCCATGACCACTATGCGTACATATCATAGGTATCCTCAATATCCGCAATGATCTCATTGAAGGGAGTGTAGTGTATATCAGAAGTTGATAGCCTATCAAAATTGTTGCACATGACATGTAAGGGCGATCCCAGAGACAAGTTTGTTCTTGACAACTGCAGGTAAGAGGTTGGCCTATGCCTAGTGGCGAGCTGCGGAACATTGAAGTTCAGACTACCTAGAAGCTCAGGAGCGTCGACCTTGTTATGCAGAAAATTATACAGAAATTGTATACTCATTTGGATTCTTCTGAAGTTCAGCGATGCTATATTAAAACGACTCAATAAAGTTCCCTGATCGGGGTATTGATCATTAGCGGATAGAGACCGTTCAACCGGAAGTAGAGAAACTTCACGAATCTTTGCTGCACCCGCTCAATCTCACGACGGTATGTTAAGTAGTAGGGATTCCAAACTAAACAAGTATATTCTAAACGAGACCGGACCAAAGAGAAGTATAAAGTTGTAAATGCGCCAGTACTAGAGAAGGGCGCACAATTTCTTACTATAAATCCAAGCATGCTTCGAACAGAACCAGCAATAGAGCGTATGTGATTTGAAAATGCAGTTTCCTATCAAACAGAACTCTCAGATTCCTAATTTGTTCGCTGCGGTCGAGAGTAGTAAAACTAAGGTTATATTGAAACAAGATAGCGCCGGGTCTACGTGAATAGGTCATAGCCTTAGATTTAGAGATATTCAAATGTAAGTTGTTCAATACACACCATTCATTAATCCTATTTAAATCGCTTTGCAATTCTTTACAGTCAGTAATGTTGGAAATCTGGTGGTAAATTTTGAGATCGTCAGGAAAGAGCAATTTTTCGGAAGTGATGACTGAAGGCAAGTCATTAATGAATATATTAAATAATAGGGGTCCCAGGTTGGAACCCTGGGGTACATCCGATGACGGAACAAAAGGAGAGGAAGAAAAATCGTTGTAAGAAACATACTGACGTCAATCACTAAAATACGATGCCATAAAGGAGGTCATAGTGTCATGAAATCCCAGTGAATGCAGCTTCTTGATGATAATAGAGTGATCAATTCGATCAAAAGCCATATCAGTATAAATTGCATCCACTTGGCCCCCTGAGTCCAGCGAGGTCGATATGTATTGACTGAAGCACACTAAGTTTGAACGATTCCCCATGAAACCATTTTGATACTGAGAAATTCGAGTTCTGATTAATGGATAGATATGTTTATATAGGGAGACTTCAAAGATTTTAGCAAAGTTCGATAGAATAGCTATTGGTCGGTAGTTATTTATGTCGGTGGGATTTCCACTTTTTAATATAGGTGTTGTTCTGGAAATCTTCCAGATGTTTGGAAACGTAGTGGTGGATAAGGCCAAATTAAAGAGTTTAGGTAGGGCAAAAGCCAATGCAAACCTACAGTCTCTTAATGCAGGACACATGTTTTCCTGGTAACGAAGTCATCAAATTATGTAGTACCACGTATCAATAAGCTAGTGTGAGTTGTTTATTTTCACAATCAGCGCCCAAATTTAAACAGTTCCACCTAAGAGGTCTTCCAGCTTGAGCAGGATAACCACCAGATTACACTGTGTGACAAATGTTTAAAAATTTCCCAACCAAAACGCTGAAGTAATTGTTAAGTCCTTGCAGCCGAATATAAACGAACATGAATCCCGATACCTTGCCTTTAATTCTGAATAGTACTTCGAACAGTAGATCTTAAATTTGAATAACTCCCATGGTGGTGAGAGATCAACCAAGAGAAGATTCTTTTGGTCACAAAATTTGATAGCCATCACTTTCGGTATGTTAATTGTTCGAATTGTTTTGATTCTAATGAAAATCCAACACAACAGCATTCCATAGACATGATCTAGTTTACGATATTTTGTACAAAACCTATAGTTCATAACCAGTCACAATATGATTCGAAAATCCGTCATTAGTTTTATCACAATTGATAAGGAGTGCTAAAGCAGTTCCTGTTCTTGGCTGTTTGTGATCATCTGCAGAAATTCAACCCAAACCGTTTCTTGACGCGAAGATAGTCAATCACAATTTCTAGAAGAATATACTTTGTAGTTGTAGAAAATATGTATATATAATTTCTGTAAAAGCTGACAGCGTGATCAGGGAAACATCGACTATTTTACCTTGACCGCGGTATCCTACGTTAAACAACGATCGTGGAAGCCTACATTTTATTAAAATTGAGTTTCAGTATTTGTTTATGAATTGCGTTAGAACAAAAGTATTTTGCATTTAGGAAGCGTATGATACTTCAAGCTTTATACTAGATTTTTGAGTTTGTCATACATTTCAAAAGCGTGTGCTTGTTATTCCAAAGTTCTTAATTTTCGTATTGAGTTTATAAAATACTTGCCAATTATTGAATATCGAAGTATTCCTATATAATAACCTGTATGGGCTAAGTAAAATACCTATTAATAATTAGTAATTACAGGGGAAAATACGGTGTGAAATATGCATATACATATATACATACATATGTATATAAAACTGTAATCAAGTAATCAAGTGTTTAAAAACCTAGGAGATTCTATAAGATCCAATGTAAACTTTATATCATTGTCAATATTAAACTTCAATCTTTTATAGCAGAAAAAAATATTTAGAACAACAATAATTCTTCAAAATGCAGGACGAAATACCTGGCGAAGGTGGTGACATCCGCAAATTATTAGCTGAAGATCAACTTTTGAAATTAAATATCCCAGAAACCGTAGTAGAAAAAGTCCTCTCGTTCGAAGAAGCTTCCAAATGCCTAAATACTTTGGGGAAAGACGAAAGCGCCGTCAGGTATGCTTACCTTATGATATCTCCCACTGATAGGAAGCTCACTAATATATCTACGATTCTGAACTTCAAACACGTGCTCTTCATAGACGTCAGTGGCAACTTTTTGAATTCAGAGGGATTGCAGATTTTATCGCAAATGCCTTACGTTTTATATATCAAGGCACAAAGGAATCTAATCGAATCAGCGGGTCTAAATCCCATGCCTTACCTCCAGGTTCTTTCTTTAAGCAGAAATCAAATAACGGAAACGTGCGATATTAACCAGCCTATGCTTCAATGTTTAGACCTGAACTACAATCAAATTTTCACCCCGCAATTCGACGTTGAAAGAACAGCGGCGCTGAAGCAGTTAGAACTGAGGGGAAATCAAATGTTTGATGTCAGTGGGAGTTTTCCGCTCGGCCTGGAAAATCTATATCTGGCCGAAAATAAGATATCGCGGTTTTGCGAAACCGATCTTGCCCGTTTGGTGAACTTAAAGATTCTTCACTTACGCGATAACGAAATCAGAAAGTTAAACGGATTCTCTCCGAATTTGGTCAACTTAAAGTATTTGAATCTGCGTCAGAATAAGATCAATAAAGTACGTCAATTTAGAAAACTGCAATGTCTCCCGTCTTTGGAGACACTAATCGTTTTACAAAACCCCGTTGCAGGTGGGGGTGAGAAAGAGGACGTAGATGTCGAGGATGAAGATGTTGAAATTGACGAGGAAGAAAGAATAGAAGATCTTATCAGAATTCCTATCTTGGTCCTGTTGCCAAATCTGAAAAGAATAAATAAGGTGCCGGTTACACACGAAGAAAGGGAGGAGGCTAACGAAACGGCAGGGGAAAAGTATGAGGAAATCATGAATGAAGATAGCAGCGAAGACGAGCAGGAGGAGCCAACGACCACCGAATTCACCACCGACTATACCAGTGAAGTGGACGAAACTCAAGATACGACCGCTGGAGGGACAACTAGTGAAGTTCTGGAGGATCAAGATGCGAATGATAAACCAGCTACCGATTAACCTCTTCATTGTTCTCGTTTAGAATCCGCAGTTGAAGCAAAAATGAATTGAATCTTGGAGGCGAAAATTTGCGTCGTAGATTGCGCAGACGATTTAAAAAGTTTTCAGTATGATCTACAATTGAGTGGTTTCTCTTTTAGTGTACTAGCTTGATAAAGCTGATTAAAGCAAATAGGTATCTACAAGAAACGCAATAAAGGTTTTAAATGAAGGCTGATTTGACATTTTCAACTAAAATGTGCTTTAGAAAATGATTTAATGTCAAAAATATCACAGAACACTTCATCTCCGTTTCCTACCTCATAATATTAAGCGTATGTTAATTGATGATTTTAGAATATTCTACAATATCAAACTTCCATAAGATATGACCAAGACGTATTGAATTACCGTTCAAGGTATACAGGCTAGTTCAAACTGAACGTATCATGTTGGTTTTCAATTCACCTAAGTTCTAGTCAAGTACTAGTAGAGCCTCCACTACCCGCCACAAGCATGCGCGCCCCAGCCAGGTGGGTACAAAATAGTAAACGACACACAAGCGTTGTTGAAGGTTATGCAATGTCACCTTCAGAGCTAACCACGGCCTCTACTTACCAAGCAGGGTGGACACCTCAACTTCAATTTGAATGATGATATACCGTCTGGGCTTCTGCGGGTAGCTCAACTGATGTTCAGAGTTTTCTCCAGGGCTTTCATTGTTTTCCGCAAATGCGTTACTTTCCTATTTCAAGGCTAGTTGATATTCGTATTGGATTTGTGAGGAATATGTTACATCAACTATTTGGGGTGTGGTATATATTGGCTGCTCCAAAACATCATCATTCATAGCGTCTTATTCTTGTTTGCAAGATGACGCCCCTCTGGGAGGGACTAGCAAACGATCTATTATGTTCCAATTCGCAGTTAACGTTTGGACTACACCTGGTGATGGGAAGTGACAGGTTCAGAAGATGGCACATCTCTAGATATATTTAGTTTTGCTTTAAATTGTCTCATTTTAATAAGAATTGCTAAAACCCACCCACAAATCATCATTGCTTCACCCATTTGACTACAGATCAAATATTAGATATGAACTTTTCTTTTATAATAATAATAATATTTATTTCAGACCGGCAAAAGTACAGAAATGAAATAATGTCAGAAAGTTTAATATCTATATATAGTCTAATATCTAGATGATAAGTAATCAATGATACTATAAGGCTCTAAATCTAAAAGAAATTTCTTAAGAGCTAATTTAAAATTAATTATGTTTTTAGAAATTTTAATAGTATCTGGTAATTGATTATAAAATCTAATACAATTGTAATAGGGGCTTCTCTCCGTTAACATCAATCTATGTTTGGGATAATTAAGGTGAGGCGCCCTTGTGTTGTAGCTATGTTGACCCTGCATTTGGAATTCATTTTTATGTAAGAAACAAAATATTAGACATTCATAAATGTACAAAGCGTACACTGTCATAATCCCCAATGATTTGAATACCCCTCGACAAATCTGGTTGTGTGACATTCTATTCATAATCCTTATTGTTCTTTTTTGAATAACAAATATATTTTGTGTTCCACTGCTACTTCCCCAAAAAATTATACCGTATCTTTGTAACGACATGAAATTAGCATAATAAAGGATTTTTAGAGATTCGATATTCATATATTTTGTGATTGTTCGAAAACTGTAGCATATTCTATTTAACTTCGCACAGAGATATTCTGTGTGAGGCAGCCAGTTACAGTATTCATCCAGAAACATGCCAAGCACCTTAACGTTCTCAGAAAAAGCAATTGGGATGTTGTTTACAAGAATTTCTTCAGGCATATCAAAGTTGCTCTGTCTAGTTCTAAAGACCATTGCCTGAGTTTTTGCATTATTCAGAACTAAATTGTTAGATGACAACCATTCACCAATCTTGTGATAATTTTCAATTGCTTGCATGTTTATGCTTCCGAAATTAGGTCCTGAGGTCAGAAAACTTATGTCATCGTCATACAAAACCATTGTAGCATCTATCAGTGTATTAATGTCATTTATGTATATAACAAACAGAATAGGTCCCAGCACACTACCCTGAGGTATTCCCCAGCTGCTATATGCTGACTTCGATCGGTAAGTGTAGTTGTTTCGTTTAATCTCTACCACTTGTGGTCTGTTTTCCAAGTACGATTTTATCCATCTATTAGCCATCCCTCATATACCGTAATTATCTAGTTTTTTATTAATAGGTTATGATCTAAAGAATCGTATGCTTTCGACAAGTCCAGAAAAATACCTAATGAAATATAGGGATTTTCCAGGCTATCCAATATTTTCTATGTGAACTCGTAAATAGCAGTTGTGGTAGACTTACCCTTCATATATCCATGTTGCGAATCACATAGTATGTTATTTTCACTCATAAAATTCAAAAGACGTGTACTCATTACTAGTTCACATAGCTTTGAAAAGCTTGACAGTGCACTGATTGGTCTGTAATTGCTTAGATCCGAGTAAGATCCATTTTTGTGGATCGGTGTTACAATGGAAAATTTAAGTTGCTCCGGAAACAAACCATATTTTAAAGAGTTGTTGAATATGTAACAGAGTACTTCCTGTACATCTGGTACACATCCTTTTAACAGACTAGTCGGAACTTCATCATGGCCTGAGCTATGCCTTTTTTAAGCTTTCTTGACATATTTCTTAATTCGTCACCGGTGATAGAATATAAAAACATGGAAACGTTATTATACGGAATGCTTTCAGGGCTGACACAGCATGTGTGTCGCAGGTGTCTGAGTAGTTCTGGAACTGAATTAAGGATATATTCGTTATATTTATCAGCAAAGTTATGAAGATTTCCATCTATTTGATTTTCGGATTTTTTGTTCTTACTTGTGATCTCATTAGATAGTGACCACATCGTTTTGTTTTTATTATCAGACTGTCTGATTCTGTCTTCATATATTTTTCTACGTCTTTCAATTAGGAGATGATCATACGTTTTCTTCAAGACAGTATATTGCTCTTTGTACGCAACATTAAAATTACACAGAATGTATAACACGTCAAGATGACGTTTACATTTAGTTATCTCTTCGTCAGTAGGGTGTATTTTGTGTTTATTTCGGGTGTACACCTTCCTAGAGGGGAAGTTTTCGTCCAACATACGCAAAAAGTATACTAATAAAGTATTCCATTGACTGTTTACATCATTTGCAGGCAATTTATATACACGGGCCCAATTTTCTTGTCTCAGATTATCCCTAAATTTTCGTCGTCGTTCTTTGTCCGTGCTACCGTTCCCTTCAAAATAATTAAGCCCAAGTTTCTTTTTTCGGACACATACTTACCTTCAGTTTTTTTGTAGAGGGTGGTAGCATGGACATGGAAAACGGTGAAGCTAGTCGGAGATATACAACCGTACAAAACATAAAAACATGTTTCAATATTTGCCGTGTATCCCTAATTGGTACTGACGTTTCGCTGTCTTCTTTAGGAACACTGGCTTGCAATATGCAAAGCAGAATGTCGACAAAAACTGGAGACACATAATAGAAGCCAAAAAATGTTTATACTGTAAACAGCGATCGTGGATACCTATGAGAATACGAAACTTACAGATTTTGGAATTGAACTATTATTACCAGTAGCAAAGCAATAGACTTTGTTGTCCTCTTTTCCTTTTCCATTCCTCAAAAGTTTATTACCAGTATATAGAACAATTTTATACAGCTACAATATTGCCATCCTTTCATTGGTGACCATGTAGTTAATTTCTTAGCAAATGTCGTGCCGATTATGTCATTTGAGTACTTTCTATTTGAGTTGAGGTTGCGAAATATACTTTAAAGCAGACATAGGCAAAACCCCGGCCCGCGGGGCACATGCGGCCCTCGAGTAAGAGATGTCCGGCTTGCCATTCAATTTTTCTGTTCCATATTAGCAAGGCCCGTCAAAACTTGGTTCATTAGTATCAGTTGTTTTTGTTTTGGCCCGTGGCTCATCCTAAGTTTTTTTATTTGGCCTCTACAAAAAAAAAAGGTTGCCCATGCCTGCTCTAAATATTCGTCTATCTCATGACTTCCTTTTTCTGTGCTTCACTGGTGAGAAGGAGATGATAACCGCTAGATTTCGACTGTGTGGCAAATATTTAAGAGTTTCCAAGCCAAAATGTTGAAGCAATTGTTAAGTCCTAAAAGTTCAATGTAGACGAGCACTATTAAAGCAACTGCGTTAGGTAACGAACCCCACATTTTATTCTGAATGGCACTCGTAAGCCATCGAAGAATGGAACAGTTTCAGTTGATTGCCCGCCATCTTCAAAAATAGACCAATGGCATCCTACTGGTTTCAAAATACGGGCGCCATCAGTTTGCGTCTAATGAATATTGGTTTATTTTTTGGTCTTGATGAAAATCTAAAACAAAATCATTCCTTCGGTTTTTTGTAAGAGTATAACAGTTCGTATTCTGTTCGCGTCTTTGTG
Source organism: Chrysina gloriosa (assembly GCA_038088585.1). Classification (NCBI taxonomy): domain Eukaryota; kingdom Metazoa; phylum Arthropoda; class Insecta; order Coleoptera; family Scarabaeidae; genus Chrysina; species Chrysina gloriosa. The sequence goes on from CM076089.1 coordinate 25,399,585, forward strand.
TAGTCATCTGTACAATTTTAGGGAAAATTTTATAAATCATGCAAGGCGAAACATCTGTTCTCTAAAATTATTTCACTAAATATTTTCTTTATCTGCAGTAACAATAGGAGGTCCATAAAAATGGCCCTCGTCATATACTTTTGACCTTCCTTCATTGCACATCGGACCTAATTCCTAATGAATCGTTTCCTTATTACATTAGCACCATAACTTCATATATCTAGCGATTTCTTATTTCTGTGTTTCACGTACGTATTTCGCCTTCTACACTTTTAAGTGGTTGAATGAGTTGCATAGAAAATCAGTAAATTGTGTAGAAAAGTGAAAGCGCTGTACAGATACGAACAGAGAATAAAACGTTAATCAAAATCGCGTTTTAGTTAACATATTTTCTGCAATCTTATCTCCAGTTTCATTTTGATGTTTATTATAGGTGTTAACCTTAACATGTTTACGTAAGTCTAGTTGTAATAAAATACATGTTTTGGAGAACTTCAACCAAGAAAAATGATATACAAATAGAAATGCACCCCCATGATTTCTTGATCGTTTCCATAATTAACAATCTTCTCTATAGATAGAGTTTACCTTCACGATCAGTAGAATATTGTAAAAAATCTTAGAGTATCTTGTGTCACTTTTTGATACCCACGTTTCACTATCCAAACTACTTTCTTCTTCAGAAATACTAGTTTAAGTTTCAATAATCCTGAAAAAAGCTAGCGGTATTGCCAACGAAATGTCGAGATCTACTATTCGATATACATTACAATCTGAAAGAAGTTTCTACAATAAACATCCTGAATGTCGGAAGATGTAGAAAGTGCAAGCTTTCAGGCTAAGTGTTGCATCAAATAATTCAAATAAAGTCCCTCCAGAATGTATGGAAAATAAAGTATTTCAATCTCAATTATAGAATAAGTTCCAAATTTCTAAAAAAGCAAACATGTAACGGTAGGTACATAAAAGTTGCACAATTCAAACCAGTTAAAATTAGTTGGCACAGCCATTTGCTCAAATTTGAGGTCTGTTTTGAAATGTCCCTGATTTAGCTTCTAACTCAACTAAGATATTCATCAACAAAGAAAAAAGTTAGAGTGAGCCCTAATTGTAAGATCAATTAGATTAAAAATTTCGTAGAATGGAAAAATTCTCTTCTTTCACTTTCCTTTTCCTTTTCAAGAAATCTTGCACTTTATACTAGATCGAATCTGGAGCATGTAACTTTAATGATAACGAATTACCCCAATTAACTTATATTGAACCTCCCGCGATTGATAGATAACTACTAATATACTTTACATCTTTCACATTACATACGAATACAAATTCGTGAGTCGACGAAACTATTAATCTCTTCAATGTCAGAAAATTTAACATATTCGATTTCGTTCCAGTATTAGAAGCGTAGGCAACGGAATATCGATAGAAAAAAGTCGACCGCCAGGTATGAACAGCCTCATAGCCTGCAACAGCTATAAAAGCCAAGCCTGGCCGAGGAAGGAGGCGAACGGTCTTACCATGAACGCGTATAGCTACAGCTACGGAACTGTTAGGGACAAAAGAAATGGCAGTACTCCGTTCCTCCAAGGCGTAGCATGATGATGTAACAGCGAGTAATACGTAATCCAGTAAGTGTATATAGGATGCTCTAAACTACATTGTAATAGAAGAAACGATCTATAAATAGTGGAAACTTTTTTCCTATAATTTAGAACACCTGTAAAGAAGGCTTTTAATATTTTAGATATGTACAAATTTAGAAGGGAAACATCTCTGTCTTATTTTAACAATTTGACGAGGCGATGTGAAGGAGCACAGCGACGTAACTGGTATATAGTTCCATGCATAAATTAAAATATTTTTGAAAGAACTTATGTATGTATATAGCTTATATTGTTTTTATTTCTCTTACGTTATTCTATTTTATTTTTATATCTGTTGTGTACCTTTAGAATTTATAATTATCAATAATATGTGTGCATTCCAAAGCTGGATGACTACATTATGTAATTTAAGCATATTTAATGTACGTATGTTGTTCTTCTGCATAAGAATGTAATAAAGGCGTTTATAACATGTTATTACTGGAATTTTGATGGGGAAATACCTGTAGAATCGCAAATATGAAACGTAGTACCTTCACACTTCTCAGTAGTATATTACAATTATTATACCTCAGAATTACCATTGCAAATCTTAGCACTTTTTGGATAGAGTACAGTCGACAATCGAAAAAAGAACAGAAAATAGCGTTTGTATGCAGTAGCAAATATTTTCGTGTAATAATATTCTATGACTGTAGATGTGGTTCAACTCAGCAGCAATATATATATATATATATATATATATATATATATATGTGTGTGTGTATATATGAGAAAGGTTGAGTGAAAACTCTGCCGGGGTGATCAGTCTGTAAGTTAATAAACCTCATTTGTTCATTGAATCTCTATATTTCTTTGCTAGGTTTGGCAACTTCTTCAGGAGGATTGCTGTAAATATGTAATCACAATTCACCTTTTCTCCTTTAAAAAGTACGGTATATATACGGTATATATACTAGCGCTACAGATCTTGTAGACCCTTGGCTTCAAATCTCCTTATGATTTCTCTCCATTCCATTCTGTCTCTTGCCCTGATTTGCCACTCCTCCACGCATACTTGTGCCAGATCTTGCTTTACAACTGATAGCCATTTCTTTTTAGGTCTTCCTCTCCGCTTCTTCCCTCCTTCTCCAATTGTGAGTACCTTTCTAATGTGTCTGTTCTCCGCCATCCTTGCAATATGTCCCAGCCATCTCAGTCTATGTACTTTTAAGGTCTGCGATAATCCCATGCCTATCACGTGTACTCCTCCAAATACCTTCCGCAAGAGTTTCCCTCCCACATATCAATTTTTATTTCTTGCTGCTTGTTGAGAACCCATGTTTCGCACCCATATAGTACTGTCGGTCTGATTATCTGTACATATAAAAATGGATCGTGGTTTGTTCGGATGCTTAAAACTTGGAAAAGACTGGACCAAATTGGATACTTCCTTCTGCGGGTTTGTTCGTAATTGCTACGCAAAAGTTTAGGAAGAAAGAAAAGTCGAAAAAAACGAAGTTTGCCGACTCACCTAGTTGTATTATATATTCGTATTTTTGATAGGTGTTTAGATTTTATTAAACTTTCAAGCGCTCCTACAGCTCTACTACCTCTAGCTAATCTTTTATTTATTTCGGTCTCTTCTTGGCAGGTGTTAATAGCAGTCGCAAATACTCAAACTGTGTCACTTTCTCGAAACTATACCCCTTTGTTGCTGTTATCCATCTAATTCGCTCTGAGTCATGCATAGACGTTGACTTCACTTCCATATACTTCGCTTTACCTTGGTTAATGGTCAATCCATACTCTTCTGCCTTACTCTCTAGATTGTCGGCCATTTTTTAACTCTTTCCTACTCCCCGCCATCAGCGCTATGTCGCCAGCGTAGGCTATAGGTTGTTGCCTATTATTATATATTAGACCATGCCTCTGTATTCCGCTTTCTCTGATTATTGTTTCCAAGGTCAAGTTAACCAAAGTCGTGGACAAAGGATCTCCCTGTCTCAGTCCTCTCCTCACTTCAAATTCCCTCGATAACCTTCCTTCTATAGTTATCTTGTTGGTGGTTTGCTTCAACGTCATTTTGACTAACTCAATCATTTTCGCCGGTACTCTCAGTTTCTCCAGAACTATTTGTAATTTATTTCTTGGTATGCCTATGCCTTTTGAAGTCGATAAACAATATATGAAGTCCCAAATTCTGTTCATATGTATTATGTAGTATCTGCTTCATTACAAAAATTTGGTCTATTGTCGATCGTCCGGTTCTAAAACCACCTTAGTATTCACCTAGCTGCTTTTCTTGTATTTCATATAACCTAGTTCTCTTCTAGTCTCACTTTGTTTTTTGTTGCATTTCATTGCATGTCTTAAGGATTCAGTTGTTTTCACTTTTGGGTTTACAAACTTTCGGAATAGCCTATGCGAAAGGAAGCACGTGGTAAGGTCACTTTCTAACGCTCCCATTATTATTAAGTTAATACATTTCCTACATTTCCTGTTTTCATGTTTTCGAGAACTCATTATAATCTTATTTAAAGATGGATAGTCCTTATTGTCCTCTATTTTATGGTGATTGATCTCTGTTTGCTCTGATACTAATATTTTTCCATTCCTTCCTGTTTGATATTGGCGCTTTGCACTGTTATATTTTCATCTCCCTGATGTTTTCCTGTACTTTCTCTTTCCATCTTCTTTTCGGTCTTGCTCTTGGTCTGTTATACTTTGGATCCAATTCTGTAAGAGTTTTTAAGGGGGATACCTTTTCTTTTCTATAAATACACCCATACTATCTAATTTGCATTGATTTTATAATTCGTGCAATATTTTCATTTTTTGATATTTCCTCCTGGTTTATTAATTGTCTGTACTCGTCTTCGTTGATCCTCTTTGAATCCATTATCGTTCTTACCAACTTTCTTTCAAAAGTGTTTCATCTTCTGCCCGTCATGATGTAATCGTTTCTGTCGCATATGTTACTATCGGTTTCATGGAACTTCTTAACAGACAAGTGGGAAACCACTATGGAAAATTACAATGAATCGTTTGTTTTTTGAGATTCTAATAGTCTTAATGATAAATTTCATCAAAGTCGTCTACATGCTAACAGCCATTTTTTGCGGAAAGTCATAAAATAATCGAAAAAGCTAACGTTAACGTCACATAACTTTCCACCATCATCACCCATACTATCACAAATTATTATTTGCTTTGAGTGGGATAAGGTGGAACTGATGATGGCTTGTGCATATAATTTTGACATAAGTTCAAATGACTTCCTTTCCTTCCCGCTTGTCTCTAATGAAATGCCAGAATCTTTTCTTCAAAATTTCTGGAATATATCTCGGATTATAGTCCATTCAGTTTACCTCTAGTGTGCGCAAAAGAATTGCTGAAATATATGTCCAAGTAACCGCAAAGTTATAATGCCCAATTTTCATCTACACAGTACTTGTTTTGTATTTCCTAAACCTCTGATGAAAATAATTAACCTTTCAATTACTAGTGAAATCTTCCCTGAGGTTTGGAAACGTGCTAGAATTACTCCAGTGTGCAAGAGTTTACGAAAATATCATCTATACGTGTTTATTTAGTATTACCTCTCTAATATCCCCTCATAAACCGTGTTATCCTCTCTGGGCTGCAGCCCAAATGTCATTACGCATTTCCAATCTTACTTAGAGAATTGACATAGTTATGGTTTTCATAATAGTTTTAATTTTTTGGCTTCATTGCGTCCTCTGAAGTTTCTCAAGGCTTTAACTTGGAGCCATTACTTTTCATCACCTATATTAATGATTTACTAACCTCATTAACATGTCCAGTTCTTGCCTATGCCGATGATTTGAAAATTTATCTCTCGATTAAAAGTTGGAATAATGTCTCGTATCTTCAATATAATTTAAATACTATTACGAATTAGTGTATCAAGTTGAAGCTAAATTAAATGCCTGTAAATGTTGTTATAACATCTACGCAAGGAAGCAAAGTCGAAGACTCTCAACCTACATAATACATTGTCATATCATAGTTCGGCTTTAACAACGGTCATTATGAAACAAGCCGAGACAAAATAATGCCGCCTCACGTTTTTGAAATTACTGGACATGTTCCTACTATACTACTGCAAGATCTTATTCTTATTACTGCGTAGTTCATTCAGTATTTGGATGGCCCAAACATGGCCTGAAATAGTAGCTTATTTGCTATATAGGCCAGACGTGGCACCCAATGATGCGTTTTTGTGTACAGGTGTAAGGGATAAATTACGACGTTTATATTTTACTTTGGAGCACTGGATGTGTTTAAAAACTAAATGAATTACCTAACGGAGGAGGATTGTAGAACATATGTTGGACGGACTCAGATATGCATTGAAGACAAAAGACAATAATCTGAAAAATTGTAAAAGCAGAAGGAATAACAGTCCTCGTATATATGTTATCCCCAAATGTTTGGTTCGGCCTCCGCAATGAAATCAGTTCAGAAAATTTACCATTTATGGTCATTAAAATTTCAACGTCATTCAACATACATACATATGTTATGTAGTATGTCTATACATACATATATCACCATAAAATTTGAGATGACGGCTGCAACTAGGCGGATTTGAAAGTGAAAGTAAATATGTACACATTTCAAGTTTGTACTTAACCAACATACATATTATATTCAAATAGAGACCTGATTGCGTATAAAATTACGATCTTCAATCAATTCAAACCGAAGACTACGTTATAATAACTACGGGAGTCGATGCTGCGGTAGGTGACGATTCAGACTGCTAGACGAATTCTACTTCCGGAAATTCGAACCGTTGTACGCATAAATAATTAATTTTAACTGTTCAATACTCGCTTCACATGGATATTATTTACGTTGGCCGTATATAACGGCAACAGTACGTACGAGACGCAATATAAATGAAAGGAGTGTCATGGTATTCCATTTACGACACACATTCGATGTTGATTTTCAGTGGCAAAAGAAGTTTTGGCTGAAAAACGAATTTTGAGCGAATACTTGGAGAATTGTCTAGGAACTAAATTTTGATATGATTTTGATTTCAACCAAACGAGTACTCATCTTACCAAGCACAAGTTGCGCCTCGGTTTCTGCAAATAAAGATTCCATGCTCAGGAATTAATCTACGTTTGAATCTATTTGGAATGCAAATGTTAGATGCATATTTTTTAAATACTGGTAAAAGAACTAAAAGGATCTAAAAACCTAATCGATATCTTCTAATAAAGGAAATAAATCCTATATAGCAAAACCAAAATTACGTTTCAGTGCTATATTGTTCTAACTACATATGTATATCTACTACACGTAGGTTTACATATACAACATACCTAGAGCATATGCCACACGTATTACATACAATACATACATCTAAACAGAACTGGTCTAACTTCTCTGGTTCAACCATCGCGGTGCAAAGGTCAACTAGGGGGCCACTTGGGCGTTACGATAAGAGCTTAGATTTTTGCAAACGCTCGCTCTACACCTGGAATGAGATTAAGATAATTTCTACACTCGCGGACATGCAAACCTACGTACATATGTAATACTTTACCATCCACATCTGTACTTAACCTTCCACTTATTCGCTAACGACGTATTATTATTTGAAAATACAAAATTTTGAAGAAAATCCGCAACATTCGCTAAACTGGGTCAGTTAAATTCCTTCTGTTGGAATTGAAACGCTCGATGCATCGCTTTGTCTTACGTAACTTAGACGCTGGAATAATGCAACGATTTTGCAAACTAATATTGTAATGCTCATTAGCGAAATCCAGGTTAATTTCATAAACGAGGCGTTTAGATGCATTTAGTGCTATTTTTCACTAGCTCAGGTACCGTTTCTGTTTGTGTAAAATTCACGTTTTAATTGCTAAACGGTGGTCGAACGTGCGAAAATGTACTAGACATTGGTAAAGAATTACGAGATGTAATTGATAGTTGAAGTTTGTATGTAAAACATGTGGGTTCCGATTGTAGGATAGGATTTTTGTATAGTACGTATATTTGTAGGACTGTTCGAAAGCATGGTAGCAGATTATTCAAGTAACTTAATAAATTTGTAATTACATGAATTACAAAATCAGATCCTTACCTTTGAACAAAATAATCTCCGAGATTAGTTGTGTTATTTTAACATATTTCTAACTATGTTAGATCACTCAACTTCCGCAGAGCTAATTTTCGTCAATTTTATGATGCCCTTTAGTATACAGAATTGAATTTTCTGGATAATATTTCTGATGTCGACTCTATGTGTAATGCTTTTTATAGTGCGCTATTTTCCACAATTGATAAACATGTAGCAACATATACTAACCAATCCCAAAACTTTCCCCAACGTTTTACCCCAGAAATTATTTCCAATTTGAAAGTAAAATATAAGTACTGGATATAATTATAAACGCACCAAATGCATTGAATCTTTGAAATTGTTCAAGCAACTTAGAGCGCCAGTTAAGAAATTAACATCTTCTGCCTACAAGGAGTATCTACGAGAACGGAAAAGCCACTTTTGGATGATCCTAAGCAATTTTGGATTTACATTGGGGGATGGGGAGGAGTGGTAGCATTCCTGGTAGGATGCAGTTATCGCGTGGTGAATTTGGTGATCCCCAGACTGTTGTTGATACCTTTGCTGACTACTTCAAAAACGTCTACACTGCATCATCTGCATCTGATGAAGTTGAAAATACATCTGCTTACTTTCTACCCATTCATCTCTAGCATTTGTCCGAGGACATTCATAGGCTTGGGGATAGATTTACCTCTGGAGATGATCAGATTCCTGCTTTTCTTTGGTGAGGAACTGTGGGAATGTTGTAGCTGCACCACCAGCAAAAATATATAATTTAGCTCTGACAACGTTCATATTTTCTACTGTTCAGAAGCCTGCCAGAATTGTTCCTGTTTTGAAATCGGGCCATTCAATTATAATCAGATATCTTTCTATGCAGATATGCACTTCAACTCGTAACTATCATTTAAGCATATCATTAGCGAACACTGCAATAGATATGCTTTATAAATAACTTCTATATGTTGCTTGATTACCATGCAGTATTTATATTTCTGCTTTCTATTTTTATTGTTTATTATACATGATTTAATTTAATTTAATTTTGGATTTACTGGTGTATAACCTATGATTAAATTTAGTTCTTATTCAATCGTGTTGTCTTGTAATTGGAATATTATGTTCTGTTGGAAAAATAAATAAATTAATAAAAATAAATATTTCCCTTGTTCCTAAGAAAAGTGAATTACGGAAACTAGGAGTTTAATCTAATTTTCGCAAAATAGTCTTCTATTCGTATTACATCTACTTGGATAATTCCGAATAGGTTGTTCCTGACTACTTTAGGCTATTCTTCCTCTAAAACGGAATAACGTCTGTAATCCCCAAAACCAAGGTTTAACATAGGACAAAGTAATATTCCGAATAACCTATTAAAAAGCCGCTAAGAGAAAGAGGTAAGCTATCAATTTCTTGAGTTATATTTCAAGCACGCGATTTATTTCAAAACTTGCTTTATCACTTAGCAATTTCTTACTGAAAACCAGACATATTTGCAGAACACTTGATTAGTATAAAGTTTAATTAACCCAAGATCAAAAATTGTAAAATGTATTTTATCTATACTTGGTAGAAAGGAATTGAATTAGTTGAAAACAGGGGAAAGCATCGCTTATGAACTTCGCTTAAAACAATTCTCATTGTACCATCTCATAACATACGTCACCAAAATGTTTTACAGTTTCAAATTTGAGAACTGTTACCTCCAAAAGTTAATCCTCTTCTGGACGCATTCCTATAACACAAATTTTGTTTCCGTCATTACCACTCAATAGTACAACAGTACACCATCATATCATAAAATCAACAAAACCTTGGATTAAGGAAAACATTGTTCCTCCGTATTTCTTGATATACATCAAACCTTCCACAAGGTATGGTACAATGGCCTCGTTTACAAAATTAAACAGCATCTTCTCTGTTACTTTAAACTACTTAATTAAACAATCGAGCACCTACAACACATCCAATGTATTACTTCTGATTCCCAATAAGCAATTCAAATAAGAAAAGTGCAAGTGCCTGCCTAATGATTACGTGCACTCCTTTTCGTTCTCTCTACTAAGAATGTCTTAACTAACTTGTCTTAATATAAATCTGGAGACACCCCAATCATAGTGGTAAGATTAAAAACAATTGTATTCAAAGAAGTTCACAATAAATAAGCCTTGTCGAGATTCAAAGGGACAGTAGCCTGATTTTCGGAATTTTGAGTCTCCCACACCAAACGATCAAGACGACTGTTTGTAAAAATCACTAAGAACCACACCACATAGTTCACCTCCTTATGATGTTTCATCACTACTTGCAGTAAGCGGTATAGTTTTAGATGCTGTTTGGCGGTAATAACCCAAAACTTCAATCCATTTTGCGAACAGAATTCTTACGGGTTACATTAAATACGTGATACTCATCAATCGCTTGATTCTTAGAGATTCTGTTTTTCCAAGATAAGCCATCCTACCTCTGTATGCCAAACTATTTTGTTTCCCTTCAATACTGAGATGGCTTAATGGTTTTGGATTTTCAACAAACCACATCAAACGCAAAATAGAATTTAGAAGAAAATACGAAAATATGATAATATTAATTTAATAATTCTAAAGAATTTCTTGATAAAAGCTGATTCACTTTGGCATTGCAATTATAATTTATATTAATTATATAATTTATTTGCTTTTTACAATCCAATCCGTTTTGAACTGAAAACCATCGTTAGCGATAACTTAAGAATATTTTCACAAGAAAATTACATTTGTATCTCATTGTACCCACTTTCTCACCACAATTTAAAACTTTCGTAATTAAATACTGAGGTCAAAATGGATCGGTATTCATCGCAAACTTCGAGAGCACTAATTCCAAATTCCACGCACCTACGCAAAACCAATATTTTGCAATGGAGACGACAACCCAGGTTCTGGTGCAAACTGTAAATCCGTAAAAACTAACTGTCAACTACATTACGAAATCAATCAGGGTTTTTTACTTTTGCTTTACATTCATTTAAAACCGAAACATTGACCCCATTTTTTATATATCGTTTTTACTTTAACACAAATAAATACATCGCTTTTCAAGGTATCGTACATTGTAATGGGTAAAAGTTAAATTTAGTCGAAATAATACCAATTCTGGTAATGCGCACCTTTTGTTGTTTATACCTATTTGTTAGATAAGTATCCATCGCTTTCACTTTCTATCTAATTAATATTATTATAAATTTCTGGTTAAATTATGAAAGTTTGGGGGAGGTGCCGACATGCTAAATACGGGTTGATTATCGAGATGTAACGTTCTATTAAAATGGTTAGACATTGTTTTCTACAGCTAAAGAAAATGTAAACAATATCAAATTAGAAATGGCGTTTGCTTCTATATAATTCTCGAATTTTGGTTAAATTCAACACGACGTGAAATATTATTGCACGAATATTTCGCTTTTCGGAAGTCCATACTCGAAGTTTATAAACTCTTTTGAAGCATACAATTTTTTGCTTTCTACATATAATTCTATCTTCAATCCATAATTCTATCTACATAAAGGAAGGAAGTAAAGAAACTATTCAATTGAAACCAGACTAAGCTTAGGTCAGACGAATCCGTTACATCACTTTAATTCATATCTTTTGAAAACTGCAAACGGTTCGTTAAATAAACCTTCTGGAAACTTACCTGATTCTGTACAGTGATCTATCTAGGGAAGAAACGTGGGGGAGGGGGAGAGATGATCCATATGGTTCATGCTTCCATTGGGAGTAAAGATACAGAAAGTAACAAAACAAAAGGCAAAACACGGTCCAAACTCTGGAGCTGAAACAATAAAAATTGCAATCCTTTTTTCTGTAAATGGAAACTGTTGAAGCTAGGGATGTGGAACGCATTTCTTTAAAGGTATCTTCTATAGTGACATTTCGGAAGATTCAAATATTAAGGAACAAATAAAAGCATCGTTCCTGAACTTTTCTCTTATCTTTCAAAGGGAAATTAAGAGAATACAAAAAGCATCTTACATGAGAAATTTAAATTAAATTTGAATTCTTCGACTAAATTTTGCGATATTCTATGTACATCAGACATGGGCAATCGCCTACCCGCGGACCACATGCAGCTCTCGAGTAAGACTTGTCTTGCCCGCCATTGAATTTGCCAAACACTGCAAAAATTAATATTTTTGGGCCGTCGTTCATTCTATTTTTTCATCTGGCCCCCTACAGAGAAAGGTTGCCCATGCCTGTTCTATATGTTAATACGGAGCATTAGTCTTAAATACTTCATTTTATATAATGTTTATTTATATCAGATGTATTTTAAAATGTTATAACTCTAAAGAAAAATTTAATTTTCTTTTAAGATGGTACCACACCCTAGAAATGCAGATTACGTGTACCTTTGGAAATACAGCACCGGATTCACCAGTTCTCCAGTAGTTTTCAAATCTTAAGTCAATAAAATTATAGTATTTTGTAGAAGGAAAGTTAGCTTCCAAATTCTGTACAAGCTAGACATGTTTTGGCCACTCTCTTAAGAATTATATATTATTAAATTCGGCCAGATTTTCCAGTAATTTATTCACAAATTTACCATATTTCTCATTGTAAAAACTTAAACAAACGTATATATATATATATATATACACACTATATACATATCGTATTATTACGTATTTATTAACTTAAAATATGCAGAAAGAAGCGACTCACCAAAACAACATGTTCCATTCGATTTGTTCAATTGTTCAATAAAGCTAATTGATGTGGTAGATTATTTAGATATGTTGTGGATGGCGTAATTGCCTTTGACACTAAACTTTATTTATAACTAATACACGCTATCTTACTTAAAATAGAATATACCTTATACTTCAGATACTAACTAGATGTCTCATGTTCTGATGCATTATTGGAAAAAACGGAAATTTGACTGATAAGTTAAGAAGGTCGCGAGATTTAAAATTTAATTTTTTCTAAAAACCTGATTATATTTTTACTTCAATATCAAATTTAAAACGCAACCATGAAATGTGAACCACAATATCTGGTAAATGTCTCCCTCGACTTCACTTATAAATGGTAACTCTTCTTTCGGGACACTTATTATATTGTCTTGTTCAATTGTTGTCGGACTATTTGTTTAGACCTTATCCTTTATGTAGCCCCAAAGAAAGGACTCAAATCGCAGGATCTTGGCAGGCAGTTAAAATCCCATTTTACCAATCACACGTCGTGCAACTTTAGAATACAATAACGTGATTGTTTCACGACTTGTGTGGCATGTAACGCCATCCTGTTGAAAATAGCTATCATCCATACCCAAAGTGTCAACTTCAGGCCAAAAGCCATCAGTTGACATCGTTCGATAACGGATTCCAGTAACTGAAATGGTCGTTCCAGCGTCATTCTCAAGAAAATACAGACCAATGACCCCACCAGCCAAAAGAACGACACCAAATTGTCAGTCGTCTTGGATAGAGCGATTTCTAGAATATTGGGGTCGTTTTCTTGCATTTTTAACACACAGTTAGCGAACGTATGGCGTTGTTCATATTCTGCTCACTTTAATTTTTGTGGTAGCTAGACATTGTAAACTTTTAAACCAAGATCATAATGTAAAATACGGTGCAAACTGGTTTGTGATATGCCAAATTCCTGTGAGCGTCTTGGAATGTATGAACCAGGGTTTTTTACCACACTTGCAGCTACAGCGGTTATATGTTGAATTGATGTTGCAGAATGAGCATGAGTTGAAGTATCACATCACTAACTTGTCCGAGGCGCCCAAATTTGTTGATTAAATTCACAATGGCTGAGCAAGCAAATGCTTTATTACGTCCGACAGCAGTGCGAACTTTACGAATGGTTTCTACGAAATTTTCACCGTGTTTATAGTAAATTTTCACCATTTCAATGTATTGTTTAAATATATATCGATCAATTTTTGTTAGCCGTAAAGTTTTTACTACCAAGCTGTTAAAGAATTACTGCTCCTACTTTCACACATAAAAAATAGGGCCAAATTTAAAATGACAGCTCTTAGAGGAAATCCTTTATAACATTAATTATAAAAGGTGAGGATTTTATTTATTGCTAGCCATGTTGCACCACAACAATTCCTGCAATCATAAGAAAGGAAAAGAGCAAAACAAAAGGAAGGTCTCGATAAAATTGCATGTTATCAAACAAAGAAATCAAAATAACTTACAAAATACATTTTATTTTTCCAAGCGGGCATTCAATTTGTCGATTGTGATGGATGAAATGTTTCAGTTATTGTTTAAAGTTCTTCTCTATTATTAGATTCTCGAGAAATCAGGTCGTTTTTCTGGATGTGGGTGACTTAAAGAGTTAATTTTTAATATGTTTCGTTATAAAACAGATTTCACATGGCTTTTACTGAGCGACTATAGCCCGCCCAAAGTTTTTTCCTTTATAGAGGCCAAGAATTGCAGATCGTTCTTCGACTTTATAGTTTTAATTGTAAGAGCGCTATCAAATTTCCTTGAATAAAATGAAATTCGAAACAACATATCGTACAACTAAATGATAGGTAGACAAAATTCAAGCTCAAGTTTCATACTTCACATTATTTTAATGCAGAAAGGAAATCAACAAGAAATAATTCAATACGATATTAACAAAAGAGCAGGAAAGATCCATTTTAGCGTAGAAATCAAGGGTAAATAAATACATCAAGCGTTACTACGCTTACGCATGTTTACAAAGAAAACGACATCAACTCCAAAATGTCCATCTAACCACCATAAAATGTATTTCAACTGGCAATTATATGGTATCTCCGCAAAAGCTATTCTCGGTAATAAATTACATATCTCATACTGACACACATCTGCCGCACTGTGGGCCTTATTAATAATTAAATTGTAGGATAGTCGACATGCTTCGGCTTGCGCAATAAATCTGTTGGGTAAATGTTTAAGAAGAACGGCGATACGGAACTTGCATTTTCCGATCGCTTCGAACGCGTCAAAAACAATTAACGAAGCACCGCGCACGGACGACGAAAAAACAGAAGCTGCAGTGCCTTGTATCATTGTTCGGAAACAAAGATGCATGACAACGATTTCCGGATTTCGGTACGTCGAATCCTTTGTTACATTTGCTGAATGAATGCGGCGTTCTAACCATCGTCAAGGAATGACGACTTGAATTCCTTAGCGATGTTGGAATCGAATGTATTTGAGTAATTAAAACAAGGCTCTTTTCAAGGATTGTAAATACAGGAATAAGAAAGAAAGATCCGGTTATGTAGGTATTTCTAACAATTTCTCTAACCGATGAGATTATTGAAGCAAAATTAGATACGCTAGTCGCTTAATATCTGCATATGTATGTATATATTTCAAGCTCTACTCAGGCTACGATTAATGAAGACCATGAAAGTCTAGAAGGATACCTCATTCTTAGAAGAGCAACAGGGTTATCTTTTTAGAGCTACGTATACATATCAAAGACATCCAACATGCCGACTGAAAATATTTTACTGTCTTTCAAAGTATCCTCCACAAGATTAACACGCTTTTGTATTCTTTAAACCAAATTAAAGCTCTTATTCCAACCCTCAGTTGGGATAGTTAAAATTGCAATTTCTCAAACATCGATTGCTTCTTCCGGAGACTTGAATTATTTTTGAACTTTGGGAACGTGAAATTGTCGTTGATACTGAACGGACAATGGTCCAATAATTCAATATTTTGCTGCGGCGAAATCTCAATTGTTGCGCATTGTTTTGGTGCAGGTCAATTAATCACTCTGAGTTAGTTTGGAACTGGAAGCAAATACTGATATACCGTCATCTGGGGTGATTTCGTACAAGCGAGATGAATTCGGATATCTTTTATTTTCGAAGGATTTCCTTCAAGATCTTTACACGAACTGGTCCCAGCGTGTTGATATTTGCGTTAAACATTCAAACGATGTCTGAAGGAGGTAGAGTGCAGTAGTGTACATCAATAAATAAGGTGGGGTTTGAAAAAATAATTATTTTTCAGTAGGCGTGTGTTTGCAAAACTTGCGAAGAAACCTATATTCTACAAAAATTATAAGTTTCACAAAGAAATACATATTTTTATATTAATATTCATTGGTTTGGCAAAAACCACCAAAAAACGCAAATTTTTATTTTAACCCCCTTTCTCTTCTATATTTTCCTTTTTGAAAATATGCCTAAAGGTCGATAAATTATTCAAGATTATAAAATTTAGAGAAATCATTAGAAAATGTACCCCCCTCGATATCTTGAACTATGACGAAAGATGAAAGATGAAGATGAAAAGTTATTTGTTGGAAAGGATCCAAATGGATGGATGGAATTATGGACTCCAGCAAAAGCAGTATTTCTGTCATAATATCAATAGCAGCCTCTGGAAAAATGTTACCCTCATATCTTATTTATAAAGCGACGCATCTTTATCCAACCTGATTGGAAATGGGTCCGAAGGGTACAGTCTATAATCGCACAAAGTTCGGATGGTTTGACAGACCAACATTTGAAGACTGGTTTCACAGAATAGCGTTGAGGTATTTTAAATAGCTGGAAGGAAAGAAGGTGTTCATTGAAGACAATCTTGCGAGCCATGTTTCCATACACTTCGTTTGAATATTGGCAAGTAATAATATTGAATTTGTTTTACTTCGTCCCAACGCTACCGATCTTTGACAACCATTGGACGTCTCATTTTTGTGCCCATGAAGAAAGCCTGGCGCAAGATTTTAGCTGAGTGGAAACTGAAAAATAAGGGATGTGTGCCGAAATCAGAGCTTCCAGGTCCTTTTTAAATCGGCTTTAGATAGCACCGGAAAAACTATAGAGAGAAATGTAGAGTCTGGTTTCAGAGCTTGTGGAATTGTACCTCTGGATGCCTGGACACTTTCAGCAACTCCAGATGAAAGCCATTGGAGTCACACTATCAAGAACTTTCTTAAAGAAAGTAGAATGGCTGATGAAGGTTCTCCAAAAACCAAAAAAAGAAGTAGAAAGCTGAACGTTAGACCTCGCAAGGGAATAAGCTTAACTAACCTTGGACAAGAAGAGGAAGAATCAGATAATTTTAGTAGTGACGAGATTTCGTATCACGACTTTGGTGATGAAGATAGTGTTGGAAAAAACAGGGAATTAACGATGAAGATGTTCGCAAATAAAGCGGCTGGACCTTCTACCTCCAAAGATATTGAAACACAAGAAAAAACTGAACCTCACGAAAAGACTTTAACAAACAAAAACGAATCTTAAGAAGAGACTGAATCAAAAGATATTGAGGTTGTATTAGTAAAGCTATTTAGTCATAAAAAAATTATAAATACAACCTAGGCTGCACTACAGAAATAATAATAGGTGATGAACATGGACCTCTTTATTTCGTAAACTTTCTAAGAAAACAAAGTTGTTCTAAAATGGGAGATTTTTATTTCACTTATCCCTCAATAATAGATGAAAGTGTAATTGAAGAAACTCAAATAGTACAAATTTTTAGTTCCTATAATGATCTATATATTATTCAAGCTAATATTTATTGTTATAATAATACTTATCGTTCATAAGGAAATTTCTACAAACTCAAAATATATTAATTTTTTAATCTTTTTGTCCGAAATAACCTCTACCTCATGCAGAATTCAAATTTACTTGTAAAATAATTGCAGTCTCAATTGGCCGCACACATAGTGGCGAATTCGGACAGTATACAACCGAAAAGAAAATGACCTATTATGTTTTTGAGAAAACTTTTTCACTTTACTTAAGAAAAATTAAAAAATTTATAGTTAAATTTTCACACTAAGATGAATATTGTGGTGTGTTTTATGATCAAGAAACTGAAAAATTAACCGAATTTACCCCATATGACGGCATTAACCGTTGTCCGATCTTGTTAAGGAAGTTTAGGTACGTGGTCTGCTTTTGAGATAACCTTTTGCGGCTATTTTCTTCAATACACATCCACTTTATTGGGTTTTCCTTATTGTTACATATAATTTTGACGTCCTTTGCTTTATTGGTAGTATATGTATATATATGGTAGTATCTTGTGTGCGGATATATGCAACATTAAAACTATATTCTCGTAATTTAATGATGAGCCAATTAATTTTTCTGTATACATGATTTTGTGGAAAGAATCGGACTGATATGTATAGGCATATGTGCGCAAGAATCAGGTACAAATTACCAACGTCCACTACGTCTTTGCGTCAGCAACGTATGAGTCGTTGCAAATTCGAGAATCCCTAACGTTCTTCGTAACCTGGCCTTGAAGACGTTAATAAAGAATGAACGAGTAGGGTTTAAACATCCTGTTTCCAACCGTTTTTCTTTCAAGCGACAGGTAAAAGGCGCCGTATATATGTACTCATTTTACAACTACGCTTTGAAATTTCGACAGAAACCGTTTTATATTCGATTATGATATGATTAATGTTTTGTTGTTTCAATTGTTTCCAACGTCAATTGTGTTTAAAATTTTTATTTTTCTCAATCAATCCAAGGCCGATGAATAAGGAATTTTAACCTCAGGAACTATTCGGATAAAAATCCATCGATGACTAATAAATCTATTCCGTAAACTGTTCCTTTAGATTCTAGAAAACTGTTGTAGGGGCATTTCTAAATGCACAGCTATGTTGTTACTCATAATCTAGCGCAATACAACGCATACGCATGCGATTGCGAATTGTTGAATGAACATAAAATGCGATTAATGTCCTATTTATATCGCTCATTAATTTGCGAAGCGTTGGTCGAAATATTGCATGTTGTGGAGATCGTAAAATAATTCCGATATTATTAATTATTAGTTTCGCAAAAAAAAGACGGATTACGTTTTTAATTTATATATTGCTTTGAAGCAGGAATAAGTTTCAACATTACAGACTATCAATCAGTTTTATTAAGAAATTTAAAAACATTAATTTCATTGTCCCTAAAGAAATAGGAATTGTTTAGTAACGGGTATAGTAAGGTTTTGATAAGATTGGATAGAAAATGGAGTTTTGTTACCAAAGCCCGGCGTCAAGGGCGTGGATATTAGTTACACAGACGTGGGGGTTGGGTCATAATTACCCACTTATTACACTCCAGATATTTCATTATATTTATGTTAAATGTATATATATATATATATATATATATATATATATATTTCGTGACCTTTTATACTTATCTTATATGATAGATCTCTACTACTAATAGATCAATAAAACAAGGCTGGTTTGAACGATAGTTATATTTTCAGAACGTTTACAAACGTTTTCGAAAACATCAACATTATATCTGACTCTATTAAGGAAATAAAACATGACTTTATTAATAAAAACATATTTACTTTTATGTTTTAACAAGAAAACATTTCACATTAAAAAAGTTAACAAAAGTAGCTTCTTATAGCCTAAATATAACAAACAGTTCTTTCTTTTATCAGTCTTTCACTTTTATGAACTTAACCAATTAATATTAAGAAAACAATAACAAAAAGTTAATTGGAAGTAGGTATTAGCAACTAAAAACAGCATTAGATAGACAAAATACATAAAATACATATGGCCCAAAATAGCTACATTGATCACGGGGATCATATTTACCTTTCTTTAACTTTCAGCACGTATAACTCGAAGTGCGATCGGCATCCGACTGATTTGGAATTAAAAACGGTTAGAGATATTTAATATCTCCAGCTACTGAGAAGAGCGGCATCGTCGCACGTGCAGTTATAAAGCCACAAGCAATTCAAAAAGTGGCGGATAATTTTGACCCATCCCCAACGACGACGGGTTAAACTCTTATCCATGATATATAAAATCTATTGCTTCTTTCACTCATTATTTCAAGCGCTTTCAATTGCTAACTCACTAGTTCATTCAAAAGATTGGATTCATGTCCATGATATCACCATTTTATTACAATGACTCAAATAATTATTTTGAAGCTATTATGATTGAAACATATTTAGAGAGAATGCATGACGTGTACGTGTAAAACTATTTTAGAGAGATAAATTTCAGCCAATCTTTTCTTGAATTTTCCGTACCTATTCATTTTCTAAGTATAGACTGATCTCCTCTCCTTTAGCATCAGCCTTGACTTTTCCTATCTTGCTCATCCATCTTCCGCTGGTCTCATTTCGTTCTTCGATGTTGTTCGTGATGTTTACTTCAACTTTAAAAGCATATATTGTGCTATGTATATGTATCGATATAGTCGAGAAAGGAAACGAAGTTATCTACTATTTACGATATATGTATCTTCCGCCCCAGAGTCGAAAAATGTGTTGTTTATCAGATTATCAGACGTTTACAGACCAAAGTATGCTTAGCATGCTTGGTGAAGCCTAAAATTACAAGGAAAATTTGTAATTTGAGCGAGACTTTAACAATTCCCGCACCAAACAAAATCTCTTCGTGAGCAGTTTATTAAATGAATGATGTGGAAGGAAAGACTACTTTGTCGAATCCTAACAATAACACTCCATACTTCCAAAGTCAAAAGTACGATTCAACCTTAAGGTAAGGTATATAGACCTATAAAGAGTTGGAGAAAGCTATTTTTTTAGAATTTGTTTTGAACAAAACGAAACCGTATACATATGCTTAAATTTATGTCTAATAAAGTTATATTAGAGCATATTTCAAAACTTTTACGTACAAAAATATTTAATAACTAAATAATTAAATATTAGCAAAGGGCGACTCATTAAAAAAATCGATTTTTACCTTGAGAATTGTGCCCTTTTCGTTAATAAAAAAGAACTATGCATAAATCCTTCGATTGGGCGCGGGATGTTCATATACAAAATAAGTGAAAAAGTGTAAAAAATCCACTCATGAATTCTTGAGGTACGTTGCTCGCCATCTTGAAACAAAATAACAATTCTAATTACAATTATAAATAAATAATAAATAAATAAGAATGAAAACTCATGCTATAATGTGAATTAATCTTCAGAAACGACAATGTTGTTATCGTGTAGCACTGTTGACTGCCAAATAACGATAACCTGTTACGCTGCAACCGTTATTTCAAAATAACCGTAACGGTTGAAACTGTTATTATTATAACGATTTTTCCCATCACTAATTTCGACTAAGCTGATGCCCATAGCATTTCAAATAAATAACGATACTTGATAACCTTCAATCAAAACTCAAGCGCCTTCATAAACAGATATGTACATATTTCGACATTTTTCCACCTTATTTTCCATACAAGCCGAGTATATAATATCTTTCACCTCCATTGTGTGTGAATTCTATCATACATCTTTCTGATATTGATTTTCTACCTAAATCTCAACCTGCTTAAAGTAGCACTCAAAACGCTTTCGAATGCATCTGTACTATAGCCCATAGCTCTGACAATATTTGTCTGATTAATTTAAAACTTTCAGGAAGTATGTAGCGCTTCTTACAAATTATGCATTTTTTCTTTAATTTCTATGAAATATCTCATTATTTTCTATTCAGGGGACAAAATATCTTCGTCAGGACTGGAATGTAGAACTTGCTAAATTAGCAGGACATTCAACATTAGAGTGGAGAATTGAAACTACAGGAGCATGCTTCCTTCTAATCCTACAACAACAATCTGCAATTTTCAGGGGGCATAATTTTTCAGGCGAAGTTAACTTCTGCCTAAACGGGTCTGTCAATAGGCAAAACTGTAGATACTGGGCACCTAAAAATCCACACTGGATGATGGAACGTCATACACAATTCCGACAAAAGTTAACGTATAGGCAGGGATTGTCGGTAATTCAGTGATACACCCGTTTGTTTATTGAAGGTGTATTAAATAGTGAGAATCATTTGTAATTGCTGCAATGAAACATAATACCGGCAATTGGTGCTTTCCGTCCAAATGCAAAACTTCTTCCTCTTCCTCTTTCCTGACAGACCCTTATGGTTCCAGTAGGATGGTGCACCGCCACATTATTTTCTAACTGTTCGTAATTAGCTTACTATGATTTTCGCAAACAAACGAATTGATAGGCGAGGAGCAGTTGAATGACCAGCAAGCTCTCCTGATCTAACTACACTCGATCTTCTTATGCAGCTATCTCAAATCCAACGTGTATCGACATCAACCTAATCATTTTGAAGATTTGAAGATTAGGATAACCGAGGAAATCAGGTTAGTGACTTCCCAAGTACTAAATATCATAAACGAATCTACACATCGCTTTGCTCATTGTCAATAAGCAAATGATATACAGTTTTAACATTTAATTTGAATACTTGTAAATTTGATTTTTTAGTTAAACTTTGATTATTAAATCGCATAATAGATATTTTTTTAATTATCTTGTGTAGCCCATCTTAGAAATCATCGTTCTGTGTGCAGAAAAACGTTCTCCTCTAAATAATGCTATCAAAAATTGGAATTACCATTATATAGAAAAGAAGGTGGCGTCATATCTGCGACAATATTGACACCATAAAATACGTCTTTTGTAAAAATTTGCGCATTTGAAAATTAAGATTTACGTGTCCGACCGTTTTTTTATTACTATTTACAGATTTCATTTTTTTATTTTGTTCCAACCTGGACGTTGCGCTGTACAATAAAAAGCAACTGCTATTGCAATAAATAGTGCTGTGATACATAGATAGCTGAAAATCTAGAAAACTTTTAAAAAATTGAGCTGTTTACGGACACCTTCATTCATTTCTGTGCTTTTATCTCAATCGATTTTTCCCCATGACTTCCTTTTCTATACTTTTCAACCGCTCCTTCCTTTCTTCTGTATACTACTAGTTATTTGTCTGTCTTTCGACACGGTAATTTTTGGAAATTCACAAAAATCATTTCTGGAGGGAAACAACTTTCTTCTCGTTTTCGTCGAGCATTCAATTAAGTCTGCTTCTTCTTCTTCCTGCCTCTTTTTTTCTTGATGGTCATTGTTTTAGTTTCTGTTTCTTGCCATTTTCTTAACGATTTCCCATTCATAGTTTCATTCTTCTAAATTATATTTTAAGATACAGTTTTAGCAAAATAAGATACTCTGCTTTTCAGTTTATGAGGAAAGTAAATAACTGAATAATGGTAGTAGTAGTCAGTAAACTCTGTCATTCCTTTACCGATTTGAAAGCTTCATTTACTCCATTTTCCATCGATCAGCGCATAATTGACGTTCAGATTTTTTATATTCAAGCATTTTACAAAACCGTTTGTTGGGTGAACAATAGAAAATTGGTTTCTTTTTCTCATTTTCTTTTTATGGATTTATTAAAAACTAGGCAACGACGGCGACATGTGGAAAAACGTTAGTGTTCAAGATACTGGATGCAGTTATCGGTCGGGATAGTCTCGATAACTTGAACTTATTTAGAATGGTCGGGACGGGTAACGTCCAAGAGTCGTAACCGCGGGGGCTATCTGACAAGCTCGAAGCATATGTATTTTGCGCAAACTTTGAGCTTGTCAGGTGACTCTCCCCAGCGTTTTTTTTTTTTAATCTAACAAATATACTTCATTTTTAAGGAATCCGTTTCCTTTTACTGTTTAACTTTCCCACAAGTATGCTATCATCAGTTCCTACACTTTGTGTTCGAATATACACTTCCCTCTTCATCCTTAATTTGTATATAGAGCAAACACAAAATGGCATTTTAACAAATGTAACCTTATCAACTCCGATCGCAACTCTATTTATTCGTCGTTGCTGTCTATTCTTTCTGTTAACACATCCTTAGCAAGATGTTGAAGTAGGGAGCTTACGGAAACCATCTACTCTAGTTTCACCAATTTACTCCCACCGAACTTAAGCTTTCCAGAAAAATAAAACAATAGCAAGGCAAAATATACCGCAAATGCTACAAAGATATTCCTACGAAACGCTTTCCATTCAATAAAATGTTCGTAATAAATTTGTCTTTACATTGACACAGTTCCAATTACATACATATTTGTCTTGATCTATGTCTATACATACATTCCGTTACTTTTTGATTTCACCAACCAATCAGCTGCTTATGTATCTGATTTCGTAGCACCATGCGACATTTTGCATATTTCAAGGATAAATAGTATTATAAATAGAACAAGTCGTTGTATAATAGTCTTCGAGCATCATTAAATATTCACAAAAACTCCAAATTTGTAGGAGAACTTTGTTTCTAATTATTATACTTAAATATATCCTATGTATTTGATTTGCTATTGTGTACTGTTGCTAAAAGCGTGTAATAATAATAATTGAAAGTAACTGTCGCTTTTTCGGTACGGCACGAACGTAAAAGTAAATCGTAACCGTTTTGCTAACTCGCAATTATGTAAAACGATCCGAGCACGTTATGCTCTAAATTACGTAATAATGTATTTGTGTCAGCTTACAAGCAAGTTTATCTTAATTCAAATGTTATTAATCGAAAATTGATCCAGGGACGGAAAGGTGTTTTCGAAACACAATTGTAGCGAAATTTGTAATTTATAAAAAATGAAGATTTAGGATTACCCACGATACAGACTATTTGGCGCAAGTTTACACGTTGAAATGTTTACTTCAGAAAATACCAACTTATTTTCGAAATCGCTTCAGGTAGAAAGCGTTAATAAAATCAATAATCGTTCCAAATGAAACTTTCCTAAAGTGGTGAGGTTCAACTTGAACCTGCCCGATGTGGTGGTGCCCGAAACGCTCAAATCGGATAAAATATAGTTTTACAGTTTTATCCTGGTCTTAGCAAAACCTACATGTCAAGTTTGCTGCTATTTCAAATATGAAAATGCTTTTCTAATCTTTATATCCGAATATATACGTAGTTCTTGACTAGACTCAATAGTTTCTTCGTTCCGTATCTCATAGGTTTTAAATACTTTAGGACTAGACCCTCTAGATCAAGACAATATACAAGGCTTCTATCTTCCATCCAGGGCTGCCACAATCTGAGCCTCGGACCGATTGTACCAATGCACTATTGCGGTCCTTTGGGTGTATCCTTGTATTTACGAAATCAAGTTGAGAAGTTTCAAATCTATTTGTATTTTATTCTACGCGAACTTACTGATTTAATAGGATGTTCATCATGATCCCATGATTTTTAGTTACGGAATATCTCTTTAAAATTATGAAAATTGTTATGGTAACGGCAAGAGTAACCTTTACACACGAAATCCAATCATGACAAACCAATTTTGTTACTGGATCCCTATTGAGTAAATATTTAATCATTTTCTCCTTGCACGTAACGTACTTCGTGTGGTGGAAAATGTAGCAAATATCCAGTTCATTCTACTAAATCGAAATTATTTCTTCAGATTATAAAATACTTATCATTCGGTGACAGTCGCCTAATTAGCCTGTCTAAGCTCTCGTTTCGTTGGGTAACAATCTCGGCAAAGTGAAAGACACATCATCCGAAGCTCGTATGGTCTCAAACATACGTTACGAGCTGCCACATTCCCGATAAACTAGTATAAATCAAAATCGTACAGTTTTGCATGTGGACATTTAGATAAAGAAAGAAATAGACAGAGAATGCCTTACGTGATATGTTGGTAAACCGGCGGCCCCAAAAACTTTCCGATCCTGCGGTATATGCATGTATATGCGAGCGTTCAGCCGCCGCTGGACTCCCCTACCCGACACCGGACTCAACAGGTGAACCTGAGTTACCTGCACGAGAGTCAGTTCTTTTACGGCGACCAACAAGTGTTGAACTAACGACCCTCTACCTAACAGACTGTCACAAGTGCCTTTTGTATACAAGCGTATACTAACAGAGACTTAGTGCCTTTGTGTGTTTGTGCCACTCCGTGAGAGCCTGGAGGATTTCTCCTCTTCTTTTCGATGTTAGTATCATTGCCGATAATTTTATTCGTGTGCATATATGCTCGCCATGTGAGAAAAATCTCGCTACTCAAACATACCTCCTTATCTTGTGTTTTATGGATGTTTTCGAAGATAAGCACGGACGTCTTCAAAGAACTTGAGTGCCGTCTCTCGAGAACTACGTGGGATGACTTGTGAGATACACAAAAGCTTGTATATGCATTCGTTTACGAGCTTTCTATCTAAAACGGTTATACAGAGTGTTCAGCGTGAATATACACAAGCACTTCGCCTGAAAAGGAAGATCTATTACATTATCCGTAATACAATTAAAACGTATTTCAGAAATAAATTAAGAGAAATTTTCTTTATCGAATTGATTGGAGAATTTTTGATGTTCAAATTTGCCGCTCACTTTCACCTGGGACTTGGTTGCGTCAAGTCTTTACTTTGTAAAACATATGGTATCCCAAAATAAGTAGATTTGTACCAGTTGAAGGCAGGAAACTATTTGGAATGCAATATTAAGTATTATTAAAATTAGCTCACCCGGTGAAAACTGTAAATTGGCATCACCAACATTTTTATCTCAATTGGAATGGAAAAATGTAACTGATAGCTAGGGAAAGTTGAGCATGCTTGTTTCTAACTTCATTGATTTTTTAGAAATTTACTTTCGGATTTCCTTGGAGAGGAATTAACTTGGATGAAAGTTTTGTAAAAATTAATTCATTAATTACATAAATTCATTCTATCGTAGTCTTAATACAAGTAACACAAAAAAGCATCGATAAATTTCGTTGCAAATTCTGAATACGGCCTTCGTGACTGAATTCAAACTAGTCAAACGGAATAGATAATGCTAGCCACGAATCAATTTCAATAGATATTGCAAATTGGTTTGTAGACTTTGTAATATAATAGACAACTACAACCCCAAAGAAAACGGAGTCGTTTTATGCAGTTTACTTATTCTAGCCTTATCTTCAATTGTCAAATGCCTTTAGTTCATAATTCTTTATGACTTGGATCCTTAGAAAGACATAAAGATCTAATTAAAAACCGGATGTAAAAATACAGATTTTCGATTCGAGTCACTAATTTGCCTATTTATGATCCACACGAGATGCTTGTGTAAGTTGGCGTTGGTCAATTTGTTCTACAATTTAATTGTAAACCTAATACGAATTTAGTATACATTTACCTGATGATATACATGACAAAGAGAGCTTGATCTTAATTCAATAACGTGGTTGTTTCCACAGCATAGCTTAGATGTTTTTTCAAAAATATGTTGGAGTAAATTGGTGAAAATCATTAGAAAAGAAATATTAGCGATGTTAACTGTAAAAATTGTCATTATTTCCAGAAATGTAAACCTTACAGTACGAAGCAATTAGATTTCTCAATATTTGCTTAATCGTGAAAATTTTCGTCAGCGTCTAATTTACTTTCTCGTAATTTAACACGTACAACCTACATAGAACTTTATCACGTTTACGATAGAAATTGCATTTACCTTTGCGCAATAATTTCGCATAATTGTTACGCGATGAATCGGCTTTGTTACGACTGAACTGTTTTCGTGAATCTGAGGAAATTTGCTAGTACTTGCATTTCAGTGCATAAAACTGCACCAGGAGTGAGAGATTCCTTGTAGAAACCATTTCAAACATTAATCTATTCGGCATTAAATCAATTTTCAAAATTTTACTAGGGCCTCATAAACTAAACTAAAAACAAGCCCTCCCTTTGTCATAGTCATCTCTTATCAAATCGACCCTTCAGGGACTGATTCGCATCCTATGTAAGAATCTGGTAACTGTATCGGCCCCCTTGCAGGTGTTTCATAAGTATACTCTTATTCCAAATTAGAGTATAAATAACCTCCTTGTATCGATTCATCCCCTTTCAAAAATGATTTACAAAATTTGCCGCTCCCCTATAACTCTCAGATATGATAATCACTAACCATAAGTCGAATCTACTCTAAACGCACATAAATAGTTTTAAAACAAATTTTCACGTTGAATCATACCGTACGCGGACTCTAATAGTGGGTATTGCCATCTTTAATGTCGAGGATTTCTCCTATGAAAGCGATTCCTTGAAAACTTAGACGCGCTCTTCACAGCAATCTGATAAGGCTCTCAAGATATGTGTACTTCATATTCCGATATAGACAGACTCTAATATCGAGCCACTCCGTCACTAACAATAAGCTCAAAGGCAATCAGTCAAAAACCGTAACTGATAAGCCTATCGATAGGTGATCTTTAACATCGAGTTATCTTTGATATTAATAACCCTCTTGGGAATACAACTTTTCTAAGATCAAGTCACATCCCATATAATGATTGCAGAATCGAATCAACTGGTACTGTAAGGACTCCTAAAATAAATTCACCTTAACATGAGTCACATACTACCCCTAACATCAGTTCACACCTTCATTTTAGTGACCTTTGAAGCCGTACCATAGTCTTGCTAAAGCGAGTATTCAAAGCAACGAAGTGTTCACCGTAATTCTCTCCTATCGAATCAGCATGCATCGAACGCCTCCAGAAATCACACTTTGGAGAAAATTTAACTCATATCTTACTACTAAAACAATCCCCAAAAGTTGAAAACGACAAAAATCCAAAATCGAATTAATTTTTACAACTACTACTTTCTATCAAATAACGCAGAATTCCTAATACGTATTTGAGATTGACTTTCCATCGTAACAAGGAATTTGCTTGGTGTTTCAAGGAATATGTCATTACTCATTAGATATTAAGATTAGACTAACATGGATGAAATTTCATTTCGCTCTGATTTTGGTACAGCATAAGACGCTATGCAGTAAAATGCAAAGAGTTATAAGACGATTAATATAGGGAAAATACGAAATAATGATGAAAGTCTTTAAATGTGATTAATCGTTATTTTCTAAAACTTGTTTTTTTCACAGAAACTGCTAAAAATAATCTCGCGAAAATATTTTTGGAACGTTAAACTTCCTTAAAAAGTAATTGTGAAGGTTTCGTCATAATATCTGAAAATATTTTTATAAAAATGCTTTTGGTTCAAAGTGTAACATTGTTCAGGATTTATTGGATTTAGATGTGTTCAAAGGGAGAGCAACTTCGAAAATGTGATCTCTTGACGAAGCTGATTTTGATCATAATGTGGGGTTATTCTTGTTACACAGAACAGACTCATTGTTAGACATAAGAGAGAAAATCCTCTTGTCAATGGTTTGTAAATCGACAAGATGACACAACCGGAAATTAGTATTGGTGCCACACTAATTGAAATTGGTTTAAGTAATGGAAAATACAAAATGTTCGTATTTTTTCATTCAAGGGCAGCGATTATGTATCTATGAAGGTGTTACAATCTCATTCCTTTTGAGAACGAAATAATAAAATGTTATGGAAGATGCAAATCGCAAAATTGCCAAGAGAAAAGGAAATGATCCAAGCATCGTACTAACGAAAGACGATCAACAAAGTCAATTAAAGATTTATGTGCAATACGAACTACAAAAAAGCATATTCTGACAATATTTCGGTTTCTAGTGCCGTCCAAAGAATGTTCAATTTTACCCTACCACTATATTGGACATATTACGTTTTATCCATGCAAGTCGACAGTTCAATGCAACAGATTCTTATTTTGCGTAACAGAAAAATGTATTTATTACAAAAATTGTTCATTTGATTTACTACCTTTGCGTATACATACATACATAATAGTTACTGGCTATTTTCAAACATTCGCGACCATCATACATCCGCATAGATTACCCATAAGTATAACGTATCTTCTTGATTCAAAACTAGCCAGCTAATCAATCCGGTAATAACAACAATAATAATAACAATCGAACAAAAGCCCGTAATTATCCTTACGTAACGTCGACAGGTAATTCCTCCAGTCGCTTCTTTGTGGCTAGATCGCCGACGAGCGCTTCCCCGCCATCGCGAGCTCCGGTCGACCGGATAAATTTTAATTTTCCTGCACGCGGCCGACAGACCGTTGTTGTTGGCGATTTTTTTAATGGGCTGTGGTCTCGTACCCGTTGCGAACGAACGGCAAAAAAGCGGCGAACAAACGGGTTCTGTTTTATTGCGCCTTACCTTATTAGGTCGCATGCGCGAATTCATTATTATTTTCGCGGTATGACGAAATAAGAAAGTCAGTCAAACGTAAAAAAGAAATAAGCTAAAAAGTAAATGAAAAGAAAATACGTAGGAATATTCATATAAGTTAGGGAGTAATAAAATAAATAAAATAAGGAATGTCTGTGGTTTGATACTTACATAAACTAGCTATTAGACTTACCACACCGATCTTTTGGAAAGTTTAAATACACAGTCCAGAACACAAATCTGAAGATGGGCGTTTGGTGCTGAAATGCGTATTTGGAGCTTTCTAAAGAATCGGGTGTGGTAGGTGGACAGCTAAGTTCTTTAATAATCCTATTATTCTGGCGGTTAAAATGTCTACACTAAGTGCTTAGACCATGTGATTGTAAATTAATTATAATCTTTGCACTATATAAATATATATCTCATCGGTCAATAGAAATATATAAGGACGATATCAAGCAATAGCTTCAAACCCAAAGTGGTGGATGCAGAAAAGAGGTTTAGGGTTTCATGTTCCAAAACAAAGGTTTTACCCTTATTTATATGTTGCTATATCATTCAGTTTTTTAGAAAAAGTCAATAATAACACAAAATTCGACTTTTTTGTGGCCAAGCTTACAGACAAACGAGTGAACGAATCAGTTTTCTTTTTAATGAAAATTGAAAGATGTATTCGAGAACTGGATCGTACCGATCTCTAATTTTTCTGAGAAAATTCAATTTAGCTGAAAATCAGATTTTAAAAACGCCTTTTTGTAATATAATTTTTTGATACTTTTAATTAGGAAAATCTTCATTGCTACGATATATACACGATAAAAAAATAAAATTTGTTTTAAAATGGGGTAAAAGTAATACCGAAACTAATTTGGCACGACTCCTCAGTTAATCCCTCCTATGAATTAGTATTGAACCAATAGGGATCAATTCGTATGCCTTTAACTGGCAAAAAAAAGAAGTAACTGTTTATGGTTAGTATCATGAAAGAGTATTGTATCTGTTCGGAAAAGCTTTTTCCCACAGTAATTGCTGCAATTTAATATTTCAATTTATTTTGTAACTGGCACCCCATTATATCAATGTGTATTTACAAATCTAAGTTCAAGGAAGCTTTCACATTCAATATGTCGAATTTTTACTAAAGGTTCGGGAACGAGTTTCGATGATGACGAAATTAACCGAAATCGAAATATCGACAATAGGACAATACGACAACCATTTGTTGTGGGAAATCAGACAAAATTAGTTGACTGCATCCAACTTTGGAGCAGTCGTTGAAAGAAGAGATTCCATCCATTTACACAACTTAGAAGGAAAGATTCCCAACCCACACACCTCGATTTCGATAAAACTTGGTAATTATAGAGATCTGGTAAGGCTATTTAAGGGACCGGTTTCTTTTTCTGCGCATAAGGCTTTTGAAGGGGTAAAAAACGCCCCCAAAAATTGACCTGCTTTTCGTTTTTGCCAATTACTTTGGAATTGTTTCAAAAAAGTTCAAACGTACAACCATATAAAGCTTCAAAAGGGCTATTGAAGCATGTTTAAATCGGTAATCCTTACTCTTAAGAATATTATCCCCTCCTACCCCCACCGATTTCGATGAAACTTGGTAATTATGTGGAATTGGTTGAACTGCCGGTTCCTGTTTCTTCCAGTAGCGCCTTCGAAGGGGTGAAAAATGCTCCCAAACAGGGGA
This sequence comes from Chrysina gloriosa, assembly GCA_038088585.1. Taxonomy (NCBI): domain Eukaryota; kingdom Metazoa; phylum Arthropoda; class Insecta; order Coleoptera; family Scarabaeidae; genus Chrysina; species Chrysina gloriosa. Next base: position 25,430,894 of record CM076089.1, read on the forward strand.
CCGTCTCTTACCAATTACTCTGCAATTGTTTCAAGAAAAAGCTATTCAAGCATATCACCATAAGGCGCTATGTGGTATATAAGACGGCTACTGAAATATGTCTGTGTCATTAACCATTATTCCTTAAAATATTACCCCCTCCCGATTTGCGTAAACACTAGTTTCGTTGAAACTTGGCGATTATGTAGGGCTGGTTGAGCAACACGAAACATGTCGCAATGTAGAAAACTAAAAATTATTTATGCGTTATTACCTATTGCGACTAAAATCAAAGTAGATAAAAGCGATCAAATAAAGTTCATTCTTTTCAAAAGTTCTCTTTTAGGACAATTCCGAAAAAACTGAAAATAGTCATCCTGAACTTTCGTTTGTAAGGAAACAACGGACTTTTTCGACTTTTATTGGACGAATAGAAAAAGGGGCACGCGGTACTCTAAATATTAAACATAAAACTGAATTACTAGCGACGCGTATCGGATTTTTCTTGTCCCTTCAAAGTAGTGAACAACCTTAAGTTATGACGGGTTAAGGAAACAATAAGGAACGTTGTTCCAATAATGGCATCTATCTATGAAATCCAGTAACAATCAGAAAGATTAATCCGTAAACTTAATCTGCAATTAAATAAGAAGATGCTTAACTAGTACGATGATGACGATCGATTCACAAATTTAAGGATCCTATCATGGAATTTAACAAATGTTGACCCTCATTTTCTTCGCTGATCAAAAAAGTTTTAAGGGTCCTTAGGAGACAGCCAATTTAATAAAACATAGGCAATGGTAAACCTGTGTTGGAAGTTGTTCCTTTTGATGGAGCTAATACTATTGATGTTCTTCTTCAAGATCGTATAGTAATCTGGTGGACTTAAATTTCGATTATCCGGTCGATTTTGCAGAACATCCCGTTTCTCGGCTAGGTTGTGATTTAATCTGATTAAATTTAGCGCCCTAATCTTCATCATTCATTAATTTTAGGTCCGTAGGTCCTGGGTATTGTTTTTACAACAGAACTTGGCCTCTCTCAAAGAAATCAATTGAATTGCCCTAACACCTCATGAAAATATATCACATCTCAAAATCAAGATTAATATAAAAATGATGAAAGTATAGGCTGCCTTAATTTGGCTTTATTTTAAGATACCATTATTTTTAACTTTTTTGCTTACAAATTATGGTTACAAAACCAAGTCAAATAAATGAAGTGTATGGATTGTGTGTTTTTATTCGATTTTATTTTACAGGTCCTTCCCTAAGGATTCTATTCAAGAGATCTTATTTTTGTTTGTCTACAAACACATCAATTTGAAGCACTTTTTCCATGCGTGATCCCTTATTTATTTTAAGAATTAGAATTATTTAGCGTCTGCATAATCGCAATAATTAACCTCGTGGAATTGTTTTAAGAAGCGCATATTTGACTACATTTAGCGTTATTTACCTCAAAATAATACTAATGGGTTCGAAGTAAGATAATATATGCGACATCTAAGTCCAATTCGTATCCCATTATTCAAAACAAATCGGGGCTGTTTGTAGACAGTAACTTATACATACTTATATATTTACATACATAATTAAAAAATGGGAAATTGTATTTATATATGTATTGGAAGTTAACAATAATAAACACATTTATGTATGTTTTACTCACCAGATGTTGTTTGAACCTCATAATGACTGGATTCTTTTAATTAGATAATGACAGTCTCGTTAAATATCTTTTGAATTTGACACCACAAAAAGTTAGATAGAAATATTTATTTTATAACGACGAAATTTAGAGTTTCTTCAATTTATAAAATTGGGGATTCTTCAAGATTAAAATTAACCAATTGAAAGACAGAATTACAGAATTTGGTCACAAATTAGGACCATCTGGCGGTTATGAATAAGTTACAGTACTAACATTGTTCAGAATTAAAAGAACTCGTTCTAGTTTTTGTATTTAGCTCAAATTTTTGTAAAATGATAAATAATTACTGCATAACATTAGCAGAATTAGGGTCTGGAAATAAAATTGCATGCATTTGCACTGTTAACACCTGCATATTAATTCTAATTAGATTTCTAAGTTTAGCGAGACACACACGTTTTTTTTTCGATGCTTTCGGCTTAAGGGTATAAGGTACTTGCTTTCAAGACTGCTTAAACTTAAATTCTTTTTACTGGTTTCAAAACTATTTTGAAAGCTGTATATCTTAGCTTTGAAAGTACTATGTGTAACTATAAAATAGCTTTTTACAACCATAACAACTTATACAGCTTTAATTTTTGATCAACAATAACCTTAGTTACGTCTCACCGAAAAGCTTTTTGTAAATCCCTTCTTTGCTGTTTGTTCGTTTAACCTAAATTAAGGAATATAAAAGTAAACATGGGCTAACCATCATTTTTAAACTTAAAGACGACAACGATAAGAAAGGAATTTGGAAAAGTGCTCTTTGACAGGTGTTAACTACCGTATACGGCATTCAAAATTTGGAGCCTGCAAACGTGTTGGTTTTTTACTTATTATTGACAAGGGATTAAACCTATCCGAGTTCTTAAAATTGTCAAAAATTACTATTTTATCGTTATTTTATCGTTAAACATGCATCTCAAACACAAAAAATTAATTTTAGGCGATATTGGAAATAAGTACCTTATGGCCTTACCTTTGGTTTATTCTAAATCATTACTTCAAATGTATTGAGATAATCTTTTATCTTGATTTACTCGCTATCAGTTTCAAAATAATCTCCTTTCAATCGTATTCAATTCGTTTATATGATTGTTATTGACTTGTTTTTTATTTCAGGAGATAATAAATAAACTTTATTCTCCTACAAGGTATTTTGAAAGTTCATCGAATTAGCTATGAAGGCGCATAGACACAAAGCTAAGAACAATATTTTGAAATACAAATACGAAAATTATTAAAAATTGAAAAATTACCAATATAGGTTAGCAATTTTGGACAGAGAGAGTAAAAGTTTGAAATATCCTTGACCAGCAGGTACACCACCATTTCAGTTTAATTCCAAGTAGATAGCCTTACATAGGCAGTTAACCAGGTTTTAGATAGTAGTATCCCATTTAGAGACTAACATTTTTGTGAATTGATTTTCCATGATAGGTTTTACGTTTTACACCTCATTTCTTTCTCCTCTTCTTTCTACTAAGAATTAGTCAGTACTTGGTCAATCGTTTTAGTTTCTAAAATCAGAACCTAGGGTAATAATCTCGAAAGTCAACTTCGCCGACATTTTTTTCTAATTGCCGCGCAGTCAATTTATTATAGAATATTGATAGATTAATAATGAATTTAATACTATTTTATGAACTATTGTTGACAAAGTCATGTCAAAACTAATGGTAAAGATATTAAATTCATCTCTGGTCGGTGAGAAAACACCTGAAAACCTCATTCAACTACCATATCCTTGAATCTTTACACTTTCAATAGCCAACACCACGCCATAGGAAACCAATGAGAAAAACTTGATTTGGGACTATTCCGATCAACAAATTTTAAAAGAAAAAAACTTAAGAAACAAGGATGGGTGTTTTTCCTTTCTTGTAGCCTTGTCTGTCTCTGGTGCCCTTTTTACTACCTAGATAGGTTTATCTAGTTATGAACTCATTTTATCCAAATTTTCTCTTTTTCATAACTAACTCTTCCTTCAAATCTCCTTTTATCTGTATATCTTTTATTCGTTCCCATCTACTGTTTTCCACTATTTTCTTAAAATCTCCTCTTCATCTCTAATGTACTTAGTGGTTGTTCGTATTTCTTTGATGGTAGCCATGACTCATTGGGATATAAAATTAATTGTAGCTCAATTGGAGAGAAAATTACAATTCTGTTTCTATTCTCAAATTGTTCCTTCAAGGAATACTATTCGGTGGTAGCACAACATTATTCATCTACCTAAGCAAGAATTACACTATTGCGATTTACATTAAACCACTTCTATATATTTTCTTCTGAAAGACACTTTCATAATGGATGATGCTTCTGATGGCGATACCTATAAAATGAAGAAATGGCTTGTAAAATATTTATCGAACATGTATATCGTACCTGTATATAATTAACCACAAACGTTCCCTATCTCAGAAACAGTATTAATAAACGACATTAGCCGCGTAATAGGTAAATGTAAAATATCATCCAGCTGAAAGCAAACATGCTATGCACACGTACTTGTGCCACTATGAAAACTACATGCCCAAACAAATTGCAACTTTGTCCGCAAACTAATCCAATTAATCACGGAATATATTAGTAAAACATGAACATTCACGAACGATAATCCCAGTTCTCTACATACTGCTCGAGAATCTTCGTAACTGGTGGTAATCTTTCATACGAGATGCTGCCGACCCAACTACCCAGTTATTAATCTCTGAACGTATACGACCAGAGTACTTATGCTCGAACTGGATAACCGCACGAAGACGGATTTAATCTACCACCGTTGCATATTAATTACATTCAATTAGGTGATGTTTTTGTCTGATCGTAGTCTACATTTGTTTACGTCGAGAACCAGTTCGTAACGACCCAGTCGTGCTAATAATAAACACGTCGTATTACATGGCACAGATGACGCCTGGAAGATGGTGTCTTGACCACCTATGTAATCTGATCAACGTGTTGATATCACTATGCGGAGGAAGGAAAATTTGATTCTCAATAAAAGTGATTGAAGATCGATATATGTTCGCTTCGAACTTAGGTCAAAATTTTAACTACCAAATAAGGTCGATGAAAGAAATTTCCTCGAACTCGCAACTTTATGGGGAAGTTTGAAATATAGGAACAAGAACTGAAGACAACATATCATTTCTGAACAAAATAACATCAGGCAGCTTAAGGAAGTATATAAAAATAGAGTTTTGGTTCGATGGCGAATTTTCTACGATCAACAAAAAATTTAAAGTTGCATTAAACACCGCGATCTTGAGTAGAGAAAAATTCTTCGTGCGATCAACACAATTCATAGTAATCTCAACTATTTTCAGTAAACATGGCGAGTTACAACTGAATATATTCGGTTGAGGATCAAAAGTTATATTTCTCGTAAAATAGGGCGAATTTTAAAGAAAAAATCTTGTAAATTTAGAGTTATTTTTGCTTACTCAGCTATTGTACCATTAGGCGTTAAACGTTTACAAATGACCTTTTACATCTTTGCCATTGTCTTCCACGATACTCTGTCCGACGTCCACATCGTCACCTTCTCTACCCTTCCATGTTTTTGTTTTCTTCTAAATCTCTTTTTACTGTTTTCAACTGGAAAGTCCTTTTCACCAGTGTTCCACCCTCTTTTTCTAGAGACGTAACTTTTGGTATATTATGAGAATTTCTTCTTATTTCATAAAAGAAGAAATCAAACGATTCATTTGAAATTCACGCCGTGCAAGATTTTACAGTACATATACGAGGGCTGCTGTTTTTTCAACGTCCGATGGGCTATAAAGAAAAGACGGGTGAATATAAAAGAATGACTTTATTACCAAAAGTAAGGTACAATTACTTCGCTACATAATCACCTTGCCGCCAATGATTTGAAGTAAGTTGTTACGGTCTCTTTCAGTTCCTGGTCAGTTTGAAAGCGTTGCCCCCAAGGCACTTCTTCAGTTCAGGAAAAAATGGTTGTGACTCGGCGCTAGATCGGGTGTTCAAAGATGTCTCATTGAAATTGCTCAAGTTACACAAGCAGTATGACGACGGCCATTGTTGTGGGTCAGAACAATGCCAGAAGTCAGCATACCTATTCTTTTGTTTTGAGTAGCTCTCCGTAAGCGTCGGAAAGTTTCGTATGAATCTGCAGTAGTTGTTGTCCCCGGTTGCATAAACTCCACAAGCAACACACCGTTTTGGTCCCAAAAAACAGTTACCATAACTTTGCGGTTGTTGAAAGTTTGTTTTAATTTTGTGAGTTTCTTTGGAGAACTTGTGTGCATCCATTGTTGTGATTGTCGTTTCGTTTCGGGCGTGTTATATTGATCCCATGGCTGTCACCACCTCTCACCACCTCTCACAATGGATTCAAAAAAATTTCTCCATCAGTATTGTAACGGCCAAGAAACGCCAAAGCTGAGGCCATCCGGTGAGTTTTGTGGTCATCAGTCAACATCTTTGGGACCCAGCGAGCACAAAGTTCTCTGTAGCGCAACTGTTCAGCAACTATAAAGTGCAGGGTAGATCTTGAAACTTCCGAAAATTTAATCGATAATTCACTTATGGCAGACCTTCGATTTTCCTTACACACTTCGTCAACTTGTTGAACAAGGTCGTCTGTAGCGACAGATTTGCGTCCTTGATCCCCTTCATCATGCATATCAGTTCGGTTATCTTTAAACTTTCGACACCACTCACGAACAACACCATCACTCATAAAGTTATCTCCATACACTGGATTCTTCGATAAATTTCCGCTGCACTATTCCCTTATGCCTGCAAGAAACGAATAACACTTCGCAATTCACTCCGCGGTAGAATTAATAGAACCAGCCATGTTTACATTACAGCTCAACAAGGAATGGTATGTTGGACTCGGGAGTGACTGAGCCTGTGGAGGGTGAGATGCGCAGCCACCAATACCCTCTGCAGCCACCTGCTGCATGCCTGGTCTTCATATTGTACGATCGGAAGTTGAAAAAGAAACAGGCCTCGTATGTCCACTATAGTTCTTAACAATTATATATAACTATAATCTTCTACAGATATGAAATATTAGTCTGCTACCGTCTTAGTCTCGATAGTGATATTTACTGCCAACGTTTTACCAAACTTGAACATTTTAATGAAGTTTCCCTTCTACGTGCCCACTTCTTTTGACACTTAACGATAAACGTAGTTAACGTACAACGAAGCGTAGAAAATGTGGTCCAAATAACCTTAGAAATAATTTTGAAGTAAAAAATCTGGTATTATTGAAAGACAAAATGAATTTGGCAAACACCTTTCTTAACCCTGGAACCACAACGTTGTGCTGGGGACGGCTACAAACCCGTTGTAATTTACGCAGTTAGTTATCTACATTGTGGTTCTAGTGTTGAGCATATTCCTGCAGATGTATGCAAGTTATTTGATTAAGCGTTTGATATATCACATTTAGGAGATAATAGCAATGGATGGTTAGATATTTAGTAGCCTATGTCATTAGCTTGGTAATTTATAAGAAAAATCTAATATTGAAATTCAGTTACTTTGTACTTTTGAAAAATATCATACATAAAACTTTCTAGAATGTGAAAACTATAACATTACTTAATCCTGCAATGAAGAAAGAAGATATCTTGAGTTGTAATATCATCCTTTATTAATTTGATTCGCTCTTCGCACATACCCAAAAAGTTGTTATAATAATTAATATGAAATGTTTTTAACGCTACGTTAAGTAATGATGATATTTATTTTCCCTCTGAATGCCTGCTTAACCACTTCTTACACCAAATTTTCCGTTTTCTTCTACACAGTCTTTTCTCCTTTACTATATATGGCACATGTATGAGTTTATTAATGATATATTAGCTAGAACATTTGCTAATATCACTTCTTTAAAGTCAACCATTTTTCATTAAAAAAATAGTTTAATTACAAAATTTATTAGGTAATTTAGAATAAATGTGAAACATAAATTTTAATTCGTCTTTACTCCCTAAATTTTGTAGAAAATTTCTAGGTATGACACTTGAACACTGAATTTAATACCAAATTTAGGTCATAGATGACACACGAAATTTAGAACCTAATTGAGTAAAGTATAAAGCAGCTCAACTTTTAAACCTTTATCACAACAAATGTCCTTGCTAAGAATCCGCCTGTATTAGACTGCAGACTAGTTGATTGAATTTGATATTTAAAAGAACAATACGGTTAAAAGTCGTACGGTGATTGGCACGGTGAACTTGGCAATCCATTTCGCCCATATGACTTGGAACGTTAGGTACACTGCTTTTCTAAAAAAATTGAGAATAAAAGTAAGAATGAAGTATCGCATATGGCCCCCTTAATTACTTTTACTAAATATGCACTAGATAAGTAAACTTTTAGCTCCATGAGGAGTCTCTGTAAAGAGGATTCACATAACACTTAAGAACAGAACTTCCTACGTTCTAACACTTGGAAAAAAATAATACCTGATGATATTGTTATTTTTTATAGCAATAACGATTTACTACCCTATTTGTTCTGGAATAGAACTAGTTATATCAAGGTTCAAGACCAGCACGAGGCCTAGCAAAGCCGTGATTTCAAATAGAATCTTTCTCCATTTGCTACTACCTTTTCGGATTTTCTTTCCAATTCTCCACTCTTACCGTTCTGAAATCGCCTTTGAGAGCTGCCATCCTCTTGTAACCGCTTCCATTTTGGATTTTATATTTAAAAGATTCGACATTCTTTCAATTTGTCAGACTCTCTGGATCTTTGTGATTTCATTGGATCGTAAATTACAGTTTTTTCTACAAATGTATAATCTCCTTATTTATGCGCTTTCTTCAACTTTCCTCTTTAACATTTATTTCTCAGAAAATCGTTCCCAACTGTCCACTAGTTTTAATAATAATAATAAAAATTTATTTGCCATCAATTTGCAGAGCAAACATGTGCGTTGTCAAGATACATACGAGCAAATTCACAAACAAAATTATAAAATAAATATATATAAACATAAAGTATATATATATATATATATATATATATATATGGGAGAAAAGGCGCAAGGCATAGTTCCTATCTAGGCCACACAAAAAGCAGTACCCAAGAAAACTTCACTAACCCCGAGGAAGACAAGGAAACGCGCAGATAACTCAGGATGACAAGTAATCGTTCAGGCTGTAAAAGCAATTTTGTATTAAATATGATTTAATACTAGTCAAATATTTACTTTTGCTACCAGTCATGCTTCTCAGGTAGTCCGGTAAAGTATTATATACCGTAATAGCTTTTGTATTAACATGCGCTCTCATATACTGCTGTAAAGTGTCTTGGGGTCACTAGCTTGTTAGCATTTCTAGTGACCATAGCGGTCGAAATATCTAAATTGTGCAAGAAAAGATGGCGATTTTCATGCTGAAATACCAATAATTTATAAATATATAAACTCGGCAATGTCAATATATTAAGTTTGATGAAATAGTCTCTACATGAAGTTCTGACCGATAGAGCGAACATGCATCTCACCATCCGCACCTGAATTATAAATAATTTAGACATATGCGGCGATGATCCCCAAAACCATATGCGAACAAGGACTGAACACAGGCGCAATAGTAAGTCCTCAACGAATCAAGGAAGACGACCTGGCGAAGATGGTAAATGGCAAAAACCGACTTATTTACGTTCTTAGATAAATTTCGGATGTGTTCTTCAAATTTAATCCCTTTGTCGATCGTAAGACCTAGGAATTTCACCGACATACTTTCAGGAATCGATCTACCGTGAATTGGGACATACAACGATTCTTCAATAGCTGAACCAAAGAGAATTAGTTTGGTTCTTTCATGATTTATTCTCAGCCGATTCATCTCACACCACTCATCCATGCGTTTTACCATCACCGATGCCAAAGATGACAAGTCGGCCAGAATGTGAGCGCTTGCTAAAAGAAAAGTGTCATCCGCATACTGAACTATAGTATCCCTCCCAACATAACTTTTTAAGTCATTGACATATAAAAGACAGGGACAGAAATGGTCCCAGAACCGCGCCTTGAGGCACACCCATTTCCATTTCAACCAACTCAGAGACCACGAAATGTCCGTCCTCATTTTTGAGACTGACCCTCAGATATCTATCACTCAAAAATGACGTCAGCACACCAAGAGCAACACCACGGATCCCATAATTATTTAATTTCGCAAAAAGTATTTTATAGTTTATCGAGTCGCGAACGCTTTACTCAGGTCGAAATATATATCAACCGTCCTCAGATGACTATCAATCGAATTCACAACTGCGTTTATACTCTTGTAAATTGTTTTTCGCATGAGGTATTTGGTAAGAATCCAAATTGACTGTCAGACAAGAGAGACCGGGCGAGAAGGAAGTCCAACAATCTGGACACAATTATTTTTCAAAGATTTTGGAAAAAGATGGCAAGATAGAAATCGATCGATAATTTTCAATTTTATTCCTTTTGCTCTTTTTCTGTACTGGTATAACATTAGCAAGCTTCAATCCATTCGGAAGTTTCTATTACTGCCTCCCCTTCTGCATCTCCTACCAACAAGTATTTATTATTTCTTATGAATTGTCATCATATTTTCTTCATTTTCCCTTGCTAATAAAAATTTCACATTCCTCTATCTACAAATCTATGCTATGTTTTAATTTGATCATACGTCTTCTTAATTACTCTACAATGGACGCACACGACAAATTTAATTGTCAATTCGGAAGTTTGTTTGGTAAACCACGACTTGACTGTTTCCGCAATTTTTAAGGATCAACGTTGTTGCAGAGCTGAAGGGGCACAAGAATTCTCTGAAAGGGTAAGGATAGGTAACGCAACACTGCTATGTATCTTAGATATTACCCTCGATCCTTTCTGGATATCAGAAAAAGTAAATTAGGGCGATGATCATCTCCATTAGTTGATTTAAATCGATTAGGCTGCAAACTCTCTACTTGTAATTCACAACTATGCTCCTTCATCAGTTCTAACCGCCGCCAATCTTTTTCTACAATTATATACGAATAAAACCATCCGTTCCCTCCCCAGCACAACACGGCACTTATTATTATTTGCACTGCACTATAATTACGCACGTTCAAGTGAAGACATAATTAACAGGCTATAAGATCGTTATCTGGGATGTGACCAAAAAAAAATTCTTGCGCCCCGAAACCTACGCATGCAAATCACCACGAAAGGGCTGTATAAATTATGGGCTGCCGCTATTTCATCCAGGTTATAATCCGATTCAAACTCGGGACTAATTAATCAATGGACAAATCAGTACCTACGTTTCGTGTTTAATTAAATACAAGCTAGTAATACGCAATACTTGTCCGTACATGCTTTTACGTCCGTGGAAATATAATTATCGCGCCTAATAACGAATCGGTTACTACTATTAAACGTTTCCTAATGGATGTCCGCTATTATACTGATCGCGGTAGACGTGTAATTAAACAGTCAGTATTTGTAGGGAGTTCATAGACAGAAAAGTTGTAATGAAAGCTGCGATTAATTAGAATCAAATGGAAATATTACTTGTGTTATAGAAAAAAATTTAAAAAGTGGCGGTTCTCTCTATTAGTTTGAGCAATAAATAATTATGGATTTCATCCATAAATAACTCGAGAGGACTTTTTAGGTGATTTTATGCATCCGAAATATCAAACCCATACTATTGTCTGAAGTAAATATTAGCTGCGGTCAGTTATGCAGTTTTTATTCGGCGTCGGTTATAGATGGGGAATGAAAATCAACATTTTCATCATATTTATCTTATTACTTCGGAAAAGGAAGAAGCGCATCACGAGCGCATAAGAAGTTATGTACTTTGTAAAGTAGTTGTAGCATAATTTTGATATTTTTCACCCAAAAATTAAATAAGGTACATTTCGTACATTTGGAGTTTATGACAACTATATCAAAACCATGATCGATTCTAGTCATCACAGCATAACTGAGATTACGGAAGAAGAATGTAAAGAAATACGACTAGAGGATTCCCCACACAAATTCACTGAATACAACGCTATAACATCTGTAATTTGTATATGTAACACAACAGATGCTTATAACAATGGCGATCGAAAATGGGTTACTAATCAAACAAGACGGATTGGCTCAAACAATATCTAAACGCGATATTTATGTTATGAAAGTTACATATACGAAGGTTGTTCCTTTTCTGCTGAGCACCTCAAGCAGGCCTTGACATTTTTTAACAAATTTTGTTTGTTTGATATTTTATGCTGGTTACTTACATATGACTGTTGGCAGTTGATAAATATACTTGAATACTTTTAAAATAAGTACATAAGTTTAAAGTGATCCTTGGTGAAAAACTGAGCTGTGATATTTTATAATTTCAAACGTGGCGTCAGATGTGACCAAAGATTGCGGAAATCATTCAATCGGTTGATGTGTCTCTGAAGTACCACAAAGCTGTGACACATTGCTAGTCTGGGCAAACAGTGGTAATAACGAAATAAGTTACGACAGCCTACGTATATAGAGAACTATTCGCATACAACGTACTGACTAGAGCGGGGAGTCGGCGATGCTGTCTTAACTTATGTCGTAATTATGCACTGCTACCGCGGTTTACCCAAACTACACATTGCATTTCAACGTGGTTGACCTTCGATTGATGACAGTTTTAAATCTCCTGGATCAAAACGGCCGTTACCCAAAAGAATATAGATCTTACTAAGGGGTATTCAAACAACTTTAAACATTGATGGGAAAACAATTAGCACGTTTTATACATGCATTTGCGGATACGTAAGCTTTATTCCAATCGGATTCTCCACAATTTAATCCCAGTTAAAAAAAACAATTGATAGAGCTGTATACTAGTTGGCTTTAACAATGAATCGTCTCATTTAGTGCACAACATAATTATAAGTGATGAAGTATAAGTATACCGCTTTGATCCCACAAGAAAACAATTGACAGTTTCGATCTTTATGAATCAGTTGTTTCAAGCAAAGGTTATTTGTGAAAAAGGAACCGAAACAGAAAGATTTTCGCCACAATTTTTTGAATTACTGGATATATTTGCCACTGGAGAATAGCCACTGTTAATGCTAAATGGTTCGTTACAGTTTGTTTGCCGTAAGTGGTGCAAAAGTTCGTTTAACGCACCCAAGAGCAATTACCATTTTGCATTTTGACAAGCCCCAGCCTGCTGTTCAACAAATTTGATACTTGAATACTCAAACTGAGTGATGGATCACCCGCTATGTAGAGCAGATTTGCCTACTGGTTTTTTCTTTGTTTCTACGTGCAGAGAAATATGTAACTTGTCTCGGAAAGATTTGAAATGTATTTTTAAGACTGGTTTTGGCGCAGTCAAAAATGCATTGACAATAAAGGCAAATACTTTTAAAAGGCATAAGTACTTTGTCAATATAATGTGTTACTTTGCCGGTCTCATTGGAAAAGAGCTTGTATTATCATCTTGTTGGGATTACGAAGGAAATGTCTACTTTGAAATGTTAGTCATATGACCAATTAAAATGGATATTCGAGATCTAAGCAAGGGAAGAATGCCTAAAGAAAGGTGACCAAAGTTGCCAAATTGTAGAGATATAGCATTTCACTACCACAATGGAAGGCTACACATAACCTTGGTAATACAATAGTCCAGACGTTGCACTATCAAATTGTGATTTGTTTCGTTCTTTTCAAAACTTGTTGAATGATAAATATTTTAATAATGATGATATCAAATAGTAGATTTGGTTTTCTGCCAGAAACAGTCAGAAATCGTATCAGTGAGGACTCTTAGTTTCGCGGAAAATATGGTAATGGTAGTTGATATGATTCACAATCAAATAAATGATGATAAATCTGTGAAGGAAAGTTATTTTATTTCATAAAAGAATATTTAGTTTTCTTAGTAAAACGTGTAATAAACTGGCAACCAAGCAAGTTTAACGAAATTGAACGTTCAGTATCCTTCAGCATCTTTTATTCATACTTTAGCAACTATTGCCTTACTTATTGTTAGTTAAACCAAGCATTATTTAAAACTTTTAATTTGACATCTATACGCAAAAGATAGTGTCATTTCTATCACAATTAAATTTCTATTCCCATAAATCTATGGCAATCGCTAGCACGCCTTAGAATACATTCATTTGGAAATCTAATTAAAAACAATTAAAATATTTGCGGATCCTCGTTCCTACAATCGTAGTTCACAATGGCACCGTAATTATTTATTTACAATTAGCTAAACTATATCTAAATTAACCCATTATAGCTCAACTTTCTATGTAAATAAGCTCCACGAAAATAATTTTCTTCGTCTTATGTCGCCTCTCCTTTTTGTTTCAGAACCTACAACGATCTTATACAGCGAGGTTTATTCTACTTTGTGCGTTTAAGTTCATCGGTACGTGCTAGAAGTATTAATAATTTTTAAATGTGTGGATATCATGTTATAATAGTGGAAATCGACAATATATAAGGAGACATAAACAAGGTAAGATTACATATTAATTAATAATTTTCCTAACTTTTATTTATTTAGTGCACTAAATTATACGTACAAAGTTTTGTAATGGATATGGCTAAAGCTAGGTCAAAATTAATATTTTAATAATTGTTGGAGAGGTTAAAATTAAGTTGTTAAATGTTTCCGGATTATATCATTAAACATCTGAGTGAAATTGAATCCATGATTATCATTATTTCCCGAGTATCTATGACCTAAAATAAGTATTGCATAATTGTAAATTTACCATATCCAAGCTAATTTTCAATTAAGCAACCCGGTACCATTGGAGATTCAATTAGACCGGACGCACGAGAACTTAAACGTCACTTTCGATTAAGTTGCTAGTCTGACGTAGCATTGATATCTCCGGTAGAATCTATAATTCTGCCTGTGATTTATTATAATTAGTAGTTTATTTTCAGCGTTATTGATGGCTATTTTGTTCTACTAGTACTAATTCATAGTCTAGCAAATTATTGATGCATAACAAAAGTTTTACGTAAATCCAAGGTGTATCAGAAACCACCGGTAAACATTTAAACAATGATGATTATAAATTGCCGTAGTTTGAATAAATGTCCTTTTCTTTCGCAAATTTTTTGGTAATACGGTTATTCGCCAATGTTCTTAAAAATTTTGGCATGTTAAATTCCCATGGTCTCACGCGCCGGGTATTTATTTAGTTTCAAAAGTAAAAAAGTATTCGAAATTGTTAGTCTTTTAGTATTAGTATTTTCGCAAAAGAATTCGGGTAATATGCAGTAACTAGTGGAAAATAAATTAACAAAGGCATCAAACCATACATTTAGAAAGTGCTCGGGTTGGTTCTCATGTAGTATCAAGGATTCAACGGTTATAAATATAATCCCAAGTTTGCCCTTAGTAGTTATCAAAATCTATCAAGTATCTTTGGAAAAAGATACCTTCTGAAATTTTTATAGGGCACTGCAGAATTTTAAAGATTTACAATTCAGTAATCGAATTAGAAGCAAAGAAGCATACGTAGTAGTACGTATATTTTTTGGAACTGGAATTTTTACACAAACAAGAAATTGTTTTCAAAGAAAATTTGACGAAATTGTTGATTGTTTTCAAGTACCCTAGGCAAGGCTGACGGATACTCTTGCATAGATGTTAACATTTACTCGTATTGCAATAGAGAGTTCCAATTTAATGGTCGTACCTTTCACTTTAAATTTTGCCAGAAAAATTAGTACATGTCATAGCTTATTTCCAAAAAACAATGAGAATACCAACCATCTATGCCATGCATTTTAAAGTGAGAGGAAAAGCCCCTATTTGAGGAATGTTGATTACATTGTGTGAGTTTATGCAAAGAATTCAAATATGAGCAACTTGAGTTAAAACCCTTTTATCTTTATTTTTTGACTGTCTTGTTCAGTCGTTGTCTTTTACGATGCCTCGACTTTGATCATTTATTTTTTCCCCAGGATTTAATTAATTTATACATCTCATTGTTATATGTGTATATTTTCTTCTCTCTCCACATCTGCCCCAACCATTTAATTCTTTGAAATTTTGTACAGTGAACATCACTTGTTTAAATCTATAAATTATGGTAAAACATCCCCTCCAGTGGCAACCGGTGGCACTAGTGATATGTGCTGCGAAGATATCATTTGTTCGTATACTTCTTTCTATTGCCAACTTTTCAATTTCCTGTATCGTCCTTCAACTTTTCTATCATTTCTTTCTTCCTTTCTTCCTATCTTCTTATTACTCCGTTTCCTGATCTTATTTTTCATTTTCTCTTTCCTATATACTATTTATCTCCTTACCTCGTCCATACGGCGCCTCCACACATGTTCCAGCAACATCCAACAACACATTCTCCTTAAATGTGTTTTGAAAAGTTCACGATTACTTTCCCCTGTTCTAAACCCTTGTTCTTCCTTATGTGGCGGGGACTGTTAACTGTCTAACCTATTCACTAAATTTTTGATAGATTAATATCGTATTTTTATTTACTCTTTCTCCTTAAATTACTTTATTTCACATTTTTTGCAGTCCATGTAATACTGGATCACTACCATAATGGTTTCATCGATTTTTGCATATTCTCCTTTAAAATTCATTAATAATCTCAAATACTACAAATCGATCTAGATCTAGAAGCGCAAAAAGTTAACTACTTCTTCAAATATATTTTTAGAGCTAGAAAGTTGAATAGATATTAAAGCCAACTTCGATCGTAGTTTAATTATTTTAAGAGGTCGCTTTAGGAGAATATTCATCGTGATTTTGTCGTTATAAGTATACTGCACTAAACTAACTCTACATATAAGTTATTATTAAGGTTTGATAAAAGAGTGGACGACGTGCTGTCATTCAGTAGTGTAAACCGGTCTTTGTCCCCACTTACGTACAAGACCTCGCATTGAAATTCGGAGAATTAAAGCATCATACCGTTACACTACTTAATGATAACACGTCATCCGGCCTATTATCAAGCCTTAGTTATTACTAACATCATTTACATTCATTTATTTATTTTTACTCAGAGATTTTGAGATATTTGTAATTAGCGGAGAAATAAAGGAGATAATTTTCTTCAGCTCAAATACAGCCACTTGATTATATTGCAGCAAATCGAAAAATCTTAGGTCAAATACCAACGAGAACTTGCCTTAGGAAAAATTGTAATAGTTTCCTTACTTTTTCCAATCTATTGCACCAAATCAAAGATTAAGCTCGCTGCTGTTGGGTCATCTGTATGTAATAATTGCTACTTATTGATTCTGATATCACGCATGTTTCGTTTGAAAATCTCTAAAATCTAGTGTCTTAGTTGTGTGTTAGTTGTATTAGAAATGGAAGAATTAAACAAAAACTTTAAAAGCTGAAGTTCACTTAGTGATTGCTACAGAAATACAGAACCAAGTTAAAGTTGAAATAATTTCAATAATTTTATTTAAATATACTACATAACACAGGGTAATTATGGTTTTGTCAATTACTACAGAGGTTTTGTTTCTTAAGGCAATGAAAACTCAATCGCAAGCCTTAACTCAACCTGATTAGAATTCTCAATGCCGTCTCACCTGTCTTGTATTAAATTTTGGCTACTTATAGAGATAAGAAATGAGATACAAATGTGCAATGCGGATATGAAGAGAATAAATAACAACATATATATATACATATATGTATTGATATTTATATCTAACATTTATAACAAGTTCTTCAACGAATATTAATTCGAATTAATGTAAATTTTGAACTTTACAATTAAAATCTGGTAGCAGACATCATGATGTCTTTTACTTATCTATACGTCTGGCAATAATTGAATTTCTCTTTAAAGAATAATAACGCATATACAGTGAAAATGCGTGATTATTGTCAACAACGCGAATCCCTTAAATACTTTCCTCGTATAGCACCACTTTCTCTTCTGCATAATTTGATATGACCTAAACGACGCTACCAAGTCAATTTAAAGACCTTTGCTAATACGATTGTACTACATGATTCGAACTTAAACTTTCCATCAATTATAGACACATAACATATGTACTTATATATATATACCTATGTACAGACGTATACGTATATAGTCATTATCTCATTCTACCAGACGGTCGCCATTATATCCATATTTGTCGGCGTAATTCGCATAAACCTGTAAATGACACCGTTTCAAGCTTATTTATTCTTAGAATAATAGACGTAAAAGTAAATCCATTTATGCAAATAATGAAATAGGACGAGAGCGCCTCGCACTATTCTTATAGGAGAAACATCTTTAAATTATGACTGTGGATATTCAATTAATTTTGAACTCAAGGCAGCCAAAGATGACCTTTTACATTTAACACGAAGCATTAATGTCGTGACAATATATAGTAGAAAGATGCAGGAAATTTAAAACGAATTCTCATCGTTACGTTCCAACTAAGATAACTGCGAATTCTATTAAATGTATATTTGGTCAAAGGTATTTGAAAAATTTCCGCTCAAATAATTAGTGGGCTATTTTTAGACTGAAAATATATGTATGCCTTTCATTTGCATAACCAGGAAATAAGAGTTCTTTCTTGTTTCACTTGTTTCTTTGGAATGTAATACATGCTCCAACACTATCACGAGGATTTAATATGTAATACGATTTAAAAGAAATCAGTGACTACCAATGCCTTTGCAAGAAAATGTTGGACTAAATAGGAAACAGCAAAAGAGGTGCAAGAAACTATCGCACAAGTTCTGTACAGTCAGTCATTCCTTCTAAAATAAAACGTATTCGGTTTTGTGAAGTTTTTGTTGTCATTGATAAAGCCACAATACGTACCGTTCAGTGGGAAAGGTATAAAACTATTAATAGGTAATAAGTTGCAAGCCAATTATAACCTCTGAATTCGTTAATTTCAATCAGATGCCCTTATTTCCGATACAGATTTTTTGCGATCAATGTGACATGTGTGATGTAACTTTTAGGATGATGTTGAGAAATATAATTACTAACTTGCTTTTTTTTATTTAAACAAAAAAACAACGTAATGAAAAGGAAAGACCTAGAGAGCCTAATTAAATGAGTACAACAACTAAACCTGATTTTTGGTTAAAACCACTTAGTGTGGAGAACAAATAAATTTACGAAAGTCAACTGTTAATAGTAATAGCAATTCATCATTAAGGAATTTCATTGTGATTTCCCGTTTTCTTGGACAAAGTCATACAATTACCAGTAATTAACAGCAACTCTATTAGAGTCGGTTCTTGATTAATTGGATTTTCTTATAATCCTCAAATGCTTCGAAATTACTTAAAGAACTCGTAAGAAGTTTGTGTATGAGATTGGCATTTATTACCGCACGCTTTCTATAAAGTAAAGGTCTCCGGTAAAACTTTGAGTTAATCTAACATAGTTGCAGTTCCTGTTCTATTCGTCCACTAATAAGAAATTCTTGGTACTATAGCCCTCATCCTAACGAAGCAAGTATTACAGATAGTTGACATAACACTAACCTAGCTTATTGCCTTCGAAAATAACAGAATACAACAAATAGACTTCCTTTCAATTTTTGATTATACAGGTATAAACTTCCTATTATAGAAAAATGAATATCTCATATAGTACATCACCTCCGTTCAATGCTCTACACAAATTCTATAGGGTTTAGCCTCCCTAGGTAGAAGAAGGAGAAACATATAAAAATGGTACACCTTGTTTGATGATGTACGTAGTTATCAAGTAAGATTGATAAATTGACTAAATCTGATTTCCAATAAAATAATATCAACTTCCAACAAGGTAATCAACCAATTAATTGCTTTCCAATCAGCGTACCAGAGCACGAGTTATTACAACTATCGCAACCGATCATTGGTGACACAAAAATAATTTAAAGAAATACTAAAGCTGCCGATATATTGAAGTAAGGTAAGCCAGATTTAAGATAATCATAATCGACCCCGATTGTGATACGATTACATACTACAAGCCATTTAAAATCGTTTATAATTTCATATACGCTCAGTTACAAGGTAATAATAATAATGTCCAAGGACGAGATGGTTGTTAAGAACAAGATTTAAATTATAAATTTTTGGTCCGATGGTGTTTCATTATCAACTTTAACGATCTCGTAAACGTGTTCGTTGAGTTTCTTATGAGTTTTTGCTTTGTTGCTTGTTGTTTAATTACTTGAATATCTTCCCTTTTTCCTTTTTCCCTTTTCGAGTTGCCTAAAGTTTGCACTGCCGAGATGATACTTATAATTAAAATATAAAACAACAAACTGCTCTAAACCAAACATCTCTAGATCTAAAAGTAAGAGAGAGAACACCGATAACATACATATGTACATATACACAATTTAAAATAATGCTTTTTCACATTTCTTGATAACAATTTGCTAAAGTGAATATTCATTACTTTTGTTATCTTACATTAATTTCTAATTTCTAGAATTTGGCCACGTAACTTCACCTCTGTATTTATTTCGAATGTTATTGCCTACAAAATATCGGCACCAAAAGCCGTGTCGTTAGGGATTCCGCAAGGATCAATCTTGGGGTCGCTTCTCTTTGCAATATATATCAACGACGTAAATTGTATCATAAAAAATGGTAGCATAAATATCTCTGCTCTACATTAGTGATTGTGGCGGACAGTGATGTAGACTCTTCCGTTAAGAAAATGAATTTTGAACTTGAGAACATTTCTAAGCGGTTAAAAATAAATAAACTAAAACTAAATGTCTTAAAAACTAAAGCAATGGTAATCGAAAATAGAGTGTCTAGTGCAGAAAATAGAGATATTGCTGTCGATGGTACATCTATTGAATACGTCAAAGAAATAAAGGGCCTTGGTGTAATCATAGACAATCATTTAACATTTATGAATCATTGCACAGTCAAAAAACGTTGCTAAAAAGATAGATTCTTTAGGTAGAATTAGTTCTAAATTGTCAAGTTGGGTAAAAATACTCGTGTATAGGACTATCATTGCTCACATTTTGAATATTGTTCCACGGTTTTGTTCCTAATTGGAGAAAGTAATGTGTATAGATTACAGAAATTGCAGGATAGAGCAATAAGAATTGTTTTAAGCTGTAGTAAATACACAAGAATTTCTCTCACGTTGGTGCATTGCGGTGGCTCAGTGTTCGACAAAGAGTTTACTATAATATAATAGTCTAAATTTTATGTGAGAAATATATGTACGGTTTAGTTATATAAGTATATGTATATTTGTTAAAATACCATCTAAGGATGATTAAAAGCATAGCTAACTTACCTAATTTCCTGAGATTCAATTTACAAGTCTAGGACTAAATTTTCAGGCGTAACCTTGAAATTTATATCAATAATTTATTGAAAATCTTTTGGAGAATATTTCGAGCATGACCATGGTCATAAATCCATACACATTGATTTCTACTTTTAATAGGGACCGGAACAACCTAGACCCAATTACATACATATAAATTCATCAGAACAAAGATACAACTTGATCATTTTGTTTATATTGAGGATTTTAGTTCAAATTATTTAACCACGAAGGGATAAAATCAATTTTTTGTGCAATTGAAGGAAATTAGTCTAAATCTTCTTTACCAGACATTCAAAAATTATCCCGAAATAAGTGTAAGTCTTTTAATATTGACTTGATTCGTTGTTAAAAACCTTCAAATTATCTAGCTAAGAAAGCCTGAAAGATCATCTAATAATCTAAGCTTTGCCTTGATTGATCAAAGCATGAGAATATTAGTGGCACAAAGATGTGATTCTGCACCTCTTGTTTCATTCGCGCATGGTTTCTAACTATCATTTGAAATGTCGACCATATTGCTGTGCTGTTTGAGATATGCGATTAATTGTATAAAGCGAGAATTGTGACGATAAACTGGCTTACATGTGTATCTATCACAAACGACAAGAAATTTCATATTATAAAGACGGTTGTAAGGATATTAATGATATCACAGTGCAACCACATATGTGCTTCTTGTTTTATTTACAATGTTCAAAGCATCTTCATCTGATTATATACACGAACAAATATTAATTTTGTAACCAACTAAAGTGTCATGATGGATTTTAGCATCCCCCTTGTTACAGAAAACTCTTCAATAAAATCAATGGAAATTACTTGCATTGCTCGTAAAAGTGACGAGAATTCCTTGGGTTAAAAAGAAACAAACCGATAATGGATTGTGTTAATTAAAACAACACCGTTATCATAAGCTCTTTTACCATTACCCTAGCTATGCAGCTGTTCGAGCGGCACTCGATCCTCGCCATCGCCATAGTCAGTACCGTCCGTCTGTTGCTACCGTATTGTGAAAGAAATCGGTCCTTAAAAATTATGCAACACGCGCTCTGAAAACAACGACCACCGCGATGCTGGAGCCCACGGAGACAAACCGTACGTAGGCAAACGGTTGGCACCCATTCGACCATTTAGAAGTGACAAAATGAGCAACCGGTTAGCTATGCATTACATATTACTACATATGTATGTATATTATCCCCGTGCGGGTATCTGTAAATACGGACCCAAGGCAGTCTAGTTTTACGAAGAATGAAAGTCACAAATACCAATCGATGTGTATGTATGTGTGAATTCATACACGAAAGGTAGCATAGACGTTGATTTACTTTCGATATCCGGCTAAATATGCAGTAGCCACTTTGTAATCGTGATTCTGTAATGTTCGATGGTAATTTACTATTCGATAAGTAGAGCTAATCCGATGGAATTCAAAACAAAAAAGCGTAAAGTTCTTGTTTGATTGCGAAATATGTATGTACGTTTTAGCGAGAAAGATTTCGTGTCCACATTGGTTTGTTTCTGGCTTAGTTGTAATAATAGCCTTAGGTGAAATGTTGTATGACAATAATAACAATAAAGACGCTAGGAAATCCTTTTTCTCTTCTTCTTCCTCATTTCCTTTTTTTTTTCTCAACCTTTCGATCGCCTACTGAACGTTAACCATCTCCATCATTTTCTAAGCTGTAGTATTTCTAGTTTGTCTATCTTTCTGGTGGTATACCTAGGTTTCCTTCTTAATGCTCTTGGTCTCCATTTATCCCTATTGTTTCATTCTTTGAGTTTAACTATCTTTCTATGATATCTATTTTTGTAATTGAACAACTTTGAATTCTTGCTTCTGTTATTACTCCTAATGTTCTTCTGTCTGTTGTTTTTCGGAGTTTCCAAAGTAATTTTCTTTCATATTATCATTTCCAAGCAGATGAACAATATCTAATGAAAGAGTAACTACTATTTTGAACTTTCGATATTTCGGAGGCAGACGAGACGCAATCCCCTTCAATGAATTTGGGCAATTTAATTGTGTATTAAAAGAAGCCATTCTTGCTGCTGCAGAAAAGATTACATTTGGTGTAGTTTGTGTGCATCATTTCTCCATATCTAATCATTGGCTCACGCGTATAAAAAACGTCATTTTATAACTGTACCCGGTTGCTTCACGAAATGGACCCCACTGTCGTAACACCGATGCTTACTTACAATTAGTCAGTTTCTATTGTTCTAATGATTAGTTTACGAAACCAAAATCAACTCTTTGATATCGTACAAGATGACGATTACACCGAAGGTGGTTTAATACCTTACAATGGAATTATTCATAAGTACCAAGCACGCTGTAACGTGCAACGTTCAAAAAGGCATTGTCGGACAAGAATACACCTTCCCTACCCTAAACCATGGGCCAAATTTCAGATATTCAGTTCTTTGGTGAGGATCGTAGTGTTACCACTAACGGTAGTTTTGCAATAATCCCGGAAAGTTCTAAAAAGCAATTTGACTGACTTCTAAACATTTTATAAGCTTTAGAAAGCAGTGATACATTTGCAACTGGCAGATTAGTTTTGAACATCTTTTAGTGAAAAATGCTTGTTCCCAGATAACAAATGGAAAATCAGGCACCTTCGCATTTGATATTTCCTAGTACGGTTATTTCCTAATTATTAAGAAATCGTTATTATTCGTGTTCGAATACTGGGTAAGAGAAGACTCTCAAACAGAAATATATCAAAGGACATTAATGATGTTCAGATTCTTTAGCGTAATGTGCTTACTTCTTAAGACTTCTCTTGAAAATGTTAATGGTAATTACTTCCTCTTAGCTATTCAATGGTTAGTTAAAGTTACATTACTCTTGGGATGAGAAACTGCTTCTCCTTCTAAGAATTGTATTAAAACAAGCACCTTCAATGACTCTTGCTCTTACCACATGAACTCCAAATGAGTACTTCATAGGATCATGGATCATCATCAGTTGATAAATACAAAGAAACAAATATATTTTGGAAACTATGTAGACAGCATAGTTATAGCAGAATTATGTTAAACTTAAAATGTGTAAATTTTGTATTGAAAAATCGAGGAAAGGCGTAATTTAAACTAAATTGAAATAGAGTAACTTCCATCTTTACCACATTGATTTCCACATTATTTGAAATAGGGAAGGGACACAGGCAACCAAGGTTTATGAAAGTAACACTTTCCTGTGCACTTCTAGTTGTTCACTGCACATTTGACTAAATCTAAATTATAGTAGTAATGATAGAAACTGTTTTGGTTAAAGTTAGAACATAGCAGTTACATAACACAGACTGAATGGAGATATCCCAATCTGATTTTCTCATGCCTATTTTTGAACTTGAACCATCTAACACGCGATCTCTTCGCACCTTCCTTCTCTCTGATTTTAGTACATCCTGCACTCCACAATTCACCGCAAACTACCCTACTTTTCACATATTAGGTCCTTAAATGAAAATTTGCGAACGAAGAATAAGAAAACAACCTGTTTTAAAAGTATCCAAAAAGTTGAACTAAATGTCCTGATTTTTATTTAAACAGTAGTCTCTTGTAATACGGAAAACATGGAAAATCAAAATATTCCTTTTCGAAGTATTCAAAATACAATTCTGTTTCTGGTGGATGTCTCAAGAAACATCATCAAGCGATTAAAGCAAAAGCAACCACGTCAAGAACATACCATCCTACAGATATTAACTTTCCTAGACAACCTCATAAATATTTATGCATCTCGTAATAGCAATGAAAGTCGGATAGGTATATCTAATGGTTAAAAATAGAATGCCATGGTTGTACCAGATTCGTCCAAGCGCGGCGTATGCCAATTCAATTAAATGAAAATTGCGGAAACTGCTCCGAAGAAAGTGATTCCAATGACCATTAAACCCACATTCTACCATTTAGTGCATACTTGCAATATACTGATCGGCTAATATATCTAGAGACGGCGGTGAATTTGCTCTCTTTGATTTATCTCGTTGCTATTGTTTGAGGTTGGTGCGGCATTACAAAAATATATCACCGTTTCTAAAGACTAATTGATTTAAATTTTGTTTTTCTTCCAAGACGGTAATTGCAAATTAAAAACAAGAATTGTATTTATCGCAGTAAAAATTCAATAATTATTACCTATAACGCTAGCTTATTTTACCTTCACAACTAAAATTATCGCCTTGTAATAAATTGAATCGATAATGGTGGTTATTGTCGATCTTTGCAACTGCGCTTTGCACTAAATTATGAATTGTGATGTAACCGCAGCAAAATCGCCGAATCGAGAGAACGTGCGCGTTTGTAGATTTCGTAACGATATTTTTACTTCTCGTCACCTAGAGTGAAACGCTTCTAGCAACCAATTCCTCATTTTTATGAATCTTGCGGAATATTTCTTGCGATTCGAATTTATTAAGGAATTTTCTAATTACTATCGTGAGTTATATAAATGTTTTCGCTTTTGTTGTATTTTTATTGATAGTTCTAATTTTGGTATTGGATCCACATATTTCAATATTTGTGTTCACATTTACTTCGTTATTAGAGGATTGTGTTCCATGTTTTTATCATTCAA
Source organism: Chrysina gloriosa (assembly GCA_038088585.1). Classification (NCBI taxonomy): domain Eukaryota; kingdom Metazoa; phylum Arthropoda; class Insecta; order Coleoptera; family Scarabaeidae; genus Chrysina; species Chrysina gloriosa. Next base: position 25,456,458 of record CM076089.1, read on the forward strand.
AATATCACTCACTTCTCTTGTCCATCATTTATTAAAACTATAACTCAAATTTTGGTGCACTTTCGTTCATCTATTTCTAATTTGCTGCAGGATACAAAGTCAATATTGCAAAGAAAAACTCTAAAGATAAGGAAGGGTGTGTTTTTTGATTGATGATACAAATGCTAAAGAACGGTGGATTTCCAGAATGTCAAAAACAGAAAAAGAAGATTGTTATGGAATTTTAAATGAAAAACTCGAAAAGTTTAGAATATTTAAATAGAAGAGAAGTGAAATTTTTCTAAATAAAGACTTACTAAAAATACAACTCAAAATTGCATTCGAATGATGGAAAAAATACGTCTCTAACAGTGTTTTAAATCCAGTCGCTTTTTTGATAATTTTGTCGAAACTATATAGATCGAAGCTTCCATCTCTTCACTCATGAATTCTTCGATCATATATAGCCAATTTCGCAACTAACAGACTTCACAACTTGTAATTCAACTATCTCCCGATAATAGTCGTATATCAACACACAAAACGTTTTCTTTAAACCAGTCATTTGTCAACTTGCTGTCGTTCGTAATTGCATAAGTGGGTCTACCAGATTTTAACAGTGACTTGCGCCGAGGAATAAACAGCTCGATTATTAAGGAAGGGATATAAATCTAACTTATTTGCAAGTGCAGATTGGAACATTAGATTTGCCTCGAGTGCATTGTTATTTCTTGAATTTCCTTCTAGTTGGTCGTCGGAAATTTCTTTAATAATATTCTAAGCTCTTATTTTCTTAGATATGAAATCCACTTCGAACACTTTCCTGTAATCCATCTTCTACGTTTCTTGTACGATAATAAAGTACCAACAACAACAATATATTTGCATCAATATATTGACATGACCTCGAAGTAGGATTAGTAAAGAATTCGTGTATATTCGAGAGAAGCAAGAAAGATGTTTGTTGTTTTAAATACAGTTAGTGGCACTTTCACCTAAACTGTATAATCGACTGTCGAATTTTAGGAATTCCTCCAAATATTTTGGCATTTTTTAACATTTACTTTTATTACTTTCCGCCGCAACTAAATGTGATTATCGCGGTCAGAAAAACGGACCACGGATATCCACGTTACAACCGCAATACTTCAAGTCTTATTAAACTCCTTTTATAAGAAATCTAGTAAAAAGAACGCCTGAAATTGTCGGTGGAGCGCATTGCACTTAACTCCAGTGCGCTTTATTGGCTTCAAGCAGACTGTGAAAAATACCTGAGGCATTAAGCCAAAGATGTGCTATCTACTTCCAGCATAAAGCGAACAAATATATTCGAACTGTGTACTTACCGTGAAGCATGAACTAACGTCGGACAAATGATTAAAATCGGAAGAAGGCCAGACAAAGGAAAATGCGTTTTATTTCTTGTCAAAACAGATCATCTGTGGAGATACACGTAATAGGTTGTTTCTAGTTGTATGTAAGGGCTTTCAAACTAAAATGGTTCAAGAAAATAACCTGGCATAATTTCAGTACTTATTAGAACCAGAGATTATATTTCTTGTTCTTATAAAAATGTATCTTTTATTTTTACCACATCGACTTGGATACCTCTCAGTGCGTATTTCAATAATTAAATATTCGTCCCCAGTGGACAGAATACAGAGAAAAAAAACTATTTCTTCATTTTCCCAGCCTAGTAAGTAAAGAGTTGGATACGGAGAGTCTGCAGATAGAGAAGAAAGTTGGTGTGCCCCAATTTGAGAACATTTATCACTGGATGATCCGTTTCATCCATGATCATTTTCTTTATTTTTTCTTTCGACATCTTCTTCTGACCTTTGAAGTTTAATTTTCAGCTATACAATTGTTTCTTAGCTCTAGCACTACTTCCCCTTCTTCCGTTATTTATACTTCCAGCTTTCTTCTATTCTATTATCCTTCATTCCAGCAATGCGACCGTACCAATCAAACTCTTCTCTTCACTTCTTTGATTATGGGTCGGTTTTGTAGTTTTCGTCTTAGTAGAGAGATCAGTTCTCCTAAAGAATTCCGTACTATAGACAAAGACGCGTAGGTGTTAGGGCGTACAACAAAGAAAGTATTTACCATTGGCGCCGACCATAAGAGCCTACGAAGGAATAGTTTTCGTGTTACGTTAAACTCGTTTACTTTTAAGTAATCATATTTTTTGCAAACCTGCACTGAAAGTTTACCGTTCTTCGTATAGATTTATAAACCATCTACTTATGTGGAGTAGCAAGAGTATTGCTGTAAAAATATGCAAGTACCTATGTACATACACACGAATGACACAAACGATCTCGCTTAAGGTTAATGAAATCTAGTTTCGCACAAAAGGTATTCAGAATACCGTTAAGAAATATAATAATTCTCACCTTGAATGCAATATCTACGGCATGGAACACGGGTTATTCCGCCTAGCCTAGCCGACCCGGTCGCATAAGGTTCGTAATTATGGCGCAGACGGATACGTTAGACTGTTAGAGTAATTATAGTAAACCGACTCGGACTGTGTCTGCCGTTTTACTTTTTAATCCGCTCGTAACACTCACTTGCGTTTGTATGTATGTACGTAACTGTAAAAAGTAAAAATTGTATTATTTAGTCTTTTCGTATCTCTTAGGTGGCAAGACGCTTTTTTACCTCCTACGGTAGTGCAGCCTTTGATCATGGACTATTAGCCGCCGATGTTACTGTGGTTATAGTTACTTTTTCCGCATGAATCGGTAAAGGATAGGTAAATTCAAATTATGGAGAATAAGCAACAATCAAGGGAAACAGATTCTTTTCATGATGATTGCGTAATAAGTGACATTATAGCATCTGTCACTTTAAGATATGGTCGTATAGTTTCAGGAAACCTTGGGAAATAATAATAAGATAGCACCAATACGTACATATATCCAACAAATCAAGATAATTCTTGATTTTATCACACCAATTTGCAGCAGCAGAAGTATATGCGATTTTAACAACTATTTTCCAACCCTGGTTACAGAAAGTGCTTAGGAGAGGAGGCAAATAGACATTGTGAGAAGCTTAAGCTTAAGCTTAAGCTCTTAAGAATTAAGTCAATCAAAGCCTATAAGTGTTTCCTTTGTATTCTGTCCACTGAAGTTATAGTAAATGAGAAAAACATATGAGTCGGGCATCGAACATTAGTTTCCACATTTGATCACTACACAAATATACTCCTTATTGTATGTGGGATTAATCAAGTATGCGCGAAAACAACCAGAACCCCTTTATTAAAGCTAAATGAAATTTGAAACAATTAGGTACCCTCCACAAAGCACGGCCACTGCTTCATTTGTATGTATTTCTCTAATAAAAATAATAAGATAATTGTCAAAATACCCATTTATTGCCTAAATTGATGCAATGATGGTAAACTCCATATTATTTGAGAGCTCGAACAATCTTAAGAAACAACAATTGGAATCTAGAAACCGCGCGGCGTACATCGCATAATTAGTGAAACCTTGTGGCATGCATACGCGACGAGAAACCTTAAAAAGCCGTTAAGATCACTTTCCATTTTCTACAAGCGCTATGAGCAAACACATTCGTAGGCATGCATCACTTTATCGAATCGATTCGATAAATAATACATTGACCTTAATTGTGAGGAGATTTTCTTACGTTTTCACTTTTATCTGACGTTGGCAAGTGTTAAAAAGCCGCAAACGATACGACAGGGTTCGTGTAGGCGCGGTGTCGCCGCGCCATTGTTCGCACGTACACGTCACAATGGTGACCATTAATCCATCATCGCCGTACAAGAGCAAGAGAGGTTTTCTCGACAAGAATATAAACTTGGAAGGAGCGATGGCTATCGATGATTGCCAGCAAACGCTTTCTTTGTTGTGCCAGGGATATACGAATTTACTGGATGGTTGTCGTAATTCTTCAATCTATTTCTTGTCAGGCTTTTTTCTATTTATAATGGGACGCAAATTAGTTGATGTCAGCCTATAAAATGTAGTTAGTATATACCATTTTCTTTACTAAAACAAAAAGACCTAAACAAACATTACGGAATTATTAAAACAAAATAAAACTACACTGTACGTATGAATAAAATTTTGAACGAATAATACACTTTTCGATATTTACAAATAGAAGTTCATAAAAATTATGTAAAGGAAAAATCTAAAATACTTATTGTAAATAAAGGGATGTAATCCTGAATAATCTTAATCGAAGAAATTAGTTGAACAGAAAAACGAGTTTTTCGGCGAACTTTTTCCTCTCCGTGTGAACAAATTTTGCGGTCCCTCTTGGCTGTGAGTGTATCGGCGCCGCTGGCAAGAATAGCCACAATACTTCTTGGAATGTCCATTGATCTACCGAAGAACGATTCGATAGCCGAACGAACAGTAAAATGATTCATTACGTGAATATTGTTCATGTGATTTTCAACATTTGGAAGGACCAATGTTCTGGATAAAGTATATAGAAAAATGCGTCTAGCGTCATTTTTATTGGTCCCATCGACTTCTTTGCAAGTGCAATAGGCACCCAATGCTATAACATCCAACATGTTGAAGAAAAATGCCAAAGTCCAACGTCTGGTTGGCCGTTTTCTTGTAAAATGAATAGCCATTTGGTCCATACAATCGACGCCGGTTTTATTCGCATTGTGAAACAAAATTGCCTCTGGTTTCATTGCCTCGTCTTCACAACATTTCGTATAATGCACAGTGGAAAGCAAATTCACAGCCCTGTTCCTTTTCGGTACGTAGCTACAAAGCAAAACCAAGTTTTCATGAAAACGAAACACAGATGACAGCATAGGACGAGAAGCAATCTTCTTCACTTCTTCAGGGAGAAATTTTTTATTGGACTGAACAGTGCCGACGAAAGCTAGTCCAAGCACGTCTCCGCAAGTCCATCGATGCAGGAGGGGACCATTTCGAAGAATTTTAAACATTTGTACCGGTAAGATCAAAGAATCTATTTTTCCCAAAAAATGCGCATTACTTTCATAACGGACCATGTATATATATATATATATATATATATATATATATATATACGAGGCCCATATACGTGAACATAAAAGGAAGTTAGAGTGGATAATTACAACATAAAAGTGCAAAAAAAACCAAGTAGTATCACCAAAATGTATCATATTCCATGCATTTTCATACAAAATGTATGGGATCCAGACAGATACCAGCTGTCGGACCGAAGATGAGATTTCAAAACGTCGTTTTTTCGTCCTTCGCGAAGACTAAATCCTTATTGCTATATGTCGATAGATCGATAGCCAATAAAGTTGCAGGAAAGTACGTGGAAGCCCAAGTCGATAAATAAACAAGAAATATACTTAATTAACGAGTGAAAACGAAAAAGGTCTAGCTGGAACCATCTATCGGACGGAGGGTTAAAAGTACTTTCATATAAGATATGGGGAATTTACACATATGCATGTTGTGAAATAGAGGAACGCGATCTTTTTAAGTGTTTTTACACCTGAAGACTTCGTGCATGCAAAAGAAGGAGCAATAATCATCACATCTAATAGAAACGATGATTATATATATAACCTTTTACACTTTTATACCTATCGGTGTAAGGGAAATTTATGGTCCATAAATTTATCGTTGCTCCATAAATTATGAAGTAAGACCTGTTGAGGTATGTGACAATGAAATCGTGATATAGATCAATTTAAAATAAATTAATAATTTTTGAAAAGAATTCTCCTTCCAATACTAATACTCCAATTTAAACTCTAACCCATTAACGCCGATTTTTCTTTAATTCTACATTTTCAAATAAAAAATCCTCACATTTTGCAGATAACGCATGCAAAAGAAACCCAAAAAAAGGAATTATTTTATACATTCTAATGTGGGTAAAGGTTATTAGGGTTTATTAGGGTTTGTAGCAAATATGATACAATTGCCAAAATATTTATTTTTAACAATGCACGGTTGTACGGCGCCATATTGAAATATAGGAAAGTATATAATTCGATACGTTAGACAGCAACGTCTACAGTGCGATTACACCCCGTACAAAATAGGGGAGGCAGTTTGTATCTAATTCACGACATGCGGCGTTAAGGGATTAATGTAATCTGTAATCTGCAATGAAAATGGTCAAAGTTTTACTCAAAACAGAAAACAATCAAATTTTGATACTTTTCTTAAGGAGTACCTCCTTGAAGTTGTACCAAAAGTCCCGTGGGCACGTTGTGAGAAAGTTCTCTCCAAACCTAAATTATTGCTGATCCTAAAAGAATAAGGAGGAAAACGTGAATATTGTATAATGTTTCACAATCCTGATAAGAAATTTGACACTGTGATAGAATCAGAAATTCAGATAACATTTCAAGCTGGTTATTTCATCAAAATTTAACTACCATATAAGTTCGAAGATTGAAACAGCTTACACAAGGCAAGGAGAAGAAAATAATTATGAAGTATTGCCAATTTTGAGGGTAATGGCAATAACATCAAAAATACTATTTTATATGAACTTATACCTTATACTTTCTTACCCTTCAGAATATAAACATAGGAAGATCTAGTCTTATCTAGAAACATTGAAATTGTGATGTCCTTCTTAAAGGATACATCCCCAACCTTTTCCTAGAAATCAGTATGCTCAACGTAGTTCACATTATATGTATATCAAATTTAACCCTATACACGTATTTTGGCACTCACAAATTCATTCAACAAACTTCCAAATCGAGCAACAAATGGAGCACGATCATAAGCCTACTACGCCACACGCCACAACAACCAACCGATCTGCACGGAGATGGGTTCAGTCAACCGACGTCACACAAAGTCAATACCAAGCTGCGTTGTACTGAAGGCAACCAATATCTTTGAAACACGTGTATGTAGCTACTAATCTCAGCGCAAGTATCTCTTAGTTCTTTCCCTTTTTGAATCGTATGTAAATCCCACCCTAATTTTGCGGTTCCTGTTCCTAAACCAACTTGTTGAAATAACGGGGAAAAAAACAACTTTGTACTGTTATAATGGTAAGATGGCCATTCAGTTACTTTTTCTTTCTTGCCATGGTGTATATCAAAAGTGCTCTTTAAAAAGCATCTGGTTTATTTATATAATGGTGCTGGAACTCAATCCTCACTGTGATCTACTCTCTATCATGAAAAGGAAAAGTCCTCAGGGATTTGTGATTTGAGCATTAAACTCTGGCGATACATATTAGAACTACAAAATCTACAATGCACATAAATTCAAAACTAACCTTTTATGAGCCTACCAAAATATCTAATTTAAAAATAGCGAGTTTTGTTGTTTGGAATGAGTTTAAGTCTGACTTAGATATCTTCAAACACATATGTCAGCAGCCAATGTTCTATAGGAACAGAACCCTTTACAGCTCTTAGCATCTTAGACAACAAAAACGGATGGGAAAATTGAGGTAATTTTTATCCTTAGCAGAATAATTTCAATCACATATACACATATATCCCTATTTCGACCAGGAAGCTATAATTTTGAACAATGAACAGCTCAATTCTCGAACTACGTATCTGGATGCTTTTGAATTCATGTACTAAACACAAGAACCACTTTATCTTAACCTCAAGAGCTGTTTTTGAATGGACTACTAGCATTTGCTTTGGTGCTTTGGTGGTGGTTCTTCTTCTTTGTTTCAAACTTTAATGATTGCCCTGCAAATTTCGAAATTATCACAGACTTATTACACGACCACTTTGAACGTTACTTTTCCCAATGATTCTTTGACTTTCGCGTTTGTTGCAAATATTTTGATCTCTCCTATTTTTACCGGATATTTTTTACTTTCTGTATCGCGTAGGAATGGACCTTTTTGTAGTTTCGTTTCGAAATATCGTACAAATGAGCATATCTATGCAAATAGCTTCAGAATTTACCATCTATGTGTACATTAAACGAAAGAAAGTTCTTAGTAAACATGTAATGATTAGACTTGCATAATCTATCCAAACATTTGGTTACATATTTCTCTTATACATGCTATAGAAAGTGTACTTGTTTTAATATTCATTTCCAAACGCACACGTCGACACAAAACTAACTTTCAACGTGCATTTCTCGCGAGTAAGCCGATAATCGAGAGCTGCACTCGCGTTTGTAGAGATCGAAAGTGCAGCGATTGTTACCTGTTTCTTTTCTTTGTTTATTTTTTAAATTACTTATTTGACTCGCACGTCAATTCGCCTGCATACGTAGTGGCTAATCTAATAACTAAGCTGCTCTTAAGTCCCCAAGAGCGGCTTTGGATTTAACACAATTAACCGGTATTTTCAACTTCATCGTAGGACACTTCCAGTTTTCTTATTCAATTTGCATTGCTTGCTCAAACAAGTTGGCGTTTAATATCTCACGGTTGAATTGAGATTAATATCGCTTGAAGTAAAATATAGATGAAGTGAGTAAATCGGATGGTATTATATCCAGGTTAAATAATTAAACAGGAAAAGTCGAGGGGCTTGTCGTTGATTAATTTGTCAAATGGAACTAAATCCTCACTGTGATCTGCTCTCTATCATGAAAAGGAAAAGTCCTCAGGGATTTGTGATTTGAGCATTAAACTCTGGCGATACATATTAGAACTACAAAATCTACAGTGCACATAAATTCAAAACTAACCTTTTATGAGCCTACCAAAATATCTAATTTAAAAATAGCGAGTTTTGTTGTTTGGAATGAATTTAAGTCTGACTTAAATATCTTCAAACACATATGTCAGCAGCCAATGTTCTATAGGAACTGAACCCTTTACAGCTCTTAGCATCTTAGATAACAAAAAACGGATGGGAAAATTGAGGTAATTTTTATCCTTAGCACAATAATTTCAATCACATATACACATATATCCCTATTTCGACCAGGAAGCTATAATTTTGAACAGTGAACAGCTCAATTCTCGAACTACGTATCTGGACGCTTTTGAATTCATGTACTAAACACAAAAACCACTTTATCTTAACCCCAAGAGCTGTTTTTGAATGGACTACTAGCGATGCAAACAAATGAAAATTTTCAAACAGCAACGATTTTTCCCCGTTTCGTTAAAAAAGACACAAGGAGATTGCAATAAAATGACAAACAGTTAAACTATTTATTTGTATACATATCGAAGACGCCAGCTTTAAGGAGTGCCTTGCTTAGAAGAATGTTAGAAATGTCAACCGGCGAGATGTGTAGTAACCGTTTCATTGTGGGTGTATAGCTAACTCGGACAAAAGACAGAAACTGATCCAGAGAGAGCTAGCGAGATCAGGGTTCGTAGTAGATGACGAGAGAAAGATGACAGGAATGAAACACACAAACGCGATCAGTGTATTGTTATTTCATGGTCAATTACATGATCGTATATTTGTGTACGAGTCAATCTACGTACGTGTGTGTGTGCGAGGTAGTTCCAACAGTAGTGGTGCGGCGACCCAATGGTGGTGAAAAACTGATATTTCAAGGTGGATTAGATATACTAGCGATAAAGTACGCGGAAAAGGCATTATCGTTTTATTTTCGGAATAATTATAGGATTTATGAGAGGCAATAAAGACGATGCTGAACCAACGGCTCGAACAAGATAAGCGATCCGAGAGTATAAAGCTGCTTTATGGACGTCGTATTGAGTTAGAGTGCTTATTGTACTGCTTTTAATAACTCGAAGTTCTCTTTGAGATTATTTAGTACTCGTTTAGAGTTACAACGATGAATAGGAATGGTATTGTTCTGAATTCTATGAAGACCTCGCCCGAGTAGAAATTAAATACTTTCTATTGGAGATTAGCGTTTAGTGCTATTGGGGTGTAATGTCTTAATTTTTTGGTTACCAAAGTATTGGTCACAAAACGAACTGGAATTACAGCTTCAACTTCTGGCCGCTTACAGTACCTGCAACATAAAAAGATTAGTGTCTTAACTTGTGCAAGTTTAATCGAAATACCAGATAAGTAACACTTTAAACGTGGAAACTGGAATAAGAAGAGTTAGTCTACTTCATCAGTAAATGATTTAGATAGAGAAATTTTTGGTTTATGCTAGGCCAGAGTTTCTTGGACAGACTTTTCTCGTAACATACCAGTATCGAATGAGAAAGACTAGCACCAACATAATATATCACTTATTAGGCAACCAAGACGCACAACAGCCAATCAAAATCGAACCCTGCAATTATTAGTACTCAAGCACTGGTTCTCAAGTAACCAGCAGGGAAGAGTAATTCAAAGAATCATATGGAGATGACTCTCTCTTTAACGACCTATTAAACTAGTTAATTTAGCATTTATCCTTACCACATTGATTCTTTAGAGAACTCCCAATACCGACTTTGACCACAAAACGGTCATCCTTAGTACAAAGAAAGCGTAATTCGTGAAAATTAGTTAACAATGCTGTAAGATCTAAACGAGCACACCTCACCATCTCCCGAGTCACCCTTTCTTGCTTTTGTTTTCCACCGAGAATGACAAGTTGGTGATCGAAATACGTATTTGGAATTTTCCAGAGAATCGGCGTGGTAAAGGATAAAAGCTAATTTATTTAAGTTCTAAACCATAGGCACTCCTAATTTACAGGACGACAAACTTCACACAGCAGTTACAGATTACAACAAATTAGACGAAAGACTTTAGTAACAACCAGCTCGTTTGGACTCAATATCCACAACCAATGTTTCCTTTAACACCAAAGGGAGTATGATAGAGATCGCCGGGTGGAATGGAAATTTTCTTTTCTTTTCTTATCGAAGACTTCTGTTAAACTGTAATATACAGATATCTATAGATGAACGCAAAATGTTGAGTAAAGCAAAGGAAAAGAAAATTGTTGTTTCATCTATGAAAGTTTGGTTTTCTCTGATTCACATTTAATTTCTTCTTTAAATTCCAACGATTTATTTCGTTACTATTTTAGGCATCTTCTCCGTTCCAATTAGTTGTTCGATTTAAAAGATTGTGCTTTGGCACTTCTTAGACTTTCGTAATATTCAAAAGATGGCATTTTGAAGTTTGTTTTTTAACACTTCTTTTGGGAACTAAGCGAATTATCCATTGCCTATAGCAATTCCAATGGGGCAGAGCAGAGGTAGAGGTAATTCTGAATAAATCGCCACCAAAAGTAAATTCTACAGTCAAGCAACCACCCCCACAACACGCAATCCAAGTAGAGAAACCAGCATATAACTTTCTCTAGTTCTATTATTCGCTTCGGCTATGGCTCTTTGATCTTAAGCATTTGCTTTGGTGCTTTGGTGGTGGTTCTTCTTCTTTGTTTCAAACTTTAATGATTGCCCTGCAAATTTCGAAATTATCACAGACTTATTACACGACCACTTTGAACGTTACTTTTCCCAATGATTCTTTGACTTTCGCGTTTGTTGCAAATATTTTGATCTCTCCTATTTTTACCGGATATTTTTTACTTTCTGTATCGCGTAGGAATGGACCTTTTTGTAGTTTCGTTTCGAAATATCGTACAAATGAGCATATCTATGCAAATAGCTTCAGAATTTACCATCTATGTGTACATTAAACGAAAGAAAGTTCTTAGTAAACATGTAATGATTAGACTTGCATAATCTATCCAAACATTTGGTTACATATTTCTCTTATACATGCTATAGAAAGTGTACTTGTTTTAATATTCATTTCCAAACGCACACGTCGACACAAAACTAACTTTCAACGTGCATTTCTCGCGAGTAAGCCGATAATCGAGAGCTGCACCCGAGTTTGTAGAGATCGAAAGTGCAGCGATTGTTACCTGTTTCTTTTCTTTGTTTATTTTTTAAATTACTTATTTGACACGCACGTCAATTCGCCTGCATACGTAGTGGCTAATCTAATAACTAAGCTGCTCTTAAGTCCCCAAGAGCGGCTTTGGATTTAACACAATTAACCGGTATTTTCAACTTCATCGTAGGACACTTCCAGTTTTCTTATTCAATTTGCATTGCTTGCTCAAACAAGTTGGCGTTTAGTATCTCACGGTTGAATTGAGATTAATCTCGCTTGAAGTAGAATATAGATGAAGTGAGTAAATCGGATGGTATTATATCCAGGTTAAGTAATTAAACAGTAAAAGTCGAGGGGCTTGTCGTTGATTAATTTGTAAATTCGTACGGATGATTATTTATCGTTAGCAAATGGTGGATAACAAAAATAGAGCTAGTTACTTAGGTACCATTCTATTAACAAAATGTTTGTGTCGACAACGCAAAAAGACAAGGAGAAGTGGAGATAACGTTTTGCTAGTTTATGCTTTTGATGGGGGAAGTAGTACATTTTGAAAAAGATAGTTTTAGTCGTGGGTATTAACGGACCAATTAAAAATCGAGGGCGTCCTTAAATTCGACAATATAAGAAGAAAGACTGAAAGGTAAAAAATGTACTAGATAAGATAAGGAGTCAGCAGTTAAGATGGTTTGGGCATGCAGTGAATGAGTGACGAAGAAGCGGTGAGAATAATATGGGAAACTATGACGGAACTGGAAAGAATATGAGAAAGAAAACAAGATGCACGTCTAAGAGGAAACTAAAAGCGGGAAGAAATATAGGGATTTTCTGAATAGAGCCTAAGAGTAAATCTCTGATGTCTGAATATTGGAATGATACTTTTGCTTTAACATTTTTGGTATTTTTCCACCCCAATTTAGTAGGAAAATTTGAAAATTTGGTTTGACATACCGAAACTTCATACAACATTGATTGTAGAAGCCGTTACTTCGTGATACTTAATCATATTGGTACACAGAAAAGCTAGTACTTTGTTTAATATCACTTATTTATTAAGACACAACGTGTCCATAGTTTCGACATAGATCATATCATTATCAAACAATACCAATACGTATCATATAAATTGCTGTATATCAACATAGGAAGACTATTAATCTAATTAAATCTAGAAATATGTTATAACTTCAGTTCTTCCTAAATGGATTCAAGACCTCTTATGTAATTATATATTCTTTATTTCTACTACATTAGGAAGTAAAATTAAACCTCGATCGTCTTAATATTGTAATGTTAATGTACTATTTATAATATTATTCATATGGTTAATTGCCATTATCATTGCTGAATAACCTATCATTAATTACAATTATAAATATATCAAAATTTACATTAAATGTTGGATTTGAGTCAATAAAGCTAAATGGGAGAAAGATATGTAATTATAAAAATATTAATCATTATAAAAAGCATCGATTAAAAGATAGAAAGCAATGTAAACATTTAGACACATACGTTCAACACTTTCACCTCACAAGAATTCCTAATTCCCACTGGATATAAGAAGAATTTCATTCCAGAGTTTCCAACTCAAAAACACAGGTGCATCCACAATTTAGACTTCTGTGATAACTTTATATCAGTGATGATTAATTGCGCTATGTATTGAAAATGGTAAACATATTTAGTTACCTGGAAAACAGAAAATGTAGTAACCGTTGAAATTGGAAAGCGTCCCGGTTGTTGACAAGCTGACGTCACAAAAAATCAACGAAAGTTAAATTAGAATTACAATATAAATTTTAATTATATTTAAAACTAAATGTTTTAATGGAAGTGTATATTAAATAAATACAGCTTTACCAAAGCCGGAATTTAAGAGGAGATTTAAAGAAGTGTTGTCTGGGACAAGAACTTCATGGTAACAGAAGAATTGACACATAACACGTATCACACATTAGGTAAATACTTTGAATTTATGTAAAAATATATCGAAACCTTGTAATTACGTTTGTTATAATACATGCTTTATATGATGTTATTAATTCAGAGCTAAGCCAGTAAAATTTAGTTTTAGGTTTAGGTTTTAGGGTTTGAAGTATTTTGAAGTTTTGAGTATTAGATTTATTATTTCATCTAAATTCTCAGTACAATATTCAAATTATGCTCTTGTCTCGTCGTTTTTGTTGACTTATTCATAAAATATGGGGCACAGGAAACCTTACCGTCAACTGTAAAATATCACAAACTATCACAAACTTTGTTCCTGTCGTATCAAGATCGTCATACTAATGAAATCTGAAAATATCTTGCAAATTTATAAGCTGTCTAAATGTATATTTCACTTCTACTTTCGCATCTTGCCAAAGATTTCTTAAAACAACAATTAGGTCTAGAATAGTTCAGTGAACGTTACGATGATAATTGTGCATCTTTATTTATGACTATTTTTTACTTGCTTTGACGCACATGATGTACTACAATTCGTAAACTTTCAGTTTATTAGAATTAAGATCACAACTTTAACTCATGAATTACAGATTTTTCACGTGTACTCAATACATCCATTTTCATATTACCACCTGCTTTAAGACCTTTCCATTTACTTAATTTAGTTGTGGAATTCAAGCTCTTCAGCACCGGTTTAATGAGAATGAAGCAGTAACACCAAAGCGAAAAAGAAACTGCGAATTTTGCAAAGTATCTTCGTACAAGTCACTATTAGATATCGACATTTTGCTATCTACACTGCCATCTTTTTTCGGATGTACGTTAACTACAAAGATTAGCTTCTATCTCAAACTAATTAATAATATGCTTTACTTTCATTTTATGTCGCCTTCCCCAGCCTTCTCTTTCTCAAATATCTGCTTTCTGTTTTCCTACTCGTTTCTCCTTCTAGTGCCTTTGTTGAGGCAGAGGGATATCAACAATTCCTGTCCACCACGTAACTACCAAATTGGGCAACCCAAATAACAGCAATTGGTAGTACGCTATTGCTTTATGTAAAATATTGCCGAAAATGGAATATTATAGTTTTAATTAGGGTGTGCATTTTTAAAATGAAAAGGTGTCTGTTTTATATTTTTATTTACTTTTGACTTTATCGCTAGATAGATCTTAAGTTTTTATTCTATGCCTCTCAATTGGAGATAGATTTAAGTTTAATTTTTAAGTTTTATGCTGTATGATATTCTACATAACTTACCTTACCCAGAAATGCGATGAAACGGCTGTGTACTTAAAAGTACAGTTCTGTTACTTTAAATGTATGATAAAAAATCTTTGAGCGAAAATGTAAAGAATGACAGCAATAATTGTAATTAACGATTGTACGCCTATGTCAAATACTAGTATGATTCTAGTGATATACAAATGCCATAAACTCTATGAACACAAAAATCCCCAGATTTTAAGAAATTTCTGATCACATCGTGGACAATCATTCTCGATAAGTCTGTGTATGTCCTAACAAACCAGCTCTTTACGTTCGTTGTTTTTGGGTTCTTTTATCTTTAACACATATCCACAACTTTTTCATTTGCTTTTCTTTCATTCTCCATTAGATGCTTTTAATTTTCTAAAAGTCTCTTTTCTCTGCTCCGTGATAATGTTTGAGAACGATAATGAAGCCTCCAATGTCTTAATATTAAAATAATGCTTTTACTTTTTCGTTCTTGTTGTTTTGACCTACATATCTCCAAGATGAAGCACAATAACCCTCTCAGCTTCAGTTTAATGCCGATAAAGTTACAACTTCTCAAAAAGAAAAGAATATGAAAAATTTCTCAAGAGTTTATAAAGAAAATTCTCAATGCATACAGAACACAAGGCTTCCTGGTCGAATTTAGTTAACAACGTGGCAAACGTGCAAACCTTATTTCTAGTCCTTCTCTTTTGAGAAAGATTACGGTCTGTAGCCAAACTAGTTTCGATTTTGTTCGTTTATCAGTCCTAAAGACTTTAACAGGGATGAAGACTGCATTCTTCAAAAAAAAAAAAAAAAAGAAAACGTTATCGTGCCACGCATTTTAGATTATTTTTGATATTTCAAGAAAGATCATTATTACCCCAGAGATCACCACTATCTTCACGAGCAAAATAGAGAAAAAAATTGTCAAAAGAAACATTTCCACGTGATGCACCCCATCGGCCCGTTATTATCTGAATACGTACTATACAACAAGCACATAATAACAGGAAAATTTTATTCTAATTCATTATTGTGTAATTTATGTAGGTAATGGGCGAGGTGGTTTATTTTAGCCGGTCGTATCAATGATAGGGATTACTTACGTCTCAGAGATATGGAACACAACTCGTATTGCGATATAACGTACATTATTATTCCGTAATACTTATTTGATAGTTAACACAAAAGGTCAAACGGTTTATTGTTTGGTGATTTACATAATATTTCTTAGTCAGTTGTTTTATTATTTTATTTTACAGTGAAAGAAGTAATTTAAAAATAAAGTGAATTATAGTCATATGATTTCAGTACTTATTTAAATTTGTGCGAATATTATCTTCAGGCGCATTTTTTGAGAAATAATTATTGCCTGTAGCGGCAATTTGTTTTAGTATGTCTTAATGACATTTCTGAAAGCTTCCTAATGATAATTTTAAAAGTAGGTATTTGTTAACCTTCCCCCAATTGCCCTACAATTCTTCCTTAAAAATCAATCCAATTTAGGATTATTCGCATTTTTTTCATATTCATATTCTAAAATACAACATTACCTCAAAAGAGTGGATCTAATCGAAAATAATACGTTTACATGGTTTCGACCTTGCAAAACAAGCACGTTTCCTCGCAGATCCTCGCATCCGACTCTCAGAACGAAGAAAAAGGCGTAATTGCATTTAATAATCGCCAAGTCTGTTGGCCGCGAGACTGCAAAGATCCTTCCTTGCGAATTAAATGTAATCACCATAAATTTGCCAAACGATGAAATTTTATTCTTTTGTCCGCACGCATACAGTACAAGCTCAATGTCAATATTAGGTGCGTTTGTGCTATAATTATCAGGAATAAAAACCGAAGAAGTATGGTCGAAGGAGTACGCCCATGAGTGTCCTTAAAAGCAAACACTGCACCGGCAATTTTGAATATTCATTTGGCGACATGAGCGATGTCGTTGGAAAACAATTGTCGATCGTCGGTGTTGGAATGCGGACTCTTTGTTCGTTGAAGTACGGTGCGGATTTGAGGCGTTATCGATTTGTACCGGTTGACATTTTAATTGTTCCTTATCGTCTTGATCATGAAGTAAACTATTATCAACTCTGATTTGAAACTCAAGAATGTATAAATATTATAATTATTTGCATTGTATATTTGTATATTTCAAGAAGCAATAAAACATTTCATTAATTGCAATTTCACTATCGTCTTTAGTTCCTATTTGTTTACTTTCTACTTCTTCGACCTCTCCGTGTACTTCTTCGTATTAGATTGTTTGGTGTCGTTCCTTACAAAAGTTCTCTCTGCTAATTTTCCCAGTACAATTTATTTGCTTATACTAGACACTTTGCATCAAAATCTCCAAGTCAACATCCTCACGCCCACAGTCAAAGTTTGAACTATCCACTAAACCAAAGTTAACAATTATCTCTAATGCACAGCTTCTTTTTGGTCCTTAAAAATTTGAGCTGTTAATGAAGATCCGATTATAATGAATACATCATACTCCTGAAACTTGTCGGTTTGCTTCTCTGGGTTTGGTCAAAGAATACGGTACCCAATTGAATAATGTCTGGACAATGTTTTTCATATGGAATCCCAATAACTATCTCTAACAACATACTTCGTTAAGGGTTTCTACCACCCCAAATAGGTATCGAAATTTGAATTCGTCAATTTTGTTTTGCCCTTACGTACCGAGTACAACTATGAGAATATAGCTACCAGTAAATTAGGTGGGGCAATTATCTAAAAACATAGGCAACTCAAGCTTTTTGGAGTAAATAGAAATAGGTCGAAATGGGTGGTATATTTAAAGCTTATGGTTTTCATTAAAAATATTGTCAAAAAGATGGGTAGTAGACTCTACGATAAAATAGAAAATTATGATATCGTATTACCTTCCGATAATATTAGAAGGCCAAACAGAACCCAGCCAGCCAATCTGAAACTATCGTCGATGGTCTATATTGGAAGCAGGATGTGCAACTGGCGAGAGTTGGGACAGATCTCCGTCCAAGGTTGAGTAACTAAAAAGGAAGAATAATTATTTTGTGTTCCTTTGGTGTATCATTTTTGTGACACATTTTTGTACTATCAGTATTTACAAGTGAAAACTAAGTTGGCCAAAGTTTACTTTCGTAACTTTTTACAGAAGATACGGATAGTAAAATTTTCTCTTGCCTTTCATGTAAGATTTCATCTTCTAAGGATAAATAAGGAACCCTTAATTGATAATTATATTTTAAGGCATTTGCTGATACCATTGAAAAAGGAACATTGACACACGTTTCGAATCGAGACCACGAGCAGTACACAGACACACAACTTGGACGCGTGCACTATCAAAAGCTACGGAAACATATTAACAAGTTGAAGAATCTTACGCGCCTTTCCTCTTAGACAAGTAGCTAATTTATTTGTATTTTGGTGTTAATTCAAATGTTATTTTCACTTTGATACGTTCTTAAGGACGTGTTTATATTGTGACTTGTTTGTGGCGTCGGTTTTTCAGGCGAAATATTTCGGCAAGCATTCCACATTCGAAGAATTACTCATTGCTTCGCTTTCATTAAGTTCTTAACCAAATACGTGTGCGAAAATATAGGAAACATTAATATCATTATAACCATCGCCATGTATAAATTTTATTCCAATTCAATTTTTTTGTTTAAACAAGTATAGGCACATACTCTTAGATAACTCACGTGTAATATGCATACACTTACTTACGCATTTACTTTTACTACCCGTGATATTCCGAGAAGCACCTGTTCATACTTAGTTGCACTTTCGTTTTAAGCACACACAGACCACGAAATCGCCTTGTTTCGCTTACGTAACCGTCCGAATTATTCACGATAAGAACTTCCTAATAATAAGAATGCGGAGTTCGTTGACATCGAGACGACAAAGAAGCGGGATACTCCATTATTTCCTTGCATGTTATAACTGTACGTCGCCGGCGGTACCTTCAATTACGTATTACGTGCGATATATTGCATGATTTCAATGCTGGGATAGCATGCAAACCTCTTTTGTATAAAACGGAATGTTTTAATAGTAATAGTTGTAAGTGAGTCATTATTTAAGGAAATTATGAATATTTTAAATTGATGGTGCTAGAACTGTAGATCTGAATTAATACATTTATCTATACTATAGATATTTTACAATTAAAAACGCAAATTGGTTCACATCAACAACTTCTAAGGAACCCACTGAGCCGCAAGCCATATACGAAGAACCTTATGTTTCTCAATACGGAAAAGTGCCTGTTGTGACTCAGCGCTTTAAGCTTTAGAGAGCACCTAGTTTTGCAAGGACAATATAGAAAAATTCAAGAACTTCAACAAATACTACGTATAAATAACAGCAGAAACAGAGAAAACTAAATTCAGGGAAGAGCATCTTTAGCTATACCACTTCAATACAATATTTGCACTGCTTTAGTGGTAGTACCACTTTCGAATTTTGCACTGTACCACTACATGATATCGTACAAAAAAGTAAAGAAGAATAAATAGTTGTATAATTTGATCCCAATGTATCCTGAAAAGATTTCCTTGAAATACGTACGACATACCTTTTATGCAAAACGGTATACGTTTTTATTTAAGGTAAAAATATACCTTCCACAATTCTCCGTTATATAAAAACGAGTTTCTGGTGATACGAAACAACATTCATCAGACGGTTAAAACCGCTTGTAGATATACGTGGAAGCGTGCTACGAAGTAAAAGTGAAATTGCAACAACATTGTGAAAAAACAGGCGTACTGCAGTTTTGTGCCGCATTCTTCCTGCCAAGTATACCCAGCAGTAATTACTTACTATCGACCTTGCAATTACATCTAATCAACCGTGACACTTTTTAAACGAAACAAATTGAATTATTCATAGCATAAATTTACATTTTTTGTCGTTATACGAACTGCCGCGATACAAGTTTCCAATTAGTATCGAAAACGAAAACGGCAATTCTGCAAAAAAACTTACTTATGCCTAGTTTCTTTTTAATATTATTATTATGCACACTACATATGCAGACGTAGTAAATTAATTTACTTTCTGAACGAAAAATGAAAACTGCAGAGGAAAATTCCAAGTGCACTCGATGTTCTAGGACAACGGCGGGTAAATAAAGCTCTTTATTTAATTAAATGCGGTTCATATTGAACGTTTAAATCCGTTCTTTTATTTCAGAGCTTTTTGAATATAAACCATATTAATCTAAATATGTGTATTTAATACTAGATGTAATTTTGTGGCTCCATATATACATATGTAATATTGAAGCACTGAAACGTGGCTGTCAATAAGCTCATGCGTAGCCACCCCTATTTTAGAGCATTCATGTTAAGTATCCGTTGAAATCTGCTATTTCAGACTACGCGATATTAGATAATTTGAGGGAATATCATTAGGATGTGATTGAGTCGTTCAATGTGAAATCTCAATATCCTATAGCAGGCGTGGCCAACTTCCATATATGTAGGATCAACTCTCTTAAAACTTTTTCGCAGTTTACCTACTGAAATCTTGGCATTTAACACATTCACTTTGGTACTATTATTGGAAGCATGAGTCACGACGAACCTCCTGCCGGATATGATCCACCAAAATCGCTTTGCGATTAGCTTGTTGGTCACTCCTGTTCTATAGTAAGCTTTAGCACGTAAAAAGTTATCATTTTTACCAGACCTTGCCGTAGTAAAATATTTTATTCATATTTCATCACTCCTTCAAGCGGTGATGGAAGAAGTATCGTTTTGCAGACAGAAGAAAAAAACTAAAACATCAAACAATAAGACATAAACAACATTTCAAAGCTATATAGCTCCGATTGCAGTATCTAAAGACGATACGGAGAATTTACTTCCTTTTAAAAGGATAAACTCGTTCAGGACGTCTTTATTTCATATTATGGATCAATTGATAGTTAGATATACATTCTAACTCGTGATCAAGTCGAATCAGATCAAGCGTAAACCAAAGATGCGCTTGCCAAACTCCACATCAAGTCATTCGGAACTCAATTGACGACCTCTCGCTTGGAAAAAATTAAATGTACAGTAGAATGCGTTTGCTATCAAAAAATCTCACAATCAGAAGCATTCGGTAGACAAAATGATACGGAAATGTCCAGAAATTGGGTAGGTATCATTCTTCGATTGACGAATCCTAAGAACTCCTATTCAGAAAAATAATATGACCTGCGCTTCAACTTAAACAAAATCAAAAAGTCCAGAAACTACCAGACTACCCAGAAATTGGCCAACATTGCCAATCATCAGAATGGTACGATCTCCAACTTAACGTTGAAAACTTATAAAGCATTCCAAAATAATTATTGAAATTTATGATTTAATATTGAAAAAATAAACTAACACTTGACCAGAAACCTTACTATTGTAAAATATTAAGATTTGCACTCTTATTCAGCAAAATGATAGAACCTATGTTTTAATACTAAAAAGGATTCCAAAAAATAGTCAAGGGCTCTAATCTTAGTATTGGAGAATCTTAGGAACTGTTAAACACAATACTTTAATATTGAAAGGTTTCAAGTAATTCCAAAGATTGAAAGCAAACCATCATTTTACCCCAACGTTGGAATGACATTCATATTATTAGCCTACATTTCCGGAAAAAGAGGACGAAACAAAGAAGAATATTGGAACCAGAAACCTTAAGGCATCATTTTGGATAATATTGGACAGAAATAAATACCAAATCACGACATAAAAAATAAGTTTCAATGCAATGTCTCGAATTTTTTACTCGTAAATAAGCTTATCTTAAATACGTAGTAAATCTGGTCTAATCTAAAATTTACTTCTGATGTTTCTTGTCCCAAACAACCTGCTGGTGTTTTCTCATATTTACAATTTTAAGACTCACTTCATCCTTATCCATCCCACTTTTACGTAATCAACCTCTATTTCTTCGCCTTTCTGCAGTGATCATAATGAACTGCATTGTAGTGTTATTGGACAGTGGCTGGATATTCAAGTCATCATCAATTTTTAATTTTTACATCGGCACCAAAGTATTCGTCAATATAGCACTATAAAGATTTCCAGAGTATTTCGCCAAAAAAGTAACCAAGTCAAGGTTTCCGTCATATATACAAAGCGGTAATTATGGTCCTGTCCCCACTAAAATCATCATTCCTACAGACAGTACTTTAACAGTAATGTTGCTCGACAAGTGCTGGACATTGCAGATGATGGTGCTTTCTAGTAGAAGAGCAAAGATCTAGATCATTTTAAAGAAGTTATTGCCGTTATAGCCCACAAATAAATTATGGGTTTACTATAGGTGCGGCAAGTAGAATAAAATATCTTTAAATATATGCTCGTACTTTCATCACTTATTCTTCTTCTTCGTCTTCTCAAAATCCTTCGGATGTGGGTTAGTCCATGTTTTCTATTATCCATATCTTTCATAACTCATTACTTACTCAGAAACTTTCCTGACCAATAGGTCAATGCAAGGTTTTTAAAAAGATCTGAAGATGTTGTTCAAACCTTCAGTGGAGAAGAACGAATTCTAATGATTTGATTTAATCAATCTGGGATGGAATTATGTAGTGTCGGCATTCTTGATCGAAAGGCAAATGCACAGAGGAAGAAAATAAAGGAGAAACATTTGTTAGGATGATTAGTTTAAGTAACCTGCCTATATATGTAACCTTTTCCGTTACATCTTTGTGTAATCTTAATTTTTCAAAATCTAGTTCGGGCTGCACAACAATTACAAAACTTAAGGGAAATATCTATAAATTGTTTGTTTCTTGTATGGATAGGATAGGATTGTGAGAATCAATTTTCTTCTAACTAGACGACACCAGTTTATACATTAAATGTTTAACGCGAAAGTTGATATTTGCAACAATTACATTTTATACCAATAGATACTCAACCGCTACATAAAGTAAATCAATCGTTTGTTCTTGCAACAACCTCACTATCCTTCCGTGTCTTCTCCTTTTACCGTCCAATTATTAAATCATTTCTTAACCTCAAGAAATGATGTATTGCATCATCTCCTGCCACGTAACCATGATACACAGCATTCTAATAAACGGTAGGTGGTAGTTAAAATCAGTCTAACAAAGGACTGTGGAAGTTATAATTACACGCAGTTGGATGGAACTGAAAATCTATAACAAGCAGACATTTAGAAATTGACTAGCTGATCCGGCGAACTTCGTACCGCCTTAGAATTAATAAATGTTGTCTTAAGTTATTACCTGAGTTTTATTAACTTGTTTATATTAAATAAAATTAATTAAATCGAATAAAAGTTCAAAAACCAGCAAATTCACGTGGGAGCAAAGCGTTTGCTTTATTGAATGTAAACCAAATGATTCGCGTATCGTTGTAGCACAACTTTCTGTTAAAGTATTTGCTGAATGGGTTGCACTCGTGTCGATTATCTTCATTGAAGCACCTTGCGATATACTATATTTTGCGATTTTACCTATTGTCGGAGCGTTGAATTGTCGTTCGTGTGTTCCAGCGGGGGTTTATTTGCTCTGAACACGACTTTATAGTCATCACTTGGCATGCGATTCAATGCAGTTTTGAACAACCGAATCATTGCATGATGTTCATGAAGTATTTGCTGCAAATCTTGAAGAATTTCTTTTTCATTGCGTTATTGATCGTTTGACGCCGATCAAGTTGGTCCTCCATACTGGCCATGAAGTAAATTTGTAACAATTTTATGCTGTGCGTCTTCAACCGGCTGCAATGATCCAATTCTATGGTAAATTTGTCCTTGTATCTGTATAATCGAATGGAAATGATAATTAGTGATTTTTTATTACCAAAAATAAAGGTTACTTTCTTATTAACAAACATTACCTTGAATGTCGGACTGAATCCGCGTTCTTCAATAATATTTGCTCCAAATGAAGTCATTTGGAAACATGCACTGTACCTTTAAACGTTCGAAAGAAAATGTCGTGATTCTTGAGCTTCGCCATGAAGCAATGAATCACTGGCTCAGGTGGCGGAGGCAACAATGGCAATTTAATCTTTCCACTGAGACAGCACAATCCAGGCGTTTCTCCAGCTAACTTCGATGCACCGCAATGAACACACACAACCTGCATAGGGCCAATTCTAACGAAAGGGTGCGAGCTGTAGTCAATTATGGAATGGTATCGAAACGCTCCTAGATTCAAATTAACACTTGAAGCATTTCTTCTTGCGGCTCGACGTTGTTGATCTCTGTGTTCTGCTCGACGATTTCCCATTGCCAACCGAGCCGTTTCACGTATGGCCTCTCTTTGCTCTTGTGTTTGTGAAGCACGCAGTTGGGCCGTACTAACACGGCGCCCGTCTCTCGTGCGCTTTCTTCTTCATCTGCAGTGGATTGATTGGCAATATTCCGCAGTCTAATTGCATTACAGCTTCGTTGTGAAACATTCGATCTTCTCGCTCGCGGCATTGTAAATAAGACTGTGATGGATATTGCTGACTTTGCGTCTATTATGACATAACAATTATTCATGCGCGCACAATCGCAAATGTCATAACCTTAATTGTCTTTGCGCGCAACATAACAACTATCATAACCTAACCCACCAAAACGTCGTCGATTTGTTTGATCTCTGATTTTTTTTTCTTAATTTTTCAAACGTTTTAATAATTTTCTTTTTCCTAAACCTTCGCGTAGCAATTACAAACAAACCCGCAGGAAGTACCCAATTTGGTCCAATCGTTTTCAAGTTTTAAGCATCCGAACAAACCACGATCCATTTTTATATATACAGATATGCACTTATATTTGAGTATTTTCATTTCTTATACAATCACGTACTTAATCCTCAAATATTTTTCGTTGGTTCATCACCATTATAAGTAAGTAAGTTTCTTAGTTACTAATGTCAGACACGTTTCATGTTAACAGACAATTCAGCCGCATATGGTTATGCTACCGTTTCGTATGTTGCTCTATGTGTACCGCTGAAAACTTGAATAAACATAGAGCCTGATTTTAGAAATAATGAGAAGTAAATATTTTATAAATGCTCTGACAAAATTTTACCCACGTATTTAGAAAACCGTATTTTATTTCCTCCATTTGGATCCAAAGAATTGCAAATCGTTTGCCATTACTTACGCTAGCTAGCAAATTTTTATTGCGCTAAAAAGGAAAAGCAACTTCGTGTAAAAGTAAATTTGGCACATAGCAACGTAGATATGAATAAAACATTATTGGAAAGACGAAAAGTGAAATACTTTCGTTTCGTCCGTGTTAAATGAATCAATACACACCGATTTCTGTGCAGACGAAGAGATGGTGTTTGTTTATTTATTTGGAATTCGAATTGGAAAATTTATTATACTCTTTAGGTTCTACTTTCTTCCACATTTGAATTTTTATGTAAGTGTGGAGAGAAAAGTTATAACTCCGATTTATCCTAATTTATTGTACAAGAGGTCGGAGGCAGAAAAATTTACACTTACGTCGGAGATGTTTATGTATCTAATTAACTTGGCGGTTAGAAAGTTTACGCGTCAGAAAAAATGCATGTATGTATCTGATTATATTGAGTGTGTGCTAATTTGAGGCTATTAATGAGGATTAAAACGGATTCGTTTTGAAAGTTTTAATCTTAGAGAATAGGTCTTGAATCCTTTCCACAGCATATGGAATTATATAAAAAATTGATAGAAACAATGATGTTTTTCCAGTATACTATCGTAAGACATGAAATCGTGATGTATTATGAGGAGAAGGCAGCCTTTCTTCTTAACAAAGTATTTGTCGAATAAACTGTTAAATATGATGGAATTGGATATGGAATACTTTGTAGTAAACATGTTCCACGACAAGCTATTGATTCCTTTCCTAGAATACTTTACAATAATTATTTTCAACCGAACTCAACAAGAATCAGTTTACTTTTGTGATTTCATTGTAAAGAGCCTAGAAGGAAGAATAAAAATTAGCATATTACTTTATCGTGGTCACAGAGCCAAGGAAAATTAGCAAAACTTAATTTACTAACTTAAAAAAATTTGACTTCAGAATTAAATGTCTGCCACTGCCACCTGGAATGGATTTCATTAAACACGTCAATTTATTACGACTTGGCAAATATAAGTTTGTGTTTCAGCGTCGTTGCCGCCACATAAAATACCGGTACATGCAAAATGAGAATGAAAGTTCCAGTACCGTATTAGTGCGCATTCGCTCTTGAAACACAAACTTACGCCTGCCAATGTATAACTACATGCATATATAATATAATATATAGGCTAATTCATTAGGTCTGCGAAAAATGAGAGCATGTTCTTGGCATCAAAATAAAGAGAAAAGTTCATATCAACATTATATCCAAGCATCCGTAATTTTTCAGTTGCAGAATGTTTAACGAGAAATTTAAATTTTACAGCAACAACTCGAAATGAAAAGAAGCTTGTAATAATTGTTCAAAGTGACGACCGCCAACTGTCAGACATGCTCCACTAACGTATTTTCTTATTGTTTCTCTAATAAAAAAATTAATGCCTTATTAACACTTAATGCCGTTGACACTTATAATCATCCACGTCACTTAGTCCAAAGCATTCCGTTTGGTAAACGAGAAGAATTTGATTTCGATTGCGAGCAAACCAGCTATCTGTCAACAACATGTTAAAACGTGATTGAACGAATAAGACACTCTATAGCTTCAAAACTATGCATTTTTGGACATATATTGATATGAGCATTTCTTCTTATTTTTCGTCATTTATGTTTGGGATTCTGAATCCCCATTTTGTTGGGATTACCAACTTAATACATATTATCTTCAATGGACATCGTAACTTGAGGTGGTATATTCTAGGAGTGTGATTTATTACCAAAAACAATAATTATATATATATAAATATTATAACAAATTATAGTAAACGATTGATAGACGCTAACCTTAATATAAGGCAAAGACAACCCACTTAATGTTAATCACGCATATATTGCAAACCATAGATAAACATTGCTTATTTGATCTGTCTCTATATAATTTCCATCACCATAGAGAGAGGCCGATTAAGACGTGTATATCTTAGCCATTCAAATTAATATTATAATTACTCCAGCACTTCTACATCAACCATTAACACAAAAAAACTAGTATATTCAGATATTGAAACTATCTTCGAAAACATCAATTAATCAATATTTAAAATTAATATTTCCGTGGTCCAATTAAAAGAAGAAGAAAAAAGTCGGATTGGGGTCGCGGCGCTCGATCAACTTTGGACAGCTGTTGCGCCTCAATGTACCAGAGCAAAAAGAAAACCAAAAGAGAAAAACGTGTGCCACAATTAACCGACAAAGAGCGTGATAGTATTTTGGCGAGGTCACGGCCGTCTAGATTACTCATCATATGTTCTCCTTAATATCCTGTTTCGCTTGCTCGCGGAGCGTCCGAGGAGCAGTTCTTCGAAGCTACTTTGACTTTGTTGTTGCTGTATAATGCGAACTCGTATGATTAACCTGTTTGTATTTTGGTAATAAAAAAGGAGCGGAGTGCTGAAGCCTTTGCTTTCGACGTGACGTAGGTAGTTGATTTCCAAAAGAATCTAATTGAAATATATCAATGATTTTTTTATGAGAATTACCTAATTGTATGCATCACTTGGGAAAATTTCTGGGTTTTCCGTAATTTACAATAAAATCAAAAACACCGAAATTGTTCTAGATTAGGAAAGATCTAGCATTGACTGAAAACAGATAGATCAATAGTTTTGTTTGATTTTGTGGAACTAGTACTTACCCTAATGAGAGAAGAGTATTCTTAAAAACTGGAATGGCCTAGGGAATGCCAACGATGAACCACAAATAAAAAACCGTGATATTCAGCGATGCATCATGAGTCGGCCTGGGATACACAATGGTCGTAGTTTATTGAATTATTTACAAAACGAAGCAAGTATGGCAGTTGATTGTCATTAAGTGATTATTCTACAGTCTATGATACAGCGGTTCATTACATTAGAGAATCCTTCAACTCCTTCCACTGCTTTGTTCCCAAGGTCAAGTGCTTCCTAATACTGATTTCCAGAAATATAGTCTCCATTCACAAATCGCCCGATCAACAATTACCTTCTTTAAAGTTAAAATCAATACATCTCTGTGATCTCCTATGTAGTTTCGTCAATTTTAACTCACTTAGACACGAGTAAAATACGAGATTCGAACAAAACTAATCAATCCTTCTCGAAAAGTCTTGACCTATGTCCAGAAGAAATTCAATTTACTTAACACTTACGAAGAAACTAATGATCTGATTTGAGATATAGCTACACTTTGTCTATTTAGAGTTTTTACCTACGTCATCAAATTTTGTGCATAGATCTTTGTCTGTGAGCAAAACGCAAATCGCGCTTCTTTTTCCACGGGCAGCACTTGAAAAAGAGTCAAATTAATATATTGTCTTTACTCCTACGACAGAACAATGATGTAGATAAAAATTTAAAATAGACAAAGTGTGGATGTCTAGATGAGAGGTGTATTCAGAACTGATGTCCTTAGGCTCTGTTATATTACATCTGAATAGTGATAAGTGGTAACAAAATCGTTTCCAATTCCTTGCAATACTTGCCTAATTGCTTGATAAGCATAAGCATAAGTGTCTAATTTTCTTTCAAATTCGAACTGATTTTTTAAATTCCGTTCTTAACGCCAACATTGAACAATGCATTGTATATTATCGTTTTGTATGGAACTGTTATCTATTCAATTAAAAGAATGCATTTCAACTCCACTCCGAAAACTTGACCGAAATCGTTATTTTACTACAACAATCGAAAAACTATTCGAAGCAATTTGTGGCACAGAAGGACGTAGGAAAAGACATCCAAGATACCTCGATTCTTACAAGATTAACGATTCCATTGTTCGCATAAATTGTTTTGAAACGTGGCTTCAGGTCACAAACAATGCTTTATTACATGTGGACGGCCTAAAATGCTTCGAGGACGAGAAGTATTTACACGCTCGGAATAGAAATCAGGCGAACGGGGATGCGTTTCTATATCTTTATTCCATGTGTGTTCGTGGTAGTATCTCAATCTTGTTCCGTATTTAAAATTATGTGCGTACACAAGTCGTTTTAAACTTAGTTTGTTATTGCTTCGAATTGAAAGCAAAATCGTTGTTTGTATTCAAATTAAGGTTTTTATCTGTTTATATGTTGCCGTTAATGGCTTGAGATTGGAATATACTTCGAATTAAATTTGAGATAATCTAAATGGTTGATTCAGAAACTTCGAGAAGACCTTTCCCAAGATCATTGATCATTTCCCTAACGTACGTTTACTCTGCTTAATTACACGTGACATCCATTTAGATTTTCTCTAGACGTCTTCCAATATATGAATAATGTGTCTCAAAGTTCGTAACTACTCAAGAACTTAAAACTAAAAATATCCTTCCCAAAACCAACAACAACATGGAACTCACAAAATCTAGCTGAACAATTCTTTTCAACTTTGCACAAATTTTGATCTTCAATTATTTCAAAACTATTGTCAACTCTCCTCGTTTGTTCTGCTCTATTAGAACAAATATTGAATTTAACTGCTTTTGTTGAAGTATGTATTAATTTCGATACTTCAGCAACAACGTTCATCACCTATACAGCGAAAGTACATTTATTTTGTGTTGTTGGAATAGCCTTCCAATTGAATAGTGTTTCCAAATTTGGCAGTACATTTCCGAATATTATAAATGTTATTAACAATCGTTCCAACTAATGCTCTTTTACTTTGTTCTGTCAGAGCCAACTTTCAATCGTAATTTGGTCGAAGTTTGTGCCAATTCAAAACTTTAACAAAATCTTGTAAAAGATTTTCATGACTGTTTGCAATAGTTTAAAGATTGTTTTTCTGGTTAACTGTTCCTTTTTGAATTGGCAATGATCACAGAACTTGCACCACATTTACGTAGACCTTCATCTTCTTTAGTAAATTCATCGAAACACTTTTCAAACATTTTCAACGCAGCACCGTTTTCTTCTATAGTAGATAAATATAATAAATAGGAGTTACATAAAATTTATGAACGCACTTACATTCTTATAAAATCCGACGTATTATGGAACATACAGGAAATGATATTTTCATCCGACTCGAGTTTCCAATGTCATAGAAAGACGTTTCTTTTTTCCTTAAATGAATAATGTGCACTTGATTTGAATAATAAATTTACATTTAATATTTTAAATAATATTCCATATCGATTAATAATTCATTTTCCATGCTGTCTGCAATATATTAGCTGAATTCAAGCAGAAAAGAAATGTGACTAGTTTTTTATAATTTTAACCATAACTTACAAATCCATAGAATCTGGTGACTGGTACTCATCCTATATTTATATCTAAAGGCGATGTTTGATTTCACTTTTTAGTTAGTTTCTTTCACATATGAAACTCCAAACCTGTTTACTTTTCGTAAGAGCAACTTCTAACAACATTAGAATTGAGTCAAATTTAAAATTTATCATAATCTTAGTATTCATGCAGTAATAAAATGCACCTTCAAATGTCCCTCAATCCAAACCGGATTAAAACCTTTAATGTATCTCCGAAGAGCTAGCTTCAACTGTTTTAGCTTTAAAGATTTTTTTTTCAATATCGAAGAACAGAATGTGAAAATGTTTCAAGTCACTTAGGCAACATTTTACACATTTAATAAGTAATTCGGGCATGAAAGGGTTAAATAGACCAATTTGTCAATAGCATAATCTTCTAGACCTTCATACATTCACTAATAAAATCTATTCAACAAGAAATATTTATTTTTGGTTACAAATAGAAATTACAACTTTAGTCTCCCTAGACCCTTGACACCCTAGACACTTGTACGTCAGGAGGTGAAACCTCGATTAATTTTTTCGTCCTAAGCAAATTGAAATCCATCTGATGAATTCGAATTATTAATTGTAAGTGATAATCATTCAAAAATTTTTGGAAAAACATACAACAAAAACTTCATTGTTCTCGCAAAACCTTAAATACACATTTCGATGGCAATCTATGCTTCCAATTATTTTCCCCACGAGTATTAATAAGCCACAGAATTAATCGCATTTATGTATGTGTGCAGATGGGATTGATACTCATCTCTGTTGTATGGTAAACAACTGTCCTTGCTCGAACATTACGCAACGCGTGAACACAATATGACTTTGAACGTTGCGCAAACTAATCTAAATGATAATGGCGCTGCGCTCCTAAAACAAGCATAAAAGATTTATTCTGGCTCTGTATCTTTGTTTTAATTTCTTGTCCGTTCTTATAAATGTGTTGTTATTGCCAACTGCTAGTTATGTAAATGTCAATATAGAAGAATAATACAACTTTAACAAATAGGAAATCCAATTCTCAACAACCTTTTACGAGGTCTTTCTTGATTCATTAGGCAATTATAGTTCGAAGTACCTATGGCGGTCAGCAGCCTAATATATTTCCCAAACTTCTCTAGAAGGTTCCTCTAAACCTTAAATATGAACTGTTCTATGTATTTTCCCCGAAGTGTTTTCGTAATTTTGTCATTGTGATGACTGTTACCTTAACCATTTATACACTTTAAAGCCGCTGCTTCTTCAGTTTGCACAAAATCCAATGCTGAAAGATGCTAATCTAGTTAATTTCCCTATTGCCCCTATTGCTTTATTGGCCTTACATTCAAAACAAAAAATGTGAGTAAAAGAAAACGTAAGAAATATCAAAATACACCAAGACTATAGATAATCCTCATAAATCTTCCATAGTTAAGGAAAACAAAAAATGGTATCTTCTTCGTTGGAAGATTTACATCAATTACACCGTTTTACTAAAAAAATTTACTAAAGTCGAATGCTTGTCTTCTTCTTTATTTAAGTTATTTGACTTGTTCTATTGTAAGATCTTCTCATCTCTCTTTGGCCCGCTGAGACTGCATTTTTTCCCTGGTGTATTATCTGTAGCTATATATATTCTTTTGGCTAATTGCTTGCATCGATTCCGCTCTTCTTTTAATTACTTTACACATTCTCTCCTGCAGAATCCACAAGAAGTTCTTATTTTGAAGCCCGAATGTTTTGGAACAGTGAAAGTATTTTGCCCTAAGATTGATATCCAATTATCCAAAATCCTAATGCAATTATTCAAAAGTACCGTTATGTTTCTGCTTAACTTTTTCCTTATGTCACCTTAAAGCACGCCCGCTCGAGTAATATTTGTCGGGCCCGCCATTGAAGTTTTCCGTTGCATATCAGCACGGCCCGTCAATCCTGCTTCATAAGGATACTAAAACAAATTATTAATTTTTCAAGATTACTCGCCCGTGGTTCATCCTATTTTTTATTTGGCCCTCTGCAAAAACAAGATTGCCCATGCCTGCCCTAAAGCGTCAGACCATATTTTGTCGTTTGTCCTTTTCTTCTTGATGTCCAAGGATGATGATGATATCAGAAGATTGTATAAGTAGAATAGGCATAATCTAGAAGATTTACTGTTTGCAATCTCTTCAAACATTAACTTAATTCAATTATTCAAAAATACTGTTATTTTTCTGCTTAACTTTTTCCTTCTTTCACCTTAAAGCGTCAGAGTATGTTTAGTCGTTTGTCCATTTCTTGTTTTTTGTATGTGTTCTTCCTTTTTCTCTTCTTATTTCCTCTATTTGTTTGATCAAAACATTTCTCGACCCTAGCCTAGTACGCTATTATAACGTGTCAATCTTAATTCTTAATCTCCAGTCCTTCTACAGTGAGATGTAGAATTGATGAGGAGAGTTAGTCCTATTTTCTCACATAATTTCATTTTATTGGGTCTCTCTCTCCTTTGTTCCACCTTAATCACTTAATTCTCCCAAATCCACCGCCCTCGTCCTTGTCTACTAAGTCCGTATATTCATGAGTTTCAAAACTGTCTTATTGTTAGTTAGCCTTAGTTACTCCTTTGGCGGTTCTAACTCGTCGAAACCAATTCAATTTCTTCCTGTTCATTGTTTGCATAATTCTTTCTTGTTATAGCTCTTTTTGATCTTTTCATTCCTCAAACGATTTAGTTCTATTTTCTCCGCTCTTTTTCGAAATTATTTCATTTTAGTATGCATTTCCTTGTTTTCCATTATTGCGTTGTAGAAATGTATTTTCTTTTCTAATCTATGTAATTTCTTCACCTCGAATACTATATTATTTAGTGCGGGGAATATCCTCCACGCCGTCTTCCTTCTATTTGAAATAATCTTTCTATCATCTGAAATTATTACTCACTTAAAAATTTCATTAGATGTTCGGTTTGATTTACATTCATACTTTTGCACATTTTACGCTTATCTTTATTTCTGTTTTGCCTATTTCTTCTATCCATATGTCTAAAATATTCAAACTTTAAAAATGCGATCTTTATGTTCCTAAGCTCTCACGATTAATAATGAATAATTAATTACTTTAGAGGAAGTAAGAACTTGTAGTTTTATATTTGATGAATATCAATATAATTGTTATCTAGTTCAGCACAGTGCACGCAGTAAGAATCAAAGAAGCACGAGAATTATAGATTTTGAGCATCCTTTTAATTTTAAGGACTCTGTTATGGAGTATTGAAATAGATTTTCGAAGAATTTCGGAATAGGAAACAGTTGATGGTATAATTTTGTGAGGCAGGATATGTATATATGTATAAGCTATAAATTGCTGTAGTTACTAACTGAAGATATTCTTCCAGTTGTAGATTTTTGTTTGATATTTATAGAAATTGGAGTGAGCAGTTGGATTTCGGACTGGTTAGATTTCAATTAAATTAAGAGTAAATCTTCTAATATTTCTAACTTGTTCATACCTTCCTGAAGAGACCGTTTGTGATATCAACTTCTGATTAGTGGGACACCTTGGATTCCTACAGCCTTAACGAAGTCGAAATACTTTCACAGTGAGATTCTTCCTAATAGAATAGAGATGTTTGTAACAACATCTGAATTTAGCAATCTTCCTCCTTGATTTAACGAAAAATGTCTAAAAGGAAAATAAGTGACTAGCCTTACATGCAACCTTTATAATTAAAAACATCTTTTTCCTTTCAATTAGTTCCAGTTTGTGTTTTCAATTAGAATCTTTCCCGTGTTTCTCGAATCTTCCTCCCAATCTCTGGCTAATATAATGACGATTTAGACATTTACATTTCTATATTTTAAGTCAGTCCTTACCTAAATATCGACAACAAACACTACTTAATTTTAGTTTCGGAAAGTATATTAATCCATCTTTAAGACAATGAAAATATTGTAGATGGACACAGGATAAAGTAACTAAGTAATTTTAAAATGTATATAATTAGTGATATGTAATGAGATCGAATTCTGGAAATATGTCTTAATAAGCTATGTAACTAGGTTGGAATAGGACTTTTAATATTAACATCTTTTAATAAAGGAGAAACTGCTTCGATATTTTATTACCGTCGGAATTGTAAACATAAATCCACTATTCCTCCAAGTTGGCATTTACGACTACTATACATATACATATATATATATATATATATTTGATACATATTGGGGAATTCCTTAATTGAATTTCTCATATGTACAAACATCAAGTATACTACTATTTATAGATGTAAGTCGATAATGGAAACTACTTCTCACAAAAGTTGCACTGATGAGCGGTAAACCGCGCAACGCGTCTGCTGATGGTGGGAGGTAGTTTTCCAATCATATTACTTATCATATACATATGTATATATAAGTAGCAAGTATGTCCTTTATTAATGAACCTTCTTCGTTACTGGTTTTCATTATCCTGTCAGCATAGCATTAAATAAAAATCAATTAAATTGTTGTATCATTGTTTTTGTATTATTATTTGTATTATTCTTATCGCCAGCTTTCGCGAAACTTTATGACTTAAGCTAGATTAAAAATCGCTTTATTCCTAACAAAGTGAAAAAATCGTTTAATGTGATACCTAAATAGTTGGTGTTACAATAAAAAGTTATATTCAAAAATGACATTCATTTCTTTCGGTCCAGTTAGAAGATTACCGTGATGATGTTATCTCGGAAACAAAACGGCGGAAAAATTGTTGTCACAATATAAAGTATACAAATTAGGTACATCTATAACTAACGAGTTTTTCATTGTAATGACAATGTTCTTATTGAATCCTAGAACATTATCACAAAGAAGCTCATTTTCGCGCATTTTCAAACTCATTTAGGACGAAAGTAAAAGCGCATTTAAGACAATCTCTTCTACTTCGACTCGACGGAATCGTCTTCACTCTTTAAAGGTCGATATTTTAAAGTAAATTGCGTAGCCAAACAGGTTATACAGTCGACCGCACAAGTCTATTGTTCATTCCTGTTAGCATACAATCGTACGTGGTCAAAATCCAATCTCTAATATCTACATTCTTTTTGTTTCAGGTAGGGACGAATGCGGAATGAATTCAATAAAAATATGTAAGTAATTAATCAACTAATGGCGTAATCAGATTGTTTGCAGGAAGTTTTTTTACATTAATTAGACATGTGTGTATGTGTAATAAAAATTTCATATTTTATTACTGATTATAAAATAAATGCGTAACAAATGAATTAAGGTCGAATAGATGTGAATTGAAGGATAACCAAATAGTTATTTTGATAGGTATCTGGCAACAATTAAAAGTTACAAATGTGAAGTTTCTTATCCTTATCATATGATTGTCTATTGTGAGATAATAAAGAGCGCTTTATCGAGAGTTGAGTTAATAATAAATAAAACTCGTAGAGTAAAAACACTTCACTATATTTAACCAAAAGTGTAAGATTCGTTTCTTCAGTTGCTTCGCCAGACTATGCCATCAAACTCTAGTTAGATGTAGTGAAGTGTTTTTACTCTACGAGTTTTATTCATTATTAATATGGATCATTACCAAGTAAAAGTCAGTTCTATTTAATTTTTGAAAGAACCAAGTTCTTTCCTTTGTGTTTTCCACACTGGCGATGAGAACTTACGTTTTAAAATTTGTATTTGGGGGCATGCAAATCTCTTTGGCAAAGTTAACCACTATTTCGTTTGAACCCATTCCAAAGCACAGATATGTCTATCATTCTTGTTTAAAAATTACAGCTGCATAATAGTACAAATTTTTGTAATTTAGACTACAGTAAGTGAAAACACAGAAATTACATTTAGAAATTAAGGATCTATTAAATACATATTATTTGTATGTGCTAAATAGTAGAGCTGCGGTAGTAGAAGTGAATGTTTCAACAAATGCTGGCTTACATAGACTAGTAATAAAATTCTGTTAAAAACAAATTTTTATCGAACATGCATTATATACTTGGTATATTCCGTTGACGTCAAATTCATCAAATTTTATTAAGCAAACAAATACGCAACTATAAATACACAAGAATAAAATCACTGAATATCCAACGACAGCTCTGCCCTTGAACTTAGCTTGCGTCCGAAAATTTGAAAGTAACAAGCGAGTTACAAAACCGCCGAGCGATTTTATATATCATCTTCATTAATTAATACCGTGGACCGCCATCGAAATCAGGTATATATACTTAATGCCAACGCCGAAAATCCGAACTAATCCGAAGATACGAACGCGAAGAAATTACGGTTCATTTTCTTTAATCTCAGCTGTTAGTATAAATTTTAGTCAGCAAAATAGATTGTAAAGAGTTTGGTCTTTTGAACAGTTCCAATTTCAAAAGTGTCGTAATTAAAATACTAAATAGCTTTTAACCTTATCGAGAGCGTGGGTCCTAGCTGTCGCGCCTGAGGCACACCTAGAGATATGTTAGTCACACGATCGTTCGCTGAATAATAGGCGTTTGCATCCGAAGAATTCGTATTACAATATTCATTTTGTACGATAGAGAATGGTATGCGAGTATATATGAGTCACTTGAAATGGTAAATTTATGGTTCTGCGGAAGTTTAAGCCTAGATTATCGTTTGTTATAAAGAAAAAGAAGTTTAGAGTTTATTAGGGGGACCACAAAGAACAAAGCGGTAAAAATTTGTCTACCTACTACTACTTGCTTAAACTCAATCCTTTCACTATATAGTATAACGCTGAAGTGGAATTTAGACGCTATATTTTTTCTCATGTCTTTTATCACTGGTTTATATTATTAAACAGCATCTTTGCTAACGCCCACTGAACATCTCTTAGTGGTAATGTTTCTCTCCACATTTTCTGTTCACATTCTTAAGTCTCCCGCTTTTATCATTCCTGTTCCCTTCGATTTACAAATTTCATTAACTAATTCCTCTTCTTCCATCCAAGAGACAAATCAAAGGCTTCTCATATATGTACATATACTATTTTTAGGACCTCCACTTTCAACGCTAAGACGTTATAGACGCGATAAGTTGCGTTCAACCTGGTATTCTTCTCGAAAACTTCATGTCCGTCCTGTTCAGTCCCCATTCTTTTCTTTGTTTGTACTCCATTGGACATTCGGTAACCACCAATGACTGGAATGTCAACTTTATGTTAATGGATTCTCATATGTTCTTTGGATATCCTGCTACGCCAAACATGGATCATAATGGATGTGATACCATGCAATCAAATTGCTACATCTCTCTGCTCATCTTATGGATACTGACATAATACTCTGCTCTGACGTCTCTCTAACCTAGTACATTACGTTACAAATTTAAATTATGGCCATAAAAGTACAAGGTAACCAGTCCCAGTTACAGTCGTACATCACCATCTGTTACTTATTTCCTTACTTCCGCGAGCTATTCGCTCCCGTCGTATTTTTCAACTTCAACAAGTGGTTCTCCTACATCTTATAACTAACACTTCACCACATCTCCTCCTTATTTTCCTTCTTATTATACTACTTTTCCTAGTTATTCTGCAACATCTTCCTCCAACAATCCAATAACTCCAAACAACTTCTTGTAATGGTTGGTCTTCGTCTCCTAGAGCTGGAACTTTATTTGGTCATTTAGTCTCCTTCGATCTAACTAAATACCTTAGTGAGAGAAATGATAATTGAGAGGACTAGGTTCATTCGAGGCGAGGAGGAAACCTTTACGAAACGTGGGTAATTCTTAATTTGCAACTACTTTTCCAACAAAAACTAAGCAGTCAATTACCAGACGTGACTGCTTGTCACATAAGAAAAATTTGCAGTTGAAATCCTAGAAAGCTGGAACTAGCAAACGAGTTTCTTAGTCTTGGATGCGATTCCATTTCTTGTTGGAAGGATCGAAGACTGAACAAATTAAACTAACCCAGGTGAAAAGCAGTTCTTATATAAAATAATAACACAGATCACGGATAGATGGCCCTTAGAAGACAAACCTACCCAACTACATAAGTAACCAGTTGATTACCGAATCAAACTACTTCTTCTTTCGGTGTTGCTTGTTAGAAGTATTACTAATAAATTGATGTAGTGGTTGATCACGTTCTATCAAATTAGACCTTCTTTAATAGACCCTCCTAGTCTTCATGGGTGTAACTTGTGGCCCTAATTTGCTATTACTATTGCATTGGTAATGACTTGGCGCAGTAGCTGATTTTGTCTTCTAATATTAGAACTTGTTTTGTTGACTTTCCTTTTCTTCTCAAAGCACGGTGTATCTAAATGGACAGTTATGACAGTTATGAAAAACACGAGGTCGTTACCTTACTTAGTTCGAAAGAGTTTGATTTGAAAATCTTAACAATTTTGGTAAGATATCGCTACAGTGGCCGATCATCCTCTCCTAAACCTATCATCCTTTTAGTCTTGCTTCATGACTGAGGATATTTATAAGCAAGGCTAATACAGGTGGGAAGCCGTATAAATTTGAAACCAGCCATGCAATTGGGGCCCTTAGAAAAAAACAGCACCAAAGTGATCAGTTGATTATCTAATCCTTCCTACTTACAAACTTTTAAGCGATTACAG
Organism: Chrysina gloriosa; assembly: GCA_038088585.1. NCBI lineage: Eukaryota > Metazoa > Arthropoda > Insecta > Coleoptera > Scarabaeidae > Chrysina > Chrysina gloriosa. Next base: position 25,495,287 of record CM076089.1, read on the forward strand.
GCTGATCTTCATTTCCTAAAAATTATTATTGAAATGTTTAGTAATTATCATAATTAGTAGACACCTTTGCAATACAGATTCAATCCAAGTGTATTTTAGTCAAATCAAAGTAATTTCAGATGTTCAAGAACCAAGATCGTGATGGGCTAACAATTCCTATTATGTAGCCCAGCAACTGCGGCTAAGCCCAAATACTTTTCACACTCTTACCACACCAAATTGCGCATCTCCAAATACACACTTTACGCAATTTGCGTCAGTAGAATAGAATGGTGTCCAATTAAGCATTCAGCTACAATGAATATCAGATTACTATCCTAAATCTGAGAAAGATTCCAGAAGGCCTTGCCTCAGCAACTACATTATTTAAAGCATAATTGTGTATACTTTGGCAATACTTACTTCAATGTTGTTTCTCTTGCCTTAATTCAACTTCTAATAAAAATTTTATGGTAGTTATCTTCATGTTTCTGCTTCAATTTATTACTAATACCTCTCTAACTCGCTTACTGAAGAACAAACGCTACTTGCGGTAGTTACTAAACCTATCACAACTGGCGCCAAAGACAAGAAATCAGGCCCTAACGGGAATCTTCGTTGTAAATTATGAAATTACTGCTAAAATGACCAGAAAACATCGATGCAAGGTGAAGACTTGCAATAGCGATATGCGAGAAATACGCAAGCACGGATAGAAATTAGCGGTTGATCACTACAAGCTGGGTAACAATAGGCAAAGCGATAGGTCGTTGGCATTTGTTGCAACTCGAATAACGCAATTGTTTTACAATTTATGTCATTTCTAAAATAAATGTATATATATATATATTTCGTGACCTTTTTATACTTATCTATATGATAGATCTCTACCACTAATAGGTCAATAAAACAAGGCTGGTTTGAACGATAGTTATATTTTCAGAACGTTTACAAACGTTTTCGGAATACCTTCGTCAGTGAAAATATAACTAGATAAATATATAAACAAACATTTGTTTTTATTTGGGAACTATCAACAAAATGACTAATGACTAGGATTTCTTGATATAGAGAATGTGTAACAAACTTTTATATACATATATAAATTATAAAAACTAAATTAATGTGTAAACATACATGCAAATTAAGTAAAACCCTATATCAAAAATCTTTGTCGAAACCTTAACAATTCTGTTCAAGGACTAGGGAAAACCCAAATTTAAAAACCTAGTCAAAGGTTTCCTTCTTAAGAAATGCAAATGTCATTTTAACAAATTGCTATATACATTACTTAAATTTTGAATATCGGTTCTGAAATTAATAGTTTTAGTGTCTTTTTGTATATTTATCATTTCATATATTAGTCTTTTTTATAATTATTCTCTGTTTTTAATATAATTGTGTTTTCAAAATCAAAGTAATGCCCAAGATCTTTGTAATGCTTTGTTACAGCGGTCATTGCACCAAAATCATTATTTAAAGAATACTTATGGCTATACAACCTTTTCTTTAAATATTGTTTCGTCTGACCGATGTAACAACCATCACAGTCTTTACAGTTTATTTTATAAACTACATTACTTTGATTTTGTTTAATTATTTTAGATTTAGTATTAGTAAAAGAGATCTGTTACTATAATTTGGAATGAAAGTAATGTTTATGTTGTTTTATTAAACTCTTTTTTATTTTTCGCTTAAACCTTTTTTATAAGGAATAGCGTTATAAGATTTATTGTTATTATTTTTAATTCCTCTATTATATAATTTGTTAATTCTATTTTTTATTATTTTTTGATAAAAACTATTTGGATAATTATTTTTATCTAAGATTTCTTTAACTTTGTTTAAATTCTTTTCCTAAATTCAGGATTAGCTAATCTAACCGCTTGATCAACTAAACCGGTAACTACATTAATTTTATGTAATTTTGATGTTTCTGAAAAATAATTTAAATGTCTTCCTGTATTGGTAGACTTTATATGCCAATTTGTTTTTACAATGCCGTTATTATGCATGACTGTCACGTTCAGGAAATTCAATGAGTTATTAGATTCTCTCTCATATGTAAATTTTAATCTATTATGATAACTATTAAATGAATCTAATATCTCATCAATATTATCCTTTCTTACGGAACAAAAACAGTCATCCACATAACGTCTGTAAAAACTTACACTAGAATTTAGTTTTGCCAAACAAGTTTGCTCTAGGTCCTCCATTACCAGGTTTGCGATAACTGCTGATAATGGAGAACCCATTGCAGTACCGAATTTGTTTATAAATTTTATTTTGATATGTAAAATAAGTAGAATTTAAACAAAGTTTCGAAGCTGCAATGAATTCCTCCTTTGGAAGATCTGTAAAATCTTTTAGGAATTCCATTTTTATCTAAAATTTTTAGTGCTAAATCCACAGGAATATTAGTAAATAAAGAAACAACATCTAAACTGATTAATTCGTAATTATTAGGAATTGTTTGATTTCTAACCGAATCTACAAATTCCCATGAATTTTCACATTATATGTAGTTTACCTACAATATTGTTTAAAATTTTAGATAAAAATTTGGAAAGATTGTAAGTGGGGAATTAATGCAATTTACGATTGGACGTAAAGGCATATTATCTTTATGTATTTTAGGAATACCGTATATTCTTGGAGATATAGAATTTAGAATTTTTAAATGGTTACTTAAATCTTTAGAAATATATTTTGTTAAAAACCAACTATTTATTAGTTTATTTATTTCATTTTGGAATTTATTTGTTGGGTCTGATAATAATACCGAATAAGTTTGATTATCTTCCAATAAGGAATTCATTTTGGCTTCGTAATCAATCTTATTCATAATTATGGTTTTTTTCTCCTTTATCTGATTTAGTTATTATAATATCTTTATTAGATTTCAAAAATTTTTTGTTTCATTAAAAGCTTTTTGTAAGATATTATTGTTACTATTATTAAATGAAATAAATAAACTAATAAATAGTTGGTTTTTAAAAAAAATATATTTCTAAAGATTTAAGTAACCATTTAAAAATTCTAAATTCTATATCTCCAAGAATATACGGTATTCCTAAAATACATAAAGATAATATGCCTTTACGTCCAATCGTAAATTGCATTAATTCCCCCACTTACAATCTTTCCAAATTTTATCTAAAATTTTAAGCAATATTGTAGGTAAAACTACATATAATGTGAAAAATTCATGGGAATTTGTAGATTCGGTTAGAAATCAAACAATTCCTAATAATTACGAATTAATCAGTTTAGATGTTGTTTCTTTATTTACTAATATTCCTGTGGATTTAGCACTAAAAATTTTAGATAAAAATGGAATTCCTAAAAGATTTTACAGATCTTCCAAAGGAGAATTCGATTGCAGCTTCGAAACTTTGTTTAAATTCTACTTATTTTACATATCAAAAATAAAATTTATAAACAAATTTTCGGTACTGCAATGGGTTCTCCATTATCAGCAGTTATCGCAAACCTGGTAATGGAGGACCTAGAGCAAACTTGTTTGGCAAAACTAAATTCTAGTGTAAGCTTTACAGACGTTATGTGGATGACTGTTTTTGTTCCGTAAGAAAGGATAATATTGATGAGATATTAGATTCATTTAATAGTTATCATAATAGATTAAAATTTACATATGAGAGAGAATCTAATAACTCATTGAATTTCCTGAACGTGACAGTCATGCATAATAACGGCATTGTAAAAACAAATTGGCATATAAAGTCTACCATACAGGAAGACATTTAAATTATTTTTCAGAAACATCAAAATTACATAAAATTAATGTAGTTACCGGTTTAGTTTGATCAAGCGGTTAGATTAGCTAATCCTGAATTTAGGGAAAAGAATTTAAACAAAGTTAAAGAAATCTTAGATAAAAATAATTATCCAAATAGTTTTTATCAAAAAATAATAAAAAATAGAATTAACAAATTATATAATAGAGGAATTAAAATAATAACAATAAATCTTATAACGCTATTCCTTATAAAAAGGTTTAAGCGAAAAAAATAAAAAGAGTTTAATAAAAACAACATAAACATTACTTTCATTCCAAATTATAGTAACAGATCTCTTTTTACTAATACTAAATCTAAAATAATTAAACAAAATCAAAGTAATGTAGTTTATAAAATAAACTGTAAAGACTGTGATGGTTGTTACATCGGTCAGACGAAACAATATTTAAAGAAAAGGTTGTATAGCCATAAGTATTCTTTAAATAATGATTTTGGTGCAATGACCGCTGTAACAAAAGCATTACAAAGATCTTGGGCATTACTTTGATTTTGAAAACACAATTATATTAAAAACAGAGAATAATTATAAAAAAGACTAATATATGAAATGATAAATATACAAAAAGACACTAAAACTATTAATTTCAGGAACCGATATTCAAAATTTAAGTAATGTATATAGCAATTTGTTAAAATGACATTTGCATTTCTTAAGAAGGAAACCTTTGACTAGGTTTTTAAATTTGGGTTTTCCCTAGTCCTTGAACAGAATTGTTAAGGTTTCGACAAAGATTTTTTGATATAGGGTTTTACTTAATTTGCATGTATGTTTACACATTAATTTAGTTTTTATAATTTATATATGTATATAAAAGTTTGTTACACATTCTCTATATCAAGAAATCCTAGTCATTAGTCATTTTGTTGATAGTTCCCAAATAAAAACAAATGTTTGTTTATATATTTATCTAGTTATATTTTCACTGACGAAGGTATTCCGAAAACGTTTGTAAACGTTCTGAAAAATATAACTATCGTTCAAACCAGCCTTGTTTTATTGACCTATTAGTGGTAGAGATCTATCATATAAGATATTTCTAAAATAACGAATATAATGAACGTTATTAAACCTTGGCTTTTGGTTTAAAAATACAATGAATTTAGATAGTTTATGGGAAACATTTTAGGCGTTGGTATCGTTTAAAATTTCTTAGACATGATGTATTTTATTGTAATTTTGTTAAATTGCACTTCTTCGAATTTTACTCGTTTGGCAACTAACTTATAAATATTTTTAGAAAATTTTTATCTTATAGCAATATAATTCCAGCTTCATAAAACATTGTTTGAGCGAGTCCATTTTATTTGCCGAATTATCTTGTTCTAATGACATTATTGTAAAAAACAACAGATAAAAATTACTTATCAGACTTTAAGAAAAAGACTCTCTTATAGAAGATGTTGACAAGGCATTGTGGATGGTCTATGGTTTATTAGAAGTAACCTAAATCTGGTTAATAAGTGTCTAGTTCCAAGAATTTCTTATTATTTTACTTCATATTATATCCTACTACAAAAATTTGAAATGAGTAATTTCACAAGTATGCACGGAAGTTCTCCTTATTAAAAGCAATGATATCAGCAACATCAAACCATTAACGTTTGCAAACTGAAAACTAACTGGTAACGGTAAAAGTTCCCGTAGCGCAGGCATTCCAGATATGTCGATAGTTTTCGTACCTGCTCTAACTGTAGCAGTTATTAACATGACAAGCCCGGACAGTAATGGTAACAAACACGAAATATGTCCATATTCTGCTGTATTACATAGATTTTACACCGCATTTATCCTTGATGTGCTAATTGCATACCGTTTGATGTGTACAGCACGTTATTACCTTATTTAGTTGTTCTTGTTAAGAATTCACCGATGCGGATTACACACTGAATTGATCAATTTTATCAATAGGGAATTTTTAATAGGGGTCCAAAGTTTAAGGTAAAGCCAGATTGGAGAAATGAAATGAATAGACCTAACGTTTGCTCTTGATTTCGATGAAAAAGTAGCTTTAAATAATTATCAATGCGTTAATGGTAAAGTACGTATGTTATTATGTCAAGTCCTGCAGTTCGTTAATCAGCGCTGAGCGAGTTACCTTCGATGGAATAACAGTGTTAATATGCCGCTTAATATAAACTAATATGTATAATTTGTCTCAAGTCGTAATACTAAGTGTTCTAGTGGAAGTCTCAGTAAATATTTGAGGAGTTTAATACTTCAGTACTAAAGCAAACTTTAGAGTGTTCTCCACTATTATAAGCAATTGTACGTTTTCAATAAAGGCAACTGTTATTCATTAAAACGGGTAGATATTTCCAAATGGCGACAATATGAACGGTTACTTGACCTACTACTTTTGCAACTGCATAGACGCTACCATAAAACAGAAGGTGACCTTTCTACCGATAGCCTGCAGTTGCAAACAAAGGAATACACGCATAGTTGAGCTTCTATAGGTTTGCCCGGTTAAATTATTCGAGTATAGTATACTTATGTCGTTCTTTTCGTACCATTTTTCAACCGGAAACTATTTATTATAATTTGTGATTAGTTTTCATTTAAAGTCTTCATTTTATATTTATATTGTTTGACAAAAAAGGCTAACCATCCCAGAGGAAGAGACAAATGCAGCATCTGAACTTTGTAATATCTTCATAATTTCTTACACTTCTTCTGTTGGTAAATGGTAAATTACTAGATCATAGACCAAGATTGAAGAGAGTCACTCTTTTTGTTACTTCGTAAAAAATCATATTTCCTAAACTTTATACTAACACAAGATGTCACCGCATCACATCCATAATTCAGCAGGAATTTTCTACGAGCAATCCTTTACTGCTAACTTTGATTTACGAATTACAAGGTTATTTATGCCTCCATTAAAATGTATCGAACATTCGCAATCTCATTATATACGTTACAAGCACGCATTATGTCATCGAGGTTTCTCTCATACGATAACCGAGCAAATATAACATCTAATAAACGACTGGACGCAGATACCATGTCCGAGTCGATTTCTTGCTTGAACGGGCTCTTCGAGATTACTACGTGATGTAATCAATTGAGCACTACGATGAAAGATAGCCAAAGACAATGAATTCGAATCAATATGTAATCGAGCAACATAAGCGGGACCAAAGCAGAAATGACAAGTCTTCCCCGACGAGATTGGACATGAAAGTAATTAAGAACTCTCCGATTACATTGCCTGTTTCGGTTAGAGAATTGACGTTTCCTCGTTCGAAGTCACATAAATCATCATTGCGAATAGTTTGAGACTAGCAACACGCGTTTCTGTAGAGACAATCTATCACGTGTCACACGTGGATACCGAGATGGTTTTAATAGGATGTCAAGAATGGAAAACCATCGATCGACGATGTTTTGAATAACAACAAAAATGAAAAAGGAATTAAACAGTAATCACTCTGTTGGAGAGAGAGTTCATATACGGCTTTCTTGGACGAACATTTATCATCTTTTTATCTAAAAGGACCTAAGGACTGAGTGAACAACAAATTAAGAATTCATAGCAAAATTCTAAAGGCAGCACTGTAAAAATCCCATGTCTAAAGTGCAACGCAGACAGGATTAACGAGAATGAATTTCACTTTCTAACTATTGTAACCATGCTCTGACCTTACAAAACAAACTTACTCTGATAAATTCGAGTCCAAAAATTGGAAAGCTCAAGGAATATTGTCCATATCCTGTTCCATATATCTGAAGCAATTTGAACGATATAACAACGAGTATTAGCACACCAAATAACAAATCCAGAAGCCTGTGTAGTTGAACGAGAGGCCCTTGTGCCCAGAATTCATCAAATGAGAACAAACCAGTTCTTCCCTCACAGTTGATATCACTCTATACAATAATGCCACCACACCAATGATGGATATCCTGAACAATTTGTAGGGATTATACTGTTCCAATTTTTGACTATGCTCCCAAAGTTTCAATTCTGAGTCTGAATGAAGGCTAAATCGAAAATTATTGCCGAGCAAAACTGCAAACTGCGTTGATTATATTTAAATATTTCTGAAACTCAAAAATTACTATTCTCTAGATTTCTATGCAATGGCAAAAAAGTCAAAATATTTCCTTGTGCAGTTTTCTTCTGATGATTTGAGTACTGCCGACTGCACTATATGCTTAACACAATTCAAAAACTAGCTTAGATACAATTTGAAACCTAGGTGTATTTCCTCTGGGGTGCAGTATAACAAGGCTACCTTAAATCGGACTTGTAAATTCTGCTCGAGCTAAATTCCATCTTTTGACGGGGGTTTAACGAACAAGACCTACATACCCTTAAATACGTCAACATCGCGAGAACTATTATCTTCACCTCAAGCAAATATTCTCTTTGTAACTGCTAGCAGGGGTGTTAGAGCTATGTAAACCGGTTAAGTAGTATACATAGCCTATTCAATGCGTTTATGTCAAATCATGGAGGAACATAGCAGTCGTTCTTAATTCGTTTTCATACGAAGTCGATTACCGTTGTTAATTCTCTCATAAGCATGAACTACCTGTTTGGCTTATCTGCGGTACTGATCTCCTCAAAAATATAAATGCTGCCTACATTTCTTTGTTTACCAAAATTGATCATAATCATATTCCTGAAGGGTTAACAAAAGTATTTTGAAGGGAAAGTTTGAAGAAAAGGTTTCAATTATAATATCTTCCTTCTCAATCAGATTGAAGCTCCAGAGCTTAAGTTTCTTATAATCAAGTGGACATGGTTCAACCACAATAAATTTCAGCCAACAGGATCTTTCAAAGGTAGCTTTTGTGAAACCCACGTTTAAAGTGGGCAATGAAACTTAAAGAAAAAAGTCTTTCCAAATTTTTACTATCTACCAACCACAAGCAATTAGTCAACCACAATAGTCACTTTCAAATCTGTTACGCGGCCCATTACGATGACCGTTGGAATAAAGACAATGTATCTTATCGCGCACTAAATCTTTCTCCTGCGTTTTCTACTCTTAACTATCGATTCTATCCGAAGAAATTTCTATTTTCTTCGACGGTAATAGCGGCCGTAGTTGCGAGCCGGTATCGCTAATCGAAAACGATTGAATTTTCGCTCGCAATTGCGATTTGGATGGACGACGAAACACAATAACACGTTTTTCGTACCTTAACTCGCCATGATCGTAAACCTCAAGCGCAGTCATAACATACGAGGGTTCGAGCTGTTGTGGGCGATGGAGCAATTACCGTGAACGTCGAACTCGCCACCGATGATGGTAACTGGAAGGTTGTTAATCGATTTCAGGTATCAACTTCGCGACATTTATTATGTACGTGTACGTAAATAATATGTAGGTAAAAATATAACAAAAAGAAATATGACTATAGCAACCGTTGCATATACATATGTGTATGTATGACACTATTTAGAGTAGCTAACCGAGAAACCCATTATACGTCATTGTTTACGTCTAGGACTACCAATTTAAATTTATTGCAGTCATCTGACGAATTTGTATTTCTTTCACTCGCCGAGAACAGGTTTTTCGATGAGACGTCTGAAACCGATACTCGAGAAAGATCCTGTAACGTCCAACTCTGTATTGAATTCCTCGTGTTTCTTTCTCTTGTGTTTGCTAGCTAACATAATCTGCTTTGGATTTATTTATAGGAGAATGAGTTGAACTAAAATATAAATTTGATTCTGCATTGCTCAGTGAGAAACAAATTCTTATCCCATTAAAACTGTGTCGAATATAGACATAATTTGTTTGAATGAAATACTGTTAAATGAATCTGAACACCATTCTTCTTTGAAATATATGAAGCCTTACTCCAGTCTCCAAATAGCATAAACCTAATCACCCTCGAAGTATGATTTGCTTTTTAACAATTGAATTTTGAGAAATTAATTGATTCAATGAAGAAGAAACAAAACTGCAGCTTTTATCAAATTTCTAGGAAACTCAAATAACCACAAAACATTTGATGTGGAAGCAGTCAGTGCAAAAGGGTTAACAAACTGCTTTGCATCGTATACAATTCTTCGATCTAAGTGCAGAAAACCACGCTCAATATGCTACTACTTATTCAAGGCTATCCGTATAATGTAAATCATCTCATCCAAAATAAAGTATCAGTTACACTCAGCACGAAAACTGAAAATTCTTTAAGCACATTTCATTCTTCGGGATTATATCGACAAGAAACTTTAGTAAACTTCGTCGACAAGTACATGTGAGCAAAAATTAAAGATGGAATGAGAATGAATAGAGAGCTTAGTTTCGGAAATATGTTTAGGAATAGACTCGGAAACGATGACGCGTTCAGTTTGTTCAAAAAGTCAAAACTTCAGTGGAAATAAACAATTGTGGAGAGAAATTGCCTTATAAGGAAATAAGACTTACTGAATCTTACGAACACACGTTTCTATCACTCAAAATCCAAATCTCAGTGGACTTCAAAATATCTCCAGTTGTCCTCAAAAAGGATAGTAGAACATTCTAAACGAAAATCGAAAAATTATTCACATGTAATTTGCAAATAGCCAGTGCTGTGGTGATTCAGATAAAATTTCAATATTTAAGACTTTAACTTGCATTCCGGCCATTTAATCAATGAAACAAAAGCAAAGTATGAAAAGTGCTGTATTCAGAAATAAATATGGGAAAAGTACATGAGAAAATAGACACCAAAATATGATAAAAGTAATCCTAAGACACGGCACGGTGTTAAAATCAAAGCAGAACAACGCAGAATAGAAAGTTAGATAAAGCACAAACTTCAGAACAATAATAAATGTAACCATTAGATATAAACGAATTAATCAATGCGAAAATAATACGTAGATGTAGCCAAATGGCTAAAAACTAAGAAAAAAAGAGATACACTTTGAGACAATAAATAAGAGCACAGATTATCAAAATGGAAGAGCGCCAAAAATAAAAGATTAGCTGGACAACCACCAATATTTCAAAGGCGATTTATACCCCACAAAACTTAGCAGGACGTTGGGGTATTCCACCTCTACTAAGGATTTTCAATGTAACAAACATCGTATTGGCACAGAGTTAACAGTTTCAGTTTCTATCCGAGAAGAAGAAACGTCTGATATTTTCTGCGATTAAAATCACTTGGCCTCGGCCAATTTTGGCCCTATGACCTTCCAGTCTAGAAATCAACACCCTGGCCACTGTAAGAGGGTTATTTAAAATTAAGTGAAGGAAACGAGGGATAAATATGACTAGCTAACAGTAAGAGATAAAGAAAAAAATAAGAGACCACTTCAATTCTAATCTAATAGATGTATACCGATGCGTATGAAGGATATCTCAGTATATTTCATTCTTCAAGTTATATGCAGCAGCAAATTTTTACTATGATAGACCAAACGTTGAACTATAACATGGTTGAAACTAAAAGTTTAAACACATCTTTCTTAATTTGTAATGCCCAATGGAGAAAATACAGAAAAGAAGACAGCTCAGAAGAACTTTCTTAACAGAAGTTCACCAGGAGAGCCTTACGTTTCTTTGCATTTTCCCCTTAAAGATGACGACATAATTATCAAAATACGTACCCTTCTAGGTATCCTAATCCATGTGGTATTGGTAAAAGCAATTGTGGCTTCAATTTATGATGCATAGCAATCCAAAATGAGTTTTTGCAAACAAAATTCTACTCATAATAAAGAAATTGGTCAATAACGCAATAAGAAAGGTAAATGTTAATGTCTTGAAACCTGAGCGAGTATGAGGAATTTCATAGTTGCTGAAGTTACGAATATCCTCATAAGAATTTATGTTATTATAATTTTCTTAAACGGTCGATGAGAACAAACGCAGTCCACTGGTTCGATGAAGAAAGAAAAAATTGAGCACAATAACAGAGCAGTCCAATCTCTTATTTTCACACTATTCAATTGTTGGAAAATCGTGCCAATGATCTCAGAAAGTCTTCAAAATATATACCACCATAAAACTAAGGTAATAGAAACGCAGCAAAACTAAAAAGAATAGCAACAAGCAAAAGAATATTAGTTCAATTTGCACGCATACGAGTTCGGCCGAGTTGGCTGTTATCTGTAACAAATATGTTTAAAAAACCATAAATTTAGAGTGGTCTTTTGCATAGGGAGTCACTTCTTATATTCTTCAACGCGACCTAAGCTATAAAAACTTCTGAGGAATACAATCTAGTGTTTAGTAACTAGTCGTGCTCCTTAGTTACTATAAAGCGCTGATAAAAATGAATTTCAAGGTGGTCGACGTTCCTTAAATAAGTTTTCGACCCATGTTACTGCAAGAAATATTCAAGCAGCTGTAAACAGTGGTGTGAAAGCAATTAACAACATTTTGCACCAGGATTTGAAGGTGCGTAGGTCAAGAAGAAGAGGGTGTGAAATGGTGCAGATCTACACCAGATCACTTTGACAGTGAGTCGTCTCATCTAATGCATAACATCACCGTAGATGATGAAATTTATCAATACTTTTATAATCGTGACAAAGAGCAACAACAGGCAGTTTAGCTCTTTCAAAATACATAAGTCGGTTATTCGTAAAAACGCCAAAACAAAAAGTGATCTCCACATTTATTGAAATCACTGGATATGTTTCTATTGTAGCACTAGAATAGTGTTAATGCTGAAAAGTTCACTATGGTTTGTTTGCCTCAGGTTCTCCAATACGTTCACCAAAAGTACCCAGGAGATACTTTTTGTATTTTGATAACGCATGGGCTCACACTGCTGCTCGAACAGTTGAGTATTTGAATGTCCAAAATATTAAAATAATGGATCGTTGGCCATATAGTCCAGACCGCAGACCTAATGATTTTTTTGCCTCCACGTGTGAAGGATAAATTACGGGTTTTATATTTTACATCGGTCGAAGAAGCTATGGGTGGAATCATTGAAAAATGAAATAATGATGCTAACGCAGAAAGATTAGAGAAAATGTTTGGAGATTCATTTTCATGGGTGCAGGAATGTGCAAAAGTAACTGTAGAGATTCATACTTCGAAAACTTATAAAGAAATGTGTTTTGTCAATATATTATATACTTTTCCTCTTGTATAAGTTACAGCTTCTCTAGGTAAAATCAGAACAGTCCAAAAAGTTATCGTGAAACTGATTATTGACATAACACCTAGATCGGAAAGAAGATGAATAGGACCTGAAGCAAAATTAACATGGAACTGTGTCAGGCACAACTAAAGTCATCAACATTAAAGGATGATAGTTCCATCGATCATACAGCCAATGATGAAGAAAAGGATCGCAAAGGCTTTGGAGAAATGATCTGACTTTGAAAGAAGGGCATAAAACAATTCGGTGTAGAAGAAGGTAGAGAAGATCTAAGTATATTCAAATACATAAAAGACTAGAAAAAGGGTGGTACACCATTTTCAACAAACATATTGACCAAAGTCGAAAACTATTTATTAGACGTTTTTTATAGTAAAATACATTTTTATAAAAATGTCACCATTCTCGAAGTATCAATAATTTTTCTCAAATATGATTATGTCAAAAACACTTTTACACCGCTTTAGTGTCAAGAGAACAATCTGATGATAAGCAAAATCGGTGATAATTTTCTCAACAACGCACAAAATAGAACGTTTTGTCTATTCCGGTAACACAGATATGTATATCTGCAAATACCTACTAAGTTACATAATTTGGAAATAATGCCGAAATACCTCTTATGTTAGTTATGCGAAAAGTTATGCATGGAAACCGCAAGTCATATTTCCGCAGATATTAACCGAAATAATAATTATATTTTGTAGCCAAGATGCGTTAAATTTATTCATACATTACCACAAATTAGAAGTTTTAAATGAAAGCTACTTTAGGTGTATTTGCTATGTACTGATGTTTCCAATTTTCTTTATAGAATAAAAATCACTACAAAAGCGTTTGCAATTCCTTCAATCCAGTGAACGACAAAACCTTGAAAAACACAAATGGTGCATACAATTTACACAATAAGTGACCACAAATTTCAAAATTGCGCTCGAGTAAAGACAGTATCGAACATTACCCAATCAATTACAAACGTTTAAGTTAAATAAATACCTGGAATACCAGATTAAAGCTAATTCATAAAAACACAATTCCCGAATATTAAGAATTATATTTAGGACCCCTGCTGGTTACAAACTCCTTTTTTAAACGTTCATACGAGGAACTTGCAAGGACAACTGGTAAATTACATACGCTAAAATTAAACCGCAGAGATAAATTCACTTCTTCAAATTACCCGTTAAAACTAATCTTGAACTGTTCTCACCTCGGAAAGTATTTCCTGAGAATTGCCGACGTTGAATTGGGAATTTCTTCATTCTCGTTTTGTCACAACTGTTTATAATACCCGACTTAAAAATTAAACAAGAATTTAGACTTATTGTTGCAGCACGAACAATACGAATTGTTAATTTATTTAATTAAATTCTACAATAACAATTCTCGGATAATCACCTATTGTGGTTGGTTTTGTTGTGAATAATTTGTTGCACATTGTTTTGTATCTAAAGTAGCTTCAGTTTTCATCACTGGAAGGATTCCGTTTGAAGTATGCAAATCTATAAATTTAGAATGAGAGCACGCAGTTAGATGCAAATAATAAGTAAAAAAGATAATGGCAATTTCCCATTTTAATTGAAGATGATTACGTTAGTAATTTACAAAGAATTATGACGTGATTCACTAGGAAACAGTTTACTTTCCGTTGTCAATACTGCTAATTTCTACGGGAATAATTAAATTTTTACGGTAAAACCCAGAATTTTCAACATCGACCACAAAAATCTACCATTGATAATATGAAGCTTGGAGAGTAAACGTACAATTTAACAAATAAGAGAAATGTTGCCTAATAGAGACTGCCGTCGTTATCATCTCACTGCTGCTTCGAACTTTTTACCAATCACTGTATACTCGACCGTCGTTCCACATAAAAAATTAAGGCGCAGCCTCCTTCCTCTTCGGCGGTCTCTATTCACGTCTTCGATATGTGTGTTTCGGGGTTGGCGATCTCGTGAGAGTAGATCCGAAACGTATTCCACTTCTTACTCTCGGCGATGATGTCTGATTCCGTAGAATCGCCCCGGGATGTTACGAAGTGAAATTAACTCGTGCCACGCATTCATCGGCCTCGTACCAGAAGAAAAAGGAACATCGGAAGGACAGCAAAAATAACGACGTTATCGGGTGGAAGGGGACGTGAGCCGCTAGAGTTAAGATTATTATAGCAACAGGTGTCATAGTGTACATCCTACGTAAAAAGAAAGGCTGGAGATATGTGTGCACGATTGTTAGGCTGCTGCTAAATTAGATTGAGGATGGAACCGCAAACATGTTTCAGAAATGAACAAGAATTAGTTGAGCTAAACACATATCTTTGTGATGCTTTAAATCGGAAACGAATAATGCCCACATTTTAGTATCATTACTGATTTCTTATGTACCAAAACAAAATTATGTTCAAGAAGACTGTCAGTTAATAAACAAATTAATAATGAATCAACCCCTGTTCGGAAAAACTATTGTAAAAATTTCGCTAGGTAATAATTACCATAAAGATTCTAGCAGAAATGTACCAAACCAATTTTTCCAAATTTGATTTTTTTTTGTAATATAACAAGAAATTCACGTCATTAAATCATAAATATTCAGTAAATATCTGTTCACAAAAATGTTAACCTCTCCCTTTTTTCTTCATTTAATTAACTTGATATTTAATCCAAAATATTTCTGAATTTTGTTCTAGAAAACCTTTGAAGTTCACTGTAACTGCTAGTGTATTTCTAAACTTCGAACTCATAAATTTCAAAGTTTTTTTGGTCACTATTTGGTGAAACATATAGCAATAAAAAGGAACAGTAGCACACTTGGTTTTTGTTTCAGTGAAATCACAATTAATTATTAGAATCTTTTTATACAATAAATACTATAGGTCTAGATTCTTAGTAATCCCAACAAAGTTTAAATATATGTAAGTATGTGAAGGACGACCACGACTCTTTAATCAATCCAAGTCCAAAAAATGAGCCACATATTCTTCTCTTGTGACGTCAGTGACATAATAATTGCACTTATTCTCAGCATTTGCAACTCTTCGTTCTTAAGGCGGAATTGTAACATCATTATATCGCTGCTCCTTGTAAAAAGCTGCTTGAAGAATTGTTTGTGTTATTATTGTCTTGCGCAGAGTCTTTCGCCTGGTTAATTAAAAAAAAATTATATCAATAACTTTTATTCCGACCCGATGAAAATTTCTAAGTAACTCAAAAAATCGAAATTATTGAGAATATAATATTTATATATAATGTTTCACCGCTTACCTAATTTTACCAATTGTGCACCATCAAATATCTAAAACTTTGATAACACCGATACTTACGGATTATAACAAAATACATTTGGTGGAAACTTCTTGATTCGCCACAACTTCAAGCTTTCCACTTCATTGAATGCAGCAAGACAATAGGCAAAAGAGGGCTGTCATGGTCTCTTTAGTTCATCGTTGTTGAATAATGCAAGCAACGTTGTCATCAACTGATTGAAGCAACTGTTAAGAAAGGGAAAATCAAAGTTTTGAGTTAAGTTTAAACTAGTAAAGAGAATTTCATGTGGGAATATTATCATCGAGGTTGAGGGTGCTGTGGAACTATTGCCATTAGTTAAAACGCAAGTTGCTGAGATTATTTGGCGAGACAGTGAAAATTTAGAGACACACAAAAATTGCAGTCTCATGGATTACTACCTTCCGAGCAAACTCTAGAAGATCTAGCAGAACTTTGTACATCTAATATCAGGCCTGAAAACCTATACTTTAACTGTTTTTACTCTAACGAGTTTAGAACAAATTTTTAGAAACTGCTGAATTGTTTCAGAATTTGCGGTTTTGAGAAGCAGTTTACCATCACAAAAGCACCAAACATTTAACTTTCTATAACGTTGAAACTAGTAGAGATGTATTCTAAGAGAGGTTATTCCTCCTACAGTAGAACACAATGGCCATCATTGATATTGCGATGAACTTTAGATCTCGGATGAATACCTAAACTTTACTCTCTTCGAAAATCTAGAGCTATAAGATTAAATTTAATCTTCATGGATTATGAGAAAATAACTCCAAATCGTTTAAATACAACAATAATTCAATAGCTGTGTTACTAAAAGCATTTTATTTATAGATCCAGCAAGAATGCTAACCGTTTGAAAATTATTAAAATTGGCAGGAAAGAAGACTCTAATTTCTATACCTATAAAATTAGAGACGAACTAATCAGAATTCGATATGAATGAACACTCCGCGAAGAATGGAAATCACCCAGTAGTTATTTTAGTAGATACTTCGGATACAATAATAAATCCATTAAAGCATATTAAACTTAGTGCCCAATTTCTGCTTATTCTATGTTTCTCTTCGTGGCTATTAATTGTGAAATTACTATAATTGCCTTTGATGTCAAATATTGTTTGAGTAATTATGTAGTGATTTCTACCGGCTGTGCAGACGTATCTTAATATATATAATAATATAATTCCAAAATAAGTAACAATTTTGGAGAAAAACGAACTAATATGTTAAGTAGAACACCAAAGCACCAACGGAAACAGGCCAAAAATCAGAAAACCTATGAGAAACCAATGAAACTGACGGAAATCATAGATGGAAACCAAGACATTAAGGCAACAAATAATACGTATTATAAATGAAGTTGAAAAGCAGTTCCAGGAGCATCCCACCAGTACAAATAAATTAAGTCAAAATACCAGACGAGTGCCTGAAAAGAAAGAGACATATCCAAAGCAATTAAGAAAGACATTATAGAGTATAGTGCAAAAACAATTGCTACAATCATAGTGAAAAACTGAGGAACGAAGGTACTCTATCTTTGTCAGAGTGAAAATATAATATCTAAAAATTGAATTGAAAAATTAACAAAGACACTTTCAACAAACGAGATAGATATTGTGACAGCACTATGACGAACTATATACTAAACTGTCAAAGAAGTTAACCACTATTCCCAAAGTACAAAACCAATGTTTACAAGATATTCCTAGTGTTAGTATATATGGAGCAAAGGATTCTTTAAAGATACGAAATAGAATTAAACACTTGGTAATGGTGAAATAGTTATTGAAGCTGTAGAAGTCGGGGGCTCACTACTGCTAAAAGAACTGTGTAAACTTTTCAATGGTTGTTGCGTTAAAAAGTACCCTCACAACTATAGGCCGATAAGTTTACTCTACCGTCTTCATAAACTTTTTAAGAGAAGCATTACTAAGAGACCGGAATATCAATTAAAGAATTATCAACCAAGAGGGCAAACCGGGTATCGACCAATATTTGGTACAAATGATCGCCTTCAAATGATTAGAAAGAAAATAAAAGGCATTTGCCAATAACCTCAGGCTTGTGTAAAACTTCATGAGAATCGTAGAGCAGAACAAAGAATACAAAGGTAAGCCATTCGCGCAAACTGTTCAATACATTACTTGAGTCCATATTTAGATGCATTCACATTGCTCACGTGGCAGATAAAGTCAACGTAGAAAGACTAAGTCACTTATAGTTCATCGACGGTATTATCATAACAGTGGATCGAATAGATACAGCCAAACAGATGCTGAATAGATAAATACAGCATCTCAGCATGTAAGCTTGGAGATAAACACCAGCAAAACTGAGTTACCTCTGCAAGTAGAACAAGTATTTAACAAGTTACTTCCTATAAATATCCAGGAAACTAAATCTTTAGGAGAGAGATATGCGAGGCCTTCAGAGGAATAGACTTAGCATGGGCGGCAGATTATATCGTGTGTACACCCTACACTAACGTCAAAGTGAAAACAATTACACTGAGCAAAAACCTATAATATTAAACGGATTAATACAAACTAGATCAGCACTGCTCAGCACAAACAGAAGTAGACTAAATTAAGAGAGGCTTATGTTCAGCAGTGGACAAAGATAGCTAATTGATGAAGATGATAAAGAAGAAATCAAAATTTTTTCGTAAAATTTATCATATCTTTAGGACTCTTCTGGGCTACTACTATTTCCATGAAGAACTGGAAATAAAGTCATAGTGGACATACTCACCTTGCTGATGGACACCTTTATTTTTTACCTTTTGTTGTATGTCTACCCTGCCCCCTCTCCCCTCCGCGAAAATAATTTACTTCCCACCCTAAGTATCTCCTTTCGAAGAATTTTACCATGGTTGCAATACGTAGTGTTCCAGATTTATTTATTGAAGCAGTAAACTGAATGTGTCCAGTGCCCCGTGGGATGCCCTTAATCTGGCATCCTTCCCCTTGGCCTCCCCAGCCTCTTCAAGAGTACTACGAGTACTAGCTTCATTACTCTTGACGAAACCGGCAATATGAACAGAGAAACTTCGATTCTAAATAGTGACATACGGGAAACCCATATCTAAATTTCTACTATTAAACCCGGCCATTTAGGGTTTTTCAAAATTTTAAGACTTTCGACATTAATATTCCCCATAACCAAATTTTAATCTTATTTAGATTTAATTTTTTTATGGAATTAGCCCTTTAAAATTTTCCAAAAACTTCAGATTTTCCAATTTTTTAATATTAAATAGTCCTAAAAAATTTAGGAAATAGAAGCTTTAAAGTATTTCAAAATGTTAAAAATATCTCGAAAACTCAGGCTCCATCAGTATTCGCCATAACTTCCAAATTTTCTTATATCTACATATGTCGATATTTTTAGTTTTATATTGAAGATTCGTAAAAATTTAAGGGCATAGAAGCTTTAGAAGTTTTCAAAACTATTTTTCAAAATGAAGAACGAAACAAAAATTGATACCCCACCAAATTTTCATCATATGTTCTGTGTAAATGATTTGCTTAACGCTGTATCTCATACACCACCTTCTCAAGATGAAAAGCGATGACACTACACGTAAGCAGAACAGTAAGAACAAGAGAGATAGGAAGAAAAGTAATTATTACTGACCTATAATATAATGCCGGGGGAATCTCATTTTCGACGATGGTACCATCATTCTTAGGATATCACGCAAACGATGTGTCGATTATCTTCGTTGGACCACCGTGAATAACATTGTCTGATGTAAATGTGGATGCGGACGATAGTATGTCTGCTATGTTGATTACCGTTCGTTCATTTACGAAATGTAAAAGGATCACACGAAAATTAGACCTGCTTTGACGTGATCAATCCCAATTAGTAGGAAAATGATGGGAAAGCAATAATGAAATTCAATATTTATATAGTTTATCACACTTTTTCGTGTACACCAGCAGAGAAGAATTTGGGTGTACTCTTTTTATCCCTATTTACATAAAAATTTGTAAACACATGGTATATGATTAGTATTGCAAATTTTGTGTCCAAACATCTAGTGTTTCTTCGTTTACTACCTATCTAGTAGAGACAGAAAAATGCTTGAGAGAGGGAGTTAAATTTGTAATATAAAAATACGGTGAAAGTATACAACGTGGAGGAGAATGCGCCTTCGTAATAGGCTTATCTATGGTGTTGGCAAAAAGTTAACTTTAACTTTCTACATTTCTTAGTCTTGAAAGGAATATAATTATTAAAATTCTAAGATCCCGTGGAATGTATAATAACCAAATAGGAAAATTAACTTATGCTTTTATCTACATAAATTACAATTTATATATAATTGGTGTATCTGTGTCTTTCAATACTGTCGCCATTACATTTATTGTAAGTCATGCTAATATAATGTACTTATATAAATTGAACGAGGGTATGGCTTAATGGTGAAAGGGCGATAAGCAACAAACTGATTATAATAGATGAGCCAAAAAAAGAAAAAAAGAAAAATAAGATCATGTTTCTAATTGCTATTTATATAAGTTTCCATCTGGGTAGTGCGACAATAATTAATATTTCTTAATAACGCTAACGAGGTCAATTTTCTGTTAAATTAAAATTTCGAAAATGCAATCTACTAAGTATGTATTTGGAGCAGAATTTTTTGGTCAATGCAAAATTCCTTAACAACTCTAAACAAACTAATTAAAACGACCAAATTACAAAAAAATATATTTATTTCTGTATGACTGAAATCAGGAATAAATGTATAAAAATCATTGCTATGTTTGCTATCGTGATAAATTTAATAACAATCACGGTCTAAAGCGTCATCATCTATATTACAAAAGTTGTGGTCTTCATATTTATTGCTTTGTACACGCATAATCATCGCTGTGGTTTAACATGTATTGTGAATTTGAAATAAGCTAAAACAGGACATGACCGTATGTTTTGCCATGCTCTAAGAATCAATGCTCATTGCATTTGATGATCTCTGAATCATATAGGTGATTCTTATATATTTAGTAACTGATTTTATTAACCTTTATTATTTTCTTCGAATTGGATTTTACCTTTGGATATTTCTTGACATATTTCTTGCCATAGAATATTACGCCTTATTGGTAGATCAGGTATATTTTCATTATGGAGGAGGATCCTATAAAGGCCTTTTGTGTTTTGGAATGAAATTACGGTTCTGTTCTTGAGTTAAGGAATACCAAAAGAAGCTCTCCCAGATATGTATGTAATGTAATGTATAATATACTTAAGACAATTAATGCCCGTGCGATGTTAAGTGAAAAGGAGCCTAAAACGGGTATTCGTTCTGCGGATTGATGAAATAACTAAATCGTTGTATCTCTCAATAGTTAATTATATACATGTATTTTATAAGTTCTTCAAAGGTGTAATACATGATAACAAGTATATTGATGTATCTTATGTCTTAATTGCTAAGTACTTCACAAACATGGTTATAGTTTTGTAATAAAAATTTTTAATCATTATGTAGCGAAATTTTAGTTATTGACAAATCACATTTCATTTTCCATATGAATAATATGCAACTGAAATATAACGAAATAAAAATTAGATCAAGCACAAAACTGCTCCCAAATAATAATTCTCGCGCAATATAAAGAAAGGAAGTAATTATTTTTGGCTTATATGGATAATAAAAGTTACAATAGCTAAATAGTGCAGAAACGATTTCAAGAGAATTTAATTATGCACCCATTCTAAGCTATTTCTATTAGGATAATCATTGCAAAAACCTAATGTATTCATTCCATTTCTGGCACCTTCAATTATTACACAGTTCCAATTTTATCACAACGAATTCTATTTGGGCTAGTAGCACCTCATTTTCAATCAATTTGAAAGTAAATATGTTACAGCATAATACAGATTGAAATTAATATTAGTTTCCACGATTTTATCTGAAGGCAATGTCGGAATGTAGATCAACTAATCACCAAAAATAGGTCACATCTCGAGACTG
The DNA here is from genome assembly GCA_038088585.1 of Chrysina gloriosa. Lineage (NCBI taxonomy): Eukaryota > Metazoa > Arthropoda > Insecta > Coleoptera > Scarabaeidae > Chrysina > Chrysina gloriosa. The sequence continues at coordinate 25,517,438 of CM076089.1, forward strand.
ACTGGCGATATTACGAATTTTCTTTGTTCGTGTTAAAAGGCGTTAGACAAATTTAAGAAGATATCACTTTCAGGGCTAAACAAAGTGGGAATCGCCAGAATCTCGTATGTTACGTAACGACATACGAAATCGAAAAACCAAAATTCATCGATAACAGTGTGTTAGCCTAATAACGAAAACTAATGAGAGAACTTGAGTTTTCTTTCGTCATCGTATTCTTCGTATGGAAACATATCTAATTCACTCGTCCACTCTTTTATCAAGCCCTAGTCATAACTCAAAAACCAGTGGCTATAATTAGAATTTTCTTTCACAATTATGCACTCCGCAACTCCTTATCAAAATACGTCAAATAAACTAGGAAGGACAACACATTCTGGATTAAAGGAAACCGGAATTAACCAGACTTTCGAGAAAAGTCGACACTAAACAAAAATTTGCAGAAATTGCAAAGCTAAAGATATTCAAATGAATGTACTTACATCTATGGACAGCACCAATTTCTAACTAAGTGTGAGGTGTCAGCAGAAATAATATATCGTAATATTTGGTATCCATTTTAAGCTAACAGGGGTTACGCGAAGGTTCGAAAAATATAGCACATGTGGGCATTTCTTCTCTAGGATTCCAGGAATCATGATCCACGATGATCAAGAAATTTCTATTCCTCAGGCAATTGTTGATGCTTTTGCTAGCGTGTTTTCTAATGCTTTTCAGCCAAGCTCTTCACTTGTTTTACCTACCAGCCTAAATACTAATATCATTTGTTTGTGTCCTGTCACGTCTGAGGATGTTCTGCGATGTTCAAGGAAGCTAAAATCTAATGGAACGGCGGGTCATGATGGTTTGCCTAGCTTTTGTTAGGGACTGTGAGCCAGTGCTCTGTGGTCCACTCTCATATATTTACAATCTTATTATTAAAACCTCCACTTTCCCTGACACTTGGAAAACTAGCAGAATTATCCCTGTTTACAAAAGGGTAATCGCTCAGTTGTTACTAATTATAGGCCCATCAACATTAATAGCAACTTCGCTAAGTTGTTGGAGTGTGTTGTTTATCAGCAGTTGGCGGCTGAATCTAGAACCCTACTCTCTCAACACCAGCATGGCTTCTTATCTGGTAGATCTACATTAACCAATCTAGCAGAAGTTTATTAGCAAGTCCTTGGATAACCGCCTTCAAGTTGATGTGATTTACACGGATTTTACTAAGGCGTTTGATAGTACCATCTTATACTGCTACATAAATTGGACGATTTTGGCTTTTCTCCAAGTCTCCTTAAATTAATGCAATCATGTCTTGGTAATCGATCTAGCTATGTGTGCTTTAATGGTTTTCAATCCGGCCATTTTACCCCAGCATCTGGGGTACCGCAGGGTTCTGTTCTGGGTCCGCTGTTGTTTAATATCTTCTTGAATGATTTGCTGGAACTACTTGACTGCCGTGTGTCAGCTATGCTGACGATCTAAAAATTTTCACTGAGATTAAAGACCTAAATAATTGTTTCGAACTGCAGAGGAACCTGCAGATCGTCTATGACTGGTCCACACGTAACAGAGTTTCTTTAAATGTGGACAAGTGTGCTGTTGTCTCCTTTGGTAGAGTTGCCAGCCCCACAGTATTCTCTTATAATGTCAATCGAATTTCTATTCCTCGTAAAACACACTGTAGGGACCTTGGCGTACTGTTTGACGCTGCTCTACGTTTCACGGACCACATTCTTGAAACTTGCAAAGCCGCTACTAAATCCTTGGGTTTCCTCATACGTTCGTGTAAAGCCTTTAATAACTTGAGTGCTTTGAAGTCCGTTTATTGCGCCTTCGTCAGGAGTAAGTTGGAGTACAGTTCTATAGTTTGGTATCCCTCTTACTTGTATCAAGAAATTGCCTTGGAAAGAGTGCAGAAACGTTTTTTAAAGTTTCTAAGCTATAGAATCGATGGATTTTACCCTCCCAGATCAACTGATTACATCGCATTACGTGAAAGGCATAATCGAATCCCTAGGTGACAGAAGAAAGTATAGTAGTGCGGTTTTCTTGCTTAATTTAATTAATAATGTTGTGGAATCTCCCGTGCTGTTAGCTGAGGTTGACTTTGCGGTCCCATCTCGCTCTACTCGATCAGCTGATACTTTTCGTTCAGTCAGGGCTAAAAGTAATGTTTTGTTTAAGGCCCCTGTGTCTCATATGACTAGGAACATAATTAATGTTTTTCCGGATCCGTTTAGATAATGTTTATTGTACTTGTGTCTTGATTTTGTAGCTGTTCTTGTGTATTGTTTTTTGTTTTCTTGTATAATTATCCTGTAATTGGAGATTTTTCTCTGTTGGGTAATAAAGACATATTATTATTGTTAAAGCCATATTATTATTATGAAGAAGTCACAAAGGAAGAAAATATTATGTGCTTTATAGGATAACCAACAATCATTCATGAGGCTTTCCTCTTTTGGTTTCTTAAAGATGATGATATCAATTTGTGGAAGTGTTTCGCAGCGATAAAGATATGGGCATACAAATTTTACTTTTTACTTCCTTTCGTTTTGTAGTCTTTGAACTGTACTCACAAAATGTAGAAGTAGTATAGCTCTAAAGATAAAATGTAGGTTTACAGCCATCGAGAAATTTTACTTTCATTAAATTACATTTCAACGTTCCGTCACACTATCGCCCTGTGTTCAGTACAATTTAAGAAATAGATTTACTTCATTTATGAAGACAGACTTGAAAATGATGAAAACATTCTTATAAAATTAATCGTAAAAATAGCAGTATAATGGGAACCATAAACGAATAGACTGGTTTAGAAATAAAGGATAGGACGATAGGAATCAGAAACCAGAATGACTTATGAAAACTGCGATTTATTAACAAGGTACCTAAAGATACTTTAAATCAAACGACAGGGGAGTTCAAAATTGTTTATGAAAATTGTTATCCGGGAAGAGACCGGAAAATTTAAGAAAAACAGAAATACAACAAAACGACACTTTTATCCTTTTGATACGCTACAATAAACTTCCTCGTTCGACCATCTTTCCAGTCGCCTGTAACGAATACGAAAGCCTCTAATCCGACGTGCACGGATTTCCATCTGCCAGCTTCGTATGAGATGCAGTCTTACGACATCGTCCAAGTAAGTTCTCAGAGGAGTACTTTTAAATACGCAAGTGTAGGCCTTTCCGTGTGCATTCCACCTTAATTGGAAAGCATAATCGGAATGAATTGAAAACGCAATTACCATCCGTAATGATATGCGTGGATTAAGAATGGATTTAATTAGTAAAAGGTTAGCTGCTACGACAACAAGAAACTAAATGCTAAATCGTAATACGAAGTGAAATTAAATACCGAATACATTCGGCAAGGGGAATACGAAGATCTATATTACATTTTTGAATATGTATACAATTGAAGTTTTCTTTAAAATCAATTATGTTGTCTATTGAAATTATCATTCCTACGGGGTTTATCGGGATAACAACCTATATATTATTTTCTTATATTACATATGTACAATAAGAAGAACATAAGACATATTACGCTTGGGCTACAAATTTTATATTAACTTTTCTAGGAGATATTGATGCTTCAATACAGAATAATTTTTAGAAAATACCTACTTTTGTACTGTAAAACTCTAAACGATGCAATATACAAAATAGTATTTATTTCAAGCTTGTCTGTTTTGTAAATTTAACGTAAACATCCTCCACATTCACTTACATTTCTTTGGAATAGAAAAACTAATAGTACTAACCAAACATTTGAAGCAATTATTTTAAATCGTATATATATTTAGCACATCTTGAAAAACGATATAAACGTATCAAAGACACAGTCTTTCGTATTTAAGGAACCAGTTTTGTTTTCTCATTTAACGTGTTTACAAACATTAACCATGGTTTTAGAAAAAATTCTTTCCAACATATATAACCGGTTAATAAGATTTGCATATATTGACAATAAAATACATCAATATCAATGTTGCATAGAACACACTTCTAAAATACGTTTGTGCCAGACGTTGAAAAATATCTGGAGAAAATAGAGGCGTCTTTGAAGTGCTTTCAAATATTTTCACTGTAGCGTGTCGAGTGGTAATATGTAGATAGTACGTGGCAATTTCCGTTGATTGAAAAATTCTTCAATACTAATAATCTAGTAGCGAAACACTTTCCTTTGATTGTTACAGTTTTCCTAAATTAAAGTGCTTAATGTGGTAAATGGGTGGGAACTCACTTTATGTTGCAATAATCATTTTGTTAAAAAAACAAATGTAACTGGAACTAGTAGAAATTTATGTACTACTATGTACTATAGTATAAACTTTATGCGTTTAGTAACTGCTTTAAGAGGAAAACTTTAAATTATCATATATGATTTCAATCCCATAACGGGGAACCAGCTGCAAATGCAAGAATTTTAAGTAACTGATGCTAGCAATAAATGTAATTAATGTGTATCTTCAGAACGTTTTGTACATTGCTTAGAATCAAAATCTTCAAGGTGTCAAATAAAACTTTCAGGAATAAGAATTTAGAATTTATGTATGATGGGTGTTATCAAAAATACCTGTATTTAAAGATTTATAGATGTAATCGTACTTTGTTTGTAGCAAAATTAAAAATAACTGTCATCCGTAATTTGAAAATGATTCTCAATGCACATCCCAACACTTACTTTGTTACTGCGAATGCGAATTTAGTTGTTGCTTTAGTTTCTTAACATTTCAATGTTTGAAGTGAATCGAAAATCTAAGATTGTCCTCGTTATACGATTAGATACTATGAATTTCAAGTTCCCATATTCAGTGAAATATCTTAGAACATCTTGGAAATATCTTCGTCAAATATTGAACGTGTACATATGTGAACATATATGTATGCTGCTCCAAATGTTGATTTGCGCTTAATTGGGACACAAAATTTGATTTGATTGACTTCTTCAGCAACTAATTTGGACCTCAACGGTTCGATGAGGAATCCCTTTACGTCAAGTGTGACTATGAAGACCTGCCCCCTCCTACCTCCCCCTTCCCCCTCCCCCATTATCTTCTTCTCAAATTTGTCTTCATTCTATCCGAACCTGAGACACTAGGTAAAAATATTTTTGTGCTGCCTGACCGAAATTCATCTAATTTCTTTGTTTTTCTTAGTTTTATTGTCTTATCTTTATCAGAATATTGAATTTTGAGCACAAGATATTTATTTAATCTCGGTATATAGCTATTTTTGCTTGTCTGTATCTTCCAACTTATGGCTCTGAGACCTTACGTGCAATACGTATATCGTTGAAATCACCTATTAGTCGAAAATCCAAGAAAAATAAACAGTTTCGTTTAAAAAATTTGTCAACAACAATTGCAATATCAAACCGATGTAAAATACGGAAAAGAATGTGCTATTAAGAATTAAACTTAACCTGTCTAAGGATTTAAAAAAGGTCTTATTGGTTTGGCATGGAATAATTTTATTCTATACTTTATACACACACGATGTATGTACTTCTTCACTTCCAATATGATCTTCATTTCCTTTCAATTTACCCATCCTCCCATGGACCATGCAAGAACTTGAAGTAGGTAACTGATATCAATAACATTTTAAAGTTGTGCTTGTACTTACAACATTTCACATCTCAAACTTTCAAATCGAGTCTACAATAAGAACTTATTATAATAATATAAAATGTAGAGGAATCTCTATAAACGACCTAATAAATTAGGTGCGCTAATGGGCACAACAACAAGTAACCGTGCAGAAGCACAGTTTGCATATTCCAATAATCCGTGAGGAAAATTAAGCTTTGTCAATCGCAGACTGTATACCGACAGTAGTACCGATTGCAGATTGTTAACTGCCCATTAATGCACCTAATTTATTAGGTCGTTTATAAGATATCCTCCACATTTTATTTTATTAAAATTCTGCCTCTCTAAATTGTTCATTAGTAATAAAAAGTTAGAATTTATCACTAACTGTAATTCCCGAAAATATCTGGAAAAAGAAATTACTATATTCAATAATTTGTAGATGTGGTCACATTTCGTTCATTGCCAAACTATGAAGTAAAGTAACCCCAATCACAGCAAATTTCGAAATAACTCTAAATATTTGTGTATTACAACGACAACAATAAACATATACGGTGTAGTGCTCTTAATTTCTATTACGTGTAGTTTCTCGAATTTGAACAGGTACGGGGATATTACCTTATTAATATTTCAACTCAGACTTCTACAATTGTTACTTGAAATTAGTGTTGCCTCAGAGGAGAGCTTTAGTTGCATTAGGGTTCAAGTAATAGTAAATAAAGGACTGAATTTAGGAAACTATAGGCGTAAATTTTTACAACCAGTTTCACAGCTACACACATCCAATACATACTTCTAGGCTTCAATTAACTCGCAATAAATACACAGTGTTTAGTGTTACCAGAAACCATTGTTTATGTCCAAAGCGTCATATCTTCCATAGTGTACTTATTTCGGTCTTACATTGTTGTAAATCACATTGTATTTGCTGAAGTCACCATTACATCTCTGTATTTCTGATGCATACTTACCTATATCTAGTCTTCCTACAACTTAGGCATTTGTTCTAGATCCCACACAATTCACTTTTGTAAGTATGAAATCCAAAAGAAATGTGGAAATATTAAAATCAAGTCACTTTAAGATACGTACGATGTTCTCAAGAGTGCAAGTATTCGTATAGGGGCGTAAAGAAAACTAACAATTCTAAACATGACACATTAGTTAGGTATAGGTTAAGGTATAATTTTAAACATTCCAGCTCCTGTATGTCAGCAATGATCTTATAACTTTTACATATTTCAAACATTGGGAATAGTATGTATTTGGCAATAGGATGAAATCAATATTTAATTTGGAAACTTAATATAAACGTTGCAATTCCTCCAACTTGTTGATCATATTGACTCAACATCTATGAAATCTGTCGCACGTAGTTACAATCTCATGTGCCCCTAGACTATGAGGCCAAGACGACCAATGCCACTGCTGAAAAGAATGTAAATAAATATTAAATTTTAGTCAAATCGTGATGCTTAAAGGTGCCCACCTATTCCGAATATGCTGATCTACAATCTAAACATTCCCTTATAGACAGAAGTGGCCAACTTTAAGTATCTGAAAGTGCAGAAGATAAAGTAATAATTTGAACAATTTCTGATAGCTGCTGAAATCCAGAAAGTTGTTGTCTTCATTTCCACTAACTACTGTAACAAACTTCAATTAGCAATCCAATACAAACATTAGTTTACAGGTATAAACGTTAAGTCTTAAACGATTACTAACAATCAAAACAAGTTTACATTCTCAACTCCCATACAGTACACACTCATACAATGAAATCACACCCGAAGTGGGTGTCAATACGACTTTGATCCACAAAGACACGTTGGACGACCACACCACAAGCAATTCAAAACGAGTGAAATAGAAATTGCAACAGATGTTCCCTCCTTCTTTAATTTTACCAACGCAACCATCCCGAATTCGGATGTCTCTCCCATGGACGAACCTACGCAATTTTTCAAAACGCTCGCTTCCACGGACACATATAAATAAATATATACAGTACCTACATTCATTCGAACAAACTTTGCGAGAGAGGATATCAAGGCCAACTGGTCTCCGGACGGCCGGTTCTTCTTTTGTCACGTGCCACGGCAACTATTCGCTAGTACTAGCACGCGAGATGGAAAAAGGAACGAGGGGATCCTAACCGAATTCCGAATGTTACTTGATGAACGTCGCCGCTCGTATCCTCTTCTTCAAATGTCAAATGAGTTGAGGTCTTTCACAAGCTCATCCGAAAGTTTCGTAATTCATAAAATTATGATGTTTATGTTTGTTTTGTTATCGAATGAAGTGATGGAATGTAGAAAACTAAAGAAAAATAAATATCAGATTGCTTGTAATTTTCAAAGTCGATGTAACTTCAACATAACGTAGAAGTAACAAAAAATGGATACAATTCTTAGAATTAGACGCAATTGACATTTACTTTTACATAACGTTTCAATTATTAGACGCGGAAAAATGAGCATTACAATTATATAGAAATGAAAGAACAGAGCATTGCGAAATCACACATTTATTATTAATAGTTTACTTATACTCACACCTTTATAATATTTATAGTCGATCTCGATGAATATTAGCTGTCCTTTTCTAAACGTACACATGCATATGGATTAAATACATACTAATGACGCAGTGATTGTCTCAACGGGAAATGAAAGGACATATGAAGGCAATTCGTTAGCATATTCTCAAAGACGCGATGACAGTCCGATGGAAATTCGAAGGAAAATGCCATTAAAATTTTAAACAACATCGCGTCGTCACAATCCGACCTTGTTCTTCTTTTTTAAATTTTGCGCTACAACGACAAACAAACTTGTTTCGTGCGTAACAGCAACTTCTGCAAAGTCTATAATTGAAAATTGACAAGCAAACAAGTTGTGTTATGTAAAATATGGAAGAGGTGGAGGAGTAACGATAATAACTGGAAATTATTTTTTATGTCGAGTGTTCATTGATGGTTGACGGTTGATCGATACAAATTGTATAATAGAAAATGGCCGGAAAATTAAGAGGATAGGGCATATTTTCGATCCAGCAGGTGTATATTAGCTATATTTTCTATATTGTTTAAAATCTTATTTGTAAACATTTAAGTTCCCTCGTTTCTCATACATGAATTTACGCTACTAGATTATCCTGGAACTAGATGATTTATAGTATCGTCAGAGATGTTGCCCTAGCCTTCTTAACTTTAGGCCCAAAGATGATCTAAAGTACAAACAAACCTGACAAATCTGAGAAACGAACAGACCACGACAGCATTATAACTTAATTCTGCTCTAAAAAATTCTTGGTGTATGAAGATGTTGTTTCTCCGTGAGTCATATAAGTCCAGAAATAAGTTTGAAGTTCTAACTTGCATCAATCAAAGTAGAACATGATTTGTTCCTGAAATTACCATAATCAACTTAGTGAAGAGCTACCAGATATCAAAAAAATATAAAATGGAGAAGGCACTCATAAGCAGTAAAAATTAAGAAGGATGCCGGAAGAAGATCATATATTAATGAGTTGATTATTAAAAGAAAAGGAGATTTCTTATCACATTACTCAAGGTATTATTAAATTAATGTCTACAAAAAAAACATATCAGTAGATGGTTATATACTAACTAATAACTTAAATTGCCCAAAAACTAGAATATTACAAACCAATACAGGACGTCCGAAAAAGATACTTATATAATAAATTTTATTAGATATAATAATTTGAACAACAACAAACTTATATGGTTTCATTTCAGGGACAGTTCTAAAGAAACACTATTTCTCAGTGGTCTAAGCGTAGATTACAAGGTGAATTGAAAACTCAAGAACCGAATTTCCGATTTTCCACATTGCTTTAACCATACAAAGTAAATATAAAGCAGGGGAACGGTCAATTATCTTCATTAGTTCCAAAGTCATTTTGTTAAAAATTGATATGCATATACAGTCAATATTAAGTAATTGATTTCATTTTTCTTAGACTTTTGGTTTGAGAGAAAATTAACCTAAATTAACCTTTCCAAATGGTTCACCCTGTATATTTCTTCATTTTTATTCAAGATTCTTTTCCATACAAAGTAGGTAAAAACTTAAATTAGAAAGTTTTCATACATCATCAAAATACCTTTGATCACAGTAAGTCCCAATTTGGGTTATAGTAATTATTAAGAATACTTTACGTTAGAAAGTTAGAAAAAAAAAAAATATAGCATATTCAACACGAAAATCAAATCGCGAAGTTGGTAAGTCTATGGTAAATACGTAGGGTTGTAAGGTGATTTGTCGTATTTTGACTTTGTATGAATATTTTATACTGTATTTTTTTACTTTCCTCGACGTACTTGTCAAATCTGCATTAGAAAATAAAGAATATACAAGTGTTCCTTTGAAGAAACTAACTTGAGTTAGTTTCCTGCAAAGTTGAAAATACAAAGAAACAACAAGAACTAGTTTCGAAAATGTGGGAAAAAGAAATTTAAAAGCGTAGATCTAAAACAAATTCATATTTGATAACAAATAGGAGTCTCAGCTGTGAGATAAAATAAGTTTCAAGTTATTTTCAAAATCAAAAATTCAACCAGTCCTTTAAACAGAATTTAATAAAATACATTGTAGCATTTACACACCAATCAGTACAATACATATGTACATCAAAAACCTAAGTTGGGAATAAAAGAGCCAATTTATGCTGCACACGTACTCGAGGAAAAGGTTGCAAAATCATTAGTTAGTCAATTTTATTAATATCACGTACATTTCCCGGTAAAAAAGTCATTCATTAGCTATTCGTCGTGAATTATGTTTCTTCCTTTTAATATTCTATAAATCTTAGAAATTCATTACGTAGTTATTTAATAAGATTTTTCATATCACACGACCTTCCCCATTTAATTCACTTAACACCAATAAAACACATTTCCCAAAAGTACCTACCAGCACAATCAACTATTTATTAAAAATTTTATGCGCACCCGCGTTTAAAATTCAAATCAGTCGATAGAACCAAGCAGGTGTCGTATTTTATCCTGCCGTAATTTATGAATAATTTCAGACGCTGTACACTTGGAAATGTATGTCGTATATGCCTGCCATAGGATTGTCATTCATGTCCCGTAAACTAATAAATGTTTTACCTGAGAAGAACGTCGTATGCGCGTAGACAAAGAAAGGCGCATTTTTTTCACTATAAATAACAATGAATGAATCGTACAACAATGCTTTGATGGTACCTTTCGTTTTTATGGTCATAAAAATTCTTACTAAACAGTTTGTGGATTCAGGTAATCAAACATATGGTCGAACCGTTACACTGTAGGTAATTTGACCTGTTTTCTTGGCAAAAATTAATTAAAGCCAAACTGCTGGACCGATTTAACTGATCTTCTGGATTTGAGCTTTGGAAGACTGCAATATCGTGATAAAGCGGATATATATCACAATTCCTAATTTTGCTTTCGTGACTTATATTCAAATACTGGTCTTTTGTGAAATTGTTCTCTAGCAAGAAGGCCAGAGCTTCATCTGCTGTTAAGCGATCTGGTGTATTTTCCTTACCAAGCGCAAGTTTTCTACTTTTTACGGTCTTGGTGGACTAACTAGGGTTTCTTTGAGAACCGCTACCATATCGGCTTGCTTTTGCTTTCGAGCAGAAATTACATTGGTCTTTTGAAAGGTCCTCAGCATCTTTCCTCTTCAACCGTGATTTTTCCCTAAAGTTCTTTTTGGCACGTCCGACTAAAGATGCGCTGGCAGTTGCTGACATATTAACATTAACAACGAAATCAGAATTCAGCCAGAGTGCGTTTTGTTTGTAGAATTGAAAAATTTTCGTATGTGATTTCTGCCATCGTACTAACAAATTTTTACAGAAAGTTCGGACTCTCTCCTTTAACACAATCGAATCTTCATCGAAAATATAGTTATGTGTTATTTTATTGAGGATGAAGTTGTAAACGGCATGGCTCTTTTCAGATTTGCGTTTTTCTTCAAACCAAACATTCGCCAGTTCTTTATATTGCAAGTGGACACCGTCTACAAAAAAGCATATTTCTCAAAAATCGAACAAAAGCGAATCACGAAAATTATGAAATAAACCCAAAATACTTTACTGTCTCTGTGCTTTTGATAGTTTCAACGCAGCCAAATACGACCAAAATGTTAAAAGCTTCTTATAAATGAATTTTTGTAAAAAACTTTTTTGAGGTTATTTCAGAAAATCATTTTTTCTGCCAAAAAAGGTTCCAATGAAATATTTCTCATTTTCTTTTATGACCTTGCCATCCCTATTTTCTTTCATATTTCAGTTTATTTACAATTTCTTTTTATATATGTTTTAAACTCTTTCAAACTTCTTAGAAAATTACAGTGAATATGCTCCGTGGAATACGTTGTTCATAGATAACAACTTTGACAACCCGCCAATCAGGCGTTACTTTGTTTAATCAAAAACAAATTACACAGTGATTTGATTTGCTGTTTTCTCTATCGAATAGCAATAGCAAAAATGTCATTATTGTAAGTGCGAAAAATGACTTTCTGCAAAAATAACGGGTCAAATTACCTATAGTGCATTAGGGCGTAATAACCAATTTAATTGGTAATTCAATAAACTTTTGGTGACTGTGTTAGATAGATATAGTCTGTTAGGATTTTAATAAATGCTGTAGAATTTGTCACAGCAGGATTTGCAGATTGATGAACAGTAATGGTAATAGAATAGGAGAAGTCATAGCTTTTTTAATCAAATAATTTTAAAGAAAGCATGCAATGCTTTGGAGCTTCTAGCCTAAAAACTCAATGTTTGATACATATTTACAGTCACAATCGAAGACTACTAATTAACACTTTAACTGCAGTAACTATATAGATAAGATTAGATTCAATCATGTACTACGAATGTATAGTTTAGATTTCAACTTGCATTAATAACTTACATTTTCAATCTATTAAGACAGTTAAACCAAAATCAATGTCCAATTAACTTTCATTACACCCGTGTCGTACATACAGACATGCGGTTTTAAATTACACCGGATCAAAGTAAATTACAGAATGAGATCAATTACGCTACCTACAATCAACCTAGGGCACATTATTGCAAAATATCAGGTAGTACTAATAAATCCATGTCAGAACTAATATCATTTTATATTATACTAATTATCCAGATTATTCGCTTATATATCAAATATTTTGTAATAAATGAAAATTTCATTCGAAGTTATATTGATACACTTATTTAAAAGGGAAATACAAGAGATCAATCCACAAACCGTGAAGAAGATCATCAAAAGGTGATAAGTCTTACAAGAAGAAACGCCCACACCAAACTTGCCGAAGTACAGAATCGGCGACTAAAGTGTCAAATTCAAGGATGATCCCCAAAGTGTAAGATTATATAGAATACTTGTAAAACTGGTAATTTTCTGGGGGTGTCAATTTTAGAAGTAGCATTCTAGAGAGTTATCTCTCTAGAATTGGAAATGTGGAAAAAATCTTGGTAAAAATGTGCAAAAGAATTGAAATGCGTGAAATATCCATAAGATGAACAAACAGACAAAAGTGGACTCTACTACAAGACAGAACAAATAATAAATTGGCTACTGCATATATAAACAGTTTCAAAAATGAATATGAACAAAAAAATACTATGTTCTTAGGTCAAATGCACTAGAAAACATTTAATGAAAACTATTGTTTATTAAGTGTTGCTAAGTATGTGGCCGAATTTAAGTTTTTGAAGATAGTATCACAATCGCCATGTGGTGTAGGACATTAGCAATCTCTAGAATCTGTAACGCTATATACCTGTAAGATCAACTGAATCTGGAAATCAATTGTTTAGGAACCTATGTTACAGAAATGGGACTAAGTACAATTTGTCTACCAAATTTATGCATTCAAGTGGGCGAAATTAAACTATTATCCTCGCTTAAACCAAATAAGTTGAGATTATTGTGTAAGCATGCAGCAAGGACATCCAGTGAGATCGTAAGAGGATGAAGAATGCCGAACAACTTGGTTATCATTTATGGTTATTACTCTAGAATCGACTAATAAGATCCAAGACATGGTGATGAACAACCACCATTAAGAAACCACGAGCGTTTCGCTGAAACTGTGATTTCGGCCGGGAAAGTTATGACCACAATTTTTGTGGGATTGACTGCATATGTAAAAAGAGATTTACTAACTCTAGAGGCCGGATTGGGTAAAACAATTTTTCTTTTGGAAAATGCAATTGAAATTTTAGCAAATCAAAACCACTATACTCATAACCAGTTTAGATTGACATCTACTAAAGATCATAGCTTAGCTAATATGCTTGCTTTAAAGCTAGATAGCCCAGAACTAATCACATCCACACTTTTCCATGAGACCTTTTAAACAGGGTTTTAAAAACATATTGTAATGGTATTGAAACATATTAGAGAAAAGACCAGATACTCGAAAATGAAAACCAAAAACAAGAATTAGCAGAAGATTAAATGTCAACCAAGTCTGAAACGTACCAGACTTCTAGATGTATGAGGTTTATAAATAAAGTAACGAGACCGTTTTCTTCACTTGCTTTATTCCAATAACTTTATAATTCAACATTATCTTCCCCAAGGTAACCGCTTTGGAAAGCCACACAGTGCATGGGAAGGCTTTTCCGCTCCTCATAATAGTGCTGGAACTTGGATACTTGAATAACCTTCCGCTGCTCGGGTGAAGTCTTTTGGACGTGGTCCGGTGCCTCAAAACGACATCTCTTGAGATGTTTCAATCTCGCAAATGTCACAAACACTCAAGTCTGGCGACTAAGTAGACTAAATGAGCCATAAGAATGTTGTTCCTAGCCAACAAACCATTTACTGAAATTGCTGCGTGAGATAGCGCATTGTCGTGATGCAACACCTACTTCTTTATGAGTCTTTCAAGAACTTTTCGGTAAAACTGTTCATTAATCATTTGGGCTAGGGGCACAAACAGTTTGTAATTCAAATTCAACTCTGGTCCGATCATTGCATTAACTATCTACCGATGATCTGAACGCCCAAGATTCCGAACTCTGTTGGAATTTGCCTCGATTCTTAATACAGGCCTTTCTTTGCGAGGTTAATCTTCACCAGATTCTCTTCCCTCTGCAAATGCTTTAAACCACCGAAACACCTGGGCTCCTGACAAAACACTGACTGCGTATGTCCACCCAAGTTTTGCAAAAGTTTCCGTTGCACTGCGTCCAAGTCTAAAGCAAAACTTAATCGCACACCGTTACTCCAAGTTCATGTCACTGATTGTCATAACGCACAAGCATAACTTGCTTCACTAGAACAATCGTTACGGACATGTAACGTGACTCTAACATGTTCCAATTCGCACTGATGGCATATCACATGTTCCAAGTCCCGCATTACCAGTGTTGCCCGATCAAACATTACGCTACAGGTCCCGTTACTTTATTTGCGTACCTCGTATGTTTTCACATATAAATATTGTCCCCATCAAAGCGTGAATTCGTTGTGTATCAGATTTTCACTGTTAGCAATGTGTTCGAATTTGTTTTTAATTCGATTAAAATTATTATTCGCTTTTCATTGAACACAGAAAGTACAAAAAGTGATTAATGACTTTCATTTTCAATCACAATTGGCAGCGACTGCCAGCAGATTAGTTGGAGCCAAGCTTTTATCAAATAGCTTACACCTTTTCAAATTACTAAATGTCATACTTTCATTGTTTTTAAATCTTGATATTACACATTAACATAGAAAACAAGGTCAATGTGTAAAGTAATTGGCGCTAGTTTGATAATGGCTGGCACGAAGTACACCAGCAATTAGACAGCGTTGCACTCAAAATCTTGTAGCCTATTTTTTCATTACAAAGTCGCAACAATTAAAGGGAATAAAATTATAAAAGATTTTGTGTTGCTTCTGTTAGTCAATTAATTCGCTCTTTGTAAGTACGATTTGCTTATGCTTAGAATTAATAAAAAACCCAACGATTAACTTCTAAATCTAATGATATTCTTAATAATTTTAACTGCATACTGTTCGGTCAAATCGTTTGATATATTGACAATCTAGTAAACTATATACATATATACTATACTATATAATAAAGCATAGTTCCCTCAGTGATTATTAGCATGCAATTTGTACTTATTTAGTAAGCTATTGCACAGCTACCTTGTAGCTGCCCAACTAACGCGTCTAATTAATTAGGTGGTTTTGTAGAGATATCCAGATTCTATGTATTACTATTGAGAGTTTGAATAAATCGCTTGTTATAAAGATGAAATCAAAACTGTCATATTCATGAAGCAACATGAATAATGTATCCAACACCAGTACTCTTAGTTCTAGACTTAACTATGTTATTAACAGAGTGAATAATTTTTAGCATTTAGGAAATTTCACTACCAAAAAGTTTCTTTAAGAAATGAAGTCTAAGGCCGAAATAGATTTGATAGCAAACAGTCCTAAACACGACAGCAAATCAGTTGTCATGTTCAAATTATTTCATAGATTCAATATTTCACACCCAAAACTATAGAAACCATGGAAGCAATCCAAAAGTACAAACTAGGACATCCCTTTATTCTTACCTGATTATTGCTTACAAATCTTTTCTGTAATATGTTAGCCCCTATCAACAACTAATAAGAAATTTTAACCTTTCCTTCTTTTCAGAAAATGGATGCTGACAGCAGCTATGGCGGCAGCGATACCGCCCAGGACTGCTCTGTACAGGACAATCACTACCCAGGCGAAACAGCCTCGCATCACGATACCAACGACGTCAACCACGCCAACAACATCAACAACTCCAAATCGGACGACAATCACTTCTACCACAAAAATGAAATCACACTGCCCGTCAATTACGACGAAACAGACGACTCGCATCATAATCGTTCATCGAAACTACCCCATTACCTATCCACGGCCAATCTCAATATCAACGAAGGTCAAGATACCAACCAAAGCCATTTAGAGGATCACAGTAAACAATATAACAGCACCAACAGGCTAAATGTTGAAACACCGAAAGCCCGGAAAAAGTCCGGGGTCGATAATCCAGCGTTCCATGATGATGAATCTAGGTTACCGGAAACGAATGGAGTCGTGAAGTCCACTTTCGACGAGAATAAGGCTTATAATAACGGAGACTTGAACAGCTCTATGGCTTTGGGTTTAAGCTCACCGACAAAAAGCGACGATCAAATGGCCGAAGCTGTTAATTTGGAACTAATAAATTTGAAGCCTGCGGGGAAGGATGTTACTGGATCGTATGAATATGGGGCGAATGGTCTTGATACGATTCCTGTGAAAAAGAAACTGATGTTGAAATGGGAAATCCTTACGATGAATATTTCGTACCAGTTAACGAACATCGAAAATATATGAGGTAAATTTCTTTAGATTGCATTAGCAGGTGACGGTTTGGTTTAATAGCAGCACTCGGTACACTTAACATATTTGAGAGTTCCAGCATGAATATATTTGTTTCGCAATTTCGTAATTTTGTCGCAATTTTCAACAAAATATTTTAAGATATTTAATGAAAATGAAAGAGTGAATAATTATGACAAATCTTTCTGTGGATTTCGTTATTAAAAAAACAGTTTATTTTAGAAATTCCAAGAATGATGACCATATAATTAACAAAACGTTGGAACTTTTAAAAGAGGAGTTGGTCATTATAAGTGAAAATTGATAGAATAAACATTTTGGCTAATGGTAGCATGTTACCACGACGAAGAAAATCACATATCTTGTTTACTTCTATAGAATTTACAGCTCAATTTCGAGAAACACATCTCTGAAAAAAAAATAGGGAAGGCCCAAAATATTAGTCATCCAAATATTTCTCTTATATGCACTCTTTTGGTGGTAGGATGATAATTCCAGAAGTATTAGATAATCGACTACTCCACACATTAACTTTCTAATCACACCGACTACTTACATTCGTAAAAACTGCACTTTTACTTAAAAATGTTGTTTCTGTAAAAATATGCAGCTTCACTAACTTCGCCACTCATCCACGAATTGCTACTAACGGAAGTTTGAGTGAATCTTTAGGTTGTAAAATGTATTGTCAATGTATAGAGTATAAAACTCCAGTTATTTTCTCTTACTCTTTCTTTTCTCTATTTTTATACGAAGAGAAGGTTTTACTCAATCATAGGATGTAAGGTTGAAATTATTTCTTGCATAATGAAATGGCATAATACCATCCTCGTCACTACAGAGTTAATACAATTAATTTGTTTTACGGAAAATTCATCGCGGAAAATTCATCGTGAGAAAATTCATCGTGGAAAACTCATCGTGGAAAAATTCATCGTGGGGTAAAATTCATCGTGGAAAATTCATCATGGGATAAAATTATCGTAAAAATTCGTAGTTCACACTTCCATTAATTCCTTGAAATTTTTCTACTGAGAACAGTAACCAATCATTCTGATAGGTTAAGCTCTGGGTATAATTACTTGCGGTTTTGCAGTCGTGAGGTTTTTGAACGGTTTTTGCCAACCAGCCTTCTACTTTCATAAGTAAATACATATGCTTATAATACTCAGTGACGACAAGACAGCTGAAAAACGCGTTTTATTTTGCAATCATTAAGTAATGGGCACATGAAAGAAAAAGCAGAATGAAAGCGTGATGAAAAAGACACGGAACACACACAACAACAAATGAAAAGCTACATGTCAGGAAAAAAATTGAAAATGGCTAGAAATTAAAATTATGGGCTAATCCGAGCGATTTCGGTCCGATTGTTTAAGCGCTTACTTCAAATTTGGCGCCGACTCCCAAAAGTTAAATTTGATCAGTTCTATGTACGAAATAATGAAATAAAATAAATAATAGATTATTTTTTTCTTTTTAGAGCAAAATTATTGTATGCTGCTTTGTCGGTTGTGGCCTTTAGTTGGAAGTCGGTTTAATTTTTTGATCAATATCTCGACCCCGCCTGTTTATCTTAAAGTGGATGGCGCCTCGGAATCGACGTGTGAGCCGTAAATAGTTTGCTCCTGAATTTTTACCTACAGTATGAATTTTCTCATGATAAATTTTACCCCACGATGAATTTTCCCACGATGAATTTTCCACGATGAATTTTCCCACGATGAATTTTCCACGATGAATTTTCCACGATGAATTTTCCACGATGAATTTTCTGGACAGCAATTAATTTAACCCTTGTCGAGAAATATATTATTCAACGTCCTTTAACTGCAATAAAAGAGAATGCCAAATAATTATTTCAATATCTGAGTCGGTATTCTGTGTAAAGAATTTTCCAGTTTCACCACCCCCACGAATAGCCTGAGAACGGCTATTTCGATAATAAAGTCGTTATTCTCAATGGAAGCATTACACTTAATTAACATTAACTTAAACTTAAACTTGAAAGTTAAAGTGACTTTGACTGTATTGTCCAACACCTTTCAATTTCTATAACATGGCCTCCATGTATCTTTACTGCACCGAGACCTCAAAATATTTGTTTCAGTAGAACAATCGATAAGGAAAGATACGTCGTACTTAATTTTAGCTAACCTCTGCTTTGATGTTTCTTCAATGTAATTTTTACACTAAAGATGAGAACTTAGTTGTCGACAGTTGGAAGTACTACATTACTGTGATTAGCGTAAGAACCATCTCATTTGAATTTACTCTAAAAAACACATTTTTCCCGTTTTCTTTAAATTTGTTACGTTTTTCTTTGTGTTTAAGCTGATGAATTCTAGAAAATTTATTTGAACTGGTTCATACCATTATGAGCTATTTCTTTTCTTTGAGTTTTCGTCTTTGTTTTGCCGTGTGATAAACAATTCATTTGTTATTTCCAATTTTTTGACATTCTTCTGTAGATTTGGATAGTCAGAATTCACCACTTCTTAGATGATACAAGTTGACGACAATTTGTTGGTTTTCTTTTTAACATTTGAAGTTACATATTTATATCATTGCTTTCTTTTTATCGTTTTCCTTGCATAATGTATTCACCGTATTTTTCTCTAATGTTGGAGCACCTTTCCACTTTTCCCTAGGGTATTTCCCTGTTATTGGTAGGGATAACAATTGAAGACATCGAAGACGCAAAATTTAAACAAGATATCTCCCATAGAAATTAAAGGAAATGAGTACCTTTGTGTCACTTATTCATAGTACGTCCTTGACGCTAGTTATTATTTGTAGAAAAATTCATTCATTTTCAAAAATTGTTCTGGTAACATCTTAAACCTTTAATGCATTATCTCACGTTTCAAGGAAATGTCTAAAAGTCAAGATATGTAGATACGTATTTAACAGCGTTCTCGTATTGACCCGTACGGAATGTTGCAAATCGATTAGACAATATTTATCTAACGCCCTCATATAATCATATATTTATCTAGGTTGCCAGGTAATGATTCACACACTTTGGTGGTTGGGAGAGGTTGTTATGTAAAATTTATATATCGCTATACAGTATTTAGTTTGGAATTATTAGTGGGATCACCTAGAAGAAGTTAATTTTAAGGGTACGTAATGCAAATGAAGGGGTGAATGGTTTTAGAACAAAATAAAATCCGGTACGTACCTTAAAATGCTTAAATTGAAAAATTGCTTCCTCTGTAGGCTTGGTAATAAAAATGAATGATTAATGTGAGAATTCTTAGCGATTAAAATATTAATAAACAAATTACTATTATTTCCCTATCTTTGTCCTCATTGGCTTTTTTGATCTAAAAGTCGATTAATGAGATCCTCAAAACAAGAATAAACAACAACATTATTTTTTCAAGATTCGCGTCACGAGATCTTTCCTCTCCTGTTCTCGCCTAGGTTCTCAATAATTCATAAATATTATGACCGAATATAGCTTTATATAAATCTTAGTGACCAAATTTTCATGTTGTACTCTTTAAAGAAACAGCTCTCAAAATTACACCGTTCAAAATATATACAGTATGTTTATCTGGAAACTTTCTATGGGGTCTATATCCAAAACTAAAAGAACTATTAGAAAGTGCAAAGACACGTCAATATTTGTTTCAATTGGGAATCATTTTAATTAATATATCATGACACTAAACTTACCCCCTTACGCCTTCCCATACCCAACATAAAAGTCTTAAATAGGATGATACCATTTGTAACACATCGTTGGAGAGGTATTTTCATTACGAATTCGTGGATAATTTTACAATTTTTACTTAGCATTATTTATTTTCTGCTATAGCCTCCAAATCCTTACGAAATGTCAAAGTATGATATATTATTGAATTCGTAATAAAAATACCTTTCAAACAATGTACCACAAATTGTATCTTCCCTTTTAAGATTCTTGTGTTGGGAGGGAAGCTTAAGGGTATAAGTTTAGTATCATGATATATTAATCAAAATAGTTTCGCCTCGAAACAAATATTGACGTGTCTTTGCATTTTTAATAATTCTATTAGTTTGAGAGGTAGGCCGCCTAGGAAGTTTTCAAATGTATTATTAAGTCTTCACACAAGACTACATACCCAACCAGCAAAATATTTTAGATGGCCTACAACTGTTAACGCAGTAAATAATTGAAAGGATATCCATTCAAATCCTTGGTTCTTTTGGTTTTTCTATCTAAGGGCAAGTTAACAGCTGACTATTTAAACCGGAAAGGCTATCCATTAATCTGGTCCTAATGACTAGTCTTTACATTTCGCAGTAAATCACTTTATTATTCCATATATATCTTGGTTTTGTATAAAAATATGTATGATTTTTTAAAAATCAACACCAGGTCGTCAGAATAAACGAATTTTTGATTTCCCCAACAGTTCGACGAGGAAAGGTCGCAGCAGCGTAACGTTCGCAGATTCGGTGGCTACCTCTGGCATTGACGACTTCGGTCTATCAGTAACGAGGCCAGAACGCGGGGTTTTGGAGTATCCGGATTGGCTAATGGCCTTAGATCGTCCACGGTACCAACATTCTATCATACCACACACCATCTCATAGCAGAAGGGTCCAGGGTATCGTGTTAAGATTACCTATCTCTAAGTTGGTCGATCAGAGAAACCAATCAAATATTTCGTTCATGTGTATATAGAGACGCATGCATTGTCTTAACATGTACGTAGGTCATTAAAAGAAAAGCATGTCTTTTCTTACCTTTCTTCAATAAAGAAAATGCCTGTAAAGTAGTTATTCTCAAAGAGAAAGATAATGATTATATATATATATATGTTTACCATAACTTGATTCACAATTTTTATAATAATTTTTTTCTTATATCGTTTTTGATAAGTTTAAAATTCGAAAACCTTGTAACCAACCATAAAATTTGCCCTATGTATGAGCCGAGGTTTGATGAGGTTTTATTTCTTGAGATGTATGCTCAAACCTTGGAACTTGTATAATGACCTGCGTCCTGACACATTATTTTTACAAGAAGAAAAGCTGTATATACTCCCCTCAAACATTTCATCATTCATAATTAGATAGAGACTATTCTGATTGCCGACAGACTTCTGCTTCGATAAAGAATAAGAAATTTACCTTCGACAAGTTATTGCGAAAACCAAATTCAATCGGCTATCCCCAACTTAGAGATACGAAAAGTGCGAATGGGTAGGTTGGTGGTCTGACTGGGTGTTGGTTTGAACCCCGCTGAGTGCTCATTAACCCCGAGTCAATGCCTTTGGAAAAGTGACGCAAAATATTCTTCCTGGCTAATAACAACGCTGCATTAATAATATTTATATCTTCGCAAATTTGGGGATTGTTTGCTTTACAGATTCAAATCGCATTTCATTACAAAATTCAATTTTCTTATCTTTTGCAGAGGTGAGAAGCTGTATGTTACCATGGATAAGAGAAGTAAGAAGAAAAGGAATAAGTGCTTGTGTTGGGGTATCTGCCTGGCTATCGTCGCTGCTGCTTTAATCGTGGGGATTTTAGCTGCAAGTAAGTAATTTAGAAGAATTTTCGAGATAGTTAAGATGTGTAACTAGTGGACAATGGTTTCACTTTTTTTGTTTTGAAAATTATTTCTAATGTTATTGAAACAAGTTTTCCAACTTAATCAAAGACAGGATGTTTAGTATTTCATTTACTTTCAAATAGAACTATGGAATTTATTTTTCATAATAGTCTAGAATTTGTTTTGTTTAAGAATGAACTGGAACAGCTGGTAGCTTGATTAGGAAATTATTTATTAAAAAACGCTGTAGCTTACGATAACAAATAAAATATTTTTTCAATATGTATATGTAATATGTTCCTGTAAAAATAGCAGACGCAGTAGTAGTGAATAAAAAATTATGACTTTAGAACAAAACAACATACTATATAGATACTTAATGAATAAAGCAAAAGCTGCATTATACAATATTGTTGATATCCTTGTAATACTTTGCGCATAATTTATATATGTACAAGTGAAAATTACTGTTTCAACGAAACATATAAGCACAACATGTATGCTTAATAACAATAAGCATAATGAAAAATACTCCGGTTAAAGTTATGTAAACTTAATCGTGTAAAAATCAGTATTGCTATAATATTCGTGTAATTATCGAGCGAAACAAATCAGAGCTGCAATCCCATTTTAATTAATTATCAGCAATTGTTTTTGCGTGGAATGATTTAGTACGTACAGATTTAACAACTATAAACGGAAAATTCCTTGCTATACTGTGACGACTCCCTTGTCCTTTCTAATTGAATTTGAAAGAAAATATTTATAACCAATTCACTCAATGTTGGTTCAACGTAAATTTTCCTTCGTTTAGAATGAAACCTTACTTAGGAAGTTCTCACAATTGAGTAAATTTGGTTTCTACACATGGGTAAAATTGCTAACATTTCCTTCATATTTTAGAAATGCTGTGTGAAACGGAAGATGGCAGGAAGCAGGTTTTGAACATCCTCTATAATTAAATGATGATGGTTCTTAAAAATCTAGATAACTTTAAATATGCATGCGTCGAATTGAATTATTGTTAAAATCGAATGAAATGACTTTATAAAATTTTTACAGAGTAAAATGGGTTGCTGTTCAAACGTTATCTGACAGTATAAAATTTACTATCAGAGCTAGTTGAATATATCATTTCCTGTGTTAAATCAATTCCAAGCAAGTAAAATCTCACAAATTATTAAAATTTGTTGTCACCCAAAGCGGAATGGAGTTTTATTTTGCGGAGTTAACATATAGTCATGTACCCAGTTAAATATATAAATTCACAAACTTTGTTAGTTAAAATTTCACCGAAACGAATTAAAGTAGCACCAATTTGGAAAATTACTAACGCCAAAAGAGAGATTGCTTCCACTACGTATGGTACCACAATTTTGGCTCCTGTTTCATTCCGTTGACTACCAATTGTAAGTACTTGTACAAATGGACGCGAGGAAACTACCAGAAGTAGTGAAAACGGATCGAGTCCAAAATATTTATGTGTATTTGTTAGAATCACACAGCCTTAAAAACCATATATCATGAAATTAAAGTCTTTGTTTTTTGATTGTGTGGTTGTTTCAATGTGTATAAATTATAATATTTTCAAAATCTGCACAGTAGCAGGCGTAAATGTTAACTTGCTTTTTGGGATTCACTTTCATTCATCTCAAAATGACAACTCAGCTATTAAAATACGTATATGATGAAATATAAAATGTCTAGCTTTTCCTCCTTGCTAGTCATGTTGTTAATTGAAGCAGAAATTGAATAGCCACATCGATCGCAACACCTAAATTTAGTTAGAATTGTGCGTAATTAGAAAACTACTTTCACTATTCGCAGACGCGCGTGTCGCGGTCATACCGCTCATCAGTGCGACTTTGTCAAGTAGTTTTCATTTCTATAGTTAGAATTGTTATCCATATTCATAAAACTACTTCTCTGATTGTATTGTATATGAGCGCATGCAAGCCCGGGGCTTCTATCTTTCTGATCGTTGTCTTCCATCGATTTCTCCGCTTAAATTAGAAAAGAAAACTCTCGATTCTTTGTTTATATAGTGTGACAATGTACAACAAGAACTTGAGGAGCAATTGTTTTTATTTTACTGGAAACGCATTTAACTGTCTCCTCCTCCCCCTCCCATAACAGATGCACCATCATATGCTTGAGCGACTATTTTTTCTAAATCGTATTTTTCACAATTATTTAATAAAAGGTTAAATAAATCCTTAGCTGTTCGGCTAGATGATATGTCAAAAAAATGTAAATCTTTCAATAACCACACCGCTCTTGACATAACGTAATATGATTGATAATTGAGACTTGCAGAAAATACCTGTGGTTTCATCTACTTGCCAAAAAAGCAACGGAGCTTCTTTAATTTCTGTATATATTTCCTGTTTTAATACAAAGGAAATACAATCGATTAAATGATTTTGAATAAATGTAGATGGTTCATATTTGCTAAAGGGTCCGATAAATTCTTTATAATTTCCACGATTAAAAAAATCAGAAATCTCATTGTGAAAGCTAGATCTTGTGATGCTAAAAATATCGTTAAGTCGATTAATTTTCTTAAATTGTTGCGATTTGCTCTAACTTCATTTATTTATTTTATATTATATTTTGTTTTCCAAATAATTTAAATTTGCACAACGATAAAATATGTTCTTTAGATTTAGAATGCCGTTCAACAGATCGTGGCAAATTTTTTAAACCCGTATAACCTAATTTCGATCACGTTTCGGTTTGGTTACAAAAAGTAGACATGGTCAACAAAATAATGTTTCCCGTTTAATTGAACCCGGTAACCAATCACATTTAGCGTGCCACAACGAACTGAAACCACGATTTTGCCGATTACCGTTGTTAGATACGAAAGATAAATTAGGCCGAGGTTTTTCAATTTTCTGTACGATTTGTAATGTCGTTTCTATGTTTAAACAACAACAAAAGACAATTCTTACCAACCAGTCGACAACATCTTCGCAGCTCCCTATTTCATTAATTTTATCCATTTTCTATGTATGGCCTAGCAAAACTTGCCGATCTCATACGATGTCATTGGAGCCAATCCTCCGCTCAAACGTTTTCGCCCTATAAAGTACACATGCACTTACGAGGACCCAATAGTAGCAAGTGTATTAATATCGGCGCGGAGCCAAATTTATGGGTAGCCTCCTAGCGTGCTATTATAGTACGTACAATAAAATTTCATGTATTGTTGGAAACTTGTTTGTATTTTGAAATTAAGTAATGAATAGATATGCTATTTATTATAAATTGGTTGTTGAAATTGCTTTATTGTAGTATATAGCCAATGCTTAAACGTTGTTTTAATACATAATAAACAAACAATCATTTTACTAAAAATAATAGGGGAGGCTTCGCCTCCCTTAGCCTCCCTTGATGAGCCGCCACTGCAGTCAACAGGAGTACTGTAATATGATAAATTATGTCCTCAAAAACAATCCACAGTTCTTATGACCTCTGTTTCGATCGTATCAAGAAATACATCAAGCTGAAAGCTGAAGACTAGCAATTCCATTATAACTAGACAACTAGTACCATCTCAACAGATAGAGAGTACGCGACTAATTAAAGAGAACCTTTATATATAATTAAGATGTTTCCAGGTTAGAGCAGATAATTGCAACTATTCAGTTGTACACGTTTATACATAAACGTACACATAAACATTACCTCAATTTCTAAGGAAGATCTCACGCGATATTTCACTGCGATCATCCAAACCGCACAATTAAACAGGCTCAGATGCTGCTCCGACAGTACTTAAGTGCCGGTCGCAATTAAATTATGAAATTGAAAACGCGATGTGAACAACCTCCGAGTGAAATTTAGCCGTGGGACTTTCGGCACAGATCCATTCGATTTTCTCGCCACAAAGTCCACGTTGTCCTCTGCATGTTTGACGCGAACGTGCGCTTAAATATGTATGCATGTATGTATATAATAGAAAAACCAGCGCCCATGTAGCTACGGTAAATGGGACATGAATTTGCCCCAAGGGAGATAAGTCCACACACAGACTTTGAGGTCAAACAAAGATCGAATTCGTTGGCTGTTACATTTCACTCAACCTTGACTGTATTTTTTTAATAGACTCGTGCTCGGAAATGTTTTATCGGAGACGTTAATTAACCGCAATTATTTTTGTGGGTATGTTTATGAAAGGAATTTTTAGTTAGAGGGAAGGTCTTCCAGGGATTGGGTTGGACTAATGGTACTAGACAGAAGTATGTGATGACTCATCTTAATGAAATGAAATTCTACATTCTTCTGAAAAATTGGAGACCATCTCGAAGGCGACAGAACTTGTAAAAGGCTCAAAGATTTCAACGATCAATGTATTCTCTGCTTTAGTCGACGAATTTTTTGCTCTTTGTTTCTAAATTAGTGAAAATTTTAAATTCTAGATTATTTTAGAAAAATCTTAAACACATTTTGCCCAAATCTTTAACTTAAGCTACAGATAATAATTGAATAAGTTATTAATTCTGAGATGATACAATTTCTAGTTCGGCATCTTTGAAACATTTTATGCGAAATGGCGAAGCAAGTATATCTAACGCTGCTTACTTATTTAATTTTGCAGTTGGCATCATAGGAGTTCCAGAAGCACAACCTGTGGAAGAGGGAAGAAAGATTGGTGATTCATCAATGACAAACGACGACGACAAGGTTGAAGCCTCTGGGATATTTGGAACAGGCAGTAGAAAAGCGCCATCCACTCCCACCCTTCCCGTAAGCACAGTTCCACCGGAAATATCTACAGACACGTCAATGATAACTGGTAACTAACAGCTTATTCAATCGACAATCGTTGAATGATAACCAGAAATAACATTTTAGTACCGCGAGCATTAGAGGGTCAAATCGAACTTGAGGATATCGATTTCCAAGATACACTGAACGACCAAAACAGCACCGACTACAAATGGTTGGCAGAGATGGTCGAACGCCATCTTAAAGAAATATATGTTTCCATGGGGATGGCTAACGTGAAGGTTTTGAAATTCAGGTATGATTTCTACATACTTCATGGTAGACATTTTCTCATAATTTGTTTAGTCCAGGTAGCATAATAGTAACCTACAGAATAATCTGGCTGGACGACGTCAATTTGGATGAAATGAAACTCAAGATGAATGAAACTCTAAGCGAAGGATTGAAAGCAAACCATGGATACTTATTCGGTGATGCTGCTGTAGATAAACCCACAAAAGTCGATAAAATCGTCGATCTTTGCAAAATTAATAACAACGGTTGCCAATACTTCTGTTCGTTTGATTATAATTCGGCCAATTTTGTATGCGGATGCCCTATAGGTTTGGAACTGGATGAAAATGACAAGAAATGTTACAAGTTAAGATACCATCCTCAGAATGATGAAACCATGGAACCACATACGGAGCACAGTCCACTACCACAACCGAGCGCTGAACCAGAACCAAGCGCTGAACCAGAACCTAGCGCGGAACCGGAACCCAATACAGAACCAGAACCTAGTAGCGACCCAGAACCTAGTCCAGAACCAGAACCTAACACAGAACGGGAACCTAACGTAGAACCGGAACCTAACACAGAACCAGAACCGATTGTACCACAAGAACCTAGTGCAGAACCAACGCCTAGCTCAGAATCGGAAACGAAGTCAATTTCAGAAACTGCACCTAGTTCGAGTCCAGAACCTAGCGCAGAACCAGAACCGAGCTCAGAACCAGAACCTACTGCAGAACCAGAACATAGTGCCGAGCCAGAACCCAGCGTCGAGCCAGAACCTAGTGCCGAACCAGAACCTAGGCCCGAACCAGAACCTAGCGCCGAACCGGAATCTAGCGCCGAACCAGAACCTAGCGCCGAACCGGAACCTAGCGTTGAACCAGAACCTACCGCAGAACCAGAACCAACTGCAGAACCTGTATCGAGTATGAAACCAGAATCCACACTCAAACCAGATGCAATAATTTCATCGGAAATAACGGAAATGGCCACACAACCTACAACTGAAACAACCACTTCTCCGCATCCTCATGTAGAACATCAACCAAGCGAGCAACCTGAATCAAATATCGGCCCCGAAATAACTACTCCAGAATCCAAGACTACACAATACACACCCATACACTTAATCGAACCAAAATATGTCACAAGATTTAAAGTCACATCTACGCTGATATCAAACACAGAATCAGGACCTAGAAACGATCTAGAGTCGAATACTGAGCCTGGTACTGAGCCAGAACCAACACCAATACCTGAGGGCAAACCTGAATTGATGTTTTCTCCAGAAACACACACTGAGACGATTACAGAAATTAATACTAAACCCACCTCGCACATGCCGATATATACAATGGTATTAAATAACACTAATATCGAAGATAGATTATTATATGCTCAAAACTCAAGCAAAAAGTTGGAAGCAGGCGCTGTTCATTTTAACACATCAGAAATACTCAGTCGAAATGAAACTGAGGAGATTACCACTACTAAAGATGACCTAAATGCGATTACAAAACAGGATAATGGATTTGTTTTTGTGCCGACAGGTGTAGACACAAGCACCGAGAACGAAACGTTTACTGAACGCATAGCTAGAAATGGGAATCCACAGTTTACGTCTAGTGTCGAAGAAAATCCAATTGTAAAAACTAAAGAAGAACCAGTTGTAAATTCCGAAGCAGTGTTAGAATTTGGAAACACAAACTGATTCCATGCACTTTCTGAAAGCAGATACCATGCCCACCTTTCGTACATTGACAACTTCCACAGAAAATCCACCGGAGCAATTAAATGTTATCAATGAAACGCGTTCCGAAGATAATTATCTCAAAGTGATTCCTCTACCTGAGACTATCACGGAAGAAAAATCATCTCCGATGGAAGACGAAAACACAACCTTCGAGATGTTTACAGAAAATATTTCAATGCATGAACAATCGAATGTAATCGGTATTAGTAGTGTTGAAAACGCAACGAAAATAGAATCTGAAAACATCTCTGAAACTCTCCCTGAAGCAACTATAGAAAGTGAACCTAATCATACCACGGAATCACAAGAAGAATCTAAATCCAACAAACTATCTCCAACCGAAAATTCAACCGTCGAGTCAGAGAAAGAAACCGTTAACGACGACAGTTTAAACGCTATTTTAAACGAAATTTTTGGCGAAACTCCATCTAACTCACCGAAGCAACAACCGAGTGATTCCCTCGAACTAACAACCAACAACGAACTGTCTACCGAAACAAATGTAGCTAGTGATGGAAACGAGGTCACGACTTTATTTGAAGATGTGATCCAATCAACGTTGCCGCCAACATTGAATAAATCCGAAATCTCGAAGAATGAAACGGATAGTTCTAGAAGCTTCAAAACAGGAATCACTGATAATGCAAGGAAAAGCAAACTAACATTAGAGGACGAAATGCTAGAAACAAGCGGTGAATCGACTAGCACGCAAATAACTTTATTGGAAGACCGTAGCACGGAAATGATAGATGAAGAAATCACAACGGTGCTTCCTCGAATTCCAGTAAACAATTCAGAATCGTTCATGAATATTGCAACGGAAGAGCCAGAGATGCAATTGAGTACGTTGCAACCTCGCGAAATACTTAATGTAAATATAAATGGAGAACCACGCAGTGAGACCACCACGACCCAAGAAGCAACAACGCGGGAATTTGATGCAAATATCGCGATAAATGTCAATGCCAATAACCAATCAGTAAAATCAGACGTCTTCAATATAATTAATGATCTTTTTCTGAAGAAAACGGAACTACAACAGAAAAATATGAAATAACAACGGAAGAAATCTCCGAGGAAAAACCCCAAAAACTAACGCATACCACAGGAATTGAGCATGATCATGTCATCGAGCAAATGAATCCCTTCTTGCCCGAAATTGAAAACGACACCTTAGTTCACATCTTGCATTCAGATGTAGATCACTATCCAGCTATATATCACAAGGAAGAAGCCTATCATGAAGCTGAAAATATAATACCAACACGTTCACCGCGACTCGATAACGATCAAATGAATACCACCAATCCCGAAGACCCAAATCCGGTTGACGTGAAGAATTTGTCCGTGATACCGTTAGAAAGAGAGGAGACTACCCACGCGGTAATTCTTCACGAAGAAACTGATCAATCTGCCTCACCATTTTCACTAAACGAAATACCGATAACGAAGCCTGAAAAAGTCGAATTAAGCACCACACAAAATTCAGAAGATGTGACTGTTCAACCCATTCATGAAACTACCATTAATGTCGTCGAAATTAATTCCAAACCAGAAGAAAAAACTCCAACGACCATAAACGCAGATATCATCAATAACATCCATAGTAATAGATTTTTCGAGGAAAGCTTCAATAAACTAAACGATTCCACTCAAGAGGCAACGTCTGAGGATTCTTCTGCAAATCGCCTTAAAATAAATGATCATCTAACCCTATTGGATGAGACGGAAAATACTACTTTTATGGAGGAAAAGGATACTGAAGCTAACGAAATCAATACTGAATCCAACGAAACGACTACAACCATTGATTTGGTAGAAAATACCATACGCAATGCTTCGGATAATCCCAATTTTAAAGAAATTAACACCAGCACCGAGGATCTAATAGCTATGGAAACGACAACCTTCGGCTTGAAACAAGCTTCTTCCCCTAACAACAATCCAACGGTTGGAATTCGAGGTCACAACATTAGAATCGAAGATATGTCCACAGTACACGCTGAAGTTATCGAAACGGTAACCCACGTAATACATGTCGCTAGTGAAGACAATCAGAATTATACTAACAATGAAGAAAATTCCGTGACTGGAAATTACGAAGGCAAACATCAATATGAAGTTTCAGAAGTTGTCTCTGATATTACAACACCGCGTGTGCTCCTATTGAAAACTACCGAAAAAAGAACACTGAAACGACAACTCCGCACGATATCATCCAACCGGGAGGTGATGACGAAGCACACCTTCACGTAATCCCTTTGGAAGTCGATAAAGATTCGAAACTTGATAAGAAAATTGCAGAGGATGAAAGTTTTAACAGTCTCGGAAGTGAATTGCACAATCTCAATCGCGTAGAAGAGGAGAGTGTTCTGGAAAAATTCAAACACCATCTGAATGATTTAAATGATGACGAGGACGATCTAACTGCGACGGAAAACATTTTCAAGCCACATAAGAAAAATCTATACATCAGCGATAAAAAGGAATTATACGAGAAGAAATCGAAATCAGATAAGCAGTTCGATAAAATCATTCCTGAAGAAGAAAACATCCTCAAGAAGAAAACAGATGATGTTAAGCCGGTTACCGAAGGTTTCATCCTAAATGGATTCTCGAGATGCACCGTCGGTCAATTCCAATGCGTTAATGGCACCTCGATTAGGGATGGAAGCTACTGCATACCTAAAAGCGATAGATGTGACTCGACTGGTGATTGCTCCGATGGTTCAGATGAGGTCGGATGTATCGAAGAAAAATGTCCAAATAATTTCCAGGTAATATATTTCGAATTTTATTTCTTTGATTATTTTCTCTCTAAGAATTTTATAAAAACTTACATCTCGTTGCACGATTCCAGTGCAAGAGTGGCCAATGCATCAAACGACATTTAGTGTGCGATGGAATCGTAAATTGTGACGATGGTACCGATGAGAAGCACTGTGGTAAGTACCAAAGTTCGAACCTTTCAAATGCAGGGTATTAGCCATCGAATTCCTCGATCTAGATACTTGGCAATGCGATTTCGATGAATTCCAATGCGAATCTAAAGGAAGATGCATACCTTTATCCTGGAAATGCGACGGACGCACCCAATGTCCTCAAGGAAATGACGAACAGAATTGCCATCAAAGTTTCTGCAAGAACAACGAGTTCCAATGCGTACAACAAGACATCTGCATACCTTTGAGTTGGAGATGCGATGGAAAATCTGATTGCCTAAATGATGAAGATGAGAAGCTGTGTGGTAAGTTATTTCGATAAAAGGAGGATTTAGGGATGAAAACAGAATGATGATTTCCAGATTGCGGAATCGGCCAATTCAAATGCACGATTGGTGGAGGCTGTGTAAGCTTGGAATATCTTTGTGATGGTGTCGAGCAATGTGCGGACCGGTCAGATGAATGGAATTGTATGAAAATCGATGAAATAAGAAGCAATGCTAGTGATGTTGAAATGCAAGGTGGTAATAAATTCTTATTGGTGAGTTCGCAGGTAAAATTCCTATGAAACCGTGATAAAAACTTAACATTCAATTGCCTTCGGTCGTCGTCAGTCGTACGCATATATATGTGATAAGGTTTTCTCCCATGGCGTCCGCCAAAAATTTTGTCCAAACTTTTAAGGATATTATGCAAGAAACGAAGAAGAAGTAGAAAAATTTTATTTATTATATTAACTCCCTCAAAGCTTTTGATACAATTTTTCTAATTATGCCAGAAAGTTTACGAAAAGTTATTGCTCAACGTACTAGCATACCTTTTTCTCTGAGTAACTAACCGAAGCAGCAACTCATCGAGGAAGGCTTGAATCTATCCAGATATCTCCATCTATAGCATTTCAAGGTTACCATTCCGCTCGTTCACTCCAAACCAGACAGAAAATTCCAATTATATAATATTTGATATGTCCTCGCACCTCCATGGAGGTTAACTCCAGTTGGTATTAGATGTGAACCTGATGTTTAACAGATGAACAATTCCGGGCGTGTCTTCCACACTTCCAAAGATTTATAGTTCTTGATATGTATATTACCATGTGTAAGGAGACTGCCACTAAAATAATATATGAAATACATAAAAGTAAGAGTAACCACACCTTTCGGAATTAATTCTAAATACGTATTTCGGCCACTACGTTGCCATCCTCGGTGGAGAACTAGGAGCAGATAAATTCCTATTTTAAGATCGTGTATTTATACTAATGCTAAACCTAAAATACATGGTGTATCGATCGTGTCGAAACGGTTGAATGCAGATGTACTAAACTTTTAATTAATCTAAAAAAATCCTACAATTTAGAATTTGGAATTGAGCCTTCATCTGCATTCATAACTCCCTTTCTATTATTATAGACATATACTTTCTACGGCCCTAATAAATGTAAAATTCGCTATTGGCAGACCGCGTCCTTTGTTCAAGAAATGTCGGACCCTTGATTTTTGATGTTTGGTAAAACCGGAATTGAACAATGTGCTCCTTATAATGTGTTAGAATTTATCGCTTTGTTTTCCCAATATATTTTATGCCACATTCCTGACAACCAACATCGTAAATAGATTTTTGATTTACCTCATCTTTGTCCTCGAAGTTGTTGGTTCGTTTATTGGAAGTTAGGCTCGTGGATTCCCTAACCAGGGATTTTAAATTTTGTTTCCTACATAATTAAGTTATTATTAATTATTAATTTTGCTTCCTGATATCTCTCTTTTGTAAGAAGAAAATGTAATTACCGATGTACTAGAAAATTAGGAGATGCCATTTCTAGCTGAAAACTAGTTAGGGCAATTTTCATTAACTTTATATACAGTCTGTCCTCGGATTGACTTCACTATAGATATAGATAGATATAGAAGTGGCAATGATGCCTGTTCCACTTCACACCTTTCTAGATCTATTGTGATCCTGACTTCACTATAGGTATTACTAACCAAAAATTTTAGAATCTCGTTTTAACATTTTGGGACGGCTCCCTGCTTGATCTAAAAAGAAGGATATTTTTACTTTTAAAAATCAAGCCCGTGATGACAATTGAGAAAAAGTGTTTCCTATTCAAGTAAATTGGCATTTTGGTCAATAATATGGCAAAATCTTATTGAGAATATGAAATTATGATTTTGTGCAAGATTTCGCAAACATCGGATGATCCGATATTTCTCAAAGTTTATATAGGGTTATAAGACGTTGTTCAAAATCTGAACAACTTTTCTCAATATTTTTTGCCGCATTATTTACCAAAATAGTTCTTTACTTCAACAGAATTATTTTTTCTCAATTATAATGATGGCCTTGATTTTTTAAAAGTAGAAATGTGCTTGAAATTCTTTTCAGACCAAGCAAGGTGACATCTCAAAACATTAAAATGCGATTCCAAAATTTTCGATCAATCATACCTTTAGTGAAGTCAATCACTATTCTTTCATCTATTCAATCATATCAAATAGGCATTTCGCTCAACAACTTGTCATCAATGTTATACGTAATGTAATAATAACTTTTTCATGGTTTCAGGTACAAAACCGGAATAGCACATGGTACCCCATCTGCTCCAATTCATGGAACTCCACGTATTCCGACATGGCTTGCAGAAACTTGGGAAATTCCACGTTCAATTCGACTGAAGAACTTGATCTACCCGAAGATTATAACGGCACCTTCTACTACCTGAAACCGAACCGGCGCTATAACACTAACATACTATCGCAATTGGAAATCAATAATGAGAAATGTGATACTTTCATCTCGATTTCATGCGATGAATTACGTAAGTTTCTATCGCTTTCTTTCAAAATTTTAAAACACGTGGATCATCTAACATCACGTATCTTTTAGCTTGTCAACATAGCAAAATGCCACACATACAAGCCCTTAATTCCTCGACCAACACCACCGACATTCATTGGCCGAATATTGGTTTACTCTACAACAAGAAACGCAATGTTCAATGCACTTCAAGTTTACTAGGATCATCTTGGGCCATCGCCAGTTATTCCTGCATTGCTGAAACGACGGGCAGAAGCGTGTATGCGCAAGATTGGGTCTTCTATGCCGGTTCTTCGCATCTCTTTAGCGCGGATAATTCCTCAGTGCAAATGCGATATGTCAAAGAGATGATCGTCCATCCACAAGTAAGACTACTGTTCTAAAATTTTCTGTAGCATATAAAATAGTTTTCATTCCTAACATCCTAGCTTGGACATCTTCAAAAATTTATTTCTACAACTCAGTTGTTATCATCCGCGGAAAGAACATACAAGAGAAGGGGAACTGAAATTTGAATTTGGTTAATATTATTATTTTACAATAGAATCTGTATTCCTCTCTTTTCCAATAACAGCTTAGTTACCGAAACAAGTATGATAGAAACCAGAATTATTTCATTTGAGTTTAAACTACAACCATCCAACACACGAAATTTTTTATGTGCAGACTAAATATAATCGATTCGAATTCGACAACGACATTATCCTGGTACGATTTACCTCTCCACTGATGCTAGGGGACAACGCCAGCGCCATTTGTCTCCCACAGAAATCAATCGAAAATCACCAAATTTGCGTTACAGCTGGATGGAGCTTCAATAATCCTCAAGGTAACATTTTTGGCGTGACCCAATCGTAATAGTGGAAATCTTAATAATCGTTTCCATCTTCTACTTGCAGAATCCAATACGGAAAGAAATCTCCGATACCTAACAGTTCCTATAATCGAGCAAGATCAGTGCAATTCAACCTTGCACTTCAACGGACACATGACCAAAGATAAGTTGTGTGCAGGTCATCCAACATCTGAAGAAGTTCATTGTTATGTAAGTAAATCCTTGAAAAAGTATTTGTGTTATTTCAAAACGAATAAATTCGAATTTTTTCATTCTAGAACGACGAAGGAGCGCCATTGATGTGCTTCTCGCAAGATACGGATACATGGCAATTGTACGGTATCTTAAGTTACCGCAACAGTTGCGGTAGAAGCCAACACCCGTCCATATACACATCGATTAGTCCAAAGATTAGTCGATGGATTAGCAACACAATAGGCAGAAAATCGCTACAAAAAGAGTCGTAATTATTTATATATATGTAGATATTAGGTTGTGAACAGAGAATGTCTTGAGTAAGTGTGGAAGGAATGCTAGAAATACGTAAAATGGAAACGAAGCTCAACATCTTAATTTTAAATACGTCTTCCGGAAAGCGCGCAAGCTTCAAGATAGAGGGTATTGTTAGATCTTTGGCTGTTATTGTTATTGTTTATTGATTGTTCGAAAGTAAACGACTGATGTAAGCAAGCAATGATGTGCTTACGTGAAAGCTGAATATTTTATCCGGTTAGGTGTACTTAATGTTCCAAAAATTATTTTAGAGAAGTTTTAATCCGAAATAATGAAAATACCTTCCTGATATAGATATATTTCGACTTAAACGTTCCGCGATTGATATCAACATTTACATCAGAAAATAGTACTAATAATTAGATTGTTTAAGGTTGTTGTTGTTTTATTTAAATTTTAATTCGTTATACATCTATATCATAATTCCTAGCATGTAGTATCAGTGAAGTTGTAATTAATTTAGCGTTAGTGTGAAAACCATTACATTTAACTATACCTAAGTTTATGCATATAGAAAGAAACTGTAAATATTGTACATGTATACATTTAAAAATTATATTTTTAACGTGAAGCATATTTTTATATATAGGTCATCTCCGTCCAAATGCATGGTATCACTTGTACGGATGATAGTTTTTAAACTGCAACCAAATTTCTTTACATCCTCATGCATTCATTTTCAAATAGCCAGCTTATCTTTTCTTTATTTTTTCATGTAAATAACTTAATGAGCTTTTCTAATTGATGCGGTTTTAAAATTCCAATCCGTACAAAAAGCGGGTGTACAGGAAAAAGAAAATAAGAAACAAAAACGAATACTTAATATCATTTCGGTAAAATTATCCTCTTTTGCTACTAATAGGTATTTCAGCTAGTCACAAACAGAGTTATTGTGCCAATAAGCAAGTATAGGTGACGGTGTAAGACCATGTAAATAAACTTTTACTGTTAAATTTTATTACCTGTAATAATTATTAAAGATAAATAAAATATAAATCCGGTAAAGTCTGAGACTCCTTAATAAAATTGCCATTATATTACCCATATAATTAAGACCATTAAAAACAAGGGCATTGGATAGTTCATGCGGTATAAGGAAGTAAAAATGACAAGAATAAGGATAAAACTCCAATTTCAAAAGAAAATTATAAACGTTTAACAGATTAAAGTATTAAGATTAGCAAATACTTTTCTGTAGGCGACAAGACTGTTTTAGCTTGCCAGCTTCCATTCACTTTGCAAGCCGAATCACGAAATATCACTTGAAGTCTTACCGAATAACGAAAGAAATTGATGTTCAAACTACAACTTCTCTAAATCAGGCCAAACACAAAGTTTCATGTAGTTCGTGTTCTAACACAATCATTCTTGCTTCTCATTCCTATTTCTCATCTGTATTAAAGTCGACGTTTATTATGGGTTGTTTCTGTTTTGGGCGCAAACATTTCAATTCATAAAATATTCACATTTCCAGCAATTTGTAGTTTCTTAGTTCTCCTCCAGCGATTTCTTACCACCCCTCTTACCATTGCATGTCACTCAAGGGACAGCGAATATTATTATGCTGCTTCATGTCCTAATAATTCGAGTTTGCTAAAAAGTGGTGGCGGATGGCAGTAGCATATGGGCGTGGGTACGGGTAATTTTCAACTCGTAGTTGATCTCGACAGTACCGGGAGAGAGGTCAAAGCGACAGTACGTAGCAAGCTGCACACTAAATAGGTACGCGGAGATGGGACGCCCAAAGAGTGTTACATTCCCTTCGAATGTAAATAAATATCTTAGTTACTTCCTTGGATTAGAATATAGAAGTTTGCATATTTATTGCACAATATGCAACAGCAGATCGGTAAGTGGTCATAGATTCAAATGTAGAAAACATTGAAAAAGTAAACGTCATATATTGAATTTAAGTAACAGTATTCCATATTGGCAATTTATATATGATTTTTATGTTAAGTGTGTGCAACATTCCACAACATCTAGTATCTAATGAACACTTTCCTCTATTTTGGGCTAAGTACGTTCCCTCATTGAAGTTGCCAACATCTATGCAATTACGATACAATTTGCCACATGTTCAAGGTACAGTAAAGAAATGTATAAAAGACGAGTTGAAAAATAAGAAAATCTGCCTATGTGTCGATGAAGCAACTGATGCTCGGGAACATTCATGTTGTAGCGCGTCCTTCAAAACGTGATGGTACACCAGCTTCATTGTTCTTATCAAATAAAAGGATTCAGAAAACTGATGCAAAAACCGTTGTCAAGATAGTAAAAGATTCCTTACGAGAATTTTCTATCACAGCAACCCAAGTCACAATGTTCGTTGCTGACGGTGCCACAACAATGCTGAAAGTTAGTAGGATATTGAAAATATGCTTTCCGACTCTTTTTCATATAAAATGCCTCATACACGCATGTCACCTCGTACCAGAAACCATTCAAAAGAAATATCCGATGCTAAGTTAATAGCATCTACCAAAAAAATGTCCATCAAATCTCCCAAATACATCCGAGTATTCAAACAATTGTGTTCAAAATTGCCAGCACCACGTCAGCCTTTAATAACGCAATGAGGAACATGGCTCCAGGCTACTGCCATCTTACTCTCAAATATTTTTTACAAGTGAAAAATGTCATTTTGAAAATTGATTCAAATGATTCTGCAGCACTTCGAGATAGTCAACAACTTCTTTTCAATTCACACGTTCAACAACAAATAGATGAAAAATCCATGAACTATTCTGAAGTTGCTATTGAGCAATTAGAAAACAATCACTTATGTACACGAGACGCATTAAATTGCACAAACACTTTACAAGTCGCTCTAGAAATTTGACGAACATTATAAGAGTGGATGTTGCTCACGAAAAATCCCGATTTACAAAAGATTCGGTCTATAACTGTAAATCAAGTGAGGACAGATGAGGAAAAGGAATATCTGATATTTGCCAATCTTACCTCACTGGATGTCGATCAATCATTTTCGAAGTATATGACAACGTATACACAACACCGTCGACGGCTAAATGAATCGACAATGGAAGCGTTGCTGATGTTGCAATTCAACGCAGGTTACCAGGGCGGTTTCCTATTGGCACAGTGGACATCAAGACAACAGTGATACGTAACAATATTATTTTTCATTAATATTGTGTATTACATACCTACTTTCATGCGGTAGGCCACTGCCGGTACCACCTTTTAACAGACTCTAGTTATAATCAAGTATTAAATAAAGAGAAAAATAAAATTTGATGAAATATTTCTTAGCGTAAACAAAATTTATTTTCAAATGTTTGGGGATAATTCAATAATAGACACTACCCGCACAAACTTTTACTTATGAACTAAAGTTACACAAATAAGTGAGAGATTTGAATGGATAGGGAAGTTTCCAAACATACAAATAAGGCATATCACTTCTTCGTTTTGTTTATGTTTCTTCATAACTAGAGTTGCTCAATTTGCGCCAATAGTAGTACAACTATCATGAACCACTGTACTAGAATACCAACCTACCAACACTGCGCATACGAATACATAACACAATAGTGTCAATGTAGTAAGCGATCTACATAGATATTCGTATTGCGCAATGTTGCTATTCTAGTACAGTCGTTTATGATAATTATAGTAGTGCTGGCGAAAATTGAGCAACTTTAT
This sequence comes from Chrysina gloriosa, assembly GCA_038088585.1. Classification (NCBI taxonomy): domain Eukaryota; kingdom Metazoa; phylum Arthropoda; class Insecta; order Coleoptera; family Scarabaeidae; genus Chrysina; species Chrysina gloriosa. The sequence goes on from CM076089.1 coordinate 25,557,534, forward strand.
TGATGACAATTACATCCACGACTACTCCTCACCGATTAATTAGATAGCGTTAAGTGCCACCGTCATATTTATAGGGCAGCTTCCTTTCGCAAACGATAACATGGACAATATAAACAATTACTTTAAAAATACATGACTATGATGTTAATACATACATTTTTAAACTAAGTAACATATAAGAATTAACCAGACTTACCATATATGTGGTTTACTATTGAATATTCATTTGGAGGTAAATGAAAAAATAGTGCTAGATTGGATACTTCTTTATTCAGAAACTATTCAAGAAAATCACTAGAAAAAAAACAGTGCAGTTTATTGAAGTGTAGATAATACCCTTAAGGATAATACACAGCGAAAGTTCTAAGTTTATCTAATATTCAGTTGCTAAAAACAAATATAATTCTGCGCTCTAATAGGTTAGTCACCCAGTTTTCCATTGAGGATAGCAACTTAGTTGCCGAAATGTGTCTGAAATTACTTTCGAAAGATATGGTAAGGATAATTTCTTTCTTATATATATTAGTCTCCCGATTCTTATTTGGTGGGATGGTTAATTAGAATTTTGTGACTTGAATGGATTTTCAAAAACTGGAGAACCATCGATTACGAATAAAAGGTCTATTAAGTTAGAGAGCCATCTTTAATTCAATAGTCAAGATGTTACGAATGAACACACCAGAGTATCCTACAATAATAGGAATGTTTAGATTACAATAAGCAGTTTTATGGGAGTTCAAAGATCCGTGTTTAGATGGTTCTAGAAACAACATAATCGACACAACGAAACAAAATTTTTATTAATAATTTGCCCTTAATTTACATTAATAAGGTTTTAATATTTTGGGTACCTATATGTTGGCATCAAACATATCATTTTTATATTATAATACACAAATTTTTAATTACATAGAAAGTAGTAAATAGAAAAAGACAAGACATACCCAATTAGTAGGTAAGTAATAAATAAAAATAATAAACAAAAAATAACGTTACACTAATTAATATTTCCATCTATCCTAATCATCACTCACAGCCTTCGCTGCCAAAGCAGTTTCAATCTCGATAATATTATACTCCAATTGAGCAAATAAAATCTTAATCGTTTTTATTATATCGTTGTACTGTTGAAGAGATTCTAAAACTTGGCTCGTAACCGTCTTGCAATCCTCGTACGTGTTAAGCGTGGTTAGAGTCAAATTCTCCAATTTCTCAGACAAATCCGAAACCCTACTTATGACTTTTGAATCTGTAACATCCTTTACAGAATCAAATTCGCTTATCAACTTGGCAGTTTGTCTTAATTCAGGATACAATTCTAGGACGTACTGGCGTTTTGCCTGTAGTTCCAGTTCCGTTTCGGAATATACAGGATTGAGATATTCATTGATGACTGGAAGCTTTTCGAGTATGGAACTAATAACATCCCTACAACTCAAAGCCGTTGTTATCATCATGTGGGTTTGAATGAGCAAGTCCGCTATGGCTTGCGTGTTGTTTATTTCCACATCCTTGTTTTGAGGAAGTATTTGCAGTTCTAAGGCAGCTATTCGCTTTTCTAGAAGCTCGATAGGGTCCATTGCTGCTGGAACATAGTTGGTTTGAAATCGAGATATAATCTAAAGAAATACGAAAAACTTACTATGTACGTGTATTTCTAATTTATAAATTATTAGGAAATGTAATCGCCAGGATATTTACAACATAACAACAATGTTTCCCCGCCAGAAAGCGCCTTGGAAACTCTACGGGAATGGAGCAATCGCTGTCGAAATTCTTTGCGAAGAGGTTAAAGGAGAATGAAATGATTTACACGAACTACCGTTAAGGTAGAATTCTATAGGTGTAGTTGGTAGAAGTCACAGTAGAATGCATTTCTATCCAACATTTCTTTAATATTTTTGACTTCTTTTTTACGATTTTCATCAACAATTTTTAATAGAATTCTCATTACAATTTTAATCACACCAATTTTCAAGAGCAAATTTTCCACGAAGGGAATTTCCTGGTTAAGAAAATATCCCCACTTTCTTATAAGGGATTCCCCAATTCAAATTAGTTACAATTTCAATAAAACCGCCATTACAGATATGACATTTTATTTCCATGTTAAAAGCCTTATAAACGTTAAAATAATAACAATTCTTAAATGAATAAATATATGTATGAAAAGCAAGAATATGGGTAACTTATAGATAAAATTGTAAGATAAGTTAGTTGGTGCCTTCGAATTACTTCGACCAACACAGATCTTTTGTGTTTACTTACTGAGTCCTAAGTCTTTCTACCGCAAGGTGTAAGCCTGTTGAGTCGAGTTGAGCTGGTCATTAACTTCCATGTTTTCCTATTCTGTGATTAGTTTCTGAACTGCTCCCATCGCCTTTCTTTGTTTTTTTCGGCCTTTCTGTTCTGTTAAAACCCTGCACTCGTGCTTTGTATACCGCACTGGTTAACCTTCTGTCTGGTATTCTGTGAAAATGTCCCAACAATTCTAGTTGTCTTTCCTTTCATATTAAGGGTTCTCCCGAATGTTTGGTTCCTGATTTATCCAGTCTTGTTCGATGTTCTATTTTCCTTGGGAACTACATTTCTATTGGATTTATTTTACTTATTTTTTGTTGGATAATGTCCACGACTCGCTACCATATATAAGTATGTGATTTACCACTTTTTTGACCACTTCCACTGTTATTTCTTTCGTAATGTATCATTATCTATATCTGTTTCAGAATTTTAGGGCTTGTCGCAGAAATAAAAGTTTTTGCGAAAGACATTATCCATTTCGGTCGGCTCTATTGTAGCATTTCCTAAATTTACCCTTGAACGAGACAAGCCTACACACTCGCATATTACATAATTTACGGTTATCACCTGTGGTCTGCCCTCTGACCTTATGATGGTATCTTAAAGAACAGTGATCGGTGAGAAAGCCCATGAGCAGTTTTAGATCCTCTTTCTGTAACTTGAGGGATTTCTTGCATTTTTCCGCAGAATGGGTGATACACATTCTTACCGTTCTAAATATGGAAATATTTCCCAGGAAAACTGCTCCTTCTTCCCATTCTCATATCCTCCCCATAATATGACCTTTACTAATGGCATTAAATAGTTGTGATCTGAGAAACGAAGCCACTTCTTTAGCGAATATATTAAACTGTCGTTACCTCTAATTCCCTCATGCGATGGCACCCACATTAGGATTAACTTACATACTTTATACTTCCAAGTAGCTCTTGATTCAAGTGTAAGCCTGAATGCCCATCCTTGCCTTTCGGAATCCTGACTGGATGAATAAAAAAGTAGAGCATCTAGATAACTCTAGATAACAATGAAATGACCTACACTGAGGTTCATTTGTTAGGCAACTCTCACAAAAAGTTGTGCAATGGCTGCAATGCAGACTACATTGCATATGCCAATAATTATCACGGAGGGAATTGTGCTTTGTTAATCGTAGACTGCAAGCGTAGGCTAGTTTCGTCCTTAGTACTCTTCAGTCTGGTATAGCATTCTGGGATTAACAATGCAATTTCCAAAACTAGGTAGTACAATCATATTAAATGATTTCACCAAACTAGTGGCTCCAAAAGTACATCTTTTTTATTCATTTGTAATTTTGACTCTCTCAAGTAACCTCTTGATACTAGTGTTTATTCCTTATTGGATACATTCCAAGGCAGAGATTTATTGCGTGGGTCTCAGCTTGGAATAGCCACCCAAAAATTGTGACAAATAAAAGCCAAGTCCAAATATTACAACTCCAACCCCGTGCTGAATTTTTCGAACTATCAATAAACCACAATACATTACTGAGAAGCTGAGACATCATCCTAACACCTAGTTTCTTGCTTGATCTTCGGATAAGTACTGATAACTTCTCGTATTTAGATTTGTTGGAATTTTCTTCCATTCTTTATATTCTACTTCTTTAGTTTGTCAAACGCAAAAAAAGCATTGTTAGGGAACATTTCACAAGAGAAGAGCTTAGACAAATGTATTCGAATTGCCGAAGGAAAAATTGAGTGAATTAATTGGGATCGTGAATAAAGACGGCCTAGCCTGTTAAAAGACAACTGCGCGGCACACAATAATAACTTGCTTTTAAAACGGATCAAAGTTGTTTTACCCTGTAACATTATATTGTAAATTCAAGAATGCGACAAAGATATACGAACATTAAAAGCCTATTACCGTAGCCAAATTTGTGAAAAACCATAGAGATCAATCTGATACAAATGCAATTGTCAAAAAGATTTATCTTCCTAATACATTGCATTTACTAGTAACGCCATGGGAGCCAGTCTCAAAGAAAACAATTGAAAACTGGTTCCGAAAAGATGGATTTTCTGAAGTAAATGATAAAGCTTCTGCTTTTAAAGAAATTAACTCTACAGCTGAAACGAACGAAAGCATTTCAGGTAATATGCGTAAAGATGAATTTGAAAGTTGGGTAGATATTTATAAAAATATTCAAGTGGTAGGTACAATAAGTAGATACGTCAATGATGATGATGACTCCAAATTATCAAATGAAAACGAATGTAACATGAATGCAGAAGAAGAAGGAATTTCAGAAGTTCCTCCAACTATTATCCAGATATAAAATGCGCTACGAATTCTTCGTCGTGTTGTTTAATACTTAGCAACACACATTAAAAAACGCGATGCATATGAGGATTACATTCAGTAGTAGTAAAACTAATTCAAACAAACGACAGACAGTTCATGAAGCGTTCATAAAATACGTAGTTTTGGATAAATATAAGTGGGCTGTATTATGTTGTAATAAATTGTGTTTAACAATATGTTCTCCTTTTATCGTCTGCTTAATGTTATCAGCCATCAAAGGTTACAAGTAGCATAGTGATCATAATAAATGGCTTCCACTATACATTGAATAATGCTTGTTAGCGTGATCTACCTGTATCCAAGGGGATATTTACACCCCTAATTAGGAGATACGTCATGCTATGTATCTGGAGGTAATGAATTGGCCGATGTTGAGCCTGTACGGGTAGTAGTTGTTGATCAGATGAGAATCCCGTGCCCCTCATTACAAAATTAGATAATTATTTGGAAGTATGCGATATCCATGTATTCGTGATATCGTCTTCTAGACCGGGAGTTTAGGCCAATATGAGTTGCTATTAGTCTGGAGTAGGGAGCCCCAGGAAGGAACTGGGGGCCGAAGAAGATACACCTTTGTCTAATGACACTAACAGACCGATTCTCTAGTACCAGGTCAAGTACGGATTAATGGTTAGGTAATAAACGTCATCCCGTGACCTTCAAACCGTATCGGCCACATCTTGTGCTACCACTTACGGGTCCACACCAACTGCAACGTCGCTCGAAGCGTGTAGGTGGCGAATGCACTGAAACGTGGAGCGACATAGGATGATGTTCAGTGATGAATCTCGATTTCATGTCAAACGAAGACGTGGAGAATGTTATGATATTCAATTTTTATCATGTGCACCATGGGAGTTATATAACGGAGTTCTATCATATCTTCATTCATTCCATATCTTCAGCAGCTCGAAGACCTACTTTTTAGCAGAATAGTGTCCGTTCTCTCCTGTTGCAAGGATTTCTCTAAACCGGTTCGAAAAGACCTGTATTTTGCCATAACCACCTAGATCTCCGGAGCTCTCGCCAATTAAACACGCATGGGACATTATAGGAAGGGAACTGAGGAACAGCGAATCCTCTGCAAACACTGGAAGCTATCCGGCATGAATTGCAGCTTGCTTGAGAACAGTTTTTAGAGGAAATGAAATAGAGATACAAAACTTGATGCTAATACATGTGATGAAATTCAAATATAAAGTTTAAATTAAAAATCAAAAGAACAAGATATAGATGTAAAAAGAAAACATATAACGACATGCCCAACTTGCTAATAGCACTTCACGCTGAAGAAACTTGAAACCAAGTACCTATGTTAAATGGGATGCCAAGTAAGTAACAAATAGGTGTAGGTATTGTAATTTCATCTATTGTAAATCCCTCATTAGGCCTAGAATTTATTATCAGTTGGAATTTGCGCATGAGTAGTTATATTTTCTATTTTATGACACAATGCGTTACTCTAATAAAGGATTAATGAATATAATAAACAATACTTTAAATTTTGAGAACTTTGTATTGCTCATTGTACATATTGCCAAATTTGGAAAAGCTATGATGATGTAACTGTGCTATCCTGAATGCATTTACGCAGCAACAAGTGGCTATTAATCTAATTAATCACGCTTGGCATAATGAAGTATGTTGCAATAATGAAATTAATGAGTAATAATAACGTAAAAAACAATGTTACTTATATTACTCGGCAATTAGTTTTATCAAATACAGAAAAATGTATTTTGCCTAGAAGTTTATCTTCAAATTCATTTCTTTTTAAGTTTCGATTCATTTAAAAAATAATATTTCATAATATTTTGATGATGACATTTCATTTATTGCTGTGATACACATTTGTGTCTACTTTTTATATTTACAATGTGTGCGTGCTATTTTTTAGAAATAATTGGAAATCCAATTTCCAACAAAAAATTAATTAAGAATTCTACAGAAAAAACTTGGAAGATACCGTTACCAAAGATCAATGTTGGCTTTATCCTTGAACTGCACAAACTATGAAACATACATTAACACCAATTACCACGATTCCACGAAATTGTTTTAAAAATAGACTATGTGACGTAAGAATGCGAATTTTGAACATTTATTTGCATATACATACATATACATACTATATTGTCAGGTGAAGAACGTCAAGTAAAATTAAACATTGAAATTACTATGCTAAAGGCAGGGCTCATATAAGTTATAAATTTGTAGATGTAATTATACATATGTAGTATATATCGATAAAAATTTTATTCTTGAACTTCTAACTAGTAGTAGAAACTTCAGTATTGGCAGAAAATTGTATATAAAAATGTTTAAATTTATTTTTTTACAATTACCATAACTAATTGAATGCAAATTAGGTAGGTATGTACATGTAGAAAATAAAATATAAAGAAACAATCTGAAGAGAAGCATTCCAAAGATCAAGTAAATATTAAAGAAAAGATGTTTGACAATAGTCTTATATTGTTCTATAGCAGGCATGGGCAACATTTTCCTGTAGGGGGCCAAAGAACAAAAATTAGGATGACCCACGGGCCAAAACAAAAGTAATTGATAATCAATTGAAGGAAGCTTGACTGGCAGTGCTAATAACGGAAAAATTCAATGGCGGGCCGAACAAATCTTACTCGAGGACCGCATGTGGCCCGCGGGCCGGGGGTTGCCCATGCCTGCTCTATAGGTACCTACTTATTTTTCATAAAGAAGAAAAGCTAGGATTAGTAAATACAAGCCTAAAGAAATAAATTTCATTAATCTTATTAAAATCACGAGATGTATGAAGGAAACAGTAGAAACGTATATTGATAATCAATTGCGAAATTCCAACATAATTAGAACAATTTTATAAGAATAATTGTCAAGATTTCACTATCTAACATTTACGTCTTATTATTTTAGTATTTTAATTTTTACAGTTTATATTTTCGATATCTTCGAGCTCTTCGAGAAAACAATTTTTGTTTAAAAATTTCAGAGGACAGAATGAATTCCAGATCGGTAAGGGTAAGAACTAATTTATTTAAGTTCTGAATCATATATACATATTCTTAATATGATCACTTTTTATCTTTTATTTCCCCATAACATTTTGTTGCATAAACTGGACAGTTTTGAGTTTCTTTTATCTTCTCTACAACTTAAAGTTTTATTTGAGTAATCGCACAGCCTTCACCTCCTACAACAGGCTCTCCTCCTACGAATATATTCCAACTGCTGGTATGCCTCAGGGTTCTAACACAGAGCCCTTGTATTTGTATTGTATTGTATTGTAATGAGGTGGGGTCTGACCCAAAATGGCCCTTTGCACTGCGACCACGTTGATCTATTGTGCTTCCTCCTGTTTGTTTTATTTATTTATTTAATACGCTTAGGAACAGGATCAGCTCCTTCAATGGGAGTGTAAATAGGTCCTCCTCACTCAGCGTATATGCATGTAGTAGTCTGTATCTCCTGTGGCCTAGTGCCCCACAGTTAGTGATCAAGTGTTCCATTGACTCCTCTTCTTCACCGCAGAATCTGCAAGTGTCCGTGTTGGATAACAGAGCCCCTGATGTTTAATTTATTTATTAATGACTTATTTCTGTCATTCAATTGCCCAGTTCTTGCTGTTGCAGATGATATCAAAACTTATAATAATATTGAATCCATCGAAGAAGTTCGTGCTTCAAGAGAATTTAACTATATTAGCTGATTGGTGTACAACATTTAAACTGCATTTTAATGTTAATAAATGTTTTGTAATCTCCTTTGGGCGTATCTCCAATCCTATTGAGTTTACACATTTTGTTAAAGACGATGCTTTAGTAAGAGGGACTGAAATTAGAAAGATCTTGGTGTATTTTTTATTCCGAAATTTACATTTAGAGCACACATTTGATTTGCCTATTCGGAAGCTTATAAATCACTAGAATTTTTTATGCGTATTTCTCTATACTTCACGGACATTACCTTGCTTAAGACTAAGCAAACTTGAATATGCACGTCAGGTGTGGTACCCATTATGTGTATGTGATGTTCTATGTATGGATAGTATCCATATAAAATGTTTGAAGTTGGTATATATCCGGAAAGAGGCTACCCATCTTGTGATTGTCTATCCTGACAAGGATCACTATCTGATCAACGGAATCTGTTATGTATGAAACTATTTTTTAATATTATCAATAATAAAGCAGACTGCTCATATCTGTGGGACCCAAAATTTTGTCATAAACGACAAAAGGTTTTTGAAGTGGTCGTGGGTCTTTGGCACAAAAACCTAAAGTTTCACTAAATATATCTATTTCTTAGGTGGGGACTGTATCTCTTCAATCGTCCAGGCTAGACGACGCTTAGAATTTAATCAAAGCAATTTGTCCAATTTCAATATAACCTGTCTTTGTACATTTCAACTGCACCAAGTTTTCTCGAAAATTACCCATCTGTCGAGTAAGGAAATATGTACAATATGTGTTCCCGATAGTGATTTGGTTCGTGACACTAACTTCTAAAATTTGTATCGTTGGACTGAATTTTCTACAAAATCATCTGCGCACGGATAAAGCGAGCAATACATGTCCAAATTTTTACATGTATAATACATGAAATATTACATGTAAAAATTCACGAAAATGACCTTCAAAGATATAACATCATATGGATCTGAAATATTGCGTGTAAAAATTAAGTACGTAGAAATACACGGTGACAATACACGGTCGAATTCACAACTTTATCAATAAAGTCATGAAAAATACATTTAATTTGTGGTTGTGCATTGGTGCTTTAAGAAAATATATACAATATGTGCATCAGAAGTGTATTTAGACCATAATAAACCGAGATTCATTGAAAGTATGCTTGCAATGGACCAATTTTGTAAAAAAGGACGAAAATATACAAGATTTGATTACTTTCTTCGAAGTCAGTGTATACAGAAAAATATTTTTAAAAAAAAACGAAAGCTGAATGTCTAGGAGTATTATTTTTCGTGCAAGAGATGAAAGAACTGATAAAACAAATCCAAATTCTTTAGTTATTTACCCAATGCCTATGAATCAATCATATTTTTCTTTAGAGCAATTCTATTTTCGCGATGTGCTCCAATTAAGATTCGGAAGTTTAACTAACTACAAGGCATTATTATTCCGACTCCAAAATGAAATCTAACCAGAAGAATAAATATAAATAGATAAGGTGTAGGAAAGTAGAAGGTTCTGCGTTCAACAATAATTAAAGCTATATTACAGCATTCCATTTCCATATTAGTGCAGCTTGTTTCTCCAAAACCATAACAAAACAATAAAGAAATGGGTCCAGTTAATTTTTCGCAGTCTATCCAAAGCAAAGGTTCACAGAAGATAATTTTTCTTCAAACTCAGAATGACTTTACACAAAAATATCTTTCAGTTAGTGTAACTTCCTCCTACAAATGCCAACCTGCAGAAACCACTTTTTCAAACCAAAATCTCCCATCTTCCGCATCATTTTCGGCTTGAAACATTAACGCTTAAACCTGTTATATGTACGTACACGCGTATACGCGTACACGGTCTATCCGGGTGCGTCTTTCTTCGACGGAAGATGTATCTATGGTAATACGCAAATTTAAGACAATCAAAAACAATACACTATTTTTCCATTTGTCCGTTTCGAGTGACCGCACACCGAAGCAAATAGCTCACTTTAAAGCTGTTAAGTCGGAATTGAATGACCGCACTGCAAAGGGTGAAACTAACTTGAAAATTAAGTACCGCAATGGTACTCCTATTATTACTACATTTCATACGGAAAACTAACATATCCCAACAGGCTTTCCATCCCCTGCAGAATGTACTATCAGAATGCTAGGGGTTTAAATTCTAAGACACACACCTTCTATACTAATTTACTTGATCTCCCCTTTGATATAATTCTTATTACTGAAACGTGGTTGGATGCCTCGGTGTATGATAGTGAACTGTTCACAAATACTTACAATGTTGTCCGTGGGGACAGAGACTTTGTTGCTACTGGTCGGACTCGAGGTGGAGGAGTGTTGATTGCACTCAAACATAACATATTATTTGAGGTTGTTGATACTAGCCATCTTAGTGCTCTTGTGCCTCTTATTGATCTGGTAGTCTGCAAATGCTTTTTCGCCGACTCATCATTGTACATTGCTCTCGTGTAGATTTCACCGTATACATCTGCTGATTACATAGATATTTTTACCTCTGCTTTAGAGACTCTTACAATTAATAATACTTTCATATACCTAAATGGGTTCACACAGGGTGTCTGGTATCCTACAATGAATTTAAACGTGTGCGATGTTTAGTTAAGAGACAAATACGAGAGAATTATATGTCCTATCTTTCTGAAATCGAGAACACTGTGGAAACATTTCCATCCAGTTTGTGGAACTTTCTCCGTGCGAAAACTCGTTCTACTAGGATACCGGGTAGTTTTCACGACAATGATGGCAATAACCTCCGTGATCCACTTGACATTGTAAATGCCTTTGCTGAGTCCTTCTCTTCAGCACATACTGCGGCCAAGTCATCTGCATATACTGCATCAACTTACAATCCTCTACCTTACTCGTTTAGGCATGTAACTGAAGATGAACTAATTAAAATTATGGCTGCCTTCCCCAATAAACACACAGCTTGTGATGATCAGGTTCCCAGTTTTCTGGTTCGGGACTGCAGATATGTTTTTGCGTACCCCTCAAGGTGATTTTCAACTTATCGATTTCTTCATGTGTATTTCCCGAGCGCTGGAAAAGAACTAGGGTTGTGCCAGTGCACAAAAAGGGTGAGCGTACGTTACTATCTAATTACAGACATATCTCTATAATATCTAACTTTTCTAAACTCTTGGAACGGGTCCTATATTCCAACATATACACTAGCATACACCCCTTGTTGACAGACGTGGACGGGTGGATGTGATATACACAGATCTTTCGAAGGTTTTCGACCGTATTGATCATGTGATACTTTTGTCTAAACTGAGTTCCTTTGGCTTTGTGCCTTCTGCTGTAGCCCTCATTAGATCCTACCTCTGCGTGAGAATATGTTATGTGTGCTACAATGGATTTTGTTCCAATGATTTCACGCTCACTTCTGGCGTCCCACAGAGTTCCAATTTGGGCCCTTTGCTGTTCATACTTTTTATTAACGATTTACTTCTCCAGCTTGACTGCCGTGTCCTTGGATATGCGGACGATATCAAGATTTTCTCTGAGATTACCGACAATGTTGCTATTGCGAAACTTCAGCAGAACCTTAATCTGATAGTTGCATGGTGTGACCGTTCAGGACTCAAGCTAAATGTTGATAAATGTTGTGTAGTTACGTTTACACGCTCGTCAGCCACACACAATTCTTATTACATTAACGGCCAGATTTTGATTAGGAAAACCGAGTGCAAGGATCTTGGAGTCACTTTTGATTCTTCTTTTAGCTTTAAGTCCCACATTTCAAATATATGTACAGCTGCATGTAAGTCGCTGGGTTTCATTATGAGAGTTTCAAGGTATTTCAGGGATGTGAAGCTTTTGAAATCGTTATACTCCGCCTATGTTTTAAGTAAGCTTGAATACGCTGTACTCATCTGGTACCCTCTTTATGCATGTGATTGCTTGGCATTGGAGCGCATCCACCGTAGATTTTTGAGGTTTCTGTCCTTCAAAATGGATGGTTTTTATCCCGAGAGAGGCTTACCGCAGAATGATCTTTTACTGCGTCATGGTCTGCTGTCACTTAATATTAGAAGACATGCTATCTGTGAAAGATTTATTCATAAACTAATAAATAACAATATTGACTGCCCGCACATCCTCAACTCGATGTTATTTCTAGTACCCCGTATTAACTCTCGATATAATGGTACGTTTTTGGTTCCATTTGCAAGAACAAATATAACGAGAAGGGCACCTGCGTACACGCTTTCTCGTGTAGCTAATGGACTGGGAGACGTGTTTGTGGGGATAGCATGATTTTCCACTGAGAGCGATATGTATTTTTGGTTTTTCTTTTTTATTTATATATATATATATATACACATATTTTATTAATATTGAATGCTTATTTATTTTATTAGGTATGTATTGTATATACACACAAATGTATTTTTATTAACTCTGTTTTGGGCTTTAAAACCCTGTTGGGAAATAAAGATTATTATTATTATTATTATTATTCCTATTTCTACTTCAAAATAAAATCGATCCAACAAAATGAAAAAACGTGATAGCTGAAACTTTGATGCTGTAGGCATGGAACTATGCCCATGTGTAGATGCTAAAGGTAATACATTTTGACAAAAAGGTCTTTAGTTTGAAGATGAAACATTTTGATCGTAACATCAGTAATTAGTACATAGCAATTAATAAGTATGTAACACGGAATTATCAATACAGCGTAGGGGTACACATGTATTTATTGAAACGTTTTGAACAAACAACTTTTCAAAAGCATAAAATGAAAACAGAATTGATATGCAGAAAACAGTCATAATTTTTCTTTCCTTGTTTTTTTAGTTCCTCTCACTTTCTCCGTCAACAGTGAATGTATACCCAAAGATTGAACAATTGCAGCCATCATACCTTTACGCAAGCAAACTCTAAAAAGCGTTTTAATTGCCATGGCATCTCGATACAGAGAATGGAGGATAAAATCTATGAAGGAATGCAGGAAAGAGGCTACAGGAAAATAAATATTGTAGAATGCAAATCAATGCGGTTTGATACCGGGTAGAAGACAAACCTAATATTTACTATGAGGCAATAGCAATAATGACATGCTTTACAGATTTGGGAAACTTATTTATTTAATGATGCTCCTCCTTGGAGAAGAAAGAAGTGGATAATGTAGATATGAACAATTAAAAGCTAATACCACTGCAGTAGGAACACACTCAGCTCAGACAATCTGGTGTTCGATGAATTTATTACTGCGGCCGAAGTAAGACAAGGCAGATTAATCGTATTAATGGATAAACTTACTGAGGACTGTAGATCAAAACTGAGAAAAATTAGAATAGATGTTAGAAAACTGCGACACATTTGCTAATGAGCGGGTTGTTATTATCAACACAGAATTGAAAAAATCTGGAATACAATGTTAACATCTGGAATCAGGATTTTAACAAATACCAATTAAAATTCAATGGGGAAAACCCGAAACGTTTTTTATAGCTAAAGATAAAGAGCATATTAATCTTATACCGAGCTTAACAATGTTCTTTCTATTTATACCGAATTATCGAGCAAATTACTAAATTCCTAGAATAAATTGCAAACTTAGGAGGAGAGATGTAACCAGTGATTAGTGCAAGGTTTGCCAGTGCATCTGGGCTCTTTAGTGTATTGAACAAAGCTTTATACGCAAGAAAGAAGTAAGTTTACGGACAAAGATGCGAGTGAAATGGGATTTTTGAGAGCGAAGTTGGGTGTAATCAAACTGGACCGTATATGTAAGTGTATATACAAACAGTGCTGTGTGAAACCCATACTTGAACAAATAGAAAATAAACAATTAGAATAATTCGGCCATCTGTTCCCGGTAGATATGCATCGAATGATTAAACAGATTTGACGAGGGACACGGACCAGGAAAAAACGGACTGGTGGAATAGTTGCAGAGGAAAAGTATGATCTAAAAGCAGGTTCAGAAAACGGCTGGTAACCTACGGCTATGGAAACAACTCAACTCCGCACTCTCAACATGGTAAAGTAGAAAAGGGTGGATTGTGTATGTATCTATGTATGAAAGTTTTTGGCTTTCTTTTTCCAGGCTGTTCCATCCCTTAACTCGAAACTTATCCTGAACGTGGGTATTATTACACAAAGCTCTTACATTCAATCTGTGTCAGACCTAATAGTAAAATACTACCTCCCTTAACCCTTAACTACTACCTATATTTCTTTCCCACGTCGCACATTTTTGTTTATAATTCCGATCCTATTGTTACGATGCCGATTCCCTGCCATGTAATCTCAGTAGTGACTGGTAGTGACGGTGTTCTCGCAGTGATGGGACGGGGAGTGCGCTGTAATAGTATTGGAGGAGGTATGTAGTGGGAAGAAATTCAAAGTGTAAAGTATGTAGTAGGTAGAAATATACCTCAGGAAGCCACCTACGTAAACTTTTTTACTATTTTATTTTTTAGGCATAATGGAACGATTTTTGATAGAAAAAGAAATTGTTGATTTATCGGAAGAAGAAGATGTACCAGATCCACCAGATATATCAACCTTTTTTTAAGATGACAGTGAACTTAGCAATGCTCCTACTAAAGTGAAGCACGATACGGGAAATGAAATGGAAGATACGAATGCATTCGAATGAGAACAAAAAGAATAAGAAAGTCTGATTATTTTTATGGAAGAAACCGTTATAAATGGTCCAAAGTCCCACCTAGACAATCAAGAACTAGGTCGCACAATATCGTCCCGGCTGCAGAAAAACCTAATTTGACACCTATTGAATCATGGTCTTTGCTAATCACAGATGAAATCATTATAGCACAAACCAATAAGAAAATAACAGAAGTTTTAGAAAAGAGCGCGACTTCTAACTTTCCTGCATGCACTAACCACGTTAGCGAAACTGAAATGAAGTCTTTTCTTGGTGTTCTGTTACTGACTGGAATATTCAAATTCAATCATGAAAATGTACGTACCTGATGGGCCATTGATGGGACAGCACGTAATGTTCCCAGGGCCGTAATGAGTTGCCGCCGATTTTTATTGCCTGCATTGAGGTTTGATAACATACAGACTCGCGAAGCAAGAAGAGAAACGTATCGTTTGGGGCTCATTTCGCACGTATTTGATAAGTTTATGGAGGACTGCAAAAGCAAATTATATGTGCTCGGAATACGTGACAGTAGATGAAATGTTAGTACCTTTGAGAGGACGTTGTTTCTGTCGAGTTTACATGAAATCAAAACCTGGAAAATATAAGATAAAAATTATGTACATTTATGGTGCAAAGAGCCATTACTTGATGTCCGCATGTGTGTACTCAGAGAAGGAACAGATAGGAGCTAATAATTCCCAGTCAGTACCTATGAGAAGTGTCCTAAAATTAGCAGAGACTATGTGTCACACCAAAAGAAATATTACCGGGGATAACTGGTTTTCATCAATCGAATTAGTGGACACTCTGAAACGCTGTTGTCTTACATATGTCGAAACCATGTGCAAAAACAAAAGAGAAATTTCTAAACAAATTTCTACCAGAAAAAAACAAGATCTATCCAGTCTTTTTGGATTTGTTCAAGATAAAACCTTGGTCATCAAAGAAGAATAAAGCAATGGTGTTAGTATCGTCGATACATAATCATCGCAGGCGAACCCACAGTCAAAGCTAGAGATCATAGAATTTTATAAATCAACCAAAGGTGGAGTGGGCGCTCTTGATAAGAAATGCGCAATGTGTTTTGTTTTGAGAAGATGTAAACGTTTGGCCAATTAGTTTTTGAGGCAGTATTGAATACAGCGATGGTCAACAGCTTCGTTATTTGGAAAGCATCAAACTGAAAAAAAGTGCTTCGCCGCGATTTTATAAAAGAAATAGGTATGTCACTAGTCAAACCTCATGTCAAGGAGAGAAAACTGGAATCTACAAATATCTCAAGAGATTAGAAGAGTATAATTCAAGTTCTCGGAGAAAAGAAAGAAAGAGAGCTAAAGACTTCTCGTTGTGATATATGTCCACGTAATAAAAACGCAAAGACCACCAAGGCATGTTCAAACTGTGAGAAATTTATTTGTAAGGCTGATTCCATAGAAAAGAAGGTATACCTAGGTTGTGATGATTAAAAACATGTGCCTTCTTCAGTAATACACTTACTTATTGTTAATTAACGCAATTTTCTTAATTTCGTAATGGTGGCTACTTGTGGTTCTTTGTAAATATTGTAAAATGCTTCGTTGGTCCTTATATAACATCTTCTTGTTTCCTTTTCCACCTACCATTCTTCTAACAATAACTATTTTCCTTTCTCATCTTCTTACTGTTCATTTTGCGGTCTTATATAGGACCCATGTCTCATATTTGAATATTGCTATTGCTCCTGTTGGTTTTGTATAGTTGAGATTACGTAATCCTTGATCATCTACCCCTTATTGGATAATTGTATTAGCTTTACTTAACCTTGCATCAATCTCTTTCTTTCCTTCGCATTCGTTCGTTGTCCCTGCTCCTAATATCCTTCCTCTGTCAACTTGTGTGTTGTTTTTTTGCGCTCTTTTCTATGTCTGTCTATTAGTTACTAATTCTTATATCATATATTCTCTGTTGAATTTTATATTCCTTACAATCTTTTTCAACACCAAGTTAAAGATCTACTGCCTAAGGTCCTCCCATCTAGTCCGTTGTTACCCTGCACATTTAATAGGTATATTCGTCTATAATTATTGCATTCGACTTTATCTCCCCTTTTCAAGAAACGCATTATCGTAGCTTTTCTCATTTTTTCAGACATCCGCTCCTCTTTCGAAATATCCATTATTACTTCGTGAATAGTTTGTTTTACATGGTTTTTACCAACATATTTAATGTTTTCAATAGTTATTTAATTCTGTCCTGGGCTTTTATTGTTTTTCATATTTCCTTCTTTGTGCAATGGTTCATCTACTTCAATATCGTCTTTCCTTGTCCTTGTTTTCTCTCTCTTACTTCTGGATCATAGTTTAATAGCTCGCAAAAGAATTGTCTCCACTATTCTTTCATTTGTTCTTCATCTTCAATTTGCATGTGATTTCTTGAGGAACAAACAAGAATGATGCTGATTAAAGTATAATGTATGTATTCAGAACGTTACATATTTATAGATACACTTAAAGCACATAAATTTATAGAGAGCTTTAAAAATCAAGGAACTAACTGATATTTACATTAGTTGTTAAATGAAACTTTTATTTCAGTTCCGTAACGTGAAATTAGATTAAAGGAAAGTAAGAAATGGTGCGAAACACCTTTATTTGATTGGGGAATTGAAACACTGTGTTATTTTCAGTATATAAATGGCTTTCACAACTCATACGTCATATTAAAACAAAGGAAAGTGTCAAGAAAATAAGATAAAATTTATAAAAGCAAATATTTTTCTATACGACTATCACTATCACACAATCACCATTTGGTGAATTCAACAACGTTCAATTACGTATCGACACATCCGCGATACCAAAACAACACTTGTCCATTTGTTTAGTCAATTTTATTTTTCTTTCACACTCATTGACTGGCTTTCAACTCATATAATCTTATAAATAAATTTAACGCATTAGTTATGAGAAACCCTGTAGGTAACGTCATGCAGTACAGTATTTAATACGTAAATTTCCGACTCTCATCTTACTTGTCGAAACACATATTGGTACTCTCTTAACTTAGAATTATTTTAGGTTTATATCTAAATTATGACACATGCACGATCATCAATTTCATTCTCTTTATCGGGTCAATTACACATACCTACATTTGGCAGTAAATGATCTAAATAAGCGATCAGACCATGATACCATATCGACACCATAAATCGATACTATCAATTTAGAGATAACAAACACTCGTTATTTTCTGCCTATTTTTGGAAAAGGCGCGCCAATCTCGAGAAGTGCTTCCATTAGATAAATGTCGATTCCAAAGTTTCCATACATCAAATTGGCCATTTCTTGTCAAGTTCAGTTCCCAGTCATTCAGAGAAGTCCTTGCAAATCTATAATTTTCGGAACAATGATATAAAAATCTGAAGTGATCTCGTAATGAATTTTGATTGCATTTTTGAGATTTTAATCAATATCAACATGTTCTTCCAGTTTTCGTAACGATTTTTAATTGGTGTTTATACACAATGTGACTTCTTAAAATCTTAAACATTTATTTAGAGTTTGAAGTTTTGAATGCACAAATTGATACCATTTGTAATTCTTTTTCCGATACGAATCTATTGATGAACTATTGAATTCACCTTTCCTTGCCAAGTAAAATGGTTTATATTCATATTTTACTGCAAAGCTTAAGTATCTGATTCGTTTGAACTTTCTTAAATATTACATTTACGCGCAGCCACATGTAACACCCAATATTTTCCAACAATAGATTTCAACAATCTATAGTCGTTAAATGTGTGGTATAAAGCGGAAGATACAAATCCAGAAACATATTTAGGCCTGTTTTGATTCATGATCGTCAAAATTACGTCAAAAGGAATTTATGTCATCAACAGTCATATGAATTTTGAACAACGGGAATCGTTTGGAAGGACGGGTCCAACATATGTAATGCATACCTTCTCGACGTTTCCATTGTGAGAAATAATATTTTTAACTTGAAGCCAATGCCCTGAAAAACTTATATTTTTTCCATATGACCGAAATGATTATTATTTTTAATTTATATAATCCTGAATTATATCCGCTCTTAAACTCCTTAACTTCAAGAAAGTGTATGTTGTTTTTATGAACAATTGAAAATATTTAGAATATGCTTATATATTTGTATGTACAACATATCTACTAGATTTGTATCACCTCCACATATTCGCGTACTTCTTGCCTGACCTATTCGAATGTTCTGAAAAGTTCGGATCATACTTGGAGAACACTGGATTGAACCAGTTCGGCCCAAATTCGGTGTAATTTTTGTAGATACAATTCCATTAGATACACATATCGTCGACGGATATGAAGTTGTTTGAAAATGCTATGCCACTGTTATCCTCGCAGATAAACGCTAAGTCCCTACAAAGAATACCTGGTTGGTTTATTTAACTTTAGATATCTGCTTGCAGATGCGTACATATGTATGTATATATCGTATGGTCTGTTGGCATGGTCGATCCCACCATTTGAGCTAATAGTCGGTACGAATAAGATTAATCTGGTTTAATCCAAACCGTGTCAATTTTATCGTACCTAAACAAAAAAATGTATACATAGATTTACTACTAACACAATACTTACACAGTTAGTTTCCGTTGAGTCACTATTCGCAACTAGGTTGGGCAAAGAGTTTAATCTTTCTTATAAACCACACGTGATCTACATTACAATTTGTATTAGAGCTGAGCTGAATGCATAAAGCAAATGCTCAGTTCTTAAAATGAAAGAAAATAGAGGGGGTGTTTTCTCATTTCAGCTCTTTGGTTTAGAACTTTTAGATAGTTACATACATCGTATATGTTGATACTATCAAATACAATCGACACCTATTATTAAACCAAACTCAAGAAATAGCTTTTTTGTAAAGTTAGCTCACGATTACTCCAGGAAGAATTAACATACACAGTATGTCCCCGGATTAACTTCACTATAGGTATAGTTGAAAAACATTTTTGAATTTATACGGCGAAAAATTCGGAGATGAAAGGGCAAAAATTTTGTCCTTTAGTTCTTCAACTGGCTTTGAAACTTCACCCGTATTCTAATGAGTACCAATCATGTTCGTATGATTATTAGTACCCGAGTTTGCAGTCATCGATCAAAGAAAAGTGATTGTGAACCTCACAATAACAAATTTTTAATGAACAGAAATCAACTGCAATTTCGTGTTGGGAGTCAATAACTCTTTTTAATTTTTTAACAGGATTTGCGAAATTTGTGGTATTTACCGTGCGTCGATTAAAGCAATTACCAAGCACAAGCAATTAATTCATAAGAAGTAAAAAATATATGTACAATAGTACACAAAACCTACAACGCGGCATGTTTTCAAAATTCTAGGAATTTAGCTATAGGTTTTTTTATTTTGTCGATTTTCAAATTACAATGCAGTTTCTCAATATAATCTCCATTTCGTTGAATACACTTACCCAACGTTAAACTAATTTTGTAAAGCCGCCCTCAAGGAACTGTTTTTTCAGATATCTACAATCAAACAAGTTTTAGCTCATGTAAGGTCTTAAATCGAGCACCCCGTAATTGTTCATTCAACTTTCGGAACATATGAAAATCACCAGAGCCAGATCTGGTGAACTAGGTAGATATGGAAGCAATTCCCAGCGCAATTCCTTTAAAACATCCTTTGTTCTTCGTAGGGTATGGAATCTTCCATTGTTCTATTGCAATAACGGACGCTTATGGAACTTCCCAGGCAATTTCTGGCAAAGGGTCTGTCACAATGCATCAGATAAAAGGATAGAAAAATATTCTGCGTTAATTGCAGTATCTTTTGGAAGATAATCCATAAAAATAGTCCACTTGCAATCCCTGAATGCAGTAAGCATTACCTTTCTAGCCGACAGAACTGCACCTGGTTTAGTCGGCCTTCTTCTGATTTGCGATTTTTTGTCCATGTTTTATCAGTGCTTATTATGCGTTGCTAAAATTAGTCGCCGTAACGTGCTAAAGACTCTTGAAGTGATATGTTGAATTTCTGTTCAGGTCCTAACAACTGTGATACCTAGCAGGCTAAAATCGTTTTCATGCCCAAACGTTGATATAAAATCTCATAAACCAGTCACGTACCTATTTCTTACACTCTAATTTCATAAATAGTAATTCGCCTATAATCTTTCAGTAGGTTCTAGACAACAGAAGCGCTTTCTTTCATTTACAAAGGTGATCCTTCACCAGTGACGTTCTGCCTGCTTTAAAACAGACTTCACAACCTCTTTAAATAAGATGATAGTTCTTTGTCATTTAGTAACGTTTTCCATGATTGCAGTTCGGAAATATGTCAAGGAGTACCAAAAATATTGCACGGAATGGCTGCGTAAACATGTGAAGACTCGTCTATGGCAAATAGTGTGACTATAGGATTTACGCATTTGAAGTAGAGCCAACTTCCTAGAACTTTAAAACATGCCTTGTAGATTCCATGAATCCTGTAGCACCGTAACCATTAATGTAGCCGATTAAACTAATTGTCATTATCTGGAACTGCATAACAAGCCATTTTGATAAGCTAGGATAACGTGTTTTTCGAAATCCAAAAATTACCTACCTATCTTGAGATTATTTGGTTTAGATTATTAAGCGCCAGTTGTGACACCAACTTTACCAACACTAAAGAGTTCTAGAAATCATCCAGCTTCCAGATTACCCACCACCCAAGAAGAAGATTTATCGTGCAAGAAACTTCTTTAACTTCTGCCGAATATCTGTGGTTTAGAATAACCTCAAAAGAGTTCTTACCTTTATCGCACCGACCTGAATAGTTCTAAGTACGTACTTCAACAACTAAATTGTTATTCACAATGAAGAAAATTCAAGAAGCAAAGACGACTCAAGTGAACTTCGATCAAGTTCTCATTATTTGATTATAATTTTCTCGAAAAGCCTTGGAAACACTAAACAATAGCTGCTTCTATTGTTATTCTCCAAGCCTCGCAGTCCTAACCAGATTGCATATATCGATAAAAATTAATTCATATGATTGCCTTTATTTGATCGCCTCAACCAAAATTTTCCTCAACCTCTTTTCCCCTATATTTCACACATTTTTCTATAGCGTCAGTTCTCCTGGTTCCTCAATTAATATGATTCTTAACCTTCCTATACTCACGCATACGGTCTGTGAGACCGATTTATATAGTATAGTATACGTCTTCCATTTTGACGTGAGTATAGGAAGGTTAAAAGAGCGCAGTCCACTATCGTTGATTCAGTATCTAGTATGAGATGAAGATGAGGTCAAGGTGTCATGGTATAATCTTATTGAAGCTAATAAAGTTCTCTCGGCAAGTGCTAAAACCCCGCTTTAAATGGTTGTAGGGTATAGAAACCGAAACTGTTTTCCCAATTCGAAATAAATTTTCTGGTAATTTGGACTTTTTCTTTCAGTTGAATGATATGCTATTTAAAAATTTTTTGAAATAAATATAGGTAGTGATCTTCTCGGCTAAAAAGAGAGGCTGACCTATAATTGCGTTTTATGTTATATCTTCTCGCTTTCTAGAATATCTACTTTTACATATTTTAATTATATTTTGAACAGCTTCCAAAAACAGCAGTTCTGAAAGTGTGGGACATTATTCTCAAAGGATCACCCAAAATATATCAAAGCGGTTTTGGCGATCGCCTAATTGACAAATCGAAATAATTATTGGTACGAAAGAATATTCAGAAACACCTGCCAACAGCCGTTTTGAGAGAAGATTTGTTTGTCCCTTGTTAGAAAAAATTATGAAATAAATTAAAATGACAAATTCAAAACCGTTCAAATGATCATATTAAATACAACATTTTATCTTTATTCTGGGAATCCTCCATTCAAATTTTATTATTCCAAATTATGACTCATCCTAATATTTCTTTGAACATATTTTCTGCCATCGTTTAAATAAAACAAATCAAATGGTGGATTCCAAAAATAATATTATCGACTCAAATACGCAAATCTAAACCACCTAAATTATAAAATTTTCTAACATTACTAAACACACACTAGGCTCTTAAAAATCGTAAACAGACCACCGAGCAAAAGAAATACTAGAAATTAACTGCAAATATATAAAGTTGCACGCTATATTGCGTAATAAAATGTTTCGCGTGTTTATTTTGGTTTATTTATAAGACGAATTTGATCGGGAAGAAGTTCTGCATTCGATCAAGTTCGCACGCTCATTGTCTATTTATAAATTAACTCCGATTCAAACAACTACTTCCCATCGATTTACGACGACGAAAAGTGAACTTGGCAAGTGTGACGACCTCCTCAGACACTGACTGATCTTTCGCAAGTCTCTCAAGTCCTTGTTTTGTGAGATTTCCTGCGACCGACAAAAAAAGCGCCAGATGTAATAATAGATGCATCCTCAGAGTAAGAAGAGGTCGTTGTGTTGGCTGCGTTAAGTGCAAGTTGGTATAAACTGGCGTTGTTGATTTTGCTAGAATTCGTTCGAATTTATCACTGGGTTCCCTTACAAGTAATCTGTTGTGCCCATGTATATATACCCAACCATAAATTATATAAAATTTATTATTAATTTATTATTAAAAGTTATATATAAGGTAAGGCCTAAAAGTATAATACATGTTAGAAAGAACTTTGGCTATTTTGGTCCGTTAATAGAAGCACTTGCAATTATAAGTGATGCATAAAACTTGATAAATTAGGCATGATGAGATGACTTTTAGAGCTCATAGAGTGTTATTGAAATAATTAAAAGCGGAAAGAGCTGCAATACATAAATCTTGGAGGAACTACATATACTATAAGATTCTACATTAGCACTTTTTATACGTTAATATTTTCTACAAACAAACTACAAGGAGTATATAAAGTACTCTAAAAGTGAACAGCAACATCTCTAGGAGTCTATTAAACCTGTCATTATTATTTATTGCCTTGCCCTCTTATTTCATATTTTGCTCTTTTTTTTTGATTTTTTAATTCACAGCATAAATTTTATAATTTTCACACAAGGATGTGAATTAAGTGAAACAACGTTTGGCTCTATTCCTCGAAAGTTTTTACTGATTATCAACTCGTGTTATGTCACTGCGTAATAACTACTTCTAATTTACACTTTCCACAACAACAACAACAAATTCACAGTATTCTGATTCAGATTTTAAAATACTGCGGTTCATAGGGAGGACAAAGTCAAAGATAACCTGGATGAATGCCATTTTGAATGAAGCAAGGAAAACAGAAAAATCATGGAAAGAATTTTGAGGAACTCGCAGACAAGAGATAAAGAGTGACAGATCGGGAAGTCCAATATTATCCCAATCTGAAATTTTGGAATCTAGCAATAAATAATAATGCATCTGGTGGTAATTCTGACGACGTGATACTCCAACGAAACAGTTATAATAAGCAAATTCCGAAAACAACTCACCATTCATACTCAATCATATAAACTGCCCAGTGTGATATTGCAAGCAAAACTAAACACTGAACTATTAATCCCATAGTAGAAAATTACTATAAAGTTTCTTTGGAAACATTAAGGTAGAATAAACGCTATTTAAATTATGTTTTGGAGGAAAAGCCGTCAACTAGCACGAGGCGGTGTAAAAAGAACAGAGACATGGGAATTAATAAACGCGAAAGAAACATAAAACCAAAAATAGAAAAACAAAAGACCACAACTATTTTGATGTGGCCATATATAAAGAATGAATCAAGCAAGAATTTCCTGAAATAGAAAAAAGAAAACAGGACGTTTTGGACTTCCAGTAGAATAAACAGGTCCACCTAGAAATCGATAAAAGAAATTTAAGTGAGGAAAAGATGCATATATGGTAAGAAACACATACCAGACACGGTGGATGGCACACTGGACTGCGCGATTGAAAATTAATTTTTGGAAATTTGTCCACGTTTTTAAGTGTTAATGAGCCTTACCGGAACTGGACAATGATGCCCAAAGTTAGTCATTTCCTGATCTAAATTCGCACACTATTAAAATACATTTTTCCCTTAAGGAGTTGCAAGCCAGAGGGAAAGGAATGAAAATAGAGCTTTCATCATTTCATCTTCCAGACCTTCTTCATGATCGAAATTTGTACGCCCCACCACGTGTACATTGTTCTGAAACTTGACGGGTATGTAATCTAACATTAGAAATCGTTCGAAACAGCATCAAAAGAAAAGTACATATATGTACATATGTGCATACATTCTGTGAAATAATAAAATCCTCTCGAAAAATTCATCCATATTTATATAGAGAAATATGCAGATATAAACGAAAGTACGTTTAAAAAATAGTCAAATTCTATTTTATAAGCGGATAAATTTATTATCTTGGCATAGATTGCCAAGAGAAACCGTCACTTTTCGCGAGAGTTCACGTGTGTAAGATGATAGATACATGTCTACGTATCACTGGTCTATATTTATTCGCAAGAAAAATAGGTCAATAGTTAAGGTCAAATTAGGATCATATGCATATATGTTTGAGTAATGGCACTGATGAAAATAAAGGGATCAGTGAAACTGATTTCTTGTTGATAAAATAACAGGCTTCCGCGGTCAGAGCCAATAATATAAAACTGGTTTCGCAATTGGACGAAACAAAAAAGATAGTGAAGAAAAATTAGGTTGTTATAATTCGTGAATAGATCCTTATGCAGATAAAACAATCACATCCTTATACATAGAAAATGGAAACGTCTTTAGGTGATATCAAGGTAATCAGACGCGCCAACATGGCATGAACTTCTGAGAGATTGGAAATAATTCTGCGGAACAAAAAGAAAAGTGTCCGCTAGGCCCAAGTTTAATTTAGTCAAATTAGATGAGGAAAATGTAAATGAACAGTATGGTGAAGAATTAGAAAAAGAAAGTAAACGATACTAATAATCTCAGAGGCTGATTTGATTGAATTTGAGAAGATTACCAAAAGGCGGTCAGCAACTCAGCTAAAGAAACAATTAGCTACAAAAGCGACATAACCTAACCAACGTATAATAACCCAAAACGCTTGAAAATGTTGGAGAAGAAAAAATAACAATGAGAACGTGTAAGTCAAGAAAATTAAGCTGGAGAAGAACTATTACAAAGGCAATATTAACCCTACGTCGGGCGCAATGTAAAAATCACGCTATTGGGCGCAATGTATCTACCAGATCCATATCGTTCCTCAGACATAATCTGCGGTTACTAACATAAAAATAAAAAGAAATTGATTATGAATGCTTTGAAAATATATTTATATACCTTTCAACTAAAACATTAAAGATTGCACATATACTTATAGTATTACAAAAGGTCCGAAATGATATCCATACATTTCCGAAAATATTAGTACTTAATTCCACAAAATGTCAAACCAATAAAAAAGAACCAACTAAACAATTAACAGCGAACGAAATCGAAGAACTAATGAAATAATCAATTATTCAGAGTCCTCCCCGTCAGCTTCATCGCCAATGCATTTTGAAACAAAACAATTGTTGCAAACCATTGTTGCGTGCCTTAAACACAAAAGGTATTGCACCCTTTACAAATGTATTTTGTATATCTTTTCAAATCGTTTTGTACACAAGAAGCACACCTTTTTCTCTTATTATTTGTAGCTGAATTGTTAGGTTCAGTTTCGTCTGGTTGCAAGTTTGCGTCAGGTATGAATTTTTTCAGTTTATTTTTGAGGTTCGTAGGAATTCCTTTACCTTTTGGTACTCGACGCTCCAATTGTTCGACTACTAGTTCACTACCCAATTGTTTCAAAAATGTACGCCTCTTATCCACATTATTACTATTTCTAGAATATATGACTTGTGTATTGATGTCAGTAACGTTTACCATCGTAAAAAATATCACCACTGGCCAACGACGTGTGTTTCTCTGTACATTATATGTTGTACACAGTTTATCAACCATATCTACACCAGATTTGATTTGGTTGTAAAATTTTATAGTGTTGGGCTTTCGAGCATGTACTGTATCTTCATCTATTGATTCATCAAAGTGCATGCTCGATAACAAAACCACATTCTTCCTCTCTTTTGGCACATAGGATACAATTGTAGCTTGTTTCTGGAAACCAAATACGCTCTCTTTTTCTGCCCTAGTTTTAGTTGAAAGGAATTCTGGTGGAAGCTGTCATTTATTTTTGTTTTCACTGTACCTACGTAGGAGATTTTTGTGTTTGCAGAAAGTTTACAAGTTGTAAATCTGTAAACCAATTATCGGCCGTTATATTACGCCCGGTATTATATATTGGTGCGGTAAGTCTTTCGATGATATCTGTTGGCTGATTGATTATTTCAAATGATCCTTCGGGCTGTGTCCCAAGGTATACTTCCAAATTATAAATATACAAAACCTTTGAATCGACTAATGCAAACAATTTGATACCATGCTTATTTGGTTTGGAAGGTATATATTGTCTAAAGGCACATGTCCCTCTGAAACCAGGAAGCATCTCATCGATTGTGACAGTTTGCCCAGGGGAATAGCTATTTTTACAACGGGCGCAATGAATCTGTGAGATTATATGTGGCACTGCAGCAAACACCTACTCGTTATAAAGTCGAAAACACTACTGAACATAGCCTAGAGTAGTGGGAGAAGATACGCAAGAGCTCAATCTCCGTGCTTGTTCTCAAACAGCAATATTCACAAAAGTCTGCTGAGGAATCTGTCAGATGATTTGCGCCCGACGGAGTGTTAAGATAAAGAATAAAAAAGTCCGCACACAAAAATGAGAAACATCTACGAAATTTAATGCGACAATCAGAAAGGCAACAAGAAGCAGTTGTAGGAAATAACGAGCAAATCACTGAGAATGTAAGTAAGCATGTAAACAGACTAAAAGGTGAAAATGCTAGCGTATATAGAATAGAAAATGGAATCATGAAAGGATGGACAGAATACTTCCTTAATGCGGAAAAAGAAATAATGACAGAAAATGAAATATGTAGGGTTAAAACTAGCAAACTGTAAAAGGAATACAACTAGAATTGACGATTTACAGTTAATAGAGGCACATAGCAGATCGATAGGAATGTTTCATCTACTGATAAAGAAAAATGAGATTATACATAACAGAAGATTAATCCTAATGCATAATGATGAAAACTCAAGACCAATAACTCTCCTATTAACAATCAACAAAATAATATGCAAAAGAAAATAGAAGAATCAAACAGATCAAAAGCTTAACGAGAATTAAGCAGGCTACAATGAGGGTCGCTTGTGTACAGACTAGATATTTACACCAAGAGTCATAGTCTACCAAACTAGGAAGATGGGACAAATACACATGTTAGTTTCATAAATTTTGAAACGGTGTTTGACTTCTTATGTATTGTGTAATGTATGTACATACATACAAGTAGGGATGAATATTGTACAGAGAATTTGGATAATTTTTTCAGCAAAATTGCACCGGCCTAGCTCTTAATTAATGGTATAAAAAGCATAAATTATAACAAATTATATTTATCAATTTTGAGAAATATTTAACATAAAATAAAGATAATTACCTAGTGTTGTGTGTGTGTGAGTGTAATTTCTTTTATTCGATGATGGTTCTTCCTATGTCTCCTTTCTTAAATTTCTTTTTCGATGCAGCTCTATTTTCTATGGATTATTCCCTCTCTTAACTTCTTTTTCATTGTGGCTCTATTTTCTATGGATTCTTTCCTTTTCTTTAAATTCTTTCTTCTCCGGTGTGGCGAGGTTCTTTTACTCACTGGTACTTCCTTTAAAACCCTTTTGGTCCAAATATATTTTAAACTTTTTTGTTGACTTATCTATCTTGTCAATGTTCTTCGTCGTCTACCCAAATAACTTTTTATTTTTTCCGGAAACCAGGACTACACTACATTATTTCTCCGTTGTGCAGATAACGAAAAGTTTAATTCACCATGACTTCAGTTCATCCAAGGCGTAACGTAATTATAGAAACCTGTATTATAAATGCCCAGGTATCCTTGGTTATTTATATCCAGTAGTCATTAGGAATTCATGTGGTGTGTAAAGTGTTGCATGTATGTGTCTGAATGGTTACAATGATTTTCTATCTTTTAATCGATGCTTCTTGTAATAATAATTTTATTTCTAGTTACATCTTTTTCTTCCATTAAACGTCTCTGGCTGAACTTAAAATAAGAAGCTAACAGCCGTAGGGTAATAAAATGCTTAAAAGGTGGTGGGCGTGGTATCGAATAAGTATAAATAAAACCCAAAAATAAAGCGAATGTCATTTGAATATAAACATCCACAACCCCAACATTTACTGTGAATTTTGATATATTGAATTGTAATAAATGATAAATTTTCTAATGGTAATTAACCATTTGCGTATTACTATACTAGAACATACACCGAAACTACCAAAGAAAACTAGCATCAAAATATATATTAGGCAAGGCTACATAGGTACATTCATCCACTTACTGTTTCTATTTATTATTAATTACGTTGTGAAGAATACGGCCAGTTACGGAATTGGAAGAAATTGGGGTGTCTAAGAAAAGAAGATCGAGAATTTGTGGATGATCACAAAATGTAAATCAAATGCAGAAGGAAACCGATAAGTTAAAAGAAATACAAAAATTGAACAGTTTGGCCACGTGAGAAGTTTGATTAATAGGGCAGATAATACGAATCACGATATTAAGGCAGTTAAAATATTAGAGAAGATATTGAAGCCAAGAAATATCACGATTAATACAAAGCTGCTATTATGCAAGATAAATGTTAAAAGTGTGTTTCTGTACAAAACTGAAAAAGCAGAATTAACAAGCAGAACATTAGAAACTTGAATATATGAAAGTGAAAGAAAATGAATATATGTACAGTATATGTCGAGAAAAGCCCACAATGACTTTGCCAGATAGGCACTAAAGAATAATATTACCAGGCAACAAGGAAGTAGTAGGAAACTAGACCGGAAAAAAGTATCTTGTAAGAATTTCAAAGGCAAAACATATCCTGGGGTGAAGTGAATAATATGGCGCTGGACAGGAAGGAATAAATGCAGTTGAAGAATAACATCACCTGAATGGAACCGGATATTGATACCCTAAATTAGTGATTTCCTGATATAAATCCGCAGGCTACTGAAACGCCCGAAAGGAAATCTTTTGCTCCTGCCCCTGTGCAGGACAGAGGCGTAGAAATAGAAACACAGTTTTCGTTATTTCATTTTCGGGATGCCTTCTTTGTATCCAAAATGTTTAAGTCCCAACACATACATATATACATCTCTAAAACCTGACGATTATGTAAACTAATATTAGAATTCGTTCGAAACAGTATCAAAATAAAAATAGAAATAGAAAACCTTGGCTACAACTTAATACGTACATACGTATGTATTCAGCGAAATAATAAAATATCAAAAAGTTCACTCCATATTTATATAAATATGCTGCTATAAACGAAAATACTTCAAAAAGAGAGTCCGATTCTAGTTTACTAGGCAGATAATTTTATTATCTTGACATAGATTGCCTTATGCCAAGAGAAGCAGTCACTTTTCGCGAGAGTATACGTGTGTAAGATGATAGATGCACGTCTACGTATCACTGCTCTATATTTATTCGCAAGAAAAGTAGGCCAATAGTTAAGGTCAAATTAGAAATTAACACACCTTTGTGCAGTCGGTTTCCATTAGAAGCTCGAAGTATCATTTCTTGTATAGCTTAATGATATAATTTTCGCACAGCGATTGACGTTACTAAAATAAAGATCTATCAATCAAGATTTTCAATCATTTTTCGATATTCACTAAATTGGTATTTGTATAATGTCAATATACTGTGCCGAAAAAGTACACATTGTGGTCGGAAAGCATGTTTACAAGGATATCATTAAAATGGAAATGCAAGGAATGTTGAAAACTTCCTGGAATATGTTTTCTCTTGTCTAGAAATCATTAAATTTGATTTCCTAGATATTTGTCTAAAATTACTTTATGAAAAATGCATTTCGTTTGACCTTCACCCTTCAAGGCGGAAATACATTGAATTTAAATAATCACTAAACTTGATCGAAATATTTCAACTTCGTCAACTACCTCCAAGTAGACAGAAGATTCTCGCTTCCATTTTAATAAAACTTGCTTAACCCTCAACCGAAAATTTTGAACAAAAAGCAGATGCATATACAAGATACATATATGTATGAAGGTATGTATGTATGTACATATCTACTACAGAATTGCACGTATTTATCTATTAATGAATCTGATTGTCATCGCGATATGGGCTAAATCTAGCGTAGAGTGTTCACTGTGCGTGCACAGAAGCTGAAATCAATAATATGCTAATAAATTTAATTACATATATGTATGTATATAAGAGATGGTAGATACTACTTTCGTCGTCGTTACAGCGAAATTGTTGTAAATTCCTATAGAATTACAAGTAATCCTGATTGGACCATTGATTAAGGTCCAAAAGAAAAACAATTATAAATGTCATCAAGGAATTATACTCTTCGCAAGGCGTTCGTTCTATTGTTGCCAATTTCATTAAAATCTTCAATTACCACCTAAATTA
Source organism: Chrysina gloriosa (assembly GCA_038088585.1). NCBI lineage: Eukaryota > Metazoa > Arthropoda > Insecta > Coleoptera > Scarabaeidae > Chrysina > Chrysina gloriosa. The sequence continues at coordinate 25,589,062 of CM076089.1, forward strand.
ATTTGACTTTGCAATTTACCTTTATACGTAATAGACATATTAACACTTGCGTTAATTATTCCTTTTATTTATCATTGCTCGCCTATTTGGAATGGCAAGCGTGTACGAGTGGGTGGTAACAATTAATGGCAATAGATGATTCACTAGGGGAAAGGTTTCATCTTCAAAATGATTACTAATTTTTATTCGACATTAGTCACCATCAACTTAACTTATCGCATAAAGTTTTACATATAAAGATGGGTATATACGAAGCCAAATATAAGAATATGGAGAAATATTCGACTATGTTGAGATAAAAAATGCCATTTCTTCTACACAGATAGCACCTAATTATAATGAGACTATTCTAACCAAATATGGTACCTAGCGGACATATACTTTTCTATCTCGGTAGAGCACGAGGATCAACTTTACCAACACTAACCTCGATTTTATCCCTGTTATCTGGAAGAAATCAAGTCCTTGCCTTTGTGTTTCCTTCTACAAACCTACTAGTCAGCGGAGCAAGATATAGTCAACCCGCAAATGATATTGAGTTTCAGACATTGGCTTAGAGGAGATGCACATCCGACATAGGAGGACTATTCTATGCTGCATATGATGATAATTTTAGTGTAAATCGGAAAGTTGTATTAGAATATCAACAAATTTTCCAGCATATTTCGCAAAATTTTGTGGGTTGTTTCTTTGTGCCATTGTAGTATTAGGAAATAGACTTGAAATTTAGCGGATTTGGAAAAATAGAGGTTAATTCTACCTATAGGTGTAACAACCTATAAACCGATTTTTACGGTGTTATGGAGAAATAGTGAAACACGCCATTGGTTACCCTTAAAGATCTAGTGTAACACATTCTTACAAGTTTACATGCTCAGAGTTGCTCTGTGACTTCCAAGATCCTCTATCTACATCAATAGCTGACCAGAACACCAATTAATTTTGCAAAGTGTTTGGCATTCAAATCGTGAGAAACGTATTTCCAGAAAATACTTAATTACAATTACACTGCGTGGCAAAAACTTAGACAAGATAAGGTTTTGGTTTCTAAATGTGCAGTAAAACATAGTATATATATTGATAGTATATAAGTATATATGAATGAAAGACAAGAAAGGTATTGGTGAAATGTGGCCTCGGTACATATACTATTTTGAACCAGCAATATGGCAATCGGTATATGTTCAAGAAAAGGACTCTAAATTTTCCCTCTTCTTGACAATATAAGAAAAATATTAAAAAATACTCTGCTCTGTAGGTGTTTTAAACTTTAAAATATTATTGACTAACTCTCATTGTTGATAAATATTGTCTTAAGAAATACACATTTTCACAACTTGTGTGTCAAATCTATTCAGAACATTATAGGAGATAAAAATAAGTCAATGAGTCTAAAAGAAAATTATTTAAAAGAATAGGAAAATAAATTGACTTTGCTAAACGCATGGGTCGTATTTGACTAGAATTTACATTTCTTTGTCTAAACAGCAAATACTCGAATTATTTATCGCGTCAGATGTATCGATAGGCGCTTGAGAACTCTTTGTTTAAATAATAAATATAAGTAATCTCAGAGGTTTACAAACGGTTCCTTGGGACACTTTAAAAATCAATTTCGACTTTCGCGGGATAATAAGAAAATATTTTGTATAAATTTTATTTTATTTTGTTCGAATTTTCTTCTGTGTTAATTTGATTAAATTTAAAAACTCTTACTTAATTCGAATATTTTGATGGATGAATACATACATATGTACATATCTAAAACCGAATATATTGCATCCACAACAAAGTGCTTCCTCCGCATATCAAAGTTGCCACGCTGCACGTCTTATCTAAGCGAACGTTGTAAACCTTATAACCAAAACTTTATTAGTTATTTATTAGTGAAATTATGACTAAATATGACTCAGGGAAATAGGAAAACCTCTACTTCATTGTCAGTTTCAAAATCACAGGTTATGTACTGCTAACTGGAATACTCTTTTTATCTCTAGCTCAAATTCTTTTCATGTAAGCGGTTTTTCAGAATCACATTCTTTAATATTATTTTATAACAAGAAATATACATGGTGTGTTCCATTCAGAATTCGGATTGGGGTTTCGCCTTTTTTCTTACCCACTTCTTCCACACTTCGCTTTTATTCCTTTTATAGACTTCCTTCTTTCTTTTCGTATATCCTCCATTTGGTTTATTCGTTTCTTCCTTGCCTTCTCCTTCGTCTTTTCTTTCTTGATGCTTTCAGTTGTAAAATTTATTTTACAAATCTCTTCTGCTGCATTTTCTTTATATGATCGTTCAAAGTTATCTGTTTCTCCGCCATTTCTTAAGTCCTTCATTTCGATTAAATTTTTTCTAATGTTTTCTTTTCTGCCTTCTGTATTCAAAAAGGATCATATATGTTAGCAGAAGTTCACACCAAGTTCTTTCTTTCTTCGTAGCTATTCCACCCAGAAGAGCAAAAATACAAACAAATATGAAAAACTTATCTTTCGTAAAAATAGAAGGATTAAATATAAAATTGTAAATAATATCCCAAAAAGTCTGTTCCAAAAGAATCTTAAATTCAAAGTGAAACCTAAGCCAACATGTTAAGTTGAATTCGTATAAAATAGCTCCTACCACATCAAAGTACAATATCTTCAAATACGTATTCAACAATAATAAAGTTGTTGTCCTCTGCAAAACATAGCATTTTCGTTCAGAGGGTGCAAGGATAATTTATTGGTATTCATTATTGTATTCAAGCAATAAAACAAAAGTTGCAACTAACGCATTTGTTAAAGAAAGCAGAATAAGAGAGTTGTTCGAATAATTAATTAATGCGGGAACCAATTGTTGAAACTCCATAACGATTACTTAAATCAAAAGACCTTTATCTAGAATCCAATAGACAAGTAGAATCCAAGTGTACAATTGGATTAGTAGTACATATGTATACAGGACTTTGCACAAGTAATGCGTAAAATTTATTTATAAGATTATATGAGGTAAAAGTAAGTCAATGAATGTAAAAAACGACAAAACTGAAACAACAAAATGAACGAACAAACTTAGTTCTGGGATCGCTGATTTATTTATCACTAGAGATATTCCGACACGCATTCGGCGTTGCCCACAGAAATAAATGTACACATCGTATCCAAATAACTACTTGGCCTGCCTTAACATACTGACCTAATTTTACTAGCATTTACTTTTCTTTGTCTAAACAGTAAACATTGGAAGTTATTTATCATGATATATGAGTTGATAATTACTCTAAATTGAATGAACTCTGCGTTCGATGTGTTTTATCGTAATATCCTATTTGATGTTGCCCAAGCCGCTACTAGCGTTTATGTTTCTACGACTAAATAATCATATCGTAATTGAACATATACGAGGTCTGAGGTTGTCACACTTTTCCTTGCGAAACTTTAATATTAAACTTACCCAAATTAATTTTGTTGTATACTTGGATAGTTATTTCAATAATTTCCTATGGTATGAATATTTAAAACAAAATATAACTAAACTTAAATGAAAACTTCATACCAAATCAATTTGAGTAACTCTGGAATGATTCCAGCTGTTTTGATAATCTCTTTTTCGGTTTCGAATGATATAATATTACTATAACTATTTCAAACTGTATCTCTTCCATCCATGTTTAAACTGTGTTCCTTTATTGCTTGAAATTTCTAGATACAGTTTTCGTTCACGGCGTCTATCTACCATGTTAAACTTTGAATATTGATTTCACAACTCGGACTTTTTTTCCAACTATAACGAAAATAGGAGCAGATGAGATAAATTCCATAAAGGCGTTTAACCGGAAAATTGTCTATTTCAAGCGTACGTACATACATATACCGGGAAAAGTTTATTAAAGCCGCCGCAATTGATACAAACATTTTTAACTTAATTTTTCAAAATATAAAATATCGATGAAGTACTCCCATAAAAAGAACATAATTGAATTTTATTTTGTTGCTAGAAAAGTTAAAAGAATGTTACATAATTATTTGCAATTGTTTCAACCCTTTTTATTTTATGGCTTCTGATACTTCTTTTATAATAAAAGTAAAGCCTTCTCTTACTTTCATTAGTAATATTGACTCTCTAACAATAAGTAACTCATTGAAACTGGTTTTTAATTACTCTTATTATTTCTTTTATCTATAACTTGTTTCTTGTATCCATGGAAGTTCGTCGATTTCCCAGATTTCTCCGTCATAATTTTATCAGGAATGTGAATTAGACTACGTTAAGTGAATATATTTCCTTTTATGTACATATGTTGTATGATTTCAAGTTTCGTAGTTGACAATGTCACCTGAAAAAGCCTCCAGGTCTTTTCTCGAGGATGAAAACGCGTATAAACAATTAACTTTACCTCATAAATTGGCTAATCGAAAGCAACAGGAATGATGCCGCAAATTTTATTAAACGTCTGATGACAACTGGAAACATATTTCTCACTGCAAGTTTTTAGGTAATGGATTCTCAATCGTTAAAATCATAAACATAAATATGTATAAGATCATAAACAAATAAATTAAGAAATATAGGAAAACTTGCTGGTAGAGCGAACTGGTTCTTACGGAATGTTCTAAATACGTATGTACTTCGCCGTTTCTAACTATTCTGCATTTCTCGTTTTTCAACCAACGATGAAAACCTTGTTGTTGAAATAACTGTGGGGATATCTAGAAATTGGTGTGCAAAGATATTTCGATATCTAGTTTGCTATCCGTAACTAAACAAATCGCAAAGCAAGCATAGCGTCGCAAGTAAACTTCAACTAAACGCTCAAATATGTATCTCAAAGCATCCAAATTACTGGATAGGAGAATAATAAGATTTGGCTAATTTAACTATGCAGCATCAGCACCTTAAATTCCTTTCACTTCAATAAGAATGCATAAAACTAGAAAGGGAGACAACATCATAAGAGGGTACTATCCCATAACTCCATGCGCACTCCAAAATCGTAATCGAGTAGTCTGAAATCTAACTGTCCACAATTTTTCAGTATTTTGTTTACCATTAATAAATATCTATTTATGGAGTATCCGGCGATTCGATAAACCGACTAGTTATAATTCAATTATGCTAAAAACACTGTCTATTATCGAAATATTTCGAAAAGCACGCTGACGTCCGCTGTCGACTGCAGACGATAACCAAATTATTTTTTAACGCTTATCAAAGGATGTGTTAAACGGTCACGTTTTTCGATATCGTTTCCAGTTCCCGTGACCCATTCCTTATTTTTACTGTATCTGATCATATTTGCCTCTATATATATCTATAATCCTGTAACTTATAGCCGCCAATAATTTTAAGGTACACAGCAGATAATTCCAATGTCCAAGTTATACCATTTCTGTAAGCGCTGATAACAATCACTTAGCTTGCACAACCACTCCTCTTTACATTTAGCCGCGACTATAAATACCAAACGCAAATCACTATTTGGTATATTTACTTCCTTGGCATTAAAATCGAAGAAAATGCTTTCTGGACTTCTTACTTTCTTCGACACCATAGACACTGTAGATAATCTTTAAATTAAGTTTTCCTTCACATGTTTACCTAGAGTTGTTTGGTATTGTTAAACAACTTGCCATTTTCGCCCCATCTTTTGAAACTCTTATTAATTAACACTATTGATTTCAAATTGAAGAATTCATTTAAGGAGTTCATTCATTACCTCTATACAACATGTTATGTAGCTACTTCCTTTCACACGTATCTATCATGCAAAGTATCGATATCTCGCATCTGATACTGAAAATTTAACTCTAGGTCAGGCCTATGTATGTTGTACATATGTATTTTATTTATTATAAAATTGATAAAAACCGGATTCAGTTGCATAGTGACACTATCTCTGCTATTAAGAACAGGGCATTACTACCTTTAGTCACATGTATCTGGTAAATTGAAATTCGCCTATCTAATCGTTAAGGATCGCCTACATTTTTGCGAAATCTGATAAGTGCGAGTAGAATGCTGTTAGGTGCGGCCACTTCAAAAAATAAGCTTGGAAACAGGGAAGTGTAAAAAGTATTAATTTTGTCATCTATTTAACATTAATTTGAAACATCCCGGTAACTGTGCATAATTAGAAAACTACTTTCACTATTCGCAGACGCGCGTTTCGCGGTTATACCGCTCATCAGTGCGACTTTGTGAAGTAGTTTTCATTTCTATAGAAGCTCTATATAAGCCAGTGCGTTAGATGTTCGTACATATGAGAGTAACTTTTCAGGAAAAGCTAAGCATTTTTTCAAATCATCATGACTTAATCATGGTTTTGAAAAAATAGATAAAATGCCAAAGTTTAACGAAAATAACGATCTACCCTAGATCAAGTACATAACCTATATAAAAACTGGAACAAATTGATCAACAAGAACAACTGTTAATATCAAAAGAAAACCTCAAGAAAATATAATATGTGCGTGAGCAAAACAATAATTTAATTTTCTTTGACTGATCACAGGTGTGGTGACCTGAGACTCCAGAGATGACTATCCAGAAGGTATTGCAAAGATTTCAGAGACACATTTACCTGGGTACTAGAGGGATGTTGCACAATTGCCTAATCTTGTTCCTCTATATCTATTTGTTAAGGGGGAGATGGTATTAAGTGCTCTCAAAATAGGCATAGGCAGTACTAGGCATTTAATGATTCTTGGCACTGTATGTTTGAATCTACGGGCATGTACAAAGACATGCTCGAAATGTACGACTTTGACACAATATGTGAAATAGCAATTAGTTACACATGAGTCTGCTTGGAACTATAAACAATCATTTAGGGAACTGGCCAACAACAACTAGGCAACTTTGATGTGGTTACCAGGGCATGAGGAGGGGAGGGGCGTTAAACGTAACCACATTACCGACAGACTCACAAAAATCTTCGCCCCCTCCCCTTCTTTTTGCAGCAGAACCATTTAATAAAATTACTAAAGGCCATATTATGGAGAGGATACATGGATGCAGACTTTTTACTAGCAGAATATTACAAAAGTACTACAGGAAAGAAAGCTTATCACCTATTCTGCCAGAAACCCAAGAAATTACGCGGGCTACCGAAAGAAAATCTAAAATTAATCACGGGTCTTTGTAATCGTCTATTTGCCAAATATAATATATGTTAGGATGATTAAGCGATTTTGGAGATAATCCACGGATTTTCAGTCGAGGTGTTAATCTAATTGATGAATTAGAAACGTGAGATTTAATAGCTGACAAGGAAACCTAATAACTTACATTCATTTTACCTAGCAAGTATGTATTCAAAAGATCATTCAACAAAGCATATTTTCTGATGTTTCCACTCCCTCAATTATGATTGTTGGTAGTTTTTTCTAACATTTTGCGGAGGTAAGAAGCAAAGATATTTTTAGAGCTCGCCTGTATCACATTCGTAAAATTTAATAAAACTTAATCCTAGTTAATTGAATAAATTCCAACTTCTTAAGTTTGATAAAAGCTGCCTAAGTAAATAAGTCCACACGCTGTCAATGTCGCTTCAGTTTGTGGAAATAAAGCGTACCTATAACAAATTGGTTTCTTAAAGTGGTCAATCATCCAAAAGGAAATAAATATCTTTAAATTAAAAGAAAGTTTTGATTGATGATTTGACATTCTAGCATTCTAACAAAATTTCAAACAAATGAATCAAGTAACCACATATCCTGAAAAGTTGAAAACCTAGATTGGAAAATATTGTTATTAGTTTTAAAATGTGGTAATTGTTGCTATTATCATAAATCTCTAGACCGTCATCCTTATAGCAAAACCTTACCTGACACTGTATATCATTTGCATCGCTGAATGAACCATATACTACTACATACACGACAAGCTCGCATTTATAATCGCAAACACAATAAGGTCATAAAAGTCAAGGAAAATTAAATTACAATCAAATTTTGCAACATTACGAAATATTTCACAATACCTTCCGGTTTTCGGGTAATGTAAAAATCTTCCATATGCAAAGTAGTATCTGATACTCCTTACATAATAAGCGTTAATTGTATCACAAACCTTTTACAACTTTGGCTCACACCTACCACGAGCTAAGCGAACGACGCGTGTATGTCGTATTACATTAAAGTAAAAATTCGCGTACATCTATTACGTCTGAAAACTTTCTGCTGTCTCGCTCGTTGAATAAAGCAAGCTGTATAATGTAAAATTAATTTCCAGTCACGGTTTCGCCGATATGTGTACATGTGATCTGGCTGTGGATTTTTTGCGCGAAAACGTGACGATCGCGTGCTTCGCGATCGAGGCTGGTATACCAAGGATCTCGTGCGATTGTCGGTATCATTTGAATGAATCGTCAATTCCCTGACGATTACGATACCGCCTAGTTCGTCGACGACGACGTGACTTAAGATAATATTGACAAATCATAACTGCCAAATATGGAATTGACGATGTAAGCATCTACTGCATAATTATTATTGTTATAACGTAACGGCTTCCTAAATTAAATAATTCTGATAAGCGATTAGGAGGTGCGGCTACTCCAGCAATTTTAAGAGTGGTATCTCCATAAAACCTGCTTGTAATAGGTGCTTTCCTTTTTTTAATTTCCTTTTTTTTTCTAATTGGTAGAAGGTAATATCGCTTTGTAGATATTATCGATATTTTTATGAGATTGCCCGCTCCAAAAGTTTAAAGGTTAGTAGTTAGTTTAAAGTACTCCAAAGTTAATCATTTTAATGAATTAATGACATATTTCGAAACTTGTCGTAATTTTGTTTCGTCTCGTTAAATCATTCTGAACTTAATGATTAAGTAAAATTTTAACTTATGGGACAAGAACCTGCACTAAAATTCCCCAAAATTCTCGGTATGTGGAGTACATCTGTAGATGAAGCAGAACATCTTTGTCTTTTTCAAAATCAGAGATTAAAATTGCAATATAACATACAAACGTACAATAAGAGGAGTAGCAGAAGCTTACGAGTCCAAGAAAACACCATTTACTACGTAACAATTTAGAATAAATTTAATGGTGGTTACGCTGGTCTGAAAGAGGATTGTCTTAGAAGATTTTTTGTCAAAATGTTCAAGATGCGTCTTCCCTTTTTCAGAAATGAGATTGCACTTTGGAGGTTAACAATGAAAGCAATCGAAAACTACCAGTCCTCACTTTTGCACATTCAATCCAATCATCAAACTTTTCAATGAGGTTATTCCACGGTTATTCACGTAGGATGTCGATCGACATACTATTTTAAGATTTGTACTTGCAGACAATGATGTTGAATGTCTATACTCCTGTTGTCAAAATCACAACAATGCGAGGAACAGACACTTATCAATTCTGCAAACTGTTATTAGAAAGGATTTTATTCACATTTTATTGAAATCTATCTAGGTTAAATGCAGTTCTTTAGGTTGGGCAAATATAATAAGAATAGCGAACACCACATAATTCGAATTCACATTGAATATCTTGCGTTTTGCATAGCCAATCCAATCCTCGCGCTTCCTCATGGCTTACTGTGGAATATGGATCACTCCTTTCTCATATTTAACACTGGAACTTTTCTAGATTTCGGTCATCATGCTACCGGATTTTTCGGGATAACTGAGCTTCCCCGAAATTGTAGTAGAGATACAAACAATTCTCTCTGCAACCCGAAAAAGCACGACAAATGTAGCTAACAACAGCCCCTGGGCATTCTATGAAGAACCAGTTGTAGCACAGGAGATCCAGTAACATAAAGTAGTGTCGGCTTAACAAACATCTCCACACCGTGGGAGTAGTGGAAGATCCAACCCGCAAACTGCACAACATGTCTTCTGTGAGTACCAGGGGTTGAGTATTAGTTATTAGACTAACACTTAGGATTCCGCTTCCTGCTGAAGAAGAAGTAAGAAAGAGTCTCGTTAGTAAGCTGGTAGGTTTCATGGAGGACACCGACCTAATGGAGTAAGGGAGACACCACAAGCTAACGAGCTTCAATGCAGTGGGCAAAGGGTCCAAGAAGAAAAATGAAACGTAAGGAAAATATATGAAAATATTATTGTATTTTAGTCGTTCAGGTTAATTGCGAATCGATAACGTGTACATAAAAGACCCTCTGCACGATGTCAGGAGTAGTTTATCAAGAAGAATATTTCAACTAGGAGGAGCACAGCAGAGTACAAGACAGAAGAAATTTCAAATAGTTTTCGGCTTTTAAGATTTACTTAGGAATTGTAGAGAATCTCAAAAATGATTTTAGGTGGTCTGGTCCTACCACATCTAAGAAAATCGACAAAATATTTCAGAGAAAAATTTATGTCAGCAGTGATCCTGTTTAATTGTTCTGAAGAAGGTACCGATCTAAGTAACAGAACGATGATGTTAATCAAGTATGTATGTACTCATATGTATATACGGCAAAAACCGAAAAATTCCCTAAATTGACATGAACTTACAGACATGGGTATCAATTCATACAAAAGTCAAATACAGTTGGTGTTACGGATTCCAAATCCATTTTTGCCAACAACAGAAATTAAATTGTAACATATAGAAAATAATTCATCTTTCCCTTATTCTATAAAATGGATGTCAAGAGATTGACCTTATACCTAAATTACTTTCAAAATTGAGGACAAGCTCACCTTAAATTTGGAATATTAATTTTGCAAGTACTTTTCATAAAATTTTATGCGAATGAAACATGGATATTGACAAAGAATACTCTGAATCGGTTACGCCAAACAGAAATCAGATTCTTAAGAAAGATTAAAAAAATAGCCAGAGGAGACAAAATTAAAAATAAAGTATTTAGAGAACAGATATAAACAAAATCAGCAAGGGTAAGAATATGAAAAAGATAATTAGGATGGTTAGGTCATACACATAGAATGTCAGCAAATTGACTCATGAGAACAATATATGGAACAAGGACAAAAGAAACAATAAAAGAGGAAGACCAAAATCTTCAGAGTAAGAAGAAGTGGAGAAAGCCGGAAACGAAAGAGGTACGAAATGGGGACAAATTGGTAACTTGGCACAAAACCGCAGAACTTTGAAAAATACCGTGAAATCAATTCTCCTAACGATAGATGGAGTTAGGATTAACAAAGTAAACACAATTATTTGCACAATTTGTTGCTTCCGGCTAGAATTTTGCTGAATAATCTCCAACGTGCAACGAATCGTTAATCAACAGATTAATTCCGTCATCGCGATAAGATCAAAAGCGCCGATCGATTTCGTATGTAATTGTGCAGGTCCCAGTTCCCAATTTCTTTTTGGAGGCCTCTCGATGGACATCGAAACGGCTTTTAATTCTTTATCCGACCGGGCGGATTTCCTTCGAGATTAGAAACTTACTCGTAAAATTATTTACTGGGCGCGTTCTAGATTTGCAAAGTCATAAAACGTTCACATTGAATATGTATCTGTCGTTGGGGATTCGACAATGGAGTGGTGATGTAATCTTATTTTCGTTGATTAATATTTAGGAGTGAATTTTATGGGTGAGGAGTAATAAAATCGTTATCCGGCCTCCATTTGAAAATTCTTTCAAAGCTTGAACGCTCGGATGCGCTTAAATGAAAAAGTCCGATTGAAGATTATTCAAGTTTTATTTCTCTCGGCGGAGTAACAAACAAAAGTTCCCTCTAGAATATAAAAAGCCAGTATAAAAGAGAAATTGATTCTATCTTGCTATATTACAGGATTGTGAGCATACAATTTATTGAAAACCATTTTAACAATTGAATTAATTAACTTTAAACTATTAACTTGGGAGGATGACCCTCAAGGTTGACTTAACAAAAGGTTTCTTTTGGTAAATGGTATTGGTATATAAAATCAAACCCTGTAACTGTATCTCTATAGCCATTAACACAAATTGTTATGTGTGAAACGATAGGTTTATTAAAAATAAGTCGATTGCATTTAACAATCCTAAGTGTGTTTTGTTCCTCAGTTAATGGAATAAGATCTTTGGGAATAAAACACCAATCATGAAATAAGTTCTAGCTGATTTTCAGAATTTAATTGTAATTGTCCTTTTGTTCCTCTTAAGAATATGATTTCACCATGGAGTGCCTCAATAGGAAAATACTTAGCTTCATGAAAGATTACTTCTTATGGCGTTAAATGTAATGAAATCCTAAAATAATGGGGGAAACGAGAAACCAGTCATGAAACAATTTACAACTGAGTTTCAAAACTTACCATGAGGTTCCATCCTTAACCACACTAATGCAAAAAGCCAAAATTTGCTCCTTCACCATCTTCTCTTTCTTCTTCTTCTCGAAAAACAAAAATGCTTTTCCTCTTCAGAACGTTACATTACGTTTCACTATTACCTATTTACTCTTTTATTTGCAACCATGATTTGCCAGGTTTACCACCCTTTTATTTTCTAGTCTTGGCTGTTAGGTAGTTAGATTAGATTAGATTAGATTACATAAGGTGGCAATGCTGCTTCTTGCACTGCGACCTTTACGGATCTATTGTGGTCTTCATGCCTCCTTAGAATACGGTCTCTAGCTTTATTCCTTTAATTAGTCTTATTAGCTTTGAGAGCGGTTCTTCCGAATATAGTCTCGCCTCGGGATATTCGTCTCCCACGTGTGACAGCCGCGTCCTTGCCAATTCCTCGCATTGGCACAACACATGATCGCGGTTTCTTCCTCAATTTGACAGAATCTAGATATCGTTTCCTCTGTCAAGCCCATTTTATTCATGTGCTTGTTGAGCCTGCAGTGCCTCTGACGGACTTTCTGTCCCTGCGTAATAGGTCCTTTGTCAACTTTGGCATTTGCTCCCCAAGGAACTGTTTCGCCGATCTCTCGTCTGGCGAGTTCCTCCACCTTTCCCGAGATTTATCCTCGGTCCACTTTCTTATGGCCGATTTGATTCTTGTTTTTGTAATGCCGAAGGAGCGCTCCGGTCCTATGAATGCCATCGACGAGGCCTCTCGGGCCATTTCGTCAGCTTTTTCATTTCCCCGGTAGCCTTCGTGCCGCGGAACCCAGGCTATCGTCACTTTTGTGCGACTGTCGAGTTCATTCAGAGCACACACACAATCCCATACAAGCCTTGAATCGACCTGTACCGAATCCAATGCCTTCAGCATCGCTTGAATATCGCAGAAAATGGCCACCGTGCGATTGGAACCACGTTGCTTGTTAATTTCAACGACGCAAAGATGTACCGCGGCTATTTCCGCCTGGAAGACCGAAATGTCTTTACTTAAACTCATCTGGACCATCGTCCTTTCTTTGAGTCCGTATATTCCTGTCCCGACACCTTTCTCTGTCTTAGAGCCGTCCGTGTACCAGGTAGACTGCGCCTGTATGGCTGGACCTTGTTTCCATTCCTCTCTATCTGGTATAACTATTTTATAATTTTTCTTAAAGTTGAATTTGTGAACCATGGCATCCGTGGGCATCCCCGTGAGGGGATCTGCCTTGAGTTCTTCAATCAACTTGTGGTTTTCAGTGCCATGGACTTGACTTATAGGGGTTTGCCCATGCATTAGTCTGTAGGCTACTGACCTTGCTACTCCTTGTATATGGACATCTAAGAATGGTAGATTCAAAATCACCTCCAGTGCGTCTGTAGGAGTTGTTCTTCATTGCTCCCGTGGCACTTAGACATGCAAGTCTTTGTACCCCGCTGTTAGGTAGTTAATCTGCTCTATCGAGTAAACGATTTTTTGCAACTCGAGAACTGAATCGTTTATGCTTTAGTCTATGTTTTATTATTCTGATTATGTTGGACTTAGTGATTTCCACGAAAAAGTTATCACTATCAGTATCTGTTATCGCAGAATTAATTCAATAGTTCTGAAAGAAACTACATTGCTCTAGACTAGACTATTGATAAAGAATAATTGAAAGATTCGATTTCTTCCGTGTGAAATCTATTTGGGTTTGTGTGTGACGAAGGAATATGTCAGTGTAGATTGTGAAATACACTATTATGTATTTATCGAGGAAACAATAAACAAAGGATCTACACTAAAGGATATTCAAAGCGATAGAAAAAGGAAAGATAGAAAACCAGAGGAACTGATAATTTGAAGATCAAAACAGTGTGTTGTTTTATGGGATGGGTCATGGTGCAAATATACAAATTATGTTTACTTTATTTATATCACTTAAATCTTACCCGTATTCACGAGAATTGTTACTGCTTAGAAACAGTACCTCTAATATAGCTGTAATCAAAATGTAAGAAAAATAGGAATGTCTGTGTTTCCTACTGGTCTGAAAATTGTTTTCCAATTGTTTTCTCCGCTAAAATTTACAACAAACTATACATACATATATGTATACGTATGTACATATGTAGGTACCCCTTAGAACATTTCTTTGAATCAGGTGAGGTAAGGGTAAAGTAATGGTATTTGCTTTTTCTTTTTGTTTGAACATTTCCTCTGCATCAAAAATCATGACCACCGCTATAATAACTATTCGTTATTCGATCTAGCAGCTTCACACTAAGCGAATGCTCGATAAAATAATATCTGCAGTTATGCTTACATTCAATTTTTACAATACCACAATAATCCCATGTTCACTGTTTCTTTTTACTTATAAACAGCAAATTACATGATGTCAATGCTCATGTTACGCAAGAAAGTAAACTGTACGTTTCCTTAATTTTTTTAGAGAAAAATAAACAGGTAATAACATACGTTTACTTTCAAAGTTTTGTTAGAATATTTGATTTTCGTTCACAGAAACGGTCTTACCTTTACAGGGCCTCTTCGAGCTTTTTATAATTCACCATGTTCTTTTGATTTTTCTAATAGTATCCTTGTGCGCCTTGTGTGTCTATCCCGATAATTCCTATTCATTTTCCAATCTAGCAATTTCAGTAATCGCATATCACACAATTTCTGCGTCATCTACAATTATCGCACGGATATTCTTTCAATATTTGCAAGACGACAGTAAAATGTTTACGACAATTTTGCTTACACAGGCTAAGTGCGTGTTGCACATGTTGATATTATATAACAAAGATCTCGGACAAGGGAAATGAACAGGTAATAGGAAGTGTTTGGTTCCAAAGCTTTATTACAACGTCTAATATGTTTTAGGCCGATGTCATTTTACCTTTACAGAGCCTCTGCAGGTTTTTGTTATACTCCCCGGAACTGTAAATTACGTCATATCCATTCTTCATAAATGGTACCTAACACGTATTTCCGAACGAAAGAATGGAGCTGATATTTATTTATATACATGTGTACATATGTGTATACAGTTAATTTACCAGTTTAATTATGGGAGTGCTAATGCAAAAGAGATTGTAAAATGTTATGTCTGATTAAGAAGTAGTTACACTTTTCTTTTCCGTCTACACCTAACGATAGATAGACATAGGGATTAAGAAGAAGAACGCTTATTTTAATAAATTAACCCTGAAATACAAAAGAACATTATCCTCATTCCCAAATTTGTTGTCTAAGTAAATATATCAAACTTGTTTTAGAGAAACGAAATGCACGATTTGGTTAATAAATTTCGCTTGGTCTTGATTTTGAAACAGAATATTAGTAGAAACAGTTTCGTCAACTTCTGTAATTCTTCTACAAGAAAGATAAATTGCGGTAACCGCATTGGGTAATCAATTTTGCGTGGTCCCTGTTTTAAAACAGCAAATTATATATAATTATTTTCGTCAACCTGTTATGTTCATCCTATAGGGAATAAAATGCTGTACAAGCATAAAGATGCCTTTAACTGTGATGGGGCGTTTCTAATTATTTTTCTTACCTTTCTTGGTCGCTGTGTCTAAATTTAATTGGAGCTTTCGGTTAAGTAAGAAACTAAATTTTTAAATAAAAAGAATCTGGACAAAAAATTATCAAAATTCTCCAAACTGCACTTTGCATTTTAAATATTTACCCTTCTCGATTATAAAATTAATCTGGTATTTAGTCATATCATTCGATTCCTTCTAGAGCTCAGGCGGAGATCAGGCTAAAATTTTAATATGGAAATTTTGACTTGCAGATGCACCACGCCTAAGAAATACAATCAAAGTAAATGATGACCAAGTAAAGGTGTTGGTTAATTTTTATAATGAGATTATTAAGAATATCAACATATTCGTCTATTATTCTTACATCGACTGTACCGGATACTTCTTGCACAACCCATTTCACTCACTGTACGGTTACTTATCTCTAATAAAAATAATAGTTTCTTTGAATCTGAAAGACAACAGGTGTTCATCGTAACAAATAAACTATATACATATTAGCAAATAAATTGTTTGCTTTCCATAGAAATTTTTGTTTCTTATTCAAACAGCAAAACGAACATCTAGAACCGACGATCCAACAGCATCTACCACGGAAGGGAGGGGGAGGGGCGAATATTCGATCCAATCAAACAGTGGTGTCGCTGTCACAGATGTCAGAGTCAGATGTCACAGACGATAAATTGCTGGAACTAAACAGGTCTATATCTTTTTAAGTCGTATTAAGGCTTGGGCTGCTATCCAAAAGGATCCAACGTCTCCGTACTGGCAAAAGTCAAATTCGTAACATCCAACGAACAGGACCGCTGATTATCTACTACAAGGACTAGAGTTTAAGCCGTGCCTTTCGCAACATTCCGAACATCGATCTAATCAATGTTGACAAACCAAGTCTTTTGACATTGATCCTGCGGTGGTCGAGTTGAATGTTTCGTCATCTGAGCCGAAATCGCTTTCCAGTAATTAAAGAAGTTACCCAAAAGCTGGAAGACACCAACCGCTGAAAAGAAGGATTACAATCTTCAACAACCGAAGATATCAAATATCGTGCACCAAAGGAGAAAGTTGTACATCACCTTAGTTTACTGACCAACCATGCTTAAACATGATTCATACGTTGGTGTTCTCAAAACACAGATCATCTTAGCCATTCGTAAGAGAAGGTCGGCTGGGGAGCAACTACTCAGAAAAAGCGGAGGAGGGAGAGCCCGGTTGTAGAAACAGCTAATCTTTTGCAAGAAAAGGACGTACTGCTTACCAAAGCGAAAAGTGATAAGTCTAAGAAAATGAAAAAAGTAGTTACAAAACAATAGAAGAAGGTTTTGAGACGCTGTTTATATTCAAATATAAAATAATCTAAAAGAAAACACCAAAGTAGTTAACTACACAATTACACCGAAAATTAGATCTCAATTCACCTTGTTCCTTTGTATAGAATATTTCGGGCAAATAAGAGGAATGTCTTGTTAGTGCGGCGGTATTTTGAACGCCCATCTCAATCTTTGGATTTTCAATAATGTGATGATTATAAATTTAATATAATTCAAAACTATAGTTTCAGTACCGTGGTCACTCTAAGAGATTTTTAAAAGCTTTTCTTCCAAAACTATTCAAAAGGAATAGTTTATTGGAATTGTCTAAATTAATTCTTTGGAGGATTTATATCTTACCCTCGTTGCGTTAGATTTCAGCATTTAGGGAAATTAAATCAGTGACATCAAAATAATAACAGTGCTGCATGCAGTGGTTGGCAAATCAGGCTGCTGATTTCTGAGGATGGAATTTAGAAGATGGTTGTACGCTATGATAAATGTCTTATTATTGATTAAGATTAATTAAGATTAGATTGATAAGAAGATTACTACTGTTGAAAAAATTGTATTTGTGTAAACTTTAAGATGGAAATAAGCAGGAAAGCGTGTATTATACATATCTCTAGGAAGAAATATGTAAGAAAACGGAATGTCTTTGACTTTATAAAATATACCGTTTGGTATCTTCCAGCCAAGTTCCATGTAGATCTGGCTTCGACCATTGTGTATTTTTAGATCGTTTCTATTTATTAAGTGGATAAATTGAGTAATAAACAGAAATCCCCAGAAGTAGTAAGACGCTAAAGTGCACGTTTCAGCACGACATCCTTTGCAATTTGGACGAGATGCATTACTACATCCGCCACATTTTTCAAACCTGATAGGATACTCTCTGTGTAGTGATCTAATCTTTCTTGGAATTACTTTTGAGTACAAACCATAAATGTCTTGATTGATCTCGTTATTTCCTGCTTCTTCTATATCGATCATATTCGATACATGATACCATCGAATTATCACTTTTCGTTTTCGTGAAATACTGTAAATAGTAAAACCCTCATTGCCGATCCAAACCAGTTTTGAAACATCTTTTCTCCAGAACAAAATATTTCTGAGAGCAAACTCGAACAAAACGGCTTAGTATAGTTTTTGTCATAAGTTGCATTTATTGTACTTTCAGATCTTGCTAATTGATCTCATTATCGTGAAACTAAAGTGCAGAGAAATGTAAAACATTGCATCATAATTCTGTATATAATCATATATAGTAGTATAGATATTCAATACAGCTGAAGCCAACTGTGGAAAACCCAAAAGGTAGGGATGTAAGAATTTTCTTTCTGATATAAACAGATTTTATTACTCAGAGCGATTTGGAGTCCTCACAATCCCTTTATTCCGCCGCGTTATTCTTTTCCTTCTTCTTTTGTCTCTATATCCATTATATTTTTCATGCCTCTGCTTGCAAAAGGTTTTCTGACTCTCACTTCTCATAGAGTTTGGACACGAAGCAGCTGGCAAGAAACCGAAAGAAATTGCTTGGAATAGAAATTCTGCCATTCCTTCTTTCTTCTTTTATATTCCTTATTTCTCCTCGGAGAATCATCAGTTTACCATTCGTTTCAATTTTTGCAAACATTCCTGAGTGGTTAAACTTCCACCTCTAGAAATGTAATCAAATCGTATTTAGAGCTACTGAATGTAAACACTATTAGCACAAAATTGTAATGTTACAAGCTAAAATTATAAATGATTGTTAAATAAAATGGATAATATATATGGGCGTATAGTCTTGAGAAATGTTTGATAGAACAAAAGATATTGAAATTGCTTTTCAATTCTGGAAAATAATCTTCAAGTAAAGAAAGAAGACGTAATTTTGTGCAAGATTCTAAAATATGAAATAAATACTCAATATTTATGAAAATTCCAGAGAATAAAATGTTATCACACTTATAAATAAATTTCTCCATGATTTCTCTGGAAATTCTCCCGCTCTTCTCGTTTCCTTCTTCCCTTTTCCTCCTCGGCACAAAGTGGCACGGAGACTGTCGGAGACTGCGTCTATGAATAAAGAAGTGGTAAATTCGAAAACATACTTGAAACGGTACCACATTCTCTCGTTCTCCTTGTTTCCCTCCTCCTCCTTCTCGTCCCCTTCTCCGGCATGGCGGCGGCGTAAAATCCAGGGACAAAACGTGGTAAATCCCGAAGAAATACGAAATAAGTTTAAGGTAATTAACACAATTTTTGCCAAAAATTTATCGTTTGTTCCTCGTACTGACGATGATATGTACTTCTCTGTTTATTAGATGCGCAATGTCGATAAAATAGGGTATATAAGCAAAGTACCGGGCACCACGCCAAATCAATACAGAGATAAACCGGTTGTAACATTTAGAATTTGCCCAGTATTCGCCGACAGTTTTAGCTGGCACCACGTGTGAGTGTAAACGGGAGAAGCTCAAAGTGCGGAGTTGCTAAAAACTCATTAATATATACCTATTCTTCATTAAATATGAGTGTTTTAAATTCAACGTGCTTAATTGTAACTTGGTATGTATTTTCAGAATTATCGCCATTTCCTTTTGATAAGAATTCCCGCGTAAATTAGAAGTTGCACCTGTAATTTTCCTGATCGATCGAATATCATGTGTATATGCCCTAAATACCATTTTTCGGCTTTTGCATATCGCCATGTGTTCGACGAACCCAACTCGATAATGGGTTTCTAATTTTAAAACCATCCATGAGCATACTTTGTACAAACTTGTCTCTTTCCCAAATGTTACTTACAGAAATAGAACATATGTATGTGGGAATCGCAATTAATAATTACAAATAGTTCTGTTTTTTTTTTTCATCAATTACCATCATAAAGCTACAATTTTATTTTTTAAAAATGAAATCAATAGCAAGGGTGTGTATAGTATATCTTTAGTTTAAAACATCCCCAAGTTTTTTTATTAATTACGAATTTTAATTACAACTAACTTATGCCGCATATCTTTTCTTCCAGGCCAACATCTGTCAATATGAACCTCTACCGTCAATAACGATACGGTTTTCCATCACCTCAACGTACAATAGTAATTAACAGTTTTTAATTTGTCCACCTTTCCTCCTTTCTGGACGTACACGGTAAATAAATAAAAAATACAATGCTCGAACCCTACTCATCGGAAATATTGTGGATCATCATCCTCGCTTTTGTCATCGCGTTCGTCTTGGCGTTTGGTATTGGGGCCAACGATGTTGCAAATTCTTTCGGTACCAGTGTTGGATCTAAAGTGCTTACCATCACCCAGGCTTGTATTTTGGCTACGATCTTCGAAATTGCTGGATCCATTTTAATTGGTAAGATAACTCAATTGATGGTACACAATGAATACATGTTTGTGTGAAGCAATTTTGGGTTTTGATGTCATTGCTATTAAAAGAAGGAAATATGTTTTAAAAGCACTACAGATTCATTGCAATAAATTATGCAAAGATTAATTGGCAGCAAATAACCTAAATTATTATTGGATCTATAGGGTCTGTAAATCAGTATCACGAATCAAGTAGCATTTGACATTTATTTACAAAACATTATCTAACAAATTTCGTAAACTCGTCTTGCTTTGGCTAGGACTTTACGCCATTATGATTATAAATTTAAGTAACTAAAAATGTTTATATAACAGCCAAAGAACTTGAAAACTGTTAAATGAAATTATATCTTTAGCAGTTCTTTAGTAGTACAATGTTTCTATCTTAATACCAATAGGAATACCTTGAAATAACTTCATGAGAACGATTTCTACGGGATGTTAAATAGTTCAATCTAATCTGAAAATATTTCCATTGGAATTCATGTCGGCGTAATTTCTCATACAATTGCTAATAAGCAAAAGCCTAGCACGGATAGGCCCGATATAGCAAGTAACATAATATTGCAGTTGAGGTTTCACAAACGCAATAAGCTTACAAAATATTTGTTATCACTGCATAAGTACCTCTAAAAATTCAGTGAAATGTAAAACATTCCACAATCGTATTTTTGTTATAACATTGATAACTTGCACAAGTGCATAGTTTGGTAAACATTAGAAACATCCTGGACCAAATGTTGGAACATTTGTACTGAGAAAAAAATTAAGAAATTGGCTCTTAACTTAATGCAAGACGATACTTTCGTTAAAAAAATTGCTAAGAGACAGCATAAAAATAGGTTTAAGAATTTTTGCCAAAGAATCATTGCAGATTTATAACTTGCTGTAACGAAAAAGTGCTGAAAAAAAGTATGAAAGTCGCTCAAATAAAGATACTTACTTTTCTATTGTTTATGTTAGACATTGTTCCTAAAATATTGTGAGAATTACTTCTCAACTCATATAAACTGTCGACCGAAAGTCAAAGGATATTGATATAATAATACGGACCGATGGTGGCTAATCAAAATGATATAAAATTAAACATTTTTTTAATTTGAACAGCCTCATTTTAATTTTAAGATTCCTGGCATATTAATACAACATTATTTCTTTAATAGAAAACCCATAGTGTTTAACTACATACACTAACTTAAAACGCTTCCATAAATTTTAATAAAAACGGTGGAGAAAAAATTATCTGCTGCAATTTTCGAAGACCTAGTTTTTACAATATTATTTTGATTGAAAAAGAAATAAACCATAACGAACTAACTAAAAGTCAATATTTATCAACAAAATTTCCACAAAAGTATTGAGCATATTGTTATAAAATAAATGAGTGAACAAGTAAAACACAAATATGTTTGTCTTCACAATACTTACTATGAAGACTACCAGGCGGATTAATACTCAAACCTAATCGATATTTAAACTTCGAAATCACCTCTGAATATGTACTAGTTCTTTTACTCCTTAAATTTAGACAATTTTCACTAATTTTATCATTTTTTATACATCATTACCATGTTACTTTGAGAAGTAATAAACGGTAACAAAGCAACCTATAACTCTGCTCGCAAAACCATTCGAAAATAAATTACCATGAACGTCATTGAACATATTCAGCTGTGTGGGTGTCCAAACGTAAATGATCTTCAGTTTTAAAACCTTGGTCTGAGGATTTATACTCATTACACATCAGCTACGTCTAAAATTGTGCCAAATTTTAACTCTGTATCTGACAACTTCCTTCGATTAAAATATCTTCTGTAGTTGTAAAATAAAGCTATAATAGCAAATTAGAAACCTTTTTTCAAGAAAACTATGTATTAAATGAATATAATATAAGCTTCAAAACTACCATTTTCAGTGAAGCCTACTGCGTCGGTGTCTAAACCCAAATGATCCTAATTGTAGACCATGAAATTTGCTTTATACATATGTATATCTATACCGAATTTAAGGTAACTCTTGACCAACTCGCTTTTTGGGCATTAAGTAAGAAAAATAGTAACAAATAGTCAAACTAAAACCTCTTCCTTAAGAACATTGGAAAAAGAAATTGGTGGTTGATGCAAAATTAATTTTAATACGTTCAGCTTTAACGGTATCGCCTAAGTCGCAAAATATTATATTAGGGACATACAGAGACTAAAATGTGGAAGCAAAGAAATACACCAACACCCGCTTTTATATAGAACTGCAGAATTGGGTGCATCCACCTAAAATAAATAAACACTCGGCGTCAAACTGTACTTGCCGTTACGATTTAAGCAAACAACTTCATCATTTATTACATTACATTTTGTAAATATTTTAAGAAATTTTGATTTTTCTAGAAAAAAACATTAAGACAAATACCATGAAATGTGATAAACAATTAGGATGTGGATACGGTTAATCTGCGGGTTTTCTCCAAAATACACAACATGCATACATAACATGCATACATATCCACAATGTTATCCAAAATATTTTAAAACCTTGAAATAGATCTGTTTTAGATCTTTTGTCAAAGAAACATTACGAAGTTATAATGATATTTAAAACAGCCCAATTATATTTGTTACGTTGTATATCTACACAATCCATCTTCTTTTCAGATCAATGTATCTTTCATAGCTATGAAATATCTTCTTTTTCTATTCGTCGAAGAAAATCATTTATCTAATTCATCGATTAGAAAAATAAAGTTGGCAACGTTATTCAAAACTAAAATAGCATGACATATCCAAAGCAAAATTCCAAGTTATATAAAAATGCCTTCTAGAACGATGTCCAAAAAAATAGTTAGTGGGATTTCCGCCAGGACAATTTTAAAAATATTTATGCGTTTGTTATCATAGTCTTTGAGAAATCAACTGTTTCCCCTTTTACAGCCTTACTTTACCACTATTCAAGATTACTTATCATCCAATTCGCGTTTCTTGGAAACCATCTCACATTTACTACCATAAAGTAGATTAGATAATTGGAATTCTATATGATTCATTTAATTGTTTACGCAAATTTTCTCCTTAAACGATCTAATCAACAGAAATAGTATTCAACTCACGTACCAATTTTAAATGTAATCGAAATTACAGATCGCTTCTTTTTCAAATTGTCTGCAGACGACTTACCACGTGCTTTCTTAAAAAATGTTCGAATGACCGTCAACTCAAAAATAACCTCGCTTGTCGGCACAATACGCGAAATATTGCGTACGCCGACTATTTTCGCGAATTTAATAGTGACGGTCGGGTTTTTGAAATTTGCTCTTTGTACTTGACGTATCTTATAAGCCCATTATACTATTAAATAAATATTATCATTGCGCGATATCATATTTGGCGGTAAGATGTTTTAAAAATAGAGATAACGACGCACGAATCTTTCTCGCGAATGAGTGGTATTAACGCGCATTATTTTCCGGCGATGATTCCTGTTTTCCCAAATCTAAACCATCCATCTAATACTCTGGATTTAAGTAATAATATTTTTACAAGAAGCTATGTTTGGAGAAATATTAAAAAGTATACAATAATATTAAAGGATGTTAATTTAGGAATTTGTGTCATGTTCAGTTTGTAAAAAAATTATATTATATTGAGGAATTTCGGTAGCTTTAGAGATTTGAAAGAAATATTATTAGAATGTATGTAAATCAATAGGACAGACAGGTGAATTGTAAAATTTATAAATAGATTGATGGATCAATAAATGTACGAACGTATCAAATGGGATAGATAGATGTATGGAACGATAGGAAAGATGGATGGATTGGCAGATATCTTAGAAGTGGGTATAGATAAAGAGATTAATGGAAAGGTGGATATTTGGACTGATACATAGATCCAGCTTCAAAACTTTTAAGAGAAATGTATTTCAAGGTAGACGTTTGAGTAAAACGGATGTCAGATAGCGATAAATCAATGTCGCTGAATTATCCACATCAATACAGAAAGTAAGAAAAGAATATACACATAATACCATCGTAAAGAGTATAATGTCATATACATCTCAGAAGTCTACTCAATTAAAGAAAACACAGAAAATATAATGGAAAGACCAGAAATTGATTTTTGGAAGAAAACAACTGGCAGATCAAGAATGAAAAGAACCACTAACAACAATGTAGGGAAAGTCATGAACCTAGAAAGTAAGTAAGAAAATAATAAAAAATCGAGAAAAAACAATTCACAAATATCGACCATGTATGTACCACATGGTCGATGTTGGAATCCAGAATATAAAAAAACATTCTGTCGTAGCCAGCAACGAGAAGAATACAAGACCAAGAGAAAGTCTGCTTCTTGACGACTTTTTCTTGGCTTTCATTGAATTTATAAGTTTATGGTTGGTAAATGATTGGGAGAAGATTTGTGGGAACGCCATGATGAATAGGGGTTTAGGTGTTCTTAATACCCACTTTTTCTTAACCAAATTGTTTCCTTGTGTATGAAAAAATAGTTAGGTGGTTTAGTCATGTACAAAAGTTACCAAATCAAGAATAGTAAAAAAATACGATAGAAGCCAGTAGGGACGAGATGATACCTTTGGGTATTGCTGTCATTTCATCTTGATACCCATAATTTAAACCAAATTATTTCATTGTAGAAATCTTGATAATTTTCATATTCTTGACGAAGACCACCAAAACTTTATCAAGAATCAACCTTAAATATTAAATTTCTATCGAGTTTATTTCAGTATAAATAAAGCTTACCACATAAAGATTTCATAATCTCGATCACCCAATCTCAGATTGATCTCGAAATAATTTTCCTTATATTTGATTTCGAGGTATTTTTCGGTGACGCTACGATTTTAACTTGTGGTTTGATAAACTTTATATAAAATCAAGTGTACCTCAACATTGTCTTGAACCGATCTGATGCATATGCTGCCTGAAATTTCTTTTTATTATTATTTACTAGTCAATTGACATACATATTTTGCTGTTGCTTACTTTTTAGTGCTGCGTTTGAAAAAATATGCTGTTTATTATAAACAATGGTAAATTATCCTCCATCAATTATAAACGGCCCTTAGGAATCTGATGATGATAAGCGTTGCTTTTTACGGTTTTGTATAAGCAGCGTGACAAAAATAAACATCATCAGTTTAAATTAATACTGCAGCTTTACTGGAAGAGGTTTAAGTACAAAGTTTTCGATTTATAAATCTTAAAGGATATTTCTTCGAATGATCTCTACCGAACCTAAAGATGAACATCTGTAAATATTTGCAGCAAATAGTATATTTCCTGCTCTTATTCCACTTCAGAAAAAGTACCTGGAAATTTTTAGACTCTCCAACTCTGCCAAATCTAATTTAAGTTGCCCATAATTTATACATCCCACATCTTTTAAAGGCAATGTAACACTTGTGACGTTAAACTCTCAAAAATATATCCTAAAATATTGACGTCTCGTTTTAATGAAATATTTTTAAATAAGGGCGATTGTGCCTCTCATGGAATAGTAAGAAATATATTTCCACCGCCATAAAATTAATTCGAAAAAAACCTGTTAACACTTTCATTAATGAGTACATACAAGTAAAAAAATTATCATCGTCCAAATCTACCTTATTAAACCGTGCCCAAAAAATGTCATTTATGATCGTATTTTTCCTATCATATTTGCTTAACGATAAGATCCAATCTCACATATGTATCTACCCATCACCTTTTCATTAATTACTGCAAAAAAAAAATATTAATACGTACAGCCACGAATTTAAGTACGCAGATTATATCACCAATTCATTTCCTTTTTGTTCGACTTACAAAGTAACATACAAACCCACTTTGTAGGCAATGAAACGTTTGAAACAAATTTCTACATGTAACAACACACGTGGCGCCCCACGAACGATGCGAATCCTATAACCTTTGCTCTCGCTCTACTAAAAAATATATTTGGCATGATCATCAATTACAACCGAAGTAGTACCGTTTATTAGATTTAGATTATCTACATTCCATGTCACCTTTCAATTAAAACTTAAAGAAGGAACAAATCTCTTAAGTCTAGAAGGATTTATGCTTTTTTTGAAAATTGTTTATTGTACGTGACTACTACGGTTTCTAGAAATAGATACATTAAAAAAATCGTTTCTTCAAAATCGATCGATATATAGAATTAGAAAAGACATAAAAATTTCAAGCACACTGTATTGTTAACGAGAAAAAAACGACCAGAAACTTTGACATTTTTTGTACTAATACTACTTCATTCACACTGCTGCAACAGCATCAGATATGTTGGAAAAAATCAAAATAATCAGATGTTAATAAAGCTTCCCGGCTAGGGCATTTTGCTACAAGATTTCCGACCTGTATTAATGAAATAAATTAATAAACACACATGTAATCAGCTTTGTTTAAACATTTAGGTAAGCAAGGTCTTGAAATATTTGCATTTTTAAAACTAACTAAACAAAGGAGGATCATGTGGAAAATAAAGTCTGTCCCGGTTGCAATGATCCTAATGTAATTAAATGTAATTTTCCATTAATCGCTTACTAGTTACATCAACAGGCGCCCTGGAAACGATACAAACTTTCTAGTGCTACTTTAAACGCATAGATGATCCTTTACTCCTTTATGCTTTTCCACTGCGGATAATTACATACACTTTTTAAATTGACTCCCTTTCTTCTTAGTCAACCATCATATAGAAATATTGCCCAGGTAATGCTGGAGACATAATATTGCTGATCAGTGCTGCCAGATTTTTCAAAATTTAAGAAATGTTAGGTATTCCTTTTTGATGACTACAGAAACACCTTACTGTTGTGAAATCCTACATTTGATTAATAATACTTCCTTTTGTTTTCAGGTTACAAAGTATCAGACACGATGCGCAAAGGCATTCTAAGCCCTTCGATTTATGATGACTCAGAAGTAGAATTGATGTTAGGTTTCCTTAGCGCTTTAACTTCAAGTGCGATCTGGCTGTTAGTCGCTACCTTCTTCAAATTACCAATTTCCGGCACCCATAGCATAGTCGGATCGACCATCGGCTTCAGCCTCGTCGCCAGGGGCACAAATGGTCTCCACTGGAAAACACTGCTTACAATAGGTAAATTCCTATAACTAAACAAAAGTGAAACAAGAAAACAGGTTATATATCTCATCGATCTGAAAAGAAATCACCGATTTACGTGTCGTTTTGCTTTGCAGTTGGTTCATGGTTCGTTTCTCCGGTACTGAGCGGACTAATGTCGCTGTTTATCTATTGGATTATTAAACGGTGCATTTTGACGAGGGCGGATCCGGTTCGGGCAGGTCTGATCAGTTTGCCAATCTTTTATGGATTTACGATCGTGGTGAATGTGTTTTCGATCGTGCACGATGGCCCGAAATTACTGCACATGGATAACATTCCTCTGTGGTTGGTTTGCGTCATTAGCGGTGCTGTCGGCCTACTTACGGTTTTGATCGTTCAATTTATACTCGTTCCGTGGCAAAGGAAAAAGTTAATAGACACGTCCGCCCAAGAAAATGTCAATTTTAACATTGGAGAATCATCAGGTAAGTTCAAACCCAGCTTGGTGTAAAAAACGAACGATTTACGTCCCAAAAATTTACCTTGTGGAAATTGAAATAGATGTGCAACAAAAGAAAAAGAACATCTTCAGAAATACAACGCTTGTAACATTATTTTTCTATTAACTTCGCATTCTTCAAAATCACGTACCTACCACATTTCCTTTTTGATGAGTATAGCAGATTCGCCGCGCCGCGCATTTAAAATTTAAGATCGAACATAATTTAAAAAAGCGGAGTACGAAATTAGAAAGTTACAAAAACCATCACATCTAAATTCTTTTTCCATTTCTAACACCACTTACCTTTGACGCGTTGCCAAGAAGAATACGCGGTGATATAACTTGATGAATCGTCACGTTTATTTTTAGCCAATTCGCCAAAAATTATTAAGGTTACTCCGCGAAATGTTCATTTCGGAAAAAAGAATGCGCGTCATATTTCGGAAATCAAAAACAAGTTCGAACCAGGGACGGCGCGTGTTGGCACTGCAATCCATCAAATTATCAACACCGTGCGTGAATTTCCCGGATAATTTTTAAGAAAGAATTTCCATCCCGTGCGGTAATATCGCGGAAATTGCGTCTATTTTACGATAATTTCTTGGAATCCGAACCGATGCATTTATTTTGATCTCCAAAAATCGCATGTTCTGATGTTTACCTCCGACACTAATAAAATAATTACTGCTTTATGGGAATTTACGAAATGGTAAAAATAAACGTGAGATTGGTGTTAAGATCATAAACAGTGATATTTTAGGAGCAAAGGAAATTAATACGAAATAATCAACACTTGCTTCGTCGTCGTTAACCTCATTAGTAAGGTTTAATAAAAAATAGGTGTCGTGTTATCATTAAGTAGTGTAAACTGGTCTTTGTCTCCACTTACGTGCAAGAAGCGAAATTAAAATTCGGAAAAGTAAGGGCCTCAGTCCGGGTTACACTATTTAAAGATAACACGGCATCCACTCTTTTATCAAAGCTTACTCATTAGACTTCTCACAGACTATACTCCACCTTATGGCCTTCAATAAGTTTCGATAAATAATTTGTCATTCTCATTGGAGAACACACAAAGGGGAGAGAATATGTGAAATTTGGCTGACACTATTGTTAAGCCTAGTTGTTGCTTTCCCTCTTTCTTTTCTTTGTGTTATCTCTACTGAGGACGATGCTTTAGTTGCCGAAATATCTATTTGGAGATACCTAAAACTATGTGACAAACGTAAGAACTATTCCAATTTTCTTACCCACCGCCCTACAAATAATTAATGAAAATTATTTTAAGACCGTATTAGACCTAAATCGTATCCTTTCTGAACCTCACATTCGATTTCTCGACAAGAATTTGACAAGTCTCTATACACATTCGAATCAACAAATGTCCAATTCTTCCTATCTTCATTTTTAAGGTCGTTTTTCAGAGACGACGCCCGAAGGTAGTCCTAAAAACAGGTCAAACCGAAACTCTCAATTAAGCGAGCGTCAATTAACGGTGATTTCTGAAAACAACGAGATGCATCCTATGGACGGTAAGAACGGGGCCACCAAATACGTCTTCGTACATGCTTACGACAAGAAAAATGGATACACACCCGCTCTGGAAACCGCTGACAACCTGAAGGTGGCTGAAAGCACAATGACGGTCAACTTGACATCACCGTTGCCGCCAAATTCAAGCGCGGTGCCATTAATTACCAACAGCAGCATGGTTAAGATGCACGGAGATAATTGCGGTGCTGAGATGCAGAACGATAAGGCTGAAGATGAGGACGAGAACCCGAAAGTTTCGAAATTATTCAGTTTCTTACAAGTTTTAACTGCGATTTTTGGAGGATTCGCGCATGGTGGAAATGATGTGAGGTAAATATTCGATTTTTAATCAATTTAAGCAGAAGTTTGTAGATTAACGAGAGTATAAACGATAGAATTTTCTTCGTATCTCTAGTAAATTACCTGATATTGGACAGAAGTCCCAATCGGCATTACATTATATTTAGGTATTTTAGGTAACTTGCAATGTAGCAAGTACAGACGAATATCCTAATTAATTAGGGACAGTAATTGCATTGAATTAAAAGAGAAACGGAAACTTCTAACTGGTTTCGCGGCGAATGCAGCTCATCAATGAAGCGCATTTGTTCCTACTCAATCCAATACATCTCGTCCCTAGATCTCAACTTGGGTCGCCTGTACACTAGAAATTTCGTTCAGACGATCTAACGTCATAAAGCACATCCTTGTGTTTACTTTCCAAAAACCCCGCCTGAAGCATTATTCATGATAAATACAATTTTTGGCTGCAAAAATTATCTAATATTGTAATTTGATGATGTACACAATTCTCAACCTAAATATTATACAATAACCGTAAGGCTTTTGTTCAGGTAGTAGTTTTTAAGCGAGAATTACTCACTATCTAATTACTATGTTTATCATCAATAGGCGAGATTTCTCAGAAACGGAACCGTAATAATTTGAGAATTTCCATTTAATCGTATTGTTTTGAAATGTTCGAATGAAAAGAATAACTGCAATTTAAAAAACGATTGGTAATCTTGTGTTTGCTACTTTGACACTTAGCAATGTGTAATGAAACAAAAGAAAACTTTATGACTCATGTTAATTTTTTTTTCCTATAGCAACGCAATAGGACCACTAATAGCTATTTGGTTAATCTATGTAGATGGTACAGTGCAAGATAAATCGCAAACCCCACTTTATTTACTATTGTATGGAGGTGTTGGAATATCAGTAGGTCTATGGCTGTGGGGCAGAAGGGTCATACAAACCATAGGAGAGGATCTTACCAAAATTACTCCTTCCACGTAAGTCGATTAAAACTTTTGCGTAACTAACGGGTGTAATATGTTTGTCCTTTTCTTTTTACAGCGGTTTTTCGATTGAAATCGGGGCAGCTACTACAGTATTATTCGCTAGTAAATTAGGATTACCAATCTCAACGACACATTGCAAAGTTGGATCTGTTGTTTTCGTCGGTTACTTCACTTCGTCGAAGAAGGGTGTGGATTGGAAATTGTTTAGGTAAGACTAATTCTAGTTATGGAATTCGTTAATTTTTCGATGCATATTAGAATTCGAAGTAAATTGATAAAAATAGCAAATGCCTTTTTCGATTTAACGAAATTGCTACTTAAACTAAAATCCAGATGATAAATCACAATAATAGTTCGTAAAGTTGGCGAACAATAAAATAGTTAGTATAAGCATTCGGCTTGTGAAATTTCAAAGGAAAGATAAAATTGTAACCTTCACGATTTTTGAACGGGTTAATCCCATTTTATTATCTTAACACACACCTTTGAAAGATGCATGTGCCATAAAACTGAGATTACTACTTTTAATTATTACTTTTAATCAAAAACGAAATTTCTATTTGGACAACAATTTAACACATTGTGTTTCAGTCTATTAATGTGACTATAAACATAAACCGTACGGAAACAACGGGTAAGGTCAAAATCGCTACTATACAGCATCATTACCGATGATGACACATGTGTGTATGAATATGACATTGAGACTAACCAACAATCATCAGAATGGAGACCGACGCGTACGTTTAAATATCGTAATAATTTTGACTTTACGAGCTGTTTCCACTTGGTATATATACATAAATAACGTTCGTTATAAATAAATTTGCACCAAAAAGGCTGTAACGTAGGCGTGTAGACAAAAAGCAAGATGCGGTCAATCACCAAAAGACGCTAAAATGCGTACCTTCTGCACTTACGGACGTTTACCAATGGAGTGAATGCGGATCGCAGATTTTACGTTCTCAATCACTAGACTTTTTAGGTCACCTTTATTAATAAAAGTATATTATATATATATATTATAATTTAAGTGTCTCCATTTTAGAAGTAAATGCTTGAACTAAAAGATGCAGACTTTGAAGCATCATTCATTTTAAACAATTTTGTTCTCACTTTCTACTGCACCCTCCCAAAAATTCTAACAAAAGAGAAATGATCAAACCAAAAAGGAAATCAAACTGATTTTACATATATATTTTTCAGGAACATAATTTACGCATGGGTGGTGACAGTGCCTGTAGCTGCCCTGCTGTCCGCTGGCTGCATGTTTCTGTTGCAAAACGTCGTACCCCTTTAGATCGATGACAAAGAAGAAAAAAGACAATTACTTAGCGATTTTAGTTTTTATAAATGTTTTCCCTTTTTATTACTTTTAAATATTTCGAGTCTCAAGACGACATGTTACATTTGTTACCGCATCTGTACACACATTCACACAACACTCATCATCTATCATTCATTTTTTTTTGTACTTCCAAGTTAATTTATTAAAGCCGTAGTAGTTACTACATTTGTAACTCGTAGATAATATAAAAGCGTAGATGATAAAAAAACTGTAATGCGCAAACTCACACCGTATGTTATATAGTGTGGTTGTTGCTTTTAAATTATTGCATATTATTGCGGGAAGTTTCTTGATTATACCAAAGCGAAGACGGAGGGAAAGCAAATAGAGCTTGTTGCTGTTTGCAAAAATCGCGAATTTAAATGGGATCAAGGATAGAAAAACTAATTATGTCAATTGGATTGTGAAATTGTAAATATTACTTTTATACTTTTTATGTCTGGAACATACTTTATATTTATATACCTACATTTTATACAAAAAGCTTAAAGTGGCATATTAAGTAGGGCGTCCCTATAATAAAATAATTTACCGTAAGCTGGCTGTACGGTAAATACAATCGAGCTAAATTAGAAATAGACTTTGGGATAATTAAGGACGATCCATTACGTTTTGAATTTAAGATTCTTTTGCAAATGATCTATTTATTTATTTATTTATTAGGATATATTTTGTACTATCATTGTAAAAGAAAAATCTGATGAAATAGAAAATGGATAAAAAATCAAAACATCTGTGTTAATAAATTTCTTTATGAAATTCTAAGGAAAACATGTGTTTTTATTATAATTCACCTCTGCAGATTTCAGATTGGTACGTGACTGCAACGACACGAGCGTATAAGAATGGGCTACAAGTTGTCAGAGAATCGTCACTGCATAAACGCTTCCATTGAAAAGCCGGGAAGAATATTTTGTTCGATTGTCTTCACGCCGCTGTATAAATCGACCCTTTATTATTTACGTTCATTAATTAAACTTTAAGGAGACAATTTCTTTCTATTAAGCTGTCTTTCAACAGGGGTGTTAGTTTTTTCAATTCAGCTTTCTCGGTTCCTGATATATTTTCTTTTGCTTCCAGGTGTCAAAATATTCAGTATACTTTGCAGTTTTATCATGTTTCTGAACGAGTTGTCCGCGAAGAATAAATTGTCCGTTCACATCTACCTACATACCCCTGAACAACATTATTCAAATTTATTGGATCCTAGTTTAATAAATTATAAACCAGTAACAAAAACCTACTAAAGTACGTATGTATAGGTACGTTAGAAACAAACGGGAAAAATGGCAACGAAAAGGAAGTACCATGACTACATTAAATTTGGCCTTACTTTAATAGAAGTGAATGGGGAGACTAGGTCTCAATACGCTTTATGCACAACCTTTCTTTCCAATGATGCTTTGCTTATAGTAATCGTTCCCATAAGTTTTTGAAGGCAAGCTTAACAATTTGAAAAAATTAAATTCGGGCCCAGTGGATCACGTTCTGTAGGTTCTGACGGAAATTTCAAGGCCATGTATGCTAAAAGCTGCTGAAGAAGTTTTGGCACAAGATGCTCAAAAGAAGTATCGAGAAATTCTCTTATCAAACGATACGGTGTGGTCGCACATCCAAAACGTAGTGAATGATGTCGGACATCAAGTTATACAAAGGCTTAAAATTCCTCCGTGGTTTGCGTTACAGTACGATGATTCCACAGACGTTGCACAATGCTTTCAACTTCTTATATTTGTAAGAGTTTTTGATGATTGCAAAACTTTTAAAAAGGAGTTCATAAAAACTACGACTCAAGATTATGATGTTAAAAAAATAATAAGTGCCTGATTTGTGAAATATGGCGATATAATTTATTTGTCCAACGTTTAACATTTATACGATAAAGGTAGGTACATACATATAATTACAAAACAAATGATAATAATAAAAGAGACACTGTGAATAGAAAAAGACAATATGTGGCAAAAGGTCGCTGGATTTTGTAGGGCCGACGCTCCTGCTATATACAGTAGAAGCCGCTTATTATAATCACGGTTAATGTTATCAAACGGTTATTGTTATCGAAAACCGTTGGTCCCAAATCACTCTATTTAAAACTCATTGAAAGAAAGCCGCATATTGTAATCAAAAGCCGCTTAATGTTATTAGTTATGAATAGTATCCTTTGTCGGAAAGTTTCTTCAGGCGACGGTGTCTGCAGCGCAACTCCTTTGAACGAGCCGCTTTTTCTCGCCGATTTCAATTAAAACTCTCATATCGCATATTACAATCTAACGAATTGTTATTTCTATATTATGAAGAGGTCATCTTTTTTTTTTGATGTACTTTATGTATAAAAGGTCCGTTCGTTTAAATGATATTCAGTTTCTCCTATACTCTTCTACGAATCTCACGTTCTACAGTCTTGTGTACGGGTAAATTATTGAAATTTCGCATAAACCACCGTGGTCATGGCAGAAGTGAATAAAAAACGTCGCGATCTATCGAACGAAGAAAAACGACAAATTCTCGATAACTTCGATAAACTTCCGAAAATGAGTCAAAGGAATGCTGCGGTACAATTAAAAATTTCGCAACCGCTGTTGTGTAAAATTTTAAAAAATCGTACAGAAATAGAAACGTGTGCGCGTTCGAATGAAAAACATAAAACGAAAAAGGAAAGATCTGGAAAGGATAATCAAGTTGAATCAGCTTTAAAAATTTGGTTTACAAATGTTCGCGAAAAAAATGCCTCTGTGAATGGTCCTATCATGCGTCAAAAAAGCAGAAGATATAGCCAAAACTATGGGGAAAGAAAAATTTCATTGCAACAGACGGTTGGTTCAATCGGTGGAAAAAGCGAGAAAACATCGTTTATAGACCTCTGCACGGTGAAGAAAAAGTGCTGATTCGTTAGCAGCCGCTGACTGGATGCGTTCGGAATGGCCAGAAATTATTGCAAAATATCCGCCTCGGGACATCTACAATGCAGATGAAACAGGACTCTACTTTCGCGCGATGCCTAATCATACTTATTTGTTCAAAAACGATAAAGTAAGAGGTTGCTTATCTTCGAAAGAACGAGTAACAGTGTTATGTTCTGTTAATATGGAAGGTGAAAAGGAAGAACTTCTAGTGATAGGAAAAAGTAAGAATCCTCGGTGTTTTAAAGGTGTTAAAACTTTGCCCGTGGAGTATTTTGCTAATGCGAATGCTTGGATGACAAGTGTCTTGTTCAGCGAGTGGTTACTCAGGTGGGACACAAAATTGAAACGCCAAATCGTCTTATTAGTAGACAATTGTACTGCGCACAAAGTGAATGCAGTTTTGACGAACATCCAACTTATTTTCTTACCTGCGAACACTACGGCATTGATACAACCATGTGATCAAGGAATCATTCGAACATTCAAAGAATACTATTGAGGGCAAATTCGAGCCCAAATTATACAAGAACTTGATGAGAATCGAGATGCACCTACTGCAGATGCGATAGCAAAAAAAAATCAGTCTTCTAGATGCGCTGCATTTGCTGGTGAAGTCATGGAGGCAAGTTCAACCAGAAACGATCCGAAACTGTTTTCGAAAGGAGGTTTTTCCAAAACTGGTGATGAAGAACCTGATCTCCATGAAACGTGCGCTGACATTTTAGAAGGTATGAAAAAGAACTTGTTTTGTACATCTAACTAATATTTTTTAATTTTTTTGTAGTTCAAGGTCTGTCCAAAAGCGAATTTTCCGATTGGGTGGATATCGACAATGATGTTCAAACAGCTGCCACAATGACTATATCAGACATTTGTCGGGAAGTTGTGGATCAATCGTCCGAAGGAAGTAATCCTGAATTACCCGAAGTAGGAGAAGAAGAAGAAGAGGAAATGTCTGAAGAGCCGCCAACTAATGGCCAGATGCAAGAAGCGTTAAATATTCTCCGACGTGGTGTACAATTCCGAGAAAGTAATTTTGATAGATATTATGATTTTGAAATATACATACAAAATCTTATTAATAAAAATAAACGTCAAACGACGATCGACCAGTTTTTCGAATGAAATCGTAAATAAATGTACCTACGTATTGTATCGATGATAAAAATAAACAAATTTGCAAAATATTAAAAATTGTTGATTAATCGTTAATTTTTTCCCTTGAATTTTATTTGTAAGTCGTTAAATAATTTGATTACATACATACATATTTATTATTGACTACATCAGCATAGAAAAATACATTTATATTTACCTTCCGCTTACTGTTATCATTCGGTTAATGTTATCAAAAAGGGTTTGTTCCAAATTGATCACAATAAGCGGCTTCTACTGTATATAAAACAAAAAATGCATCAACGGTTACATCTCACTGTGTTATTCACCGCCAGAACCGGAATGCTTTGCTTAAACGATCAAAATGGCTATTAAAAGTTGTGAACTATTTTAAAAGTAGTGTAGAGTAAAATATCCGAAGTGAAATTCAAGAACAAGTAATCGAGTTACAAGACGACAGCAATTGCAAAGATTTGTTCGAGGCAAACATTGATCGTGAAGATTTCTGCAGCCAAAATTCAGTTTGCTATGCTAAAATTCAAGAAACTATTTGCGTGACCTTACTTTATTTTCGGCAACGTGCTTATATGGGCAGGGTTTCTGGGCACTTTTGACGATTAAATATAAGAATAAAAATCGCTTGGATGCTAAACTCGACATGTGTTAGGCCTTAAGCAGCACAGAAACAAGGATTCAGAAGGTGTTGAAGAATATGCAGTCATAAAAATCACATTAAAAGTATAACTTGTAATGTTTATTTCATTAATATAAACTTTTTGATGACCTACTATCTTTTTTCCTCTATCTACTTTAATACTATACTGCCAAATACTTGGTGATCCAGGGCAAGACAAAAATGTATTAAATGGTTCCTTATAATGACAAAGTAAAGAACCCCTGACACTTCCCGACCATTTAGAAATTATTGAAAAATATTATCATATTACCAAAGTTCCACCCCACTTGTGCGAGCTGAACCATTGTTCACTAGAGAATTGGGTCGCCGTTACCGTTACTCTGCGCAGGCTATACTCCACACTGTGGAAAAGTGAGCGTGAGTTCACTTTACAGGACAATAAAGCACCAACAAGATAACGCAAAGCTGAAGTAAAAAGAATATCGCAACTGCACCGGGTAGTATTGCCGATGAGCCAAACTTGCCGATTTCACGACTTCTACTTGGAGAATTTTGCATACAGATTTGGGCCTATCTACTTACAAAGTTATATTGATCCAAGAGCTGGAGCTAAACAGATTCCGTCGGGAGTTTGCTGATTAAACCCTTGAGCACTTGGAAGATTATCCTGATTTTGGCCAAAAAATTTCTCAAACGAAACGCATTTTTGAAGAATGTCTTTGTTAACAATCGAAATTGCCATTATTCGTGCGAGAACAACCCACAAATGTTACACGAAATGCCATTGCATCCTGAAAAACGCACTGTGGCGGCGTCATCGGACGTTATTTCTTCCGAAATTAGAAATGTAGAGCCATGTTACTCTAATTTGTATGACCAGAACACGAAAACATCGATATTACAGAGATGTAGTTCCAACAAGACAGTGCTACGTACCATATAGCTAATACTAGACTACGCTCGATTTGATGAGGAATAAATTTGGCGATTGAATCATATCACCACGAGAATTTGGAAATTGGCCGCGGCGTTTATGCACTTGACACCCATATATTATTTTCTTTGGGGCTACATCAAAGCATGAGTTTATGCCAACAATCCACAGACTTTTGATCATTTCAGCTATCGCCGGCATACAGCTGCAAATGTTGGACAGAGTAATCAAAACGAACGTGCCCAGTGTAAACAAAGCCATGGTAGACATTTGAACGATATCTTATTCAGAACATAACTGCATTGTCCAAGCTTCAAAATAAAGCGAAACTAAATTGATATGTCAAACTGTTGTTGTTTTATCTAAAATTAAAATCCTATCACTCTTAATGAAGACCTTTACATGCGCATTACTATGTTTTCAGGTGCTTTTAGCTTGCTAGGTATTTATTTTCAATATCACATCCCTCAAGAATTTCTAGAACATCGTACAGCTATTCGTGGTGTCACTGGTGGTCGAACATCGAAATATTCTTTCTAATAGGTTTCTTAGAATTTGAATTGAAACAAAGTTACAATGAATGAAATTAGTACATACCTATAAAGTAAGTACTAAATGTCCAAATCAGACAACGCATGATGCACGATCTGCAACCGATAGATATATTTAAAAAAAAACTGAAAATGCAATCACAACACGCAAAAATTACAGTTAATTTCTAGATTTCATAATGCAGAATTACGATGGACAGACATTTCTTAAAGAAAAGAGGTAGTTGTAGACAGACAAAAGGTGAAACTGATGACAAGTAACTCTTTGATATCCAAACGTATACGGATGTAATTTCATCATCTCAATAAAGAAAAAACGAAATATTCATGTGTGTACTTGTTTGCTTTTACATGATTAAGTTTTGCACGAATAAACTCTAAAGTGACGGAGTAAAATGAACAGGTATTGAGTTCAAAAAACCAATTTAATGCTTTTATGAACACGTGACGAGGAAATTCTATTAAGGAAATTATGATATGAGAATTTTCTTCAGAGTTTGAAATGAATTATGATGGAATAAAATGACAATCCTTTTTAATAACATTTAAATGTATTTTAATAATAAAAAAGTGACATTGTATCGTTTGCCATCTTTAAGAAGGATACAATAATGAATACTTTATTTTAAAGGTTTGCTCAAAGTGTGTTTAGAAACATCAGGATACAGCTTTCGGCATTTGTTGTACTAGGTACTTGTAAAACATGTTGTTTCTGCTCCTCACCTTTGGTGAGAAGGTTATTAAAGTCTGTAATTAATTTCACTCCTCGTTCTGCCATATCATTAACGACCTTCAGTGACTTCACAATCCGCGATCCTTTCTGAAAATTTATATTTTCAGGCCAGCTACTGGGGGTTATCTGAGCAAATCTGCATTAATATGGAAACGCTCATAGAAATGCATGATCGCTTTGGTAATTAAATGAGATAACCCTGTATTAACCAGTTCCTCCAACTGGGGTCTTCGAAATTTGGGGTTTAAAATTCTTGAATCTTCTGTCTCGGTTTCACTCAGAGTTAGGACTTTGTTCGCCATTTCCGATTTTTCTTCGTCTGAAATTGAGATATCAAAGAAAACGAGAGCTACCATTTCTGCATTGAAATACCATAGATGGTTTCACAATTTCTCCAAAGCTCTCTCAGAAATATCCTTGTCAATCTCCTGATAGTCCAATAAACATCGCAAGAGGTGAAAGTCTTGCTTGGGAGCTGATTGTGATTCCTGGGCATTGAACCAAGCTTTGCAATACACTCTAACGAGAAAAATACAGACAGCTTCTAAGGCACTGTGTTGTTCATCACTCAGTTTGAATGAAATATACATTACAACGAATATTTGTTTCCGAAATTAAATGTAAAAATAACAAAGGAAAAGAAATAACATAACAACTTAAATTTGAAGTTACTTGAATATCATCAATTTCATCATGATATGATGATGAGCCGGCTATAGCTGGATTCGACTAGAAGTAATAATAATTATATATAATTAATAATTATATATAATTAATAATTATATACAGAATATAAATTAGTGACAATAATATTGCCTTTCGCTTGAGACATATATCATGAGAAAATAATGAGAATTTCCGCAGATACGACCCCCAAACGTGGCTACTAGCTACTAAACAAAAAACCCGTTTTTGTAACTTTCAGCCCCCAGCGGCTGAGTTAACATACTCCAATCGTGCTCAAATTTTAGCTATCGTAAAATCTGCAAAGACTTATCATTTTGTGGGGTTCCCGTTGACAAAAATACAACATCGATTTTTTACGGTCACTCTACTCTCCATATACATGTGCGAGCACTCGCTAAATTGATAATATCGACTTTCGTCAAAAAAATTGCTCATAACCAAAAGTTCTCCGGTTTTTTGAAACGATATAAGGAGAGGTTTTTGCCACTCCTTTATAAATACTCATACCGTGTAAATATCGCTTACTTCTTTGAAATGGTTCTGCGAACTCGGTTAGCACTTCACAGGCAAGCGCTCTTTTACTTCTCTCAGATGGATAAGGAAGGCCAGCCCTTGACAAAACTGTCCTCTTATCACTGCGTTGCGTGATTGATAAAAGAATTCCTAAGAAATCGCTGATTTCGCGTTACGAAGCACCCCGTTCACTGTGACCATACGACCACGGGTAAAATCATCTATAAGTGTGCGACCTTGTAATCGTCGCATGATTACAACCAAGGATTATTGAAAGAAAGGATAGGACATTGACTATGAATGGCATGTAAAATCTGCGTAATCAGAAGACAGACGGAGGCAAATGGATTAGTATTACCAAAGCAGCATACAAGTTGCACATACGTACTGGTGATCAGCCCTGTCAAGAGATAGCATATGCGTAAATTGTATACTTTTGTCCGCTGTCATTGTATCCTCTCCTTGTAACATCCTATGAGAGGATGCGCTACTAGACCAAAAATCACGTTATCGAAAGATGAACAAAGATAGACGGGCAAATGTATTCAACAGGGGTGGGCAAACGGTCGATCGCGAACAATTCGTCAGTCAATCGCAAACATTTTAAATAATTTACTAGGTTGATTTCAAATCTTTTAATTTAAAATGTGTACTAAAAATTTAGCGGACGATGAAACATGAATTTAAAATTAAACACGTATGTATCTATTCTACAACTTACATGACTAATTCCCAAGCAATTAATCCAAAATATGTTTATTTAACCCATTTTTCCAAGTCGATCGCGCATAAATAAAAAAAAATCATGTCGATCGTACCAGTATTAAGTTTGCCCACCCCTGGTATACAATTTACGCATGCGCTATGTCTTGATAGATCTGATCAAGTGATCACCGGTACGCATGTGCAACTTGTATAATGCTTTAGTGGTAGTACTATTTAGAGATGGGCACAACGGTTCTTTTTCCAAAGACCGCTATAGGTTCTGGATCTTG
Source organism: Chrysina gloriosa (assembly GCA_038088585.1). Lineage (NCBI taxonomy): Eukaryota > Metazoa > Arthropoda > Insecta > Coleoptera > Scarabaeidae > Chrysina > Chrysina gloriosa. Next base: position 25,630,342 of record CM076089.1, read on the forward strand.
GTAAAGATCCGCTTCAGCAAGGCAGTTGTATTGAGCCAAACAGATCTCATGGTAATTGTATACATACAATGTGTATTTAGAGATGTTTATAAATACTGATACGCGCAGGTAACGTGTATGTCGGTCAATTTTATGTTGTCTCTTTCGATGTACAGTGTGTCAAATATATGACCGCGCCTCAAGGTCAGGTGTGCACTGGCAAAATCTAAGTTTTCACAACGCACTTTATTCACCTAGTGACTCTGATCGTGTGAACACCTTGAAATTCGTGCCAAATTTCGTTTTTCTTGAGTAACTTTTGAACGGGGGAAAGGTATCAATGGCGGACTTATAGCATTTGATGATGTCTTTCGGCTGATGCAGATATCTATATACAGTTGTCACAATAGCTACGGTACAACGAACGTTACGCTTATTTTGCCGAATTTCAAAAAACGGTTATACTGGCTGTATATACAATGAAATAGTGTACATAAAGGTGATACTAATAATTATACAGCTGTACACGAAATGATGACTTTTCAAATACTTCCTTATTTTAAGGAGATATCCAACATATTCTTGCGTGGTTGTATTGCACGTTCGAAATTGGTGTAAATTCATATCACACACTAAATGCTTATTTGTGATAGTTTTCGAGATATTTGCTTGTGAATACGTCACGTCTTAAAGTAGCACACGGAGTTATACAGCCTGTTTCAGGGTAAGCGCCTTATTTTTTCCAAATTTCAAAATCACATCGTACATGATTCTTCAAAACCTGAATGCCTAGACTTCAGAATTAATAAATGCTGGGATATGGCATCTTTCCTTTAGCACATGCAAAAGGAACAAAAAATAGCAAGGTAAAGTTTCCAAAGGTTCGCGCTTATACAGGAAATCTTCCAGTTTTAGCGAGCAAGGTTGAACATCTGAAAACTTTGCTTAAGTGGATTGAAGGCAAGTACCAACCATTTTATAAAGCAATAATCAACACAAGACAGCCAAAAGCTAACAAAGTTGAGAAAAATAAAGGTGTTTAATATTCAAATCAGAACTTTCAAAAAGATATTTCTTCACAGTTTTTTTACTAGGACTTTTTTACTACATATACCATACATGCTATGTCAGTCTCCTCAATTTGTTAAATTAACAATTGAGTCATGCTCGGCAAACGTTTTTTTCATTTCCTGAACAGTTGTATAAAATGACAAGGTTTAAGTACAAACCGATTCATGTATATTTGTTTTTAATTAAAACACTTGGTATTCTTTAATTTCTTCTTCTTCTTTCATATTATCCTTCTACCCATCTAGATCGTCGAATGGTATTCTTTCACAAAGTTAATTATGCGAAACAATACGAAATATATTAATTTTTAATTTTTTAAATTTTTACCAAGTGGCGATAGTAAATTCAATGCGTTATGTATATTTTTACATTGATTATATTAGAAATTTTATTCAAGAATAATTTTACAGGTAAAATCGGGAGAAAAGAAAAACATAGATCTTGGTTAATAATATTTCCTGTTTTCTTTTTCGAAAAGAAGAAATAGAAGACTATTTTATATTATTATTTTTAAATTCCTAATTTCAGATACAGTGTAAAAGTAACTTCATAAATTAACTGTGAAATATTGTACAAAATAATTAACTCTTACAACATTGAAGCACTTTCTTGTATGTTACAACTTTATCTAAAGACGAACCGAAAGCTTTCCTTCCACCTTCACGGTATCTCCTCCTTAATGTTGGTCTCCTCTATCGTCACTTCATTCACGAAGACTTCGTCTTCGAACGATTTTGTCGCGAGTTCGTTATCGAATAGGTTCTCACTTAAAAACGCTTCATCGTCCGGTAATATTGCCTCGTTCGCGCACTCTCCCGGCGCCTCGATCCTCACTTCACCATCGAAAAATGTTTCCACTTCTTGGACCGGTTCCTCTTTTATATTTGTCGATGATCCTAAGGGACTAACACTAACAGCCTTGGTTTGCAGCAAACCTTTATCCTAAATGAATATTAAATTTAAAAAGGTTGTTTGCCTTAAAAAAAAAAATTCGGGAATAATGCAGGTTGGCATCGAAACTCCTCAATTAAGTTAGAAAGCAAAAGAAAATTGCCCCTCTAAATCATAATTGACCAGATAAAGGTGTTAATAGCATTGCAAATTAACAAGTGATCAATTGTATTATTTGGAACTTAAAAAGGAAAGCTGCAAAGTAACTACTCACAACTCACTTTTTAAAATAAGTGTCCCTTATTACTTACTTCTAAACTATTTTGAGGCACGACTTTCAGTACGACATTTTTACCAGATGCTGTTTTCACTAAGATAAGGTTAGACGAATTCGTCGTAATCTGGTCAGCGTTTGTAACAATATTCGCTTCGAATTGTTGAACTTCTACGTTGGAACCGCTGCTTAATATAAAAAATTACAATAAAAAACTATCCAGAAAAAGACATTATAACCACAAATTATTACCCTCGGCTCGCGGGATGTTCCGAATCGATGGTTAAGCCATAATGTATATCCGCTTGCCACGGATTAAATTTCTTTTTTGAGAAGACCGCCCCTGAACGAAACCATTTTCGATTTCCTCATCGGACTCGTACTCGCTTTCATCACTTGTCTGAGACCGCCTCTGTTTTTTCCGTCTCCTCAAGGGATCGTTGTGCTTCAACCTCTTCCCCCGTCTCGATATCGTGTATCGATGTGGATCGAAACCTTCTCGCCTCATTATTTCTGGCAGATATCTCCGTCGGGCGTTTATGAACCAATTACTTATTTGGAGAAACGTTAGGTTCGTCTCTATCGACAAACTTTGTTTTTCTACTTCCGTCGGGTACGCATTGAATCGATGTTCATACAGCCAACTTTTAAGTATTTTCACTGCATGTTTGGGGAGATGACCTCGCCGTTTAACGACCGGCTCGCTTCTGTGTACTACCACGTTATCAACGTATTCTTCATTCAATACAACTAATTCTGGCTGTTCATACTGGTCTGTATCTGTATCGTTTTCTTCAGCACTACTTGTAGATTGAAACTGTTGATATTCTAAAAGCCAAAGAAAATATTCCTTACAATATCACCATGACAGTAGACAGAACGGAAAGAAAACGTCACCCCATGAATTTGAGTAAACGCTTGCTTTGAAAGGCATCATTTGACAATTAGATATCAGCAAGTATTGACCAAGATTGGTTCTGACTGACTTTTCTTTTTTGTTTCTTTTGTGCTTTATTCACTAAACATGATTAATTAGTAGAATTTGTTAGAAAGTTGGTACCGGGCAAGGGCGAATGTCGGTGAACGCAGCAGCGTCTAGCGCATTTGTTAACCGACGCAGCGGCCCTCCTACCTAATCTCCAATCAACTTACCTCAGTGCACTACGTTCCCCCGACATGCGCCCTTGCCCGGTACCACCTTTTCAACAAACTCTACCAATTAATAGTGTGCGAAAGAGCGGTAATTACGAAATAAGTTACGACAGCCTACATATACACAGAAATACTCACATTCAATGTACTAACTAGAGTAGGGAGTTGGCGATACTGTTACTTATTTCGTAATTACCGCTGTTTGCCCAGGTTACTAATTAGTGGTCAGAAACGTATTTGAAGGTATTCACATCGGTGCCGAAGAATAAGACATAATATATAAACTCGCGGTTCTATTTCTAAATTTAAAGCAAGTAAAATATACAATTGTGTCTACAGAGTAGATTCTCGCACAGCCTAGTACTAGACATTAAACGCTCATTATAATTAATTGTATATATATATATATATTTCAGACCTTTTTATACTTATCTTATATGATAGATCTCTACCACTAATAATTAGTGGTAGAGATCTATCATATAAGATAATTATAATTAATAGGAAATTCATCTGGGATTGGTTTCAAACTGATCTCTCGATTGATGTCGGATTTCAAATTCACAAAACCAAAATCTATTGATTGGGTGTATTTTAAACGTAACTCGACGAGACAATGGAATTTTTGGCCAAACCAAATTCTATCCCCAGACAGAAAAATGGCGAAATTCGCGGGATCATACTCGATGAGTTTATACAAATTGTCGAGAAACGCTAGTCGATCTGGATTTAGCAATAAATCCTTACTTTTGGGCCAAAAATGATGATTCAATTTTAGTTATTTTTTCGTCTTCTTTCGGAATCGCTGAAGCAAATTTAAAAAATGGTAGATATTCGAAAATTCTTTGTCAAGGTCACTAATACATAAGCTAGTGATTTTATAGAAGAAATACTTTGATAGTGGGAACTCTTATGGTTAGTTTACATATAGCACTATGCAGGGTCTATCCTGTGATTTCTTGATGTGCTAATGACACTCACTGACTGAAATTAAACTGTACCTCCCATAATATTTCACAGCGTAAAAGAATACAAGGTGAAGATAATGTGACAGTTCTCTAAAATTTTCATTGCATATCTCGTACTTTGAATAGATAACACTCATACAAATATCACATCCGTAAACTCCTCACCACACAATTGTTTATAATAAAATCGGTGACACGTGTTTCGCTAGCTCGAGGCAAGCATCTTCAACAACCGTATAAACCGAAGTGGTCACTTCGTCACAACCGTATAAACCGAAGTGACCATTTCGGTTTATACCGTTGTTGAAGATGCTTGCCTCGAGCCTGCAAAACATGTGTCACTGATTTTATTATAAGCAATTGTGTGGTGAGGAGTTTACCGATGTGATATTTGTGTCAGTAAATTACACCACAGTCCTTGCAATCACCTTTATAACACTCACAACTACGGTCTAATCTCAGACACCTAAGAATATCTTCTTCATATCCTCTTGTTAGAGGAGTCATGATTACAATGATTCTCGTGCGAATGAAATTCGTACTTAAAAGTATAAAAGGATGAAAAATAAAGACAAAATTCGTCTCACCTTCGTAACAGTTAGCAATTAAAGGATAGAAGAATGTTTTATGGTCTCTTGCGCAAATTATCACATCCTCATCACAGTATTTATTCAAAATTGCGTAGATATTTATGAAGTATACAGAAGTATTCATTTATGTTTACTGGTCGGTGTGTATATGAAGTGACTCCGAGATGAAATGTTAAGTATATTTACCTATTTCTTCGTTAGACATCCTTAAGGTCAGCTTAAGTATACAGTTGTAGTACAGAACTTAATCCTCGCGATTCCGTATCTGGAATAAAAGGCATTTGTTAGAGGAGAGGCCCATAGAGCATTAAAAAAGCATAAATTGTCATTTTTCAAAAATCAAACTTACATTATCTTGTCAGCATCATACCCCAAACAATCATGAAATTTTTTGTCAAATTTGCAAAAACCATTTTTACTCTGCCTACTTGTAATGATTTTTGTGTGCGACGCAGCATGCAATGCAGGTGTACCTACAATTTGCATGCACGTATGAGGAGACGATGAAAAAAATCGATTTCCCTATTTCGAAAACGGCGCATTATTACTGCATGTGGCCTGTAGCATTTCGAGCTTGGCCGAAAGGCGCATTTTCGTAAGAAATTCGCGCCTCGAATTTTGGGGGCTTCCGCAGAAATTACCCGAAAATGCACCCTCAAAAATTTACGATCCACGTCATTGTGGAGGGGATGGGCGTATTATTTCTTTTTCGAAATTGACACTCATATGAAATGTTATTCTCTTCGTAATATGTCAAATCTTATGAACTGAATCGTAGGAATTGACATTTACGTTTGTGGATGCACTTCTTTTTCCTCTGAACGAACTGTCAACGGTCATCAATATGTTAGGTTAGGATTATACGTCGGGACTTCGGGTACGTAGCAATTGCCCCATATAGGAGTTTTTAAGCATCGAAAATAATCCAAAACACTTACCATTATTGAAAATTCGTTTATTTTATTCCGAAATGTCAATAACTATATACAAAATAAAGGTCGATTACGTCAGCTCTCTTGGACAATTTTTATTAGAATTACAACCGCGTCGGTTGTTCCCATACCGTTCGCCGTATGCAGCGGTAAATCATTAGAGAGAGATTGCATATTCCATTCATATTTTGTTAATTTTTGTATCAATTAATATAATGCATTTCGACATTCTTTAACTAGCATTCGTATATATAAATTAGATTTTGCCCTCCAAGTATTATCGCTGCGGTTGCGATAACAAGAAAGGCTTTATACCAAGGTAATAAGCGCACCAGAAAATCTCCTCTCCGTAAACAAAAAAATATTCCTCTCCAGTAATTGCAATATTGCGACGTAGATAAATAATACTATTCCACCTACCTATATCTCTTGTGTTCAAAAGAAATCAGGTCCCTTTTCTATAAAAATTAAAACAATTTCTCTGAATTCAATACCATACAGTAAATGATCATATAAGTGGAAAAACAAGGGAAGGTCCTCTTAGTAGGTAAGGTTCAATATTTAAATGAATTTTGATTATTATCCTAGAAGAGGCAACTCGTTTAAATTTGACATATCAAACATTGCTAAGTTGGGCAGATAATCAAATCTGTCAAAACTGGTTTTGGATTATATGGGATTATATCACAAATATAAAATTTGTCATAACTAATATAATACATTGATATGAACGTGTTTAAAAATACATTTTAATTAAGTATGTAATAATAAATTAATTAAAAACATTATTTGAACACAAACATGATGTATGTGCTCCAGGGGGCGCTATGGTCGCTTGGGCTAGGCAACATAGACATCCACTTGGTTAGGCAAGTTGCTGCACTTCGGGTTTATTTACAATTTTTAATTTTTTTGTTTATTTATGGTTTAGTGTTATTATTAGTAATCTTCTGAAAATGAACTCGAAAGTGAAAACGAACCTGTTGACAACAAATTAAAAAATTCTTGGAAGACGAACTTCCTGAACAATAACCCTCAAAACAACAATAAGTATGAAGGAGCAGGCATAGCAAAAACCCACAAGAATGTATTCAATAGTGGTGATTACATTTTCGTGTATCTGGGTACACAGAATGGAACCACCAAAGAATTTATAGCTAACATTTTTTCTAGCCAAGAAGACGGATATTTATGCAAATTTTTAAGAGAAGGCGAAAAAGTTAAAAACAGGTATGTATATTCGTCAGTCGAAGACATCGCCTAAGTTGAAAAAAGTGAAATTAAACAGTGCTATGACTATTGCAAAAACGCTAAGAAGAGGCTAAATGATGTTTAAGAAAATTTTCTAATCTTTATTTTGTCACCCACACTAGTTACAAGTTAAAAATGGTTTTCAAAGAGTTTTCAATATAGTTCTGCGGAGAGAGTTAACTGGAAAAAAGTGAGACGCTTGAAATCGTCAGTAAGACGCTTTTCCTTCTTCTTTCATTACTTCTTTCTCTCACACACATACTCATCGCAGGAGCAACTATGAAATGCGCTATATTTGCGTCTCTTCCCATCAAACGGCGCTCTTACTATTCGGACTCGAATTTACTTCAAATTCAACTTTAACTTATTTATTCTTTATATATTGTTTATTCAATTATAGAATTTTACCTTTTATTCAAATAAGCACCAAATACGTAAAGAGCTTTGCTTTTGTCCGGTGTCCCACGACACCTCTCCTTTTTTATAAGCTAATGGAACTCACTTTGTCAATCACCCTCGTATTAAACATATTTTCTGGGATTGCATTTACCTCTGCCTTAGTATCTAATTGAAATTTCACTGATTTATGACGATTTACTATTTTTATATTTTAAACCAGTTACAGTTACAGTTACCCATTACAAGAAATTATACTACCTAATACAATACGATCAGGTACATACATACATGAACTAAATCTTCGGAAACATTATCACTGACTGTGTTTATTTGTTTTGTTTGAGACATTTGGCTAAAATGATTTTGTTTATGACTGGACAATTTCTGTTAATTTCATAGTTATTTCCGCGCCTATTACATTTTGATTTTTTCTATTCGTAACATACCTGGATCCTAGCGATTTTCTTCTTTTTCGATTGCTACCTTCCGTTCTTCTCTCTTGTCTTGTTACTCCATGTACTTCGGCATCCCCCTTCTCCCTCAGCAGTTTGATATGTTCCTCTGTCTGTTCAGCTTTACATAATTTAATGAGTTTCTGCATGTCTATTTTTTTCCTTGCAGTAGTCCATCTTTAATCCTGTGATCTGTTTCAGATCTCTATAGTCACAAGATGCAGCTATTTTGTTCAAACTTGCTAAGAACGAATCGAGCGCCTAATCTGGTTGTTGCATTCGTGTATTGAATTTGTGACGCTCTATCCTTTCGTTACTTTTGGGAATAAAATACTTCTCAAACATTTCTAGAACTTGCAATTTCTTTCCATTGCTGCTAACTCAAGATTGTTAGATGTTTCCACACTTTGTTCACCTGTGGCGCGGTTATGTGTGTTATGTGCCATACAATTCAAAAGACTGTTTAAACTTTTTCCAGTTAACTTTCAGATCTTCCTCAAAATACACTTTCGTGTGTTGCCTTAAGTACTCCATCTTGTTTTTCACTTTCCTTTTGTTTCCTTGTTTCTTTCTTATTTCTGTATTTAGGTATTTTGTTTTACGTTTTTTACAACTTCGCCATGTTATGGTTTAATTTATACACTTTAAATAACCATAAACTAATCTTGTAATCAGATTATTAGGAAAACTACGTTAAATTACAGCCACTGAAACTCACACTTAGTGTCACTGCGCAATGCCTTAGATACCTATTATTATTACTTACACGTATGCAAATGCAACACATGGCGGGAAATTCAAATAGTAATTCACCTTGCAAGAATGAGTAAGGATTAGTTTATTAGGTAAATAAAATCAGGGATAAAAGACATCTCTTTAAAATCTTTACAAAACAACTTTCTTTATCTAGGAAGTTGAGGGACCTAGGGCGTTATCTCAGTCTATGTGAAAGAAATCTGTCGGGCCAAGGATCTTCACCCGAGGTTGGGGTCTATCTTGGGGATCGATGACTATCTGAACGCAGGGGTTGCCAATGGCGCGGTCTTCAGAAATTTGCCCAGATGTTCTCGCAGAGTCGGAATGTTTAGATCTCGATGAATCTGGATATTCCTTATATAGTTGGGGGTCGATTAGGGTTTGGAGAGTATATATATATATATATACATTTGAGGGAGTATTATATCTTCCATCTCATTGTTGGTGTTTCTAGTGCCCATCTTCCATTTGGAGCTTCTTTGCATTACATTTTTATTATTCAGTGATCTTATCTTTTGACGTGGCGAGTCCATCTAAGTCTTTCTGTTTTTATTATTTTCAATATATCTGAATGATTCTTCCAGTCCCTTGTGTGTCTGTATTGTTGAATATCATCCCTTATTCGTCCACATTATTAGTCCCCTTAGCATTCTTACTACTGCCATCTTGAGACGGTTTTCATTTTGTTTCGTAATTGTTTACGTCTCATATGCATACGTCATGAAGAGTCGTATGATATGATGAATTAATTTTCTAGGAATATTAAGTTTTCTCACTATTCCATCAAATCGGTTTGGGCTCTTTCTATTTTTCCTTTTTCCTATGACTGTTTGTGTGCTGTAGATTGTCTCTTCCTTTGCCCAAATTGCATTACCATTTCTTTTGATTATCTGCCGATTTCAGAGAAGTTTTTAGTAATCTTCTTCTAATTTGACTCTCATTAAAGTCTGTGTTCCATATTGAAATTTCCTTCCGATCTTATGTTCTTTTATATAAAAATTACTGCTTTAAATTTGGTTCTAAGAAGGTTCCTGGCTGTATCTTAACCCCATAGACGTATAAGATCCATAATATTACTACCATGTCTGAACATCAATTATATCATCGCATAAAGCCGTACCGAGCATACGACCGCTTGAAAATGAGAAAATGAGAGAAAATGAGTCTCTGTTATTGTTTTGTTTTTTCATCATCAATATCTTCGAAATTAAATTGCTAATGCGGCAAAATATATAGGGTTTGCTTCCTTAGAGAAGAGCACATTACGTCAGCGGCGCAATGAACCAAATTTGGTGTTCTGTATACGTTACGATGGCAACCGACTAGCGAAAGACAATGAAACGTCACATTTCGCGCATATTTTCATGACGTAATGTGCTCTTCTCTAAGGAAACAAACCCTATAAGCTTAAATAAAACTGGAACAATATTCTGATTAATTTGTAAATGTTTAAAATCATATGCGACAGTTTATTTTGTTTAGCCTTAGAATATGAGTTGGCCATTTTCTTTCGGACAATATAATTTCACCGACCCACAGTCGCCCACTTACTATTTGTCAGCCATTGTCTTTATAGTAGGCACAACGCTGTCCTTATAGTTCTGCAACCAGTCTCTCCTTTCATTAATTTTTAACTTTTTAACACCTTCTTTATTATTCCTACACCGTATCGTACCAGGTGATTCTTTTAATTGTATTGTACTTTACTTGCATTTTTCTTTTGTTTTGCTTTGTAAGTGAAGTTACAGCATCATACATTCATCACTCATTACATTACATTAACATTGTAGATGCTTACTGAATCAATTCTTTTGATTGGGTTCATTTCTTGCGTCTTTCCTCCCCTTTTTAGAAACCAAATTATTAAGTTTTCGGAATGAGACCATGTTATAATACAATGAAAATTAAATACCATGGATATGAAAAATAACGAGTATAATTAAAACAAGGTAATAATATGTAACATGAAAAACATAAAAAAACTACAAGTGGCTCCATCAGAAAGCATGGATCGGGGATAGGCCAATACATTGGGCAGAAGAGCACGGTTCATTTAGCATTGACCAGTGGAGCAAAACATGTGGAATACGTGGGCTACAGATATTGGGTGCCAAGAAGACGGAAGAGGGTTACCACCTTCACGATTTCCGTTTTGTTGAAGTTCCTAAGATTCCATGACCTCACGTTGTTGAAAATAATCGGAGGGTGATGACAGGTTTTATCAAAAAGGAGGCTGTAACCTGTCTCCAAGAATGTTCTACAAGAGCGGAAGAGGGAATCCAATGCCTAACAGCATTGTTGTTCTTGCAGACGAGTATTGAGACAATCACCAACATATGTACTATATATACGCTTTTAAACGAAAGCGGCTTCTTTCTTTATTGACAATTGATTTGCAATGTAATTTCTTTCTTCATCGATGGCAGATATTGATACATCCTGACGTTATGTTTAAGAATAATTTTTACTAATACAGTGCAGTCCTAATAATGTGAACGCAGTGGCTGTTCAAATTATTGTATACGTTTATACTTTGAGATAACTTTTTAACAGGAATGATATGTATAAAACAAACATGGATTATTAATTTACATATTTGAAACGTATGGCAAATATACAAATACAAATAAGTGGACTTTGATTCCCCAGAAATGTATACAGTAGTACCCGCGTATACGTGGTTTGATAGCGCGAGAAACTATCAAATGCCTTTTAGAAGTATTGAAGATGAGAAGATAGTGCTTGTCTTTTATCATATTTAATAAGTTCGTTTAGATCCAAGCAAGGAAATTGTAAAATATTTTTAAAGGGCTTCTGGTAAAGTTCTCAGTATTAATGGAAAATAAAAAAGAAAGGAAATATTCGAACTACTTTTTCCACTACATCCAAAACTGTAAAAGTTACAGTTGCAATAAGTGATTGGCTTAAAGTAGAAACAGCTTTAAATTTGTGGGTGGAAGACATGACAAGAGAAAATATTTCAATTGATGGTAAGATGTTACAACAAAAAGCGTTGATTCTTCATAAAGACATGTGGCCTCAAAATGAAATAGAAGAGGAAAGTAAGGAGGTGGCTGTATAGATTTAAAACTCTGTTTAATCCTAAAAACATAACAATTACGCGGCTGATCATATAGCTGTGGCCTCATTTTTAGAAAAATTATTACTGAAAAAGATTATTATATATATTAAGTTTTTAATTCTGATGAAACCGGCCTTATGTTGACAACTTCCAATTACAATCTTCTTTTAAAAAGTCGACAAAACTATCCGTGATGTTCAGCTGTCCGATTCGTTTTCTGGCAAGCAAGGCATCCACTGGCAAAGACTCAGAAGATTACATATGCAGCTCCAGAAGACAAACCATTTTGTTCTTAGTTGATTTCGCCTAATAAGTATTAGGATATGAAGTTTTTGTTATTATCAATTCTATTTATATATATATATATATATATATATATATATTTCGTGACCTTTTTGATACTTATATGATGGATCTCTACCACTAATAGGTCAATAAAACAAGGCTGGTTTGAACGATAGTTATATTTTGAAAATATAACTATCGTATACCTATTAGTGATAGAGATCTATCATATAAGATAATTTTTATTTATAGTATTGTTAGGGCATCTGTACAATATTGGATAATTATTATTAAAGTTAAATTTAGATTTTTGTAACAACATACCAGTCATTAGTTTATGATAATTTTAAATAAATGTTATATAGCACGTTTTCTCCTGTTTTAATTTTGCTTCATATTTCATATAACTTACATATTCGTTCGCTACTATCCCCGGTTTTAGATACCTCGGAACAAAACCCTCGCAGATACGGGAGTCCTACGGTATTTAAAAAGTTGTCCACATTAATGGATAGTAAGAATCTTCGGCTTATGGAATTGCAAAATTGAAAATGTGACGTTTCTTTCAAGTTGCTTTTGTAGAATTAAATCTTTCATGGTTTCAATTTTGTGCAGATGTTTATTGGGATATGACGATTTCATTAATAGGTACATCATTTTCATAATTTAATTACAATAATATATAATGTAATAATTTATTTTGTTGTTTGAGGATAGTTGAGAATTTCTTCTTAGCATCCAATACAGTTTACTAAATTGTAGTCCTAATTGTTTTTTTTTGTAAAGACGTGCTTTCTCCAATTGAGCTTTCTATCTAGATGTAGCCCTAAATATTTGACATACTCTTCATGTTTAAGTCCGTGGCCATTAAATATGGCAGTTGGACAATGTTCTTTTTACTGGTGAATGTTATATATACCGATTTATTTATTTTCGCATTTATTCTCCATTGTTTGAACCATTTTTAACTTTTTTGTAGGTTAAGTGAGGCTTTTTCGTGATTATTGTGGGATGCCAGTATTGCCGTGTCGTCAACGAAGGTAGCAGTGTAGTCAATCTTGTTGGTATATCGGCTATGTATAGAAGAAATAACATGGGGCCCAGAACACTACCCTGGAGTACTCCGGCTAATATTGGTTTCAACTTCGTGAATTCGTCATGTTGTTCGACAAAGAAATATCTGGCCAATATATAATATATAAGATTTAATTATTTCATGCATTTGATGTGGCAAATAATTTTTCGTCTTATAAAGGAGTCCTGTGTACCAGACCTTGTCGAACGCCTGCGTGATGTCCAGGAATGCCGCAGAGCAGTATCTCTTGCTTTCGAAATCTGTATTTATTTTATTGACTATTCTGTAGATTTTCAAGTATCAGCTGTATTTTCTTGATAAGGACTTTCTCAAAAACCTTAGACAAGAGTAAGTTCATCTGTTTGTTTATCTGGTTTGGGAATCATAATAATTTTGGATATTTTCCAATCACTAGGATAGTATCCAGTTTTGATGATGGCATTGTATATTTGAGTAATAGCCTTGATTGCTATTTGAGGTAACTCCTATAATACTTTGCCAGTGATTAGATCGTATCTGGGTGCTTTCTTATAATTTATTTCATTATTAATAACATGCTTTACTTCTTGCTGTGTTAGATTGACCATGGGTAGAGTCATTTGGTAGGGAGTTTCTAAGGTATTAGATATTTGATCACTTAATTTGTGCGTGATTTTGCTTGCAAATGGTTTAAATACATTTTCCAGGTGTTCGACAAAAGCAATTGCTTTTCCTTGGTTCGGTTTAGGCCAGCATCCATTGGTATCTCTTATTGTATTTCCACTAATTTGTAAGATCATTTATATCACCACATCAGCATAGTTTTGTAAGGGGTAGATCTACTGTCACCAATCTTGTTATTATTACCGAATACATTAGTCAAACACTGGATAACCAAGGACAGGTAGACGTGGTCTATATAGATTTTAGTAGCGCCTTTGACTCTTTGAATCATTCTCTCCTACTACGACAGTTGTCATCGTTCGGCTTTAGTCCTACCCTTAGAAATCTACTACACTCTTACCTTGAAGACAGATCTCGCTAGGTACATTATAATGGCCACAAGTTATATGACTTTCATCCGAAATCAAGTATTCTTCAGGGTTCCAATTTGAGCCCGCTATTATTCATATTTTATACAAATGCTTTGCTTGAATCCATATCTTGCCTCGTATTAGTCTATGATGATGATATAAAGATCTTGGCTAATATAGAAACTTGGGATGACGTTCTGCTTTCACAGCATATTTTGAATATAATTTCTGATTGGTCCTCCAAATCTTCGTTAAAACTTAATGTTAATAAATGCTTCCGTATTACTTAGACCAGAAAAATAGAATGTATTGATTCAGTATATATTATCAATGACCAAGCATTAACAAAAGTTGTTGTGTCTCTGCTTTCAAAATGCTGGGATTAATTTTTCGCATTTCCAAATATTTTAATAATTTTGTTCTTCTAAAAACTCTATTCTTTACTTTTATTGTCACTAAATTTGAATATGCTTCACAAGTTTGGTTCCCACACTATATTTATCTTCAACTCGCTATTGAAAACATAAAAAGAAGCTTTTTGAAGTTCCTCTTTAAAATTGGACGGAGTGTATCCTCAACGAGGCATTAACCAAGGTTCATTACTGGGTAGGCATTTGGCTCACTTCATCATCGCTGTAAAACTCATGGGGTGCGTTTTGTTTGGAAACTGGTGCTTCCCGCCTTCTTCAAAATTCACATTTTCATATCCCAAGGACTTCATTGCGCTATACATCGACGTTTGCGCTTCCATTTCCAAGCACAAATTTGTTGCGGAAGTCACCACTAACAGCAATGTGTAGATGTGCGAATTTATATTACAGCGATATATTTTGGAACAACATCAATCAAATATAATAATAATAATGTTTGTTTTCTTTTTTGTATTACGTATATTAGATATAAGATATTGTTTTAGTATGTATATGTTACATTAGTTTGTCCTATAATTGGTTCATAACTGTTGGACACTAAATGATTATTATTATTATTATTATTGGCGGGGAGATCGTTTGTGGTCTTTTCAGATACTTCGTTGTTTTCCATAAGGAATATTGGGTTTTATCAGTTGCATCTAGGTCTTTGAAATGATTTTGAATACTTTCGTTCTTCACTTCTAACATCAGCTTTTTGAGATCTTTGTTTGCTTTATTGGGTGTCGCTGTATTTCCCGGAGTACGGTTGTTTTGCCAATATTTTCGCAATCTTCTTTTTTCTGCTATTTTTCTTCAAAAGATGGTGGACAATTCATTTGTTTTAACTCAGCTGTGGAATCTCACAATGCCTATTGAATCTGTTGGGTTGATGTGGATACAGCGATTTCTATCTGAGCAGGGGTCTTTAATGGTATTTTTAGGTTGATGATGATTTTCTCCTAGTTTATTATATTCTTATGTAAAGTTGGTCATGTTTCTCTCTGAGTAAATTGAGATGAAACAGTTATTATAATTGAGGAATGGTCACCCTTCAGTTCGTGCTGGTCTAAATGATTCGATAAAGGAATCCAGATTCCTTTTCCTGCCGAGAAGAGTGAATATCCGAGAGTGAATGAGATCAGAGAATCCCAAAATTTCCTTCAACATAATTTGTGATAAAAATCTAAAAGTTTGCACTAATGTTACTATCTTAAGACAAAATCTAATTGATCGTTTTTGAAAACTAATGGAAGTACTTGACGATTTTGGTTCCCTGTACAGAACCAGTTCAGCAATTTTCTTTTTCTATTGACGCTATTAACTTTTATTTTACTGTTTTGACTGTTTCTCTAACACAAATTACTTTTTCCTTTATGAACTCCTTACGGTCTATTGCTAATTTCGACCTATGTGGATTTTCTCGTGTAAAATGGAAACTACCTTCTTGTTCTTTAATGTGTGTTTGGTCGGAGACAATTTCTGGAGACTAGTTTGAATTCTGTACCCTTTTTATATTGTCTACTGAATTTTCTTATAATAATTCTATTTACTGCTGTTGTAGTAATCATCAAACTAAAAAAATGATACATGAAGCTGGCTGATACATTTTGTTATGTCCAGTGAAAGAGAAAGAAATACTCTGACAATTATAGGCAATTACAACAAACACGATTACGAACATGAAATACAACTCGATGCACAGGGAACCCGAAACGGCTGTATTTGGAATCGAAATACGTCTACACTAAGGCGAGTTCCCGCGTTCTCCCCACTCTGAAAAAACGCGACCCCCGATTGGCCACGAAAACTATTATTACTCCCACTCTCGAGGAAATACTGGAAGCATTTTCAAAAACTAAATTCGCGGCTTATTGAGACGAAGACTGCGTTAGTTGTAAGGTATTGCGTTCTGAAACGTTTCGTTTCGGAGAGGTTATTCGCTCTTGTATTTAATTTTTATTGTAGTATAGTGATGTGTTTCTCCGGTTTTACGGGATATCGCCGCCATAGCCAAAGTAAGTGGAATTTTTTATAAGTTTACGAGTAGTTTCTCATCCAGAAGAAAGCCGGGCCTGCGTTTTTTGGTGAGTGCGGGTTTGGTGCATGTTTTTGTTCGAATTTCATGACTAGATCCACACTCATCCAAAAATGGGGATATAATTTCGACTGTGGTGAAATAGTTTTCAGGTTTTAAAATGATAATAAAGCAATATCGGTATGATTTAGATTGTTTGGAGTGGATTCTCTATTTTTTACTGATATATGCTACAAGCAACAGTTGTTTGGCGCCAAATTGGTCACTGATTATTAATGTAATTAAGGACTTAAATTTTTGTTTTCAATTTTTATCTAAATTGACGGAGCTGCATCGTTTTTTGCATACCCGGATTTTTTCAATTTTCCTCATTATCGTCGCGTTGCTTCGACCGGTATTAATTATACATCTGCGCGTACCGGTTTTTGATTAGTGCAGGAGTCTTTTTGTAATCCATCCGTTTCAGAATAGCGAGAATTCTATTTGATATCCTGCCCGAGATACCGGATGCAACTTCAATTTGATTTTTGATCTCTGCCAGAGTCACGCAAGTTGACTGCCCTTGAACTGAAACACGTTTGCTAACAACCTCACGTAAGTCTAATCTTTGTTCGTCGACTCCGATCTTCACGGTGTACCTTTCTTTACCTCCTCTCCCAGGAGATTATTATAATATATTGTGTGTTGTTTTCCGAGAGCTTATCTCGATTAATACATCTTGTCCGTACGCACACATTATTCCTGTCTCGCGTACATCTTTAACAATAACAACAATCGAAATAATTGGTCGGCGTTGTTAAATTATATCTTATTAAAGACGGTTCAATTTTACAATTAGAGCATGGAGATCGAACTCTGTTCCCTTCTGCTTGTACATGGCTACACCTCTTATGTCGAAGAAACGTTCATCGCTTCGACTTGGAACGGTTTGTTTTTGTTATTTTTGACGGTGCTGTACACGACTTGGGTCTCCTTTGGCTGGAGATTTCTTTGTCATATTACCTGAGCTCTGCCTGCTACAGTTAGAGAGGGGTCCGAATGCGTCTATGTGTGCGTGAATGTGTGTGTGCCGCATATACACAAGGACCCCTTCACCGAACTCACTTTCGAGCTTCAGGTAGTTTTATTTTCTACCACCTGCCCTTGGATTGATTATCTTCACCCAGAAATGGTGATTAACGTCTTTCTCAGCGTGTGTGTTTTTTCTTCTTATACTCTGAAAGAATGCGTGCACTTGTCCGATTGAAAACGATTAAAATTGAAAGGATTCGAAATATTTTGGATCATACTGTATAAAAAAATATTTTAATAAATTAGTATTTCATGAAATCAAATTTCTAGAAAAAGACAGTTTCATAGTAGTTGTTATTTTAACGGTTATTAAGTGGTTTTCAATTTGCTTTTGCATCTATTCTTGGAAATATTTAATGAAGAAATATACATTTTTGTTATTTATGTAGTGTTAGTAATATTTCCAGGAAGTTTATTACTAATGTAAAGAACAACAATCACTTTAGATATTTTTGAGGGACGCGGGGGGTCGATGTTATTATAGGACTGCGAGCTTGATTTTATTGGGTTTTCTTGTTGATCTATATACTGGGAAGAATGCGTGGTTCGATTTTTTTTTGATATAAGTGAATCAATTTCTTGATCTTCCTAGAAAGGGTGGATTTGTCCTAGGAAAAGAAAAGTCGTCTAATGGATAATGATTGATTTTTGGAGTTGCTTTTGGAAAGCGTAGATTGGCTAGGTTGAGGATTAAATAATCGAATTTAGGATAGTTCTTAAAGGAGGGTCACTTCTGTTGTTCTAGAAACTGTGGAATAGTCAAGATTTTGTACTGATTTTTGAGTCTGAAAAAATAGAGGATTTTTACATCACCTAAAAAAGTGCTTCATTCGATTTGTCTTTCTTTTCTTTTTTTTTTTTTTTTGAGGAAATAAATCAAATTGTGAACAAGTCAGTTTTTTGGACAAATTTGAATGACTCTCTTGGATCTATCTTCTACGTCGCGTCGTTTAGAAAAAGATAGGTCAAACATTAGACTGGTTCAGAGCTAGATTTTGATATTGGTCTTGAAATAAAATCGTATACATCGATATCGATTTATTACACAGCAAAAATGAGATTACAAAGATACATTGGGATTTTTGGTTTAAAGGTTCTGATTGATACATTCATTCCTTCGCTAATGCTAGATGTGCCTAAAGTATCGTGATGTGGTTATTTTAGATTTAATTAGTTATTTTGAATGAAATCGAACTCCTGATTTTCAAAAAGAATGAGCCCATTTTGTTTATGAGAACCGCAGGTCAAATTTTGGAATGCTTTTGATAATGGATCGCCATTTTTGTTGCCATTTTGAGGCAGGAAAAGAGTGGTGCGGTTTGAATATATCCGTACCGATTTAATAGAACATTTCGAGAAAACGAAGATATGGTCGATTTTGTACATCAATGTCGATTTGCTAGGAAACAAATGTTTGTTTCCGTTTGTTTATAAACATTCACTATATTTTAGCACTTCGAATGTAATTACTATGAAGTTTGAATTTGTAATTTTGATTTGTTTAACTCTCTTTATATTTATTTCTGAGCAATTCAAAAATTGTTACAATGAAATGTGAGCCCAATTTCGAAGAAAGTCGATTTTTGTATATTTTAAGGATGTATGCATTTGTTAATTAATTATTGCACAAGAGTGTTTTTTTTATTTATTTTTATGAAGTCATACAAATAGCCGTACAGAAATAAATTTGTTCTAAAAATTATTGACAATATTGAGGACTGGTCTTCAAAATCATTTTAGAAAGAGTGGATTCGATTTTGAAGTAGTTGTTCCTTTTTGACAGAAAAGTCTTCGATAAGGATGCACTATTCTAACAAGATAATGCGACGATGCTTTCTATACGTCGATATGGATTTATTGGAAAACAAAATTATCTCCTCAATTCCAAAATTGTTGTTTATGCGATCATTGATTCATTCAGTGCTTAAGCTCGTAGATTTAACGGAACAAATGCTGGATTTTTTGGTCTATAATTTTTATTTTCTTTAACGCCTTTTATATCTGCTTTTAAATAATTCTAAACATACCATGAAATATAGTTCTCTATTACTATCAATTTACGCATATGGATTGTGAGCAAATACAATATCATCCCATGAAGAAAATAATAATTAATTTGGATATCCAAATAACGTTTTCTTGATTGTTAGTAACGTAGTGCAATAGCATATAAATTTTACACCCGAAAGCTAGTAGAAAACCTTCAACTAAAGCATATTGGAATTTGGATGCTGAAATTTGATTATAATTAAAATTCCTAGAGATACGGAGACTTTGTGATTTTCACCGCGGAAACTTATGTGATAAACACCAGCACAAATCTTGTGTTCAGATTGACAATGAAATATACCTGTTCCCAAGAAGAAAAGTCTGACATGTGTAAAAACCAAAGTTAATTTCAAATTAGAGTCATCCGTCACAACATTAACAGAGCGAATTGGTACATTCTTCATCTTCGAGATCATGTTCCATTGGAAACTTAGCCGACTTCTTGAATTGCTTGTATTCACATTTTGAAAAATAATCTAATTCTGCAATGAGGGGTTACCTTATGAGTTTCAGTGTCACACAAGTATCCAAATTGTTAGAGAAAAATATTTAAAATCAAAATCAAATCAAAATAGAAATAAACATAGAGCAATAAAATATAGATATTTTCTAGAATATTTTTCTCATAATTTGAATTTAGACCGTTCATCGCTGAACTTCAACAATTTGTCATTAACACTAACAGCACTGTTAACAAGCAATGTCGTGAGTAGTTTTATGTATCACGATGTAAATACACATCCACAACGTCTACGCGTTTGCTTATTCTATTCGATATTTATTTTAGAAATTAGTGTGACTAATGTTTGTGTAATTATTCGACGTGTTCGTTTTGTATAAGTAAGCATTCTATTTAATTTCATTAGTGCGATTTCGCTTAATTTGCTTTAGCATGGTGATTCACTAAAAAATTATAGGCATTGCTTAATTTTATCATTGCCGATTTTCACACTTTTTATAGTTGATCTTTAATTTATATTAACGAAAAAGGAATTGTGGAAGTTATTGTTTTATGGTATTTGAAACAGAATGATAGAAAGTAAAGTAAAACATTGTACAATTTTAATAAAAATTTTGGAGGTTCCTCTTATAAAATTTTTCAAAACATTCTCACTGGTTTCTAGAGCGTTAGATATGGTGCCAAATTTGTTTAGTAACCCCCACCTTACAGCTCTTTATTTAATATATAAAGGATTCACGTAAGTGTTTATAAATTAATAGAAGAAGGGAAACAAAAGGAAAATGTGGAGGAATACATTTTCTGGATTAATAGCACTAATCCCAATCAGTTTGTTTAGTGTTATTGTTGTTATTTTTCTAAGAGCATGATAAACCCATCATATTTTCATATCAAGAGGGCACCCGTCAGTTTCGGCTTCATCCCCGATCACCCTGTTTTAACATGAAGACCTATTCTTATAAGGTGCCTATTTTGTTGTTACCAGGAAATCTCAGTCTTCTCTAAATAAATTCAATAAATTTTAAATCAAGAACCTTAAGATACTCCCTTTGTCGTTATATACACAGTCAGTGAAATTAATCTCCGGGCAGAGTTATTGGTAAATGTTTTTACACGAAACTATCGTCTTTTTAATGATATTTAAAAAATACTTCAGCAGTATATTTCTTCACAGTATTAGCATATAATTCACTACATTAACAAAAATATTGAATACAGAGCGGATTTGTAGGCTAGAACACGTACGAAACAAACACCAATCAAATAACCGGGCAAATGCAGACGTAGCGTCTGGAGATAGATAAGAACTAACTGTCTCGCTTAAATTTATAAAAAATGTTGGTATTCTTCAGATTTCGTTCAACAGTAATCGTTAGTTGTGTTTCTAGAGTTATTTCAGAATTAAACCTGAAAAAAGGCATAGGTACTAATTTGGACGTTCGAAAACGGATTATTTTCCATTAAAAGGGCGAGATATAATTGAAACATTAAATATTGCTAAAATTACGACCGGAGACAAGATTAAAAGATATAAAATAGAAGGTAGAATACAGTTTAAACTTCAGGAAGACCTACATTGTTAAGTAAAAACGAAAATCGTTATATTTTGATGACGGTTCAAGAAACCCCAAATTAAGAACGGAGCTATTTTGAATGTATGGAAAACAGATACATGCCCAAGCCATAAGAAATCGAATTCATGAACACGGGTAAACGGACATGTTACAAGAAAAAAAAAACGTTAATAAGTGAGAGCGAGTCAGAGCTTTTGAATAAAGATCCCAGTTATTTGAATGTTGATGTAATTTTTTGCGACGAGTCGAAATCTAATGGCTTTGGTTCAGATGGTCGCGTGAAAGTGTAGAGAAGGAAGAATGAAGCACTTCGTAAACAAAATCTAAGCTCAGCTGATAAATACGGAAAAGGTTCGGTGATGGTCTGGTGGTCTATATCGCCTTCTGGTGGAGGAGAACTGGTTTTTATCATGAACCATAGAATTTATTTAGATTTATTAAAAGAAAACTTACCAAACAATGCTAAAAAAATTAAGGTTTTGGAAACATACAAGTTCTACCAAGACGACACTAAGAATTCTGCGTTAGATGTATGATTATGGGTACCTACTTTATAATTGTTCGAAAGTTATCAGAACCCCAGCTCAATCACCGGAGTTCGATATTATTGAGCATGTTTGGCCTCAATTGGATGTATAACTCAGAAAACACACAATTTTGAATAAATCGCAATTAAAGGAAAAATGGGAAGCTCTAGACCAAAATTTCATTAAAAACTTAATTAGTTCGATGTCCTGTTGTCTGAAAGCAGTTGTTAAACATAAAGGATATGCCACCAAGTACTGATTCAGCAAATATAGTTATCAATTACTTTGTACAATATTTTGATCTCGTATGCCCGAATAGTTTCTTTGAGTTACATCTCTTTGTACTAGTGTAAAAAAGTAGTTTGTAAGGACACTTCTGTTTTCAATTTTTGTTTCCATAATATGTGTATGATGTCATAGCAGTGTATTTTCTAAAATATATTTAGGTTATTTCTTGAAACCTGACTTTTCTTGTCTTAAACTTCGTTGTCCAGAAATTAATTTGACTGACTGTATGTATAGTTTAAGAAATTGCAAATGTATCTTTAGTTAATCAATCTTTCTGTCGTCCCATGAGACCTTATCTTCTTGAGATTGATTTAAAGAAGCAAATTATAAATGCATATAAATAAAAATATCGAGTCAAATAGTACCAAATATTTAAAAAATTGAACCACCAGGTAGCTGGCATTGACCTGTTTTTCTTAGCTGACGTCTAACATACACATTCACCAGATTTCAAACCAATTATTGGATTTTGACAAGCAAAGCAATCAATTTTTAAACAATTGTTTGATGCCTGCAAATTAAAATTTTCGATCTAGTAATCTAATGCATCCTCAAACAGTTTTTAGTTCTTAATTTTTGACGAACACTACCAAATTACCCATCGACTCGATCTATTCTCGAACGCAGTTACAAATTGCGGAAACGCAAGCTACAAAAGCTTTTCTTTCCTCACGTGAAATAATTATTATACCGTAATATTCGCAACTTTCATCTCGGCTGGTACTGTCATAATTATCTCGAGTTACCGTTAGCGTCGCATTTAACCGCGCTTATACCAATACACAGTAGCAGCCGGCTGAATGGAAAAAGATGGTGTATTTATTTAAATGTTATTCGTGTGACGTGTTGTTTGGGGTTAATTGCGCTGGATAACTTGCTGCCGTTGATTTTATGGTACGGTGGTTCGCCAGCCAAGAGTTGTACTCGTTCCCACGCATAAATTTAATGGAGAGTCGGCCCGTTTTGAACGTCGATGCACACGCGAATATTAACGACCGGCGTCCGTAACTGATACATACATACATACTATGGTGGCTTCTGGGTCTCGCAGAAGGTTGCGTGAAGAAAGATGATAAACGAAAGCAAAAAGGGGACTTTTACTGAAGTTGCAGTATGTTATTTCTTTGATTGATTGAAATGGCGAATGAGCTAACTTCACCAGATTGGAATGGTTTTATTATATCTGATATGATAAATATGGCTAATATTTATTATCAATTTCTTTATAATTATCAAGAACATGACGTTAAGAAAATAAAAGTAATTGCACCCTTCTAACGCTTAAGACCTAGGCTACCCACATTATTGTATTTTCTATATTTTATTGTAACCTACGTATTACCGATGGCATAAGTGGTAGCTTTTTCTTTAAATTTCCTCATTTTCTCTTCCCACTCTTTTCTTCTGAATTTTCTTCATCGCCAATTAGGCGATGTTCCAAAAGAAAGCTGAACAAACGGTTCTTTTACAAATTATTTTGTTTTATTTAAAAGAAGTTAAGTGCATTTTCCTTTTTCTTAAACTTGAGCTTAGAAAAGCATCTGATTGAAAAAAGAAATTATCATTACCAAAACAGAAAAAAGGAATACCAAGAAAGATGCAATAACTAAGATTTTCAAATTTTTTTTTTGAGAAATCACCAAAAGGAGAAAAAGATGGCCAACGATGTATGCAATGTGTTTGACTTTAAAGAAACTTAAGAAACACGTGGCAATACGAGAACAAAAACAGGAGTTAGTATCTACATATATCTTTGCTTTTTATAAAAAGGCTTTGTATGTGCTTCTAATTAGTTTGAACAATGTTCTTAAAAAATTTGAAGCATATATATTTCTTCCTTTATTCTGATTTCTGTAACATGATCGCTGCCTATGCCAATACACTGTCGACATAGGGTATACTTGTGAGTTACTATATTTCGTGGCCACTCAACGTGTTAATATTGTTACTGTTTTTTTCCTTAAATTATTCGATTTCGAGAGGGGAGGAATAGAGAATTATAAAAGAAAGCAAAACGGATTCCCTTGCCAATGAAATATAATGACTAGGAGAGACGCAGATAGAACGATAAAGCAGGGAAAGAATAAAAATATATTTCCTACGAGAAATAAAGTAGAAAAGAGCAAATAGTAACTTACAGAAATTAAGGAAGAAGGAAAGGATAATATAAAATTAAAAGAAAAATAAAGAATTGTACGTGATAAGTTCAAGAGGAAGGAAAGACCTCGTCCCCAGAACTAAAGAACAAGAAGATATGAGAACAGAAAGACCTAAAATGTCTTTAAAAGTTTTCTCCTTTTTCCAAATTATTATTATAATTGTAATTGTTCTTGGGTCCTCTAATTAATAATGTTCCGAAATCCGAAAAGAAGAATGAAGAAAATGGAGAGTGCTGGTTTAGAATTGGAACATAAGAAAATAGGAGAACAGAAAGAAATAAGATGTATTAAGTCCTTTTTTCCTTCCAATTGTTACTGTGTTTTTTTTTTTTTAATACCTCTAAATAACAATTATATTAACAGAGAGAGAAGCAGCAAATTGCAAGAAAGATCAGGAAAACCATTTAGGAAAAGTTGGTTAAAGAAACTTACGGAAGCGTACGGGAAAAAAAGTTCTAGTGAAAGGTAGTAAAACAATGAGAAATTTTTGTTGACTATCTGAAAGGTACAATAATTGTACAGGAAGGACTGGCTATTAAGGTTATTTTACATTATCAGTTATAACAAAATTTATAAGAGAAAATATGTTTCTACCATAATAGAAAAGCCGACATTAATTTAAAATTTTTTAAGTGTCACAAGTTTCGCAAGTTCCTTAAAAATATTTGGAGAACCATTCTGCGACGACTAAGCTGATGTTTATTATTTAGACGTAGGAATGAAAACGGTAGTAAAATCCTGGCCCTATCTGGAGCAAGTTCAAGTGTATCGTGTACGTTTTATGCGTCATACAGACTGTATATCATATCTGTTAATACTCTTCGAACATGCGATTGAAAAATAAAGGTGAAAGTTTATAATTAAGAAAATAAAATGTAAACGTCCATAAAATGGGAGGTGTATGTCTAGCAAGATGAACTCCATTTCTTAATAGGACGTGTTTTGTGTATGTTCACTGCCGGATCATATGCCTTCAACGACTGTGCGTTTTTTAAATTATGTTTTGACGATACAGCGCCTCTAACACAATACCGTGATTTAATAATTTACCCATTTTTTTAATCTTCTTTTTTATTCTTTTGTACGCTTTAATTATGATATACCCTGTATGTTTAGGAAATACACTTCGGTCTTTCCTTCAATTGCTCAAAATATTAATTTCTATCATTGTTATGTGAAATCAAAACGTTTCCACCCACAATCTATGTCAGGACTTCAAAATCGGTATTCATGTTTACGATGTCCTTTAGAGAACTATATTAACACCCTTATATTGTGAGTTTAGAATAGTTTTACAAGAATTTTATCAATTCTTCATTTACGATTTAAATTGGGGATGTTCAATTCAGCTAAACCGTTTAGAAAGCGAAACGCAAAGTATTTCAGAAAGAAAAGGTTACTCTTTCAAAATAATGGAATCTATAGAAAAAAACGTTTATAATATGTCGAAGAGAAAAGATAAAAATACCACTTCCACATTAGAAGAAGAAAGACACACCTCTATCTTCACAGAAGCCTCACAGCTTTTCATCTTTCCCTATCTTTTATACTTTCCTTTTAGGGACTACGTTAGCATCGAATTCGATAGGATACATATAGCGATGCCACAGAAGCTCGCGTAGGAATTATGAGGTATAGAGTTTACTGATGTAATCTAATGCCCATAACATAACACCAGAATCATTGTAATAATTACCGTGAGCCTTTCCTAACAGAGTTATTATAGTCCTCGTTGCAAACAGCACCAAAATAGGAGGATTTGTGGTCCTCATTTCTGGATTACTTTTAACTTCTTATATGTTGCAGTACATTGATTCACAGTAGTCAAGAACTGCAAGCTTGTGTGATACGATGTCTATCGGCAGCCTGCGTATCTTAAAGGTTCATATAATTATTTTGCTATAATCTATTTTGGGAATGCCGCTAACATCAATTGTGTTTTATAAAACCTTCATTCAGAACGCAGTAATCCCCAGCAACGATTGTTGGAAAAGTATCTGTAATTTAGAAAAGAGATTGTCCTACACAAAGTGAAGACAAAAAGGCTGAAATAAAGAACGCATAATTGCTATCATACAAACTACCGTCTCGTAAGCACAATCAATTCATAAATAAATCGATAGTTGCGTAACCGTTTCGCAAAAATTTATTAAACCTGTCCCACACAGAATAGTTGGCATACTTTTAACACCATTAAGGTAGTAAGACATCGAGACATTAAGGAAATTTTTAAGTATGTATGCATCTCGCACCGTACATTTCAGCATGCTTTGCTTTTCACGCAAGACCCAATTTACGGTGAATTATTTCTATTGAACAATTGGGAAACTTTCACTCTTCATCGCATTTAAATCGGTGCAAAATAATTACGTAAAGAGTGCGTTATTATTATTATTTCCACAGAACGTAGCTCGAGTATATGGGTTGATGAAACATCTGATGGAGCGGTCTGCGAGTATTTTCCAATTTATGCAATACGATAATTAATGAGACGACACAATGGTGTTAGCAGAATTTGTTTCAACGTTTTTATTACGTATGAATGTTCTATGAACAATTTTTTTATGGGGTATAAAGGTAATGTAATCGGAAAATCGTTGTTTGTACGTTTGGAATTAGATCGGTTTTGTTTCGTAATCGTAGTAGAATATGCCTGCATACATATCTGCAAAATGTATATCATAAAATTCAGTAGATGAAGATTTCCTCAGAATGCTACTAAATTATCTACATCATTCAAAGTTGACTAAATTTCTTCCTGCAGTAATATACTTTCTATGTAATTTAAACTTTTCCAATCCCTTTTCAATCAGTTTCTCATATTTTCACAATCAAAAACATTTTACTGAATGGTGTGTCTCTAAATCAGGAATAAAAACAGATCAAAATAAACCAGAAACTCCGGCAATTTATTTTTCAAAGCAAGAAATTGATAAAAATTTCACAAAAGATGTTAGAAAAGCGAAATATAAACGTCGTAGTACTATTTTCGATGGACCGCAATACATGTCCTGAGAAACAATTACAAAGACACTAAACAAATATATCAATGAAAAAGGAATGTGGCAAAATAGAGAAAGCGAAAGACAAAATAAAACGCCCACGTAAACAGAATGAAAGAAAAATTTCGAAGGATGTTTCCAAAGAAAAAATGTAGCTTTTCAATATAATCTCCATCTAATTAAATACAGTTATCCCAATGTGCAACATTATGCCCAACAGTTTATTATTACTATTCCTACAGCAACACTAATTTCAGTAATAGTTATTCGGCCATCATCTCTTAGTAGGCTATCTCTACGGCAGCAACGTTTCTTTCATTTACAAAGGTATTTGACCGTCCACTACGTGGATCGTCTTCCAGTAACGTTTTGTCAGCTTTAAAATGGTGGAAACATAGATAGACTGCATATTTAGACTCTGCGGAGTCCCCAAATATACCTTGCAAATGCTAAACGCTTTTTGAAGGTTTCAACTTTCATTAAAACAGAAAATTACAGCTCTTTGTAATTTAATCTATGGTTCGAAAATTAGCGATATGGATAAGTGTCAGTCAACTAGCTAAAGCATACTAAACGATATTGGGCGAGATGACTGTGTAAACATGCCAAGACTTGTCTCTGACCAATAGCGTGATTTACAAGCAAGTCTATTAAGCAATTGACCCAGACCCAAAATTCCTAGAACATTCGAAACATCCCTGGTATAACTATAAACAGCAACCCTACCTGGATGGCTACATGAAAGATGGGCCTCCTCATTTACAACATCGAATGTAAAGCAAACAGAGTTATCCCTAGCTAATACAAGAAGAAGAAGAAATAATGAATACAAGGTTATTAATGTAATCATTAAGTTATTGTAGACAGGCGGGAATACCTATTCTGAGGTTCTGACTTTGGCTGTTTAAAAAAGAACTGCGTTAATCTCATTTGAAAAGATAAAAAATAAGCAAAATACAGACAAGAATGAAAATAGGAGAAAAATGCTTGAAGAGATGGAAATACTAGAAATTAAAAAGAAAGACATAAGGGTACTAGTAAATTTAACCCTTACAAACATAAAAGTTAAAGTGAGACCCCAGAGAATACCGACATACTTGTTTAAGGTGAGTAAAGCAGACCTTATATCTCCAAAGTTATTCAATACTTGAAGGCATTATAAAAAGAGTACAACTAGGTAAAAGGATGGTAGATGAACCACATATAATTAGAATTTGTTAACAAAGTGGTACTGGGCAAGGGCGCATGTCGGTGAGCGATACTACTGTAAAGCAAAATGTAAGTAACAAAATGGAGGGGAATAATCAGAACGATACTGGGTACAAATGTAACAAGAAATGGAGAACCTTGACTAAACATAAACAAAAAGATAGAAGACAAGAGGAAAATATTCTAACAAGGAGAAGGTAAGGTAATCGGATTTTTGTAATTTTTTATATTTATGGTACGTGTAGTTTGGACCTTAAATAAGAATATTTTGGAGTAGTTCGACGCAACGTTCCTAAATCACCGAGATAATCGATGTTGAAGTTTCACGCACCATTTAAATCCAGTAGATATAATACGATTGTCAACTGGACTCGTTGCCTAGTCGATAGCGTTTTGGTACGATAGTCACGAGATCGCTGGTTCGAGTCTTGTCACGGGACATTTCTTTTCTTCCATTCAAAACGCAGCATATGTTTTTTTCATTCTTCTTCGCATATCAAAAATTATGAACAAACGAAATATATCAACTATATGCAGGAACATTCTTCAAGTACATCATTAAAATGCACAATCGGTTGATAAACAATATTTATTTCGTAGAAAAAGAAATGTCCCGTGATGAGAGCCGAACCAGCGATCTCGTGAGTATCAAAAATTACAAAAATCCGATTACCTTACCATCTCCTTGTAAGATGTGCAAAAGCACAACGGATGTAAGGAGCAAGTCAAATAACCCGAAGAAAAATGATTGAAATGATCAGAAAAATAACCCACATAAGTGACTGAACTTGAATAACAAAGGTAATGACGCAGATAGCAATGCTAAAAGGTGTGTTCAAGCAGGACCTAGCAATCAAAGAGCGGTTTCTAAGTTGCGAGAAATTGACGTTACTTTTAATAATAGCAATGTCATGGAACAACCTCTGTTCAATTTGCAATAACGTTTTGTCTGTGAAGAGCATGAAATCCTCAAAATTAAAAAGGCATCTCCAATTCAAACATTCCTCATACGTCAATTAACCAAAGGTATATTGAGAGACTTTAAAGATCTTTAAATAGAGAAAAACAAAATTTGGATTTGAATCATCTATTTAACTGATAAAAATAAAAATCCATAAATCATTGTGAAAGAGCTTTTATAACATGCTGCTGTGATGATGGTACAAATATTTTGCTGAAGTAAATATGGTGAGAAAATTCCTTAATCGAACGACACTATTGGGTTCTCTTTAAGTATGTACATACATACTTAAAGAGAACCCAAAATTTGTAACTCAGTTGGACAAAACAATTGTTAGTGTACGTCAGATACATTTATAAAGAAAACGCCAATAAAGAATTATTATTTTCTTCGTCTCTGAAAAAACAAACTGGGTGTGTAAATAAAGTAATGATACTGGTAGTGTAGTGTTCGATTGGAAAACACTGTAGACGCGGGATTTGCAGGAACAAGTGAAGGCGGTAAGGGAACATTTGCTACGCCACCAGTGCGAGTTGGAACTTGCTAGAAAGACGTTGTTTCGTCGTAGCGATTGTTTTAGTGAAGCAGATTTCCCTTGTGCCTTCTGACTATGATTGATACGAATTTCGAGCGACGGTTTGCGATCAAGTTTTGTGGTAGACTTGGACACAGTGCAACGGACTTTTGCAAAACTTTGATTGAAGTTGCAACGTTGTGTGGGTTCCCATGGCAGTTATTTTGAAAGGGACAATGTTGAATTGTAATGTTATTGGAATAAAATAAGTGAAGAATCGGTCTCAGTAATTTATTTACAGACCTTGAAAAGAGAGAAACACATAATTTTTTAAAATTGTAGGGTTAGAATGGAAAATTTGTATTAGAGTATGCATAGATAGTAGAAAAGTGATGATGGGCGAAAATATTGGTTTTAAATCGTTTATTAGGGCTATTGGCAATAATCATGTAACTTTTACGCACTGCATGATCCAGAGAGGACTTCGCAGCAAAAAAATTAGCACCGGAATTAAACTATGTGCTTCAGGATGTTATTAAAATTATAAACTTCATTAAAAGTCGTCTCTTTAACAGCCTTTTATTTTCAAATCTTGTTAAAGACATGGCCTCAGAATACAAAAACTTATTATTACAAACAGAAGTAAGGTGGCTGTCAAGGGGACGAAGTTTAAACAGAGTGTTGTTGTTAAAAGACTGAATTTTATTTGGAATCCAACAAAGAAATCTGTTCTTGCTGCTCTTTTTCAAAATGACTTATGACTTTCAAAGTTATATCTACTGTATATCAGATATTAAAAAAGAAAGAATTCAACTACCTCGACTGATCTCTTTAAGAAAAGGAAATCGTTATATGTATTTACTTCTAATTATGAAATTGAGTGTTTTATTAAAATCATCACTGTTTGGAAGAATAATGTAAAAAACGATTAATTCGAATTGTTTCCGGTTATAGAACGATTTTATAATTGAAAAGAATAATTGTAAAAATTTAATTGCAACAGTTATAATAGACCACTTAAATACCATAGAAACACAGTTTCGCAAATACTTCATATCGAATTTTAATTTAAAATTAACGTTGATGATATTAACTATCTGCTGTATAAAGCCTAAGAGGAGCTTGCCGAGTTATCGGGTGAATCAAATTTGGAACTCGAATTTACAAAAAAGCCGTGGCTGAATTCTGAATCGAAGCTAAAATTGAATTTCCCACAATTTCTGAAATGACGTTACATGTTCTTTTATTATTTGGTACTACATACCTTTGTGAAACGACTTTAACTCTTATTAAAACCAAATATCGTTTAACGCTGCAAAACGCAGAAGATGCTTTACACTCAGCAATGTCAAATATTGCACCAAGGAATAAAAAACTAGAATATCTCTCAAGTATCTTTTTGAAACTAGTTTATTACACTAAGGTGTAATTTGTTATGCAGGGAAAAAACAAGCACATCCATCATATTGATTTCTTTTTGTACCTACTTGAAGAAAATCCTAAAATTACATTTATTTTGACAAATAATATATGTACATAACTACTTTTTGTTACATATACATTGATTAAAAATGTTTGCTAATAGATGTAGTGTATAATCATATATAATGAAAAATAAATGATTTAAGAATTTGTTTGTTTGTTTGATTTCATATTTAATACCTGGCATCGTAAAAAATCTTATGATGAAAAATGTGATCTTGAATAAAAACAGTTTAAGGAACGCTGCTATAGAGAAGGATGGAAGGGCAGTGTGAGTAAAGGACTGGAAATCTAAAGTCACAGATAGGAATAGAGAAAGATACCATAGGTAGAACTTACAGCAAACTTTAACTAAATGAACAGAAGCAATAATCCATCTCATTAAATGGATTCTAAAACACTTACGCGTTAGTCATAATCAAGCGAGACTGAAAAGTTTGATGATGATGATGATGATTGTAGACGAAGAAGAATACCGATTCTGAAATCCTGGCTTTGGTTGTTTAGACAAGGACTTTATTTCAAATGAAATGATAGAGAATAAAAAGATAGAGGAATAATAATATGACAAGGGACGTTTTCTGTAGGGATCAGAAATATGTATTTTGTTCTCTCTGTACTACTGTTATGCTTTTCAATGTCAATGTCAATTCAAATTTTCTCATTCTTTTCATGCTGTATATTTTTATCAAAAAATACAAAACTACTACTACAAAAATATCCTTTCTATACGAATCAGATATATATAGATCTAAAGATCTTGTCCTTCTCAGCTGAAATATATTTTCTATTTTTTCTGTGCTTTGTTTTACTTACTCTTTTACTTTATTTTTTTAAATTTCTTCGAACCTGCAAAATGTCCTTTTTATATTTAGTTTTGCCATTTTCTGCTTGTTAGTGATGAAATTGATTGAAACAGTGATAAATTAAAAAAGGCAACCTGCATTCATCTTCACTGTCAAATCTTTATGATCCTAATTTCTTTCCGTTTTGACATACCATTTTTAGCTAAATTTAGCAAAAAAAAAAAAAGTAAAAATACTTCTCAATTTTTTCTGTGCTGCATGATTCTCTATTTTTTTTTATTTATTCTATTCTCTGTAAAATATTCCGTTGTATGTATATGTATATTTTCTTGTTGCAATTTTCTTCTTTTTTTTTTGTTAATCGAATAATTTAGGAGAAGGTTAAATAACTAAAAAAATCGGGGAAAATGTATTTTGTTTCACTGTTCCTTCATTTCTTTTCATATTTATTATATTCGTTCTAAAACAATACGTGTCTTACCGAATTCCGTAAGATACGGTTGACAACGCTGGCCTCGTAGTCATCTAAATACGTGTTTTGGAATTATTAATTGTATGGTGAGAAATTTGCTGATATAATCTGTCGTAACGAGGGAATCATTCGAAATAATTTTGAAACAGCGGTTAGTTGTTCAAATTTAACAGTACTTTGCAAGAACTGTTATAACCAATTGGTTTAAGACGGAACATAACTAAACTGATATCATCAAATATTTAGACAGCCAGGATTGAAAAAAATGTAAGTAATTGGAGGCCAACAACAAGGAGAGAATTTCATATCCTACATTAAATATTTGGTTGAAGAAAATCGGCTATTCTTGTTCTGGTAAGCGTAAAAACCGTAGACTTTATTCAAGTAATTGAACTACTACTCTCTTGTAGCATTGGAGGGAATAAAGTTGCACACTGTTTGACCAAAACAACTGTCCAATATTTCATTTCAACATTTTCAAAACAATGTTGCATAAATTGCTAAATAAGTAGCAAGACTAAAGAAAGGCATTTTCGTTTATCAAAGGAGCCTGCTACTACTCCACCCAGAAAGATTTATCTTTAAAAATATATCCGAATAAAATGAACTTTACGCAGTCTACTAATCAAAGCTTTCCAAGTTGCCTGCAAGATAATATTTTGTTTTAAAGATAAGTAATTTCTCTTTATATATTTTGTCAATAACATAACACATTCGTTAGTGCAGTAAAACAACTGTAGGAATTGAGTCACACTTTCGTGTCTATATCCATATCGATCGTGCATGTTTAAATAATGTTTGATATCCTGAAAGGATCGACTCACGAAAAATGGAAAAAGAACTGCTCTCTTTCTCTTTAGATTATTGTTTTAGTGCTTATTTTATCTCATTAGTTAATAGAAGACTAAAGGAACTTTTGTTTAGTTTGTGGTATTGATTTAATTTCTTTCGTTCCATCTTTTCTCATACTTGATTGTTAAAGCTCTTTTAGTTGGTCTGAATTGCTTCTGTCTTTTTTGTCTTACCTAGAATCCTTGTCTACGATATCCGATTGAGTTCTATCCAGTTTCTGCAACTACATACTCAGATTTGTGACTATTTTGTCTTTTTTCCTTCTAAATCTTCACTTCTTTTTATGATTTCATAGCCTTGCCTTGTTTCCACTTTCTTTTCGTATGTGCTTTTAAAACTTTAAACATGGGAATTATTTGCTTTAGTATCTTACAGCGTTGGCTGTCATCTTTTCTCATCCAATACGAATTTGTCGCCCTAGTGATGAACCTATTATTATTTAATAAAAACTGTCAAAGAAAACGCGTGACGATTATGTTTTAGAAATCCCAATTTCTAAACGACTTTCTGTTTTTAATTTTTTCTTTGCGTTTCTTTTTGTGCCTCTTTCGTGAGTAAATGACAGGGGGAAAAGGACGAGATAGGCGCACCCTATCAGATAACCCAAACATCGACGTACAACTTTTCAAAGGTTACCTTCGTAAAGAAGACGCATATGCAGCGGAGTGGGTGGAAAAGTGGGGTTGGGTACTAGATGAACAAAAATTGTATGTCGAAAAATCGCGGAGATAACGGAAAAATCAGTGATGGTAGAGCAGAAAGCACCAGCCGATCCAAGGAAGGTGGCGCCTCTTCCAAATTCGAGCAATCACGTTTACGGTTGGATATGTGCAAAGCCGGAGTTTCAGTTGGAAATTTACGGTCCCGATGTGGCGAGTTACAAAATTCCGGATATTTATACGGAACTCTGACGATTTTGTGTAGCGGTATCGAAAATGTATGTAATAAAGAAATAATCAAAAACAGATTTTTTTGAGATATTGGAGAAAGGAAACTAAGCTAATATATTGAGAAACATTCTGTAGGTGAATGTAAGAGATAATAATTTTGATAGGTCTTCACAAAAGTAGATGGCATCTTAGGGATAAGAGGAATTGCGTTTTCCACCTCCAATCAAGATAGTGGAAATAGAATACGCAGATCAAGGGACAAGTAGGCCAGATTTGTCGCAAAAATCGTTTTCAAATTTTAATGATTTCTTCTCCCAAAACTTTTGTCTCGATGAGGTAACAACACATTATAATACTGCGCCAATTTATGCACACCTGTATACTTGACATATTTAACATATTTTAGAAAGGCAGCACTCCAAATCTCTTTATTCTTTAATTTTTTTATTTCTGCAGGCTTGTAATATCCTTCTGCGATATCTCCGTCTGCAAGTTCCAGCGGCAGTCATTTACGATTATACGCTATGCATTAACGTTTTATGCATTGCTATCGAAATACCTCCTCTCCACATATCGGCTCTTTCTTTGCTTCTTCGCGAACTACGTTGTGTCACTTTCGAAATAAAAGCATAATCGCGCTCTGCCCGCGGTAGTTTTTATCCTGACTGTGCGAGTAGCAGTAAAACCGGATCAGGACTCGACCAAACAAACAACCAACCAAGTAACCAACCAACCAGGTGTAAATACGACATGGCGCCTCTAGAAAAATTCGAACCCAATAACCTCATTTCGAAAATCATAACGCGTGTGTGTCTTTTGTTTGTTAAATTAGACGATGATGAAACGGCGCCAAATACAGTAAGGAAGTTGGCCTCCTTCCTAAATTGTATCGTAATTAAACATATTCTCGGTCCATTGTATCGAAATTAT
This sequence comes from Chrysina gloriosa, assembly GCA_038088585.1. Classification (NCBI taxonomy): domain Eukaryota; kingdom Metazoa; phylum Arthropoda; class Insecta; order Coleoptera; family Scarabaeidae; genus Chrysina; species Chrysina gloriosa. The sequence goes on from CM076089.1 coordinate 25,666,206, forward strand.
ATAAAGAGTTAAGAAGCGAACGTGCGCAAATGGAAAATTTGCTTTTCGCAATATGCAAATAGAGACACAATTGACTTCCTAACTAAGCTCTCGGGGTGAGTTCAAAGCATTTTGGATAAGAATTTGGAGACTTTTCATATACAATGCAGTCTTTTAAAATCCTGCTTATACAAAAAGGTTTATTATTGTACTAATCTTGGATAACATGAAAACATACTCGGAAGCCCGGAGAGCTTATTTTGTGATTATCCCCAAGACATTAAAACTAGGTGTGGTACCATTATTGCTCTCTTAATCTTGATTCTTATATGTGTTTGTATCATTTCCATTTTTCCCAGTTCAACCTAGTAGAGAAAGAAAGCGAAACATTTTTTGATCACTGATCAATTTTCTCCTCGGTTATCACCTGCTTTTTTAATTTTTGAAGTCAAGGATGCTAGAATTTGATATAAATTAGCTAACTGGGATGATTTTATTTTCCTTATTTGGCATTAATTCATTCTCATACTCTTTTTGATTATTTGGTGCTTCACTCTGTATATATAAGTACATCAAGGATTTTTTAATATTAATTTGATCTTATCTGTCACCATCTCTTTAAAGACATGATACATTATGGGGTTCTGATTTGTGTAGTATGCTTATTTTCTAATATTTCCATTTTGCTTTATTGTTGTAATTTTTACTGTGGGCTTATCCTTTTTTGTATTTTAAATAAGCATAAGAAGTGTTTTTAGAATCTAAAGTTGATCCACATTTTCACAAATCATCCAGAAGCTATTCATCAGAAGTATATCTTTCTCTTTATTTACTTTATAGTTAGTCTTGTTATAGGCAACACTATGCCCAATATTTAATTCTTGAGAGGTAGATGATCAGGTTATGCTCTATCTCTTTGCGATCTTGTGTGGAAGTTAGGGTGAATTAAGTATTTTGTTTTTCGGTATCTTATGTATGGGTTCTTTTTTGGTTGTTAAAGCTACAAGTGACAATGATGTGGAATTTCATGATGCTACACAAACCAGCAGGGTTTCCAATTTATGCTAACTATTTGTAGCAAGTTGGAAACTCTTTTGGTTGGATCTGCTACAAGAATTGTGAAACAGACATCCAATTCGGCTATTTTGGGTTATTTTTGTACTACTATTTGGCTATTTCAATTTGCAACTTTTTTATAAATGACGTGGAAAGAATTTTCCTCCTTAAAGGTACGGGCGAAAATTTTACAAGACACAAATTGGACAAACCTGGAATCTTTAAATTATCTTTATGGATTCAATGCACTTTTATTGCCTATAAGTAATGTACTTGTAGAAAGAGCGTTTCATTCATGAATAGAATTCAAATTTAGCTTCGGAGTAAGCTTATAACATTTTCATCAGAATCAGTAGTGCTTTGATATACACATACACTCTAAAGCAAATGGTATATGTACATATATAATGTTACAATAGTTTTCATAATTTATTTAACTGAAACTAAACTGAAGTCTGATGTGATTGGTCGAAAAATTTTACATCAAATGTATCGCTTGTTGCATGAGGCTCAACCAGCGGCGGTTCAAACTTTTTAAATGCATCATTACCGGTAAAACACATGTGTATCACGTGGTATACCAGTTTAGCATGGAATCGTCGCAGTAATTATCGGAAATGAAACTAGAAGGAGAGTAAAGGCCAAAAGAAGCACGTTAAAGCCAGACTTAACTTTTTCTTTGATTATCAAGGCGGGCTTGGTAAAGGATTCCCTCTAGAGGACTATATACTTAATGAGGAACATTGTTCAAACTAGCAGAAATTTGGCATGACAACAGTTGGCTCTTGCTAAAAATGGACCAGGTTACACTGCCCCGTGAATTTTTGCCCAAGAAACTCAGTCAACATGATTTTGCATATACCGTATTCGTCTTTTCTCCCTAACCTCAAATTATCATGGTATCGTTTCGAAACCATTAAAAACAGAAAAAATTTGCTTGAGGTTATACTACAAAGCGGTAAGCGGACACGTTTGAAGACTGAAAAAGACGTTGATATATGAATATATGTGAATGGATAATCCTTTTAACGGCACCAAACAAAGACTGATGAATAAATAGCGCAGGTTTGTCTGATTATATCCCTCTTGGAATTGCTACCTCCAAACTATTTTCGAAATTTTTAATTGACCAAAGTTTAGTTCACCTTTCTGATTTCTTTAGCTTCTAGGATATGGGCAGCTCTAGAAGTTGTGCCATTCTGCACAATAGCTGTCTAATGTACACTGTCCGCAATTGAAATCGCACTATTTTCTGAATCCTAAATAAAATGTGTAAATTTAAAATAGCTCTATATTATTAGAAAAAAATAAATAAAATTCCAAATAATAAAAATATTTATCATCATTTATTCGGTTAGTCATTGAATTTATTTAACTGGATATTGTTTCTTGGAGTATTTTCCCCTAGACGACCATCAAAATCCCTCCTCTTACCGACGACTAAATTAAGTAACTAGATTAATCCACTTCTAAAATAGACTCTTTTTTCCAATTCTCCCTCTAGTTTAATCCAGATATGGTTAACCTCCGGCCCGCGGGCCACATGCGGCCCTCGAGTAAGATTTGTCCGGCTCGCTACTGAATTCTTTCGTTGCATATTAGCACGGCCCGTCTAAACTTAATTCATAATGAATCATAAGGATACTACAAAAAATGTATATTTGTCAAGATTACTCGCAGCATAAAACTTCTACAAAGAAAGGTTGCCCATGCCTGGTTTAATCAGTAAACTAAATTTTTCATCATTATTCCCAAGACTCCATGCGTGGGGTATGTCCAATCAAGTCGTGCGAACTTGCTGCCATCTTTCCTTTCTATTAGTAACGGGTTACGGATTTTGTAAAACATGACGACCCATGATGCCCCATACATGCTCGGTTGGCGATAGATCTAATGTTCGCGCAGGCCATGGTAGCAGTTGAACATTGATATCGCATAAAAGAAGCATAGTTTGACGAGAATTCTGCTGGCATTCTCAACCCTATGTAAGTAGAGTACTACTATTGGATCCAACACATTTTCTGCGTATCTTCTGGCGGTCACAGATCGTTCCAGCAGTACAAAATATGACCTGCTATGCAAATTGATAGCTTTCCAAACCATTATTCCGGTAGTTAAGGCGGTATACCGCGTAGAAATGCCTCTTTTTTAATTGCTTTCAGTGGGCCTTCCATGTACCCTCACTCGTCTATCATGGGTCCACAAACAGATGTGTTAGTCGTCTCTGAACACAATACATTTCCACTCATTCTGCCGTTGTTGTCGTTCATTGCACCATTGAAATCTTCTCTGTCGATGATTTGGTGTTAGGAGTAGACGCAATAAAGGATGATAACTCTGGAAACCCATTTTAATCATTTATTATTATTATTATTATTATTTATAAACATTTTGCAATGATGTTATATGACCTATTGCGGTCCACCATTATTGCGCAATAATCGTCGCTGAAGTGAACTGATTGCGCACTATTAAGCTTTTTAAAATATAACCTTCCCGTGGGGTGGCTTTCGATGATGCACCCAAACCTGTCGTTCTGTCTCTGGAATGATCTGCAATCCATGCATTCTAATATCTGATCTCAGTTGTATGATTTTGACAAATTTTACAAAACAATACACCGGCTTCTCGTAAACCAACAATGCATCCCCTTTCAAACGGGGCTAACTGCGAATACTGTAGACGTTCACGAAAACGGGGCATCCTGCATAAAAAACAAAGCAAGAATAAATAAATTTACTTCAACAGACGCTTTATTTATGATCGTACGGATTATTCCAAGTATTCTGGTAATCCCCTATATATATATATATATATATATATATATATATATATATATATATATATATATTCCTAAAATGGTAATCAATTATACAACATGTTACGAAATACATTTCTACCAAATTTCAAGAACTTCGCACAATATTTACTTGGTGGTGCGATTTCAATTGCGGATAGTATATAGTTTTTCTTCAATCAAAAGTCTTACATCGCGTTTTTTATCGGTCGCCTAAAATTAATAATATTCATCGAGAAGTCATGTGTTACAAGTTATAAGCATTTTCTTTGTCATAGGACTAAACAATCAATAATTCCTTCAGATAGCTTGGATTTCTGTTTACGCAGTACGTGCTGTCTAAGAAGTATTATTTATTTTTGCTGACACTTGACACGATCGCACCATCTGCGTGCGTGAATTTGTTTGGATGCTTTAAAAATAATTTTCCATATAGCCAACACAAAGCGCTATTTAGAGGTATTTGAAGCCACAAAGTCCTAAATATACACAATGCAATATCTGTGGAAAGAACAAACATTTAGATACATAACACAAAAATTATTTGAAATCTTTTATGTAAAAGCTATGGAAGAGCTTTGCTAGCCATGGTTTCCAGTGCACAGCTGTTTAGCGGAACAAACCTAATTTGCAAGCTATTGCGCAGCAACTTGAGGTTTATAAAGCGGCAAAAGTTCTAAAATGTAACTTACACTTCTCGCAATTTATTATTAGTCTAATATATGTAGATATGAATATAACGTGACTCTCTTTTTATTATGTCTGTCGAAAGCAAAGATAAATACTGCGTGTCTTCACCTTTTATTACATTTAATATTTATTTCTTTGTCTAGTAAAAGTTATTACTTTTTAAACATTCGCATCTGCAGGTGTTGCCCTTAAGGAATTTGCATCCGCATCTGCATACGTCTTAAAATGTCATCTACTACAACCCTGTTTCGTACTTTGAGTTATACCCAAGATTTTGATGTGTGCGAAAATTTTCGTTCTCCAAAAATGAATGCTGGATGCAGAATACAGTTAGATTGGACGAAGACCTGGCCTGAAATCGGTGCGTATTTAATCCGATACTGGACTTTCCAAAACATCTCCCTGTGGAAATTTGGCAAAGCAGGACGATTTTGGTGGAGGAGTTGGACAGGGACACGCTCTGGCATAGTTGCGGTTGTTTTGAGTGGTGGAAAAGCCAGCGTTTGCTCGGTTTTGTCCGTTTTGGTAGAGTTGGACGGATTTGTTTAATTGTCGTTTTGCGCAGGTGATATGTTGGATTAACTGACTCTCATCTAGTTTGCAGAGTTCGAGTGTAATCTTATCGTCTTTGGATTAAAATTTGTATATTTTAAGCACGCCCTTGAAATTACCACTTCAACAAATTCACGACAGGAAGAATAAATGGGTTACTGTGAACATGCCGATCTGCTGGATCTTCTAAACGTTGGAAAAATTATAGTTGTGAACATCAAAAGATCAATGAACATATGGTTCAACTTCAGAGAAGTAAGGTATAATAATATTAATATCTGAAATTGTATTATTAAGTTAAATTTGGGTCTAAAAGTTTTTCCAATTGTTTTTCATGCAACATCTTATACCCTAGGCCAGTAGTCGGCAAATCGCGGCTCGGTCAGTCGAAGCAGGTGCCGGCAAAACTGCAGATCGAACAGTTACTTTTGGCATCAATTTAATAGGTTGTTATAATTTGTGTTGCAGTTCCGATTGTTACGAAATGAAATGAAAGAAGCAAAAGAAAACGGAAAACGAAAGCTGTGAATTTAAAGTTGAATGAACTGAATCGTTCGCGTTTAAATATCCCGCCGGTGTTGCGAGGAAGAAAGCAGTTGAGGAACTTCAGAAGAGTCAAAAGAATGTCAAGTTCTGTATTTAATCCTTGGGTGCAATCTTGCAGCAATGTTAATATTGCAAGCTTTATTATCACCCAAGAGATGGCAAAGCGGGGCAAATCTTGCACAAACGGGGATACATTAAAAGTTGTTTTATAAATGCATCCGAAGAGCCATTCCGGAATTTTAAGAACAAGAAAGAAATTTTTAAAAAAATTAGAGAGTTACCACTGTCTGCTAAAACTGCAAAACATAGAACATCAAAATGTCTTCGAATATAACCAATCAGCGAATCGAAGATCTTAAACTGATTTCAGCTTTGTCCATAGCTGTTGAGGAATCTTGTGACATAAATGATACAGCGCAAGTTTCACTTTTTGATCGATTTATTTCGTTTACGGATCCTAAAGCAGAACTTTCCGGATTATTACCACTGAAAGGTCAAACACCTGGCGAGTATACTGCAAACGCCGTCATGGGATGAGTGGAGAAAGATCATTCGAGAGAATTGTTTCAATTTCAACCGATGGGGCAAAAAGTATGACAGGAGTAAGAACAGGTCTTGTTTCTATTTTGAAGGCCAAATAAATCACGAGATACTTGTTTACCATGGCAGTCTTCATCAAGAAGCGCTTTGGTAGCAGACCAGAAGAAACTTGCAATGTTATAGAATTGGTCGTCCTAATTGTCAACATAATTGTAGCTAGACCTCTTTATAATCACATTTAAAGATTTTTTAGATGAAATAGCGAGTGAATATGCAGATCTTCGGCTCCATAATAAGGTACGTTGGCTTTCACGAGGAAATGTTTTAAAACGATTCGCTCTCCTATTATTAGAAATTAAAGTATTTCTCCTTGAGAAGGGTGTTGATTATTTTAAACTAACGGACGATCGGTGGATCCAAAAATTTTATTTCATGGTAGATGTTACGTTTCATCTAAATAATTTTAATCGTAAACTGCAGCGGAAAGGAAACACCATTCTTTCAATGTTTGAAAAAGTCATTTTATTCGAAAACAAATTGTCCCGTTTCGCTCAAGATCTTGAAAGAGAAACATTAATTCATTTTCCAAAAGGCTGCAAGAAAATAAGTCGTAATTGATATTTGCTATTTCAAAACAATAATTTTAAGTATGGGGGAAGCTTTCTTACGGACGTTTCAGGAATTCAGAAATAGTTCAAAAACCGCTCAGTGCTGGCGTAACAGAATTGAATTTCTCTCGCTTTACTATTGACTTTTGAAATACAATTGCTGGAGTTAAAAAAGCAAAGAATTATGCAGTTCCAAATTTGAACCCGATAATGCTGATCTGGCAAAATTAGAGGATAACAAATGTGATCTCAGTTCACAGCAAAAGTGGTCTACTTTAAAAGACCTGGAGAAGGATCTCCTCACTTTCAAAACCTGGAGGAGTATTCCTGACTCCTACAATCAGTTAAAAAACTAGATTTGCTATTCTTTTACTGTTTGGCTCTACGTATTCATACGAACAATCATTTTCAAGCATGAACCTTATCAAGACTAAACTGAGAAATCGTCTTACTGATAAGAATCTGGAATCCTGCTTGAAAATAAAAACAACGAAATGCAAACCAGACTTATTAAAAGTCTCCGAGCGAATGCTTATAGTTCACATTAAATGCGTGTTTTGTATTTTTTGTCAATAAATAAGATTATTATTATTATATCTACTTGTGTTTAATGTTCAGTAGCTAATTTAAACCGACTCCTAAAAACATGGTTCTTGGCAGGTTCTTGGGTGTTTGGCTCTCAAAAACTTTAATCGCCCTGCTGCTGATTCTTGGCTCTTTTGAGTAACGAGTTTGCCGACCACTGCTCTAGGTAGGTGTCGGTTTTGTTATCTAAGAAGCTAATTCTAGCTTTGATAGTGATTGCAAGAACTGTAGTGTACTTAGCGACACTATATCACATTGGTAATCTCCTCAACACATAATTATCGCCTCTTGCGCTAGCAATGAGGCAAGCATCTTCAAAACCGTTAATTCTAACGAATTAGATACAATGTGTCAAATTGGGCATGGTACCTATTCCCACATGGAAACATTTAATGTGTCTTTTGCTTAGGTTCTTTTAGAAGTTTCAAATTAAAACAAAAGAAAGTTCAAACAAATTTTAAAAAAACACTTAAATAATCACAGAAAGGGCCCCTACTTTTAAATGTGATGTTACTTACATGTAAAGACATACACTCTGACGATATTTTCAAGTGGAATATTAAGATACCCGGTCTAAACGCAAAGAATTCATTTCACTTCAAGTCTTTTTACTTATTATCAATTCATATGTCACTTTAAATTACTTTTAATATACAGTTTAGACAAAAATCTAAACTTAAAACTAGAGTCATATGATTAGCAGGTTCAAATGCGTTAAGGGCTCAAATCGCTTCAACATATCTATGAGCGGGCGATAATGAAACATCACATCCCGCCTCGATTTCCAACTCGCCAGCGTTAACGTTTAAGTAAAATAGGCGACTTACTTTTACTTATATAATCTTATAAATGAATTTAGCGCATTCCTTGTGAAAAATCCTGGCCGTTTTCACAAGTTATGCATCTAATTCAAAGTTTGTAAGAGAAACTACTTAGACAAAATGATGTAACCACTAGTAAAATTCGGTCAATATGTTAAGTAAGACCAAGTAGATATTTGGATACGACGTGTTTATTTACTTCTCCGATTAAGGCGAAGTGGAGTGGATATAGGGATATTATATGGTAGCGGTAAAGTAAAGTTTATTTACCATTTTCTTTTACATTTATTGTCTTGTGTATTAGAAAACTACTTTCACTATTCGCAGATGCGTTTTGGGGTCATACCGCTCATCAGTGCATCTTTGTGAGAAGCAGTTATCATTTTCCAAGTAGCCACTATATATGCTAGTACGTTGGATGCAAAAATTAAATAGCTGCAAAAATGCGCATTTAAATACATACATATTTGGGGAATTTCTTAATTGAATTCTCATATACATACTTATTAACTTTTATTTCATACAACTTTATACGCAAATGTAACGCATTAGTTATAAAATATCCTGTATAGACTTTGCAACGGCAGTGTATAAGTACATTATTCATATCTGGGAGAAATTTATTACAACGCTGCAACATAGTCCCGTTCACCATTTACACTAGAGAGCCTTTCACTTCCGGTCGCAGCCATCGTAACGTCCCTCTTTCCCAATAGAAGCGCAATTTTCATAACAACTGCGACTAATCGATTTTCAACATCATTTAAAACTAGATGCGTTATTTGTTACGTCGTTTCGTTATTATGCATTTTCGTAGCGTTAGTTCCGCGTTGTTGCTTTTATACATTTAGGGTCGTACAATCTCGTTTCAAATAATATCGGAGATGCAGAATTGCGGATCCACGAGTTGATAACGCGGGAATATATATTTTTTTTTCAGAAATTGGTTCCTTAACGCATCTATAGTATTATCTTGAGATTTCACATATACTTTTCGTAAATTGGATCTAACAGAAGCAGCGCGATTTTATTGCAACCATTAACGCTGCCATTAGTACTTTTTGCACAAGATTGTACTTACATATAATGTGGTAATAATTGATCCACAACGAGCATTACAATAAAATCCGTCGCCGGGAAGATGCGGGTACGTCGCTCTTGCTGCCGCCGCCGGCATCACACATATGTTTACGTGTGCACACACATCCATGCAGAACGAACGCCTTGATCACGATGAGAACGACAATTGCTCCGAATTGATTAATATAACATCTTTGTGAGAGCGTCGTCTTAATTTGTTGTTTATTTACGATGTCGCGTGTCCCTCATATATTGTCTACGTTCGGAAAGCACCGCATCAGGACCGGATCTACGTTTAACTTAGGAAGATGGAAAGAGAAAGGTCTTCCATAACGACAATTGGGGCCAAAGGACATAAGGGGTTACACAATTTCTGAAACTGAGAGAGCAACGATTTAATATAATTTCTGGAAGGGATTCGACCATCAGATACCTACAAATTTACTTTACACTTGAATCAATCATCAAATCTCTACGAATCACTGATATGATTTTAACATTTACAATTAGGAATATACCAAGTTACCCACATTCGATGTATTTTCCTATTATTAAGACACTCTCTTCATTTGCCAGAAGCAAAAAGTAATCTGTGAAAATATCTACAATATACAACTTTCTGACAATAGTTCTTTCTAATTAGTTCCTATGTAACCTTTCTATTTGCTAGTTTTTCGAATAATTCCACGCTTACTAGCGCATGGATGAAATTCAATGATTAATGGATATGGTATTGTTACTCTTCAGGCGACCTTGTGATTCTATTTGAAGGGCCTAGAATGCAATTCAAATTATACAATAACTCTATTTAATGCAATAGAAATGTTACCAAAAGAATGGCAATTGGTATCGCAACAAACCATTAGAAACCGCTATTAATATGCCACACTTACCAAACTTGACGAAGATGATAATGTAGCATTAACGCAGTAGCTTGCTAAGAATGCTGATAACCAGATTGACAAAGAATTTTCCAGTATATACATGATAGAATACCACCTTCGGCAATATCTCTTCCCTGGATGATTCAGCATTTATTAATTTTGTTTCTGTGGATAGCGAAGTAATATTGTGAAGACGTCCTACATACTCACCATACTATTCTGAAAAGTGTAACAACAATGAAACAATATTTGGAAGGCGTGGGTATTACAGATAACCACGTATTGAATTTATCGTTGCAAATTGACCATTATTTTCAATAATTTTTGCCAAATAATAAGTAATAATATCGTTTATGATAGAACACTAGAGATACTTGTACAAATAAAAAAGTGAAGTATTAGTTATAATGTGGTGTTTATTTTATATCGAACTTTGCTATACCGCACCTTTTTTACTAGTCCGAGGGGTCCGTTATAACCGAGTTATACTATAGTTTTTCAAAGACTTACATAGCTATCCATATTATCCGATATACCATACTATCAACACATTTTCCTTATTTCCGAAATACAACATACATATTTGCTAGAAGAATTGAGAACATCACGTCAGTCAGAAGTCTTCTTGTTTTGTTTAGTTCCATTATAGCTAATTTCCATAAAACCCATATGACAAAATATGGTTTATTGGTACATGACATGTATTGAGCTCAACGATTGATTGAAATGGTTCTGTGATTTTTCAGATAACTTCGGTATTTTGCATTTTTCTTCACTCGCAACCAGCTCCCACGAACTATACAAATATCTTACTATGGAAATATCACATTTCTTGGCAACAATACAAAACAGTATTTCCGGTGACAGGGATCCAGAGCAACTCAGAGTTTGATAACCACCCGTTTTCAGTAGTTTCATCATATGACAATTTTCTAGTAAATCAAGGCATACAAGGGCAAAATGGCAAGAAATGGTTTATCAAAACACCGCGTACATGAAATTCAAAACCGATTTAAATAACAACTTCATGATTCTGCGTTTGCTTTATCCAACTCTCACCAAACCCTTCCAAATTTGAAATACTTCATTTTCAAAACATTTTCATTATCTGCCAAAGATAAAAAAATAGTATTGGATAAACACGTTTGATAAGTTTTGATACAGGCGGTGTCGAAAGGATCTCAATCTTACAATGCTAACATAAGAAAAAGTACGATGGCGAAATTGTTATTAGCACATTACCAATAGTTACCACGAATAGACTGTTTTGCAAAGAAGATATTGAGAACGTTTGTGTATCTGACGCAGTTTTTCATGATGTTCGATTTGGTATACGTTTACCCATTTATTTATCAAATTCATCAAATGCATAGATTGAGCTAAATTTCTAAAATTCGAAATACCTTATTATCGAAATATTTCCATTTGACAGAAATATAGAATATTTCTTAAAACAGTATAGAATGTCTACGAGTATAAAAATTAGGTTTTTGTCTGCTTTGGTGTAGCATGTTTTATTGCCAATTTCCCCCAAAAATCTTGCAAAACGAAAACATGAAGAAATCATTCACCGAAACAGTGAATGCATCAAGCAAGTAATCTGCTGTACCCCAGCCCAATTGGTAATTCTACGCCTGCTTCAGTCACCAGCAACCTCTCGGATTTAAAATATCAAATAATCAATAAATGCAAAATATATCCATTATTTGCCAAAAACACAAAATATTTGGCGGCTACTTGCTTCACAGTATGACAATTTTTGAGAAAATCGGATTACGAGGCCCAGATGGGAAACAAATTTTTGTCGAAACGTTGCGTGATGACAACGATTGATTGAAATAATGTTTCATTAACAACTAGGTCGGAGAACTTACAGAATCACCTAAATTCGAAACTCCTTATTTTCGAAACATTCCCATCATCTGCTTATATTTTCTAAAAGAATAATTGAGAATTTTACGGTCGCATGTTAATTTTTCAGCAAATTTCAGGCTTAGAAAGCGAAGATAACAAAAATGTCCTCTGAAATATGAGACATATGTATGCTGTTTTTGATCATAAAGTTCGTTGGCGCTGTGGTCTTAGCAGTTAGTGACTGCTGTATCTTCTTTTCAAGTACTCCAATCTTCAAATTGTCATTTTCTTCTGACTTTTATTTGAAGATGTCAACATTCTGGGGTATAGCATCCCCCAAAAAGATTTATGATACTATTGATTTATACCAATAGTAGAAATGAAAGATGTTTCGAAAATTCCTCCGAATTCTTAGATAGTAGTGTATATAAGTAAATTTTTAAGGAGAATTAGATACAAGTTCTGATAAAGTTCCTCGTTATTTCATATTAAAATTTTTACAATAAGAAATAACGAGGAGCTCGAGGAGTCGACGGTTTGTAAACATACGTTTTGCCATGACGCTATGAAATTTAGTTTCGTCGGAAAGATTGTGGGATAGAATCAGGAACAGACTGCTGATAATACGCAAAATAAAAGTCTTTTCCTTGAGCTTGCATGATACCCAACTATTGGATTTAGCAACTTGTCGAAATTGTTGCAAATGATTTTCAACAATCTATTTCGATAATTGCAAATATTGGATACCTCTTTTATTAAATTAACAATTAAGAAAGCACTTGGTATTGTGTTCTGTTAATTTTTTAAAATGTGAGATATGAAATGGGAAGGAAAAAAATTGGAAAAGAAACACGATTACCCACACGTAGATCTCTGGGCATCGAAGGATAAAAACTGGAACCCCGTAAGATAAAGAACCTTAAGAATTTTTCATGAAAAGCGTTGACATACTCGTTTCTGACACTTTTCCTTTGCATGGAAATGCGTATTTCAGCATTTAAACGGAAATATCGTCTGTTTATAAATTTAACACTGCTCGTGTGATATTTCCACCTAAACAGTTTTCGATCTACGAATTGTTGTATGATTGAACAATTCTGCTAGACTGTGGTTTATTTTATTAATATATACAGTTGTTATGTCTCCATCTGAATCCGACCCTGTATAGAAACGATGCGTGCAGCTTTTTCCGAGGGCGTGGGCCTCCTCGTTTTAGATCTCGCGATTACTTAAAAATTAAACAAAATAAACGGGCGATGGTTGCCGTCAATTGCATTCGAAGGGACACGAATCGACCGCGTTTCAGAAGCGAACGAACAGAACAGTCCATCGACTTCTGTGTGAATTTCTCGTGAATCATTTCCGGCATCCAAACGCCAGCCCGATGGTGGTATATCGTTGACCGTATACCGCCGTTCGCTCTAATGTATAAATGTACGTGTGAATATATGTGTGTGTGACTAACTAAACTGTTGGTCACTATATGACCGGAGGCTGTTTCAAGTGCATTATCAATAGGTCTAGGTCCGCGAGTAGCGTCATCGTTATGTTATCGAATCATATTTCTTGTCCTGTTCTTAGGTTTTTGTCCGGAATTTTGGAAAATGTTTTGTACAGGTCGTGAATAACTTATTTTCTTTCGTTTCATTTGAAGGTGATAGGCAAAATAGTAGATGACAACATTTTAAAATTTAAGGAAGTAATTTATGCGTAATCTGTGATGTGTAGTTTTTAACGATAGTGAATCATCCAATACGTTGTTTGGACCATTTGTATAGTTGTTCGATGATAAAGGCTGTCTTTTGCCACACTCATTTCGATTTTTGAAGATAGTGGATATTTATTAAATATTCGAGAAAGTCGAAAGCCACAGTTTCAACAACATTTTAACCATTTTTCGAGAGAAACACATAAACCCCCTTTCTTCAACTTTGCTATCTTCTCGGACCATGGATAGAAACCTGTTCTGATGATTCATTCAGGATCACATATTGTACTCGATTTTAGAATATCAACGACGATTTACAGCTTTTAAGTTTCCAAAACCGGTTTTAAGAATATTTAAGGGGTATTTTGATAACAAAAAAAAAAAAAAAAAATAGGTATTTTAGAAATCATGCAAAATGTAATTTGATTTTCGTAATTTCTTTGTGTATGGCAGGAAAAGAAAATCAAGAAAATAAAATCTGTGAAAATCTCGAGTAGTTCCATTTGGTGTAAATTGATGGGAAGATTACAAAACAGATAATGCAGCTTATTAGCTTACAATTAACATATTATCAAATTCATTCTTCATCTCCTCCACGTGGGGGCCTCAGGTAAGTCGACGATTTAAAGTGACAACAAAATACTTCACAATGGGTGGAGGGTCGTGTCGCCAACCGTCAAGGAGTTAGGAAAGGCCCATTATCTTCTTGTGAACCCCATTGTTACTTGCTTCGGTAATGTTGAGTTCCATCTGGGACTGCTCTGCTGAGAAGGAATTTAACGTGGAAATTCCATTAGACAGGCAAGGGAGAATGACGGATTCCGCAATCTTTCATAGGCTTGATAATAAGCTGATGCCAAAATTTTTTATTTTTTCACTTAAAATGTTAAGATACTTGGAAATCATGAAATAACGCAAAAAGATCAAAACCGAATATTAGGATAAAATTAGAAAATTTCCTTCAGCTCTTTATTATTGGGAATCTACAATTGGTTGAGCCCACTGAATTGGAACAAATTCAGTTTACTTAACAATTGCATGAAATGCAATTTCCTTTCCTTGAACGTTAGTTTCAGTGGATGTTCGTGAAGAGGCTGCCACAAGTAACAGTGAAACGCCAACATCAATTAGTAATACAAGACATAATTCCAGAGTTCCGGCGATTTGTAATTTTCTTTTGTGGGCTATCGTGCCTCCCTCTTGTTGAGACATTGCTCGCATTTACCAAGGCTGACTAGAGTTTGTTAAAATGACGAATAATGTGTTACCATTAGGTAGTTTAAATCGAACTGATGCTGTCACTCCTCCGAATTTTATTATTCAATGATAACTTATCAATGACAACCTATCATTGAATAATACGATTCGGAGAAGTGCCAGCGTCAGTCCGATTTACACTACTTAATGACAACCTTTTAAGAAACTCTACTTATAACACATCACTCAATAAGTTCATAGGGTAACATATAGATGGTGCCACTATTGACAAATCCATATGATTTTTAGGACGTACCAACCAATCTTACAAAAAAGTGGCGTTTAGGTCACAAGTTACAGTGGTTTCAGTGACAGCTACTTTTGTGATTTTTAAAACAATGGAAGAATCTAAATTTCGTGTGTTGATAAAACATTGCTCTTTAATGGGACAAAATACGGTTCAAGCAAAGCAATGGCTTGAGAAATGTTATTCTCCGTTATGCTCCACTCAGACAAATGGTAGAGAAATGGTTTGCTGATTTTATATACCGCCGTACAAACACCGATGATACTGAACGCTTTGGACGTCCAAATTCGACAGTTGTTCCAGGCAATATGAAAAAGTCCACAAAATGGTTTTGGCCGATCGTAAATTGAAGTTGCGTGACGTTAAGCTGACAGCTTAAAGATATCAAGATATGGCAATGTATTCACCATTTTGCTTAAATATTTGAACATAAGAAAGCTCTGTTCGACATAGGTACCGCGTTTGTTCATAGTTGATCAAAAACAACAACGCGTCAACAGGACGCTGTTTGTAGCTGTTTCAGCGCAATAAAAAGAATTTCTTCATGTGACAATGGATGGAATATGGATCCATCACTACACTCCAAAGTCAAATCGGCACTCAGCTGAGTGGACAGCAACGGATGAAAGTTGTCCAAAGCGACCAAAAACGTAAATGGCAGCTGGTAAGGTTTTTGGCCTTCGTATTTTAAGGTGTGCGCATGGTATTTTATTCATA
Organism: Chrysina gloriosa; assembly: GCA_038088585.1. Classification (NCBI taxonomy): domain Eukaryota; kingdom Metazoa; phylum Arthropoda; class Insecta; order Coleoptera; family Scarabaeidae; genus Chrysina; species Chrysina gloriosa. The sequence continues at coordinate 25,682,127 of CM076089.1, forward strand.
GATTACCTTGAGAAAGAAGGAACCGTCAATAATTAATATTATGTGGCGTTATTGGTGTGTTTGAGGAAAGAAATTGCGAAACAACGACCCCAAATGAAGAAGAAAAGTGTTCTTTCTCCAAAACAATGCACCGTATTACAAGTCCATCGCAACAATGAATGGCAAAAATGCAGGAATTGCATTTTGGATTGCTTCCCAATGCACCGTATTCTCCGAATCTGGCTTCCAGCGACTACTATCTGTTTGCAGACCTAAAAGGAATGTTCCAGGGAAAGAGATTTGGCTCCCATGAAGAGGTGGTTGCCGAAACTGAAGGGTATTTTAAGGCCAAAGATAAATTGTTCTGAAAAAGCCATCGAAATGTTAGGGGAGCGTTGGAAGCAATGTATCACTCTTGAAGGAGATTATGTTAATAATAAAGTCGAATTTTGCCTAAAAGTTGTTGCTTTATTAGTCATCCTACGAACTTATTGAGTGACGAGTTATATACGTTTATCAATATTGAATTGATGAACCCTAAAACCAATAAATATGTAACATCTGAATGAACTTTACCGCCTGAATAAATAATAATGGATTCATTGATCATTAGCACTTTGCTGTGCTCCTTAGAAAATCTACTCCATCAGGTCGATATCCTCAATAAAACTGACCATCTCGGTAATAGAAAGCTGTTTTAGCTCTTCTGGCTGTAGGAATATAGACCAAAACTGTTTAAGTCTTACACTATTAAGCCCTTAGCATTCACAGAGGACATGTCGCGAATTTCCTTTTCCTCACAACAGACCCTATATATTGGATTTCTTCCTATTGCTATGAATTGGTGTAGAAAAGTTCGTGTCACGATCACGTAATCTAATTACGTATTTGGAAATTAAAGGTAAAATAGAATGGAATACAAAATAATTTCTATAGGACAACGCCCGTCCAAACGCAATAAGGATCATATTGACATCGAAGAACTTCGATACGAAATTTTGTAGACTGCAAAACAAGTATATACTTGAAGATAAAAACTAACTAAAGGTAAAAATTCCCTTTTTCCACGTTTTGTATATCTCATACTCCAAATGAAATGAGTTTCATTCGCTCTCATTGTTTTGTTTTCTCACAATATTGTCTTGATATGTTAGAACAATTAAGATTTAGAATTACGGCATCTATAAATAGAAGAATGACCTACGTTACGTCAGTAATTTCCAAGGAAATCAGTACAATACGTAAATTTGCAATTACGACACGTAAACGCTTATAAATATATAACAACAGCGATAATAATCTCCGTTTGTTTTTCTGATATCCGATTGTAATCCCCATATACAACTTATCCTCTTCATTTAATCTATTCGATCTCAATATTAATACACATGACTGATATCCACGCGGATACACAAGAGCCGCTTCAATATGCCGCTCTTGCAAAGCGACAGGCAGATTTGTAATCTTTTCGTATAATCTCGTTCGGCCTAACGGTGTTTAACTATTTCCACCTACATGTACAGAATCGGACTTTTCCTTGCCTCGACAACAACAATAATTGCACACATTCGTATCTGCCTAGGCTTGGAACTTACGTATGTACATACACAACATGAACGTCAGTTCTCAGTAAGTTAATCATCGGATATTTTTCCATATCGAAGTTCTGTTTTCATTTCTTTATGTAAGGACGCCACAACCTCGCCGTTCAAATACGGTTAATAATGTGGAATGGAAGGGGTTAAATGAGAAGCCAATGACACGTCGTATGTATGGAGTGGATTTATTTAAAATAAATTGAATTCGAACGACTCTTAAAGTAATTGCCATAACAAGTCGTGATAAGAGTAGATTTGTTTGATTATAACTAGAGACCGGATTATATGTTTTATAACTATCAACGGTAAAACTGAACGCTACACGAAATAGGGTAAATAAAAGCGTTTAGCACTAATTTAATTTTACATATTTAGAATATTTTGGCCTTTTTTCACATATTTCGGATATTTTAACATATTTGAAATTATTCGACATATTTTTCCGTTTGAAAATCGCGTTGTTTTTATAAAAATATACTAGACGATTTTCTCGGAAATTTACATTGTACGATTACCGATTATTCGTTAAATATAATAAAATAAATATTACTTAAATAGGGATTAACACTTTCTCCAAGAAATTTATGGTCCTACATTTTTCTAAGAAATTGTTCATTGCTTTCAACCTTCCAAACGAAATATGTTCAATACCGAAGAGCAACGATTATTTTGTTACGGACCTTTATAAGCGAAAGTTAGAAAAAATAAGACAATCAAAATTAGTGCAAATGTCTGTAGGTCAGTCAGTAGCAGGTTCATCTACATCTCCAAAAATCAGAGTGAACAACAAGTATTTAATTAGGAATTAACCAAAGCTTTGCTTTCTAGTAATATACCTGATCAAAGTATATGTTACAAATAAGTATATAAGGACGAAATTAATGAAATAAGTAAATAATAGTTTAATATATTTTGCAGTAAATGAAACCACAAATACTTGTGAACGCTATATAACAAATTTATTAATAGGTTGTTTAAATAACAACACTTCTGGTAAATCCTATTTGATTTCGTGTAAACAAATTGAAAAAACTAACCATGTAACAATGGTTAGGTTTATTAATGAAACTTTCATGATTTTTTCCTTCCCGACATTGTTCCAACTAATAAAATTGTGGTCATGCTTTCCGATGCTGCGTCATACATGGTCAAACCTGGTCAACAACTTAAAGTTTTGTATTCCAATGTAATTCACGTGACGTGTTTAGTATATGGTTTAAACAGAGTGGCGGAAAATATTACAACTACATTTTCTATAGTTAATAGTCTAATTAGTAACGTAAAGAAAATATTTTAAAAGTCTCCTCTGAAGATTCAGTGTTACAAAGAAAAATTACCTAATACTCCTTTGCCACGGGAACCAATAATCACAAGATGGGGAACATGATTGAAAACTGCTAGTTTCAATTTCAAGGTGCAAATCAATTTTAGAAAGTAATTCACTGCACGATGGACTTCATTAAATGAAATTATGATTTTGTTCATAAAACTATTGTTATTCTTGAAACTGATTCAGTCCCATTACAAAAGTCTCTTCATTTGATTGATGAATTTAAGGAAAAACTTCGGAAAGTTGCTGGAAAAATAAGACAATTCATAAATAATAAATTTAATGATATTTTAAAAAGAAATAGCGATTTAAATGTGTTGCAACAAGCAAACCAAATTCTCCGTGGCGATTTGGATGTTGAAACCGGTTTAAATCCGGAAGTTGTTTTAAAATATGCACCAACCACATCAATTGACGTCGAATGAAGTTTTTCAACCCACAAATCGCTACTAACGGATAGGAGACATAATTTAGCTATTGAAAATATTGAAGAACATTTGATTGCGAATTGTTTTTACAGTAAGGGATGTAATGTTTAATGTAGAAATGTAAGTGATAGGTATCTGTTTAATAAAACCTGTTTAAATTTTGATAGTATTTGTTTCTTTTCCTTGTTACTTCAAAATATATTCGACATTCTGAAAATATTTTTGAAACATATTTTACATATTCTAGACATTTTAGGAATATTATCAACATATTTTGCCCATATTTAAGACATATACATATATGTACATATTTTAGTCAAATCTCGAGCATATAATCCTGTCTCTAATTATAACAGTGGAGAAATCGTAAGAAATAAGATTGTCCTATTCCCCTATTTCCGTTATGAAATCTAGAAGTGGATCTAGAAAATTTTATATTTGATATTCTATACCATTGTTACTATTGTTATCTCACAGAAATAGCAATCAATGCTCAAAACAGAAAAGAATGGAAAAAGTTCTGGAAGAATCATCCACCTCATCTCCACAATTTAGCCTAATACGTTGATGATAAACTGGACTTTATAATTACATAAGCAAGTAGTAAGTCGAACTTCGTTAAGTCAACTTTATATCTGCCACTACAAATTATGAGACTTAGTTTCAAGTTAGAAAATTGCATTCTAGTTCTCCAGCGAACTTAGGAATTCGACTTATAGAGAGTGAACGGAAGTGAATTCGACTTTTCTTTCGCTTCCACCTCTTCCTTAAATTCCTCTAAGAATGTCAGAAATTTATCCTTATTCAGTTCTCCTTTGATCTTCTTCTGTCTCTTTATTTACTATTTCCAACTTTATCGCCTCCCTCTTCAGTCCTCATTTCTCGCATAAAGTCTATCTCAGTGACATTAATCGTGCCTTTGTGTTCCTCTTGTACGTCTTATCATTGACACCACTATTATGTTATAAACTCTTCTTCTCTGCTTCTAGGAAAATAGCAAAGGGTATTTGTCGCTTTCTCAAATTGCAATTTATATTAAGCAAGTACATTTCATCATAATTTTATCTTTTCCGATTCACCCCAATTCTTTTTATTTTTCTCTAGGTGCGACTTATTTTAGTTCGAATCTTACGGAAATGTTTCTTTCTGATGGCATCACTGTGTCTCCTTTTTGTTCCACTTTCTTGTTTTTATTGCTTCGTGTCAGCCGTTTCTGTCGTCTTTATATTATGTTCCATTGGTGTTTAAAATTAGCTTACATGTTTATTGGGTTTGTAAGTATCTTCATAAGTTTTCGCTACCAGTCTCAATGGTAGAAATTTCTTTTGGTTGTTTAGCAACTAAGAAAAGAAAAAAACACAATAAGAAATAGCGGTCTTTTTGTGAAAAGGGACAATTAAATTAAACTGTGTTCAACTTGAACGAGTTTGGAAAATATGAAGGCATAATGTCATATTACATTGCAAAATCATTTGATATACATAATATAGAACGTAATGGAAATGCAAAAATCTCAACCCCAATCTTGAAATAGTTTGGAATATAATAAGGTGAAAACTAGAATAAAGAAAAAAGGGGTTAAATAGCACTTTTTAAAATTTATTGCCCATTCAAACTTTAATTGTCGTGGAAATAATTTCATAGAGGGGCTAGAGAATCATGGAATGGTTGATAGATTTGGATGAACTGCCGAAAGCGGAAACCTCAGCATCAAATTCTGTTAAACTTAGTGATGGTTCATTTAACTTAAGGGCAGATTAATGATATACATATACGGATATTTGGGGAAAATTTTATATGAAACACAATTGCTTCTTTCATGTTTTGCTGATGCCTATGCTGCCTCGACAGTAACATACGGTCCTCGTAAAACCTACCACAAAATCTGACAACACTATTAAAGCATAACAGCTTACAGACGTTATTATATTTAACATTGAGTCAGTATTACAAAAGTTTCCCCAAGTCCATTCAATTTTTCTCATAAAACATCATTCGAATACACATAAAAAGGGAAGTACTGCCAGTTTTGAAGGCCTTTTTTATCATCTTACAAGATGATGCAGTTTTTTAAAAAACGACGGCAACAGGCACGATTTATTGATAAACAACCAAGAAGATACTTTTCCGTTTAAATTTTTTCTCTCAATGTGGGCGTTTGAATCAATGTTAGAAACTACAAACCCGCATTTTCAGAGTATTCTGTACTTCAAAACTATCCCGTAAATCTAAGACGTTAACTAAAGAAGGCCATTATTTATGTCAGAATATCCAATTAAGATGATCTATTCATAGCGTGCGAATTGAATCTGAATCGTGGTTGTATCCATTATGTTCTCCGTCGTTGCTAACGATTACGATACAAATCTTTTAGATCGCAGCCAAGTAATTTTAAAGAACAAATTTTAAATTTACTTCGATTAACGAACAAGCGTACGTCGACTTGGAATTATATTGGAGATAATAATTAAAATACGCACATGAATTAATAAGAAATGCAAGAATAAATAGTAAGATCAAAAAATTTGCAATATTTAGAAACATACAACCAATTTTTTGTAAAACAAAGAACAGGAGTAATTAGTATCAGAATGAAAAGGCAGCCCAAGGCATTATATTAGTATTGAAAATCTAAAGTATTAAATGAGCAAATAAAAATTAGGAACCAAAGAATAACTTCTTTACTAATTATAGATGCAGAAAAAAATACAGCCGATGGTCGAATTCTCCGTTTCTCATTCTAGGAGTTGATGACGTTACATTCAAACTTGGAAATTGTTAAGAAATCAAGATCCATTTTTCCTATTATCTTTCCTCACAATGTGGACATTATACATTTTATAATAATAATAATAATAATAATAATACTTACTTATCCGATTCTTGTCTACCATTATAAGTGTTGAGGTTTAAGTTGAGTCTGGACGTTTTCCATTTCTTTTGCCATTGTAGCTGTACCTTTTCAGTCACCATTTCTGTTCAAGACATGCTCGTTCCTCGTCCTATGCGATCTCTTCCTCCAAATCTCCCTCACCACTTTTGATTGCGGTATTCTCACCAGATGCTCCCACCAACTTAATTGTTTCTTTCCTATTACACTTTTTATTGATTCAACTTGCAATATCTTTCCAATTGTTTCACTTCTCATTGTACTCATTTTTGTAACCCCTACTGTGTTTTCAAGAACTTCATTTCATACCCCTCAGATTCCCTCAGCATGCTTTTCTGGCTGTCCAACTTATTTGCCGAACTAATTCTATTGTTAACTTAATATCCTCCACTAGTTATAATTGATCGTAGACATTTCATCTTCTCCAGTTGCTGTGGTTTTATTCTACCACCATCTATTTCGCTAGATGAATTTTGTTCAATAATCATTGCTTCTTACAGTGACTTTAATTCCATATTTTTCCAATTTCTTTTTTCAATAATAATAATAGTATATTGCTCAACAGGTGAATCCAATTACAGGCCACAGGTATAAATAAAAAGGGAAAAGTAGATTATACAAACTTATGTTTATATAGCTAAATAGAATTATGCATCATAATGATGTTATTTACACTATGTTCGTCCTCGGAGTTAACAGCTCGTACATGCTGGCAAAACGTGATATCAATCGCGGTAAACACCATACTTCGGTATGTAAGAAACGGTGCTGTATTTTCCGAATTGCTGTTTGCTGATTTGCATAATGAGGATGCTAGATCATGGTAGCGTACTCCAATTGACTTATAATATGCGAAAACTACAGGATATTATTTAGATAAGTATTCTGGAAGTACTTGGATGTTGTAATGACAAAGCATGATAGTTTCGAAGCTAAAAGATGCAGTCATAAAAATTATACATTTATTTGAATGTGGTCTGCTCCATGAGAAGCTGGCCGCCCGTACAGTATGCACTAGGAAGTATATTGATTCCCCTTCAGTACGACATAGCTGCGCACTTGAGTATACTTAAGTCCAATTTATATGCTGTAAATCGATTAACAATAAGTATTGACATCAAACAGGTCACTGATTTCGGAGCAGAACTTCACGTTATCAATGTAGGTCAAAACATCGCAAGTCAAACCCGACAGGAGATCATTTATGATGATAGCGATAAGTGAAAGACCAACGTTAAAAACCTGGACGCAGACAACAATTCGCACAAACGAAACTCATCATAAGAAAAACATTTAAATATAGTCAATTCGATCATGTGAGAAAGACCTAATAAACATTTTGGTGGAGACAGTAAATCCGAAAGATTCCAGCTTGGCCAGAAGAAGTTAATTATCGATTCTTTCAAAGGCAAGTGTAAAACCTTTATGACTCACATCCATTTGACCGCTCACATCCAGACTTCATCAGAACCACTTCGACAAATCCTGTCGGAAGACCTCATGAAACCATGATGATGAGGAGTAATATAGAATTCGCCCACCGAAATACTGAACAGTAAAGAAAGTGAACATAATATCAATAATAGACTTGATTGATACTGGTGGAAACATAAAGAATGGTAAATCAGTAATAGGTACATTAGCTGTAGCATCAGTATGGTGTGTATGAGCATGTTCAAACATTTCAATACAATATCCTGCAAATCCTCAGTAATTGAATAAAAGTAGGGAATATATAAATCTTAACAGAATTACAATAGGCCTGTGTAACTAAACAACGAATAATAATAAATAATTATCTTCTTCTTTGTCTGCCCATTATGAGTAGGTATGCCGTTTTCTGATCCCATAACCGTCTATCTTCCCAATCTCCTGTCGCCAGGACTCCTTCTGCCATTGCCTGCTTGATGTACGTTTCCCATTTCAAGACAGGTCTTTCTATCTTCCTATTTCCTCCGGGATACCACCCCAAACCTTTTAGGGCGATCTATTGTAAGCCATTCGCTTGACTTGCCAGTACCATTGCAGCGGCCTCTTTTCCAAGGTTCTAGTAATTGAACTGATTTTTTCCATTCTTCTCCAAATCTCTTCAGTTCTTAGTTTGTCCCTTCTAGTTGTTTGTAGGCATCGTCGCATATAGTCAAACTCTACTGTGCGAATTTTATCCCTAAATTTCCTAGAAAGGCCACGTTTCAGCTCCATACAAAATTATATTTTCGGTTATACTGTGAAATATTCTATATTTCACATTTTGTTTAATATTACCATTCCATAGCAAGGTTTTTGTTGCCCTTTTCCCGGGTGTTATTCTAGTTTGTATATCAGCTTCATCAAGGTACTTGAAACGTTTACATCCTTTAATTGTATCTGTCTCTATTGATAGATTGTTCATCTCTTCACCTATGCTCATATATTCTGTCTTCTTCCAGTTAATACATACACATATTTCCATACCCTTTTCTGAGCATGTATTCCATATGATTCTGATCTTGCGCAAAAATGATCTAATCGTCAGCAAAGAGTAACGAATGTAATGTCATATCATCGATTTCAATTTCCATTCCTGAACACTTACTGTGCCACAAGACCAATGCTTGTCAATATTGCCAATTTTTATTCTTGCGGTGTTTTGGTCGTACATTTTTTGAACTAGATCTAAATATTTATAACAACAAAAATTCCAGAGTTAAATATGTAGTGGCAGTGCACAATTTTAATACGTTATCTACACATAGCAAAATGTCTGTATTGTTGTCGAATACACTGTTAAAATAAAAGCTCAACCTGTACAAAAGTGGGTGTAGCATAATATTAGTTCTGGAACTTACAAAGGTATTATGACGGTTTGCTAATCTGAAATAACTAGATCTAGCTGATCTAAAAGCTTCGCCGCATCAGTGTTTGAATAAAGTGGGCTGCACATGATTAATTTATCAGCCTGATTGCAACGAAGTTTCAAAGAATGCACATGAATATTGATAATAATATTTCATTGTTGAAACCATTAAGCGAATAGACGCCAAACTGTTTACAATGTAGATACTTTAACACTCTTGTCTGTACCTTCTCAATAATTATATAATACGTTTCATAATTAGAAGGCCATGCGACTGATTGTGTGGCATATTAGGTATAAAACGTACAAAGGCAAAGTGTAGGGGAAGAATTGTTTCAACAAAGGTAAAGTCTCTAATAGTACGAATTATAAGCCCGAAGGATTTTACCCCAAGAGCACTATGTGAAATGATGGTGTGCGAAAGTTAACTTTGTCAGCGTTGACATTAGACAATAGACTTTCCCATTTAACATTTTTAATGTCGGATCGACTCCCACATACAATTCCGATAATTTTCACCATTTAATCGATGACCCAATTTCAATAATAAGCTTTGATATTCGGTATTTCTTTTCCGGACAAAAGACGATAGAATCGGTAATTTTTAGTAACACTTCTGTCCGTGAATTGACGACGAGACAAGGATATGGCACAGTCATTAATTTAAACGTCATCCTCATAAATATGATCAACAACAATCGAACCTTCGATCTAAATTAGCGTAGAACACGACCAACTTAGTTCCTATCCGACGCATCCTAACGCTTTGAATTGATCACGATTTCCAGCATTACGTGCTCCGTATATTCATCTTTCTTGCTTTCACTTTTAGCGACCTCCCATACACTTTTGTGGATGTTAACGAGAATCGAGCACACGATCTCCAATTGGCACTAATGTGTTATACATCATTTATATCCTTGTTTCCATGATTTAGTTGTAATCATTATCGAGTGATTGTCTTTGATCGTTGTGCAGCCTATTTTGTACTAAGGGGTAACACCACTGTAAATTTTTCAGAAAACCGAATTTTTTTATTGGCTGAATAGATGCTTTGAACCTTCTAGAATATGGGGCAAAAAGTTCATTACCCGGAAGAAAGTTTTTCCCTTGAAACTTCAGGCTCTTCCCGAAGGACGTCGGACATCTCCTAAAATACTACCTGCGCCAAATAAATACCAGTTGGGAAGGTCTTCCTTTTTGATTTGTAACTCGTTTAACACACTAACAGAAGTCGTTAGTAAGTGTTTACTAAGGACTTTCTAATTCTCAGACTCATTTCCTTATCTATATATTTAATTGTATTTAGTTAAGATTTACATTCTTAACTCTTCAATACTTTATATTTTATATAGTTGAATCATATGAACGTTTAAGTGCTTCGGAATGAGGTAATGAGGTTGTAACATGCTTCAGCCTAACTAACAAGCTTACCTCTGCTTTTAATTACGCTTTCAGTTCGAAGTAGCACATTATTATATACACATAATGCTTTTTCTCCGTCAGATCCCTGTTCAACAAAATCCATTAATTCTAAATTAAACTATTATATAAAAAAGTCCTAAATATGGCAGATGCGGCAAAAGAGGCCCCCTTTAGCATGCAATTTTAGAGGAAGGATAATGAGCGAGAATATTTGAACATGGCATGTCAGCTTTGTTGTCCTGGCATATCAGATTAATGGTAAAAAATTATAAACAGTCCAATTTTTCATTTGTTTATGTCTATAACACATTTCCAAACCTTAAACGCGTTTCTCTCGAAACGCGACTTTTCAAAACGGCACGCAGCATAACTACAACAATTTTTCTATTCTATTCATTCCAGTTTTTGACTATATCTTTAACATAAGAATATCTAATGAAATACGTATGCGATTTTCGATAAGTTAACTTAAACATTAGTTATTAACAAATGATTGTCCTTGTTTTGGACAAAAATTGAATGTTTTACTTCAAATACTCGTCAATCACACAAAAATTAATATTTTAAAAATCCCCTATGTATTTCACTTGTTATAACCATGTAAATTATTTGCTTTTTTTTTGTTATAATTTCAAATTCAAATTTGCACCAGTTAGGTACACTGCGTGCCGCGGAGCGCAAGTTCAACATGCTTCGTGAGAATATCTCTGGTGTCGTCATTTTTTAATATTTACCGATGATAATTTTTTGCTCGGTACTTAAATATATAATTAATAACTTCCTCGAATATTATTGTCATATTACCTTTTCTTCCATCCAAAATAAATTGTCAAAGAAACGCAATTTTAGGCTGTTGCAGTAGTGTTACCCCTTAAAGACTACAGTTAAACAAGTTTTCCGAAATCGAATTAGTTCTACTATGTCATTAAAAATAGCTTCTAATTGGACAGTTCAAGTGTATTCACGTTGTTACCGGTATCCGTACTTAGACAAGTATTTTATTTCGTTAATTCGTTAAGGGTACGTTGTCCTTATTCATTCCAAAAACGGTTTTATAGTTATTCCACAATCGATACAATATTGACGAGTGACAACGGGAAATGTGATGATACTCGCAATATGAAATAAATTCTACGCATCATTTTACAAAACAATTCTTACAAATATATGTATCACTTTTAACTTGCTTTACAGCAAAATCTACTTACGACTTTCGTACTCACAGAATCGATACGACAGTTTAGAAGCAAGAAGCAGAAATGTTGTTGCGAACACTTGCGAAGATATGCCCGTGGGTATGTAGGTGGAAAAACCCATAAACGGAATTGCAAATCGGACTGAGTAAATTAAAATATGTTAACCCGAGATCTCTTGGAATTTCCAAACATTGGTGTGATAATTTAAATGGCAAATGTTTTATTGGAAGATTTTCTTTAAAAAATGTCAGCTATTTACTCGTCTTTACGTCTTCATTCAATGACCGGCGGTATTTTTGTACGAGTAGTAGTTGTTTGGTAAAACCCAGAGAAAATGATTGGACTTGACACACTATTTATTGCCTCCTATTTAACTTCCTAAAAGAATTAATTATCTCACATTATGCTTGAACTCGTCTTTATAATTAACTAATTATTTACTTCGTGTTCTTTTTAAACAATTTGCCGATGTAAATTTCCACAAAAGAATGAAATTATCCAACGGTTTAAAATCGTTTCACTACTTCGAGTAAACTCGAACCTTCATTAGGGAGTACGATTGTGCATCTACCGCATTTTTGCGATTAATTCGCTCAATTTCCTTTCAAAAACATTGAATTTCTATACGCGTTAAATACTTAATTTCCCAGTACAATACAATGTATCCACTTGTGGGTTTTAATCGGCCAATGACTTGCCTATAGCCGTAATGAAGCCCGACATTTCTTATCGTAATTAATACTTACCTGGAATTTTTCACACTAAAGGATATATCATTAACTTGTTATGACTGCTAATGACTGTGCGGTTCCGAGAATGCGTTTTAATATTAGATAGGGTAACGCATTGCTGTTGATGGACGAAAACATTAAGGTGCAATAATGAGATTTGAAGATTAGTAAAAATGTTGAAATTTTGAATGTTCATGGGTGAGGTAATGAGATAAATTCTTGCAAAAATATACCTAGTCAGTATAATAAATTACTTTAAATCGATCATGCATTTTGTCCCTGCAACATTAATTTCGGGAGAACCACATGGTAATGGTACCTGCATTCTTAAAAAGGTTTAAAAAGGCTGAAGTAAATTAGAGATTTCAGAACAGGTAAAGTATAAAGATTACATCATCAAGTCTAAGAAGGAATAGTTCTTCACAATAACGTCAATCGGAACAGATCGTAGAAGGAACAAAATGAACTAGCTTGGCTGTGCTGGTTCAGGTATATCGAGACACAGGTTGTGAAATAGTCGGGTACGCTTCGGGGACTTTAGACACACTACCTTTGCACTAGCAATTAATGTATTTACTAGTGGGTAACATGTAGGAATTGTTGTGCCACAAGAATTAGAGCATGGACCACGCAAGAGTGGCTCTTTAAGAGATCGGCCCAAAGAAAGCATGTTGTGGTACCATCAGTCACAAACATTAAAAGTTGCTTATTTGAAACTTCAAATTGGTTCAATGGGTTCAACACCACTTTTAAAATCTCATCGGCAGTACCATTTACAATTCCTTTGGAAGCAAGTAAGATGGAGGATGACGTTTGATGTGGTTATATTGTGCGTACCATTAAATTAACCACAGAACGTTTTTACGATCTGTTGTTCTGTCCACACACAACCACAGTTTTTTATCTTTCAATTCCGGTTCCATTCTTTTTTCAATATGTTCACGGAAAAATTGCACTAAATGTCATATCGATGTTCGAGTAGGTAATTTACAGTCCGCACATTTATTCCAGAAGGAGACAAATGCTTCTTTGTCTAGTAAACGAAACGATCAATTACATGAAATAAGAGTAACACATACATCAAATTTATATTTTTCTTGGTCTCGTATGCCACTTTTTGCAGAAGAATGCTGTTTGGTTTCGATGTGACGTTGACGATGGCTTCTGGATCAACACATTAGAGGGATATTACCAACTAGACATTGCATTTTTGCGTCATCATAAATCAAGTCCGGCATGTTCACTATAAAGTTTTTAACTGCAACACTTTTAAAGTAAACATAAGCGTACAATTACGAAATAAGTTACGTCAGCCTACATATACACATAACTTGGATACAGCATCTATTTAGTACTGACGCTGTGAACGCGTGAAATAAAAAATCACCGACTCCCCATCTCCTTATCTACTACACTGACTATTACCGCTGTTTGCCCAAACTACTGATAAACCACCGGCATAGATATACAGGCTGAAGGCCAAGAGGAATAGTGGTGATTTCTGAAAAAGAAAAAGGTAAACATCTTCACGATTTAAATTGTGTGCATATTTTTCGATTTTGATAGCCCTACGAGTTCTTCGCTCAAGATAAATCCGAAAAAGTATTGAGAAAGCACAAGAGTCCTCCACAGCACTCGTGAGTCTACCACAGCGTTGGTATTTTTACTGACGAATTTTAACTGAGCGATCTGTGCAATATTAAACCATACGGACAAGGTATCCTACATACGCTTTTAGACGAAACTTTGTCCTTAATCGAGAGCAGACAATGGGAAATATTAGTAAGGTGTTGGTAAGGGTAATGTTATGATTAACAAACATTTTGTCTAGTACTTCAGATACTCTGGGGGAAACGCAGTTAGTAGTTCCGCAAGGCTGGACGTAGGAACGACAGTATTGAAGCAATTCAAGTGCTTACGTTTAACAATTACGTTCTTTGCGCAACTTGAATGATATGATGATGCACTTTCATTTCACTATTTACGACTATGTCAAACTGAATTGGTTCGCCGATAAAAACCAAAAGTTTTATGAACGGAAAAACGAAAAATTGCTAAACTTACTGATACCAATGGAGAATACATTAATGAATAAAGTTGTCTCATACCTATTTTGAAGAAATTACCTTTTATTTTCTTTTAGGGAGGTTCTGCGGCGAGAGTTAACTGGGAAAAAGTGAGACGCTTGAAGTGGTCAGATAACGCTTTTCTTCTCTTTCTTCTTTCATTGGCTCTTTCTCGCTCGCAATTTAACTTTAACGTATTTACCATCGGTTTCGAAATTAAATACTTTCTTACCTTTTATTTAAATATGCATCAAATGCGTAAAGGGCTTCGCTCTTGTCGGGTATCCCACGACACCTCTCCTTTTTCAATTCTCTTCGTTTATTACCTGATTTTTACTTTATTGGTGAAAAGAAACTACACCATATAAACACGTTCTTTCTAACCCATTGCTCCACACATTTATCTTATACATCCAGCTACAATTTCGCATCAGTTATGACGACTACCAGCCACAAATTTAGTGTGATAGATTTTACATCTAGCAGAAAATTACATTTCACATATCGTTATGTATTTGCAATTACACGCCGGTATATTAGTGGTAAAACAGCACACCTATTCCTATTTCATGCTTGGATGTATGGTGAAGTACTTTTTCGTTCACAAGAGATCTTTTACGGTTAGTTACTTAAAAACGAACAGTAGAAATCGCAGGTCGAACTAAATGATCGTAATTTCTAAAATTGCGAAATTCTCGGATGCTAAACCGGCTATTGTCGTGGATTACGCCGAGAGTGATGGACAACGACTGTTACTAATCAAGCGATCCGTATAACTTCTTTGCGATTATTGTTACGAATGAAATACGAAAGATAATGAACTCGGGATCGGACGCGATTTATGACATAGATTAGTTGCAGTAAAATGAAGGAAAGATTTGAGAAAGAGAAGAAGTCATATCATCATCATCAAGGACGAGGTAATAATAAATTTCGAATAAATATAAGTAAAAATTGACATTGGTCTGGCAACGCATGCAACGCAGAGGAACATTAAGCAATAAATTGATTTTAAGAACTCGAGTTGGGAATGAAGCGTTAAAGGTAGAAGATCGACGCAGAATGTAAAATCATAACTGGAACAATAGATATGAACAATCAATCGACCCCGAAAAAAGCGACCTGGTTGTGCTTCACGAACGAATTCTGTCGCGATACAATTAATTCGCCTTGACAAACAGATGCCATTGACCTTAAGCTGTAAGAACTTTAAATGAAACGTTGATGTTATCCATAGCAAACTGACCAAGATAATAAAAATCTAAGTAGATCAAACTTATGAAGATTCTTGGTAATGCGCATAATGGGTCTTAGTTTTGTACAAGAAGAATAAAAACATCGGGTCATTAAAAGGTGCAATCTAAACTAAGGAGATGCCTTTTTATACACCTAGGGCGAGTTAGTATGGTTTCTTTATCGTAACAAGATAGTTACGTCATTAGTAAGGTTCGACAAACGAGTGCATGATAAATTATCATTAACTAGTGTAAACCGGAGTGACGCTATCACTCCACTGCTTGTTCCTAGTGATGGGCCTCAAGCCGCTTCAAATTAGTTGGAATATATGAACAAAATCACTTCAAATGTTACTTGAATTCGAACAGTCTTGGATGGTTGATAGGTCTTGGAAGTCTTAATAAGTCTCGAATGGTTCTGAAAGTCTTGAATAATCTTTAAAACTTATCAACTTCTTGGATTCTGTAACATTTGTTCGTTTCTGTATATAGGGAACAGGCTATCGAATAATTTGACGTAGCATGAAGAAGAGCATGTGTATTACGCAAAAACAAAATTTTGTTGACGGTGCTATCTTTCAGTCTATTTCTTCTCTTGCCTAAAACGGTTCCTGCCGTAGGTAATACTCTTTCCCGCGGAACTGAAGTTGTTGGTACACACAAAATCTCTTTAGCTACTTTCGAGAGGAACGGATATTTGGTACTATTTCCTTTCCAATATTCTAATGAATCGTTGTCTCTTTTAAGATAGGCGTTCGAAATGTACAATTATACTTCGTTCACAAGTCTTGAATTCTTTGTATTCGATAAGTTTTCAATAGAAATGACGAACTTTGATCAACTTCATGCGATTCATTATTGGGTGTGACTGATGTGCTCATACGCGCCTCAATTAAGTTCGTTATTTTATCTGTCAGCATCTTCTTTGCATTGGCAGGATTTTCGTTGAGCGCACATCCTAACATTTTGAATCGAGGATCAATAACCGTTGCCAACGCGTAAGTAGAATTAGTTTCGATCGAATTGAAATAGTTGTGCATCATCATTTTTAGTTTTACAGTCAGGATGGTATGAGCGCTGGAGTTAAGAAATATGCTTATTTGTTTAACTGAAACGATTACTTTAGAAATCGTGACATACAATTGAACACGAGCCTCCGTGGCTTCGAACCCTTACACCGAAAGGTAGAAAGGGTAAAAGATTAAGAAGAAGAAGAAGACATACAATTCAGCACTCAAATCGACAGTGAGTTCAAAAAATGGCTTCAATGTTACCAAACATTTAGCCATCATTTCCCATTCTACAGCTGCTATAGACTCTAAAGACAGTAAAATATGATACTCCTGCTTGTTTTTTGTTGTAGCAGTGTTTTAAGCATTTCGTAAGTCGAATTCGTAGTGTCTACTTCCAGAATTAATTTATGCATTGGTAAATTATATATACATCCTGCATTTCCGATAATTTATCCTTTGCCAAACAGCTGCTTTTGAAGTGGGTTACTATGCGACTACATTTTTGGCAAATAATAACTTTCCAATATTTCAAGACAGTTCAAGACCTACGACCTTACGACACTTTTCAAGGTTTTCAAGACTGTATAATTTCGAATAATAGTCGAATATTTGCACGAGCGAGGATTGAATGCCCATCACTACTTTTCTCCACTTACGTGCAATCCGCGAAATTAAAATTCGGAGGAGTGGAGTGGACGTAGAGGATGGATCAAAATCAATAAATCTGTAAATAATGAAAATGTAAAAAACGATCGGACACGTCAACCTTAATTTTAAATACGTAATTTTTACAAAAACGTATTTTGTGACGTCATTATTGTCGGAAATATGAGGTCACCTTCATTTCTTTTAAATGCTAACCCCAATTTTTGGCAGCACCATTTGGAGGAGAGCGTGTTTTTGCATACAGAATGATAATGTTGGTCTTAGAGAAACTAAAGAAGCACTCTACTTTCAAATATGGGCGGTACCGTAAAAATAGCTAGCTTAGAATTCATATTTCAAAGAAAATAGTTTCTGCACTAACTAAAGTCCCAAAAAAATCAATATCCATGAAGGAAGCACACGTAAGTGTTCACGAAGAAGGTGACCTCAAGGTTCCTTGCTTCCAAGGTTAATAGTTTCTTTCTTTAAATGCTTAAAATCCAGTTAATATATTGCATGAAATATAGTGCTTAAGTCAACTTTCACATCCTGGCCAAGATTACTTGTACTCTTTATCTGGAATACCTTGATAATAATTCTATTTGGAACAAGCCACGAAGGATTGACAACGATCATTCTCAATACCTCGTTGTAACATTAATATCTTCATATCTGCCCTTCAACACGAATTAATGAATCATTTAATAGATTCTCATATAGAAATGAGTCCAGCAGCACTCCAGAGCTGAATTTACGGACAAATGTTTTCTCATCTCGATATTTGACATGAGGACATGGTGATCAGTGTTGATAAAGCGCGGAATTGTAACGTATTTAGCGCGCATCAGTGAAAAAGTGGTATGAGGAAGTAATGAAGAAAAATAACACTAGTATTGAGTTGTGTAAATTTAAGATACAATAAACAAAAATACAAGAATTAGTGTTTATTCATAAGCAATTCGCAAAGCAATCAGGGAGACCAACAGGATAGTATAGTTACAATATTATATCTATAATAGGCAAAAATACCTTTTAGGTTTTATAGTGGAGACCAATGTGCCACACATAAACTGTTTGGGTTGTGTCCAAAAACACAGCAGTACAGTAGTCTTCTTTTTCCAAATCTAGAACTATATCTTAAGTGGGACGATGTATGCAATGGTAACATGTAACTGTCTAAAACCGAATAGGTGATTAAATATTAGGACGTCCTTGTTAACAATTCTTTAAAACCAATCAATTAATCAAGTCATCTTTTCATGGGCTTTGACATTATGGGTAGCCTACCTTAGCAACTAACACAATACTCCATACTACCATAAAATTACAAACTCTTCTTTCTCTCCGCTTGTTCTTATACCCTCTCGCAGCGTTGCGAATATCAAACTTGAAAATTAAAAATTACATGATTTCAAAATCGAAAGGAAATTAGTTAAATTTTAAAAAACAGAAGTTTGTGGTCGTTCTTTTCATATAATTGATGAAACAGTGTGCATACGATGTTGGTTGATATACGTACGTATGCAGGTACATACAAATTTCTATGACTTGAAAATAACAAAACAAATTATTCTCGCAGCTCGAAGAGTTTATTGAACAGATTTTTTGAAAATTGAGCTGCCGGAATAAATTCCTTTATGGAATAGCGCTTTCGGTTTAAATGCAATAGGTTCTTCTAAAGGAAAACGTACATACATACACGTCGCTCCTTTAAAAGTATTTGTACATGTTCCACAGACTATTCCACAACGAAAAGGATGCATAACCATGACGGAGAACAATTCTTAAACAATTCGCTGCGACATCATAAACTAAATGATAAAGCTATACCGGTCAGCAAAAATTAAATAAGAAAAGACATACACACACAACCAAGCGGTCCTACAAGAACAGATAGGTATATATTATATGTACATATCTCGCGGTTCGACGTTTCAAGTTCGGTCCACAGTCTCTCTACAAAAATGCGCTTTTGTTCTGTTAAATTATGATAACGATAATTTCTAACAAACAAAGTGCTAACCGTGCATTCCGACGTTGTACAATACGAACCCAATCTGCTGGGATGAAATCGAGACGATAAGAAAAGGTGAAGTTTCTACGATACCAACTTGCTCCTCTACCGAGAAATCTATCATTATTTAAAGCAGAGACTTGCAACAATATGTATGTTGTTTGTAACTTTGCTAAATATGTTTTCTTTTCGTATTATATCCACAATTGTTGTTAAAATGTCCAATGAATTGTCTATTTAATTAAAAGCGATTGAAAATGTTAGATAGATTGTTGGTGTAGCAAATATGTAACCTCATTAAAAAATGTCAGTGTGAATTCCTTAGCAAATCAAGAACCATATTTCCAAATACAACATTTCGACAGTCAAGCTGTCATCTCCAGTGAAAAAAATACAAAGAAAGAAAACATTCTTCTGTACTTTGGTCAACATTTGCTTCAAAGAACACCGTTTCACAGTTGCATGCTAACAAGTTTCAGCCAAAGTTACTGAATAACTCCTGGCCTTTATGTTCTCACTAAAAATGTCTTTAATTCAGATACATTATTGCGGGTCTACTACAACTTGTGCGGAGTTTTAAAAAATAACCGTCTTTGTGACTCTAAACTTTTATTACATACTTAATTTCTTTAAACCGATAATAAAACTATACATATATTTTAACCGTTTAAGTGTTGCTTATTTGACCGTACCCGATTGTTTTGTATGTGAGTGAAGTGAATAGAGGTAACTAACTTACTGACTTCCATGTTCGAGTATTACATATAACTTTTCTTATCGCTAACCTTTCGTCAAGTCGAAGGGCAGAAATATCTTAAATTAGGTTTAAGAAACACAAAGTAATAAATTCCATCCTAGGCGATAGTAATGGGAAGATTAGCTGAAACTTAAACAATTATTGAATGTGTTGAAAAGGTAAGTGGTGAGATAGCTATAATGGTGGTAAATTATATTGAAGCAGATCTGACTTATCATAAGGAAATAGGAAAAGGCGTCATATTACACGAATATATGTGGAAAGGAACAATTAACCACTTAAATCTTATGTATGTATCCTTAAAGTCTCTACTAATTCCTGGAAAGAATGCACTCCTTATCAATCACATACACAATTTTGACTGTTGGTTTTTCAACAACATGTTTGAAGTATCCACTTTGGGGCCAGAAGAATGATAATCATTTTATTTCGGTTCAATCTTAACACTACCAGATTGCAATGGTTGCAGGGACAATGGTGTAATACTACTGAAGCATTGCTGAGTGTCAATATTACTATATTCAGTAGAACACTGTTCGAAAATTTAAAAAATGTCAACAAATTCATTAAAAATCGTAAACATATTATGAATGTATATATTCGATGATTTTTCAAATTCATGTTAGAAAGGCAACAATTCCTTAAGTGACTTTTATTATAATTCTGATACATCGGCATTTAACTTAGACACTTACTTAGATAATACTCGAACTACACATCGAAAGACAAAGAACTTCGATGACTCTATCCACCTCGTAAAAACCACTTATGAAATCTAGGTTACGGTGATATTTAAAGTATCTCGTATCTTATTGTATGGATATGAGGATACGAGAAACAAGAATCGAGTTCGAATAAGAGCACCCGAAGCTTAATATCGAAGATTGAAGGTCAATCATTAAGTATCGAGAAGTTGATAGCAATCGTCGCCGAAAATAACGAAGAAATACAGGGTTCGAAGAGATTGTTATCCTTACAAAAGAATAGATTCGAAAAGGATTTATTTCGTATTAGCTAGTGTACGTTCGATACAATCATTTCTAACATTTGAACTATCTTAGGCGGTAATAATTCAGTTTATATTCTTACAAATATACATACATTGCGGATGGCAGTCGTTCGTATAGAAGTTTAACCAATCTACCAATCAAACAGCGTGACCAGAGCTTTTTCTATAGAGAACAGGATCGGGTTAGGAAGTAAACATGATAGACAGATTAAGAAAATAAAGTTAGGTACAAATTCTACGGACATATATTACGAAAATTTTGTGCGATTCTTTTCTTTCGAAATTATTTACCTATTAGAATCAATTTGTGGAATTAAAGAATTGACTTCAAATTGGAAGAGTATTTGTTTCGATTATTCCGTTTCAGACTCCGAAATCTTATTCTTAGATTATCTCCAATCTATATTTAAAGTCATGACCAGTAAATATGTGCAGTCCTAATCTTGCGATGATGATCCCCCTATCAACACTTTGCTTCTTATTAATCTTGCTCGAGGTTTCCCATGTTATTCAATTTGTATTGTGCATTCGTTCCACATTGTCGCGCCATTGACTTATTAAAAACATTAAAAATAACCAACGAAACAAGTAAACTCAACAGAAAAATGGAACAACTAGAATACTATAAGAAAATAAACAATATAGTTACAAGCTTGATGTTGGACAAAAGAAATTAAATTAAAGGGTTCAGTGGAAGAATTTATGAGAAAGGAGAATGAAGTTGAAGCCCAAACAAAAGGTGTAAAAAATGTAGAGAAAACATGCTTGGTAGAAAGAGGTATGCGCCAACAATTACCTTGTACAGGAAGATCAATACAGAAGCACATCAAAGAAGAAGAAGAAAATTGGTAATAAAACAGAAGTAGGTTACCTTAAGTTAAATGCTCTTCCAAAAATCATTATAAAAAAATATACTATGAAAAAAACCGGCAAATTAAGAGAGCAATCTGGAAAATTAATCTGTAATGAGAAACAAAACTTGTTAACATGTTAATACCTAGAAATAAACAATATGTAACTAAATTAGTATGAGTAAAAGCATAAAAAATTTTAATTATTAATCCCGATAGTCTATGCGTAAGTGATTCAAGATCTTTCATTAAAAATCTGAAAGAACCTAACAGGTTCCACACTGAAAACTACAGGAATTCTATAAATCTTAAAATCTAAAAATTTCTTTTTTTCTTCTTCTTGTCTTTCATCCTCTTCTATTCTATATGAGGTGACCCATTTGTTGCAATGCATTCCAACATTTTCTTCACGTACCCTCCAATTCCTCCATTCCTTGTTTCCAGGTTATTCTTGGTCGCCCTTTGAATCTTTTTGTTGTCTCTTTTGATCTTATGATTTTTCTAACTGAATTATTTTTTTCCATTCTTAATATGTGCCCTACCCAATTAATTTGTTTCTTTTTAAATTTTGTGATTATATATTTTTGTATGTTCGCCGTCTTAGGTCTTCGCTCCTTTCTCTATCCCACTTTGTTTTGCCCAATATTCTCTCATATTTCATTTTTGTAACTTTGTTTTGTGCTTTCCGGTATTTAGGCTTTAATAGTATTTTTATTATCGGGACTGCTAATGCATTGTAAACTATTAATTTCATTTTTCTAATTCTGCTTATCTCTTGTTACACCAAAACTGTCCTAGGTTATCTGCGTTTGTTATTATATTATTTCTGTCAATTTTACCATCATGAGTTATGCTGTCCAGATATTCATAAGTTGTGACTTGCTCAATGGTCTTCTCATTTATGCCAAGATTATAACTTCCAGGCTGTTGATCTGATTTATGAAGCACAGCATTTTTTTAGGCTTCTGTGCATAAATCATAATATCCTACTCCTTTTCCGGGGTTATTAATATCTAAGACTGGTGTGATGTAAGATGGTTGTCGTCAACATGCTACATTTTCTTTAAAATGTTGCAATAACATCGTGGTTGTCCTCTCTTTTTGTGTGGTAGTACTGACTGCGTACTGAAGCTTACAATCAGTTAGTGACTATACGCATTTCCTTCGTTAGTTCTCGGGTGCTTAACCCATTAGTTATTTGTTATCTGCAATTTGTTCTTTTATGAAAATAAGATGTACTACGTAAAAGCGACGCAGCCTTCAGCCTTTAATTAGCAGCTGCTACATGTATGCCCGACGAAATTTTCGGAAAAAATACAAAATAATAACACAGCTTATTTTGTTTTCGCCCTTAGGGCCAATACACTTTTGCATGGGTTCCACCAGTTTGTGAAGCATATTTACCATACATGGTACATCGAAACCGTGATAAAAAAGGTTATAAAACCGATCCTGATATTCAGATGTGGGACGTGAACTATCACAGAATGACAAGGATATAAAGTGAACAGTACAGAAATTAGTTCTTTATGATAAATAGGAAACGAAACAAGGTAATATAAAGTAACAAACAAAGCTGAAAATAACAGAGGCATCAAACATATATAGTTCAACAATGGCAGCTTAGATGGATAGAGCATAATGCGAATTTTTAAAAATATTTTATGCGTTATCTCTAAGGGGTATAAGGATCACAAATATGCATTTTGTTTATTTCTATCTTCTCTGAAACTTGACTTATGGGGTGTGGCCATATAGTCACGCTCGGCATGATTAGGGAAAAATTATATTTATATGAAGAAAAAGAAAACATTGATTAGCTTTGTACCTTATTATTAATTTTTTGGAGATCAAAAGAACTTTTGGGTATACGACTTTCGGGAATTGTTCCTGCTGCAGTGTAACCACGAGCTTTTAAGTTTAACTCAATAGGGGAAAACTGGTGAACAAATTATCAAAATAATATGGAGAGGGTAAGTTCTGCACTTCTGGTGGAAAATCGACGACCATATTTAGTAGTGGAATGGCACATTTACCCAACCGTTCTTCATAGGTACTACGGACGCGTGATTTCTTTTTTTGAAAAGTTTTAAAGTTTATCATATAACCAAACACCGTACAGAAGGACAAAACTTGTACCCGAAGCGCAATGGTTTTCCAAAACTGCCTGCATCCATGACGCCCAAAATAGAGTATCATGCCGATATCGGATTCCAGGTGGAAATGTTTAAGAATACTTGCTTTCAAATGATCGATTAAAGGTCGTAGTAAAGGTCATCATCGTTTACTTCTTCACCGCTAATATGCATTGCCAAATATACCCCTCGTTTCTTATGTCATCATTGGCGTTCCAAAATGATCTAAAGCTATTAGGACCATCCACTTACTAATAATATACCAATAAACATTTTGAGCTCAGCGTGGTAATTTGAGGATTGGGTTTGGCAAGAAAATTTTGCATATTTTTTATAGTGTGTGTTCCAAAAATTCATTATCCAAAAAAAGTTCAAATTGCTTATCAAGTTTTACCCTACAATCTTCATAATTCGCGGAGGGAAAAAATGGGAATCATACGAACTGAAGTATCTTTCACCCACGTAAACGGGGTGCTCCTATTTGAAGGAGGTAATTTTAACAGCGATACAATTGGTTGCACTTTTCGTAAACGATTCCAGGATCGTTTAGCTGTTGATGACAATGGCTCAGTTGATAATACTCTGCACGGTTCCTTCTAATATGTTTGTTTCCAAGTGATTTGAGGAATTTTCTAAAATATCAGCCAATAATGTGTCGTCGAGAGCTAATCCATCGCTATCTTCGTTATCATCAGAATTCATAAGAGTACGAACAAAAATAGTAATTCGTTTGCCACTATTCATCACAAGTCTACCAGATGACTTTAATTGACCAATCATCTTCTCCACTGAGTGCATGATCACATTCAGTTTTAGGTGGTCAAATGTACAAGGCAGCTGGTAATTTATCATCATCGCATAGTTCATTCAAGAAATCGATAGCCTCTTGCGCACTTGTGGTCTAAAATTTTACGAAACGCACAACAAAAATTACCTAAATTTCAATACATTCAAATAAAAGATTCTGACTCGAACATTCAGTCTCTCTTAATCTGACCCAGCGTGACAGTGTGGTCACTCCTGGGAAAGCCATTATGAAAAGTAGCAAAAAATTGTAAAAACGCAAATATATGTATATGTTATCCAAAATTACCATTAATAACCGAACGAAATATTATTTCAATTTTAATAATAACTTTTAACTAAATTAAAATTATACTTACTTTGTTCTGTAATCACTTTTCACGTGTTTGGCCATATTACTTTTTCTTGCCACTTTTAATAAGGCCTCACATGACCAGTAAAAGACTCAATGAAGAATAAATCGCTTCAGCAGCTGCATACACATATTTTTGGACGAAAATAAACAGATTGGAGAACGAAAGATAGCTTATCGTTATTTTTACCGTACAAAACAATAACTATTACTTTTATAACCATATGGTCACGCTAGGCAGATTCGGATTAAAGGTCTTATCTAGTTTTAAGAATTCTGTCATCAAATATTGAATTCTAGTTACGCCACTGTCTGTGACTAAATGTCTCGGGAACTAACTGATCCGTATTCGTTGAGTTGAAACCACTTCTTGTATTGTAAAATATCATCATTGCAGTTCATAACTTCCTACTTTCAATTTGGGAAAAATATATCAGCATTATTATAATATCCTCATAATACATTAATTCCGGCAAACTCATTCAAGAATTATATTACAATCATATTTTCCAGTAATATTGCCCTTACTCCGGCTCTGTTCATCAACCAGGAAAATCAAGGGAGAAAGAACAGATCACGCGAAAGAGACGGAGAACGGGCGCGAGAAAGAAAGAGAGGAAAGTTAGTAGATGTTTATGTACTCCTGTGACCTCAGAAGGTACTGACATTTTTCATTTCTCCGTCGTTTGCTTTGCGCTCACGATACGGCTATACGCCGGTCGTTCCTATCTATATCTCGGCATAAAGTTATGATTTAGCGCGAAGAGGAAGAAAGAGTACGTTCTAAAAGGCGTTCTGCTGGCTTTTGTGTCTTTTCGGACAACTATTACTTATGTCCGGGAGAGCGCGATTTTGACGTGTTATTAATTACGTTCTGGTATAACACCCCGGTGCTCAAATATTGCTTAATAAATCAGTTTACGCTTACAAAGTAGACGTTAAAGTTGTCCATCTTGCGGTAGCTTACTTGCGCGAGCGATTGTAGTCGATGTTTGCTCGAATTGTTCTGGTACAAATTAATAAATGTTGAGGTAAATGATATAGATCATTTTGAAAGATTATTGTGTCAACTTTTCAGAAGAAATAAATCTGTTTCCTTCAAGTTTTTGAAATCGATGACCACATGAAATAACTTCGGTCTAATTGGTATAGTTATTATAGTCACAGTATTCATTTTTGGTAGCATTCACAACTAATTTCATATCAATTCTTCGAATAAACTGTCACGTCGCTGAAGACAGTTTTTGGGGATTGTGCGGATCGAAGCAATTAGCCATTACTGTGTGTCTTTTGAATTACCATATCAACAATTTAATTATATATTTTCAGGCCCATATCTTCAAAATAATTACAATGATATAAACTTGTTATTTAACACTTTCAAGCTGATTTTATTCATAATTGTAATTACAAAGGGCTTTACATCTGGCGTAATCATGGGTACGCAACCCCTTTACACTTAACGGTATAAGAGCGTAAAAGAAGAAGAATTACATTCATTTCGGCGATGACGTAGTGGACGTATTTGAAGATTACTAAGTTAGCGTTAGCCACCATAGAAGACCTAGGCGGTAAAAACCAACAACTGTGACCGCCGTTCCTGAACATATCCAAAACGAGTTCAATGTACCCAACGCAAACATCGGGAAGCACCGCATCAGGATCATCGAAAGAAGTTTTCGTGGCTATGAAGAAAATGAACGGGAATGTTGTATCTTGGGAATGCTGTGGAGATATCAAAGAACACAGAAGACGTCAGCACGCAGTAATACCACCATGGACAAAGGAGTCGACATATCTCAAAATTATTTGGCCGTGATTTCAGTAGTGCTTGAATTGTGTTATCCAAAACCTTAGGTTGTAATAAATTGTCAATATATATACTATATATATATATATAATGCTGGTCCTTCTCACTGGAAAACACTTAATTTGCTTAGAAATTGAGACTTAACATAGCCAGTCAAACTATTAATATTCTCTAAAAGAAGTATGCACAACAAAAACATCCAGAACAAACTTAAATATCTACAGGTAGGAGATGTCATTCCCTACAGAATAGGAACCTGAATTTATGCGGAGTAATGAAAGGGTTTTGACATCGAAATTTTTTAACTATATTACAATATACCTGTGAAGACCAAGACCTCGTCATATTGACAAAAGAATCCAGAGACGAACAGGGCATTAAGTGAGAATGCTAAAAATACAAGAAGACACTTTCTACTAGGTCTAAGATTCGCAGTTAATGTGTGAAGAAGAAGAAGAAGTTGCAACTCTGTATTTTATGGACATCTTCAAAAATTAGATATTGACAGTCTTCTTACATTATCATCACACTATAGAAGCATAAAAATGTTAGTTATGAAACTTGAGAGAAACCTATAAGAATTAAAATGGTTGATTGAATTTACAAAACAGGAATCAACATCATAAATAATAAACCACCACTAATAACCACATCTCGAAATAGATTCCACAAACAGCTCAACTGTAAAAACCGACAAAACTTTAAACTCCAGATTGTTAGTGTGTTATCTACCATATTAGTAGATACTTTTGCTTAATACCTCACCAGTAAAACATTTACCAACCAGAAATAAATCAGACAAAAATCTAAATGCCTAAATCACCTAATTGCCATTCTCTTGTTTAGAGCATTTTCGTTTTCCTTCTATATTCTTAGAGTTGCATCTTCGCTTCATTTCTTCTCTTTCAATTCTTTTAACGTAATTTGTCCATCTTAGTTAACATCCTTAAAATGCCTTAATCTCCTCAGCCATCCACTCGCAGTTTGTTCATTACCCTTCTCTATGATGTTGGACGTTTTACACAACGCATTCGTTCGCATCAACTTTGCCATTACCATTCCCATTACCTCCAACTTACTCTCACCTAAATTCTTTGATCACGCAATGTATCAGTTGCCTCATTAAGCTCGCCAATGTAGGGGTGCTTTTACCTAGAAACTCACATACATGTTTAAATTCTCTTAGTTGCATCCTTTGTGATATCTCATTACGTTGTTCTTCATTGACATGACTTCATTCTCCACCCTGATAAATCTCTTTTTATAATTTGTTATACTTTTAAGTGCTGTACTCATTTGTTATTAATCACTATAACAGAGATATTTTAACAGAAATAGGAAAGAGGCAAATAGATCTACACGGTGAAAAATTTTCAAAAATATTGAGGTTGGCAAGGAAGTAATTTCGATTGCCAAATATCCAAAGCGTTGCAATTGCTTTGAAAGGCTTATGTCAGTGTTATGGCTTCCTCCTTTTGACATTTGATATCAGTCATTATTATTAGGTTAGTTTAGAAGCAAGTTGTGTGTAATTTTTTTGTAGCTCTTAGTTTAGGGCAATCTTTACATGGAGTGCACCAACGAACATTTTAGGGATATGTATAAGACATGATAAGTTTATGGTGTTGATTGCATAACAGAAAGCACGTGTCAGAATTGGTTTAAAGAATTCCGTTCTGGAGATTTTTCACTCAACGATGACCAACGACCTGGCTGACCTACTGAAGTTGATGATGACCAAAGCAAAGCTTTGATTGAAAAGAATTGTCATATAATATAATGTTCGAGAGATTGCAGAGAGGTTAAATGTATCGCGCGCGACAATAGAAAGTCACATAAAATGTCTTGAAGCTCGATGTTTGGGTTCCACATGAATTGAAAAAGATTTAGTTAACACAATGAATCAATGTTCTTTAAAAGACTCATTAATGGTGATGAAAAATGGGTCATATACAGTAAGATTCTTTGAAAACGATCATGGTGTTAGCGTGATGAACCAACATAAACCACATATAAAAAAATTGCATCAAAAAAGGATCATGCTGTCAATTTGGTGGGACTACAAAGATGTTGTGTTTTTTGGGCTGCTTCTAAGAAACCAGACATCAATTCGGATATTTACTGCATACAATTAATGAAACTGGATGAAGCAATCAAAGAAAAACAGCCAGAATTGGCAAGTCACAAAGGAATTGCTTTCCGTCAGGATAATACAAGGGATCGCACATGTTTAGTGACTTTTGGAAAATTATTGGAGCTTGGTTGGGAATTGATGTCACATACAGCCCTAATCTCGCACCATCTGATTACCATTTATTTCGAAGTTTGAAAAGCTCCTTGAAACTTTCACAAATTATGTTGACCTTAAATCGCACTTGGTTCAGCTTTTGATCAGCACCGAAATTTGTGTGAGCCGGGGTCATGAACCTGCAAGGAAAATGGCAATAGGTCATTGAATAATATTGAATAAAAAAATAATAAATTATTCTTCATCAACTTCTCAACAAGGAAAATGATGATGTTTCTAGAGTGTGAACCATCAAACCTGAAGTTAGAGCCATATATTGGGATTTGCTATTTTTTGAAGTATATACAAATAAAAAAGATATTCAAAACGGAAAAAGCTAACAATAATAACACCTTGTAGAGTTAAGTTTGAATCGTCCATTCATTATAGACACAAAGGACTAGGTTTGACCTTTAATGTTGTTTTTGCCTTTCCTTTTTAATACGGAAACTAACTAACGGTAACAACTGTCCATTATAAACTAGCTCAACCGATTCTAAAGACTATTATTATCTCTGTGTCTATCGAAGCCAATCTCGATGTTAACATCAATAAAACCCATTCTACACCGTTGATGGCCTATCATTTTATTTTATTTATAATTAGATAACAACTAACTAGATCTAAATTATCGACGAAATATGCAAAAGTATTTCTTGTGATAGTTTGCCTGAAGTTGTTTAAAACTTTGACAAAAATAGATCAAGCTATGAGCAAATGACCAATAAATGAAGGAATGCTAAAAATGATATAACAATTTTATTGAAAAAGTTTTTCTCCAAAAATACACCATCAACTTCCAATTTTAACGTCGAAGAATATACCTACGCTACCTTACCTGTAACGATCGATTTGGCGGGCTACCTTCGCCATCTACAAGAAGAGATCTCCGTCTAACTGCGACCACCATTGTTTTAACGGCCGCACGCTAGCAACCCGGGAGATGCTGCAACGGTCACTCAAGAATGCTGCGGGACAACCTTGAATCGTAGCGCTGATTCGCTTTTTGTTCTAGGCTCCGTAGACCAGGCACACCAAACAGGCGGGATTGTTTTGCTCCCCGACGAATTTACATAATATGTAGGGCATTTGGTGTATCCGGAGAGGCCACTTTTGCTTTCACCTTGAATTATTAAGGGGGTTGTTTAGATTCCTTTGTTGTAGAAGATTATATGAGGAATTGTGCCTAGTTTGTAAACGTTGTTAAGAAGATTTCTTTTGAAATTTAAAAACCGCTTGTAGATTGAATGTCTTGCAGCTTAACTGTAGCTTATTGTTGCCAACCAAGACACTAAAATAATATAAATGAATAATTAATAGCATTGCTTAATACTGAACTCACTTGAATTTTCTCCGATCTATATATTAGAATACTCTAAAAATTTCTTAACACTCATCAAATCTCCCGAAGTGGAGTTTAGATAGTTGTACTTTAACTTTTAAATTGTGAATCCAATGCACAACATTCTATCATTTTTTGGGTATTCCTGGCAACCTCTTGCAGGTTCATCCCTTAAAATGAAATTTTTTTGCTCTACACAATTCGGATTACGGATTGGTTTTATATTAAAGTTTTTGAAAGGTGTGGATACATGCTCATCTCATTGCTGCTCGAACATCTATGTATATGCTTCCTAGATGAATCTCCTCAATTAACTTAACGCTTTTAGTAAAATATCAAATGGAAACATTAATTATTTCTTTCTACTTAACATTTTGAAGATGAACTTTCGCAATCGAAAGACTTGAATATTTTGCTAAAGCAATTAGTTTTGAAGCAGAAGGCAGTAAGTCTATTCTGACTTTTAACGATTCACAGGGTATCGAACACGAGATGAAAGTCTCCATGATTATTACAAACGTGTTAGAATTAGAGGTAACAATTTAAAACACCTTTCAGGTGGCGAACAGTTAGACTCAAATCTATGTCTACTTATTGACGTACCAACTGAGGTATCCCATCTATCTATTAAAGGCTGAACGCGCATGTTCTGACTCCTCAAATTTCAGATCTAAAGCCACGATGCATATGAAGTACACTTAGCACGAGACATGGAAAAAAGACTGAAGGAAAACAAAGATAGATAACCCCTCCAGCCATTCAAAATATACTTAAAATCGATATGATTCGTGGTCTGGCAATAAATTATGGAAAGCTTAGAGGTTAGGATAGGATGTGTATATTTAGTTCTATGGATAACACGTCGAACGTCGAGTGCGTATCCCGTTAGCGATCCTAAAACTAAACTTATTTGCTCATGTTTTTTTAATTTACACGCATTAACATACTTTTACCTCATATAATCTTATAAGTCCATTTGGGGCATTAGTACCCTGTATAGTCGAAATGATTGATATTAACGTTTGACACATCAAACAGAAAGCGCAAAATAAATTAACAAAGAACAACTAGCAAACGTAAACGATAAAACAATTGCGATCAAGAAAGAAATCTCCGAAGTCTCCGAAACATTTCATTACTTAACTGGTTAAAAAATGCGAATGTACAGCGGGTGGTTACAAGGTATATGGTAATTCTTTTGTTTGGTGCTATCATTCAGGACACCCCTCTAAAATGTGCCAATAGGCTAGAAAACGTGATTAACAAAATTTCAGCCCAATCTGATAATGTTAACACTTGCCTGCCTCATTGAGGTTGAAGTTAGGAAAAAGAAACGATTTTTCACAAACAATCCTAGTTTTTCGTCCTTAAAATCGATACTATTTGTTCCACGAACCTCATTCAAGTATTATTTGATAGAAAAAAAAATTAAGATCAAAATTAATAAGAATAAAATTTCATATCAAATAATACTCCAATCAGGTTCCAGGAACAAATGGTTTCTATTTTAAGGACGAAAAACTAGGATTTTATGAAAATCGTTTTTTTTTAACTATAACCTCAATGAGGCACGTGTTAATATTATCAGATTGGGCTGAAACTTTGTCAATCACATTTTCTAGCCTATTGTCACATTTTAGGGGGTGTCTCGATGGAAAATCTAAAATTGATTTCTTGTAACCACCCTAATGTACAGTTAAGAAAACTTCTACTAGGCTACCCCAATTAAAAGAATAAATATCATCATATTTTAACTAAACGGGGTAAAAAGTCATCAATTCACATTTAGAATTACAAAAGTTTTAGACTTCATTCCACGGTCTGATACAACGCACATTATCGGGCTCCTCTAAGTCGAAAAAGCTAAATGCGTTCTTGCATCGATGTCCATTACGAACCCAACGCCAAGCAATCAACAGCGAAGGGACATAGTTATAATTCAGTATGAAAGTCCTACCAAGAGTCCATGAACATCTAAAAGAATGATTGCAAACAACTGGAGTCCGAAGTATCTAAACTACTCAAAAATGATCTATTCCCAGTTGTTAAAGACGGCGAAACAACAACCAAAAAATTAGAAGTTCTGAATACATTGTGAAAGTAATTACGATTTACATCACTACTAGAGCTATCGGTTTCCATTAAACACCAATATTTATGGCATTTTACGAGTTTGACAACGCACCAGTTAGAGGAATTATCTATCAACTATACCGTATCAGTGTCTAGCAGCATTGGAAACTAGAGTACTCATATTTCAAGAAGCTGTACAGTCTATTCTTGAGAATGAAGCCGACTACCTACTCCCTACCCCCAAGAAGATTTTATTATTACGACGAAGAGCATGATGGCATCATCCGATCACTTATCGAATATTATCGATACCGTTGGGAAAGTTAAAATATGGGATAAATTGTATTTACCAAAATTTGGAAAAGATGTGATCAGTTTATACCACAGTCGAAACAAATCCAAATTAGTAATCTGCGGCAAGTAGTTGAAGCCCTTTCCAACACTTAAACCGGTTTGAAACTTTTTTTTCGTTTCGAAATGGCGTGGTACAGAAGCAGGCAATGTCCTTCTAACCAATCCAGACGAGATCATGCTAGTGCACTATGGGGATATACGAACCAAGATGAACTCTCTAAATCGATACTAAACCAATTAGTTTTGAAGCAGAAGGCAGTAAGTTTACTCTGACTTTTAACGATTAGCAGGAGTTACGCGTAATGGATTGAACACGGGATGAAAATCTCGATAATTATTACAAACGAGTTAGAATTAGAGAATTTAGAACATCTTTTAGCTGGTGAATAGTTAGACTCAAATCTATGTCTACTTCCTAACGTCCAATTACGTACCAACTTAGACATCCCATCTATCTATTAAGGGATGCATGCGCATGTTTTGAGTCCTCAAATCTCAGATTTAAAGCTGCCATGCACATGAAGTACACTTACCACGAGAATGAAAGAAAACAAAGATAGATAACCAACTCTTTTATTATTACTTTATTTTTTTTTATTTGTTGGGATGTTAATGCAGCTATGGAGCACACATTTTCTTATTTTTGTTTATAAGCATTTCCATCTAAATGTCTTTCTAATTATTTATATTGGAAGGAAGAAAACTTCAGAAAATCAAATTTATTGAAGGAATTCAAGCTCGAAATGTGTAGATAAATAACACGATCCGTTCTTAATCCTTCTGAGAATGGTATAACAATGATCCAAAAAAATGCGAAAGAACTAAAGTGCAGTACCTATTAAATTTATTAAAATATACATATGTTCAATATTACTACTCACTTCTTTTTAACTAATTCTTTTTCTTAATCTATTCGATACTAATTCGATAAGGAATTCTGCTGAAGATGTACTAAATTCCTTTTATTATCGCTTGACACCAAAGTGACAAATTGTACATATGCATGGGAACGCTAAGGTGTTCCTTATAATTAGGATTTAATAAAAGAGTGGATAAGGTGTTATCATTAAGTAGTGTAAACCGGACTAACGCTCCTCACTGAATTTTGTCGAGCCTTGCACGTAAGTGGAGACAAAGACCGGTTTACACTACTTAATGATAACATGTCAACCACCCTTTTATGAAACCTTACTTACAATATATACAACTTAAAGGCATAGATTCCTATGCAAACATATATATCAGACACGACCTTACGCTTCAGCAACGGGAATATGCTGGGCTGGTGAAGAAAACACTCAAGGATCGCCAAAACGCTGGAGAAATCGATCGGTGCCTTAGGTATTCCAGAGGAATCCCGCGTATTACCAGCGCAAAAACATGCGTCCTCCCAGCCGAAAATAGATCCCAACATCTTCCACATACAGTTGTACTACCAGAACACCAGGGGCTTACGTACAAAAACCTTCGATTTTTACAACGGAGTTTCTTCTAGTGGTTATGACTTATGAATTGTTTCTGAAACATGGCTGGATGATTGTATACGTGACAGTGAATTATTTCCTAGCCATTTTACGGTGTACAGGAAAGATAGAACGTTTTCCAGCTTTGCTCGCGGAGGATGAACGTCATCGCGCCACTACTGGAGGTCGACGTCTTGATTGTTACCATCACTATAAATTTCAGATGTTTTAATATTGTATCTCTGTATGTGCCGCCGGCTCTGGGCTTCGGTAAATACATGACTCTGTTTGATTTTTTCGATACGTTACTGTACACAAATGAAAATGTGATTCTTGTTGGTGATTTCAACATTCCCGCATATCAAGAATACGTGGTTAGTGGATCAGGTGACAACTTAGCATTTAATTTTACGGGTTTTCTGAATTACCACGGGCTAAAACAACATAATGGTATTGTCAATACCAATGGTCGACTTCTGGATCTCGTTGCTGCGTCGCGGATTTTCATGTGTAATGTCCCCCACAACTTGGACCCGATCGTTAACGAAGATGCACATCACCCTGCACTATTTTGTGAAGTAACTCTTAATACTGGAACTCCCACCAATTTTCCTAGATGTCAAAGTGAGTGATTTAATTTTAGAAAGGTCAATTTTGCAGCATTATATCAGGCTGTCGCCGATATTAACTAGACGGATTTTGAGAGGTCAACTAGAAATATGCCTGTCGACGATATTTGTGGCGTCTTTTATAGAGTACTGATGTAAGTGATAGTTACGCATGTGCCTAGAATGAAATTCTGGAGAAGGAACGTATGGTATACCATAACAATAATTCGCGATATAAAGAGAAAATATCATTACTTGAGGTTATATAGAAGATTCGAGCTACTTTTTACCGAGATCGCATACGGATGATTCGATCTTCGTTGAAAACTGCAATAAAAACCAGCTACTCTTCTTATATCCGTGGGGTTGAGAGTAGATTGTCCCACGATCCCAAAGGTTTCTGGTCTTTTGTTAATGCTAAGCGGAAATGTTCACGAATCTATGGTCAAATGGTTTACGATAACAATACATTATCTAATGCGAGTGATATTGTCAACGGGTTTGCCGATTACTTTAGCTCAACATTTACGGCAAAGGGTAACAATGATACTGGTCACAAAATAGCTATTCAAGAAGGGAACCTAAACGTTTTGCATATAAGGGGGATTTCCGAATCTGATATTTTGAATGCTTGTAGGAAACGGTATTCCATCATTCCTGGTGAAGGATTGCATTCGATGGTTACTCACACCACTAAAGTATATATATAGTGGTGTATTGTCTCAGAAGCTATTTCCACTTGTTTGGAAGACGTCTAAGATTACACCAATCTTCAAGTCTGGCGAAAGAAGTTCTATAACTAGCTATCGTCCTGTGGCAATAATATCAAATTTCGCCAAATTGTTTGAAATAATTATATGTAATGTAGTCTCGCAACACGTTAAGCCTTTCATTTTCCCTTGTCAGCATGGTTTCATTAACCTTCCTATATTCACGTCAAAATATGAAACACGTATACTATACCATATAAGTGGGTCTCACAGACCGTATGCGTGAGTATAGGAAGGTTAAAGGACGATCGACAGCGACCAACTTGCTCAACTTTACGCAACAGGTATCTGAGGCAATGGACGCCAGAAAAGAAGCTGACACTATATATATGGACCGATTACAGCATAATGTATCGCTGCAGAAGTTGCATGGATATGGGCTGCAGCCTGATTTGATATGTATGTTACGAAGCTATTTATCGCAAAGGCAGGAATATGTTGAGTATGAGGGTTTCAAGTCTGGAACGTTTATTGCTGGCAGTGGTGTGGCACATGGATCAAACCTTGGATCGTTGTTATTTATACTTTTGTATTAATGATATATGCAAAGTGTTTCATCCCAGTGTCTACTATATGCGGATGAGCTTAAGATATTTGGAACAATACAATCAGTAAGTGACTGTGATAATGGTTTGGCTCTGAATATCCAAAAGTGCAAGGTAATAAGCTATTCAAGAAAAAAGGACACGATAGAATGTAATTATGTAATCAATACTACTGTTTTGGAACGATGTACAGTTATTAAGGCCTTTGGTGTAATTTTTGATGCAACACTTACTTTCAATAACCATGTTCTCGCCATTTACTCTGACTGCAGTAAACTCCTGGGTTTCATAATAAGAACTTGCAAAGATTTTCGAAGTTTAGAGAGTACAATATCTTTGTGCAATGCACTGGTACGCGGTACAATCAACTACTGCTGCGTAGTATGGTCACCATCATACTATATATACGTCCATTTATTGGAGTCTCTTCAGAAGCGATTTCTAAAGTATTTACATTTTCTGAAGTTCGGAAGTTATCCCGAACACAATGTATTATATCAATTTTTGTTGGACACTTTTAATTTCAAACCATTTGCTTTTGATAGAAAAGTATTTGCTCTTAGTTTTTTATTTAAATTAGTGCCTAGTGAAATAGATGACCCATTTTTGCTAGAGAAGCTTAAGATTTACACACCTAGGTTTAATTCCAGAGGTTCGATTACTTTTGTCAATAGCATAGCAAGCACTAGACATATGTTGAACTCGCCCATGTTTAGTATGTGCAGGCTCTATAATTCGTATAACTACATACATACTTGATGTATTTCATGGAAATTATAAACGATTTATGGAGCAAGCTAGAAGGATACTTTAAGTTTTAGTTTTGTAGGTATGATGAATTTCTATTATTTTATGAAATAGCTGCTATCACCAGACACTGTTGCTTTCTTTTATTATATTTTATTCTTTGTTTTTATGTAACACATTTCTTTTTTGTTTTGTTTGTTGCGTTTTCTTATTTTTAATGTAGTTGTAAGATAACCCTATAAATAGAGTTTAAACTTTCTGCTGGGTTAATAAACTATTATTATTATTATTACTATTATATATTTTATAACTTGGGTTTGGTTTTTCTTTCATTACCAGTAATTCTTTAATTCCTGTGTTTGCTAAGCTTATCTGAAATGATTTGTTTAAATTCCTTTCTCATAGAAATTTGCCGTTAGAATTGCCAACCACTGAAACACGGCCGTTTTTACGTCATCGTTATCGTCGGGGCCCTGATTATATAGTTTTCAAGTGAAGAAACAAAACAAAAAGTCCACAAGCAACAACCTCTGTCTATCCCACATATCTATGTCCACATGATTTTGCGTGCTGAAATTATTTGCTTGAACTTTAACTTCCTGGATGATGTTAAATATCTCCATTTCATCGATTGCTGTTTTGATTCCGGTATCACGTGAGCCACCCATGTTTCGTCACCAGCCACAATTTGCCTGAACAACTCATCATTTTTATCCCGGTACTGTTCAAAGAAAGTCAAATCACTGGCTACATGTTTGGCTTTGTGTACCTTAATCAGTATTTTTGGTACCCAACGTATGCACACCTTCCGATAATTTAAGCGCTCTTCCACAATTTCGTAAAGAACACTCCTTCAAACTTGCGGCCATGACGATGACGATAACGTCAAAACGGCAGTGCTGCAGTAGCTGGCAAATTAGGCTTTAGATAGATATGAGGATAGAATTCAGAAGCTGGTTGTACGATATGATAAATGCTTTAATATTGGTGGAAATGATATCGAAAAATAGATTAAAGTACAGGGTTTCTTATAAAGACAAAATTGTTGAAAAAATTGCACTTGTGTTCTTTGTATATCAAAACGGTATATACTTAAAAAACATGTCTTCTATTTGCAATAGATGTACCTTTGAGGTTTGTATATGGTTCTTATTAATGTTAAATTGTAAAAGCAGCACAAGTAAATCTTACAAATAATTTCACAGATGAATAACGACAAATAAGTACACACGTCGTAACCCAGAATGTTTCGAATAAAATTCAAAATTTTTAGTAGGTGATAGTCCAACCGAAGCTAAAATAAGAAAAATAATTTGTCCTAACTTTTGAAACAAATTGGATGATCTGAGGATGAAGTTGCGTCACAATACTTTGCTCTCATCAACTATGTAACTTCAAGTTATTCACTTGAAGATACAATTTTTATTAAATTTTTCATCGAATTCAACGCAATTGCTAGGCAAAACTGATCTTGCAAAACCAAACGTTCGTTAAAAATACAAGTGATGTATCAACTTCGATGAATTTTCATCTGCTTAAAAACTTTTTGGTACAAAGTATGAAGAGAAGGTTATCTAAACTAGGTACAGATTTTCCAATAACAATAATTCTTAACAACCAATGCTATATCATATATTATTACGAATGATTTCCACCTTTTTATAAAAAAGATACGTTTCGAAATATATTTGCGCTTACAAAGGCATAATGTACACAAATGAAACAAGCTATTACCACATATATACCTGCCCGCAACGGACCCTAAATAGTTTTGGAATCGCTGGTGCGAAACGTGACTTGTCCAATCTGTAAATAAGAGAGGGTTTCGATTCGACGTCGGAAACCGTTGATAATTACATTTTATTTGTGGTTCCTTTCGTATAATAATTATTACTTGGACAGATTTAATAATAAACAATGGT
This sequence comes from Chrysina gloriosa, assembly GCA_038088585.1. NCBI lineage: Eukaryota > Metazoa > Arthropoda > Insecta > Coleoptera > Scarabaeidae > Chrysina > Chrysina gloriosa. The sequence continues at coordinate 25,721,342 of CM076089.1, forward strand.
AAAACGCGACAAAAATCGTGATTCACTCGTTACAGTGTGGAGGTATTTCAACATTTCGATTTGATTTGAGTAAAAACCGTGAAAGATTCCAGTAGATACGATAAAAAATATACTTTTTTGGTATTTCTTTTGATGAATAGTCGAAATAATTTCTTTAATGAAATTTTGCCTGAAATGAATTAAGATTTGAAACTGGCAAGAAAAGATAATACTTGCAGTACTTTTACCAATAGTTACTAACGTACTTAGGGAATTGAAGAAGTACCTCAATAGGGCATGACAAGTTTGTTCAGAGAAGTTTCTTCTTAGCTTTAATTTTATAATATGTCCCCTTAGGCTTTCTAATATTACTACCTTGCACTGTTTGTTTAATATTCCTCTTTTTCATTTTGTCCGGTTCTCTGCATGTCAGCTGCTTTCCTGCTGCAACTGGTGACATTCATTTCATATACCTAAGCTACCTTTTGTTTCTGCTGTGTTCTGTCTTATGAACATGTACGAGCGTTAATTGAAAAGTTTCCGAAATAATGAAAATAAAATCATACGAATTCAAGTTATATTTTATATTTCAATATAATACCCTCGGAGTTCAACGCACCTGGTCTTTCTCTAGCTTCCCGATTTCCTCTCGGAAGTGACTTTCTTCGAAGTTCTCAAAATAATCGTTTACAGCCTCTATCAGTTCTTCATCCGACCAAAGTCTCTTTCCACCTAAAAATGTTTTGAGTTTCGAGAACAGGTGGAAGTTTGGCTGAGCCAAATCAAGAGAATACGGTGGATGTGGAAGGATTTCGAACTTCAATTCTCCCAATTTTTGCTGAACGATTGCACTAGAATAAGCGGGCGCATTGTCGCAGTAAAACAACACTTTTTCTTAACCATTCCCGGGCGTTTTTCCTGAATCGCTGCTTTCAATTTGTCCAAAGATGTTGCGTAATATTAGCCAGTAGCAGTTTTACCTTTTTTACGATAACCAATTAGCAAAATTCCTTTTGCGTCCCAAGAAACCGATCCCATAACCTTTCCGGCAGAGTAAATGGTTTTTGCCTTCTTCAGAACGGATTCACGGCGTACAATCGACTGTTTTGATTGCATTTTTGTGTAGTCATGAATCTAGGTCTCATCGATTTTCACGAATAATCTCTTGAAATCCGTTGGATTCTTGATAAACACTTCCAAACAATCAGCTGAGGTTCGACCTCGAGCTCGAATGCGCTTTTGCTCCGAATTGAGCAAATACGGCACCCATCTTGCAGAAGGCTTTTTTGAACCCAATTCATTATGTAAAATACGAACTACTCGTTCATACGGGATGCCCAACGCTTCTTCAATTTCACGCACTTTTATTCGACGATCTGCCGAAGCCATGTCATGGATTTTTTTCCACAATTTCTGGCGTTGTAGCCGTTTTCGGACGTCCGGAACTTAGTTCATTACTTATATGCGTGCTGCCACGCTTGAATTCGGAAACCCAAAAACTCGGTGGAGAATGAAGGTGATGAATCCTCGAGATTGGCATCTAACCTTGATTTGATTTCCGTTGTGGTTTTTCCTTCCAAATAAAAGAAATTGATGACCGCTCGAACTTCGTTTTTATCCATAATTGAAAACACAAAATAGTACTTGACTTAAAGACAAAAAGTATTTGAAAAAAGCACCCCCTAGCAGCAATTCCGGAAACTTGTCGATCACTCTCGTATATATCCGTATTTGTCATTTTCATTTTTTAAAGGTATCAGCTTCAAATTTGTTCTTCCTAATTTGTTTATTTAATTTCTTGAAGTTACCATTTTGGTTTGGGTTCTAATTTTTGGGTTATTATCCTCTTAGTCGCCTCTTACCTTCATGAAATCACTTTTTTGAATACTACTTTAACTACTACTTTTTCAGCCACGACGTTGCTATTTTGCTAGTAACTTCTTACTTTTGACCAATTGGTAATTATTGGTGATTATTGATAATTATCGCAGTTACTGATTTATTTACTCTTAATACCTAATAGTTAATTTACTCATTCAGCCTCAGTCCGCCTTTTTACGGTGTATGGGTTACGCAGAGTGATGAAAAATCAAGATTGGTTGTTGAATGTTCTAATTTTTTTCCTAACGCACACTTGCATTGTGTATCTGCTAATAATTCATATTTATTACAAAGTTGCTCCTTTTTAAGTTTAAAGATATTTTTTCTACCATTTTTGGGTGAATAAGGAATAATAAATCACTTTTTATCCAAATACTGTTACGAAAACATTAAACAGTATTCTTCTGGCGAGAGAGAAGGCAAAGAGGAAGTTTGTACGGCAGTAACCTACGTGTGAAATTCCTTATCAAACCGAAAGACTGAGATGAGAAACTCTTTGAAGGAGCAGTATGATAAACATTGGAGAACCGTACTTAAGGACTCGGGAGTGAGGCAGTCTCGAATGTTTATTGCGTGATCACAAGGTGTGAATGTCAGGGCATAAACGCTTTAGATCTTGGTTTCTGTAGCCAGAAAAGGTAAAAGAATTTACACTGCCAAGCTGGTAGGTTTCATCGGCCACACCCTTAAGAACACACAAAATCTCACTTATTTTGACTTTTTAATCTCATCCTTCTTCAATCGATCAGCTGAACTTCTTTTATCAATTGTGATAATTTATCTTTTTGATTAAATCATATTCCTTTTGGCATTAAGTACTACAGCTGCTAACATTTTGTGTTCATAACACATTATAATTGTATCATTCATGATAAAAAGTGAGAGAACTACGAAGGAAAGAAAAGTCCTCCAATTGTCGCCATTGAGAATGCTATTGAGATTGACAACATTGATAACCTAGTTTACTGAAATAAGAAAGTGCCTACATTAGTGTTGTAACGATGAACATAATTTTATGAAGTATCGTATTCCTCCTTTTTTCTAAGTTTATTCATTGGTTTTCGTTTTTCTACAATTACATTTATGAAATGTCCGTAGGATCTTATTTTACCTGTTTAAATCCTTATTGTAACTTTTCTACTTTTCTTTCTTCATGGAGTATGAATTCAAAACGGCATCAACATTTCCATGCATATAAAAGAAGAAATAAAGATGAAATGAGAAGTAAATGATAACGGAACAAAGAAGGAAGTATAAAAATTAGGACTCTTAAAAATTAGGATGTTGTTTTTTGTTCCAATTTTTGTTCCACTTTTTTCACGGATTTCCTCTTCTTTTCTTGATTTTTGTTTGTACTTCCTCCCTTCTTTATATTCCCATCACAATACTTGTTGTGTATGGTTTAATATTGATTTTATTTTTTAATTCGTTTCATATCTCCACATTTCTTTCATTATGTACCCTCTATAATAAGTTGCAAGTTATCATTAAATGATAATTCCGTTCCCTTTGCATTCGACTGATTTATTGGTAGATTTTGTAATAAAAAATTATAGTATAAGACGTAATTCTTCTTCTGAAAATAAAATAAACAATACCCTTACCACATGTTTATTTCGAAAACCAAATGCACATTTCGATAGCTGAATTGTCATCTTGAGTGGAAACCACTGTATCGTATACTGCACAATTCCTCACATCACCAAATTACTGTTGACCTTGAGAAGTTTCTCATCTATTTGTGTAAAAGCATAGTTGATACAATTTGGAAAAGCGAAGATCACAATAAATGCCTAAGAACTAATCTCAAGCAAAAAATGTATTAAAAAAATACAGGATTATGTATTCTGAAGTAGCATAATTAAACCAACATTATCCGTGAATAAAAGTGCGAAGAAAGAAGAAAAAATGAAACCGTAAAGGTGCCACGAAACAGGAAGAAGTGGCAACGATTTTAGGAAAAAAATGAGGACAAAATTATGTATGTAAATCTGATAACATAATTACGGCCAATTCCGAAACAGAAATTATTCCCTCCTAGTTTTTCCTCAATTCAATTTTTCGTGTAAACACGTATTGACGATTGAATAATTAACTAATCCGCGCTTCAATTCGCGAAGTTTACGTAATGCAATGTAAATAAATTTTCACATGAATTTATTCGAACATCATCTTCAATTAATGTCTATTTTAAGAACGTCCAAAGTGCCCGCTCAGTATTTTAGAACTGATTGTTTCAATTAAGTAATTACCTATATATTGCTTTGTAAAATACATTTTGTTGTTTCATTTGATCTACTTTTGCTGTTATGAAATATTTTTGGAATATTTTTTATCGACACAGAAGGATCTAATAAAAACTTAATTAGTAGGTACGTGAATCATATTTGCCTCTGAGCGTACTATATACGGTGGTAATTGACATTGTATGTTAACTTTTAAAGCTAAAATTTGACGATTCATTAATTTGATTTTCTGCTCACCGCCATCATTCCATTGTTATTATTTTTTACATAAGAAGTGAAAGTGGAAATATTCAATTTCCGTTATAGTTTAAAGTCAATTACAACAAAGCGTCTGTTTTAACTAAAGTTGGGCAACACGGGACGAATCCATGAGCGTCACAAAGGAAACAACTGCAACTTTTACTCTTATAAATATATACATAGCTTATTACATTCTCCGGAAATTGTATCGCAGTACAAAACGCGAGAACTATTACCTATTAGTCGTTATCTGTTATGCAAGTTAGCATATGGATAGGCGATCTTCAGGCCTATTGTAAAGTGAGAGTAACAAGAAGCTTGGATAATTCTCCTAAATTTCGGCGTTTATCACAAAAAATGTCTCCATACGTAGAAAAAGAATGTTCGGCATCAATTGAGGTAAGATTTGCAAATTTTAAATATGGACCAATGTCACTTCGAAACATACCAGGAAGTTTAATGCAATCAGGTTTTTCTGCAAAACCGACACTAATTTTTCAGCTACTTGTTAGCCTGTAGAATCAATTCGTTGATTTAACGTAACTTCATGCGTTCGTATAAATCATCGTACAGGCTGACCTACAAGATGATTGTTTCAGGAATTAACCCCTCCATGGTGAAGCTCATTAGGTCGTATTTGGCTGGCAGATCCTTCTGCATCACATCCCAAGTCGTCAAGTCCAGCATCCCACAAATTCACTCTGGCGTTCCCCAGGGTTCACTTCTAGGCCCACGACTTTTTTCCATTTACATATCGGATCTGCCCCGAGAACCCAGCACCGAGATCGCAGTCTATGCAGATGACACGGTAATTTACATAGCCTGCAGGAAGCACACACTGCTCAAAGTGCTACTGACAGTTTTCTGAGTTGGACCTCTCTTTGGGATCTGAGGGTAAATGAATCTAAGTGCGTGACGGTTAGGTTCTCGCACGTTCGTATAACCCCCAGTCAACCGATCAAGATCGAAACTTCGAACTCCCTTGGAGCCCTGAAGTGACATATCTGGGTATTTTCTTCGACGGAAAAATCACCTTCCACAAACACATCGAGGAAATCCAAAACCGTTTCATCGGGGCCCGCAACATGCTTCTGCTCCTCATAGGGAGGAGTCCCTTTCACCTAGGGAGCAAGTTGCTCCTATTCACGACGACGCTTCGGCTGATCTTCCGCGATCTTCCGCGCTATGGCCTCGTTAACAGCGAGTGAGACGAACATCAAAAGACTGGAAGCTCTCCAGAATCGAACCCTCCGCTTCATCGCTGACTCCCCCTTCTTCGTAAGGAAAGTTCAGATTCATTGGGAATTGGAGAAAGTGTTTACTAAGTAAGCCTCAGTACCAAGCAACACACTGCTAGCATGTTTTAAGGTCGCATACAGAATGACGTAGTGCAAGAAATACTCGCACCATCACAGAAGAGCATATTCTACCGGCTGCTCTTGGCATGGTTAATATACGGGAAAAATCGGCGAGCAAGTTAATTTTAAAGGTATCTTTGTCTAACAACATTATTAGTCAAAGAATCCATTATATACCTCTGGATCTCAATGATCAATTGATAGAGGAAATGAAAGGCACGAAATTTCGTGTACAACTTGATGAGACTACTGACAGTAACAAACGCGCACACCTTATTTGTTATGTACGCTTCCTGGATGATAATATTATCGTTGAAGACCTTCTGATCTGCAAAAGCATCATTGGAAGGGCTAAGGCTCAGGACTTATTTCAGATGCTTGACAAGTTTGTAGCTGACAATGACTTGAATTTTGGAAAAGTGCATCGGTATGTGTAGTGAATGAGGTCGATCAATGTCTGGTCGCTATGGAAATCGCAGATGAAAATCACTGGCGAATAGAGTGGATGTGGAAGCAATTTCAGGCATAAACATTCTTCGTTCTTCGTACGGTATGAAGTCTTGCATTCTCCTGTTGCAATAATGGACGCATACGCAACTTCCCAGACTCTTTCTTGTAAAGCGCCTGCCGCAATAGATCAGTTAGAAGATTAGAATAATATTCCCCGTTAATTGTATTACCTTTCCATAGATAATCTATAAAAATAATATCCTCGAAATCCCAGAATAGAGTAAGCATTACTCATTCAACTGACGTGACGAAACTACGCGTGATTTAAGCGGAAATCTTTCTTCTGGTTTGCGCCATTCATTCGACCGATTTTTGTCCCGGGATTGAAGTAAGGTATTTGGGTATTCATGTTTGATCAGTAGTTATTATCCGTTGCCGTAATATACTAAAAAGTCTTGAAGTTGGTGACAAGTGTCGGACCTGTTGAGTTTCTAGTCCGGTCGTAACATCCTTCGTTTTCAGCGGACTGAACCTTCACGCTCAAACGTTCGTGTAAAATCTCATGAATCTCTTGTGTACCTATTCCTACATTGATACTAATTTCACGGATAGTTGTTAGCCTATAGATATATGTACGTACGAGGGTAGATTGGAAATTTTCCGTAATGACAATGAAAACAAACTAATAGAGACTAATAGGAGATTATATTGTATCTCAATATAATCTCCTGAAAGCTCAACACATGTAGTCCAACGTTTCTCTAGTTTCTTGATTCTCTCCCGGAAGTGACTTTCTTCGAGGTTCTCAAAATAATCGTTTACAGCCTCTATCAGTTTTCCATGCGACTAAAATCTCTTTCCACCTCAAAATGTTTTGAGTTTTGGGAACAGGTGGAAGCCGGAGTCAAATCAAGCGAATACGGTGGGTGTGGAAGGATTTCGAACATCTATTCCGTCAATTTTTGCTAACCGATGGCACTTCAATGAGCGGGCGCACTGTCGTAGTGAAACAACATTTTTTACCCATTCTCGGTCATTTTTTCCTGAATGGTTGCTTCCAATTTGTCCAAAAAGTTGTGTAATATTAGCCGGTAACAGTTTTGCTTTTTTAAGATAACCAATTATCAAAATTCCTTTTGCGTCCTAAGAAACCGATCCCATCACCTTTCCAACGAAGTAAATGGTTTCTGCCTTCTTCAGAACGGATTCACCGCGTGCAATCGACTGTTTTGATTGCATTTCTGTTTCTGGTGTGTAGTCATGAATCTAGGTCTCATCGACGGTCACGAAGCGTCTCTTGAAATCCGTTGGATTCTTGGTAAACACTTCCAAACAATCAGCTGACGTTCGACCTTGAGCTCGAATGGGCTTCTGCTCCGAATTGAGCAAATGCGAGACCCATCTTCCAGAAAACTTTTTAATTATGTAAAATACGAACTACTCGTTCATAAGAACTTCCCACGGCCTCCCCACGGACTTTTATTCGGCGATCTGTCAAAACCATGTCATTGAGTTTTTCCACAATTTCTGGTGTGGTACTTATTTTCAGACGTCCTGAACGTGGTTCATCATTTGTTTCCGTGAATTCTGAGACCCAAAAACTCACAGTGGAAAATGAAGGTGATGAATCCTAAAGAACAGCATCGAACGTTGATTTAATTTCCATCGCATTTTCCCTTCCAAATAGAAAAATTTGATGACCAGTTGAACTTCGTATTTATTCATAATTGAAAACACAAAAAGGTACTTGCCTTAAATACTTCTCAAAACCAGACTATTTGACAGATCGATTAAACATTTGCAGTCAATTGATATCAAAGAGATGCCAACACAACGACATAAAGTATTGGCAAGAAAAGCAACCCGTAGCAGTGATTCCGGAAACTTGTCAATCTACCCTCGTACAGGTACACACTGCTGATCATTTGCATAAATAACAAAAGATGAGTACCCGACAGTGACTTGCAGCAATAAGAAGTGGAAAGGATATTCAACCCAATTTTACGGTAAAGAATATGTCGTTGAAACACATGTACCTGTTTCTTAAAGACTGAAAATCAATTTCAGAAAAGTTAAATAGCTAAACAGTGTATATAACAACAAAGAATGTGTAATCCAAATAAATCGAAAACTGGGCTATAAAAACGTGGTTTCTATAGATTTGAGATAGATAAAGATGCTAATGAAGAAAAATAAATTTATTCCTTGGGAACATGTATATATCTAGTTTTTCGTCTTATTGACTCTTTCTGTATAATAAAAGTTGACAAATTGCGCTCGATTAGTTTCCGTTGCGATCGGAGAGAACAACGCGAATAGCGACAACCGCAAATGCAATGTAAAGATTTTGGTGGCTTTAGTCAAAAATGACACGTTAATTTCAGAAACTAAGAAGCTTGGGCTAATTGTCCCGACTTGTCTCCTACCGATCACCAAACAATTAAAAACCAGGATGACGCCGAAATTGCTATCTGGGAATTAATCGAATTAAAGTCCACATTGCTTCGCTCATAAAATCATTTTCTTCTCCAAAGTATGCGAAAGCATACTAATTGTGACGGTATTTACTCCAATTGAATCAAGTTAGTGTGCATGAAGTTATGATAGTTATAACTACCTGTACATAACGAAGACGCAAACTCGCCAATAATAATTGAATAAACTATCCTGAATAACACGAGCACTTAATTAAGTAATAAAGAAAATAAAAGGAAAATTTGCGACATCCTTTAGCATACTGAAAACGAGCAAATCCTGCCATACACCCCTGAAGCAAAAGATGATGTTAAAGAACAATCGAAACATTAATGTGCGGAATGCTAAACTTGCAATTTAGGGGATTCTAAAAAAATAATATACACAAGAAGTGTGAACTGCCGCGTGCTGCTTGCTTTGAATACTTACATGGTCCTGATGGCAATCAGTAAGTAATTATTTTCACGCCTCTAGCAATAAGTTAAACATTTTCTCTTTATTCATTTGTCTTTGTCAGATTCAGTCTTTATTCTTACATTCGGTAACAAAAAGAGACACTAAATATGCTGATTCGGTCTTTAATATTATCTGGGACGATCTTATAATACATTGAGCATAAATACAAGCATAAGAAAAATACATATATTTACATCACAATGATTTGATTACCATTAACAGTGTAACAACTAGGATGGGTATCATAGAATTTGAAAGTGATTCAACAACGGTTATAAAGTACATACAATTAATTTGAATGACGAAAGTCGTTCAGAAATGACCTAAACGTAATACTGAAAAAAAAATGGAATAAATAATAAATAAAAAAGTAAAAAGCCCAAAATTATATTTCGATTCATATAAAATTTAAAACTAACAGGTTTTTAAAATGTGTAAATTGAAAAGTATTCTAAAAATAAATACACAGATAGACATCGCTTAGTATCATCAGATCTGTGCGAGAGTGCATTATAGGATTTCTAAAATTTCTCTAAAAAACATCCATTCCAGGAGTAGATGCTGGATCTAACATAATGCTTATTAGTGACTAGATAATTATCTCTTCTTTTGTATTTGCTCTCAGTTCCTCGGACCAGAATCACTATCGTCTTCAATCGCTTCTTCAATATTGATAATTGTATCATACTCTTTCTGTAAATCCATCAGTTGCTTTCGGAGCTTTATCACCTGGCTACGAGCATTTTTATCATTCTGTATTAAGGTGTAGATTTTATTCATCGCTTTATTCTGCTGCGTTTGGTCAACGGTCCATCGTAGGTATAATTCGCTCCATAATATCAGACTGACTGGAGCTACGCTGGGCCAAATCGCCATTTTATTGGGTTCATAAAGTGGATTAAGTAAGGATGTTAAAATATCAGGTCGGTTTAAGTATGACCAGAGACTGGTGGTCTTCTTGGGCACTTCGAGTCTTTCCCGATCTCCTTCACAATTTCCGAGGAAAGTGCCTAGATTTTGATAGGTTTGGTTAAAATTTAGAACGTATCAAGTAAATGGTTCGAAATTTGATTTCTACTACTAAAATATCATGTCTAGAGAATTCTCGTCTTTAAAACATGTGGTAATTAATTATGGGCGAGAATTGCATTGAATTAAAACATTACTGAGCTCCAATAAGAGCAGAACCGGTTTCAGGTTGTTGTTTCATGCTAATTAAATTCAATCCCTATCCATAATTAATTAGTAGATGCGATTGTACTTAATATCTAACAAGTCACCGCACTGTGCTTGAACTGTATGTAATGTAATAAGCTAGGGTGCGTTTGTACGAGTAATAGTTGTTTTGTAGACAGAATTGCCCAATATCTAATCTTTTAAATATCTTCTCCTCTACCAATTTCAGGTTAAACAAACAGCAAATACGGAGTTAATAGGTATATTTTCGAGAACATTTGAATAATGTTTTCCGTAGAACGTTAAAATAACGGATAACATATATATATATATATATATATATATATCTAATTTCTAATAATTTATACATCTAATATTCTAATATGCAACTGCACATTTATGCAAACCATACAAACAAACAAAATCCGTATATATCAAAAGAAAAACGTAGCCAAAGGTTTCCTTCTTAAGAAATATAAATGGCATTTTAACAAATTACTATATACACTACTTAAATTCTGAACATTGATTCTGAAATTAATAGCTTCAACATATCTTTGTATATTCGTATGTTAGTCTTCTTTTATAATTATTTTCTTTTTTTAAATCATGGTGTTTTCAAAATCAAAGCAATGACCTAAGTCTTTGTAATGTTTTGTTACAGCGGTTATTACACCAAAACGTTCTGAAAATATAGCTATTAATTTCCCATTTGTTGTGTGATTGATCTGAAAATGGTGGAGGATGGGATATTTAAAAGATAACTAGAAAGGTGAAATTCATTAACTTGTGTTGTCCTCCAGGTCAGAAATCTTAAGCAATTTATCTCTACCTCTATTAAATGTGGTTATCATTTATGTAATTATACTCACCGAACTGGCTGAAATAGGAATGTTCAAAAAGTAATATCAACATCTGCGTTGTAAATTCAAAGCTGCAAGGAAACTGGTAATGCAGCTGATACATGCAATCCAAAAACAGCAGGAAAGTTGGTTGTTGATTTTTATTACGTGCTGTTGAATAGCAAAATTTCGAATGTCTTGTTTGAAACGGATGTCCAGCTTGTAACCACTCCCGTTCAATAAGAGCTTGCAAACCTAAACGTTCACAATTTGATTTTCAATCTGAAGCAAAATCTTTTGCAATATACGAACCTCTCACAGTCCTACAGTCAGGATTTAATATAACTTGAGCTACAGAAGTAACTAATAGTGTCGAATCCAAGCCATAAGTTCCGTGTACTAAAACAGAAGCCCCTTCTTGATCTAAACATTGAGCAACCAAGCAAGATACGTTTAGGGCATTCGTGACGTACGTTAACCAATTGCTACTTTCGATCCTTGATAACCATTTATCGGCAGATGAATTAACATCATTACAAGCTAAAATGATTAAAGTATATCTTCAGACTTGATAATGATTTCAAATACTGTGATGTAGTATTATTACGGTATTATTGACACTTTGACATATTGGTGGAACTTATCACCACACAATTATTTATGATCTACACTTATTCACTGACGAAGATTATACAAGAACGTTATGTATTAGCGTTTTGACAATATAGCTGTTATATCCCAATTTGTTGTTTGATTAACCTTAAAGTGGTAGAAAGTATTTAAACGATTATTTATTGTAAGTGGTGACACATGTTTCGCTAATATCAAATTCTATTCGCGCAAACTTCACCCTCTGCCTCTTTGATACTCAATTTCTAGGGTAAAAATTATTCCAAGATCACTGTGTCATGATCTAAATCCCTGAAAGCGGTCATCAGTATGCAGCACGTGTCTAGTCTCTTTATCAGACAATTTTTCTTTGTTCCTAAAATCCATATAAAATGGTAAATATTACCGCGAACAAGTTTTTAATTAAAAAGAATTATCTGAGAAAAGATACGATTAGCACCAAATTACCGTTGTGCGTAATGTAGTGAACTTTCTCAGAACAAAAAACATTCCAAGTGCAAAGGGAAGTTTGCATGAATAGAAGTTTAGGATTTACAGTTCACTCAGTAAAGTAGGGTTTGAAGATGCTAGCCTCGTTGCTAATGAAATATGTATCACCGTATTTAATAATTGCGAAAAGAGGAATTTTACTGATGCAATATAGTGTTAGTAATACTACACCACAGTCCTTACCATCCTGATAGTGTCAGAAATTATATTTTAGTCATGAGTTTTTCAGTTAACATACCATCCATTAATTTAGAAAAGGAATCCAACAATGCACCATTACAATTAGCGATTTTATCTAAATTCTTATGAGATTTCCTCCATTGTGGATAATAGCCATCTGGTTCAGTACCACCACCTTTTGACTTGCAATGATTAGCATAACCTGGTGATCTCGTATCGATGATATATCCCTTCTTAGTTGATCCTAATATAGTGTTTAAAAGCTTTTCATCTGCCCTGCATCTTCTATTACTATTGTTAAGTAATGGCTGGCTACTTCTTAATAAGACAGCTCCATTCTCGTGCCTAAAACTTAAAATTGGAAACCGACCACCTTCTCGGAAATTCGCTGATGCCGTTAGAATTTCATCATCGATTTGTTTAGGGACTACTAATGTGGAGGGATATGTCGCACAAATTGCATAATTTTTATTAACATGTGATAGTCTCCACTCATCACTTGTTAGTAGCTTTGCAAATTCGATCTCAGGTTTAAACAAGGTGTAACCATCCTCTAGGATATTGTACATGGGCCGATAAAAAATGGGTATAAATAACTGGTGTTATCTAAATTAGAGAGCCTCTCTATAGATGCATACACATTGAGAAATTCCTCTGTATTCGCTATATCCAGCTGGAGTATCCTTAAATCTTTGCATTTCAATATGATGGTGCCTCCGTTTTGATAATTTGAATTTGTACCGTTCGGTTTCTTCTCTACTAAGTCTACGCTTTGATGCAACAGCTAGAAAAGAAGTGCCTGTGATAAACTAAGTATTGGTGATATTGGTACTTACCCATAATTCTTGTACATCTTCCTTCCTTGATGATAACAATAAGTGATGCCCTGAAACGCATAAGGTACCATCGGCTGGTTCATGAAAGGAACTATGTAGTATCACACCGTCCAACTTTGGAGTTGCTATAAGTTCGGTGAATTCCATATTTTTCAAATTCAAATTTAATCAGAAACGATGCAGTTGGTTCGGGTCGGAGTCGAACCGGTTGGGAATATCAACGCTAGTCACATGATTTTATCGATTTATTCATTTTTAATTGCTTTTATTCGCGATTAAATGCAAACAGACAAGTAAATATAACATCGTTAGTGGTCGATTGTTAAGTGAAAGTTGTCAGTGTGACAGCTGTCAAATGATATTTTCACCGATAAGTAGGGAGGTAAATTTGAATTATAAATTTTTATAGGTCGCCAAGCGCCGTTCCTGATGGTACAAATTTCTTTTAGATATTCATATTATACAATTGATTAATACTTACGTTTCGTTCTCTTGCCTGCAAGCTTCTCATAATGAATAAAGTTTTTAAAAATGTTACATTTATGGATGTGTGGCTTACATAAGTGAATATTATCTCAATATCATCAGCAAATTTGCTATTTGTTACCTTTAAGTAACCAAGATAAGATAAATGCGGCGTCATCCTTAAGAACTGATTAGTAAGGTTTGATAAAAGAGTGAATGACGTGTTATCAACTAGTGTAAACCGTACTGACGCCCTTACTTCTCCGAATTTTAATGTCGGGCCTTGCACGTAAGTGGAGATAAAGACCGGTTTACACTACTTAATGATAACACGTCATCCACTCTTTTATTAAACCTTATTGATTAGATACCATCAATTATTTGTGCGATGAGAAAGCAAAAAGTAGATCTCTTTAAGTCGAAAATGAGAAAATCAACCAAAAGTAACATTTTATTTCAGTGAAATATAAAGATAATCGAAGGTATGGTAAAATAAGTTAAAGCTACAATTCTTAAAGTCAGGTACTTCGCGACGTGGATGCGGCTTTGAAATCGAAAATAATGGAAAATTTCTCGGCTCCTAGACTTTTCGCCAGCCATTCGTTCTTCAGTGCAGCCAATTTTAAGCAGTCTACTTTGAATTTTGCGTTTAGATTGGTATGAACCGCTCGACCCATACCTTCTAGAATGATCAGATCGACATCCTTTAAATTATTGCATAAATCTGAAAAGCAAAGATACAACATAGTTACTTAGGGGTACTTAATTAGTGGGTCACATACATTCACTGTATTCACACGACAAACAATTTAAGATATCAGTGAAAAAATTTGCACTGGCCAGTACTGTAGATGTAGTCAGAAACCGTAAAAGTCACACTACTGTAATTTGGATTCTTTTGAGGAATAGTACATAGTTTTGGATATAACGGAAGAGAATCAAACTGCCTAATTTACTAATGAGTAATGATAAAAATATTGAGTCTTCTGCTGGAAGTACAAAAACAGTGGCTACAATAGTAGGATTCCCTTATTTTAATAATCATTTTGACTGCGGAGATACAGTCACTGTCTGACAAAATTCAAGTTCAAAAATACATACTTTGAAACTTATCTTCTGCAAATGAAGTAAAAATTCAAAGGCCTTAACTAATAACTATTGGATGGGATAAACATTTGGGAGAGTATTCATCAAGCCTATACTATACACATATATCTTTTGAAAGAACAAAGAAGAGTTGAACAATACATTTTGTTGTTGTGCAATAGGATATGAACCGTATTTTCAATAAAGAACTGCTTGAAAAAATGTTATTTTACCTTCACTTAGCCTTGTGAGATCTAAGCAAGGACCACCTTGCCCATTTTCAATACCAACTAATTTATTACTACTAAGAGCGTCCTTTATAACAGGACAATATGAGCCTGCTCTATGCAAACATTCATTCAATTCAGTTATGGTAATATCATTCAACGCTGGAAAAGTATTCGCAGATAATATAACTTTTGTGTTCTCTTTAATAAACTCTCGTGCAAATGGTATGACACCTAAAACGAAATCGATTCCCGCGTTATCAACGAAAATTACCACTGTTGTATAGGGTGCATCCTGTAAACAAATTGAAAAGTAAAAAATAAAAAAGATAATAATGTATTCCATCACTTTAAAATTGCTAATCCATTCATCCAAATAATCCTTAAACCATGGCCGTTTCTGTATAGTATCCATGGCATCCATAAATCGAAACTCAGATGTCTCTAGGATGTCACTCACAGCTCTCGCTCCCCAATCAAACATGTTTCCTGCTACAATACCTTTTGACAGTTCTAACCATCTGTCTTCAAATCGTTCTAAACAATCGATATATTCTATTCTACTTGCAAATTCTAGGAACGCCGCGTCAGTTTCTTTTAACTTTTGTAGATGCCACGCATCGTTAAAATTATTGTCTCGTAGTATTTGCTCGTTAAATTCTAACAGGGTTCTAATACTAAGTGGTTTTAATGACCTGAAATATTTTTTAAATGGGTTGTCATTTATACTGGATTACATCGACTCACTCCGGTTCTGATTTTAATTTGTTGATTAAATTTTGGAAAATACGGAAACAATATTCAGCCTCTTCTGTAGCATTCGGTTTGTCTGGATTCAAAACACTTGCTTTCGCAACAAACTTTTTCACCATTCCTTCCAGACAGGGCAACCAGTAATTCCTTTCTCTAGCATCGTTTAATAAATCGATGGTGTCGGGTGAATAAGTGTCAGGGTCTTCGAGCAGTGGGCAAATTGTTTCCATATCTCAAATATTTTTCAAGACCTAACCTCATTGATAAGCACCGACCGCTCAAATAAAAGGCTGCTTAAAAGCAACTACCCGTTAGTGTTTTAGTTGTTTATTATTAAGTTGAAACCTTACCTAAACGATTATCAAAAGCCTCGGTATTTAATAATAATGTTATCTACACGTTTTTCAGTTTTATGTCGCACTCTAAGTTTCGAATAGGGCACATTTTATCTTTATTTTTGTTTCCCATTTAGTAAACGAATTATTATGTAACGTTATTTATAACATCGCATTATTATGCAGTTTTAACGATTATTATATCCTATGACTAGATAATTTGGAACAATAATTGTGAGTAATCAAAATTTAACGCGCGTTCAGTCATTATTTAGCAATACCTTCACCTACTGAACTCAATAAATATCTGGAAATTAAAAGCAAAAATAGCAATAGAAGTTGAAATATTTATTAAGAAAGAATCAAACTAATTATTTATAAACTATTCGATTAAATTCGATTGATAAAATATGCAACCAATGTTACCATTACAGATTTGAGGTCGTTTATGTATACTAGGCCGTACGAAAGAATTGTAACAGTGTAAGAACAAAAAACGTGTTTCACTTACAGTCATAAAATTAAACTGCTCTCAGCAAAAACATTCGAATGCACATAGCAACAACAGCTTAGAACTGCATTCATAGATAATAAACTAGAGTTTATTAAAAAGGTGGATGACGTATTATGATTAAGTAGTGTAAATCGGACTGGCGCTGTCACTCTTCCGAATTCCGACAACCTATCATTGAATAATAAAATTCGGAGAAGTAATAGCGTTAGTCGGATTTACACTACTCGATGATAACATGTCATCCACCTTTTTAACAAATTCTAATCATAACACTAATAACTTCTACGTGCTGTAATCATGAAACTGAAACAAAAATCTGGTAATTTCTTATATCGTGGCTTGAGAAGGCATGCTGTATAATTGATATTCACCCCACTCGTAATCGTTTACTTGCATTTCCATTCCAGACAATTATCGTAGCATTGCAATATAGCTACACTTATTTCATTTTTATAGAATAATTTCCATTGCACTATATGCATCTCTGCATCTATTGAAATCACTCATCCAACGGGTTTTTCCAAAAGTCCTTTGACAGCTGGCCGCCTCCGTCATTATATAGTTGTGGGAGTTCTACACGATATTTTATTACAATTGCCTTTCTTCAGTCAAGTCTTCACTTGTGGAAACCAGGTAAAGTCGCACAGTAAAAGATCAGGGTTATAGGAAGGGTGATCAAAATTTTGAAGCTAACTATGGCTAAATACTGAGTATAAATATTCGACCCATTAGCCGGAACGTTCGTGCAATGGAGTAACCAACTAACAGGTATTGATATTGGATGGTTCGACTTACATCGGACATCACATGTTTTAACACGCGCCTTATGGTAATGGTCATTTTTGAACTGCGACTGGTGCATCCTTACCTTTAACTTTTTTATTCTGTACCTTGGTTGAAATATCAAAATAGTAAAGTCAGGTTTCGTCTTCTATAACAATACTGGTCATATTGGAAGAGGTACTCACTTTAAATTTTTTGAGCATTTCTTTGCATTACGAAACAATGTGCTATCTGCTCCTTTGTTAAGGAGGACTCTAATATGGTCAATGGTCATGTAGAATAGTATCTTCAGTTCTCAAAACAATAAGAATAAAGTAAAACAATGTGAATCTTAGAGCACTGGAGACATTTATTCGAAGTACTAATCCACCTTGCTTGCCATTTCTCTGTCTTCCAGTGCGACATTTTGTGATGCTTACGGCTCAGTAACTATGGCGTGACGAGGGGTTCAAACATACTCAAGCTGGCGGTAATAATGCATTTACAAACAGATTTAAACGTGTACAGGGTAAGTCTTTCTGTGCGTTTATTCAACACTTATAGGCTAAAGAATCAAATCGTTTCTGCCAGAAAATAAAATAAAAATAATCCTTATCACTTCACTAGCTGCTAAGCCTGTCCCTGCCAGGCAGGAAGAAAAAGAAAATATAAGCTAAAATGATAAAATATTGAATTTTGCCACGCTCATTTTCCGTCTTAATTCTCCGCCCACAAGCCAAAAATCAAAAATCCGGCTACGTTAGGATTTGGCCTAGGCGTTTTACTATATGCATGCCAATTTTCAGCTTTGTAGCCCATCAGTGCGCTTCAAAAAGCTCTGGATAGACAAAAAGAGGAACACACAAATAAGGAAATTATATATATGTAGATGCTAAGAAAAACAATTTTGATTACATTCAAATGGAAAATCAGCAATACACTTGTATAAAGTCTGGTAGGTATTTCCGAATTAAAACCGGTCTGAAAATACAAAGTAAGTAGTAAACAATAAAACTATATTATTGTGGGTGTGACGATACGAAAAAATTAATGTATACTAAATGTTTCCATATTTTTAAATACTACAGAGCAGTGTAATCGCAGTTAATATCATTCGCCTATGTTATCACACTGTTTTTACATTTATAAAATCCAATAGATAATTCGTTTAATGTAATCTAGAGTGTTAAAAAGGTGGACGACGTGTTATCATTAAGTAATGTAACAACTTTACATTGAATAATAACATTCGGAGAAGTGACAGCGTCAGTCCGATTTACACTACTTAATGATAACACGTCATCCACCTTTTTAACAAGGTCTAGAAATCACCACATCGGTTCATGTTCTCATTTTCATTGCTTCCCGGAGATAATTATCACCATTATTAAAGATATTCTACAAAATATTTATATTATTTTGGTGGAACTAAGTTCCTAAAACATTTAAATGTTATTGAGACTGTGCTATTTTATTTTTATTACGCACATTTTGAATGATTTAGAAATTTATTTATTATTATAACTTCTAGTTGTAAGTGCCACAGAATTAAAGAAAGAGTATAATTATAAAAATGTTAATCAAAACTAATGTAAGTATACCTTGGAAGATATAAGACGTGGTGTGCAGTATAGGGCAACAGAATTTAGAAAACATTTTGAATGTGAACAATTTATTAATGATCTCATAAAATAAAATCAACGCCAATCAATGCCAACAGATTTAATATGTTAATGCCTACATATTGTGTGTTGTTATTTGTAGCATTCTTCCTTTATGGTTATCACTTGAGAAATGTCCGAGGGTGATTGCTGATTACATTAAATAGCATGCACTCTATCGCCACCAATAAAGACTGTATATTTAAAATTCGAGAATAAAAACTGTAACCGCGGAGAGTGCCTTTTAATTTTAAGAAAAATACCCGTTGGGATGCTTGAAAAAGAATCGCAGAGTTCTAATCAGCTGGCAAAAAATAAGTAATGCAATATTACCGTGGATGAAAAGTCGAATAGAGCACTGTTCTTGGGACCTAAACCATTTAAAAACTTAATTTGAGAACAGAAAAACGATTCAAAGAATTTTGCTTGAAAAAATTAAATCTAAATATATATCCCACAAAAGTTAGCAATAAAAGTTTGATAACGTCTCATGTGCGCGTTAAAATCAGTCTGGAATTATAAAGCTCCGACGGTTGGCAAGAAGAAACAATAAACAGTTATTGTATTATACGGAAAAATTAGTCAATAAATGCTGATAGGGAATACATGGCCAACATCTTATGCTTCTGACGTCAAAAAATGACTAAATAGAAGTCTGTGCGACAGAACACAAAGCTGCGCTCTCACATGCATTGTCTTCAATCTTCACTTACAGAGACACCTGAATATCCTCTCAAGTTGAAGATTAATAAACCTATTGGAACTAGATAAACGACGGGCTAGGTTTAGTAATACGGCAGTTTTATTTGCTAGGGATATATGTGTAAACCATAAAGATTACAAAACTTATTTTATAGAACGTTGCTATGCCAACTTTATGAAAAAACTTTGGTCAAAAGCTCGTTAGTTCCATGAAAAATTAAAACGGAACTAATCCTAAAAGTCGGTAACAAGTCATATAGATAGCCTAGTCAATTCGTTTGTATAAAATTTTTAGGGTTGCATTTGCTAGAGGTAATTTTCCCTAACCGAAATCGTTACCGTTGAAGCGGATTGCAAATTCTCTTGTAAGAGCTGGCTTACGCCGTCAAAATATCCGCTTTATACGACTAAAATTTTTCAAAGAACTTGCATCCACATGACCATCCATCAGCTAAAAGCACCTACGTCATTTTAACAATAGACTTTCTAATAACCATGTTAGATTGTTTTCCAGGAAAGAGTGTCTAATACCCCAAATCGACTTGGCATTACCTCAAAACTATTTGATAAACTTTAAATAATTTAAAACATGGTAGTGCATTTTCTAGATGTGCTAATGCTCAACGACTCCCATTTTGAAAGAATACTCAGCCATCATTAAAATTGTTTTATTTGACAGTCCGACATACAAAACAAATGCTGAGCACATCCTTGTAGTCAAATGTTAAAATAGAAAACAATCGGATGACTTTAATCAAAAAGTCCGAATCCCATGTCGTCGTCAGATTCGGAATCTTCCTTCTCTTCCTTGGCAGGAGGTGCGGCGGTGGCGGCGGCAGCAGCAGCCGGTGCAGCCGCGACTGGGGCAGCAGTTGTAGCAACAAATTTAGTTGGATCCTGTAAATCATATATAATCCAATTGTTTCAGTATGAAAATACATAAAATTATAAAAAATGTGTAGTTTGTTATTTCAGAAAAGTTAAATCTCATTGATGTTGACATATTGGTGGGTTCTGCTATTTCTAGCTCCAATACGTTGACCAACACCTCATATGTTTATTCATCATAAATCAAATTCAAATTTAGATGAATTTATGTGATATGTATTTTGCAATGAAGAAGTGGCATCAATTTTTATTATCAGCATAATTTTCGTTTTTAATTGAATTGTAGTTGACTTACAATATAATAACACATGTGTATCTTGATCTCAGATTGCCAATTGCTTTTTTACATTTTAAACATCATCACTAGAATCAAATAGGGCAACTCTCGCTTTTCCTTTAATTTTGAATTTTATACACACCTTGATAAATTCCTTAATGGTGGCAGCTTCCTTGAATTCCACATCGGTAGCAGCAGCAATAGCTAACAAATTCTTGAATCCATTAGCAATGCTATGCGGAGCAGATGCGATCGTTGGATACCCAATACCCAGACATACTGCAGCCAAATTAGCTACACCAGCCAAGAATCGTTCCCTCAAATCCTCCGGTTTGATATCCAAAATTTGTGGGGCAAAAATGGTACCAGAATCATACACTTGTTCAACAATCAAACCATATGAAAATGGAGAGATATTTAACATGTTCAAAAGTGTAGCTTCAGAAGCGCCCACTTTATCTCCAGGTTTCAAGATATGGACATCATTTATGATTTCAATTGTTCCCTTAGAGATTTTAGTTGGGATGGAAAGAGCTTGGAAGAAAGATGTTTTCTCAGGACCCAATCCTGTGTTTTGCGCTGGGATGATAACAGAAAGTGGTGCGATAGCACCTGGCCTAGCTGGTGCACGAACCTTATTCTCAAGAAGTTTGTCACGTACTTCAACCAAATCAGAGCGTGTAAAGACGAAGCCGACATTTCCTTTAATGTGGGGCAATAGTTTTTCGAGTGAAGGATTACGTTCAAGATGTCCTTTGATGGCTTTTCTCATCATGGTGTTCTTGCCCATAAGGACAATGGCATTTCCTCGAAGGGACATTCGAATTTGCTGCATTTGTTTTGAGCCAACATTGTCAGCGCCCACGATGAAACACTTTGGATAATCTTCCAACAGTTGCTGTGGATAAAAATTTTGGAATTTAATTACGGTTTATTAGGGCGAGTGTAAGTAGATATTTGAATGAAATACTTACAATGAGTTTGGTAAAGTAGTTGGACTTCCAAGTAGCCTTGTCCTCCCTACCCATCTTGGTGCGTAGGGACTCGATGTGAATTTAAGAACTGCAAGAATACGAATTAGATCATTACATATCGTTGCTTAACGTCAAGTTGACCAGGAATTGGCCATGTTGAATAAATATAACCTCAAATAGCAAATATGTTCTTTATTTGGGAAAGAATATAAAAATATTCTTTTGTAATTAATAAATAAAGCAAAATACTATTTTAAATAAAACAAAAATTGAAATTTAGTTGTGGATGATATAAATAAACACAAAATTTAATACTCGTAACAGAAACAACTTACCAAGACCAAGACAACAAGGGCAATGAAAGAGGTAGAAACAGCAATTTCCGATTCCGGTTGTATCTAATAAACAAAGCTGTCGGCAGATGGCACCGCACAGTAATGTGGTAACTAATAATTTGTTAATATATTCATTATTTACTTTAATCTGATCTATTGAGTGCTCGAAATTAGTAAGGGATTAATTGGGATTCATAATTCATAACATTTACGGACAAAAGTACGGGAATAAATTTATTGTGACTTGTTTATCAGTGCCACTATTGCAGGATAGATGGCCTCATCTTCCCCATTGTAGGCGCGGTATTTTTAAACGAGCCTGTTGGTACTTTATAATAAAGGATTTTCAATAAGAACTTTTTTTTTATTGTAAATCAAATATACTTTGGATGAAACCTCGGAATATTTTAATTGAAATATAAAAATATTAAAAACAATATCCGATAGATGTCCATCACTAGTACGGTGGCAGGCAAGACAGAAAAAATTGATATTCTTTTGACAAAATTTTCAATCACCTTCGTTCATAATTGTAGGTCAGTCTCACGAATTACGCTTTCGCTGTTAGCTTTGAGGTCTGCACTTATTGTTGGATTATTATTATAAACTTCATTTTTCATGTAGCTCCAGGAGCGGCTCTTCCATTAGTGCTGCTGAGCTGCGGAGCCACCAGAATAAATCCCCAATGTATGCATTAAGCATTAAATATTAACATTTAGCATTTACTGAGTATTTCATTAACAATATTAAATATTTGTAATTTCATCGTGCGTAACCGACATGTTAATAATTATTTGCTTCTACGAAAACTGTCACAGCTGTACAATCATACAATCGCAAGTGCAACGTACTCATAATTTCCGGGAAAGTCGTCTTTGCAGCGCAGCTTTTTGCAATACAGATAAATTCATACACAAAGTAAATCGAGGATAGTCGACGATCTTTGGTACACGGGTCCGGGATCATCGATATGAGCTGCATTTTCGACCAGCAGTGGTCAGTGGGAGTCGGCCGGTGTTAATGTACGCATCGCGGGCGTTTAAAATTACAATTACGTGTCAGTGTGATGTAAAAATGGATATTGTTTTTAAACTCGGCGAAACTAAGTTTCAAAACCGTAACTTTTAACAACAACTGGTAGTAAAAGAGAGTGGACGTCCTCTTCCTGTACTCTATACTGAAGTGACCGGTAAAAGTCGTGGAGAAACTTATAAAAGACAATTGAATAAGGACATATATCTTCGTAATAATTGGATTTGTGGCTGACCTACCTGAATTTTTTAGTCATTCGCCGCAAAGATTCGCGGTTCTGAAACAATTCGTAGGAAAAAATATACCCCATTGGTTAATGTGATTTACGAACACCGAGATTTTATTATAGAATGCATGAAACATCTGGAAGAAGATTTAAATATATAATTATATACTTATATATATATATACATATATTCAATAAACGTTTCTACCCTTTCGGGTGTAGGCACGTTGATTCTATCTACCCTTTCACGAATTCTTTCCATGTCTTCCTATCCTTTGCCAATCTGGTTGCCTCTTCCCTTTTGATACCTCTGTTTTCCAGGATTGCACTGATAGAGTCGTCCCACGTCTTCTTTGGTCTCCCTCTTCCTCTTTTCCCTTGCCATTTAGCTTCGTATACCTCTTTCACTTGCGCTGTTGTATCCATTCTTTGAACGTGGCCCCACCATCCTAGTTGTCTTTGTTCTATGTATTCTTCCATGCTCCCAATTTCCAACTTTTCTCTTATTTTCTCACTTCTAACTTTGTACAGCAGGGTAACTCCGCACGTTCGTCTGAGATATTTCATTTCTACGGCTCTTACTCTACTTCTTTCTGTGTCTTTCATTCATTATCGACGTTTCACTTTCAAATATTAGTACTGGTCTGTAGATTGCCTTGTATACTTTCACCTTTGTACTGTTTTACTTCCTTCTTTTCCTGCTATGCAGTTGTTCAGTGAATAGAATAGTTGTTCTGAGTCTTGTATGGGCACTCCCAAGCAATTATATATTTTAACTTGTTCTATTTCATTGTTGTCAACCTTGCTATGCATTTTCACTTCTTCTACCGATATTGCCATTACTTTGGTTTCGATTGTATTCATTCTCATGCCTTGTCTTCTTAATATCTCATTCCACACAGATAGATTTTCTTGTAGGTCTTCTTGTCGATTTGCTAATATTGCAATGTCATCTGCAAACACGCATTGCTGTATCAGTAGTTGTTTTATGTTTCTATATCCAATGTTTGCAGGTCTCGTTTTCCTGTTTACTTCTTTTATTATTTGATCTATATATATATATATATATATATATATATATATATATATATATAATGAGCACTAGGGGGCTTAAACTACCTCCTTGTCTAACTCTTTGCTTAGTTATACATTCTTCGGATATGTTGTTCTTAGCTATCACTACATTCCTTATTTCTTTATATATATTTTGACATATTCTTATTAGTTTTTCGTTTACTCCCATTTTCCTCAGCCCTTCTCATACTTTCTCTCGTGACACTCTATCAAACGCTTTCTCCATATCCAAGTATGCTATGTACATTGTTTTCTTCAGTTCCAGAGTTCTGTTTATTATTGTCTTAAGTGTGAATATGTGATCTTGTACACTTTTCACTGGTCTAAATCCACTCTGTGATTTCGAGAGCTTTCCTTCTATTATTCGTCTTAACCTTTTCTCGATGATCTTCTCGTATATTTTGGTTGTAGTCCCGAGTAACGCGATCCCTCTGTCGTTGCTGCACTCTGCTCTATTCCCGGCTTTATAAATTGGAACTGTTTGTCCCACTTCCCATTCCTTTGGTATTTTTTCTTCCTTCCATACTCTGTTTAGTAGTTTCCTCAGCATTATCCTCCCTTCTGCTCTCCTGTTCTTGAGCATTTCAAATATTATTTTATCTATTCCTGGTGCTTTTCCATTTTCTAGACCTTTGATTGCCTTCTCTGCCTCATGGTCTGTTATGTCTTCTATTTCGTTTTACAGATCTTTACCCGTTCTGTTGCCTTCTATGTCTGGTACGTAGTCTTAATTTAATAGTTCTTCAAAGTATTCTTTACATCTTTCCATTGTTTCCTCCCCTGTCGTTAATAATTTTCCCTGTTTTATCTCTTATTCGTATATTCTCATCTCTTTTGTCTCTTCTCTTTTTACTTTAATGTTCTATAGAATATCTTCTGATTGTCTTTTGCGTTTTCTTCCATTTTATTCCCGTATTCTTTCCCAAGTTCTTTGTTTTTCCATTATTATCATTTTCTTTGTTTTTTTCTTTCTTCGTTATATTCTTTATTCTTATTTCATTTGTCCTTCTTTATTTTTATTTGCTTCTTTATTTCTGTCGTTCACCAGGCGGTTTGTTTCTTATCCTTATTTTGTCTGCTTGTCCCACATACCTTTTTTGCTGCTTCTAAAACTATTGTTTTTAATGTTATCCATTCTTCGTTTATACTCTGCTTTTGTTCTTCTTGTAGTTCTTCTATTGCTTTACTAATTTCTTTTTCCTATTCTTTAGCTATTTTTTGGTCTTTAAATTTGCATGCTCTTATCCTCTCAGTGTACGTTTTCTTTTCTCCTTCCTCTTTTGCTGTTTCTGCTTCTCTCTCTATTTTTGCTTTAATTTTTTATTTTGGTATTATATATAAGTAATTCAGTTTTTTCGAATTCCCGCTCCAGTTGTAGTTCTTTGCCAAATATACTTCGCGCGTTCCATGTTTCAATTCTGCATACTTGTTCCTTTTCTTCAGTTTCCCTTTTTTGCTAGTGTTTTCCTTTGTTTTCGTTTCCAAGCTATTTATTTGTCTTCTATTATTCATATTCATTGCTCTATTTCTTGTCGTAGTCTCTCTGCTTATATTAGTCGTGTTTTGTGTTATACGTGTTTTGACTGCAGTTTCTCCTTTGTGAGTTATAACCCTCCTATTATTTTTCATTGCCATGGTCGTCGTTGAATTTCCTTTCTCTTCCACGTTTTTCAGTTTTTTTGGCTTAGTGGCCGTAGTATTTCTTTATGCTCTTTCACTCTCTCTCCCTTAGAGTCCCATCTATATTCCTTCCCATTAATTATAATTTTTCGGTATCCTATTTTCACACTTTTTCCGTCCCTCCTTTCGTTTTCCGCTAATTGTTCAAGCTTCTTTTGAGTTTCGCGTTCTTCCTTTGTTAATTCGTTATTTACACTGTTCGTTAACCTACACTCTTCCTTGTAGGTTTTTCAGTTTGTTTTTATTTTCCATAACAGCTTTTTTATCTTGTATATTTTCTAATTCAATTTTGTAAATCTTTTTCCCTATTTTTGTCACATCTTTGATCTTGGTTTTTATATTCGTATTGTGCTCGATAAAGCTTTTCATTCCTATTTTCAGATCTAACTTATTTTCCGATACGATTTCTAGTCCCGATATCACAATATTGTTCTTTATGCAGTCCTTCTCCAGTTTACCCAATATATATAACCAACAGCAAAAAAGGACATGAATCCAGTAAATGCACAAAACGCGGTAAATATTTTTGAGAAGGTTCCCGAGTTCCAGTAAAGGTGATACTTATTACGAAGGATCTTCAGCGAGTCCCCAACGCTTCAGTGAAGAAGAGCTTAATGACATTGTTATTAAAGGAAAAGAACTTACTGTGTCCAGGTACTTATATTACATTTAATCGTACCAAAGAGAAAGATTTGCTGCCGTATTTCTCTGAAGAAAACAACTTAGTGTTTTGTAATTACATAAGAGGTCTCGTGAAGAAAATGTGGTTAATTGAATAGACGCCAAGTGAGAGGCGTCTTTTTATAGGCAGTTTATCTCGAAGTTTAAAATGGTAATAAACATGGTTCTACATCTATTGGATATTCCACCACTATGAAAGAGGAATACGAGACATTATCATTGGTCTTGAAACATATCAAGTATGAAGAGCATCAGTGGGTGATTTGTGTCGATCTATAAATGGTCTATAAATGGTAAACTTTCTCCTTGGGCAACAAAGTGGTTACACAAAATATCCTTGCTTTTTATGCCCTTTGGGACAGCAGAGCTCAGGCCCAGCACTGGATTACTAGAAACTGGCCTTTAAGAAATGTTTTTGGTCAAGGAGAACACAACCTTCTTAACGAACCGTTGGTTACACAGCAATTTGTTAAGGCTTTACCTCGAGATGGACTGTGCTTTGAGTATTTGAAACAAAGATTTTCAAGGCTTAGCACAGAAAAACTGAAGGCTGGATTTTTTCTGGTCTTCAAATAAGGCAACTTTTAAATAACCCGTAGTTCACGGAATCAATGAATGAGCGTGAGTCTAATGCCTGGTGCTTTTTTGTTGAAGTGGTTAAAAATTTTCTTGGAGATCATAAAGCAGCAAATTACGTCAAATTAGTAGAACAGATGCTTTCTAACTTCCACACGTATGTAACATGAGCATCCAGATTCATTATCTTCACAGCCACTTAGATCG
Source organism: Chrysina gloriosa (assembly GCA_038088585.1). Lineage (NCBI taxonomy): Eukaryota > Metazoa > Arthropoda > Insecta > Coleoptera > Scarabaeidae > Chrysina > Chrysina gloriosa. Next base: position 25,749,035 of record CM076089.1, read on the forward strand.
TTTACAAGAAAACTTTGGTGATGTTGGTGAGGAAGAGGGGAAGAGATTTCACCAAGACATTAGCATTAGGGAAGAAATGTACTAAGAAAGATGGGATAGCCATATGATGGTTGATTACTGCTGGAATCTTCAGTGAGACTACTCCGGAAAACCTCACGCAAAGAAAACATATAAAAGGACATTTTTAACTGATGATTGAAAGTTGTATATGTATCTTTTTTGTTAAATGAATACCTCCTACCCATTTTTATTTTGTGTTTCAGTTAACACTTATCAAATAGTAAAATTTTAAAAGTTACATACATAAAAGAAATTATATATAATTTTGTCGAATTTTTCCTAAATAGGGCAAAAAGGGCGAATTTCGAAAACTAGATCCGATAGACCAAATTTGACGGCACTTTTGGATTAGGCACCCCAAAATTGCTTAGTTATACTTAAAAAGTGTGTTGCCCAGTGTAATTGGTATTTTGCTGTTATTGGTAATCGAAACCAACCAAATTATTTTGAAAATAATTTTTTTATCAGCCTTCTTGTGTTCCACTCACAGAACGTCTTGCTTATTCGACCGCTTTAATCGTTGAAAATTTCTAAATTTGTAGAGCTGAGATTAGTGTTTTTGTCACCCCGGTACTATTGATGTTTCTGGATTCTCAGTAGCGGTTAATAATACATTATTTAATTATTTCTGGCTAGAAATTACAGGTGTTTTGAAGGCATCATATTGCTTTAATTTGGATGCCAGCCTTCTGTAAGTTGATCTACTATCTGGGCATTAATTCATAAAATCCAGACGACTCTCTATATAATGGTCTAACTAATTAGGTGCGTTAGTTGGGCAGTTACCAAGTTATTGTGCAATAGCTTACTAAGTAAGCACAAATTGTATATTCCAGTCATGATTACTGGAATATACAATTTGTGCTTACTTAGTAAGCCATTGGGGGAATTTATGCTTTGTTAATCGCAGACTGCAGCCGTAGACTATAGCCCGTATAAATAAGGCATAGAGGAGATTGAATCAATTTTTGTCAACTGTACTAATGAGTCAGTCTTTATACATTCAGATGACAACAACTAATAACTGTATTAATAGAAATATCTGAACGGTATAGAGCAGGCATGGACAACCTTTCTGCGTAGGGGGCCAAAGAAGTTTTATGCTGCGAATAATCTTGAAAAATATACATTTTTCTTTAGTATCGTTATGAAGCACGTTTAACAGGTGGCCCGTGCCTGGTTTAGAGCAATTAAGAAGTATATACGATAGTCAGTAAAAGATGTCAACATCTACATAACAAAACGTAATAATAAAAATCGTACGTAGAGTAACAACGATATCTTATAAAAATGTCATAAAGTGTAGAAAATCGCAAATGAAAAGGGTGTTTCACAGAATTACAAATATACAATTTTATTTACTAATTACGTTCGCTTCATTCCCTACTTATAATTAGTAAGAGCGGTATTAACGAAGAATTCGATGAAGACTACGTTTGCTCTGATGAAATACACAAATCACTGATTAGTAGTCATTCATATTCGAATGTAGGAAAAATGTAATTAACCCAATTTCATATAGTCTAAAGTAATAATTTTGGCATATTCTCTAAAGATACAAAAAATATGCTCTTTGGTGTAATCAACATGCTATAAAATGTTATTTGTTGACATATAAACTTATCTTCAATTGATAATAATTGAAGAAAAGATTGTAAGTGCGCGAGGAGTCGGTAGGAAGTGGTGGTCATGGTTTCGCAACTTGAAACAATGGGCATGTGTAGGGACTGTAGTATATCTGATGCACACTGTTGTAGATAGGGAAGCATGGACAAATGTGATCGCAAACATCTATTAGGCGATACGGAGCAAACCAAAAATACACAAGTTTAAATGAGGAATGGAATTAGCTCTAGGTACATTTTGTGGAAATTGTAACTGTTCGCAAAAAATGCATGACATGATTAATGATTTCGAGGAACATCTAACTCTGGACGATGACAGAGCTTGCACTTGCATATTTGTGATGAAAATGTGGTTTAGTCGCAGTAAATGCATAGTTGATAATTTTGGAAAATGAAAAGTACCATCATTTCTATTTCTTTAGAAAATCAGGAAAATGTCTATATATTAATTATCTACTAGACTATGATTCTGGAAAGTAATTAAGATATATGTATATAGGTTGCTACATAAATTACAGGAAATCTGGCATTTTTAGTGTTGCGAAATTATCTTAAATTTCGTAATTCTTAACTATGGCGTTTTTGATAGAATAGCATTGATAGTAATTTAGGTTTATGTACTTAGAACAGAATGAATACCTGCCTAAAAAATGGAACTGGGTCGAAAACATTTTTGTGCGATAATTTTTTACTACTTTAGAAGTGCATTAGTTCAACAGCATGTGGATCGTCATGTTTCAGCTTTTGATGATGAAACACCATGCAAAACCACTGGTTCTCGGAATTGCAGATTGGCTATAACGGTTGTAGTGATACACGCATCTTTCATTAATATAGATCCTATTCGTAAGATGATTAAGTCAATATTTGATTTGAAGTAAGTAAAATCAACCCTGGGAAGTGAAGTGTAATAGATATTTACAATTTTCCCCACAATTTGATCTAGACTCTAAAAGTTTCTAGCAATAGATGGAATAAGGCAATGCTCAAAAGATTCGATATTAGTTCTCAGTTTTAGATTTGGCTTGTATCATCGTTGCAGCGAAGCAATGATAGCATGTTTGAGTATTCATAAATGAATTGAATTTGAAATAAGTCTTTTGATAACGAAGTGCTTCGAAGCAAATGATTGCGCCAATATTTCGATCTTACTGGTCATCTTGCTATCGTCTCCTTAGAGAAGTCGTCGATAAAATAGCAAAACTAATGCAAAACAATGCGGCATTTCATAGAAAATAGGTTATTTAGAAATGCAAAACTTGGAATTGTTCTGATTTAAGTCCAAGTGATTTCTCTTTGTTCTGGTTTGCTACAATAAAATACGTGGAACCCGTCATCTTCTGAATAAAGAAAGTGCTTCGGAAACTGGTTCCCATGTTTTCGCAGCGATCCCCGTATTATTAACTATTTGCTTGATAATTTTGAAGATTAGAAAGCGACAAATAGTTCAACAGCTGGTGATGTTTATGTACGGGTACTAGTTGTTTTGGTAACCAAATTGTAGGTATAACATTAACAAAATGTTCTGCATTTCTCTAAGAAATCGTACACGTTGTACTTTTATAAAATCAATTCCACCACGTTTTATTTTAAATTAATATTCACACTACTGCTAAATGTGTCCTTATAAATTAAATAACATTTGAAAAAACGTCACGTTAATGAAAGTGGTCATCAAATGCACGTCTTTAAAAATCGCACACGATTGGGTCATATGCAGTAAAAACTCCCGTCAAATTATGCAAATGCTACATCATCTGTTCATAAGCAGAATGCTGTTCTGTGTAAAAAAGAATGGAAAAGACGCGTCTATTAACTTAATTGAAAGGCGTACGTCGGCTTCCATTTTGGAGATTCCGAAAGCAATTTGCTCCAATTATGCAAATACAAGTTATGGAGTACTTATCGTCACGAATCCGCGGTGCCTATTTATGCAATTGATGTCCCAACGCGAAAAATAAATCGTGCTCACATACGTAGCTCGAGTTATGATGTTCACTGATTGTATTGACACGGAGGGAAATACGGCTAGCGCCATTAAATAAGCATTTACGGCGACGATGAACAACGGGCGATATGTAGGTCATTTTCGATATAAAAGTTTGACGCAGGAAAAAATTGTTTTTGGTCGAAGATGCGCTGTGGTAAATGTGAATTGACCTGCACGTATGACGTGTGTCAGCAAGTCCGGCGGGCATTAGATTGGTGCTTGGGATCTAATCAAGCGGAATTAATTCGTTTAGAAGGGCGACGCTATTGTCGCGAAAATATGAGCTTGATTGCTTTAAAAATCCTATCCTCTAATAATCTGATGTATCTCCGAACGAAGGGAGGAGAGATGGAGAAAGTTTTGGATATTACAATTAGAAAAGAACACTAATTGTTAGTGCACAATTTTTGAAAAACATAATAATATTAAGATGTGTGATGGAGTAGTCCGTTACTTTGTCGTAGTACATGGACCCTTCTGATGACGAGCAGCGCCGACGTCAACTTGGTCAATAAGTTTTGCATATGGGAAGCCCACCTAAAATTACTGTCTATTTGCAGATACAAAAACTTTTTGTTTGCAGATTTGGCGTATTTTTTGTTGTTAAACATAAGTTGGCTGTTTTATTAGTGTTAAGCTTGAGATGATTTCTAGCAAATCATCAGCCTCCATCAACGCAGTTTCTGCCATCTTCCTGTGATCTTTAGAGGAGACTAAAATTTGAAAAAATTACTCTACCGACCTTGATATTTTTTGATAGATCATTGACATAAATTATATATAAATAGAAGAGGGCCCAATATGGACCCCTCTGACACTCCCACTTTGATGGATTTAGTACATGATTTTTCACCATTCTATTTCAACAACTGGAGAGCAACTTCTCTCACTCAGGACACGCACAATTTCTCCAACAAGACCTCATGATTCACGGTATCAAACGCCTTGCTCAGGTCACGCAGTGTTGATTAAACCTCGTTCGCATCTTACATAGCGCTTGATATTTCCTCTATCATTGTCGCTAGCGTACTCTTTTCTATATCCATGCCGTGCAGCGCTGAAAATCTTGTTTTTTTTTAAAGAAGCCAGTAGTTTGTCTCTGATTACGGTTTCATATATTTTTGATACTATCGATAAAACCGATAATGATCTATAATTATTTGGATCGTTCTTGTTTCCTAATTTTATATAGGAACCACTTGTGCTAGTTTGAGTTCATCTGCGAAGTTACCGCTCGTAAAGTTTGTATTAATAAGATGTGTCATATGCTTTAATAATTTTACTGTGAGCCCGTAGGCGTCTTTACTTTTTTTTTTTTTTTGGTTTCATACTCTGTACTATCTATTTTTGTTACAGGTGGCATAAACATGGAAAGAGGCGCTGCTTGTGTATGATTCCTGAGAAAATGACTTGCTTGTAATGCAAATCCGTTCTAATATGATCCTTTCCACCACCGGTCTGGACAATTTCCAATTTGCATATAACTATAAGACGAAGTTAAAGTATCCTTCCCAAAGATTGATACGTGCGTGCATTCGTTCAAACCGAATGTTAAAAAATGACTACTTTGAAGACATCAACTACTTTTGCTGGGGACTGCGATCGTCCATCACGCAGTCCAGTCGTAATCCTTGAGAACGTAAAAGCTTAGTCGATACTCATGATAAGACTGTACCCAGGATGATCTTATAATCCGATGTTTTGTTGCTCTGAGAACACAATTGCCTTTCGAACTATATGTAAATTTTCATTGCTTTAGTAAACGACATTGTTCTGGGTTTGTTTCTCTAATCAACGATTATTCCTGTTAAACACACTGTGGTATATCACTCGGAATTAACTGCTTTGTAAAAGAATGGTAGCTATATGGTCTGCTTCTGGGACAAATTTTACGATCGTACTTCTCCATACACTGCGTGAACGAATACCTTTTGGTAGATTTTTCTCATTTTGAAATACGAAAACAGTCGATAAACGTTTGTTTTTGGATTCATAGAAATAAAACCATCATTGGTCAAATTTTCATAACGCTCGGAACGTCTCTTGAGCGTCCATTGTTCAACCGGGTTGAAGTATTTCGGCACCCATTTGTGCTACTCGCGCCAGTTAACGTCAATCACCTTTTGCACTTACGGATCCAACGGAAAACTAAAATGATCGAGATCTTTGAAGTGTCTCAACTTTACGGTAGGGAACATGTTGATTCTCCTTGATAGTCTGGCGTCCGGCAGGTAATTTTCGATTGATGTGGTAGTTTTCTGGTATGTGTGTACACTCATGGAAACCCTAAATGTCCGTCCCCTGAGCACATACCCCGCGATTGTCACAATCTAAACGCCCGTTCCAAAACCGTCTATCTGCGAAATTACTATTAGTTGGTTCGTACGAAACAGTTCTTTAAAGTAGCGTAATAAAAAGAATTTGTAAATTATTAAAAGAAAACCGATAAATAAAATAATATATGTAGCAGTTAATTAATTGCTATTTTTTCTAGAATTTATATGCTATAGATAAATAAATATAATGTGTTAGTAATTAAAATTATGTTTCACTAATTGAAATAATTTTTTACGATAGTTCAATTAGAATGCGAAATATAAATAATACATATTTGCAAATGAGTTTGCTGTAAATTATTAAAAAACATACCATTTACAGTACAGTACAGTACAATAATGTAAAATCCAGGTACTAAGCAGCAAGTTTAAGAATGTTTAATAAATTTGGCGACATTCGTTTTGATGAAGTGATATAGATATACACTGTTACATACAGAACATTACAATATTAAAAGATAAATTTGTTAATGTTATCGCTAAACCGAATAAGTGATTTTATGAAAACAACTTGAATGTAAGCAGAACTGAACCAAATAATTGTGTCTATATGTAACATACTAACATGTGTATATACGTATCGAAATACAACAGTTTTGGACAATCCATTTCTCAAATGTTGAAGGTGTTGTAGATGGTTCTAAAATACAATATGCGATGTTACGGTATACGTTTCATTTTGCCATTGTACTACTCTCACCTGATTGACATGATTTTTTAAAACTTTAATATGTAATAAATCGGTAAAAGACAAAATAAAAAAATGTAGTGAAATAAAAGATATTCCTAAAGAAAATAACAAACAACAAACTAATAAATCGGGAAAAAAGAAAATATACGAACATTTGACGCAAAATAAAAAAAATATTTTAATGAAATAAAGAATAAATTCTGAAACCAAACAAAAATGAAGCGATATAACAAAAATAAACAACAAATTAACGAAAATATAACTAAATAAAGCAAATATAATAATAATATAACTAAATAACACTCGAATTTTGTAGCATTTTAATTACACAAATTATTGAGATTGACCTCTCCTCTTAAATTTGTCTTTTTAGTGTTAAAATAGAGGAATGTTATATTTTATGTAGATACATGCACCGATTTATTAAAGCGAAGATTGATAAACTTATTAAAGATGTTCTCAAACTTACTTCTGTTTAGAATCTCAGCTTTACATCATTTATCACTATATTAATCTTATATGATAGATCTCTACCACTAATAGGTCAATAAAACAAGGCTGGTTTGAACGATAGTTATATTTTCAGAACGTTTACAAACGTTTTCGGAATACCTTCTTCAGTGAAAATATAACTAGATAAATATATAAACAAACATTTGTTTTTTATTTGGGAACTATCAACAAAATGACTAATGACTAGGATTTCTTGATATAGAGGATGTGTAACAAACTTTTATATATATATAAATTATAAAAACTAAATTAATGTGTAAACATACATGCAAATTAAGTAAAACCTTATATCAAAAAGTCTTTGTCGAAACCTTAACAATTCTGTTCAAGGACTAGGGAAAACCCAAATTTAAAAACCTAGCCAAAGGTTTCCTTCTTAAGAAATGCAAATGTCATTTTAACAAATTACTATATACATTACTTAAATTTTGAATATCCAATTTTACAAGAAGATTGGATAATCAACCTAACTGATAAAGAGATTTGTCAAAATGTTAAATTAATTTTAAGTCTAGGTCCTAAGTTTTCTGTAGATTTTAATGTCATACCGATAGATGATTTTATTTGTAGTATAGAAAATATCGTTCAAAATTATGAGGAAAACTTAGAACCTAACTTACGACATAGGTTGGTTAACATTTTGACAAATTACAAAAATAAAGAAAACAATAAAAATAATAATAGTAACAATAATATCTTACAAAAAGCTTTTAATGAAACAAAAAAATTTTTGAAATCTAATAAAGATATTATAATAACTAAATCAGATAAAGGAGAAAAAACCATAATTATGAATAAGATTGATTACGAAGCCAAAATGAATTCCTTATTGGAAGATAATCAAACTTATTCGGTATTATTATCAGACCCAACAAATAAATTCCAAAATGAAATAAATAAACTAATAAATAGTTGGTTTTTAAAAAATATATTTCTAAAGATTTAAGTAACCATTTAAAAATTCTAAATTCTATATCTCCAAGAATATACGGTATTCCTAAAATACATAAAGATAATATGCCTTTACGTCCAATCGTAAATTGCATTAATTCCCCCACTTACAATCTTTCCAAATTTTTATCTAAAATTTTAAGCAATATTGTAGGTAAAACTACATATAATGTGAAAAATTCATGGGAATTTGTAGATTCGGTTAGAAATCAAACAATTCCTAATAATTACGAATTAATCAGTTTAGATGTTGTTTCTTTATTTACTAATATTCCTGTGGATTTAGCACTAAAAATTTTAGATAAAAAATGGAATTCCATAAAAGATTCTACAGATCTTCCAAAGGAGGAATTCATTGCAGCTTCGAAACTTTGTTTAAATTCTACTTATTTTACATATCAAAATAAAATTTATAAACAAATTTTCGGTACTGCAATGGGTTCTCCATTATCAGCAGTTATCGCAAACCTGGTAATGGAGGACCTATAGCAAACTTGTTTGGCAAAACTAAATTCTAGTGTAAGTTTTTACAGACGTTATGTGGATGACTGTTTTTGTTCCGTAAGAAAGGATAGTATTGATGAGATATTAGATTCATTTAATAGTTATCATAATAGATTAAAATTTACATATGAGAGGGAATCTAATAACTCATTGAGTTTCCTGAACGTGACACTCATGCATAATAACGGCATTGTAAAAACAAATTGGCATATAAAGTCTACCAATACAGGAAGACATTTAAATTATTTTTCAGAAACATCAAAATTACATAAAATTAATGTAGTTACCGGTTTAGTTGATCAAGCGGTTAGATTAGCTAATCCTGAATTTAGGGAAAAGAATTTAAACAAAGTTAAAGAAATCTTAGATAAAAATAATTATCCAAATAGTTTTTATGAAAAAATAATAAAAAATAGAATTAACAAATTATATAATAGAGGAATTAAAAATAATAACAATAAATCTTATAACGCTATTCCTTATAAAAAAGGTTTAAGCGAAAAATAAAAAAGAGTTTAATAAAAACAACATAAACATTACTTTCATTCCAAATTATAGTAACAGATCTCTTTTACTAATACTAAATCTAAAATAATTAAACAAAATCAAAGTAATGTAGTTTATAAAATAAACTGTAAAGACTGTGATGGTTGTTACATCGGTCAGACGAAACAATATTTAAAGAAAAGGTTGTATAGCCATAAGTATTCTTTAAATAATGATTTTGGTGCAATGACCGCTGTAACAAAGCATTACAAAGATCTTGGGCATTACTTTGATTTTGAAAACACAATTATATTAAAAACAGAGAATAATTATAAAAAGACTAATATATGAAATGATAAATATACAAAAAGACACTAAAACTATTAATTTCAGAACCGATATTCAAAATTTAAGTAATGTATATAGCAATTTGTTAAAATGACATTTGCATTTCTTAAGAAGGAAACCTTTGGCTAGGTTTTTAAATTTGGGTTTTCCTAGTCCTTGAACAGAATTGTTAAGGTTTCGACAAAGACTTTTTGATATAAGGTTTTACTTAATTTGCATGTATGTTTACACATTAATTTAGTTTTTATAATTTATATATATATAAAAGTTTGTTACACATCCTCTATATCAAGAAATCCTAGTCATTAGTCATTTTGTTGATAGTTCCCAAATAAAAAACAAATGTTTGTTTATATATTTATCTAGTTATATTTTCACTGAAGAAGGTATTCCGAAAACGTTTGTAAACGTTCTGAAAATATAACTATCGTTCAAACCAGCCTTGTTTTATTGACCTATTAGTGGTAGAGATCTATCATATAAGATAAGTACAAAAAGGTCACGAAATATATATATATATATACAATCACTATATTAATGAAATAATTTTTCTCATAAAAATTAGTATTTATTAAACTTAAAGTTTTCTAGATACTAAAACTTCGTATTGTATGGCATATTTGTCTAATATATATTAAAGTTATTTGCAGATACGAATTATTTATATTCCACATTCTTATTAAATTATTTTGTGTAGTAGTTATAAAAAAATAATTTCAATTACTGAAACCGCATTTCAAATTATATTTTCTTAATCATAAATTTTAGAAACATAACAAATCAGAGGCAATAATAATAAGAATAAATGACGTATTAATTTAGTACTATATTTTATTTGTCGCTTTTCTTTTAACATGTCACAAACTCTTTTCATAACACAAATTAAATAATAACATTTTCTACTTTAAACTATTTCGTATGGACCAACCGACAGTAACCTCGCAGGTTTTGGAACGGGCGGTTAGATTGTGCCAATCGGAGCGTATTCATTCAAAAGACGGACATTTAGAGTTTCCATGAATGTACAGGTGGCGCAATAGGTATTTACTATTTTTGAGGTGCTGTGATAGGCTTAGTAATAAAAATACAAAATTCTCGAAAAACATTTATTTATTTAGATGTAATGCAGTTTTATTTTTAAAAATAATATTTTTCAAATGAGCACCATTGCTATGTATACATTCCTGAAGACGTGTTCGAAAATTCTGCATAACTCTCTGTAACATAGATCTACATCATCTCATCTATCGAATTAATTTCTTGGGTAATGTTGTCCTTTACATCTTGTAGTGTGCGAGGTTTGGTTACATACACCTTATACTTTAAATATCCCCATAGGAACAAAACAGGGATTGTTAAGTCTGGTGATCTCGACGGCCAATTAACATCACCAAATCGTGAAATAAGATTTCCAGGAAACATGGTTCTTAGCGTTGTCATGCAATTTCGTGCAGTATGACTAGTAGCTCTATCTTGTTGGAACCATATATTGTTATTTTCTATTCCAAGTCGTTCCAGCTCAGCAGGTAAAAAATTCTGCATCAGAGCCAAATATCGCCTGGAATTAACAGTAACGGTACGTTGATTTTCTTCAAAAAAGTATGGACCCAGTATTCCAATTGCAGTAACACCACACCACACGGTTACTTTAAGGGAATGAAGTGGTTGTTCGTGGAGTTCTCCAGGCTGTTCGTCCGACCAGTATCTGTAATTTTGTTTGTTCACGTATCCTGACAGGTGAAAATGTGCCCCATCAGACATTAAGAGATTATTTAAAATGTTTGGGTTGTTGTCCAGTAAACCAATAAATTGTGTATAAAATTGCCTTCTAATGGGTAAATCTGTTAGTAGAATTTTGTGCACAATTTGAATTTTGTACGGATGAAATCTTAGGTCATCGTGTAAAATTCGGCAAAAACTACTTCTTGAGATGTTAAGTGCTGCTGCTTGACGCCTCGCTGAACGATTAGGAGTTCTCGTTACAGTTTGCCGCACCCTCTCAACATTCTCTGGAGTACGCACAGTTCTTACCGTGCCGACGTATGCATCTTATACACTTCCTGTCTCATTAAACTGAGCAATCCATTGTGAAATTGTGTTTCTCGAGGGAATTCTACCACGCCTAGGAACATTGTATTCAAGCCGAAATTGTCTCTGCACTGCTATTACAGACTCCGAGCGGTGAAATGCCTTAACACAAAAGATGCGTTGTTACACCGGCCACGAATTCATTGCAACTGAAACTGCATGGAATGCCGAACACTTGCAGCTGCGTTTTAACCCCTCCACCGCGTTGCCCTTTACTTAGTGGGGCCCCGAAAATAGTCAATACCTATTGCGCCACCCGTACATTCATACACATATACATATATATTTTATTGTTATACACTATTCGGTATGGCAATACCAATAACAATCAAAAGCTCCTAAATTGGTGAACGTTAAGGCATGGGTAAAATAAAATGGCAGATAAATTATAAAAATAATAAAGATTCTATGTTCGAAGAATCCTTGTGTTACCATATCAAATCGCTTTGATATTTGGGCAAAAACGGGTAAATATATAAACCCTTGACGGGTTTTCATAAAACTTGCATAAACTTTTCAATATTTCTCTTGGAGAAATTTGCATCGTTTCGTCCCTTGTGTCTATTTCGTTCTATGAAAGTTCTAGTAATTCTCCTACGCGTATGTAATTCGAATTCAGAACGAGCACCGTTCTTCTTCCCGAAAGGTGGTGAATACGAAATTTTACCGGTACAAACCAGTCGAATTATAAAAGTTCGTATTCTAATCACGAAACTGTATTATTGTCTTCGTTAAGATTATTAGCCTTGTTTAAGCTAATACTTATTTCGTTATTCACTCGGTTCTGGGAAGGATGTAGAATGCTTTGCATGACTTTAATAAAACTTAAAATCCGGACGTTCAGTCCTTATTGTCGATATAAATCCAATTACTGTACATTGGTGACGTTTCTATTTCGATCAATTTGAACGCGAAAAGCTAGTTTAGACGTGGTATTGCAGAACGTTGCAATGTGATAAGAATAAAGGTAATATGTTTCAGTTGCGATAATGGTGCAAGTGGAAGAAGGCAGTAGTAAAGTACAATATAACTAAATTGCGTTGTTTATGCTAGAGAATCATTGTTAAAGGAAACTGTTCTTTGATTTACAAGTTTCGCTTTAAAGTAAGGATCTCTGTACATATTCAATGATGTCACGTATTTGTGGATGTTATAATCAGACTTAATGATAAATTAAAAAGTTTAAAATGTAGTACAATATTTAGAAGCAAAAGTGTGGATAGAACTCTAACACCTGAAGGCTACATTGAACACATCGTGTACTATATGTTTTATTGCCAAAATTATGTAAATACAATTACATTGATACTGTAGTAGGGACAGTTTACCCCTCAGTTTCGAAACCGCTTAATTAATTCGCGGTCTTAGCAAGGAATTGACGCGGAAGCGGGTGGAACAAGAAAACGCAGTTCAATATCTTTTGGGGTTTATTACAAACCGATATTGGGAGGTTTCGCATAGATGATAATTTAAATTCAAATTTGTAAAAGTGTAATGTGCATGTAGAATACAGAACATCCAGTTAAACTTTTGAAGATAATTTATGTTTTGCTCAAAATGAAGTTTGGAAGCAGGAAACGTTTGATTTGGTATAGAAACCTGTATGGATTCTTTCAAGAACAGTTCCTATTATGTATATTTCTTGTTGAAAGTCAATAGTTTTTAATAACACTAGTTTGAATCTCAATCTTTGAATACCTGTATGTAAAATTAGCAAAATGATGATTCTAACGCTACCCATTGGCTGTATGCTGCAGAAACTATTATTTACATACATAAAATGTACTAGGTTCTTGGGAATCCAAAAAATAAAATTGATTCCTTATTTCTTGAGGCCAATATTACGCGTCTAATTGATTCCGGCATACATGTTGATAGAAACTGTACGAAAATTTATATAAAATATGATTTTCACATTTATTTTCACAAATTAAATTTAGCACACCTTATAGAAAATTCAAAATTTTCAAGATTTCATTATTTTTTCAGAACTGGTACACAATTGTGTGTAACACTATTGTTTCCAGAATCAATAAACGACTTAATTAGGCATAGTTACAGCATGACTAACTGTTGTATGCGGAAAGCTGTCATGGATTATGAAATTGTACTCTACTAGGTAGTGTAGGTTTATCAAAGTATTGGGAATGGCATATCTGCATCGTGTTACATGATTATAGAAGTTCAGTGAATAAATGAGTGAGGGATAAACTGAAGAAATGGATGCCGAAAGGGATTTAAAAACAAAATATATCAGAAATTGGAGACTAATGACACATTCGAGGAAAATGTTACTCCCGATTATAAAGACTCCACTGCAGTATCCCCAAAATTTGAATATATTTTCATTTAGTGATACCAAATTCTAGCAGCAAGTCTCCATCAAATACTTACTAATTTATCCAAATCGTGTGTTTCGCCCTTTACGAAGCATCATCAATCGTATCTTACCAAATTTGGTTTTTGAAATATGTAGTGATTTTTACATTTTATTTAAACTTATCCCATATGCTTCATTCGAAGTTCAGACTAAATATATCAAAATCTTAATTTATTTATAATTGCACAATTCTTCGCAGCCGCCTCAATTCAAATGATTTCAAATAAACCCCAAGTCCTAAAGATAAAGCATAGAAATTATTCTTTCTTCGTTTTCGTGTCGATAATTTCTAATCTGCAAAAATTTCTGCCTGACAGTTCAGGAACGTACACGTTGAGGGCTTTGGTTCTATATATAGCACCATACATATTTAAATATGTTGGTTTTCCACACAATTGGAAGGAACGTCCCTTTAAATAGTTACAAAAAGTGAATATTCTTAAATTTGATCGAAATGTTGCACACTGCAGTTTCTTGTTAAGCAATAGATTTGCTGATTATACTTTTTTTTTCAATACATCCATCAGTTTTTTGTCTTCCATACTTCACGATGAAACGTATATGAAGTTAACTTAGGAACAAATACACAATTTTAGAATTTCACTACTTTTAATTTTACCAACTACTATGACATGTTTCACCACACAGTGGCTTCTTCAGATAGAACTGATACTATCAGTTCTATCTGAAGAAATGTAGAAAATGTGTGAAACTTAGGAACAAATACACAATTTTAGAATTTCACTACTTTTAATTTTACCAACTACTATGGATGCAGTTCAAATTTATTCCCAGGAATATCAACATAAGGGCGATTTCATAATCTGAATGAAGGAATTTATGGCGTTCCGTGCACGATGAATTTCTATCCTGGTGGTGGTTTCAACTGTTTCTCTGTTATATAATTAATTAGCCGCACTGTCCGGCTACAACTTTTCTATTTTCTAGCAAAGTGATGATATTCAATGGATTTGACAAACTCTTTATAACCACATAGCTACGTTTGTCATATGAGAAAACATCAATCTCGATAATACTATCAATTTCCCTATAAATACTTATTTTTATATTGATCAAAGTTCTAAACTAATGTGATTTTCACATCGACAAATTTTACAGCTTCGCCAATAAAACATTAGCAGTTTGCACTTGGCATTCAGCCAATGATTATGCTGCAGGAGTAATTGATTTGATTTGTAATTGTAACCTAGATTATATCAATTATTTCTCTTGTCGAGGATATAACATTATTTGGTGAATATTTCAGGAAAGCCATCTGATTTTCGACTAGTGTAAGTCTAAATGTCATTAAACTAAATGTAAAAATTCAATAGGCGTCTATTAACTTCATATACTTTGATTGATTCAGCCTTTTACTTGATGAAACTCCATAATTAACTTAGGAACAAATACACAATTTTAGAATTTAACTACTATGACATGTTTCACCACACAGTGGCTTCTTCAGATAGAACTGATACTATCAGTTCTATCTGAAGAAGCCATAGTAGTTGGTAAAATTAAAAGTAGTGAAATTCTAAAATTGTGTATTTGTTCCTAAGTTTCACACATTTTCTACATTTCTTCAGATAGAACTGATAGTATCAGTTCTATTTGAAGAAGCCACTGTGTGGTGAAACATGTCATAGTAGTTAAATTCTAAAATTGTGTATTTGTTCCTAAGTTAATTATGAAGTTTCATCAAGTAAAGGCTGAATCAATCAAAGTATACGAAGTTAATAGACGCCTATTGAATTTTTACATTTAGTTTAATGACATTTAGACTTACACTAGTCGAAAATCAGATGGCTTTCCTGAAATATTCACCAAATAATGTTATATCCTCGACAAGAGAAATAATTGATATAATCTAGGTTACAATTGCAAATCAAATCAATTACTCCTGCAGCATAATCATTGGCTGAATGCCGAGTGCAAACTGCTAATGTTTTCTTGGCGAAGCTGTAAAATTTGTCGATGTGAAAATCACACTAGTTTAGAACTTTGATCAATATAAAAATAAGTATTTATAGGGAAATTGATAGTATTATCGAGATTTATGTTTTCTCATATGACAAACGTAGCTATGTGGTTATAAAGAGTTTGTCAAATCCATTGAATATCATCACTTTGCTAGAAAATAGAAAAAGTTGTAGCCGGACAGTGCGGCTAATTAATTATATAACAGAGAAACAATTGAAACCACCACCAGGATAGAGACTCATCGTGCACGGAACGCCATAAATTCCTTCATTTAGATTATGAAATCGCCCTTATGTTGATGTTCCTGGGAATAAATTTGAACTGCATCCATGATAACTGAGACATACAAATTTTAGGGAGTCCTATCTCGAAAAACAAAACTATATGCGTCTTAATTGCCAAAATGTGTACCTTTAATTATTTCCGAAAGGTGTGGCAACGGTAACTTTATATATTTTATATAACATTATACATTTTTCTTTTTCTCAAACAAACAAATAGTTCAATAATGGCTTCGTGCCGGCACCTCCACCAATATTTCTCGTTGAACATTTTAAAATAGTATCATAAAGTTCGTCTTTGAGGGTAACAAAAACATTGGAGACATTATTCGTTTAATAAACATCAACAACATTTCTTTCGTGGAATTTAAAATAAGAAATACGTACGTCGATTTATTGTGGATTTGTGCTTAGCTTGCAAAATTTCTTCCACGTTTCTCACATTCTTCTAGAAATTCACACGCAAATCGTGACGATCCCTTAAAATGTGTCATCAGAACACATCAAAGATTAAAAGTAAAAGGGAGACTGTGCGAATCTTCAAAGTCATAATCGGTAATAATTAATGGGATTGAAATTAAACTTTGAGCTGTTAACTGGTTACCTAAAGTTCTGAATCTCCAGTGAGAAAATTTTCGATAAAATCTTGCATTTTACAATTTTACTGCTCTTGAAGTGTACGTAAAGGTCGGCAATTAAAAAGGAGTCGAAATAGAAATCTTCTTTCTATATTGAAAGGTTACTGTTTTTAATCTTTCACTTGTACCGTTGCTATCATGATCAGAAGCATATCATTGTTTTGGAGTTTTGTGTGATTTTTGTCTTTTCCATTCAGTCCATTGGACTCTGGTTCTCTTGTTTATCTCAATATATCTTGTAGATTATAGTTAGGACATTTCTTTATTCTTTTTGTTGCTACTGATCATAGGTATATGTATTTTCAATTTTATATTTTCATTGAAACATACTACATTTATCCAATGTCACATAACCTACAGAATATAGAAAGTAATAAACTGTCATCACAATCGCACACATACAGATGGAAATCAATTTCAAACTCAGGCTAGTAAATGAGAAAGTCTTTGTACCAATTTACCACGCCATAATACAGATTGCAATTTCGATCAATCATAATACTGCGCACAGATATAGCATGCACGGATCCATACACTTCCAGCAAGAAAGTATCAATTCATCTTCCTCCTCTTTCTCTCTATTCCCGTCCGTATTGACTGTGGAAATAAAATTTATTACATCCTTCGTTTTTACAGTACTACACAACGACGCCTCCGCGCAAAATTCATACCGAATCGGAAAGTAGAGTTGACGAGACTTTTATTTCCGTCAACCTATCATCGTTCCACCGACCCCTAATTGCGATCCATTTTTTATCTAACGTCAAACATCATAAATGATCTTCGTCACTAGTCCAATAGCTTGACGTATTTACTGCATGTCTGGGACTGTACTATCCGAGAAAGGAGCAATTCCATCCGTAAACTGGACACTAAGGCTAACAACTCGAAAACCGGGTTTGATTTAATTAAATTTTACATTTGTAGAAACTGTTGATTTAGTGGAACTTAAGCAGTTCGTAAATATTAACATTGACTAGTCAAAAAGGTTTCTTCCGTTTTACAGATTGACTGAAGCGGACTTTACCTTATTTATATAGATATAAATTTGAAGAATGACCCAATTATAATAGAATTGAAGATTGATAAATATAGTTTAAATTTGGGCTAAACCGTCATTGATACATCCCTTAAAATTTTATACATTTCCATATACGTTTGTGACTGAAATCAAAAAAATTTCTATTTTGAGCATCTTGAGGATTTTTGCAAGAAATTGACAGGTTTAAAGATGCGTGTAAATTTTTGAAGCACTGCTTATGTAGACTAATTGAAATGAAAACTTTTATGAGCCTACAGGGGTGTCGAAAAACAAAAATATATGTGTCTTTTTCTTGTTCATAAACATGGATGTATATCACTAATGAAGATTCCATTTATAAACATAGATATATAACACGCCCCTCCTTCTCAATTGTAGTAATATCTACTAGACTAGCTAAATTATGATAAACTACCTTATAAATAACAAGGAGAAGGCAAGGTAATCGGATTTTTGTAATTTTTGATATTTATGGTACTTGTAGTTTGGACCTTGAATAAGAATATTTCGGAGTAGTTCGACGCAACGTACATAAATTACTGAGCTAATCGATTTTGAAATTTATCATACCAGCTAAATCCACTAGATATGATACATTTTTCAATTGGAAAATTCACCTAGTCGGTAACGTTCTAGTCCGGTGCTCACGAGATCGTTGGTTCGAGTTTCATCGTGCGGCATTCTTCGTTCCCTTCAAAACGCACCATTCATTCTTCTACTCATCTCAGAAATTATGAACAAACCAAATATTATAATTATTTCATTAAAATGCACAATCGGTTGATAAACAATATTTATTTTGAATTAACAACAAGGTAATAATAAAAAGTTTTTGCTTCCCATGTTTTTATGATAACCGCCACTCGTGCCACACTACGTAAAATATTGCATACTGTATATAAAATAATAGAACATTTCATTTCCTACCTAACCCCGTTCATTTTGTTTTTCTTGAAGGAACCTTATTGTTAATCCAAAATGAATATTATTTATCAACCAATTGTGCATTTTAATGAAGTATTTGAAGAATGTTCCTGCATATAGTTATTATAATATTTGGTTTCTTCATAATTTTTGAGGTGAGAAGAAGAATGAAGAAAACCTATGGTGCGTTTTGAAGGGAAAAAAGAATGACACACGATGAGACTCGAACCAACGATCTCGTCAGTACCGGAATAGAATGCTACCGACTAGGTCAGGCTTCCTATTGAAAAATGTATCATATCTAGTGGATTTAGCTGGTATTGTAAACTTCAAAATCGATTATCTCGGTAATTTATGTACGTTGCGTCCAACTACTCCGAAATATTCTTATTCAAGCTCCAAACTATACATACCATAACTATCAAAAACTACAAAAACCCGATTACCTTACCTTCTCCTTGTAAGACTAATTCTACAATTAGAAACTAAATTGTGGTTAACTCTCTTATAAGTGAATCTCTGAAGCGTTCAGGAAGTTTCTATGTCTAGTTGTTTCATCATTTAGCTGTTGATTGTTCAATGTTGGCATATTATCACAGTTTTCTCTAATTCTTTACTAAGTTTGCTACTTCTTTATCTTTACTCTTCCTTTTTTCTGCTTTATCGGCTTTGCAAGGTCCTTTGCATCACATAGTTGTTTCTTTAATTCATTATTTTGTGCCTTTTGAGATTCTAATTGTTTCAGTAAATTATTGTTCTCGTCCCTAAGCTGCGCTAATTGTTGAGCATCATCACCAGAAGCTTTTTCAGTCTTTTTAGTTCCTCTAATAGCTTATCTTTATCATCCAATTGTGCTTTCTGGTCTTCTATATGTTAATTCTTCGCATCCAATTCTTTTAATTGCTGCTTCATTTCTTTATTTCTCTCTTTGAAATTCTTCAAATTATTCTCCAAATTTTTCAACATATTTTCGAGTTCCTCTCTTCCCTTTCGTTCCTTTTCTTACTTTTTACTATTTACTTCATCGCCCTTGGTGCTAGCCAGTTTAGACCATCCTATCATATCATTCATTTCCTTCTTTTGTTTATCGATATCCTTCAAAAGCTGGTCTCTCTCGGCTTTTAAAGCATTCATTTCGTTCTTATACGCGTTATGTTCTTGAGAAAGCTCGTCTTTTTCTGATGTTCAAGCCGAAATCATATTGCCTTTCTTAGCATTTTCAGATTTAGCAGCGGTAAGGTCGTTGGATAACTTAACGTTTTGTGTTTTCAGAGCGGCTATTTCTTTACTGGTATCATTCTTAAGACCTTCAAGATCTTTCGCTATTTTTCTAGATCTTTTTGCAGTTTCTCCTTTTCAACTTTTAGTGATGCAATGATATCATCTTTGCTAGCATCCAGCTTACTTGTAAACTTGGCTTTTTCATCCTTTAACGATGAAATTAATAATATTGCCTAATTCATTATTAAATACATTAGAATATTGTTTTAAAAGGTCATTAGTATCACTAAACAATACAGTGTTTACAGAATTTATACGAAAAATTAAATTAAACTTAATGCACTCGCTTAAACCAAAAATTGGTGGTAACTTAGCATCAACGACTAAAAAATGTAGCACTATATGAGTTTGATTAAAGCAATAGTCTAATTTAACTTAATGAAAATTAAAAGAAAAATGAATTTAATGTTATCATATTTAGATAATTTTTATATATCTCAAATGGTAAAATATTAGTTTCGTCACCTGTGTCCAGTTTAATCCTTACCTTGCTCCAATTCAGTATATATCTTCGCACCAGTTTCCGGTTTCATCATTGGTCCAAGTTTGATGGATATATGGATGCTGAATATCTTCTTGGATATCTTGATTACTTCCTCCCGGTACCGCGCTAACAGGACATTTTCTTTCTTATCTTCTCTTTTGTTCTCATCATCAGGATTTCTTTTATTACAGCAGACACGTGCAGAATGGTTCTTCATTGACAAATAGCACGTTTTATTGTAAGCAGGGCATCTTCCTTTGGTATGATCATATCCACATATCTGATATTTTATCTTTTGATAATTTCCAATCTTCGTTCGAATAGTATTATTTTCTTCTTCTGGATTTAGCATCTTAGCATGATGTTTTCAAATTTCAATGGATTTACAGTAATCTCTGATTTTGTTTACAGTGAGATCACTTTTACGAAGCAGACGCTGCTGTATATTTTTGTCCTGAATACCAATTACAACTCTATCTCGTATCTTACGATTTTCAAAGGTATTACTGCAATTAACACAATGAAACATACACATTGATGTTGGTTTTTTAAATTCAATTATGTACGATTCTATGTTCTGATGATTTAAACGTTTCCATAATTGGATTTTTCTGAGGAATGAACTGTTTATCAAATAAGTCGATTACTTTTTTAAGAGTTATTTCTGTCTTATCTTCGATTTGCAATGTATTGTAAATGTCAATACCTTCATCTCCAAGCAAATTTAAGAACATGGCTACTTTAACCGACACATCTTTTTCTGAGGCTTTTCCAGACGCCTTCACAAAAATTTCAAATTTCTGCTTCCATTTTTCCCAATGAACTAATACGTTTTCATGGACATCAAGAGATGATGCAGGCTTAAACTCCATTATTTCTGTTCTGTTTCTTTTACTAGATTTCACCATGTTTTATATAATGATACACATTATGTCTATAAAATATCAATTTATGTCATGTCTAACGGTTATCATGATCAACTTAGCAGTACTGAGGGTATGTTCATAAAAATGGATCTATACGACTAGTGAAGGGTGCATTTATAAATATAGATACTATAACATTTATAAAACGTATCATCATTGATCTATAATAAAATTATTAAAAGTAACTGCCAGCGTTATTTGTGATGTCTGAATTTGCGTGAAATAAAGAAATCGACTGGAGGCCAGGAAAACAAAATCGTTGACTAATATATGTATGTAAGTACTGTCAGATTACAATTTATAGTATAACTTAGTTCAAATTTCAATTAATGCTAGATTATATTAACGTTACATCAGAGAATTTACGGTGTTCGGTGTTATGGGCTCTTACAAATTGCACAAAGAAAAGTGGTTTTAGCAGTTTAAAGAGAGATTTCCCAACACCAACCTAATATGTATGACAGCTATGCGAATAGTTAAGAAATTTCTTGCAACTGGCAACGTTCTTAACGTTAAGAAAGAAAAGAAGGCAATGAAAACCATGCCGCAACTATTGTTGCTCTTGATTCGGTGGAAGAACATCCTTAACTATCATTGAAGGAACGTGCACGTAGTTTTAATGTTAGTAAATCGGAATTACAAAGAATGTATGAAGCAAACAAGGTAAATGTATTCAAACCAAATTTGTGCACACTACCGAAGGGGTGATGAAGACCGTAGATTATTATTTTGTCTTATCATTGGGGAGCAATGTATTAAAGAACGAAATTTGTATAAAGACATTGTATTCTCAGACGAAGCATTTCTTACTACAAATCGCGTTGTTTTCTTTCAAAATTGTCCCTATTGGTCTACAGAAAATCTAAACTTTCGGATCCATTGTAGACGATAGTATTACCAAAAGGTGAATGTATGGTATGCCGTTTCCTATTGTTTTGGCATTATTGTAACTTTCTTCATAGAGGGGCGGTTAAATCAGAATGTTTATGTA
This sequence comes from Chrysina gloriosa, assembly GCA_038088585.1. Lineage (NCBI taxonomy): Eukaryota > Metazoa > Arthropoda > Insecta > Coleoptera > Scarabaeidae > Chrysina > Chrysina gloriosa. The sequence goes on from CM076089.1 coordinate 25,771,557, forward strand.
CAGATGCTTGAAAGATTTGGGGAAGAGTACTTAAATCACGTGCCGCTGACGGATGCCCTGCACATTCGACAGCACGCGTAGCTGAATGGATCAAATTGGTGTTTGGAGAAAAGTGGATAGCTAGAAATGGTCCGATTGCGTGGCCTCCAAGGTCGCCCGACCTCACAATATTAGTTTTTTTTTCTTATCGGGTCGCCTCAAACAACTGGTTTATTCTTAGCCAATAATAATAATAATAATAATAATAATAATAATAATAATAATAATAATAATAATAATATTTGAGCCCATCGGCTAAAATTTAGCATGGGTTACGTCATTTAAAGAAAGAACAATATATTATAATATATATATTATATACAATATATACAAATTAACAAGATAATACAAAAGAAACAACGTCAGTTTAAAAACCGTTCGTCTAGATACTCATCGAAAGAATAGTAACACTTGGCCAGTAGGAATTTTTTAATCCAACTTTAAATTTCTTGATATTTTCTATTTTTTGAAGTTCATTTGGCAAATTATTAAATACCTTAGTGCAGGAATAAATTGGTGACATTTCGTATAAGGCTCTATTGTGCTTGGCAAAATATAATAAATTTGTGTGACGAGTATAATAGCAGCCTTGTATATATAAATTGATGGAAAAGTCAATATTCCGTTGTCAACAAAAAGTGGTCTGCACGACTCACGAGGTCTACAGTCATATATCAAGCGCAACAACCTCTTTTGGGCTACCAATACACTGTTATAATACCCTACAGTAGAGAAATGCTAAAGAAAAAGATAAGAAACAGCGTACAGCGAATTCATATCGAGGAAATTCGTAGCAGTTTCAGACAGTTCAGACATCCCATAGAACATTATGTACAAAATGGCGACAGTTATTTCAAATAAATAATTTATGATTACATTATTTATAACAATGTTATTACGTTTTGTCAGTTTAATTTGTGAGTAAATACATACAATTTATTATGTTTAATCTAAAAAATGACGTTTTAATCAAAGTAGGTAAATCTTCCTGAAATCTTGAATAGAGCCATAATTTTTGATTCTGAGCAACTTTTCTTAGTAACACTTTGACATATCATGAACGAAAAGGGTATATTACTGTGACTATGAGATCGAATGAGATAGGGCGTGTCTAAAATGCCTCACGCTTTATCTTTTCGAGTTCATTGTCGTAGTAATCCTCTTTATTTGTTCTCGATCGCATTCCCGTGATCTAGATCCAAGATCTGCTCTGGCCAGAATGGTGTAAGAACGAAGTTCTATCCACAGTTAGTAAGCTTTCTCTACCGATAGATAGACAGGGATTAGTAAGTAGGTAAGTAGTAAACTTTGAGAATAAAACGATAAGCTTCCAAACAATTGTTAGGATATAATCAATATAGATAACAATCAATTTGTAAGACAAGTGTTTTTCTAGTGATTATTTTAGAAATTGTTGCACAAAGATCCTACGATTACATCAATTAATTACATTAACATACATCATTTGATTTATAACAAACATATATACTTATTACTGATATCACTATCGTACATTTTCTTCTAACAATTACTTATTATTCCTAGAGTTCATAGAAAATCCCATTATTGACTTTTGTTAATGAGATACGTCCAACCGATTTTTCGTCCTTTATTTTCTCACCGTAACCAGGGTTATCCAAAGCAGAAATTTCTTTTTCCCATTTTAGTCCTACAATAACGCTCGAACTCGTCGTAAACCGTTGTGTATGCTTACGGGAGCAAAAGCGAAGAATAATCCGCACAAACTACGCACTTTGTGCTTATAGTACGTAAGCCTATACGTGCCAGTTCGCGATTGAGAAACATTTTTGAAAGCGAAATTTGGGTGAATATGCGGTGGATAGAGATCGACGGACGTTTTAAATTCAGTTGTAAATAACGTTTAATCCCTTTAACTTCGATAGGAGAATTACTCGAGTTTTGTGCTACTGGAGCAGGCTAGCGACTATGTATATATATATACGTAGTTGTGTATTTAATTAGGAATGAGATTGTGCTAGACTAGGGAGGAATCGAATCGATATTCAGGTCACTTGTTGAGTTGAGAGTTCTTATTTTGAGTATTGAAATGTTGCGTTATTTCAAATTCAGCGTTTTCTAAGGAAACGAAAGAAATAATCTGAGATTGAATTTATCTAGGAAATGATGTTTCACTGAATATAAAAAACAATGTTCTGCGTTGAATATCGTAACTACACCCTCCTAGCCGTCTGGTGTACCAGAAGCGTCTAACTCACATCCCTTACTCTTTCTAATTTTTATCTACGACCTTCTCGATCAATGGTCCATCAATTCTCGCAGCTATTTCCTCTATTGTTTTTAAGGGGTAATGTCGTCTTTCAATATTTCTATTTAACTCAGAAGGATCTATACATATACGTAGCTTGTTCTTTTTCTTTACTATTACCATGTTGCTTACTACTGGTGTTGGAGTTTTTATTGGTTCTATCACATCTAGCTTGACCATCTTAGCTAGTTCAGTTTTTACCTCATTTCTAATACTGTATGGAATTTTCCTAGCAGGTTTTATGTCAAAATTTGCATCTTTCTTTAAATCGATGTCATACACCGAGTGTTCAATGGATGACATACTGATTCATGCCAAAACAGAGAAGGAACTAAACAAAAACACTCAAGAGGTATTGAATATTTAAAAAAATGCAGGCTTAAAATTAAATAAGCAAAAATGTATTTTTAATAAAACATCAGTCAAGTTCCTAGGTCACAGATTGACTTCAGATGGTTTATCAATAGACGAGATAAAAGTAGAAGCAATAAGGAGGTTACACACGCCAAAACACAAGAAACAGTTACAAAGAGCCATTGGGTATGGTCAATCACCTAAATAAATTCTTACCCAATTTGTCCCAGATGACAGAACCTCTAAGGACGCTCTTGAAAAAGGAAGTAAAATGGATATGGACGCAAGAGCAAGGAAACGCTTTCAATAAAATAAAGGAAGTTTTGGCTTCACCGCCAGTATTAAAATATTTTAATGTAAATGGAGATGTAATACTCTCAGTGGACGCAAGTTCAAAGGCCCTGGGAATGGTATTACTTCAAAAGGGTCAACCAGTCGCCTATGCTACAAAGGCTTTAGCGGAAACGCAGCAAACGTACCCACAAATGGAAAAGGAAGCCTTGGTAGTGAAAGTAGGCTGTCAAAAATTTTACGAATACTTAATAGGAAAAAGTTGATCGTTGAAACAGACCACAAACTTTTAGAGGTAATTTTCAAGAAAACACTAGAAAGAGTACCATCACGACTGAAAAGGAAAATGAAAAGAATAGTTTTTGACGTACAACAATATTCGCCTATAGTAATATACAAAAAGGTACTGACATTCCGATACCAGATACTCTAAGCCGCGATTGTCAGCATGAAGGTGAAGACTTAGATCAAGAAGAAGAATTAGAAGAACACTTGGTACTATCAATGACTGACGAATCAAAGCACACATACATTGAAGCAACTAAAGAAGACTCTGACTTGCAAGAGCTAATCAAAGTGATTCAAGTAGGTTGGTCAGACACTACAGTTAAACTAAAGGATTCACTAAAAGCCTACTTTAATTATCGAGATGAATTGTCCTACTATGAAGGATTGGTATTTAAAGGAGACAAAATTGTAGTACCCATAGCGGAGAAAAGTAAGATTCTAAAAACAATACATGAAGGACATCAGAGAATACAAGGTTGTTTACACCGAGCGAGATCGATTGTTTTTTGGAAAACAATGACCAAAGATATAATCGACTTCGTTGAACGATGTGCAACATGTCAAAGAACTTCACGAAATCACGATAAGGAGACAATATTAAATAGACATGTACCAAAACTACCATGGCAAGTAGTGGCTTCAGATTTGTTTCGTTTTCAAGGCAAAGAGTATTTGCTAATTGCTGATAGCTACCCAGGGTACTATGACTTTAAGAAACTTGAACAGTCAACATCAGCTGAAGTAATAACCCATTTGAAAACCTGGTTTGCAACATATGGGATTTCCTTAGTGTTACAAACTGACAATGGACCACAATACTCTTCGAAAGAATTTAGAGAATTCAAAGAAAGGTGGACCTTTGATCATGAAACATCAACTCTAACATTTCCACGTTCTTACAGATTGGCAGAAATTTATCTAAAGAAAGCCAAATCTTTACTGTTAAAATGCTTCAAAGATATCTCTGATATTTACCTAGCTCTATTAAATCAAAGGAACACTCCTAGAGATAACGTTCTAGGTTCCCCAAATCAAAGACTAATGAGTAGAATAACCCGAACGACAATACCAATAAGTGAAAATTTACTTCAACCTAAAATTATAGACAATGTTAGAGAACGACTGTTAATCCTAAGACAAAAACAAAAATTTCATGCCGACGAAACAGCTAAACCACCTCAAGAAATGAAAATTGGTGATAATATTCGTATGCAAATAGAGAAAAAGGAATGGCAAACAGGAACTATAAAAGATTATGCAAATAAGCCTAGATCATTTATTGTGAAAACGAAGAAAGGAACCTACAGAAGAAATTCAGCACACTTAAAGGTAACCAAGGCAGAAATAGATGAACAAAAGGAAGTAATAAAGGAAACAGACAATGACAATGGATTCAGGCAAGATATAATGGAAAGAGACAAGGCAGTACCCCAACATTCGAGTTCACCACCTGAGCAGATGACATCACCATCAACCTCAAGAACAATCACAACGCGATCAGAGAGAACTGTTAAACCAATCCAGAAATTGAATTTGTAAAAAGAAAGAAGAAAAACAGGGAAGATGTAACATATAGCAATATTACTTATTATCAAGCCAGCTATAATGAGAATGTACCATACGTCAATAGTCTAGTAGTGACATATATTTGTAGTATTATATAAAATTTGGTTTGTAATTAGAAACGTTATATAATTATTATTACTTTAATTATCATAAACGTTACAATACCGTTTGGTCTGGAGAACTCATGATTGCTGACGATCCTAAGCTGTTTCTTCTGTCGACTCCATAGGTAATTGCGTACTTCTTCAGAATAGGATTAATATCGTCTCCAGTTGGTGTGTTATCTCTAGATTATATCTTAATATTAGTAAATGTGTTCATATGACGCATACTAAAATATTGTGGTCACTAGAATACTCTTATAATATACTCACTGTCGCTCTGAAATTTATAAATTCTTTCCGTGACCTAGGTGTCTTTTTGAAGCAACTCTCTACTTCTATGGCCGTATAGGAAACATCGTTAACAAATGTTATAAGCTCTATGGCTCTTTCTTTTGTAACTATCGAGATTTCCAGGACCCTCATACCTTCCGCATTCTTTTCTTGGCTTTAATAAAATCTGGACTTAATGATTCTGTTCCTAATTGGTTCCCTTCTCATAATAGTCACATCAATTTAATCGAAACAGTTCAGAGCAGTTTCCTACAGTGTATGTATTTCTTATCGTACAAAGAATATTGAGTTAGGCATTCTGATTACGTATTCTCGATGAGTTTCCGAGAGCTCTTAATCTTAACAAAGGCTCTTAGCCACTCTGGCTGCTCGGTCCTCCTGTTTGCGGCCACGGTATTTGGTTCTGGTATTTGAGTTTTAGTGGTTGATCATGGGGATCCGGTCACTGAAGAAAGTTATCCGTTGAGTCAGATAAACGGCGTTGGGTATCTCGATGAATTCAATTTTGTCTAGTTACATATCTGTAAATTAATTTGCTTAAACAAATTTCTTTACTTAATTGTTCATTGTAAGATAGACTGCTCTTGGTCGTTGCAGTAATTGACATTCGGCATCCCGCGTATTTATCCCGTTCAAGTACCTACCATTTTTGATAAATACTCCATTCAATTAAATTTGATAATGTTTGCAACAGTTTTCACATTAACAATTACAATTCTTATTAAATATTTCTTCCGTCAAAACAACCACCCTTACTTTTAATAACTGCTTTAAAAATGTTAGGCAACCTTAAGACCAGCTTTTGTAAAATATTCTGTGGAATGTTTTTCCAGACATTTTGTAACTTCTCCCAAAATTTATTTTTTTTTACTGTGGGCGCTCTTTCTTATATTTCTATATAACTGATCCCATAATAATACAATTGGATTCAAATCACGAGATTAGAGTGGCCAGGTCATATTTATAAGGATTCCTTCTTATTCTTTTTGTTGAAGGTGAGACTTACACAGCTTGGGTGTGTGATTGGGATCATTGTCTTGCTGCAAATAAAATTGATTTCCGATCAACGTGAGTCCTGATGGGATCGCGTTATTTTTTAAATTGTCTCTATAATTTTCTTTTCGTATAATTCCCCCAATTTTATAAATATTTCCAATGCCATTGAAAGATGAACCACTACCGTGTTTCACTGTTGGCACAACACACTTCTACATCATTCTTTCACCTGCTCTTCAAATACAAACTCAGCAACTACTTCCGAAAACGTGGATTGGCTGATTCCTACATCTTGGAAATAAATTATTATTGCTATTGCTATCACTACTGAGCACATCAATAGGTCTATAATAATAAGAGCGTAGCCTTTTGAATGTTGAATACGACCGCAAAAGCAAACCAAATGTTGAAACCTTCAATCATTCAAACAGCGGACTGAGGTTTATTTTCGAGTTCATATGAATAATTCCATGATATTGCAAAGGTTTCAAATAGTTTTTGGTACCAATTGCCGCCTTCTGTATTTCAGTCAAAGGATAAGAGGTACAGTGGGAAACTAACTTCCTTACACCCAATTCATCATGCAGGATATTTTGGATTTAGATGTGTCTTAATCTTTCGATATATCACATATTGATTCTCCTTGACCAACTGACGCACAGCTTCGATGCGTTTCTAGGTTTTGTTATCCTTGGTGCATGTATTCTGGAATCTTCGCTTAGCTAGGCGTCTCCATATTGGAATTGGCAGTACCAACGGGAAATTGGTGATTGATATGGTGTTTCAATAACACGAGCAGCAAACAGTTTGAGGAAATAGGCCCTCTCCAAAAATTGTGTAAGAATTATTTCCTTAACTCAATTCTAGTTTTATCAGACGATTTCTGGATTTGCGAACTTCACTCCAGTAAAATCCATTGCTTGTAGGTTCTGGTTAGCTAAATATTACTGTTAATTTGGAGTCCTGGCATTCCATTTGTAATGCTGTGTACGCAGGGCTATATGCAACACTAGAAATACGTCCCCTTTATTTCCACGGTATCACTTTAAATTATCATATATTTGCCCTCTACGTTCGATCCCTCCCTGTATAATGTACACGTATGATCTATGCACATATACGACCACCCATAAACAACAACATTCATAGTAACTAATACAGAGCAAACAGATTATGCCGGTTAACGTCACTGCGTCGATTTTATTTGGTTTAAGATTAGATAGAAGCGCGTAACTGGGATCACTTTAATTTATTGCGTGCAATAAGTGAATTATAGAATCCTCATGATTAAAATTATATAATATGCCATAATGGTATTCGGAAAACATATTGGATTTTCGTAGGAGTGTCCCTACTACCTTTTGTCTTTTTGTTTTCAATACTGCGGTATATTTCACTGTACTTTGGGGTTTACATCTATGTAAATTCATTGACATCAAAAGGGACGAGTTTTTCTTTCTTCTAGTTATTTTCTTAGTAAAATATTGACGAAATGCAGTTTGGTTATAGTAATTTCAGTATCACTATCAGCATCATATTACATTTGCAGATGCACCAATTATTTCGCACTAGATTTCTCTTTCATTATTCATTACTAAGATTCAATAAGGTTACCTAAGGCATTCGAATATTTAAACAAGGTGATGGTAGACAGCTTCTATTAAGAATAGTAATATTTTGGTTACCATAAATATTAAGTAGTTTTGCAAAAATAAGCAAAAATTCTTAATGTGTCAAACTACTCTCAATTTTACTTTTATTAGTTTTCTGTGGCAAGTTTAGCAAATTTGCGGAAATAAATAACTTAATTCAAGAAACCTTTGTTATGTTGTCAAGATTGTATACTTACGACAGTTTCTGAGATCACTAGCCGTTCACTTGTTGGACACATGGGAGCGTCGCCTTTCATCAAATTGATTAAAATGGAGACTTACCATTTTGGAGGTATATTGCTTTTCTATTATTGATTCTAAACACGGTTGTGGAAGTGATTACAAGGTTTGTCCAAAATGAAAACCACTATTCTGGACATAGTTTTTGTCATTCGGTGAAAAATTTCTAGTCGAATTTAGATGAGGGAATACTCCCAACGGATGGAACGAATTAAACTTTCAAGTTTCATCTTTTTCATTATAATGATGGATGATAGTGATTGCAAGGGCTGTGGTGTATTTACTAACAGTATATCACATGGGTAAATTTATCGCCACACAATTGTTTACAAATAAATTCGATGACACGTATTTCGTTACTCCGAGGGCAAGCATTACAAAAATCGTAAACCAATCGATTTGCCTCGAGTGAAACACGTATGGTGAAGAATTCACCGATGTAATATAGTGGGTATCGTAGTGATGCAAGATATCAGGAAAAACAATCGAGCCACGTGCCGAATAGCAAAATAGAATGTTATGGTTATGTTATCTCACTGGGACGAGAAGATAATAGAAATGAACGAAAAGGTAGTAGACAGGAATTGAGGAGAACCGTTGTACAGTGCATTAGGATCCATTTAAATTATGCATAAATGGAGACATAAAGTGTCATTCTGCAACAGTCTTTAAATGAACGGTTTCAGAGTAATACAAAGTATCTTACTGAGAAACTGAGAAATATTTTCATTCTGATGCGCAAAAATGTGTTGTTGCGTTCCATTTATACAAGTATTTGGTTCCAAAAGGTGGTAGGTGATGACGATAGGGTTCTTCATTCCAAACGAGGTAGCCGCTTCTCAGAAGTGATCACTCTGTGGCATTAGCTCTACAAAACTGATACTGCATCACATCGGTAAACTCCTCACCACACAATTGTTTAATAACAAATGCGGTGACACGTGTTTTGCTATCTCGAAGCAAGCATTATCAAAACCGTAAACCGATTATTATTAAACAATTGTGTGGTGAAGAGTTTACCGATGATACATTGTCGATAAATACACCACAGTCCTTGCAATCACCATCAGTGTCTGCAAAAGGTTATTGTGTGTGTTATAGTCTAATATGACTATTATTTTCTTCCTGTCTCGTAATATTTTCTCTATTGAGAAATTTTCATTATCTTCAAGTATTTGATCTTTGGTTTTCCTCTGGCCCTATGTTAGATTGACGTCCAACTATATACTTTCCGAATCGTAAGTGCTTCTGGTCGCGTTTTAGTAAGTTGTAACCATCATAGTCTTTGTGATTTTGTATATTTGACTACACATCTCTACCTTCCTTACATTTCTAACCTCGTGATTCACAAGCGACCTGCTGTTTTGTCAGAATTCTCTTATGTATTTTCCTTAATTTTTCTTACCGGATGGGCACATTCTACCATATATTGAGTCTTTGATCTAATGTCTGATTGATAAATTCTTAGTTTTGTGTTTTGCTAGCTTTAGGTTTTGTAATAACCAATGGTACCGCCACTACGCCTTATTACCTGATTATATTATTTCTGATATTTATATGCCTCTGTTACTGAAGCTATTAGCAAGGCTCCAAGATGTTTTCTAATTTGTGGTTTCGAATCAGCGTTTTTTCCTGTACGCGATATCCTTGTTATATAACACATGTACTTTACTTGTTACTTGATTCATTTCTACCATTCTTTTTTGTCTTCGCTTTTAATTATCAATTCTTCTTTTTGTGTTTTGCTATCAGGCAATGCTACTAGGATAGGCAATGAGCTCTTTGGTGCTATGGATTATTAGTTTCTTCAGCGAGCTGCTTTGAATTGCGTCTTCTAAGCCTTCATTGAAGAGTGTAGTTCCCCATTTTAAGGTCAATGAACACATGTAGGAGAAACTGTCAAGGTTGTGCCTCTTTTTTGTAATTTTACGTGCATTAAAGGAAATTGGTTACAGTTTGTAAGTTGCAACTATGTTTGTCTAATGAACAGATAAATAAAGAGGAATGCATAGCTTTGAAAGTTTTTCTTCCATGTGTTCACCAGTCTTTACTTATTTTCATAGGGATTACGTTTGTTAGTCCTGTGCTTCTTTGAATTGTTGCACATGAGTTATTTAGTCATTCTTCCAGCGTCTTTTGATCTCTGCTTTAGTGCTAGATTTTATCTTTAATTACCAGTTCTTGGGATCTAATTCTTACTGTGTTGCCTTTGGTTCTTTTGTCTTTAGCAATTTGTCTAATTATTCTTTATACCTATATTTCTTCCTTAGTCAGGCTGTGACTAATGTAACTGCCCGTCTTTTAAAGTTCCTCAATGCGCTTTTAGTTTCAATAACATTCTTATTTCTTTCACGTCCTTTATTAGATTTTACACCAATTTAGTTATTTGGTCTGATTTAACATCTTCTTTGTATTGTTTCTTAGTTAGCATCTTATGGTTCTCTTGGTTCTACTGGAGATTTCTTCTTCCTCGTCTCAATTTTTTCGTTCTGGTAGATGTAATCACAGCCAATTTTAAATTCAGACGAGGTTATCAGTTTATTTGTGAATGTTCACAGTTTTATAGTTTTCAAAATGTTACAAACTTAATAAAAACAGCGTCCACAAAGTTCACTTGAATTTCCGTCGAAATGTCTATGTCCAGTTGTTCTTTAACTTTTCGTTTTTTTCACTTTTCATTCTCCATTTACGTTAAATTTTCTCTTTTCTCTACTGCGAATTAGCCATTTTTCCTTTTCTTTAAATTGAGATGGCTCTCGAGCAGATGATTATATTTATTCTAGATTTTGCAATTTTCCGTATCTTCCATCAAATGTATAATCGTTTTGGATCTGAGAAATATGCTATGCAGCGAAGGGTAGAAGATATAAAATGTCGACCAAAATTTCCCAAGTGTACCGAATATATTGTCGTAACTATAGATGTTTTGTTGTTAAAATCTACACTGATAGAAGATTGAGGAAATGGAGAAACATTTGGGAAATCAGCGAGTACGAAGAAAAGGAAGAAGGAAAAGAAAGAAAGAAAAAGGTCAGCAGCTAATAATGATCTGTTATATTTATCATTATGTTGTTATCAAATTTGCTCTACTCTATCAAGATGTTTCAAATTTTTCTGTATGAATTGGGGGTGTCTAGTAAAAGTAATTTACCTTCTCATAATTCCACTTCTCACGAATATCTTACTGACTATTATTTCCTGCTTCCATATCATTCTTTCATCTTTGCATTCGTCTTTCTACTCAACAGTATAGTTGAGTGTAATAGTATAAATCTAACTTAATTACCTTTCCCAAAAGCAAATGGTTATTATATGGTTTCTATATTTTATCAGTACTGGTTTAGATATGCTCACAGCATTATGAAGGCTAAAATAGTATTAAGTGCGGGTGGTAAATATGTTTTTCATATTTATTTTCATCTGCAAACTTTACTTCTATAGTTAGTATGTTCTCCTTTATCCATTTTTCATGTTTAAAGCACACACTTAATTCAAATGTACGATAGCAGAAAATATTAGCTAGCAACTGCACTGCACTTTTATGAACATATTGTCTAGCTACAGTGCTATTGTAAGATTTGCTATGAATAAAGTATTAGATATGAATGCCAAAGCAGCAATAGTCGAAGCCCAATGAACGTGAATTTTGAGTGCCATTCTTCCGTATAATGGCGAATTGAATTTTGTAAGAGTCTGGAAAATATAGTCGAGATATAAGAATGTTTTTTACATACTCTGGAAAGCGCCCGAGAATATAAATTGAAATTAAATTATTTAAAGTAAGAAAATGGAGGTGTTTATGGAATTTAATACGGTTTTATGAGGCGTTAACAATATCTTTAAGGTTCCCGTAAATTCGAAGAGGTGTTACAAAATTGTTGAGGATCTGAGATTTAATGTAGTTTAGAAAATAACCTTCAATGTGTTTTTTAATTTCACCATTTCACGTGAAAAAATATACAGGGAAGCTTTTGTTTTTTATTACTTATTGATGTTTATAAGAATCGATGCCTCAGAACAAAGGAATAAACCAATAAGTATTACTTCCCGAGGAATCAACGATGTCAGAATACATTATCGCTAAATATGCTCTTTCAGAGAAACCTTCTGTTATACAGGGACCTTTTCCTTTATGATGCTGGAACAAAGGATCAGTTAGTGCCTATAAATACAGAAAAATTGACACATAAAACTTCGACATTTCGAATATCGAAGCAAAAACCAAATTTAAGACAGACATTGACATGCTCATGTAGTCTCTTATTACTTATTTTACGGTGAAGTATTTTCTATAAAAGTTATACAGCCCATAAGTCCGATTCTACTTTTTAAAATGAAGTATCGTCTATATCGCCAGGTATTTCACATTTTCATTGAGTTTTAAATAGTTAAACAAAAATGTTCGTCTAAATTTTAACTAACTATATCCCATCCACCTCATGTGACCGAGATAACTTGATTTGTCTCGGAGAAACTAAAAGCAAACGCAGTAGATATAACTGCTTCAAATTGCTTAGATACACCTTCACGCTTACCTATTTCCTTTAAATTCGTTAATGTGATTTTCCTTTCAAATGGATTTAATCGCTGAAAGGAGTTCTAGTGTTGTTAGGATTTCCAAATTAAGGTAGTGCACTTGGAGACTGGGGCACAAAATGCAACCCGCTCGAAAGCTTTTGGCGAGATCGAATAAACTAAGTTGCTTTAAGGAACTGGCGCATCCGACGAGATGAGATATTTTCTCAAATAATTCGCGAATAGAATGAAGTGATAAGCGAGATTTTCTTGGATAGCTGCATTTAGGAATTAGATATCTTATATCAGATAAGACGAATATATACCATAAGCAAGATGGTAAGCTTCTAAAATAATATTGGACTGTGTGGATAGTTCCAAATATATACTTCTACAACAAATTTACTATCCTTAGTAGAGACAGGCAATTACGGACGAAGTATCGCGGGTGAATTTGCTCGTGTTGTTTTTTGACTTTTCTTTTCCCGAGTTGTCGGAGTACGTATCCAGAAATACCTAAACTAACATAATGAATTGCTTAGTTATCAGTTTCCATCAATTTTATTGAAGCAAAAATTTTACATATTCGTTATTTCTGAAAAAAGTGTAAGCGAGTTTAATCCCATCAATTTACAATCAGACATAAATTCTGCTTTAAATTAAGTAATAAAACACCCCTCGTTTGTATACAAACAAAAGCCAAAAAACGAACGCTTGGTAACCGATAAATAAGTATACCAACATTATAACACAATGTCGCACCGCGGCATGTCTTGTCTCGACCATTTTACATATTCATATCACGACTTTCTGTATGTTTTGAATGACTGAATATGATAAATTCGTATCGTGACGTGCGTTTGTCAACGGATATTTGTATCGATATCTACATACGTTCAAAATGTGTACAAATGGACGATTTGGCGCGTTCGTGAATTGCATGGATGTTGGCGCGCTAAATATGACCGTTAGCGATCAACCGAACAGCAAAAATCGACTGAATGGAGCATTGAGATTTCAGGATTTCAACTCTCGGTCGATATGAATACTTGCGGTAATGAAAGCTGACGTTACAGGTAGACTGCATGCCCTTAGTTAATGGAAATTTGAAACAAGTATTGGTGAAAAACGGACCGCGGATTTATTGAATAGAAAGTTAAACAAAAATATTTTTAGGATATGAATAAATAGATCTGGTTAATAACATATATACAGTAGAACATCGATTATCGGAATCAATCAATAATTTGAATATCAATTAGTTGGAAAGTAATATATAATAAATATCGTTACTTTGTGCATCGAAAAGCGTGTATAACGTCAACGCTGGTATTTTTTTGTTAGTCGTTGCGTTTGTCCAACATTTCCTATACTTTCAAATGTCGAGTTGCGCTTTTATGCTGTTTCAGTTAATCTAAGATGTATTCTTTCTCACATCGTTTTGTTTAGTCTTTCTTTAATTTTATTAGTTTTATTTTTATAACGGCTGGTTTTCTGCTAATTTTAATGCGGGCACCAAGAAACAGCAAATGTTTTATTCATTGAAACAAAAACAGAAATTAGACTAGACGAGTACTAAATAACATTTCCTACAACAATTTTTAGTATCGGAAAAGTAACATCATTTTAAATTATGCAAAATTCGGACGCAAAGAAAATGCGATAGAATTTTTTGAAGAATAAATTTACTGTGTCTACTTATAGTAGATATATTCACATTTTATTTTGGTTTACCTCTATATCTGTAATACTATTGATGCAAAATTTGTATCCTAAATTATAAATGAAAGTAATTTTGATATGCACGAATCATTGTTTGTAGTAAATTCATAATCGTATGTTCGATTATCCAAACAGGTCTATACTAGTTCCGATAATTGATGCTCTCCTGTAATTTGTTTTTAAATTTTTGTTTATTAGGAAAGATGGATTGAAGATGATTTTTGCAATGATAAACGATATGTGAGAGAGACCGCATTATATGTTCAAGATTTGACTAAAATATGTACATATATGTCTTAAATAGGAGCAAAATATGTTGAGAATATTCCTAAAATATATAGAATATGTAAAATATGTTTCAAAAATATTTTCAATATCGAATATATTTTGAAGTAACAAGGAAAAGAAACAAACACTAAGAAAATTTAAACGGATTTAATTAAACAGATACCCATCACTTACATTACAGTAAACTTACAGTAAACATTACATCCCTTACTGTAAGAACAATTCAAAATCAAAAGTTTTTCAATATTTTCAATAGTTAAATTACGTCTCCTATCCGTTAGTAGCGATTTGTACGTTGAAATACTTCGTTCCACGTCAATTGATGTGATTGGTGCATATTTTAAAACATTAACAACTTTCGGATTTAAATGGATTTCAACAGCAAAATCGCCATGGAGAGTATGGTTTGCTTGTTGCAACAAACTTAAACCGCTATTTCTTTTTAAAATATCATTAAATTTTTTATTTATTCATTGTCCTATTTTTCCAGAAAGTTTCTGAAGTTTTTCTTTCAATTCGTCAATCAAATGAAGAGACTCTTGTAACGGAAGTCCTCCGCTCCCGGGAGTTTCAAGAATAGCAATAGTTTTATGAATAAAATCATAATTTGATTTAATGAAGCAAAGTTCATGGTACACTGGATTATTTTCTAAAATTGATTTGCACTTTGAAATTGCACCAATATCTTCCTCTTCTAAACATAAAATAAGTTCTTTAATACGGAAAACATTTTCTGCATAAAAACTGGCAGTTTTCAATCGTGTCCCCCATCTTGTCATTATTGGTTCCGGTGGCAAAGGAGTATTAGGTAATTTTTCTCTGTAACACTGAATTCTTAGAGGAGATTTTAAAAATATCTTCATTACGTTACTAATTAAACCATTAACTGTAGGAAATGAATTTCTAATATTTGCCGCCGCTCTGTTTAAACCGTGTGCTAAACACGTCACGTGAATTAAAGTGGTATACTAAGTTGTTGACCAGCTTTGACCATGTATGACGCAGCATCGGAAAGCATGAGCATAATTTTATTAGTTGGAACAATGTCTGGATTATCGGGAAGGAAAAATTCATGAAAGTCTCATCATTGTTACATGGTTAGCTTTTTCAATTTGTTTACACCAAATCAAATACGATTTGTCAGGAGTGTCGTTATTTAAACAACCTATTAATAAATTTGCCATATAGTATCTAACTATTACTTACAGTTTGCTTGATTTCATTAATTATATCTTTATATACATTTGTAACATAATTCTTCCTTAAAGTACTTTCGTTTTGTAACTTATAAAGTGGGATATTAGCAGAAATTAAAGCTTTGATTAATTTCGAATTAAATACTTGTTGTTCACTCTGATTTTCTGGAGATCAAGATGGACCTGCTAGTGATTTTGTTTATAAAGGTCAGTCGAGAGATGTTGAGTAATTTAGGGATCTTTTTCTCACATTGAATTTATAAAAGAAGAAAATTATAGTAGAGAATGTATACACCCGCTTAGATATAAGGTAAGAAAATGATTTTGAAATTCAAGGAACATATTTCTATTAATGAAAATAATTTTATTCAGCAATACAAAGCAATTTTTGAAACCAATTGTATGACAGACTTAAGGCTGGTTTACATTGGTATAGTAAATGGGTTAGTTACTTGTACCATCAGCTTGTAAGACAGCTACTAACCCAATGTAAACCGGATAGGCACATACTAGTACAAATACTTGTACCAGCAGCCAGGACAGGAAAGTGAATAGCCCGCCGGCTATTCACTTAGCCACTAACCTTTCCCTACTATTACATTCCCGATTGTTCTGTCGACTAATCTCCAAACTATCCCGGTGGAAACCGTTTGCGGAAAGTATAGACCAGCTAGTCAGACAGTGAATATCTGTATCGCGTTTTATTTTCTGTGACTATTTATATTTTAAAACACGAAACCGATACTGAAGGGTCCTGTAGCTGTTTCCTGTTGCTACAAAGTTGGGTGTAATTTCAAGCTTGATTCTAGCTGGTATAGCATTTGTCAATATTGTGTCAGACTTTTGGATTGCTGGAGAAACTTTATTGAGTAAAATGTCAAATTGTTCAGGTGTCAAACGGAGGCACAAACGATATTCTTTGGGATCTTCTGTAGAGAGTTCTTTTAAAAGAAGTGCCGATGCTCGTCTAGTATTCTTTCTACCAATCCATTTTCTTACCCACAACCTTTTCGAACGACAATGTTTCTCCTCAATCACATTATTCATTTCTTTAATCAAACATTCGGAAATACGCAAAAAAACTTTTTAAGTCGAATATGTTGCTGGATTCGAGCTTGGAACGACAACAAATACGCCCGCGGAAAGGATTCATCCTCTTTCTACGATGGAACAACTGGTACTGGCAAGTCAAAAAACACATTCGAGGTGTAGACACTTACTTGTCTGCTGTCTAGGTAAGTACACTAGCTAAGCTACCTACTTGTACAAGTAACTGTCTCACCTACTGTACCAATGTAAACCAGCCTTTACAAGCTGATGGTACAAGTAACTAACCCATTTACCATACAAATGTAAACCAGCATTAACTGTTAGTATCAGTGTTTAGGTAAGAAAATACTGTAGGATATAATCCTTGTCGTATAATTTATTTATTGTGTCTTGTAATGGCAGACCAAACATTGCCGTCCATTAGTATTATAGCATATTAACTGAAGAGAGTAGAATTTTCCAGTGATGTGCTTGCGTTTTATATTAACAGACCACGTATACATGGTTATTAGAACAAATATCTATGTTTTGTTAATGTTAATGCAAAAAGTTAATGATTCACTTGTACAACTACTTGGTATACACGTACAATGTAATAATTTGCTTGAGCATTGTGTTACCTTTTTTTTGTCCGTATTAAATTATAACGAAAAGGATTAACGTACTTTCTTGGTTTCTTTCAGGGAAATTATTCTTAAAGAATAATAACTCAATCTTTTTGAATGACGAAAAGCTTTTAAGCATCATGCATGAAATTTCAAACACCCTCGTAAGAAACCAACTTTGATCATCGCTGTTCGTTATGTGACTATTATATCTTTTAGTATTCTGATGAACGTGTGCATGCGATGATACGATTTATTGCTTCCATTCATTTTAAAAGGCCGACATTAAGCATATTTACCTGTGGGCCGCGTCAAACACGCTTCGCGAACGTTTCGATCGTTCGATGGCAAAGCGCATTAAACGGTGTAATCTGATGAGTTCGCTGGCATTACGGTGTGTCAGAGGCAGATTCGGAGGCGTCTGTGCTCACACCGGTGATACACGTACAAGTATGTGTTTTTGTACAGGCAACTAGAGAAGGATTTTACTAAAAAAATTACATAAAATAAAGTTGAATCTTAAGTCCAAGTCCTCTGAAGTTTTAAAATTTTCGTGTGGATTTGACGTTTATTTTGTAGTTGCTAAAAAGAATGAAGGTTTTTTAACAGTGTAACATTCTCATTTTAGCTGTCGTTTTCTTTAAAACTTGGTCTTGTGTATTGTTCTGGGCTTCTTGAGCAAAATACGGTATGGGGAAGTTTGGATCGGCACTTGGTGAAACATATTATGTCTTAATCGATAACGTGATGTGTGAAGAGTAAGGAGCGGTCAATGATAGCAGTCAGTTGCTGTTGACAGTATTGTGATGCATTCGTCACACATAACACTATCGATATAGCTATTGGTACCTATTTTTTTACAATGTATAAGGAAGGAATGTGTATCACTTTATATAAATGGGATCAAGATGAATCTACTCTTATCGATCTTGTAAGTACATTTTAAAATTGTGGCCCTCATTTCTTGAATAGCATTTACTAAATCGTCCGAATGTTTTAAAAGGAGATCAAAGCACTATTAGAGGTTCTTTAGTTACATGTAAAATTTCTTTTAAGATTTACTTTGCAGATTTGGGTCTGTGTCTTATCCTTGCTCTCTTTTAGAAGGAAATTATCACCGTCGTTTTCCCTTCGTCGGTTAAGTCGTTTGAGTATTGCTGAATGTATTAACATGCTCTACTTTGGGCTCTCAATCATATTGTATGTTACCTGATATTTACACGATATATATATTGATTTATTCTGATTCGTAGTAACGGAATTGACTTTGGAAATTATAGTATAGACACCTATATCCATTGAAAATTTATTTCATTGCATTTTCGTAGCACACTGAAGCAAAAACGATTGCTTTCCTAATGAAAATCTCCCAAATTATCACTTCATACGGTAAAAACAGAATCTTGCTTAATTATTTTCGAATGAATATTTTGCTGTCTACAGTTTCCGAAAGAAGGCTTTATTAGACAAATAGTTCGTAATATTTTTCGACAATAGAAGGTCACAAAAAACAAAATACATTTTACATTGGGCTCATACACTTTTGTGGTTGACTACTTATCTTCACAGGCGAGAGCTTATACCTAAGCGGAACAAGTTGTTGCATAACTTGATAAAGCGTATTTACATATAAAATAATCAGCGATGCATTTCCATATTTAACAATGGATGGATGGATTAAGGCTTGAACGTGTATGTGTGTTTGCTATAATACAGAATCCAACACTAACTTGTTTTCCTGGTTCGTTCTCCGTGCATCTAACTATAACTTTAAATTTAGGTGCCCTACATTTTGACAAACGGAAGGATAAACAGGTAAAGAAAGCAAAAGAAGTTATTTCAATTTGAACTCCATAAATTTTCGCTTAGTCAGATTTAAAGGTTTACATTTACTTAAAACGTGAACTCCGCAATTATTGTTGTTTGTTCTTTTCACATTATGTTACATCTAATAGTAGTTTTGCGTAGATATTTTAGTTTTAGTTTTGCTCCGATCAGAATCTTCATCAAACAAAGACGCGTTTCAGCAAACATTGCAACATTCTGAGTATAAAATTAATCATTCACTGCTCACAACCGTCGATATTACTAATTTGATTACACGTCTGCTTCCCACTTCAAACTCTACGTTGGTCTAAATTACCCATAAAACAACTGCTTAATTGCTTATGACGTTCAGGAGTGATGATAGATATATGGATTTTGTAAGTCCGAGGAAATCTTAAAATCTGTTTTCCTTTGAGTTAGAGTGATTAATCAAAATCTGTTCCAAATACTTTGGCATCAATTATTAAATACAAGGACTGAATTTGATATCGTTTTTTAATGTAAAAATTCGGGATCTAACCGTGAATGTTTTAATAGCCTTTAATAGCTAAAATGCTGATATTGGCCTTTCAGAGTGTATTGGTAATTTAAGCAGTAACGTTTAATTAATACAGTCGATATAATTTCTAAGCATCTGCAACTAGTAGATGTTACCATTGTTTACAACTTCTGGAACGATCAATACAAACAATGGAACGCTTGTGTAATCGAAGCTTACGCACAGGTACTTAGACAAATGGAAATGTGGAGACAATGGGAAAAAGCTCTGTGCGATGAATTGAAAAAGTAAGTGAATGGATTTCCACGCCATGCATTTTGACTCTTATGTGCCTTCATTTTGTTCAATAATAAACCAAAGTGTAAATATCAAAGATTTACAAATAATTAAGATAATAATATGGTCAATTGGCACTTTAGAGATTTTAACCGAAGGAACAGACATAATGAATAGATGGAGAGTATACTTCGAAGAGTTGCTAAATGAGAACGGAAATCTAAACAAGAGAAGATGAAATGGGAATCAGAACACATAGAAAAGAAGAAGAGTTAGATGGAATTCAGAAGGGGAGTGATGGTAGAAGCAATTGTACTGATGAAGAATGGTAAAGCGCCCCGACATGATAAAATAACAACGGAAATGTTAAAAATGATGGACGAAGAGGGCAAGAAACTATTCCTGAAAGTACTTACTAAAGCATGGAACGAAAAGACAATACTTTAAGACTGGTAAGTGGTAGCAATAATACCAGAGTTCAGAAAAATACACACATTGAATAAAAATCTCGTTCATAAATGTAAACAAACACAGCTCAAAGCAACCAATTATATTTTTCTACAGGTTGAGACGTTACAGCAACGTTACATTTCATAGAACGGATGGTATGGACTTGAACTATAAATACACTCGAATATGTGTGGTTCAAGTGTGTTCCAATCGAACAATACGTGAACTACTCATGTTCGTGTACGCAACCAAATATTAAAACAAAACACATTCATGATTGTGTTCGGCACCGTACAAAAATTAAAGCCACACATAATTGATATGAAAATAAAAATATGTGTTGGTTTTATTTGAAAAGTACATTGTATGTATGATGTGTATTTAACACTGAATAATACCGATCTTTAAAAAGGTGACCCAAAAGAGTGTAACCATTACCGAAGAATAACACTACTAAGCAATGCGATGAAAGTTTATGAATGGATATTAGAAAGAAGAATGCGAAAAATTACAGAGAAAACACTACATGAAGCACAAAGTGGATTCAGAAAAGGGAGAAGTGCACAAGCCGCATATCCACATTGAAACAAATCATTCAGAGGATTTACAATAAGAAGGGAACACATGCATGGTATTTATAGACATGGAGAAAGCCTTTGACCGAGTTAGAAGGGAAGAGATAAGGGAAAGCTTGAAAAAATAGAGGAGTTGGAGGACTATTAATAGCAGCAATAAGAAGCTTGTACGAGGATAATGTAAACTATGTGATAACTAGAAATCAACAATTTGAAATGTTGGCAACAAATGAAGGACTTAGACAAGGAAAAGTAATGAGCCCAGCACTATTCCTAGTCTTCATAGACGAAATAATGCAGAAATGTAGAGATAGAGTGAAGCCATTGCCTCTAGGATACAGAGAAATGATACCTATCAAAATATCAGAATGTGCGTACGCTGACGATATAGAGATTTTGGCAGGGAACGGAAGAGACCTACAAAATAACGTGAATATATGAAAAGATACATTAAAATAGTATGGAATGTCAATGAACCTAGAGAAAACCAAGATAATGGAAGTAGGAGAGAAGGCGGAGATGTTAATAAAAATAGATGATAAAGAAATTGAAAGATGAAGGAGTTCGAATAAAAAAGAAAGCGATGAAACAAACATAACGGAGTGTATCAACAGCACCAACAAACTATTTTTGTCAATCACTGGAAATTTAGTGCCACTAAAAGAAATATCGAGAGAAACAAAAATGAAAGTTTTTAAAACAGTATATGGACCAGTACTAACATATTGTTGTGAATGGTGGAACATGGGGAAGAGATAGACAAGGAAAAAATACAGCCACCTGAAATGAGATTGGGAAATGAGAAAAGAGGATAAGAGGAGTGATATTGAGAGACATAATCAGAAATGAAAAAATAAAAGAGGACTTTAAAATAACCCTCATAATGATTATATCAAAAAGAAATAACTGGCATGGTAGGGACACATAACAAGAATGGAAGAACAAGGACCAGTAAAAATGATCTGGGAAGCAAGGGTGGAGAGAAAGAGGCACAGAAGAAGACCGAGAAAAACATGAGAGCAAAACATTGAGGAGATATTGAAAAAGAAGAACTGTACCTATAAAGAAGCCCGAAAACTAGTGAAAGACAAAAGGAGTAATGATTTGTATCTGTTGTCTCTCCATTTTTTCTATTTATCCTTTAAATTTTGTTTGTTCATGTGAAAGTGTCTACTAAATATCTAGAATTTTCATAAACTATGAGATGCAACTGATAGAGGGATTTCAACATGTACATGTACAAGAAAGGGTGGGCTTTCTATGCTAAATAAGTTTGGAAGTTTGTTGTGACACTGGTTTATCGGAAATTTGCAGAAAACTTTGTTTTTATCAATCTCATAGTATCCTAACTTGGCATCAATCTTTCAAATTATATCTTTAGAAACCTAACGCGAATGGTCATACGAAAATCTCCAAATAACGAACGCGAACTCTTCTTCCACGGAGTAATATCCTCGTCGAAATGATGAGCGACGCGCATGTCAAGCGCCTATAAAGACGCTCTTTGGGCGCCGCGACGATCACAACCCGTGTGGGCTTTACCTGTTACGGAACTAAGAACACTGAAGAATACATACACACACCATATCAGCCAATCAAGCTTAATCAAAAAATCCACGCCGCTTTTCCGATCCACAGCCGGTTCGTGCAAGTGTCTCTCGATCTTTATTAGTATTAGCATAATTTCCGAAGCGAGCGATCCTAGAGTGCCCGCGACGAGGACATACAAACTCGAAGAGAAGCACGTCGCTTCGACTTTTGGCGAATCCTAAGCGTTCCGACAACCTGTTGAACCTCTCTCGCATCGTTTAACGTCCTACAGGAAAGAAGGTAGGTCCGAATATTTTTCTATATTTTTATGCCGTTGATAGGTCAGTTCTCAAGGTAGTAGTTATTTGGTGTGAGAAAATTATGCTTCCTATGTGTAAAAATTTTAAAATATTTTATATTACGTTCAAAAAATTAAAAGTAAGCAAATCTTCCTTTTAATGCTTTAAACGTCAAAGATATTTGATTATATTTAAGTTGTTGATCAGTGTAACATAAAAAATAGGTTTCGTATTGGGAGAATTAACATTGTTGTCGAAACCTATTACTAGATGGATTAATTTCAAAGTAATGAGAACAAATTGGTTTATTGTAATTGATTTATACGGTCGGGTCGTTTTGAAAATAAGTTCTATTAAGCGTAATGCCATCGATTCACACTTCATTTAAACAGATCAAAATGTTATCACTACCCAGCAGTCTAAATTCGAAACCACCTTATATTTGAGTCAACCAAACCAAACCAAACATCATTTACTTAGTTTAAATATTAATACGAATTAAATTAACCTTATTTCAGTCACATTTTTTAAAAATAGAAACGAGTATTTCCAGAAGTGTTTCCAAAACATCCTACTCTATCTTGTTCCCACATATTTGTAGATACAGTAGCTCTGACGTATTTTCGCTAATATGTGTTTTACCAGAGAGAGAAGTTCTCATTCCAATGCTAAAATGCTTGGGATGCATTTTATTGGTATTAATCATAAATTGAGAGCTCACTGTTTTAATTGTCAGAACGTTCAATGCTAATCTGCAGATGGATTCCTAAATGTGGAAATTTGATGTCCAAATTTATTAAAGGAATATTAGTGCGGTGGTGTACCTCAATAGCGAAATTGAATCAACATATGTATAAAGAAACAAGCATTCAAACCACACTAATTTGGTGTTTCACTTACTGTTATATCTTTACCAATAAGAATGTCATAGGATTAGTCATAAGATAGCTATGAGAATCAATATATGAGAAATTAAGAAGGAGATATAAACCAAAAAAATTCGACGCTTGATGATGATGAGTAGAAACTTTTGTTTTTGAAATGAGGTTTTTCCTGTTTTATATATTAATAGCATCCGGATACGATTAAGCACATTATAAATTATTTTACTAAACCAATGAAACGAAAAACGAAACATAATTTTGTGGCTTGTCTCTTGATGCGGAAATCAAACATTTGACTGATTAGAAAAACAGAACAATCTTTGTTTTTGCAGCTATTTTAGAAGGAAGAGCACTCAGGTTCTGTTGAGAACCCCACCGAAACGACTGATCAGCTGAAGGATGAGCTCCTATCTTCCTTAGGAAGGAGTAGACCGTCTCTGGCTGAACATGCCTTATGTTCAGATATCTGTGATCTAAGTATAGAAGCCTGTTGTTAACTAAAGCGTCGCAGCGGCATACTAAGTAGTCGGTAGTTTCATCTACTTGATTTAAAATCTGTTCTCAGGTGCATTGCTAAGCCTAATTTTATGCAAATGAAAGTTGATGATGGTTTATGGTTTTTGGTCTCATTGTAACTCAAGGGTAGATTTTGAGGCAGTATGTTCACGAAACTTTCTTCCTCCACCAATGTTGTTTAGTGATTTAGAAAAGCAATTGTTTCCAATTTTCGGATTTTCTTCTAGTTTGCCAAATTTCGAAACAATGGTTCGATATTTTAATCTATTCATGATAAAACCCTTCATCTTTTAATTTCAAAAGAATTTCAAAATTTATAACCGTTTGAATAGATATCCCACCTTCTAGAAATTACTTCTTCTATTTCCGTTTTAAGTAGTTCTTGTAGACATACTTTTCGTCAGGAATCAAAGTTTTGATATTAAGATGTAATGTCAGATTACTACTCGAAAAGATTGGGGTATCTTGGAAAAATAATCGATCTCCTTAAAATCGTAATAGAAAATGTAGATCATAGTAACCGATTCATTCTTGAATCAGCAATACCAATCGCGAGGAAATTTGAATAGATATTAGAATAATTTGTGCTTCCCATGTTATCCCAAATCAACCTCATCAGTGTTCTTGGAGCGAGTCCGTTGCTATGGACGGGCATTTTTGTCAGTATTATTCAAAATCTAGTTTATTATTGCCTTTATCGTTAATATCCATATATAAAAATTTCGAAATAAAGAGCTAAGAGCTCTAACTTAGAAGTGGTCAACTCTCAAAAATGCAACTTTAAACGAGAGGGTTTCGTTGATAACAGAAATCAATCTTATTTCAGTTTTTGGCCGTTAATACTATCAAGATTCTAGTTTTCGAGAATAATTCGAAACAATTGTGTTCAGGGAAATATATTCGCTTGGAATGTTAGAAACGTTGTATTGTTCTATTTTTTAAGTTTTGGTACAACAGCAAATATTTTATTTGCTATTTTTTATCTAAAGACATTTTTTATTTGTCTAGAAAGGCTTGGCATACTTTCCATACAAGTTTCAATTTTCCGCCATATTTAATCCCTTTTATGCTACAATAGGCTAAATCGTCTTTTGTCATATATTTTCCGTTTCGCAATGGGGATGAAATGTGCCTGAAGTAAAATATCTGATCCCTTCTATATTTGTAAGTATAGGATTTTAGTTTAAACGTGGAGGAAAAATATCCGCTAGACTTTTAAAGATACATGCTTGTTTTCCTACACTGCTATTAATAACTTCTTAAATGATAAATAAGGTTTAATAAAAGAGTGGATGACGTGTTATCATTAAGTACTGTAAACCGGACTCACGCTGTTACTCCTTCGAACTTTATTATTTAATGATAACTTATCATTGATCATCCACTCCTTTATCAAACCTTAATGATAAATAATTAACAGGAAATTTTTCAAAACTTTATATATTGGAATAACAAACTCAGTTTCGATAATTAAAAGAAAACGACGCGGCTAACAACGCAGCAAACCGCAGTTAAAAAATTCAAGCTTGATCAAAATATGTGACGTAACGATTTGTATAAAATTACCAATAAAAATTTAAAATTTTCTCTGAATAAAAATATACGACCTCACTTAAAAACCTCTGCAATGATTTTGTCGAAACCCGGACCAAAATTTAAATGATATACAAAGTTAAATTCAGTTCTAATTAGACCAATATATATTCAAATTATCTTTCATTCTCATTTGGATATCATTATCTCGGTGCAATTCAAACATTCGCTAATTTCCTTTACTTATCCTTAATAATTGTGTATTTAATTGGAAAAAGGTTACTGGGTCACCGTGAGCCTAGAAAAATCTGAATTAATCTTTATTTAATGTCAAAGTTTAGGTTTGTGGGTGGAGATCGTTTTTGGAGGAATAGCTATAATTTCTGACGTCTTACGGGTAAAAACCCAATGCATTATAATCTCGAAGATATTTAATTCGAAAGTCAAACGCATTGACTCCATAAAATAAATATTTATAAATTTTTATAAATTAAACTTTTGATGTGTAATTTTGACTAAATTATCCCTATTTTTATCTGGAAGATCCACAATGCAGAATTTAGTAGTGCAATTTTAAACATTGATGTACCTCGTGCGCTGTAAGAAGTGCATTTATCGTAGCATACGGATAGTGATTTGGCACAATTTATGTGGAAGACCTAACACCGTCTGCAAAAGATTGAACTGGAACAGAATCGAATGATTGGATGTGTAGCCGTAAATTAGCATTATGACTGGCCATGCATGATTATAAAAAGAGTGAGGAAATATTTTGAAGGTAGATGCTATATTGAATTTTCGAGCAATGTGTACACGCTATGGACTATAGAGGATTGTAATTTTCCATGTAGAAATATAGACACATCGGTTTCTCACAAAACTTTGCCCTATCTTCAATTGGAAATATTCGTATGTGGTATGTGGTAGATATCCAAACAAATTGTATTCTGATATTTGGGATCACGAACTATATTGCTACCGACTTTTTCGTATATGTTATCTTGTGAATTTAAAATTTTAATGATATTATTAAGAACTGCAGATTAATATT
The DNA here is from genome assembly GCA_038088585.1 of Chrysina gloriosa. Classification (NCBI taxonomy): domain Eukaryota; kingdom Metazoa; phylum Arthropoda; class Insecta; order Coleoptera; family Scarabaeidae; genus Chrysina; species Chrysina gloriosa. Next base: position 25,798,481 of record CM076089.1, read on the forward strand.
TTTGATTTGAAAAACTTAAAGCTTTGGGAGTTGCACTTCTGAAATCATTCACTATACAGTATGTATTTTCGAATTGGAATTTCATATTTTGGGATTCCGTCCTGCTTGGTGTGAAACTTACTTTTAGTTTACTTTCGATTTTTTAAAGTCAAGTGGGCCTTTACAGTTGAGCAAACACTATTTTAATTCTAGGTAAACTATCTTTTCCGTTCACAGTGTGCTAAAGTATTACTAAGAAAAGTTGTTCATAATGAAAAGCTATGGCGTTATACAAATTTTCAGAATGATCGGCCCCACTTTGATAAAATCCAGTATTGGTCAGTTTCCTTTTGTGTCAACTTCATTTTCAACTTCGTTTTGTGTCAACTTTGTATCAGCTTGACTTTAAAGAAACAAATCTGCAATTGAAACTGCAATCATATCTTGAGATGGGTTAATGATCACAAAAACAAAAAAATATGTATGAAATTTTCGGTTTAACCAATTCACAACAATTTGTGAATAATGTTTTTTGTTTTTATAATTTAATTGAAAATTTCTTACATATTTTTTGTTTTTGTGATCATTAACCCATCTCAAGGTATGATTGTAGTTTCAATTGCAGATTTGTGTCTTTAAAGTCAAGCTGATACAAAGTTGACACAAAACGAAGTTGAAAATGAAGTTGACACAAAGGGAACTGACCAATACTGCATTTTATCAACGTAGGCCGATCATTCTAAAAATTTGCATAACGCCATAGCTTTTCATTCTGAACAACTTCTCTTAGTAACACTTTGGCCCACTGTGAACGGAAAAGGTAGTTTACCTAGAACTAAACTAGTATTTGCTTAGCTGTAAAGGCTTACTTGACTTGAAAAAATCGAACGTAAACTAAAAATAAGTTTCACACCAAGCAGGGCGGAATCCCAAAATATGAAATTCCAATTCGAAAATTTTTGGTCAATCATACCTATTGGAAACTCAATTCGGGGACAAACTGTATAATTCGTATTTAGATCCAGGAAATAGTTAAAATTAATTGAAATTAAGTTGAAAACTAATTAAATTTCTGTACACCACATTTTTTCAATACAATGATAGTGATTGCAAGGACTTTTCTGTAGTATTACTGACACTATCACATCGATACCCCCTGCTAGCGTCGTTGTTAGCGAAACACATGTCACCGGATTTAGTTAAATAATTATGTGGCGCGGAGTTCATTGATCTGATGTAGTGCTCAAGAAAATCAGAATATACTACTATCATCTGGTATTTTACTATGCTCTTCACTCCACCAACAAAGGAATACCGGCAATCCGAACTCCTCTAATAAATAGAAATTTTGTGAATTTGTGGACGGTTGCAATGTAAGATTATTGCGCCCGTACAGGTTTCTAATTGCTTGAAGAGTACTAAATTATAGCATAATCGCTATTTAAAAATTTATTAATTTCAATAGAGAAACCACCCCCACCCAAGCTCTTTTGAAAATTTTATTATGCTATCGTTTAGTACTTTTTAAACTTTTAGCAATTAATAATAATAATAATAATAATAATAATAATAATAATGACTTTTATTGATCAGACAGATGGCAAATTTAGATAAATGTTTACAATGAATGAATCTTAACACAATTTTTGTACAATAAACGTTTCTTATCTTCTTAACAATTACAATCATTATTATCTGACCAATAGGTGTAGGATTTAGACATTAAAATTAATTAAAAACCTGTTTTGACTTTCCTTTAATATCTCCAATAGTTTTCGAGATATTTACACAAATCAAGTAATTATATATTCATTAGAGCGCCCTCCACACCCCAAATGGGGGATTCCGCCAATAAGAACAAGCGCAATAATCTTACATTGGATCCCTCTACAAATACACAAAATTTAATTTTTTTGAGGGACCCGGCTTGTCGGTGTTTTCTTGTAAGATGAAACCAATACATCGTGATTTCTTAAAAACTTATTTTAGTTATTGGACAATACTCTAGTGTTAATATCGATAATGTTATAATTGTTTGGATGTCAACAGCAAATTGTACGTTTTCTTTCTAATTTATTGCTTCATGACATTAATCATAATCAATTTGGCAAGAAAATAATAGACAAATCAGTAGTCTTTTGCTTCTGATTGCCATCAGCGGGAACCAAAGTGCTCCAGTATTCGGTGGGTCCAATAAGCTAAGATAAATTCTGCAGTGGCTTTTTATTATTGCATAATTTGTAAGTATAAATATATGGGTTAGGGTATAATTATTATATTATTATATTTGGTCATCTTCATGAATATTGAAGTTGAAGTTTTGTAATGTCTTCGATTTTGCTTGGCTATTTGAATATTATTCATTAGCTACGTATTAGTGTTAATAGTCCCTATTTTCATATTAATCTTTGCGAGGTATACATTTCTTTATCCAAAGTATTTTTAGATATCAAGAAGATGTAGTAGATATCAAAAAGGCCTAAATCTGCGGGACATCTTCTCAACGCATTAGGTTACAAACCAATATTTACTTCATACATACTATATTATTTCATTATAATGCAGAAAAACTCTGATCCTTGTCGAAAGTACTAACACCGTCTTTCCACAATTCAGGATTTCAGGAAATATATGAAAGAAACTATTGAAAATGGCAAACAAAGTTCTGCCACGACTGATTTCCACCGGGATAGTAGAAATCAGTCGTTGTGTTTATCGAATTTGATATTTATTTTCAGATCGGACGAAGTGCGCGAGCGGTGGAAAGTTTTTAATCGTTGATATCGTTCTGTATTGATGAAAATTGAATAAATGTGTATGGATGAAGTGAAGAAGTACTTTCTAAAGGTGCGCAGGTTCAAGTATTTAGATTTATTGTATTGGTCTGTTAATTAGTTGTGAATGTGTTTTAGGAAATGAAATATAATTTTCCTATGTAATGAAATAATTTTATTTAATAATGCATAATCAGCTTTTACCAATAACCATTTGCCACCTTCAAGGCAGTATCATAACTCCACATTTATAAACCTTTTGGTTTTTATCGGCGAGAAACTGAATCAAGTTCAATTTTACGTCTTCATCGTCATCGAAATTTCTACCATTGAGGATGTTACACAGAGAACGACATTAATGATAATGCAACGGCGTAAGGCGAGAGGCGCACTAATTTTTGGTTAATCATCAAAGATGTGTGTGGTCTTCCACTGTCATGGTGAAACACAGTATTTTTACAATTTGACAATTCTGGTTACTTTTCGTGAATTTCAATATTCAGTGTAGTTTATTTATCGACTGCATATACATACGCATTTAAATTGGTAGTTCGGTTTAATCGCAAACTCTTAAAATAAACAATTTCTTTATACTTCCCTAAAACTGATAGTATCCACCGCCTTTACATTGATATCAGATTGGAATATTGCTCGAATTGGTACCGCGATTTGTTCGATTGAAATTGCTATAAGTAGTTCACTAATTTTCATCATTAGTTGCCAATTCTTTTGAAAACGAATAATTTTTGTTACGTTTCATAATCAAATCACAATTGTTATACTCTATGCTAAATGAATCACTTTGAGCTCATAGAGAGACCATAAGCTGAGCTTCTTAGCGTCGGCGAGTTGTTTTACCTATTGAATTGAAAATAGCGAAAATATTCCCGCTATACAAAGGCGGAGAAAAAGATGATCCCGGCTGTTACAGACCGATTTCGATATTGCCTATCATCTCGAAGGTTTTTGAGGATATTCTAAAATCTAGATTACTCGATTATTTTAATGATATGTCGCTCTTTTGTAATCAACAGTACGGTTACCTCAAGAACAAGTCGACGATTCAGGCTGTGAGTGACTTGGTTGATGGCGTCATTAGTAGTTTTGATGAGTCTAGCAAAACTTCAACCGTGATGTTGGACTTGTCTAAGGCCTTTGATTCCGTTTGTCACAAGATTTTACTTGAGAAACTTCAATACTATGCTGTGAGGGGGACCCTTTGCGGTTATTTCAGTCTTATCTAAGTGACAGGAAACAAGTTGTCGTTATGGACAACTGTAGATCAAGTGGATGTTCAATTACATGTGGGGTACCTCAAGGCTCTAAACTAGGACCGATCTTATTTCTAATTTATGTTAACGATTTATGTGCCAATCTTCAAATATGCCAGACGATAATGTATGCAGATGATACAACTTTACTTTTTAGTGCTGAGAATGATATAGAATTAGAAGAGAAAGAATCTGCGGGGATAGAACAGGCTGAACAACGGTTTACAGCAAACAAGCTCAAACTTAACATTGCTAAAACTCAGAAAGTGAAATTCGGAGTAAGACCGAAGGAAATCAATTCAGTAAAATTGTTAGGGGTACATATAGACTCTGCTCTAAATTGGAAACATCAGATTGACTTTGTATGTAGTAAATTAAATACAACCGTATATCAAATTCGGAAAATTATTACAGCAACTAATATTGAAACTGCAAAATTGATTTATTATTCCAATTTTTACTCCATTATTCAAAATAATATTATGTTGTGGGGAGGCGCGCACCATGCTGATAGAATCTTTAAAATACAAAAGAAATGTGTAAGAGCAATGCAGATTGTCGACAGTAGAGAACACTGTCGGCCGCTCTTTCAAGAACTCAAGATACTTACTGTTCCTTCACTGTTTATTTTTTCTACTTTACGCAAAGAAAAATGTTTATAATCTTCAGGTACAATCTGATATACATAGATACTCTACAAGACAAAAAACACATTTACGAATTCCATATCACAGAATTTGCTTAACACAACAATCTGCTAAATATCATTCAATAAAATTTTTTAATTCTTTAGATGAGCAAATCAAAAACGTACCCTTCAAAAGTTTCAAAGCTACATTAAAACATGTTTTAATTGAAAAAGCATTTTATTCCATTAAAGATTTCTAGCTTAGTTGTGTTCTTCTTCTTAGTTCTTTTGTGTATATAATATACATTTGAAAATAAAAACTATTATTATTATTATTATTATTATTATTATTATATGACACATAATTTCTGTACTGTTCTTATCAGCTCCCGTATTCAAAGAAGAAGATATTCTTTCTAAGATCTAGGATTCTTTGTAGCAATTAGTTATGGAAAATTTTCCTCGGCCATTTCCGGATATAAAACCCTGTCAAATTTGGACCTATCTATAGTTAGTATTAAGATGCAATTCGTCGTGAGCGGAAGGTTAGAATACTCGGAGTACTCGGAATATCTAAGTAAATTCACTAATAATGAATAACATTCGTAAAGTAGAAACACTTCACTATATTTAACAAAAAATGTAACGTTCGTTTTGCCAACACCGTGGCTTCGTCAGTCTATACCAGTGGTTGCCAACTTCATTAGTCAAAAGAGCCAAAAAAAAACAGCAGTTGGACGATTAAAATTCTTTTGAGAACCAAAAAGCCAAGAACCTGTCAAGAACCATGTTTTTCCAAGTTGCTTTAAACTAGTTACTAAACATTAAATACAATCATATATAATAATAATCTTATTTATTAACAAAAATACGAAACACGCATTTAATGTGAACTATGACCTTACATTTTCCTTGGAGAGTTTTGATAAGTCCGATTTGTCTGTCCTTGTTTTTATTTTCACCCTTCTCAAGGAAAAGTGCTTTAATTTCAAATAATAAGGAAGCAAATCATTTTAAAATGTTTACCTTTCAAAGCCAACGTTATTATGGTACGTATCCACTCCCCATTTCATCTAAAAATTGGCAATGATAAAGAGCTCTAGCTACAATTGTGTTTGTAATTTGGATGACCAATTCCATAACATTGCAAATTTCTTATGAAAATGTCTGGGAACGAAGCCCTTCTTGGTGAATAATGCCATGGTAAACAAGTATCCCCTGATTTATTGTGTCCTTCAAAATAAAAATAAAACCTTTTCTTACTCATGTTCTTGCCCCATCGGTTAAAATTGAAACAAGTTTTTCGAGCGGAATGCGATGCTTCTTCGTGCATTACATGACAGCACTTGCAACATCCTTGCTACGTGTTTGATATTTCAGTGGTAATAATCCTAGAAGTTCTTATTTAGGAACCGGAAACGGAATAAATCGAACAAAAAGTGAAACAAGATTCGTCAACAGATAATGACAAATCTGAAACCAGTTTAAGATCTTCAAATTTATTAATTGGTTATATTCGAAGACATTTTGACTGTTTTATGTTTTACAGTTTTAGCAGACAATGATAACTCTAACTTTTTAAAGAATTGCAATCTGTTGGTTGACAATAAAGCTTGCAATATTAATATTGCTGCAAGATTGTACCCAAGAACTAAATATAAGGCTTGATATTTTTTGGCTCTTCTGAAGTTGCCCAGCTTCTTCGTATCACCGACAGGATATTTACTGCCAAATAACGGATGTTATTTGTAAAGTGTCTCTCCAAATTTGACTTCTTGTTGTGTAATAGTTTTTTTGACAAATAACACAGGTCGAAAGGCCATTAGAGCTTTAAATAAACGCCAACGATTCGGTCCATTCAACTTTAAATTCACGGTTTTCGTTTTCCGTTTTTCTTTGCTTCTCCTATGTAGCCATGTCAACTAAAAACATTTTATTATATATAAAGGTAACAACCTATTAAATTGATGCCAAAAGTAGCTGTGAGATCTGGAGCTTACCGGTACTTGCTCCGACTGGCTGAGCGGTACTCAGGTCGCTAAAGAGCCGTACTAACTTAATTATTTTCTAACAGTTGAAGTCTTAGTTTTCATTTTAATATTTAAGTGTTAAATACGGAGTTAAGCCGTGTTTTACTTCGTGGATTACCGATTACTATTGCTTAAAGCAAGCGCAGTGATTGCATAAAATAGCAGTGTATATGGCCTTACAGCCCGTGCATGAGACAATCCACAGCGGCGTCTTTTAGTAAACAAATTAAAAGGCACGTTTCAACAAAGGTTCCTTTAAAAGAGGAGGAATCCGTACAAACCGTTTTATAAGGGTGCTTTACTTCTTCTCTTGATAGGATTATTTTATTACGTCTTCATTGCTAATAATAGCGTATTTTATTATTAAACGAATTCTTATTAGTATGAAAGGAATTTTGCTACGTGTAAAAGAGATTGAAAATTGCAACACAAAAATTTTCATTATAACTAACACAAACGAAACCGGTCCCTACCGAATTTCGTAAATTAACTTCTGATGGAAACGGCGAAATTTCTAATGACCCATATTCGCGAATTGGGCTCGGAATGTGAGTATGAATATTCAATTCAATTACTTCAAACCGCAGCCGTTGATCGGACAGAATAAGCAAACACTATCACTTAAACGAGGCAGAGCGAGACGAGAAGAAAAAGCGATTGTTCTTCGTGCAGATACCCTTCTTTCGACACGTATTGAAAGGGCGATATGTCTCCGCAAATACATTATATAATTTTGAAATCAGAGTGTTTATTCTGAACGTAACCCGATATGAAATCGAATGGCGAGGGCTAGATGAAATAAGAGGAGGCGTTCGCGTCCGTGATGACAAACTAGCTTTAATGTATTTTCGAAAATATTAGGTAGGCAGCGTTGTATGTGTACATATAGATCGATATTTGCATATTTACACATGCTTTGGGGCGTTAATGCAATTTTGATTGCTATCCGTCATTTGAGTTTGTTTTACTAATTTGTTGCTGGAGAATGTTTATTAATTTTATTGAATCTAGGCGCGCCCCGAAACACGGTTTTGTTACTGCTGGAAACTTTTAATCGGCCTGTTATTATTAACTAAATGAACGGGCAGAATGAAATTGTTGAAATTTGGTGTAAACAAATTTAAAGTGTATTATTTACTAATCGAGTGTGCTCTACCGATGTTTAAATATATGTATTTATGTGCGACATTTCAATTAAACTATTTCTATGGTGTTTGACTATTGAGTGTCCAAATTGATGTAGCTCACGATAACTATCCTATACTTTCCTTCCTTTTCCGGAAAATTATGGTTAGCTTGAATTGTAAGTTACAGTAGGAATCTATTTATCTGAATTTCAATCATTCGGATCGACAAGTATCGAGGTCGACATCCAGAATTTAAAAATACCGGTTTCCTAAAATTAGTCCTGCCTCTTATCTCCTAGTCATTCAGCTTACTAACTGACACATTCCAATTTGATTTATTTCCATAATAAACTAAACAAAGGATTATTCTATGATAATTATCATAACCTATTTATGACTGTGGTAATTATCCGGATTTCTGCATATCCGGATTGCTCCATACACGTACGGATAAATGGATTTTTACTTTGTATGGACATTTATTGAAAATCGTATCATCAGATCCTAGAAAAGTAGGAATGTCCGTGGTTTCGAATCGAAAAAAATAAAATAGTTCTTACATTTACCACAGCAACTTCTTCCTAATCTTCTTTGTCAAATTGTGAATAGGATATATTCCTTCAACGGTCCCCATTTTCAATCATTTCTATGTGCCACAGATATATATGCAATTATTAAATCCATGGACCAGACTATTTAAAGGAGTTATTAAAACAAAATAATATGCAAGCATTTTCAGAAGAGGAAAGTGGTTTTCGACCATAAGTAGACAATATTTGCACAGTAAGACAAATTATAAAGAAAAATAAAGCAAAAAATATGGAAACTCCTATGACTTTTGTCGATTTTCAGAAGGCATATGACAGCGTACAATTGAATATGGCAAGCTATGGGAAAAATTAGGATAAGTGAGAAATGGGTGAAGGTAGCAAAAAATTATACACAAATAAAGGACGAATAAAATTAGACGACAAGTTAATTAGAAAAATTACCATACCAAAAGGCCTAAAACAAACTTCACCCATGCTAATTAATATACATATATATAGAACAAGTATTAGAAAGATGGTACAAAAAATGCCGAGAAATAGAAATATCTATAAGAGATAGGATTTTACATTCGCTAATATTTGCGGACGACCAAATAGTCTTTGCTCATGACAAGGAAAATATGAATTATATAATGAGAAAATTAAAATAAGAACTGGGGATTAAATATCTTCTTCTTCTTCTTCTTCTTCTCGTCAATCCTTATGCCTTTCAGCGTCGGATTATTTTTGGATATTACGACGATTTAGTCCATTCCTTGGTCTTCCTTTTTTCTTCTCCCGTTATTTTTGGCTTCTATTATTTTCTTTGTTAAACTGTTTTGTTCCATTCTAATTATGTTACCGTACCAATTCAGTTGACATTTTTCAATTCTTTTTAGTATATCTTCTTGATTTATTCTATTCCTTATCTGTCCATTTTTGTTTTCCCCACGATCTTTCTCAAAAATTTCATTTCCATAGCTGTTATTTTGCTTTCGTGTTTTTGCTGTATTGTCCAGGACTCACTTGCTTACATTATTGTGGGGGCTACTACTGCATTGTATACTATCTGTTTTATCTTGGGTTCTATTTCTTTTTTCCAAAGATGGTTTGATTCAGAGCGTTGTATATGTTTGTGGCTCTCCGTCCTCTTTTGCTATGTCTAGATCAATTTTTCCATCCTTCGATATAATAGTACCTAAATATTCGTATGCGTCGACAATTTCCTCTTGTTTATCGTATTTTTTAATTGTTAGATTACTGGCTGGCTCTTTATTATTTATAACCATTAGTTTGCTCTTTTCTACGTTTATTTCCATCTTCATATTTTCTATTTCTTCTGTCCATATTTTTGTTAATTTTTACATTTTCACATAACTGTCAGCTATTAATGCCAGATCATCGGCGTACAGTAATGCACCCACAGCTACAGGTTCCAGTCTGTTATATCCTAACAGTGTCTTCACAGTTTCTGTGCGTTTCCTCGTATTTTGCAGGATTCTGTCCATTACTATAATCAATATTAACGGACTTAAGCTGTCTCCTTGTTTTATTCCCACTTGCATTTCAAAATCTGCTGATCTTCTTCCATTCACTTGTACTATCCCCCTAACCTGACAATATAGACTATTGATTATTTGGCGCATTTTTCTTGGAACCTCTAGTTTTTCTAGACAGATATCTATACTCTCTCTATCTACTGTATCGAAGGCTGCTCGCAAGTCTATGAAATTGAAGTAGATTTCCTCCCCTGTCTCAATTTTACGTTCTATGATGTTTTTAATTATGTGGATATTATCGTTCGTTTGTTTCCCTTTTCTATAGGCTGCTTGTTCTTCTCCCAATTTGTCTCCTACTAAATGTGTAAGTCGTTCCGCTATTATTTTGGTATAGACCTTAAAACATACTGTCGATAGGCATATTGCCCTATAGTTTTCGCACTGACTTTGACCGCCTTTCTTATATATGGGAGTGATGAGGTTATTCTCCCTATCCGCAGCAATTGTGTTCGTTCACCATGCCTTACAAAAGATGTCCTTTCCCACTTGTCCAAGCCGTTTTACAATCCCCGGTTCTATATTATTCGCACCGCAGGCTTTTCCTGTTTTTATTCTTTTCAGAGCTTTCTCTCCTTTTCCATATCTATCTCTTCAAGTTCTTCATTATATTCATTTCGTGTTCCTGATTTTGGCAATAAATCTGTATGATCTCCTGCATCTGTGAATTTTTTCGTGAAGAATTCTTTCCATATTCCAAGTATATCTTCTGTTCGTGTTTTTAGTTCATTCGCGGTATTCCTAATTGGTTTTATTTCTTTCTTTTTCTTTCCATTCATTGATCTTATTAAGTTCCAAAATTTCCTGTTATTTGTTTTATATTCCTCATTTATATCATTTCCAAAATCTTCTCAGATTTTCTTTCTCGCTTCTTTAATTCTCTTCTTAACTTAGTTTCTTATTTTAACATATTGTTCTTTGTATTGCTGTTCCTTTGTTAAAACGTATTTTCTCCACGCATCTTTTTTCTGTTTGACTTCCTTTTGTATTTCCTTAGTCCACTATTTTGTTCTTTTCTGTTTTTTCCTGTATCTGATTTGACCACATACTTCTAGTGCAGAATTATAAATAATTTCCTTGAAAATTCTCCACGTGTCTTCTAGTGTCATTTCCTCCTGGCCATGTCTCTTTAGTAAATCATTCGTTTTCTGTTGGTATTCTGCTCTTTTCTTCTCGTCTCTTAATTTGCTGATTGCTATTTTATGATACTCAGCTATTTGTTGTTCTGTGTTAATTTGTTCTTGGAGTTCTGCCGTTAGCAATCTGTGTTGAGTTCCCATTCCAGCCTCTTTTTGTGTCTTTATGTTTCGTATATTAGTTTTCATACTTTGGGTATATACTATGCAGTCTATTATACTCTTCGCGTTTCTCTCTTCCGCGACAAAGGTGTATCTCTCTTCCAGTGGTTGCTCCCAGAAACCGTTCCCTATTAGGAGATCATTACGTATACAAAAGTCAATCATTTTCCAACCATTTCCGTTTAACGTTTCTTCTCCATATGCTCCCAAGCAGCCCAGTCCCTTATTTGTATCATTTCCCACTCTACCATTCCAGTCCGCCATTAATATTACTTTTGAGTTTGTCTCTCTTATTTCATCCAACAGTTCCTGCAGTTTTTCATAGAACTCCTCCATTGTACTTCCATGTGTTCCTTCTACTGGTGCATACATCTGTATGATGTCAACTGATTCATTCTCCAATTCTATTCTCAAGCGCATCAACCTTGATGAGAGTGATTGATGTATAGTTACTCTTCTATCCAGTTCCTTTGTTAACAATATCCCTACTCCCTCTTTTCTCCTTTGATCCGGCCTCACTCCTGAATAATACAGAAAATATTGACTTCCTACTCCTATTCTTCCTGCTCCGGCTTTCTTTGTTTCACTTATTTCTCAGTATTTGAATTTGGTACTTGTTCATTTCTTCTGCTAGTTCGTATTCTTTTCCCGTTAGGGAAGTTATGTTTCTCGTTCCAATGCGTATCTTTCCATTTTCCTTCTTCATAGCTGTGGTCGTCATCGTGTTAGCATTCCTCTCTGTCTCTACCTTGTTGTTCCTATTTCCCATCCTCACATCCATGTATTTTTGTGTTCGAGTTTGTTCTGCATCCGCTCTCATTGCCAAGTACGTCTTCTCTATTCCCTGCTCGTTCACGCCTTCTAGTTTTTTGATCTCTTCAACTTCCTGAACTCAATTTTTGTTTGTTTTCCGTTTTCCCTCTCAGTTTTAGCTCTAAATCTAATTTGTTCTTGTATCTTCCTGTCCCGCTTAGAATCCTTCCTCCTATTCTTGTTCTTAATTTCTTTTTGTTTTTCATTATGTCCACCTTATCCTTTGTGCTGTCTAATTGAACTAGACAGATTTTTTCACCTAATTTTATGGCCTGTTTTATATGTACTCTTATCTATAACTCTTTATCTATGAGATTTCCATTGTGTTCTTTAGTTTTTCCCTATCTTCTGTATCTATTTTTCGACCCTGAATCACTACATTATTCCGTCTTTTCTCATTCTCTACTCGTTCCAATCTGTCTTCCATATCCATTACTACCCCCTTAATGAATTTATTTTGCCTTTTGAGTTCCGTATTTTCTTTTCTTAACTCTGACATTTCTTTTCTATATTCTCTCTGTTCCTTCCGCATCTCTTTTATTTCTATTGATAAATTGTTCACCTTCGCTCCCATTTCCTCAATCATCTTCATCATTACACCAATGTTTTCTTCCAGCTTTTTCTGGGACTTCATAGGCGATCTTATTATTTTTTTACTTTTCTTGAAAATATTTTCGCTGTTCTCTTCATCCTCTTTTCTTTTTCCTTTTCTCTTCCTATCTTCCGAGCTGTATTCCTCCGTATCCATGATATATACAATTTCCTACTCCGCCCCTATTCTCTACGGATATGTATTTTCTGTTTTCTTTTCTTATCACCGCGCAAAAAGCCGAGCCCCGGTCGACTCGTCGGAAGTCTGGCTTTTATCAATGATATTGGAATAATTGTTTAATTTTACCTGTTATTTTGATTCCCAGATAATCACTTTCACTTTGTTTTTATATTTATCACTGTGTTACCAATTAAAAGATCACAATCCTCCAAGAACCTTGGGTATAAATACGGAGCAGACCGACAACACACACACCGTCAAACACTCCAGGAGCGGACTTCCGGGGATTAAATATTAATATTAAAAAGTCGAATATATGTGTGTGGGATGACAAACAGACAATCTACAGACAGACGAGGAAACGATAAAGGGATGGACAGAATATACATCTTTAGGGACGATATTATCAAACACAGGAAAGATAGACCGAGACGTAGAAGACAAAGTAATAAGGGGAAAGAGAGCCATTAAAGCTCTATATGGGACGATTTGGAATAGGCACCTCACTAAAGACACAAAAAGTAATAATAACAATAGACAGTATATCAAGATATGGGGTATAAATGTGGCCGTTAACAAACAAAATCAGGGACAAAATTAGAACAATACAATTAGACTATATGAGAAGATGTCCACAATTCACTTGCAAAGACAAAATAAGAACAGAACAGATTTGGAGAGAAATGGAAATAAAAGCATCGATTACCAGCAGATTAGAAAATAAAGCATTAGAATGGTATGGACACGGAAATCGAATAGACGAGGAAAGATGGTCAAATAAAATCCTAAACTGGTCACCGACAGGAAGGAGACAAAGAAGACGCCCGGCTGTAAATATTTAAATCTGAGAACGGCTAACCTCTAATGGGAAAGAAAGCCAAAGAGAAAGAGAGATCCATGTATCCTGCTGGTAATCGCGCTTTGTTTCTAAACCGAATGAATTTATTCGTTGCTTGTATGTTATTTATTTATTTCGAATTACTTCTTACATCATCATCAACATCAAGTTTTAGATATTGAAATCCGTTAGGCCACCTTAGTGTTGTTCCCATCTTTTATCCTTCGTGCTTTTATTTGTTTCGGGGTTTGTAGAATGTTGGAATTATGTATCCACACGCCGTCTCCCATAGCGCGTATATTTATGTACTTTCCCTTCAAATAACCGCCAATTCATTGCCAGCGATAGGGAATGGTGTACATCATTTTCTCCGGATACGAAATTCAAGTACTTTACAAATACATATGTGTAGTTTCTTGGCCATTCCAGTGTGTTATTTAGATGTTCCTTCTATTGTTACTTGTTTTTAATTACTATTTGGCCTGTGAATAATCATTATTTTCATTTGTCTCTATTGATTGGTAATCATACTTCACTGTTGGTTTCTGAATTCTACTATTCTGATTAAAAATTCAAATCAGCTTCTTCCGGAAGTTAGCAAGGAGAAGGCATCATCAGCGTATAGTAAAAATTCAAACCCTTCTGTTGAAAAGCATTGCATTCACATCTTTGCTCATCATCCACAATCAAAGGAATTTAGAGGTTTTATTTTAAATTTCGCCACATGTTTGAACAGTCGAACCTAGAGCTTTATTTTTTGATACATACATATGTAGTAGAAACCATGCTTTTTAAAAAAATTGAACGTTTCATGTTTCAATAATAAATACACAAACCGCCTGAAAATGTTGTTATTGCGTGAGATTTTCGGGGTTATTATCTCCCAAAGCGGTGATATAAACTGGTTGCCTGGAGAGTGTGATCTCACACCACTGAACGTTTGTTTTGTGAGAATAGAGTATTATGTTAATAATCCCCAGAGAGTGTTAGTCTTCAAAAGTAATATTCGAAGCTGTTCGCAAAATAGAGCCGTGATAATGCAAAAAATGTGATAAACAATTTCCTGAAAATAATAATCATTTGTCACAAAACCAAAGCACCTCAGTATTTGTACTTCGGATTAAAACCAAAATATTGGTATTCATTGACAAGAGAAATGTTGCGTTTTTATTTATTTAATTAATAGTTGTTAATAGGAAACCCTTTACTAATGGATTTCTCTTTAATTCACGGTGCTTTGTTGTTAAACAACTTTATTCCTAAGTTTCAGATTTTTTAAGGCCGATATCAGTCGTTTTCATAACATGCAGATCACCAAAACAGATTCAAATTGGATATCATGGAAGGAAATTCCTTGACTACGTTTGATCAAATCTTGAACTGTTTAAGAATCTTTGGTTCAATTATGTCTAAAATATACTGAAAAGTTGGTGCCGATATCCTTAACTGTCCGAAAAATCGTTTTGGATAATTCTTAGATTGTTGATAGAATCGGTGAATGTAATTACAAAGGGGAAGGTTTTTCATTTAAGGGATGTACTTTATACTCCTTTAAGCGCTGTCATTATTAGATGACGAGAAGAACATTGCTTCACTACACTATCACAAGAATAATAATAGTCCTACAGGCTCAAAGTAATGTGAACAGCTGCACGGTAAATGTTCAATGCCGAGCATTACAGAGATATCCCAGCAGTTAGATGCTCGGTGAAGCATCTTGTGCCAGCAGCGAGGCTGCAGCATAAACGTATCCTCACTCTTATTATAAGTGATGTGACCATATTTGCTTACATACTTCATAAATGGTTTTCCGCAGACTTTGTGATATTAGATTTTCGATCAAATACTAGGTATATATGTTTTCGTTTTGCATTCTTTTATCTTTAAACAATTTTTCTCAGAAATCGTTTATCTCTTCCTTAATACCTTGATTGTCATCATCAAAAGTATAATAAAACGTCCTTTTATGCTGTAAGCTGCTTTTTCAGATCTCAGAAGTTTCTTTTTAAATTAATTTCTTCTTCTTTTACTTTCACATTATCCTTCTGCCCGTTTACGGTGTCCGATGAATTAATTTTAATAATTCATTTGTGAAGTCCGTAATTTTTTCCAAATACTCAGTTTGTGTCTCTATTGTGAATGAATACTACATTTAGAACAGAACGTCATTCTTCTTTCGTGTAGATGTGTAGATTCAAGTGAGTTGTTTGTCCCTCAATTACAAATATGATCCTAGTCTACAGTCAATTCCTACATCTTTTAGAACTCAATGCCTATAAGTTTTCAAGGAGAAAATTAAGATTACGATTGCGATCTGGGTCAATTCAAATTTGATATTGCTCTAGACTTTCATATCTTTTTAAGGTTTACTAGTCGCTTAGGTGTCGTATTCTCACCAAACCTGAGTAACTTCAAAAATAATACTTGATACTACTATAGCAGTGTCTATACACGATTGTTCCTGGTAGGTGCTCCTTTTTATTATTTCCATCAAATGATTTGCGCGCTTGCAATAGCTTTTGTGTTTACAATCGTCGTTACAATCTTCGTTGTGTAAGCCGGAAAATTCTTCTTTCTATTTGAAATCCAGTCTCACACTTGGCACTCAGTTTTAAAAATTGAATGTAAGATAATTAATTGCTACTTACTAGTAGAAAGCAATATCTTGATCATGATTCGCATTTCATTTCATATTTGATAATAGTTTACATTAGAGTCCATGAAGAACCAATGGGTTCAGCTTACCACATATTACTTATTTCTTGACCAACGACTAGAAAATTGAAGAATGTGTAGGCGAAACTACACTTCAGCTATCTATTATTACCTCAGGAAAGTAGTACTCGTTTTAACAGGCTGAATGAACTTTGAGCCCGAAAAGTGATTTGATATTCGGGGGAAGAGAGGGAAGGGACTCGAACCAACGACTTCTAAGTTTGTAGTCGGATGCCGCACCGATTGAGCTACTACAAACGAATCTTCTATATATAAAACACTAATAATTTTCTTGAGCTGTGACAGTCAATTCATCTGTCTTTGCATTATTTTCATACATTTGACCTGTTTCTAGATATCACCTCTTTCGTAAATTATTTCTTTCTGTAGGTTTTCTAATTTAAGTTTTAAATTCGCTGTGGGAAACTAGTAACCACGGTTGTAATCTGAAAATGGCATATGCAGTATATCCAAAGCATAGATCCCCTAACTGTTTGGATGAACGTGATTGGATGAATCGCTGAAATCAGTGTTTATCTTGATACATTTTCTGAATAAATCTCTAGACGCACTTGTTGATGGTTAATTCGCATAAACACACAACTTCGTTTCTTGATAGGGTTAAAATGGGTGAGCAGCTGAACAATTAAAATGAAAATGAATAGGTAGCAGTATCGTTTCAGTTACCGATAGCGTGTGGTCTTGGTTTAGATTTATATAGTAATTTGAGTTATAAGAGACAAGTAACTAATTGTTATATATAAAACTCGCTTACAGAAGCAGACAGATATGTCCACATCATCAGATTTTATTAAATTTGCGCTTAGAATATGTACATCACAGAATGCTTAAAAATGTGTAATAATAGTTCTCCTTGTTTGAGTTTCATTGTTCAGCTTCGTATGTGAATGTGAACCCTCTATTGTAATCTCTTACACCATACAGATACAACAAAGCCCCATTTTCAACGATTAAGCGACTCAAACACCCATTTCTAGTGATAACATTTTCCCGTCTCCCCGAAACTGCTTTTGTTAATTCGACGTCGCATTCTCTTTAGGCAAATATTTGAATTTTACCAGCCCGAGCTTTCTGAATGTCTGATTAATGTCCGGTAGCATACAAAGGGTTCAAGCGCGTTGTCCTGCTATATTTTCGCATAGTAAATTACAAAAAAGTATTTCAAAAGGGGTAATAACCCAAATCGAGTTTGAGTAATTTCTCCCCGTTCTATTTCGAAATATTTAAAAATATTTCGTAAGAAACTAAATAAATATAATATACAAATTGTTTTTGTACTTAATCGAGAGTTATTGTGCTTGTATTTGTCCAATTTCATTCGAGAAGGTGAAATATTTGCTAGGGTAAAATGTTTGAATGCGCAAGAAATCTCAGAAATTCGACTGACAGACTGTATGAATAGACGCAATTTCCCTTATTACGTTCGTAAAATGTTACCATTTCTGTACCAGGATAAGTTAAATTTTCAGATTTTAATTTACTAGAGATGCTGGCGTATGTTTGAGTTGACGTTAAATTTGTCGCTTGTCCAAATTATTTGATATCTTGTAATAAAATTGTCAAAGGTAAGAATGAAAGCTAATTATGAAATTGAAATACTTACAATTTATCGTGTTCCTGCAAGTGTCTGGGGAAGTCCCATTTCCACTTTTTGTTTAATATTTGTCTTCATCTTGCTATTAAAAATGCTTTATGTTAATAAATAAAATAATACGCATTTGACTAAAATTTATCTAAGCGCGTAACTTTTCCGAAGAAAAAACCTCATTTGTGTTTGGTAAATCCTCAAGTTGAGCAAAGTATTTGTAGCGAAGGTCCCTTACATTTACGTTAGTAAAGTTTGCTAATTTGTACACGTAGAATAAGTTGATAACATGTTTCTTAAGCATCACTTCTCTTGTTGACTACAGACCAATTTCCTATTCTCATTTTCCGTTTGGAATATATAATTTTAACCGCTCCGAGAATTGAAATTTTCATTACTGTTTTAGGCTGTATGATATTTGCTTATTTATTCTAAATAATCCCATCCAATTACGCATTCAACATCTTCAAATGAAACCCGAAACAACTGTCACTTGACTTTAGCCGATGAATGTCGTATTGTTCTGGGCAATTTAATATTTTCTTACGCTTCGCTCCGCATTACGCATCATAACTTTTGTTCGGCCCAAATTTCCAACTTAATTCTCTTTCGATGTTAATGATTATCCTCTTAACTCGCCTAAGAAGTGAGGAAGTTATGTTACAAAGCAGATAAATTTGGCGAACTTGTCGCGCGAAGTTTTGCAACTTTCTCCGAGGGACAGACCGGCTGAATACTGTGTGATAATTGAAAACCCGGTTAGTACGGTAAAAGCCCTTGCAAGTTCCTGATAATTCTTGTTTGCTCTTACTTAATAATTTTCATAATACACCTATCAGGGTTAGCGTAATACGAATAATGTCGGTAAATAACGTGGGGATAAAATACCGTCTACAAAGTAATCTTCTAAACTTTGTTATTATGGTTTTAAGTTATCATAATTTATATCAAAGGAAATATCTGAATTGGTGATAACGGATGACAAATTAACAGATATATACCCATTAGTAAATGTCACCTTCTTAAATTGGTACGGAACTTGGAATTCCAGCGAACATGTTCCTTGCTTTTCTGTTATTTCTTGTATCCTTCGTCATACGTGCAAAACATTTTCGAACTACCAAACCGAAAGCAATCATAGAAGTCAACAATCTAACCCGCAGTGTTTTTTCCACATTAATCGAACCAATGCACCATTAGATGTTCGAACCCTACACTAGGGAAGGTGCGACCGCTGTAGGGTTATTTGCTAGATATTACGAACGCAATCTAATTTCTAATTTAAATTGAATTCGGGGACCCATTGGACCGAACTGGGCTAAGTTGCTTACAAGTATCGATACATAATATTAATCCAGTATCGCTTGTTAGCGCTAAGTTGTATCAGTGTACTATCTACTAGAATCCTTGTTAATTACATGCTTGTTGGGTGGACGTGATGGAAATAGAAAGCTGGGCAGCTAAGGAAATGCTGGTTTGTCACAATTGTAACACCAAATTAACGGAGTCAAATACGTAGAAATTTGATTTGGAATTAATGAAGAGATTGTGGTATGAAAGGATTGTGATTATAAGATATTGCTTTGGTAATATTAACTTAATTGAAGCAAGAGGATGAGGTTTCTAATAAGTAGAAAATCTTAAGCTATTACTAAACAATATATTAACAATCCTTACAAAGTAATATAAACACATATATAAAACTCTTCGTCCTAAATATGAAGATGTGTAAGCGTTAATGTTATTTCTCAGAATGAATTGTTAAATTGTTGCCCTATGTTTACAATTATGTAACGTAAGTTTAAAATTTCTCTTGTATGCTTCCAATAACCTCAGTATTTAAATCAGCAACTTTTATAGATTCTGCATCGAGAATGGTTATTATCGTTAGCAGATTCACATTATTTATCTTCAGAATTTAGTAAGTGCAAATATTGAAAGAACAACGCTATTGCGCGTTGATGTTAAAATCATAAAAAGTTAGTGCGATTTCTAGCTACTCCAGCTGCAATTAAATTTGTTGAATAATACCACATGGTGTATAAATTATATAACCAAAAAGGCGTTTGGTAGAAACCTGTAACTATTGAAAAGTAATAATTGATTAAAATTTTAAAGAATAATATGAAATACTTTGTTTCATTTCCCACTAATCATGTATTGAGTCACCTAGGTTACTTGCGGATCCAGTAACACGTCGTGGCGTCGAATCTAGAAATTCATCGATGTTAGCTTGGTCTATTGCATCTCAAGCAATTTGTATGCGTGTCGCAGAACTCCTAAAATCACCGGTGGCCTAGATAAATTCCACAGTCTACAATAGTATCCCATGGTATCAAGGTAACAGATTGACGTGGTTTTCTTCCAAACAGTTCCACCTAGGGAATGGTGGGTTCTCAAATGTTTGAAGATATGGAAGAAAAAGGGGACTGTACTACTTTCTGAATGTATCACTGGGTGGTCATATAGCTGCGAGTGAAAATCAAAGAAGAACTACTACCATGCGCAATAATGTCTCATGCCAAAACCCCACAACGCACTGCAGTGTTTCTCCACATCTTCGTCTAACTTCGATGCGCCCGTCATGCGTTTCTAAATAGAATCTAGATTCATCCCAAAGACAATATAGGGCTACTTCATATTCCACTCAAATCTATCTCTGTACCAGAGTAAACGTTGTTGCCGGGGTACAGCCATACGCAATAAATTTGATTAGGAGCACAAATAAAAGAATTCGGCAATAACCAGTACGAAGATATATTGGATGACTTGTATTTTGAAGCCTTTCGTCAATAATAGACCTGGGTTTTGAAAAATGGTCTCCAGCAGCTATTAGTCTTAACGGTGATCCTGACGTTCGGTTGTATGTCCTTGTGTCCTACTGTCTCTTCGGTGGCGTTCTTATCTTTCTCTTAACCACCCTCTAGAAACCCTATCGTAACGGTTTAAGATTTTCCGTGAATGGAAAACCTCTTTCTTGCGCAAATGAATAACCTACCGCATTAAAAAATGCTCATTTGATAATTGACATAAACCAAAAACACGTTAAATTAAATCAACAGAGGGAAAATCAAAAAAGAAAAAAATTAAGACGAATGGTGTAATTCAATTACTTCTTATAAATAGTTAAAGGTTTTACCATCATTTTTACTACCAAAAAATTTGAACGAGTTTTGGTTTTCGTCTTGTTTCAAGATTTTAGTTGGAAATTGAAACTGGCACCCCCATATATTCCCTCCAATTTCAAGTTAGTCTTTGTCTTGAGATCGTCAAATTTGCATAGTTTGTAGAATGTCATAAACAAGGTAAAGAAATATCTAGCATTTTTATGCTCCGTCCATATACAGAATCAATAGATGCAGAAAGTGAATAACTAAAAACCAGAATAGAACAGAGTCGATAAATGGAAAAGTTAAAACAGCAATATGAAAACTAAAGAAGAAAAATTCGATGAAAACTGATAAAATACTCCCTGGAATGCTAAGACATGGGGAAGAGGAACAACAGACGTCGAATTTGTACACCCGAAATCGAACGGGTGTCGAAGTTATTAACACATAGATAGATAGCCCCCTTGGATAAGAAGAATAAACCCCACATAGCAACAAAATACAAAGAAGACCTGGCTAATCCTTATATTTGTTTCTTTTAAATATTGATGTATTCTGTTAAGATTTTAACACTTTATTGACTAAGAATACAGTTGATGCCTAGCGTGATCTGCAAGCTGATAATTCTGAGACCAGTAGTCAGGTCATATATTCGCGTTTGATTCTTGGTACAATTAAAAATGATTCATTCATCCTTCTTTGGATTTTAACTCCCTTTCTCCACTGCATATTACGAATCGATAGATGTAGTGAAAAATAATGAGTGAATCGACTTTGGTATGCGTCGTCGTTGTTCTATCATTTTGCTATTACTGATCTCCTGAGACAGCAAGTCTGCGATGTCACTATTAACGACGTCCAAATGTGCCCTAATCCATATAAACTTTTTATTTTTTCAGTCCTTAACAGTTCATTACCTAGTTGTACGATCCGTCCAATATTTGGACACAACGTTTTTCCACACAAATTTCAAATTCTTTTCTTTTACATCAATCGAAGAAAACAGGTATTGTTTCGTTCAAGGTTTGAATGTAATCTGTATATTTTTCATATGATTTGCTCTTACAACAAATTTACGGTTATTGTATACATTGATTCTTCCGCTTTTTGATATTGTTAATCCTCAAAATCTTCTTTTTTTTTCATTATCTAGTATAGTGTTGATGTTGTCTTCCTTCCTACTCATATTACATAGATATATATTACCTTATTAAAATTGAATGTTACTTTCCAACTCTCTGTTTTCTATATTATTCAATTATCTCAATTATTGGAATATTATTAATTAATTAGTTTCTTCCTAAAGTTTTATAACACTAAATTAGGCGATATACATTGGTCTGGGAATATTTTGACATATCTCCATTGCCGCAGTAAAAGGTCATATCTGGTCCATTTAAATTCGGAAGCAATTTAGTTCGTAGTACCATGATGTCTCACTAATTGCCAACATTTATCAAACGTTTTTTACCGCACGGATGGGTAGGTTTTAATATTGTCGCGTACTATTAGACATGTGAACAACCGTGGGTAAAGCAATGAAAAATAAATGTACGTACGTTTTATTTTACCAGACAAAACAGATAACGTTGTCACTTTTTATATAACTTTTGCTTTTCCCAGCTGGCAACGTTTAAATTTTTCGGAAAATGATAGCTTCGCGTTATGTATTACAATAATAATGTGGTATAAAGATTAACCGTAGGTTACGTGAGTTAATTAGTTTGTTATGACCTGTTTCAAATCAAACAATAGTTTAGTTAAGATTTGATAGAATATACAACTGCTGACTGTTGTAGTACTGTTATTCTTACCTACTTACTTAAGCTCAGTTTTCTATCAGAGATGTTGTCATTTGGTAGTTATTTGGGACAGTTAGTTCGGAAGTTGAGTTGGATCTTTTTTCCATAACTTTTCTGTTTGGGTATTGATTGCTATCAATTTCGAATCTCTCGTCTTCTTTGGGCTGCTTTTTCTATCTCTTTTTGAGCCCCCGTCGTTTCTTTCCATTGGTTTTGTCTCAACTATTACCTTCTTGTATATCTCTAATTTTGTTTCTTTTGGAATATCCTTGTTTTCTGGAAACATTTCTTGAAGGCTGTTAAATATCTTTCATTCGACTGTCTCTCTTTGCAATACATCCTTGTCCAGTTTTCCATTTTGACATAGAGTCATTCTTAAGTATTTAAATTTCTTTCTTTGTTCCATTCTATTTCCATTTATAATAATAAATGAATTACTATTTTTTTAACCTCTAGTGTTATATTTTCCATGTAGGTTGTATTTTCTATGGTGCTATTCAGATGTTTCCCATTTCACTTCTACTACATCTAATTTTTTAAAAATTGGAATACGCATTTCGGCAATTTAATTATCTTCATTGGAAAACTTGATGAATTATTTCCTAAAATTTTGTTAGGTTTGTTAACATTTAAAGAGTTCTTCATTCTTCAACACGGAGGAGAGTCATATGTGCCTACATACTTTAAATTGATATTATTCCTTACGAAAGTAGTTTAACAAGTCATTAATTCTTTTTATGCCATACATCATCTAACAACACCTACCTTATTTTATTTCTTTTTAAAACGCACCCATTGAAAATTTTTACGAAAATTCCCTCAAGGAGTATCTTGGTTTATTTCTTCTTAAAATGGAAATAAATTTCGGTCGTATATTTCTTATTTACACCCATCGCTGACTGAGCATAGAACGGTGGCATCTGGGGAATTAATTTTGTTTGCTCAATTTAACTTATTCGTTACATGGCATGCTTTAGCGCGAGTAGGATTAAGTAGTTGGTCTCCTTTTTCCTTTTACGAGTTGTTCGCATCCTGCTCTTAGTAGACCGGATTCCTTTCCAACTCGCATCCGGAATTGTGCTTTGTTTCGGTAACCAGAAACTATTTCGCATATTTCGGGAAGTCGGTATCAATGTTCGAGTTTAATTTGGAAGCCGATTTGCGGGTGTCTTGTCTGCAACTGACTAAAGGTTCGAGCTTTAATTAGTGAGTTTTTGTCTACAAGCGTAGAGAATTTAATCCCGCTAAAATGGTGGATGTAATAGATACAATTTCGTTTTTGAATTAGGCCAACTAGGCCAGGCACTTTACCAATTTGTACTTTATGCGCGAATTTTCTTTAATATTTCCATGCCCAACTATTTCTAAGTTAATTTAATAAATTTTGCATTGATACTAAGTCTAAAAGTAGAATGAGGGAGTTGCTGTGCAGGATTTGCTTAGTCAAACTAAAGAATGCGCCAGTTATAAAAATAATTCGAAAGGCGCCACTGCAGTTACGCCTACACTCTCGTAAAAACTTACAGCAATATCCTTTCAATTGACTACTTGAGTGTTCTGTTCGAATTTTCTGCTTTTACGGCGGATTTGGCTCTTAAACCACTTTTACTGCATCTAACATTCCAGATTCAGTGTTGCAGAAGACGTTAACTAGTTGTTTTTTTTTTTTTAATTGTAAACACAAAATAAAGTTTTATATTTAGCTACATATTACAAGTTAGCCTGTTTCAAAAACTTGGCTCTATAAATTATAAAGCTATATGTACTAATGTTCAGCTTTCAAGTTCTTTTTGAATGCGAAATATTAGAGTAACCAGAAGAAGATGGATGTTCGTATTTAGAATCTTTTTCGAGAACTTGAATATCCAGTTCTCTTAACAATCTACAATAAATTCACTTGTTTGAAACGAATTAGCAGCAAATTATGGATTTAAAACCTATTTGCTCGTTACCGAAGTAAATTTTTATGTTGCATTATTATTGTCATCTATGTATGTATGTAAATGTGCATGATCTATAAATAAGTTTTTCAATCTATAAACTTCACCGCCTCTTACATCAGCGCGTAGGCCTAGGTCATCGCTCATACGACACCTTCTGATCCTATTTTAAACTTTACGAGATTAGTTTCTCTGCTCAACATTTTCTTGAACCGGAAATTTTCACGTAGGCGTTAACTTGTAGATCCTCCGCAACTTGGTTTGAATATAAATGGGTTTCTTCTCTTTTTTCTGTAATAGAAACTCGACTTCATTTACATGCCGGCACAGAAGTCACAAACGCACATAGGTATATCTTATTTTACCCCTCACACAACAAACCAAAAACATCTAATTACAATTAAAACTAAACCGAAATATATTTTAGACTTGTTTACGGGATTACATTTTATTTCTAGGACTTTTGATAAAAAAGTTGATATACAGCTTCACTAGTTTCACGTAAGCATCGTTTCACAATATTTATGGTCTGTGGTTTTCCACGAGAGCTTCTTTGTGTCGAAATCGCGTTTTTCCCTTTATAGTTCATTAAATAACAGACATGCTTCGGGTTTTAAGCCTTACTATTTGACCTTAAATATAAAATTTGTTCTCTAAGCGTAACACTGCAACATCAAATTCTCTTTTTATAATAGACAAATAAGTCCTGTTTCTTTGCTTTATACCCTCAGCCTTATAAATGCCCGTTATTATTAAATAAAGATGCTTTAGAATTGGCGGAGAGAAATTACCTTCGAATATTGCAGCTTTTTTTTAATCTTCAGAGTTTGTTAGTGTCGGTATATCCGAATCAATTTATATCGGGTTCCTTTCAAGTTTGACGAAGAAAAAGTAATAGGAGGGGTTGAAACGTACATAAGTTGCATCTAGAATTCCTTATGGACATGAGACATCTTATTTTAAATCAATTTTTGTCTAATCGATTTTGGTTACTAACTGCAACGGCTTTAGGCTAAGAGATATCCCGCAGAGTATCGGTGAACCTTATTAATATGAGTAACTTCACTTTGAAATCTTAACTAGTTTATCTAAGTACATAGTTAATAAGATAGGAACGAGTGAGCTGCGTTCAGAATTATGTTACGGCAATTAATGCATGTGTGCTTTAAGTCGTTCAAGGTACTACTATAAATAGATTTTACTTTCTATTTAGTTAATTTTCATCTTAATTTCATCTTCCCGCATATTAAAAATGAGTCTGGTCTATTCCACAACTAGTTAGAAGTAAAGTTGCATCAAAAATTAGAACGAAGTATAAAATTTCTTCAAAATTCTTTTCTTGCGAAAGTATAGGAGAGAAGCGTCATGTAGTGCGATAAACAATGGTAAGCAGAAATGAGCAATCTTGTCTTGCGACTTCTCTTTATTAAACTTTTTTGAAATGATCTGCATGAATGAATCAGAAATGATGTTGAATGTTGAATATAAAGGACCACTGATTACTATATTCTTTCTGAGATTGTGATTTAGGGTAATAAGTTGTGCTGCTAAGAAAAAGTAATTAGTCTCCATTATGCAAGTTGATGATTGATACGTTTCCTTGCTGCTTAATCATTTCTAGAAGTCGACCCCCAAGTGGATGGCCCACCTGTTGACCACTACGGCCATCCCGTTGATACTTAAGAAACGAGAGGGTAAAGCTTCAGGAGATAAAGAAACTTAGCTCTCGCAGTCTTATTGTAAGTTATCGAGGTTTATATGTTGCTCTCTCTCTCTCTCTCTCTCTCTATATATATATATATATACAGTGAAATCTCCCATAAGCGGATACCAACGGTGCCACAATTTTTGTCCGCTTAACAGAGGTATCCTTTTAATAGAATGCGAGAATAAAAAAGTTGTAATATAGTTACTAATTTACTAAACTTGTAAGAATATAAAAACAAACAGTAAGTTCTAAAACAACATCACATTTTAAATAAATAATAAGATGTATCTATATAATATGTTGTCTCGTAAGTAGATTATTTTATTTTACATATACAACACATATATACAATTCCTAAGCAGATTTCGTAAAAAGTCAAATAATGTGGTTTATTTTTTTGTTTGCTTTGAAATAACTTGTCAACATAATAAAGTTCTAAGTTTACAGCAAATTCAAAGCCTTTTATGTCGCCGTCATTCTTTGCAACCAATTTTAAATTCTTTGCTGCTGTTATGGCATCAGAATTGGGGTTTTTAAGAAACACATCATCGACAATATCATCTTCTTCATTTAATTCTGCATCAGCATTTGAGATAGCTTCTTTTATAGCAGAATCAAGATCGTCATCTTCGAGTTCACTATCCAAATTAATATTGTTCGTCGTCACAAATGATTTTTGGATTTGTTCGTAGACGGACAAATTAATTTCATCATTTTCGTCAAAATCGTCATACGGAGAAGGAGGAAGATCTCCATACAAAAATTTTGCTTTTCGAAAACAGTTTTTAATAGTTATGTCGGTAACTTGTTCCCAAACTCTTTTCGCAAAATATATAGCGTCTACTAAATGGTCAATACATTTGGTCAAACCTTTAACGCCTCTATTCGGTCCTCGATATTGTCTGCTTAAAAGAGAGGAATTTAAATTAAATTTGAAATTTCATGTTATCCGGGTCCGTTTAAGGGAAAGTCCGCTTAATAGAGGTTGTGTCTGATTTAAAATACATGTGGGCAAAACGGTACCACTAAAATTGTCCGCTTAACAGGGTTGGCCGCTTATAGGAGATGCCGCTTATGGAAGATTTCACTGTATATATATTTAATCTTTTCTGCTGACTTCCTCCAAGTATTCCCACTCTCTATGGGATATTGCTAATGTCTTTACCTCGTGATCGTAACTGTCTTATCTATTTCTTCTCGTTCTGTCAGTCATCTCATAAATTTAAATCATCTCAACTTTTACTCTGCGATTTCTTTTAGTAGGTATAGGGTTTATTTCGAATTCAGTTCTGATATTCCATTTTAGATTCTTTTCTGGAGAGCAATTGTGATGGAGTTTCGAAAATACGTTTTGAGCTAGTTTTAAATAGTAAAGCTATTAGTTCCTATTTGTTTTATGTGTTTGAAAGAACAGCCCTTTCGAATTATGGCGTGCATCTTATATCTATTTTAAATTCTTACTTAGGTTCAATATATCCTATGAATAATTTTCTTTTGCGCTTTAACATGTATATGTACGAAAGAATAGTTTCCTCCAACGTTTCTGTAATATCTTAACAATAAATTAAATGTATATATATATATATTTCGTGACCTTTTATACTTATCTTATATGATAGATGACCACTAATAGGTCAATAAAACAAGGCCGGTTTGAACGATAGTTATATTTTCAGAACGTTTACAAACGTTTTCGGAATACCTTCTTCAGTGAAAATATAACTAGATAAATATATAAACAAACATTTGTTTTTATTTGGGAACTATCAACAAAATGACTAATGACTAGGATTTCTTGATATAGAGGATGTGTAACAAACTTTTATATATATATATAAATTATAAAAACTAAATTAATGTGTAAACATACATGCAAATTAAGTAAAACCCTATATCAAAAAATCTTTATCGAAACCTTAACAATTCTGTTCAAGGACTAGGGAAAACCCAAATTTAAAAACCTAGCCAAAGGTTTCCTTCTTAAGAAATGCAAATGTCATTTTAACAAATTGCTATATACATTACTTAAATTTTGAATATCGGTTCTGAAATTAATAGTTTTAGTGTCTTTTTGTATATTTATCATTTCATATATTAGTCTTTTTATAATTATTCTCTGTTTTTAATATAATTGTGTTTTCAAAATCAAAGTAATGCCCAAGATCTTTGTAATGCTTTGTTAAATAATGATTTTGGTGCACCATGACCGCTGTAACAAAGCATTACAAAGATCTTGGGCATTACTTTGATTTTGAAAACACAATTATATTAAAAACAGAGAATAATTATAAAAAAGACTAATATATGAAATGATAAATATACAAAAAGACACTAAAACTATTAATTTCAGAACCGATATTCAAAATTTAAGTAATGTATATAGCAATTTGTTAAAATGACATTTGCATTTCTTAAGAAGGAAACCTTTGGCTAGGTTTTTAAATTTGGGTTTTCCCTAGTCCTTGAACAGAATTGTTAAGGTTACGACAAAGATTTTTTGATATAGGGTTTTACTTAATTTGCATGTATGTTTACACATTAATTTAGTTTTTATAATTTATATATATATATAAAAGTTTGTTACACATCCTCTATATCAAGAAATCCTAGTCATTAGTCATTTTGTTGATAGTTCCCAAATAAAAACAAATGTTTGTTTATATATTTATCTAGTTATATTTTCACTGAAGAAGGTATTCCGAAAACGTTTGTAAACGTTCTGAAAATATAACTATCGTTCAAACCAGCCTTGTTTTATTGACCTATTAGTGGTAGAGATCTATCATATAAGATATCTTAACAATAAAAGTCAGTCATCATTAGGTCTACTACGCTGATACCTCTCCATCAATCTAGGGACTACTTTTTCAAATAGCACATGGTTTATGTGGACAACAATTTGGTAGTATTGAAAAAGGCGAAATAACTTGTATTTAAAGAACAACAATAATAAAACCGACCAAATCCAAATTCACTGCAAGATTATTTGCAAACAAGAATAAGGAGAGTATGGTTAAAATAATATATAAAATAAAAAAGTAACCCTTACCACACCATTCGGAAATAAATCCAGATACGTATTTCGGCAACCGAGTTGCCATCCTCAGTAGAACCTAGGGAAATTCAGTATCTCTACCGATATACAGTTATCGTCCAAGACGTGCACTGTAGACCTATAAAGCACTGAACATCACACACTGAACACACGCGCGAAACACACCAAAATACTGTTCACACTGACACATTGTTTGCAATTATCAAAATTACATTAAGAAATAGGTTGGTGTTTTGTATTTCATCCTGCTAAGATCAACTTGTTTTCTAGACTTTGTGTCAAATATAAAATGTAATTATTTGTTTCCACTGTTTGATAATGTTTCCTTTTTCCTTTTTTTCCTTTTTTACTCTTGTACAAAAATAAATTTTCATAAACATAACATAATTTCGGAAATAATTAAGACTTGCCTACATTGACATATACATATACGAGATCGATTCGAAAATTAAGTTCCGTTCAAAGTCGGCGGGATTTGCAATTACAACAGCGATTTTAAAAAAACAACGAACGAATGTCCGAACAATACCTTCACAACCACTGCCAGACTCACATTGACATCCTCAGTCCTCTGCTCACTAGACGGAAACGGCATTTAGTTTACGAATCGCCTCGTACATAGCTACATAAAAATTATATGTCCAATTCCAACTTTATCACCACGTTTTAGTTTCTTTCTTAAAACAAGGAAATTATGTCATTTCTCTTTTAAATCACGCGATATATAAGAGTAGCCATTCCCTTGCGAACAGAATTGAAATTTAAATTACAAAAAAGTTGGAATATGTTTACTTACTTCATTCTATTCTCTGAGGAGCGCTTGTACCCTTACTTTGCTGGCCTGTCAGATACGAACAGATTTAGTCATACTGCTTGACACCTTACACGTATTAAAGATCGTCGTGAATCAATTTCACTAATCTTTTAAGCGAAATTAATTTATGATTTTGTAAAATTAATTGTTTCATTTACGTGTGTGAGATGATTTTCGTTTATTTTGATAAAGTTTTTCCTTCTCCGTTGGTTTTGTTTTTAGAATTTTCTTACTCCTTCTTCCAGGCTGCATCTAAAAAAGAACTACTTCCACAATGGGAATTGTTTTGGTTTCGTTTATTTCCAAGAGCTAACATTTAAACTTTTTATATCCTGTTTGGACTATAAGAGTGGCAGAAAATATTTTAGAGATTTCCCTTTCT
This sequence comes from Chrysina gloriosa, assembly GCA_038088585.1. Lineage (NCBI taxonomy): Eukaryota > Metazoa > Arthropoda > Insecta > Coleoptera > Scarabaeidae > Chrysina > Chrysina gloriosa. The sequence goes on from CM076089.1 coordinate 25,829,229, forward strand.
GTTCTAAGGAATTGAGATCTTAAGCTTCCTTTAGGTTGTAATCATCACGAAAACGATTCTGGAATTTTGTAAGTTTTTTACAGTTTTTCCTCCAATTGTCTAATAATTTGCTGCAATAAGATTTAAATAGATCTTGGTAGAATTTTAGCATACTTTTAAGGTAAGATAAAATATGTGTCTTGGTGATTTTTGATTATGTTCTAGATTCACGGGGAATAATTTTTGCACAAAAATAAAGAATATTTAAATACTTTTGTAACCAGGTAATTGTGCCTAGAGCGTGTTTTAAGTAAACTCTAAAATAGTGTTTTTAATTGTTACGTACTATTTGTTTATGTTTAACAATAAGCTTTCGAAAGAAATTATTCATTTCCTCAGCGTTTAGCGCAAAAGGTGAAAGTATTTCACTTCAGATATGTATGTGCAGTTTAATAAGATGTAGCTGTCATTCAACGTAAAATAGAATTCATGTGCTTTTGTTTCAACTACTGAATCACCGCATAACCATACAATGCTATACCTTGTGAGATGCTAGAATTTAAAAGCCATCTGTCTTCCCACTTTGGCACACAAAATCGATTTTTTTCTACATCTTCCTACGATAAATCAGGAATCTGTATTTAATGAATCTTTTTCGATTATCTGATAAGGTCTTATTTATTGAGTTTTTCATAGTGTAGGGGGCCGACGTTCTTAAAATAAAATTACTCACAGAAACTTATACGTCTTTATTCTACGTCTACATAAAATAATAATACATAAGATACAATAACAACTATAGATAAAACACTAACGCCTTTGATAGCGACCAGGCTTGCTTGTCGGTATCGAAGCGAAGTCAAATGATTAAATGACGTTTTACTAGTTACTACAATAGTTAGTTTTTAGTATTATCCTTTTCTATTTCTATTATAGTATATTTCTACCAGATCTTTAGTTTACCCAAACTGAAATGGGTTTGTATGAGGCGTAAATAGGAGAGAGCGTTAGCACGCACTTGCAAGCTTATGTGATTATGTTCCAAGCCAAAATTACTACCATAATTTCAAATGCTGAGGCTGAGCTGTAACGAGAACAGAAAAGTTTATATCACGAGTGATAACCAAACAAATCTTAAAGCAATTTAGAACGTACAAACGCTATCAAAAACTGTCAACCAATGCAGGGATGCATTGGTGTGCTTAGCAGAACACAAATGGGCGAAGATATGATGGATGCTGGGACATCGGGGTATAGAGGGAAGCGAAGAGGCGACCTACTCGCAAGGAAGAGGGCAAAGATGAAGTTAGCGGGACCTGAATCTACATTCCTTATCAAACCGCAAAATCTGTCATAAAGAACTTGCTGAGTAAGCAGTACTTTAGACACAGGAAGATTGCACCGGAACTAAGGCTATATTGCAGATTCACCGCTTGACTTTTAGATGACAAGATACGACAATTGTCGCAAATGGGTATATAGAAACCAAATGCTACTCAACAGACACAACACTTACAATTAGTTAGTGGATATGTTTACAGGACATTTGGCAGAAGATTTAACGAGCATTTACACTGCATAGGAACAGTGGAAGGTAGAATCTGCAAGGTCTGTTGCGAGGAAGGGGAAACGCAAATATTTTCTCTATGAAATGTAAGACTTAAACGCTTTAGATCTCGGGTTGTGCAGCCAGAAGGTACAGAAAAGATTCCCATTAATAAGTTTGGTAAGTTTCATTGAGACCATCAACTCGATGGAGATTATCTAAGAAGCACAATAAGCCAATAAGCTTCAGTGTGATTGCAAAATTATAAAAAAAATTAAAATATTTTTGTTTGAACTTCTCCCACTTGCTACTAATGTTTCTAGAAAATACTACGGATTCGGATGTATTTTTAGTAAATACAGGTGTACCTACTTAACTTAATAGTATTTATTATCACCATTAACTATTAACACGATGCTACTACATACTACTACAGATTTTTGTTTGCTTACATTTTATTGGTACTTACTTTATACTATAGGCTTAAACTGAAGAAAACATAATAAAGTCAGAGCGAAACGGGTTCCATAGTCTTTAATAATATAATTTGTCTTGGCAAACAGTGGTAACAGCATATTATTACGAAATAAATTACGACAGCATTGCCGATTTTCCACCCTAGCTAGTACGCTACATGAGTACAATAGTTATGTGTATAGGTAGGCTGTCGTAACTTATTTTGTAATTACCGCTGTTTGCCCAGATTAAATATAACACGAATGAAGCTTGTATGATAAAATTCTCAGTAGGTACTAAATTTCATTTAGCTTTCTGAGAGGATGTAATCTTAACAATTTAGTGCTAACGATGCTCAGAAATGTACAATTGTTATCATATTACTTAAGGGTTGATTAGGACGCATGCCATTTGATCACGCGACTTGAAATAAATATTTTCTGATTACTTAGTTTTCATACATTTGTATGTATATTCATATATGTATAATCACTTTATTTCTCTTTTACCTCTTATGCGGAGCACTAGGTTTACAAAATCTTCAGTTATTTTCAATCATTTTTTTGCTTCTCTTACCCCGTTAAATGAACCTGTGATCAGTTTTAATAATTCCTCAGGAAACTTGAGGTCTCTGAATCTCAGGTCACTCTTAAGCTGGAATAATATAATTAATAGCGGGAATAATTTGTTGAAACTCCATAATCATAACTTGTAAAAATCAAAAAAGAGACTTTGTGAATTTCAAAATTTTTTAAAAAACCATATCCCTTGTTCACCATCACTGGCTGATTTCAAATAATTAATCGAAGCAGGAATAATTTGTTGAAACTCCATAATCATTACTTGTAAAAATCAAAAAAGAGACCTTGTGAGTTTCAAAATTTTTTTAAATAACCATATCCCTTGTTCACCATCACATGCACACAAAGTCTCTTTTTTGATTTTTACAAGTTATGATTATGGAGTTTCAACAAGTTATTCCCGCTTCGATTAATTATTTGAAATCAGCCAGTGATGGTGAACAAGGTATATGGTTTTTTAAAAAATTTTGAAACTCACAAGGTCTCTTTTTTGATTTTTACAAGTCTGGAGTAATATCTTTAGAAGGACGTTTCGTTCCTTCTTCTTATATTTCATGGATGTGTACTATTTGATCTATTGTAATAGCATTGAATATTTCAACTTTAAAACATGAGACTATCAACATTCTCTTATGGTTAGCATCAATCTACACCGGACACCGGGTCCTTCTCTATACATTGAAGGAATTCATTATAGAAAACCGATTAGTGAAAATTAATTTCATAAATTCCATATTACAAAATACCTTCCTCGAACTATTTGTCTTAACGCGAGTATGCGAATGAACTGCAAATATACGTAGGAGTGGTGGTACCCATTTATCATCCGGAGGTTAATAAACTACTTAATAAACGACATCTTCATCCTTTTAGTCATAGTGTAAGTAATATTCTTGTAGTACCTCCATAATATTCACATGAACTCATTATCACATATACATACGTCGGACTACTACTACGGGCACATCGATGAACTCTTTGTATACTCGGAATCATCGATCATCTTACGCAACACGTTAAATCTGCTCTTCATCAATCTCTATCTCTCTAGACTGATAACAATTACGTTCTTGCTGCTTTCGTTCGATGTGCGAAAGACGGAGAGCGATTAGAATTCGAAATGCCTTTGGTTTAACATATAACATAAATTTAAAAAGTTTTTGTAAATGTCAGTGAATGAATTAGATGTTTTGAAATTCTCACTGGGCATGTTAACATTGTTTTTAAAAGCGGAAGAAAATAGCTAAACATATGGTTTAGACCAGGCATGGGCAACCTTTTTTGTAGAAGTTTTATGTTGCGAGTAATCTTGAAAAATATACATTTTTGTAGTATCCTTATGATTCATTATGATTTAAGTTTAGACGGGCCGTGCTAATATGCAACGAAAGAATTCAGTAGCGGGCTGGGCAAATCTTACTCGAGGGCCGCATGTGGCCCGCGGGCCGGAGGTTGCCCATACCTGGTATAGACAATCCCTTCCTGATGTGCCGGTTGGATTATATATGCAGTGGTGAATCTATCCATTGTTCATAATAAAATGGCTTTCATGTGTACCGGGCGTGTACAATTAATTTTAAATTGGGTAGCCTATACAACATTTGGGACAATTTCATTGTTATGCATTTGCTGGTGGATATTCAATACTTAATACTTAGTGGGATGTATGTCATGAATATTCTTAAATTATATTGTTAGTAGAAGCTATGTAGGCGTGTCAAAAGAACTGAATTATGTGCACATGATAATACAGCATCCATCTATCTTGAATATCATGTATATATCAAAAACGAAAGAAGAAAGAATGTCCCGAAATTAAATTCTAAAAGATAGGTACTTTGGTTTCTCTTGGCGCATTGAGTTTATCGGCGTGAACTGGTATCAGTAATATGTAACAGTCAACACCTAAACTGTTTTTTATTACTACAGAGATTAGTAGTGCTTATGTTATATTCTGCTTCAACTGACTTTACAATTTTTTGAAACAAAAGTTTGACTTCTACTCCTTTACGTAACGTACCATTCATATGTCGAAAAGATATCGATTTCATAATAATTGTAGGGATATCGCAACAACACTGCAGTTGAATTTTTAGTCAAAACAAATAATAAGTTAATTTTACTTCAATTGGCAATTAATACAGTGTCATGCCCAAAAGTGACATTTTTATAACTAAACTGCTAGATAGAACACGAAGTATCTTCTTGTTGTGACTGACTGCTCATGGCAGAATCAATTAGATCGCTCGTCCCCGTCACTCCCTACATGTCGGCCATGCTGTAGGTGGTTCGTCTCGAACTGCTCGTTTTCCTGGATCCAGAGCTTCAGATGATCGGCGCTGATAGTAGTACGATGTGGGCCTTCATGACGTACAACCTTTTCTACATCGTAGCGGTCTGATCCTGTAGTATTTACAAGTCGATACGGGCCCAGGAATTTAGGCAATAACTTCGGCATGTTCTAGAACTCCGTTTTTCTGAGGGCAACTAAATCACCAACGTCATATAACTTGGCTGCTTTTGTCGCTTGTTAAAGTTTTTGCAGTTTTCTTCTTGAATAACCTTTATTTGATATTTTGCGTGGTTGCTTAGGTCATCTCTCTCTTCTGAAAATATTTTGACATGTTCCGCTTCGATGAGTTCTTTTATCTTAACGTTTTCTGCTGTGTTCATTTCCACGCCATATAACAATTTGAAAGACGTCATATCAATACTGCATTGATAGGTACTATTTAGTGATTCTTGTACCTTTCGTACATTTTTATACCAAGTTTCAGATTTCTCAAATGAAAGCTTAGCAAGGACGAGGATAGGAGTGCGGTTAACGCGTTCTACTTGCCCATTTCCTCTTGGCACGCCGGTTGTTATTTGCACATGTTTGATATTCTGGTCATCGCAATATTTTCTAAAATCGTTGGAGGTGAAGACTGCTCCTCGATCCGAAATGATTACCTTGGGGTTACCAAATGTTGTTTTTTGTAACTCGAGCTTTTCTAAACCTTCTGTGGTGGAAGTTGTTTTTGTAGGATACATGTAAACTTGGTAAATGCATCGACTACTACTAACAAATGTTTATAGCCCTTACCAGTTTGCAGTAGTGGTCCTAGATGGTCAACATGGTAAACCTGGAGTGAGAACCTCCTTTCTCAATCGGATTGAGCAATCCTTCGTGTTTGCCGGTTTTTCTCTCTACTAAAATACACGGAACACAATTGTAATCACAGTTCGAAGTTTCTCATCGACATTCGGAATGTAATAGTCTCTGGTAATGAATTCTTTCGTCTTTATAGCCGCGAAATGTCCACGTTCGTGAGCATCTTTAATGATCTGCCTCTGCATGTTCGTTGGCAAAACCAATAACATCTGTCGGTCGTGGTGTTTATATAAGAGGTTCCTATCCACCTCGGAGTCTTCGTATGGTTGACTTTCCAGTACCTTCATAACGGTTTTTAAGTGTTCGTCGTCTTTTTGCGCCTTCATTACTCTTTCGAGAAATTCGCTTCGTACAGTTGTTGTTATTGGATATCTGCTAAGCTGTTCCATACGACATCCTGCGCTATGTTCGATGGAATAATCGAATTCTTCTAATAGTAACGCCCATCTTGCGACCTTTGTAGACAAATCTTTTTTGTTCTTGAACTTTATAACCACGAGATAGACTCTGAATTTTTTACAGCTTCGATTACTGCCAACACCTCTAGATCACAGCTGTGGCACTTTTTTGCGCGTCTGCAGGTTTTCTACTCCAGTAGTAAACAGCGTCAACATGAAGTTCGGTTTCGCTGTCATAGTCAAAAATTTTGAATACAGGCTTGGTCGTTAGTTTTTCCTTCAGTGCTTTAAACGAGATTTCTTCGTCTTCACCAAATTGAAATTTTCTATTTCCTTTCAACAAGTTTGTTAACGGTTTGGCTATTAAAGCATAATCTGTCACATATTTTCTGAAATATCCGGTTAAACCTAGGTTTGGGAAATTGATAACTGCAGCGGCCTTCCTACTTGTAGGCATTACAGTACCGTTTCCTATCTCATGTCCAAGATATTCTACTTTGGTCTTCATAAATTGGTATTTCTCCCACTTTATTTGTAAGCCATTTTCTGCTGCGCTTTGCAACACCTTTTCGAGCCTTTGGTAAGCTTCCTCTATATCTTGCGTTGGTATTATAAGATACTCCATGTAATAGAGCACTGTTTCTTCTTTCATGAGTATTCTGAAGATCTCGTTTACGCATCTTTGGAACACCAACGGTGAAATGGAGGGTCCGAATGGAGTTCTCGTGAATTCGAATTATCCAGCAGGCGTCACAAATGAAGTAAATTTTATACTTTCTTCAGCTACGGGCACGTGTTAAAAATCCATTTCTTAAATCTAGTGTGGTAAATATCTTGGCTTTTGATAACTTGTCAATTTGATCTTCGATTACAGGCAGCGGATATCGATCTTTAATTAATTTTCTCTTTAATATCTTATAGTCTACACAGATACGAGTTGTTCCATCTTTTTCTTGACTAACACTATGGGACTTACATTTTCGGATGTGCTTGATCTGATTATGCCGCTTTGAAGCCATTCGCTTAACTGTCTCTCAACTTCTTGATTCTCAATAACCGAAAGCCTTCTGGGTAGCTGGTGGACGGTTATTTCATCTTTTAAAATAATCTTGGTAACTATTTTTGTTTCCTTAGGTGGTCTTGGCAAATAATTCGCTACCATCTCTTCTATTCTGCCCAATTGTTCTGCGTTACCCACATCCAGATATTTTTCTGTATTGATTAAAAATACATCAGGCACACTTATTTCTTGCTGTATGCTTTGCGGTTTCGTTATCTCATTAACCTTAATCACTTTGATTCCCTTGGAATCTATGGCTAATGTCACGTTTTCTAATATAGGTTTCCCTATAATTAATTTCATAGGCATGGCATCGTCCGATACTATATGGATGTCGGTAGTAAAGCTATATTGGTCAATGGTGATATCTGTAGTAAACTTGCCTAACGTCTTTACTTGATTTTCCCCAATCCCCTTGACTTGCAGAGACGTACAGTCGAATTTCGGAGCCCCTATCTGTACACAAGAACTGGCTGCTAGTAGATTTAGATCACTTCCGGTATCTATGAATCCATTTACGGCATATCGTTTGTTTAAAACTACTTGCATATATCCTGGCAATTCTTTTTTGTGTTTCTGTATTACGTACGTTTCTCTTGGTTCTTCACGTTTCTCGTTTGATCCTTGTCACGACAATTTCTGGACTCATGCCCCTTATTGCCGCAGTTAAAACATCTAGAAAACTTCTCATCTTGTTGTTTACTCGTACTCTGTCGCGTTTGATTTTCTTTAGCGTTTCTTTTTTCTTTCGTTTCTCTTCTTTCTTTAGTTTGTCTTTCCTTTATTTTTTCGTAAAGCGTCAACTTATGCTTGAAATCCGTCAACGACTTGCTCCCATATAGGACAACTTTATTCACTTCGTCATCGATAATGCCTTCTATAACATATTCGATCAAGGCAGTATCCTCAGTATCTCTTTGTGCCGTTATCTCTCTCATACCCAAAAATATTGCAGCAATGTCTCATTTCCGCAGGGAAAGCGTCTTATGTAACGTTGCGCTATTGTTCAGCCGACTGAATTCGTTCTTCAACTTTGTTTCCAAAATTTCCCACGAAGTTATACCTTTTTCGGTGCGTAAAAATAGTAAGGCTTCCCCTTTTAGCAACCTTTTTCCTAAATGAGTTTCTCCACGTCGTTCCACTGCATTAACAACGCACTTTCTTCAAACTCCGAAATCCACTTAGCAATCGGATAACTTTCTTCTCCATTGAACGTCGAAATGGTTTCCTCTACGTCTTTAATAGTCATCATAAATCTAGGGATTTCTCGTCGTAATTGTGGCGGTACTTCATTTTTTCTGTTACGTAAGCTTCCATCATCTTCATTCTCGATTTCGTCGTCATATGATGCAACATCGTTGAAGTCGTCACCCTCTTGTTTATCGTCTTTGCGTTCGTCGTCTTTGATTTGTGCGTCTTTTAATATTTGTAAATCGGATAATGTTAAACATAATTTATCGATTAGTTCGTCTTTATTTTTTGCGTCGTTGTCGATCCCTATTATGTCACAAATACTGTTCAAATCTCCTAAGTTAAACTGTTCATTAACAAAATTAAGCTTTTTCTGTAACTGTTCTCTATTTTCCCGTCTCGAAAAGTCAAAGCCATTAAATTCTTGCAATCGTTTTCTATTACCTCTATTTCCCCCGTTTTCAAACACAAATTTAATTGCTTTAGTTCTCACTTTACTAATATTTTCTTCTATTGCAGCAATTTGGCCTAAAGTCTCCACAAATGTGTATATACTTGAAATATTTTATTTGAAAACTTAATTTATGGCTTTTCTTTTGCTAGTTCTCGCGATATAAAAGTATAACGTACCATATGCGTGTTTACCCCACTGCCCTTCGGGCCGTTTTATGTTTTTACGCCACTCGTTCTTCTTGAGTTCTTCCTCCTGCAGGTGTGCGATCCAATCCCGAACTGTGCCCCCAAAAATATGTAGGGATATCACAACAATACTACAGTTGAATTTTTAGTAAAAACAAATAATAAGTTAATTTTACTTCAATTGACAATTAATACAGTGTCATGCCCAAAAGTAACATTTATATAACTAAACTACTAGATAGAACACGAAGTATCTTGTTGTGACTGACTGCCCATGTCAGAATCCATTAGATCCCTCGTTCCAGTCACTCCCTACATAATACTAAGAGTGGTACAGTATAGAGGAGTTCCTAGCCAATTAATGTATCTATGTTTTGTTAGTCTTTTGTTTCTGTCTGTTTGTGATATACTCCATTTTAACTTTCAACTTATTTATTTTTTTATTTATTGACTTATTTATTATTAAATGTACATGTGTTATTGATGTGGCAATTATAGTATACATCTATGATGTACTATATGATAAAAACTAATTGACAAATTTCTGTAATGGTTTGATTACAAATACATACATACATACATACATATTATTATTATTATTATTATTATTAATAATAATAGACCCTGAGGGATTTAGCTCAGTTCGGTACTTACACAGTCTTTAATCCGTGTTACGGTAAGACGTTTACGCAATTTGAAAAATTTTAACACACACAAATTTACAACATCATTCCCAAAATTATTCTTAAATAAATCATTTTCTTTTGTCTCATTTTCACAAACGCCAACTACAAAAGTTTAGGTCAAACTTATCCAAATCCCACTCGATATTCTTCCTATTTTCGCTCCATTATAGAAATCCCCAGAAACGACGAAAGAGATTTGGCGTGTCGAGATTTTATCTAAAGCTTGGTCAAATGACCAGCCGTCAACTACAAACGGCGTAGATATGACAACTTAGATACAATGTAAGCCCTACCGTTCCGATGCAAGCTAAAACATTATAGATGGTGGATTTCTAGACGAAAGCACTGCAATAGCCATACATGTATTTGTTTCGTGATGGTAACGGTAGAATGGATTTTAATCCTATGATGGTCTCTTTGTTGCGTCGGGAACTTTTAAAAAGCGAAGTTTGGGATTTAATTAGATCACTTCATGACACGATTTTATTTTAGTCTTGTAGTCGCATACAATTCTGATTACTTTAACAAGTCCAAACGAAAGCAAATAAAATAGTGGATTAAAAATACCTGGTTTGGTTTTGATTCGTAACAGAATTTAGTGCACTCGACGTCTTTAATCAGCACTAAAGTTATTAGCTTATGATGAATGGGAGTAAATTATTATTTTTATATCTATTTTCATTTTTGGCTTTTTACCAACAAAAATTTTACAAAAATTCTCAATACATATTTTGTTGAATACGCTGTTGATTCTATTATCTCGATTTCATCTTTAATACTTCCAGTTCGCGTGTTACGCATGTGCTTTCCATTGGGGATGACCGTTATCTCAGAATACGAGGGTAGATTGACAAGCTTCTGGAATTGCCGTTAAGGGGTTGCTATTTTTCTAAATACATTCTGTCGTTGTAGTGGCAACTGTTTCATATCAATTGATTGCAAATGTTAAATCTATCTGCCAAATAGTCTGGTTAGCAAATATATAAGTGATGAACCACGTTCAGGACGTCCAAAACTGCTATTACGTCAGAAATTGTGGAAAAATTCATGACATGGCTTTAGCAGTTCGCCGAATAAAAGTGTGTGAAATTGAGGAAGTCGTGGTCATCTTTTATAGACGAGTAGTTCGTATTGTACATAATGAATTGGGTTTAGGCGAGCTTTTTGCAAGATGTGTGTCGCATTTGCTCTATTCGGAGGTAAAGCTCATCTGAACTTAAACTTTAGCCGATCGTTTGGAAGTATTTACAAAGAATCCAACGGATTTCAAGAGACGATTCGTGACCATGGATAAGACCTGGATTCATCATTACATATCAGAAACAAGAATACAATCAAAACAGTGGATTGCACGCGCTGAATCGATTCCGAAGAAGACAAACACCATTTACTCGTCTGGAAAGATGATGGCATTGGTTTTTGGGACGCAAAAGGAATTTTGCTAATTGACTATCTTGAAAAATTTAAAACTGTTACTGGCCAATATTATACAACACTTTTGGACAAATTGAAAGTAGCAATTCAGGCAAAACGCCCGCGAATGGTTAAGAAGAAAGTGCTGTTTCACCACGACAATGCATCTGCTCATTAAAGTGTAATCGCTCAGCAAAAATTAATAGAATTGAGGTTTGAAATCCTTCCGCATCCGCCTGATTTGGCTCCGTTAGACTTCCACCTTTTCCTGAAACTCAAAACATGTTTGAGTAGAAAGAGATTTTCGTCGATTGAAGAACTGATAAAGGCTGTAATATATTATTTTGGGAACTTGAAAGAAAGTTACTTCCTAATGTTGGACCAAGTGTGTTGAGCTTGGAGGAAATATAACTTGAATCAGTATTATTTAGTTTTCTTGAAAAGTTTTCACTCTACCCTTGTAGCTACTGGACTTTTACCAAAGACTGTTGGTGATGTTTCTTTTTCTTTCTTTATTCTCTATTGACTGTTACAACTTTGTTATCGAGATAATTATCTGCATGCATTCAAATTAGCGTAGTAAGGGCCAATACCTATTATAGTAGAAATTGTTTGCACTAATGCTGGTTCAATGTTAGGAATCTTGAAAAAATATGCTCTAACATTTCATGTTTCTCAAAATGCCTCTGTCGGTCACATCTTCAAGTATTCCAGTAATGAGGAACTGCGGCAGTTAACAGATCATTTGCCTTTATAATTTGGTCTCACTTTTTGAGAACGCGTCTTTGTTTTACCCGACGTTAGATAGTTTCATAATTACTTCGGATCTATCTATTTGGAACGATTTATCCGAATATTAAAGTTGTTATTATTATACGGATTACATATTAAAAGTACATTAAGAAAAGGATCAGAACAATGGTTTAATATGAGCTCAAATTCAAGGATTAGGCTAGATACTATTGTATTTTGTTAGAAATCATAAAAGTGAAACTGTGTAATACTTCTTATCTAGCTAATAATCAAATTGAACATTATTAAAGGGAAGAGAAAAAACGATAAAACAAGCGCAAAATTTTTGTTTTCATACATTCGTCTCCGTTTTACTTACCTTTCTTCTCGACATAAAAGCCACCCTAATAATACTAATGCAAGCTGTGGACTCCCAGATATTTTTCGTTTCATTTTTCTTTAGGAAAGCAAGCAAGGAAGCGTAAGAAATAATTTTTCGAGCACACATTTTGAGCCGGATTAAAATTAATCTGACGTAGATATATAATGTCGCTCTTTCTCTTCTACTCACAACGTACAAGCTCAAGCGTTTTGTCTAGGGAGTACCCACATATATAGACGTAAGAGAGGTATTAAAAAGGCGTTATCTGGGAGCTAGCAATTTTGGTATATATACTGAAATTTATTACAGGTTGCCTTTAAGATGGATTGTTTCCTCCGAATATTATTTAAAATGAAATTTATTTCTTATTGCAGTTTTGTATAACAAAAGTGAAGAGGTCATCATTAAGATTCATTCTTTTTCGTAGCATCTATATTTTCCTAGAATACAAACGTTTTTTAATTTCTTTAACGTTTTCAATTTAAGTAGTTCTTCGACTAACTAACTGTGAACTAAAAATGTGCTATGTTTGTATATTGTTAGATCTTTGCGAGTGATTTATCGCTTATAAATATGCTTTTACCTTTAACCTGACACCGAAAGGTAGAAAAGGTAAAAGATTACCAAGAAAAAGAAATATGCTTTTATTAAATTCTAGAATGTATATATATATATATATATATATATTTCGTGACCTTTTATACTTATCTTATATGATAGATCTCTACCACTAATAGGCCAATAAAACAAGGCTGTTTTGAACGATAGTTATATTTTCATTATTTCGGAACACCTTCGTCAGTGAAAATATAACTAGATAAATATATAAACAAACTTTTGTTTTCTATTTGGGAACTATCAACAAAATAACTAATGACTAGGATTTCTTGATATAGAGGATGTGTAACCAACTTTTATATATATATATATATATATATAAATTATAAAAACTAAATTAATGTGTAAACATACATGCAAATTAAGTAAAACCTTACTTCAAAAAATCTTTGTCGAAACCTTAACAATTCTGTTCAAGGACTAGGGAAAACCCAAATTTAAAAACCTAGCCAAAGGTTTCCTTCTTAAGAAATGCAAATGTCATTTTAACAAATTGCTATATACATTACTTAAATTTTGAATATCGGTCCTGAAATTAATAGTTTTAGTGAAAATATAACTATCGTTCAAACCAGCCTTGTTTTATTGGCCTATTAGTGGTAGAGATCTATCATATAAGATTAAATTCTAGAGAACTTATGCATGCGAGAAGCGAAAGCATGTCTTTGAAGTGCGAAGCAGTTAGATGGGCCGTGTGAAAATAACTGCAAAAATCCTAACAAGAGATTTTATGCTTCGCTGTAAGTCTCTTTTGGATATTTAGAGCAATAGATTAAACAGACTGAGGTACCGCGCAAACAAGGATTGAAAATTGTCATTTCAAATAAAAGAGCTTCAGAGTAAAGTTCATAACTTCTGGAAAAAGTATTGCCTTTGTGCATTATTCAATGTTTGATCTTGTCACTTAATTGTCTAAGAAATGGGGAGAGATTAAGTTATAAATTATTTTCTTTAATAAAATAACAAAAAATTATAATCTCTTGTAGTTGGGATGAACAAAATCATTTCAGTTGTGTCTGACTATCGATCCGATGGATTAAATAAAATATTAATTTATAAGATTGACAAAGAACTCAAGGAGCAGGTTTGAAAGCAATAACTTGGATTGAAGTTTCCAAACAAGTCACAAAAATATTCGTGACACATGATAGAAATTTTCATAGCTACATATTAGAATAAGCAGTCACGGCATCGTTTTAACATCAAAGTCCAGTCATAAACTATTATAGACACATGTTTATCCAGTTGTAATCAGGTAAGATAATCCGTCAAATCTAATTAGTTTGCGTGTGTTTCGATAACATTGCTTGCTAATGGTTGTAAAGCGCCAACGTTGTGTATGCACGCATGCATACAAGCATAAGCATTTGTTACGATTTGAAGTCATTTCGTGAATCCCGCAAATGAATTTCGAGTATATTTTGAACTGAATATGAGTACATGAACGACGATTTGCTCTTTACACCTGGATTTCTGGAAATGAAACATGAAATATCCTTATATTACCATACTCGGAGGTTTATGAACTTTTGTCTACATGTCTCGAATTATTTCCGTTCTACATAATACGTGTGCTAGTTCCGACAAGCTCCATAATATTCTATCGGTAACATGCGATGTGAGGACAGCGGTTGTGTAGCAATGTGGTTCTGCAACGGATGCGTATTTAGATGAAGATAATTGTATCTATTTATTGCAACATGAAGATGTATTATTATATCGGTTCCAATAAGTTTTATATTCAAAAGGAGTTTATGTATGTTTAGGTATTATCTTGTACAGTGGCAAAAAGGAGTTGATTGAATTGTTTCAGAACAGTTGGGAATTTGATAATCTTAAGTGAGAGTCACCACTCTCACTGAAGATTACACTAGCCAACATACATTTTAGTGTCTCGGATTTTTTAAATGTAATTAAGCAATTTTGGGGTGTCTAATCCAACAGTGCCGTCAGATTTGTTGTATTAGATCTAATTTTAGAAAATCACTCTTTCCGCCCTATTTAGGAAAAATTGTCCAAAACTACATACATATAATGTTTTATTATGTAGATAACTTTTAAAGTACTACTATTTGATAACTGTTAATTGGAACACACATTAAAAACGGGTAGGAGGTATTAGTTTAACAGAAAAGAGTACATATACAACTTCCAATCATTAGTTAAAAATTTCCTTTTATAAAATTTCTTTTCGTGACGTTTACCGGAGCAGTAACGCTGAAGATTTTAGCAGCTACCCCATCTTTCTTGGTACCTTTCATAATGCTGATGTCTTGGTGAAATCTTTCGCCCTGTTCCTCACTAACATCATCTAAGTTTTCTGGAAAACGATCTAAGTGGCTGTGAAGGTAATCTTGATGCTCATGTTACATCCTAGCGTGTGAAGGTTAGAAAGCATCTGTTCTATTAATTTGACGTAATTTGCTGCTTTATGATCTCCAAGAAAATTTTTAACAACTTCGACAAAAGAGCACCACGCATTACACTCACGCTCGTTCATTGATTCCGTGAACTGCGGGTTATTTAAAAGTTGCCTTATCTGAAGACCAGAAAAATCCAGCCTTCAGTTTTTCTGTGTTAAGTCTTGAAAATGTTTGTTTCAAATACTCAAAGCACGGTCCATCTCGAAGTAGAGCCTTAACAAATTGCTTCGTAAGTTCCAGTTTGATATGCGGTGGCGAAGAGATGATTTTGTTTCTCTCAACCAACGATTCGCTAAGAACGTTTTGTTCTCCCTGATCGGAAACATTTCTTAAGGGCCAGTGTCTGGTAATCCAGTGCTGGACCTTAGCTCTGCTGTCCCAAAGGCATAAAAAGAAAGGATATTTTGTGTAACCACTTTGTTGCCCGAGGATGTGATGGCTGATGCTCCTCATCCTTGATATGTTTCGCCACCAATGATATTGTTTCGTATTTATCTTTCATAGTGGTGAAATATCCAATAGGTATAGAACCATGTCTACTACCATTTCAAATTTCGAGATAAACTGTCTATAAAAGACGCCATTCACTTGGCGTGTATTCAATTAACCCCATTGTCTTCAAGAGACCTCTTATGTCATTACAAAACACTAAGTTGTTTTCTTTTGAGAAATACGGCAGCAGATCTTTCCCTCGGGTACGATAAAATGTAATATTAATACCTGGACACAGTAAGTTCTTTTTCTTTAATCTGGAGGCAAGCAATTCGGACGACTCCTTTGAGTGGTTCAGATCTCTAACAAGGTCACTAAGCTCTTCTTGACTGAAGCGCTGGGGACTCGCTGAAAGTCCTTCATAATCAGTATCACTTTCACTTTTCTGGAACTGAACCTCGCCAGACAATGTTTCGGAGTCATCCTCCGTTAGCATAGGCAAGTTACTGAACGTTGGAATAGGAATTTCTTCAGAATGAGGAAGAGATCTCCTTGCTAACTCCATGTTAGGGCATGTCCATTTATGCCGGTTATTGCGATTAAAGCCTTTGATGTTGACAGAACAAAAGTAGCAGTCACCATGATGGTTTTTGGCTCCTTTCATACCATAGGTACTCCAATTTTTAAGCTTTTTCTGTTTCCGTTTGTCCACTGTCGCAAACGTTCTATGCATGTTTCGCATACAGAAAGTGGTGTCCAAGATTTATCCTGGTCTCTTAACTGGATGCCAAAATACGCCAAATATGCCCTTCTTATAAATTCATATATGAGTTTTCTACTTTCCTTAAAAGTATTAATATTCACGCAACATTTTAAAGTAAATACTTAGTACACACTGGCACAGTTATCACACGGAAGCACAATACTAAACTGAACTGTGAGATGCAGGCAGAGATACGAGGAACCCTATGTTAGAACTAAATGAAGTAATGGGGATTAGAGTTGGGTTAGACATGTAGATTTTTCTAGTAATTGGGAATACTGAGAATTATAATTATATTAGAATTCTAATTTCAGGTAAAAACAGACAATTAAGATCTCCTAAATATTTAGTTAATTATTTTGATTTTGCTATTTATCCGTATGAGTAACAAATTTCACCGTGGTGTGTTTCAAAAACTAGAGCTGCTGGGAAGAAATGCCAGTTATTTTTCGATCGAGCACATCAAAAATACTCTAAATCAGTTCGTATTTTACACGCACCACGAAAAAATATTTTGTTGGACGGTGTTATCAGCATTTAGGTTACTATGTTTTATGATCTAATGTTGAATCAGCTACTGATTTGAATCGGGTGTGAACTAGAGTTTCTGTCATAGCTTGGTCGTATCGGCGACGTCAAGATAATTTTAGTCTGGAGCAACATACGTTTGGTAAAAATTTTTACTTATGCCTTTCCTCGCAAATTCTTTATGTATGTATGCCTGACTACTGTCGTTTGCCGCTGTCCACGAGTATGTGTTAGCAATATAACTTACATTTAATTCCATAGAAGTTAGAGGTAGCAATAGTTATGAAAAATAAGCAACTAACAGACTTTAGCCTCTAGTAAATACGCATATTAATGGATCTCGATTGCAGGGATCGTAATTGTTACACCTTTCCATTAGTAATGTCTGTACAAAAATACCAATTGTAGTAAAACCACATAAACTGACATACAAAATAAGAATCAATACCAAATTCGGTCAAATACGGCTGTCGATGCTATTCATCGAAACAGGTTTTCCGACCAAATTAACAAATATGTGCTGTGGAGTTGGCGATACAATTTAGTGTCAGCTGTACTACAGCCCAATCTTTGAAATGATTATGAAGAAATATTATCAAAGCCACTTGCTTTGGTGCTGGAAGATATATCTAAAATACTTAAAATGAAAAGGTGAAACTGGAACATCCAATAGTTAAAACTTGACCAACTTGAGGTTTGTTAATGACCGTGTGATATTTTAACAAGAAGCTAAAGAAAGTAAGACTACAAATATATAAGAACAATTCGAAATTTATGGCAAACGTACCAATAGACTCACAATTGATTTGTAATGAATACAGTCAAAACTCGAAAATCGGCAGACTGGTATCAGCAGTATAAAGCCGATGAAAATTTTTCTTTTGAGGTGTTTTCAACCCCATATAATATCCATAATATTGAAAAGGGATCCTTTTACTACAACTGTAAACAATTTGGCGATCATTTGGGAATGAACCATTGGCCTGTGGCCGGTCAACGTCCCACTGTAGCGTTTTATTTTGTACGTGCGGACAGGTCTTAAAGTAAGCAAAGTACATTAAAAATATCGTTGGATATAAACATCTTCCATACATACATCTGGTTTTATTAGCATACTTCGTTTCGAATCCTCGGCGCAGATTCTCCATTGTATCTTGTTTTTGGCCGACCTCGTAGCTTCTTTCCGATATTTTTCAATTCTCCTGTGTTCCTTTTCTGTTTATCTTCTCCAGCTTCTATTTCTTCCTGTGTCTTTTTGCGGTCCACTTTGTTGTAGGTTTCCTAATACATTTGTCCCCGTTCTTTAACGTGCATCGCATACGATTCCATTTTCGATCTTTACTTATTATACATAAACATGGTATTGTTCAGGTTTGTGTCTTCACTATTTGGCCAAAAGGTTCTAAAATCCCTTCGTATATTTATTTACCAATTTTCTTTTTGATGTGTCGCAGAAACGTATTATACCTAATGCCCAAATTGAATTTATATTGCTATTAAATACCTTTAACTTTGTTACGACGTCACTAAAGCACATTGGCTTATTGTGCCTCTTAGATTATCTACTCTTCCAGGCCTGTCCCCGCAATGAAACTCAACCTCGCTGATAGAATTTTTGGCTTTTACCTCTTCTGGCTACAGAAAGCCAAGAGAGAATATATAAGTATTACACTATTCCGTCCTTGATATCCACCACGCCCTTTGAATCATTTTTTTTTTAGAATGTATTTACCACTTTGTGGTAAACTTCACTTCCGTCTGTTTCTACAATGAGTGTCGATCAACACTTGTGCTACTAAAAATTGTCGCCCTCCAAGCTTTTAAATTTAATGGTAATTGATATATTCTCAAAATAAAAATCTAGCATTTTTTAACCAACACTTTGATAATACAGGGTGATTCAGGAGGAAAGGTAAAGATTTTGGTGGGTGATAGTATAGACAAATGAGAACAAAGAATGTCCTATTAAGATGTGTCTTATTTTTATTAGTTACAGAGATACGGGTCATTAACTCATTAACATGTGTCTAATTTTTATTGGTTATTGTATCTAATTTCATATTGGTACTCTCGTAGTTGCTATGGTTATCGATTGTCAGTTTTGTTTTGAAGTTGTAGGTAGTAGGTTGTGCTTGAGTTGACATTGAATTTTGTAAGTGTGATAAACGTCTATCGCTTAAGCGACAAACTAATTAAGCATGCCGCACATCTTTACCAATGGTGAGTACGCCGATATGGTATTTGTGTACGGTTTTCGTAACGGTAACGCTGCTGCTGCTGCTAGAGAATACGGTAGACGATTTCCCAACCGCAGACTACCCGATTCAAGAGTGTTCGGTCGTGTTTTCACTACACTGCGCGAGAGTGGTGCAGTAGCAAGCAGTCATTTTGCACCTGAACGTGCAAATGAACAAAATGTGAATGAAGTTGAAGACATTATGCGGTTGGTAGAACGTCGTCCTTCAACAAGCACACGCCGAATTGCTACACATTTCGGTGTTCCACAAACAAGAGTATGGCGAACGTTACGAGAGCAAGGCTTGCATCCTTTTCATTTACAACGGATGCAACGCCTTCGAGAAGGAGATGAAGGTAGACGTTTGGAATTTTGTCGTTGGCTATTTGCAAATCGCCGAGTAATCCCATTAATACTGTTTACGGACGAAGCCACTTTCACTCGTGACGGTATCAATAACACTAGAAACTCACATCGGTGGTCCGACGAAAACCCACATGCCTTTGTGGAAACACATTTTCAAGAACGCTTCTCCGTAAATGTGTGGTGTGGTATGATTGACAATCATCTCCTTGCGCCTGTTATCCTACCGCATCGTCTTACAGGGCCCCGTTATCTAGAGTTTCTTGAAAACGACCTTCCACCATTATTGGAGGATGTTCCTTTGGCTACAAGGATGAGTATGTTCTTCCAGCATGACGGAGTCCCTGCTCATTTTAGTCATCTGGTGACACAGCATTTAAACGTAACATTCCCCGGAAGATGGATCGGCGGAAATGGTTCCTTGGCCACCGAGGTGCCCAGATCTTACCCCTTTAGATTTCTGCCTGTGGAGATGGTTGAAAAACGAAGTTTACAAAGATAAAGTAAACACAAGAGACGAATTGATCGTTCGAATTATGAATTGTGCTGCCCTCATAAAGGAACGCCAAGACGACCTCAGAAGAGCTACACGTAGTACAGTCAAAAGAATTAGAAAGTGCATTGAAGTCGGAGATGGCATTTTTGAAAATATTCTTTCAACTTAGTCTTTTGCGTCTACTTTTGTTTGTGCCTTTGATTTTTTCCTGCTGTGAGGGGTTTATTGTAACCAGTAAAAATTAGACACACGTTAATGAGTTAATGACCCGTATCTCTGTAACCAATAAAAATAAGACACATGTTAATAGGACATTTTTTGTTTGCATTTGTCTATACTATCACCCACCAAAATCTTTACCTTTCCTCCTGAATCACCTTGTATATGAGATATCTTCGGATTTCAGTGAAATTTACAATTATGTGCTTACATTTTAAGTATCGTGTTTGGAGATTTTAATGACAGGGAGTTATGAATGCGTTTGTTAATACGGCATATAGCTTCGATTGAACGCAGTCTTTTACAGTTGTTGCAAAAGATACAAATATAATGAGCAACTTTTTTAAACAATGTATTATGGCCAATTGAACGTCAAATATATGTTTGCGATTATATCAACAAATGCATTTTATGTTCAAGTGCCTTTACCACAACTTTCTTTTCATAAACTTTTGTAACTAACAATTTATCATTCTTCAGTTTTTCGTTCTACGTCTTTCTCCAATGAATCCACTAAAATCTAAATAAACTTTAACGCTAAATAATATAATTTTCCATTAAAACAAGGATAATACAAAACAGAATCACAAATTTCCCGTTATGGAAGCAATATTTTTGTTGTCTTTAGTTTTTATGAATCTTAAAAAGCGTCTATCTCTACGGACAGGGCTTGGAAATACGAGTATACGTATAGATATGTTAGATTAATGTTTTTGTCACTGCATGCTGACAGTCTCAGAAACGCGATTGTTGAACGCCAACAGCGTTTTAAAATGGCATTTCAGCTAATACGTGTCAGATAAGGATTCTGTGTCGTCCGTTGAAATTAAGGTGGGAATGCTAACGGAATAATAAGAACAACATAAATCTTATGATGTACGTATAATATTAAATTACGTGGATGCGTCACGTGAAAAGTGGAGCAAGCTGAAAACAAAGCAAGGGAATGAAATTGTATATTTTGGATTATTTGTGTATCGTTGAATTTTGTTTAAAATTTGCAATAAAGAGATTTGCCTTTTTTGACAATATATTTCTAAAAACTTCATAAACAGACATGTTTATTGCGGTAGAAAATCGATACCGGTGTGAAGTTATTTATTGGTTTCATACAGAACATTTTTTTACTAATTATTTATAGTATTTTGCATAGAAACTTAGGAAACAAATTTCAGGCTTCAATAGGAATAGGCCTCTGAAATCAAAAGGCCTATTCTCCAACATGTTTGCCCTTTTTAGGTAGGTACTAGTTCTTGATATTACTGAGGTAGGTAGTGATAACAACTGGTGGTAGAAAACGCTGAACAATTCCCTTGTCGTTATGCAAATTAGCGATTTTTAAAAGGAAAATTCTGCAAGTACATTAACAGTTACTATGTAGCCCTGTTTAGTGATTCCATTGACTGGAAAGAAGTCATTCTCAAAGCGAAACAAATAGGATGATAAAAGAAGCTCACGATTCTCATATTTGTTGATATTTGGGTATATATAAGACTTGTAGTAGTTCGTGCAAGAATTTTCTTTGCTCTAAGATGCATGCTGATATCATGGAGTACGCCGTAAAATTCTCTGTTTCTTTAACAATCAAGTCTGAGCAGTAGAAACCGCTAGGTGTTGTTGGAAAATGATTATTATCGACTAAAGTGTTCCCTTCTAATTTAGTGGAGAACTTTTGAAGAGAAATTAGATTAAAGCTTTCTTCTTTAGCTTTTATTAAGTTGAAACCTGTTTTGTTGTTCGCTGTTGTTATCTAACTCTCTGTGGATAGTATGTCAGGATCTCCTTCTCAGTGGCTAGGAAAAAAGCAAATGAAGGGAGCGTTTCAGATGAAATGGGAATTGTTTAACTACGAGTTGGCTGCAATTTTCAATCAAGTAACGATTGCATCTATATAATAACTAACAATGAATACCTTTATTTGAAGTTGCACATGTAAACGTATGTAAAACGTATGAAAAATGAAACCACATATTTGATGTGGGATTCAAAAACAGCTCTTCCGTAGTTCCTCACTTGATGATTCAAACTTGATCCTTAATTGGAGATAAAAGTGGATTTACCTACTCCAAATTGACAACGTCTAATCGTTAATTGTCGCAATACTCTATACACGTAATGGAGTTTTATCACATTTGCTCTATAACCATAACTTGGTTGAACAAAAGTCTATTCTAGGAGAATAATGTTTCTTTTTAGATCTCTGCTACTAATAATCAATCAAGCAACAACACTGGAGAACATTCGTCAGCGAAATTATAACTACATATATGTATGTCTAATTAAACATTTGTTTTTATTTGAAAGCTATCAATGGGCAACTGCTAAACATTGGTTCTGAAACTAAAAGTTTTAACATATTTTTCATCATTTCGTATATAATATCTCTTTATAATTATTTTCTTTTCTTAGAATAATTATGTTTTCAAAATTAAAATAAGGATCTAAATCTGTATAATGCGTTGTTACAGCGTTGCACCAAAATTATTATTTAAAGAAAACCTTTAATCTTTCCTGTAAATATTATTTTGTCTGACCGATGTAAGCCCCACCTCAGTCTTCACAGTTCAAATGTTAGAATAAAATGGAAACTAGGGTGCATTTATTCATTTTGAATATCACAATGTTAGAAAAGGCAACACAATTCAAGACCTTACAATCAATTTTTAACGAAACGAAAAGTTTTCCTTCTGTAAGATATTCTGTAATAAAAATTTTAACTAGGAGCGCTTTTAATGACCGGATAAAGAAGAAATTTTAATTGGTTCCGTTAGCTTGTAGTTCCACTAAACTTGAACTCGAAGAATACGAACAATTCGATATCCCTACGTTTCCAACATTTAATCGGCAAATCCCTTTACCGATTAAAAGTTTCGGTTTCGTCCGCCAAAAGAAAAATTGGACGAATTTATTCCCCAAATTAATTATTTAAATACCGCTCTTATATTTTCGAGTCGTCGCGATCGTTTACGTTTATGCAACTCACGTCTAAATGGAATCGCTTTTAGAATAATTATCTGTGACACCTGGGAGTTAACTGCCACCCCCTAGAATTTTTACCCAATTTAAATTCCCTTCTTTATATATTCTATTGATGTAGGCAGTGGCTGTAATTATTATGATAATCCTTAGGACTAGCATTTGAAATTTTTAATTAAAATAGTGAGAAAAATCGCTCGGTAATGCGTTCTATACAGGATCGCGTTGTAATATTATTGATATTAGATCACATCGGTAACTTGTTATGATAAAATTGTCAATTTGTTTGAGAACACATGTTCGGTTGACAACGAAACCAGCATAATCCTCTTCCTCTTCTATAGACATCTGTAACATTAGAAACCTCTAATTGCGTGAAATTTCTAACAATTTGGCTCTACGAGCACCTCTCAAAACTTAAAAGATACCTACATCTTTTACGAATAATTAAACGACGATGACAAGTCCTCAATGAGAACTGGCAATTTTACATTTCCCATTACAAGATTTTGAACTTATTTAACCCCAAATCTCTCCCTCAATCACGACTGCAATTAACGTCGTAAGAATTCGTTTAATTACCCTTAATTAAAGTAGGCGCGCTCACCTGGATCATCCTACGAACGTTCTCATTTTTTAGGTGCATCGAACCATATCATCGGATAAACTCGCCTGTTGTTTAGGCGCCCACGATCGAGGAAATCAACCTTCTTCCAGAAGGAAATTTTGTGCAATTTTAACCCTCCAGCTTCGTTCGCGATCTTTCGTTCACGTTTTTGGTTTAGCAGTGACGTAGACGGCGACGATGCACCGTTGCAAATTGAGTTCGCTAATTAAATCAAAAACATCTCATTCTGAACTTTATCGTCGCGCGAAGTAAAGCTTCGTCTGACCTGGCGCTACTTTCGCTTTAATCACCGTCGACCCCAACCTTAAGTGGCAATTACGATTTTTTCTCGTGGATGTCGATATTCGATAGCACGCCTGACACTTTCGCTATTTTTAACCGATTTGAGTTCTTTATGAACAACATCGTTTGTTTACCCTCGCGCTTATAAAATCCGGGAGATTTTTATTGGTCCAGCCTGACGTAGTTAATAGAACCGATTTTTATCAGAAAGCGTCTTTAATAAAGTATAGGGTAAAGCCGAAGTGCCTTTGGTTTAGTTATTATCGACATATTTATTAAATTAGTCATTAGTAAGGATCGACAAACGCGCGTCATGTTCTCTGAAAGAAGAGTCTGTATGCAGTGAACAAGACACCCGTTGTTGAAAGAAGGAGATAGACCTATACGGGTTTGATATATATCTCCTCCGTCACATATATCAAACTTGTATAGGTCTATCGCCTTCTTTCGACCAACGCGTGTCTTGTTGGCTATATATAGACTATTTTTTGAGCGAACATGACGCGCGTTTGTCGAACCTTAGCCATTAATTTCATTACTGCTTAGAATCTTAAATGAA
Organism: Chrysina gloriosa; assembly: GCA_038088585.1. NCBI lineage: Eukaryota > Metazoa > Arthropoda > Insecta > Coleoptera > Scarabaeidae > Chrysina > Chrysina gloriosa. The sequence continues at coordinate 25,853,969 of CM076089.1, forward strand.
TGTATTTGCTGATCCTTGTCACCCTAGAGTTTGAAGTTATACTATGTCCTATACAAGCTCAAAAATCCTAACGAATTTATGTTGCTGCTCACACACGGACTCGTAATATACATATGCACGATTGCATATATTAAACAAAAACATTTTGCTGTATATATTACAAACAACACACCGATAACAGATTTAATCTTTCTTCAGACTCCTTAGCGAGATAAAATTATTCATCGCTAAGAAATGAAATGAAATACCATGCGGCCAAAACCTCATCAATGACAGTTTGTGTGAGTACGTTTGGATATAGAACACACTCCATTTATTAGTATGCTCTTTGTGCCTTTATAGATCTTCGACTATAAATAAGTAGATATCATTTATTACTGAATTGAAGTGAGTTGATATTTTTTCAGCTATCGACATATCTTTTGCTTTTATTCAATCTTGCTGTTGTCAGCAAAGTGCCTGTATCGAATATAAAATTATGACGAGAGGGTCTGTTATTCTAAATTTTCTAATCGAACACAACCTTTTTCTCGTCCTTATTCAACATTAACAACTCTAAAAGTGATTTGTTTCAAAACAAATCCAACCAACACACAACTGGCTTCATTCGCGCTTTGAGTTCATTACACCGTATTACCGCAAAATCAGCGACTATGTGATGGGGAGATGATTTTCTCGGGTTTCCTTTATTCATCCCGGCGATGAATAAAATATGAAAGTTTCTGGGCCCAGACGCGTTGGATTGATTAATTCGTTAAAAATATGCGGCGGACCATTTGAACTTTGACGGATGGTAAATTGGATAAATAATTTTATCATCTAACAGAATTATCGGGGAAAATTGCGTTGTCGGGAGCGGTGATCCTCACCGCCGTAATTAAATTCGGTTTTGTTTACTGCGAACTTTAAATACGACAAAATTGAAGGGTAAATTTAAATCTTTACAGGCTAGTCCAGTTAATTGTGGTGTAGAACTGTTTTAATTCTTTTAGTTCATTTTTGAAATATATATTTGTCTATGCGAAAATCTATGCGTTTTTGGTTAAGTTTTTATTCAGATTTCTTCGTTAAACCAACACATCCAAAAGATATAATGGGAAAAAAAGAATACAAGAAAAACTTTTCGGTCCACATGGTGTAATGCCATCCATGTTTTTTTCTTGATAGAGAAAGATTATTTATTATTATTGTGGCTATACACCCCCGAAGGGTTTGAGCCTCCTATTCGAATCTCTAGATCATTACAATTTGGGAGATCAGCCCCTTCTTCTGATTATATGCTTTCACATAATTTCTTCCATAGTTTTCTGTTTTCCGTTTTTTGTTTCCAATTGATGTGTCCTGCTCCACTTCCTTCAGCCATGTACTCTTCGGTCTTCCTCTCCTTCTTCTGCATCCCAGCTTCCACTCTGTCACATCATATATTACTGCTCCTGGACCCGCTCTCCATACATGTCCGAGCCACCTTGCTCTTGATTGCTTAATTTTTATCACTACATCCATTTCTATTTCTTGTGCCAATTCCTCGTTCGTCCTTCTTCTGTATTTATTCTCGTTTAGTCTAATTGGTCCCAGGATAGTTCTCATTACTTTTCTCCCCACTATTCTTAGGTCCTCCTCATACTTCTTTGTCATGGACAGCGCTTCTGTGGCATACAGCAGTGTTGGTCTAATTATTGTTTTATAGATCTTCAGTTTGCTGTTTTTGCTTAATGTCTTACTTTTTAATAGCTTTTTATTTGCGCAGAAAATCCTGTTTGTTGTGATTATCTTCTCTTTGATTTCTGCTTCACGCTCGCACTTATTGGTGATTGTCACTCCCAGGTATTTGAATCTTTCCACCTCCTCAAAAACATTATTTCCTATTTGGATTTTCCTTGTAATCGCATTCTCTATCTAGTCTCATTATTTTGATTTTTCTTCATTGATTTTCAATCCCATTTTTGCTTCCTCTGTAACTATTTCTTCCAGCACCCTCTTCATTTTACTCCTGTTTTTTGTTATTAATGCAATGTTATTAGGGTACGCAACTATCTGTTCTCCTCTTGTCCTTAATGTCCCCTTCTTTATCCTTCGGAGTACACATTGTAGAGCCAGGTTAAATAGGGTTGCTGATAGTGCATCTCCTTGCCTTAACCCTTTATTGAAATCAAACTCTTCTGTCTCCCCTTTCTGCGTTAAGACACTCGCTGTTGTTTTTTCCATTGTCATCATTATTAGCCTCCTCAATTTTGCGCCTATACCCAGCTCCTTTAGCGCCCTTTTTAGTTCATTTCTATTAATGCTATCGAAAGCTTGCTGGAAATCTATGAAAAGCAATTCTATTTCTATTTTGTAATGCTGAACCTTTTCCATTATTTGTTTTATCGTGTGTATTGCATCTATCGTTGATTTTCCTTGTGTAAATCCGTTCTGATATTGCTCCACTGTGTTCTTTGTTACTTCTGCCAATCTCCTTTGCAGCAGTGTGGATAGCAGCTTGTACGCTGTGTTTAGCAGGGTGATCCTTCTATAGTTGTTACATATCCTCTGGTCTCCTTTTTTATGAATTGCTATTATTTGTCCGCATTTCCAATCTTGTGGCATTCTTTCCTGCTGCCATATTCTTTTTATCAGCTGGTATAGTTTTTCTTTAATTTCTTGTCCTCCATATTTGAACATTTCAATTTTTATCCCGTCTTTCCCCGGAGACTTTCCATTTCAGCTTTTGTTTATAATTTCTTCTATTTCTGCTCTTGTTGGAATGTCCAGCTCCTCTGCTATTTCGTCCACATCTTGCTCTTGCTCATTTTCTACTGGAGTCCGTATTTCCTGCTCCGTTAGAAGGTGCTTGAAGTGTTCTTTCCATATTTGCTTGTATTCGCGTTCAAGCTCTGTACCTCTTCTTTCTTTGTTTCTTATTCCCTTTACTTTTCGCTTGTATACTTTATTGTTTTCCCCTATTTTCTTGTAAAATAACTTCGTATTATTTTTTCTATTTTCTACTTTAATTTCCTTTATTCTGTCATCCATCCAGTTCCTTTTTGTTTTTCTTACTAACTTCTTGCATTCCCTTCTAATTTTTCATATTCTTTTCTGTTCTCTTCTCTCCCGCTGTTTAACCAGGTCAATTTCCTTTTGTTTCTTCTTTGCGTAAGGTTTTTACATTCATCATTATACCACTCATTTAACGTGCTTCTCTTTTCTTCTCCCAGGATAGTCTTTGCTGCTTCGCTGACACAATGTTTTATTCCGCCCCATTCCGCCTCTATGTTATCTTCATCCTCCAGATTTACTTTGTTTTGCACACTTTTTCATAGTTATGTCTTACTTGTTCTATAATCAATTTAGACGTATCCCATCTACACCTTGAGCGTCCGTTTGTGCTATTTCTCTTTATTTTCAGTCTGACTGTTGCTATTACTATGAAGTGATCAGCATCGGGTCCTCTGTATCATCTTACATCTGTTATTGAGAAGTGCATTCTTCTATTTACTAGGACGTGGTTTATTTGCGTGTATGTGTCTTGCCCCGGCGCTTTCCAGGTTACTGTGTGCCATTTTTTGTTTGAACTTTGTACTACTGATCACTAAATCCATACTTGCTGCTACGTTGCATAGTCTTTGCCCATTGTCATTTGTCTTCTCATGTAAAGTGAATTGACCCGCTATTTTCTGTATAGTCGCTCTCTTCCTATCTGCGCATTAAAATCTCCCATTATTAGCCATGTGTCTTCTTTTGACATCTTCCCTATTTCGTCTTCTAACCACTCATAGAACTTTTCTTTCTCTTCCTTTTCTGATACTTCGGTTGGCGCATATATATTTAGGATTGATATGTTTAAAGGTTTGGCTTGAATTCTCAAGTATGCCAATCTTTCATTAATTGCATTAAATTCCATTATGCTTTCTTTTAGTTTCCCCATTATTATGAAACCTACTCCTTTTTTGACCCTGCTTTTCTCCTCCTGAATATTTTAACGTGAAGTTTACCTTGTTTATTTCACCTTGTCCTTTCCATCTCACCTCCTGGATTGCTACAATGTCTATCCCATATGTTTTGATTTCTTCTACTACTTCTTGCATCTTCCCTGGCTTTAGCATCGTTCGTACATTCCATGTTGCTATCTTCATTTTATCCTCTTGTTTCTTTTTATGCATGCCTCCCCTTCTCATTTTCCCCTCGGCCATTGCTACATTTTTCATCTCCCGTTTCTTTTCCGTTTGCGTGTGCTTTGTCATTGCTGTATTCGTCATCCGGCCCTTGGTTACATCATTGCTTGTTTCTTTGCTGTCCCCTTCAGTCTTCCCTTTTATGGCTTTTTTATATCTCGTTACATTCCCATTTGCTTCATTTTCCCGCTCGTATTCCTTTTTCATTGCCACTGTCATTATGTCTGTAGCGCTGTCTTCGTTCCCTTTTAGTTTTTTGAATTGTAAGTAGTTCTTGTGACTGCACGTATTTTCCCTCTACCTCTATAGTTTTCCTCTTCGTCTGGCGACGTTTGGCTGAATGCCCCTGGTTTTTATTGTGTTCGGTTCCGGTGTATTATGTTGTTTCGACTGTTTAATCTCTCTTCTCACCTCTTCTAGTGTGTATATTTTCCCGTTTATTAGAATTTTGTTGTATCTCAGGTATGTTTGATTACCATCTTCTCTCTCCCTTTTCGCAATCTCTATCAATTGTTTTCTCTGCTTCATCACTTCCTTGGAATAACACTCTATCCATATTCGCTTCTGCGCATCTTTTAGCTTTTCTTTATGCTCAGTATTTGGTTACGCAACTTTTTTGTTGTTGTTTCTATTTGCACCAGTCTCACTTCCTCATCCAATCTCCCGCCCAATGTCTCCACCTCCACCAAATCCATTCTCGTATCCATCTCTATACCTATTTCACTTATTATCTTTGCTATTTTCTTCTTTAAGTTCTCTTCTGTCTCGTTATCCTCTTTCTGCACTTCAAAAATAATCAATTTTTTATCTCCCGCATCTCTTTCCAATATGTTAATTCACTTGTTATTTAATAGAGAAAGATAGTTCTTCACAATTTTCAAAAACTAGTTACAAAAAAGCAAACAAATGCTTTGGCATCGGCTTGACTTTATGTCATCTAGAAATATAAATTCGCTTGTTGTTGTAAATACATTTGATACTCACCATTTACAACACAACTTACTTTTAATAAGAAACCGATATTTTAGGAAACATAAGAAGCTAGTAGCAATGTTTGTTATATGCTTTTGTTATCAAAAATCTTCGATAACTTTCTCTATTCACAATATTTCTTAAATTTGAAACCGAATTATAGTACCAGACCTGACAGTGCTTTAACGAACGTTTGAAAGATAAGAGAATTTACATTTAACATAGAGAAACTGCATGATTTGGGTAAGAAAAATAAAAATAGTCAGCCGAAGATGAATTCCAATTCTAAAATCATCTCAACTAGTTCTGGCAGTTGTCATTTTTACAAATTGAATTCAAGAACCGCTGTCAACAAGCTGAGTGACGCCAAGAAATCATATATTTATTCTGTTTTAAGCAAAAGTAAAATTTTGGTGTCGGATTATTAGCCAATTTATTTAATTTGACACGATGTGATTTCTCTATCTTACTCTGTTTCTATTTTCTAAGTAGTGGAAACCTATATGGCATCAACGACAATGCCCAAACAATATAAATCACTGTTATTAAGAGCATCCCAGAAACCGATATGAAAATGTATTTAACAAAATCATTAACTATGTTAACCACTTTACCAGAGGGACAATAGGTATATCAATTGAGAAAATGATTTTAATCATTTTGGTTAATTTGTACCTATTTCCTATCAGGGGCTGGATTTTTTTTTTTTTAAACAGAGGCTAAAAATGTTTTGACAGTGACTACAACCGGCTAATACTCTTATAGTCTTTGCGTAACTGTTTTAGATTTCGCCTTGGAAGGACATCCTTTGTGCTCAGAGCACTGAAATTTAACGGTAATTGTTGTTTTGCACAAATTGGTTTTCCTAGGAAAGGTTGGAAATCATAATAATAATATGAACCTTAACAAAGATGCATCATGCTCAAAAGTTTTTCATCCAAGGTATCCTCTAGGTTTCTATCTAGTTATAGAACTTTGGCTACAATTTTGTTACTTCGTAAATTTTCATCAAAATTACAATGTACTTTTCTAACATAAACTCCATTTAATTGAATACACTTATTTTAACATGAAATATTTTTTTTAACCCCCGAAAAGAACTTTTCTGGGGTCTCTGCAATCCACCGACTTTTAACAAGTTTTACCTCATTTAGGATCTTAAATCGAACAACGCGTATTTCAAATTTGGGAATAGATGAAAATCACTAGCAGCAATATGCGGTGAATAGGGTAGAGGTGGCTGCAATTCGCGCGGTGTGGGGTCTTGTTGCAGTAACGGACTTATGCATTGGCTGTCGCAATGAGCCAGATGAAAGATTATAACAATATTCTGCGTTAATTGTTGCGTATTTCCAAATATATTTCGCACACAGTGATTTCTGAAGGTTTCACACCATCTTTAAATGAAGAGAAAATGTTTTTGTGACTTAGTCGCGTCTTTCATGACTATAAAATCAGCGGTATCGAAATACGTATGTATCAGTCAAGCTACTGAAGCATATTAAACAATATTATACAGGATGGCTACAAAAGACGCGGCAAGACTTGTCTCTGATCAATAGCATCAAATAGAAAATATACACAATTGAACTGGAGCGAAATTCCTAAAACATGGGGAACATCCCTCATATACTGATTTAGGGTACTACCCATATAATACATAACATATGTATTATACAGTGCGCACCTAAAGTAAAGAATAAATTCAATAAAAGCGAAATATAATTTTATTGAAAGAAGTCGTTGACAAAGTCGATTTTGTTTGATAAAAGTGCGCATTTTTACATGACAGTTAATTTCAATAATCAGTTGTTTTTGAGTAATAAAGTCATAATTTAAAAAAAGCAACCCCAATTTCTTGTTCCCGATTTTGATAGATTTTTTCATTACCGAACTGACAGTATAAAAATCTCAGTCCTATCTGTGTTAAATGTACCATAGTACTTAAATTCCAATAAGATTTCTATGCCGCTAATCTTAAGAACTCACTCAGTGTAAAACTGACACTTTGTAATTATTTGTACTTAGGTAATCTCAGAGCAAACTCGGAAAATGTCTGCTAACAAGTTTTTCTTTTATTTTAACGTTTTCTAACATTCAATTGTCATTTACTCGAAGAATTTCTTACGTAAGATAGCAACATTTTTAAACTGTCAGTTCGTCAATGAAAAGATCTCTCAAAAGCAAGACAAAAATAGGGCATGCGATTTTTAAAAAATGTCGTCATTACTCAAAAATGATTGAAGATCGACTGTCATGCAAAAATGTGTATATTTATCAAATAACATCGACCTGTTCAAAGATATCTTCCAACAAAATTTTACTTCGCTTTTATTGAATTTATTCCATACTTCAAGGGCTTACAGTGTATTCTGACTTTAAAGGAATCTACCTTTCGGGGAGAAATAAGCCACTCTTCTGTGTCGGTCAGTCAATACTAAATCTATAAAGCAGTTTTCGGTTTGGCGGTATGGTTCAACATTTTCCATTTTTTCAGAAACAAATGTTTTCAGAAACAAACTTTAAAGGAATCTACCTTTCGGGGAGAAATAAGCCACTCTTCTGTGTCGGTCAGTCAATACTAAATCTATAAAGCAGTTTTCGTTTTGGCGGTATGGTTCAACATGTTCCATTTTTTCAGAAACAATGTTTATGCTTTGAATGTTTACATCTTAATAAAGACTTATCGTGTTTGCTCGGTGGTTTACTTTATCCAAAGCTACTGTCTTCCACATGAAGAAATATGTATAGACTTTATCCCGCTTGCTTTCGTTGGAGATGAGATACGAAGCTTTCATTCTTTATACAGTTCAGTCCACGATACTCGTAGAAAATCCTGACGATAACAGAAGCTAGAGATAGTTGTTATATATGTATGTATATGATCCTAACGATATGAATAAAGATGGTAGTTCAAAATTGTCCTTTTTCTACTATCACATGTCCTTGTATTTATTCTGTACCCTTATTATAAGTTTGTTTCTTGCTTTTTTATTTCTTAATTTGCACTTTTCAAATTATTACGAAACCCGTGTTTTGTTTGCAATTAATTTTAAGCAATAAACTAAGAGAAATGAAAATACTCCAGGCTTAGACTTACTACAAACTACAATACATCAGCTTTGTGTATGTACCTAAATGTACGGTACTATACCCACTTATATAAAGACAAAACAATATTATGTATCTTCTATATTCTTCTTAATCGTAAGCCTTCGTACCGCTTGGTGCAAAATTGTAGGAGTTGAGTTAGTCTAGTTTATCGTATATTTGTCTCCATTTAATCATTGGTCAGTTTTCTTAAATTTTCTTAACTTTTTCTCTTATTCCGTAATTCCATGTTCTTGGCTTTCTTCTTGTGTTCCTACTTTGCCCCTTTGTTTCACATACTCTTTTCATTCAACATGCACAACCTATCTTAGCTGACCCTCAACAATTTTTTATTGGACAGGTTTCATTATTCATTCCTGTCAAAATGAATTATTTCTTCTTCTGTACTTTTTGGGTTTGCCTTGGAAATATCATTTCTGTTAAATTTATACTTGTCCTATATTTATCTGTTAATGTTCATGATTCACTTCTATACTTTATTACTGGCATATCAAACTGGCAAATCTTCCTTCCAAATTCTGTTTTGATTTTATTATTTATTTGTCCCTTCCCTAAAAATTTTGACTTTGTGGAATAATAGATTTCACCTATTTTTATAATTCTTTCGCTTATTTTGCCATCTAACTTTCCATTTTCTTCAACAACGGCCCTCAAATATTTGTAGCAATTTTATTCAATCTTCCTTCAATTTAATCTGGTATGCCCTATTGTCTCTAACTACAATGGGTTTTTAATTTATTTGCGTTTATGCTCATAATTATTTATTCTAGTTCCTAGTTTAGGCTATTTAAACTGTACTGAATAATTTGTGCTGATAATGCTAGGACTGCCATATCGTCAGCAAATAGCGATTCAATTACCTTTGTTACTTCAATTTTCCAAAAGCTAATTTTCAACCTATTATTTTTTATAAGAGTCGTAATTTAAACAAGCAAAATTGCTAAAGTTTCATTTCACAACGTACCGTTTTCTCTATACAATTTCACATATAAACATATGCTCGCCTCTTTTTTGTCCTTCTCTCAATATCACAGAAACGGGACAAAGACATTGCGCTATGAAAGTTGGCACAAGCTTTCGAATTTCAGAACTAGGCGTAATTTCATGGATCGCCTACCGTACATAAAAGGAACGCTTTTTGTATCGAGCAATTTTGCAATTTTCCTAGTATCTGCATTGTTCCAGATACTCCTTTAAGAAGTGGATATGAATAGGCTTTACATGCTACTTCCCAGTAAACATTTTTAAATTTCGCAGACAGTTTAAGTTGGTAGTTGCGGAAATAGTGGACATATTTGCCAACTTTTAACCTTCCTATACTCACGCATACGGTCTGTGAGACCGACTTATATAGTATAGTATACGGCTTTCATTTTGACGTGAGTATAGGAATGTTAAGCACAATGCATGCGAATATGTTCACTATTGCCGGAACTACCAACTTAAACTTTCCGCGAAATTGAAAAAATGTTTACTGGGTTAGGTTCCTTAATATTACGCAGTATGTGAGTATGTTTAACTCTTTAGATTATAGATGCATTTCTATATTTCCGTGATACTATAAAATAATCCTTCTGTTGACGCACAAAATACTGATTTATTTCTGACGAAATCTGTATTTAATGTTTTCGTATGAAAAGCTGCAAACAAATGTATATAGGTATATACATTCATGTGTATTTATGACACGAGAAAATGATAAATTTTAAAATGTAAACGGGGTTGACGTCGCATTAGACATCCACAAATATGTAATGCTTATAACGGCTTATTACATGGATATTGCTTTTTTTCTTACGTTTGTAAAATCTGACAGGACGCCAGGATAATAGATTTTCTACTCAAGATAACAACGCAGCTATCAAAATATATACATATTTGGATGTGAGCAAATTTGTTTGATAATCCTTCACAAATATAAAAGATATTAGGAAGGAGAAAACCGGGAAGCAGATTGCATTTAACGTACTTAAGTTTGGGAAGGTAATGTATAATTTTTTTACGTGTATATTTTTGTTACCTCCCACCGTATATAAATGTTCCATTATGCCAACAATGGCTTATGTCAAAATTTGAAGTGAATTGGATCACTGCAATCCGTATCGCACGCAAGTTAAAAGTTATAGATTTCTTTTATTATTTATCTTTACAACTGATCTAATTAGGTCAACCAGTATTTCCTTTCTAACCTAATTTTCTAAAATGATACTTGAAATTAAGGACGCTCCATTGAATGTCTCTCAAGATCTATCAACTTAGTATACTCGCTGTTGTGTATTTCACTCTTGCACTGTACACTGCTTTTATTTGTTGCCACTTAATGACCACTAAATTAAGGCATAAGGTATCTGCCATTAAGTCTTCGTTCTTGGTCACCGACATCTAAAAGTTGAATAGCGTCGATGTATGGGTGTTTTCATGCTTCTTAGCGATGATTTGAATTTCTTGAGCTAGGGTGTTCATCTATAGATCACGATGAGAGTTATTGTTCTTAATGTATTTCGGGGCACCTACTACACGAACTACTCTATTCTAAAAAATTTGTATTTTCTAGTTATTGGTCGATGTAGTACAGCCCCATAGATGCATGCCATAGAGCCAAACGGGTTTGAGTATCTGCTTGTCAGCAGCAGTTTCTTAATCTTATTCATTAACCAGTTTTCTTACGTTCGGTAACTTGACGTCGAGATTCATTGCAAGTTAACTTGCCGTGTTTGCGCGAGGTGTCATTTGGTTGTTGATTACCACAGGTTGTCTTTAAGTCTGTTTATGAAATTAATATGCCCTGATTTACCTTTGCTCAGCTTTGTTTCCATTTTTTGGTCCATTTCCTGATGTTATTTGTAGCAATCTGGAGTTTTGCTGCTACCTCTTGTATGGTTTCGCCTGTTACGAGCACTGCGCTGATCTAGTCATGTTTTGTTCTAATTATACAGGAATTCAGAAGAAATTCGGGACAATATTAAATTAATTTTGCCTAGTTGTTCCTACCACTGTTAATATTTTATTTAATAATTTTTCTGTGGTGTTGTAAGACATAAACCGATTAAGCTCATTAAGACATTCTTCAGAATTTCATAGATAATTCGCGTAATTTTAGAACGTAATACGCGGGCGAAGCTTCAGCAGTAGTTCTATTCCCTTTCTATATTATTTTGATCATACTATTTTTGAATTACACATCATTAAAAAGTATACTTCATATTTATCAAATTTTTAAGAGTAACTGTTGGGGAAATATTATTTCCAACAAGGGTAATTTTCTGTATCTAGTAGTTTAGTTATTCGTCTTAAGTTTTATGAGTGAAGATTCTTTCACTCACTAATGACACTTATAACTTCTTATGTGTTTGCTCTTGGACGAGACACTTTTAGTACAATATTTTCCGAAACACTGACTGTATTTTTGATACAAAGTAGTAGTAGTATTCATTCTGTTTTATAATCCTCCTCAATCACTAGCATGAAATGAAAATCAGAAAACTAATACTATACGTTCCAAAGTGTAGATCATTCATTACGTTGATCTTTAGTCCCTTAGATTTTCCCATGTAGAGAAAACCATCAAAACAAAGTTAACAAAGAACTGCATAGGAGAAACCTTAATTAATACTTTTATGCATATGGAAACGAAGTCGACTATTTTATTAGATCTTCACAATTAGAGTCAATAATGAAAGATCCCATCATGTGTACTTGGTTGACTATTATGTGTGCCTTGATGACAGCATAGATGAAAGACAAAACTTAGGCATTACAGGAAGTGCCAAAATGTGTATTATACGTTGCAAATGGTTGCTTACCCATGCTTTCATATAGAGTAGAAACCATAACTTTACTGCACTGTCACCGCACCGAAACATAAAATGCGGGTCATCAAGGATTTATTGAACTGTACAAATGTTAGTGACGTTTAATTAATTAACGCCAGAAGTATACATTTTCGTTAATAAAATATTTAAATGAATAAAATATTCAGTGCTTCAATGAAATATCCCATCATAGGAATATCCCTGCATGATTCGCTAATTTTCATAAAAATATGATCAATATTTTCTAATCTACATATTAATATTCGTATTGCCAAAAACGACTACAAATACATCTGAATTTATTTCTATAGGTAACGTATAGTTGTCATTCATGCTGAATGAAATTTGTTAAATCTTACATTAATTGTAACGAATAGCGCTCCATAAGCTAGGAGCAGGATTCAAATAGGGTAGTTTCCTAGCGGAAACAGGAAACCCTTATATGCTAATAATGCATCTCGGTAACAGATAGAATTTATGCCTTCTTGAGAGAATTGTATTAAGCGTGCGAAAGTCCGGATTATTTGCAAGTAAGCAGAAGTAAAATAATGAAATGCCAAATTGGAAACACCTAGATCTCCAAGATCTAGATGCAGATGTTCTATTTCGTAAATAACAAGATAGCTGCATTCATCTTGATTGCTTCAAAAGAAGAGAATAATTTGAAAATTTACAACTATTTACAAAATTTACTTTACTTGCAATCAAATGATTTTTGTGAATAGTTTACTAATAACATAAATTATTTATGGTCAGAGTTTAGTAATATTACAAACACTTATATGTCATAGAAATTGGTTTTATCAGTTGGTTGGTAAGCAGATCAATAAATTTATGTGTTAATTCGGGAGAAAAAAACTGCCTAATTAAAAAGTTAAGTTCTAAATGAAATTTATGTTTCTGACAGGTTTCCAACAAATTTTCTTTTGATGACAATCTTTTAATAGGAACGAGAAGTTAAGAATCATACCTTGCACACAAGCAGCGGTTAATTAATAAGGAAACAAAGATAAAATTAAACTTAAAATGTATCAGAGGAAAAGTAATTAAAATCAGATTCATTTATTCTTATTCCCATTTTTTTGGTGGAAGATATTTGAGGGTGTAGTATTCCTAACTGATTAATTTGGAACGAAAGTTATAAAATTGGATGTTTCCCATTTGTCAAGTGAAGTTGTTTCGTAAAGAGTGACGTTGATTTAACAAGACATAATCAACGTGTTATTACAAATTTGGAGATTTGCTTTCTTTTTAATTAAAAATTATGATTTTTTAATTTACTTAGGGGATAAATGTCACTCAGGTAACCAAAATATTAATAGCATAACCATGAACCAATTATATTCCTAAATTATAAACACTCGTTTTCTTTCTCGCCTTATACATGCATTCCAATGATTCATCCTCGCTGTTTTATCATTAAAACAATTATATTCCTTTATGAATTATTCAGGGTTTGCGCCACAATAAGTTTATTATGGAATTTCCTTTACAACGATCTACTAGATATCCAAGTCAAAGAGATTCATTCGCTGAAAGCCATGATATACGCGTTAGAAACTAGGTGGTTTCCTATAAACGTATCCACAGTCCTTGCAGTTTATTTCCTTACCCTTGTCATGATTATCTCGTCTTCAGAGCGATATATGTATGAAATTATTTCCTCCTACAAGTGAACCGCAAATATACAAGCTAAGACCTAAGTTTTTAGGTAGATTTTGAATATGCGAAGATCGATGTCTATTTATAAATTTCCTTCCGTATGTTCTATTATTATTAGAAGTTTATTTTACGGGCGGTGATTATTTTTTGAATAGCAAACAAATATTAATAACCAAAATCATTTGATTCTTTCTATTACTACTATTAAAATCCGAATGCAATATCTTTATTTATTATAATATTTTAGTAACGCATGTACTTTCTGAGAAGGGATTGATTGCAAACAAATTTCAAAGGAAATAAGTGCATTTTATACACGTGGTATGGGCTCTTTAAGAATATATTAGATGCATGTACCATTAGCAAATGAGCAAATATCATCGCAAGTTAGGTCAATACAAACGAGCTTCCGTAACTTGCGGACATAAATCTTGCAATTGATTCGAATTATTAGCTAAAGTTTTTGCTACACTCGCAGTCAAAGCATACGAAGAGATAACTAAAAATAGCAGTTCCTCTTTTATATAAATGCTTCAGAATAGATATAAATATTAATATGAATATCACTCCCCTTATACAGTGCTTTCGTAATGAATAAATAATAAATTCAGGGACAAACTTATGAAAAAAATGCACGGTCCCGCCGATTTTTATTTTGAGATAGAATTAATAGATACATCTTGACTCACGTATGGGATATTATCTATATTTCTTTTAATAGCAACTCTCATTTTTCATTACGGATTGTAAAAGAGCACATTTTTCTACATAAGGCAAGGTAATTATGGATATAGGGCACATAAGAAAATTTTTACAGAAAACCATGTTGAAAGTTCAAACTAAAAAATTTGTTTATTATGCATAAACAAGAAAACAACTATTTCAATGTTCAATTTGCACGCTGTTGACAACCTGACAGTAGCCAATACGATTAATAAATTCGGTTTAAACATTTTCAATAACTTCTTGAGATACATTGCATTGTTTAGCGAATTCTTGCTTTTAAATCTTTTAAATTCACCGGTGGATGAAGGTAAATTTAACTTTTCAAGTATCTCCGCAAAAGTAATCTAGGGGATATGAAATCTGGTGATCTTGCTGGTTACTCAACTCCCCTCGGCTCCTTATCCAACGGTAACGGGACAACCTTATATAAGTAAGCGGCGAGAGGTGTTGCTTAAGGAAGAGATGCTCTATATTGTTGAAAGAAAAAGTATTTTTTGAAACATCAGGTTCTTCTGGGTTTGTATACAGAGTTATCAGTTATTAGCGTAGGAATAAGGTTGAAGAAAATTCAAGTATCTTGCACTGGTTGGGATCTCGTCAAAGAAATAGCTATCCTGAATTCCTTTGTCGACTATGCCGCATCACACATTCACCTTCTTCATCGTCTAACGTAGATTTTGGGTAGGTCAGTAAATACAACGTTGTCTATTGAAATTGTTATTTAAAAGAGAGGCAGCTTCATCAGAAAAATGATCCTTTTTGCTATACATATTATTACCATTATTACAGATGTAGCTCTCACATTTACTTGCAGAATTGATTTCATAGATCAAAATCCTCTGCGGTCAGCTCATAAATTAGGCATATTTTATGAGGATGGTGTTTTGTTTTTCTCAAAATTTTGCCATATTGGAATTAGATGTAAGATTAGATGTGCATAAGTGTGGAATAATGATTATCTTGTACTACTAACATTGCAGTAATCTGATCGACTTCGGATTTTGAGAGTCGAGTAGATTTGGAAAGATTTCGAACATACCCACTTTCTTAGAATTTTGATTCAACTCTACTTAATGGATTACTGATGCGATTCGTTTAGGGGATATAAAATCTATTGATCTTGCTGGTTACTCAACTCCCCTCGGCTCCCTATCCAACGATACAGGAGAACCTTATATAAGTAAGCGGCGAGAGGTGTTGCTTAACCTTCCTATACTCACGTCAAAATGAAAGACGTATACTGTACTATATAAGTCGGTCTCACAGACCGTATGCGTGAGTATAGGAAGGTTAAGGAAGAGATGCTCTATATTGTTGAAAGAAAAAGTAATTTTTTGTAACATCAGGTTCTTCTGGGTTAGTATACAGAGTTATCAGTTATTAGCGTAGGAATGAGGTTGAAGAAAATTCAAGTATCTTGCACTGGTTGGGATCTCGTCAACGAAATAGCTATCCTGAATTCCTTCGTCGACTATGCCGCATCACACATTCACCTACTTCATCGTCTAACGTAGATTTTGCGTAGGTCACTAAATACAACGTTGTCTATTGAAATTGTTATTTAAAAGAGAGGCAGCTTCATCAGAAAAAATGATCCTTTTTGCTATACATATTATTACCATTATTACAGATGTAGCTCTCACATTTACTTGCAGAATTGATTTCATAGATCAAAATCCTTTACGGTCAGCTCATAAATTAGGCGTATCTTATGAGGATGGTGTTTTGTTTTTCTCAAAATTTTGCCATAGTGGAATTAGATGTAAGGTGCATTAGTGTGGAATAATGATTAAGTTTTACTACTAACATAGAACTAATCTGATCGTCTGCGGATTTTGAGAGTCGAGTAGATTTGGGGTTTGGGAAGATTTCGAATATACCCACTTTCTTAGAATTTTGATTCAACTCTACTTAATGCATTACCGATCCGATTCGGTTACGTTAAATAAGTCAACTACTTCATTTTGGGTGTCCACCCTACTTCCAAAATCAATCATACAAAAAGTTTCAATTCTTTCACCTTCGGTTAATTTAACCCTTGTTCGAGAAATGATAAAGTGACTACCCAATAAATAACACAGCTGCATCATTTTAACTACCGAATAAATACTCCAAATACAGTACTATTTGCATTGGACAGTAAAACAACCCACCGGAGTTCTTGGTAAATCTTCTTCTGCATTAGATAATTTTTTGTGAATTTTACAGACTTGTTAGATCACTGTGCTCAGATTAATGTAATAATACCTTGCTATGATTGAAGTGGTGAAGAGTCTATTTACAAGCAACAATTTTGTGTTAACTCGCTTAATACTTTTTAGCGCACTTAGAACTTATAGCACTTATAGCACTTATGTAAAAAAGGAGATAAAAATGATTTTTCGAATTATCAACCTATAAGCGTATTATCTGTTTTTGCCAAAAATTTACGAAACAATAATGAATCAGAATTTAATAAGGTATTTACTTACGTTTAATATTCTGTATTCTAATCAACACGGGTTCTGTCCTGATAAGAGTACCAATACAGCTTTATTTCACTATCTGAAAACAATTTATAATAACCTAGATAACAGTCAACCCACACTTGGGATATTTGTATGTGATTTCGAAGGCTTTTGATCTCGTTAATCACGGTATCCTCCCCCACAAACTAAATCAGTACGGTGTGCGGGGAGTTATGTGTAAATATCGGGGCACCTCAAGGCTCTATCTTGGGTCCAATCCTTTTTCTTATATATGTTAGTGATTTACCTACTGCAATTGATGATTTAGGGATGATATTGTATGCCGATGATATCAATATACTTGTGGATTCTTCCAGCGTTGAGGATGTTGTTCTAAAAACTAGGAATGTTCACTTTGCTATCAACGCCTGGACTACCACCAGTCATTTGGCAGCTAACGCTGATAACATAATAAGGCCCATAGATACGTTTTGTGTAGATAACGACACTTTCAATTTAGACTCGTCTATTAAAGTGTGAGGATTAATTATTTATGAAAATTTTAATTGGTCTGCACATATTGATCATCTGTGTAAATCATTATCGAAAGTCTGTTACACTCTAAACCAACTAGAAATACATGTAACTTAGATACATTACCATCGGTTTACCATGCTAATTTCGTCTCCTCTATACGGTATGGAATAATTCATTGGGGCTCGACTTCTGAGGCCTATCGAGGATTCCTAATGCAGACGAAGGCTTTGAGAATTATACCTAATTTACAATGCAGAGAGTCGTGCAAAGAATTTTTAGGCAAAAAATGTTATTAACATTTTATGATATTTATATTTTAGATTTACTTTCTTTTTGTTTGTTATCAAAAAGGAACCTATTTTACAGGTTGGAAATTATAAGGCTTTACCATCTTCTATGAAAAACATTGAAGACTTAAGGATATTTAAAACAGCATTAAAAACTCATTTTTACATGTTAAATCTTATAATATCAATAGCAAATTATAAAATCAATAGCAAATGTTTATTTTTAATTTATTTATTTTCAATTCGATTTCTTTCTGTTTTCTGAAGTATTTCATACATATCTTGTATATTGCTTTCTGAAATAAACTTTATTATTATTATTATTATTATTATTATTATTATTATTCCGAACAAAAAGACACTACATATATTTTCTTAGAAGAATGAAACAAATGTCAAACAAAGTAAGATTGTAAGTGTTTATGGCTTACAGCATATACATAAGTATCGGTTGACATCTCTATGTATCTAGCTGGCTTATGACGGTTTTCGTTCACCATCCATCTTTACAATAAATAAATTTTGTATTTTGAACTTTGAACATTGTTTCTCTTCAAAATTTCTTTATGTGATATCTATCTATGATTACCTTGCCGCATATAGAGAAATGTGCTTGTTTATAATGCGTCATAAATAATGGGGATTGCTATTTAAGAAAATATTGATGATGTCATATATCCAACATAAATCACCATATCTGTATGAATTCTATTTCAAGAAATGCCCAAATAAAGATAAATATCGACGGATCCGTGCTTTATTTCCCAAAGGTGTGTCCCTTAATTTTTAACGAATTTGTTCACAACTTCAAGAAAGCAATGTATGTACATATGGACATATATATGACAGTGCATTGTGTTCAGTAATATTACAGTTTCTGGCGAGAATATGGATGTGTAGTTTGTACTCATATGTATGTGTGTATCTAGAAATGTAGAAATTTCTCTTCGGGTGTGGTTTTGATAATCTTAATTAGTTACATAATAAATCATGGTTAAATTAGAGGGGTATTACTTATGACTCGGTTGTAGTATTTCAAGCACTCATTGCGCAATATACAGTACTCCAAATCTGTCTTCGTTGTTGACGTGGGTATTCTAAATTCCTATGTTGTTTCCAACGCAGTCTGGCTGGGCAATAACTTCATAAGAATTGAACGCTATTTAATTAACAAGTGCTTTTAAGGAACGTTGAATTGAAAATCAAGAAATTATGAAACTGTTGCAGAAATTCCATCATTAGTTTTTGAAGTATTTTCTGTAAGAAGGTATTGTGTTAGAAAACGCTGTATTAGAACGAATACAGATCAAAAAAAAATCAGAATTTCTATGACTTGCTCCCACATAAGTTGGTGTTATTATTATTTCCTTCCGCTTGTTGAGCATTTTACTTCCACCTTACTTATCGATTTAATATCTTTTTGCTTAATCTTCCAATATAACCTCTTCGAAAAAATATTGCCACTAATTGGGCGAGAAGACATTAGGCAATATAGTGTTTTTAGAACGCATTTTATACGAATTCGGCGGTTTGCACGCTATGAATCTTATAATTTTATATTCCAAGAACTTAAATTTCCGCTTGTTTATTCTTTAAAAGTTTTGAATGCAGGACTGCTAATCTTGGACTTATACACATTATTGGAGCAAGCGCTTATAGTCTGACCTGAGTAATAAGGAATCTAGCTGACGGAAATGAATGCGATTATGATAATGACAAATTTCCTATCACAAATGATCAAAGCTTTTATAAGGACATTTTTGGATTTTTACAATTCTGGACGTTACACCGATAAACACAATCAACTTCGTCGGAATATTCTTGGAGCCTTACAGACTTGGATAAACATAATAGTTTGCTTGTTGCTTCTGAGATAGTGTACAAATTGAAAAAAGAATTAAAAAATTGAATATTGCTGATTTTATATTTCGCAATCGACAACTCGTTTTAAATCTACAATATTTTTCACTATATTAGATTGAATTAGCAAGTATTCTTCTATCTTCATTCATTCTCGTTACTCTACTTTTGGCTGGAAAATATAACTGGATCATTCCATGTCAAGTGGACCAGTTTTGAAAATCGTCCCTACTCGACCATCTCCAATTTCGCTGAAAATTTATACGGATGTACATATATGTTTGATACGAGGTTCTGCAAAGGTTCTGCTCTAGGTATCATATACCTGGAGCTCCACAGCCCTTTCTGTGGAGATCCCATCAACCCTGCGGCGTCAACCACGAAGATTTTGCTAAGTTTGACATGTGGCCATTGCAGAACTATGGTAGCTGTAATGCTGAAATTCAACATACTAGCTCAACTGGTGCCTGTGAACATGAAAAATTTAGTATCAACATCCACAAAACAATATATAGATCGCAATTTAAGCCCAAAGTGGCTCCAAAATTACGACGCGTAATGCACAAACCAAATTTTGACACTGCACAACTCAAAAACAAAAACAGTTGGTAGATTCTGCTTTTACCAGTATACTACCCGCCGGCAAGACAATATACTGCTGCAATATTAGAATAAGGGCTGGCATACTTCTGGATATATTAGCACACAAACATGGTACAAAACACTTAAAAGCCAAATATAACCTATTTCCAAAGTCAAATATCTCAATGTGGGGCCACTCCAAATTATTTTATTTTCATACCATTGGAAAGAGCAGAATTTTTCTACCAGAATCATATTCTTCTATTTTAGTGTTTTTTAGTTTAAGGAAGCAAAATCCCTTTGAACATGGTGCTATTTCTTTCGCGAAATCAACACTAATTACAGCATTTTTTATATATGGAGATTTTGCAAAGTTTGTCATGTACATACAGGCAAGTAGTTGGCTTAGTCCCCCAAAATCAAAAAAATTGCCTTGGTTTCCCCTAATTGGGGTATCCAGCTACGTGCCTGTAGGTTAAATATTAGTTGGGGCATTACGCGATGTAATTTTGAAGCCACTTTGACCTCAAATTGTGATTCACATATTGTTCTGCGAGTGTTGACAGTAAACTTTTCTTGTTCACTGGCTCAAGTTGAGCTAGTGTGTTAAATTTCAGCATTGCAGTTACTGTTGTATCTTAATAGCTACATGACAAACTTTGCAAAATCTCGGTATAAAGAAATGCTGTAATTAATGGTGATTTCCCGAAAGAAATAGCACCATGTTCAACCAGCCTTAAACCAAAAAAACACTAAAATAGAAAAATATGAATCTCGTAGAAAAATTCTGCTCTTTCCAGTGGTATAATAAATGAATTTGGAATAGTCCCCAATTGAGATATTTGACTTTGGAAATAGGTTAGATTTGGCTTTTAAGTGTTTTGTACCATGTTTGTGTGTTAATATCTCCACAAGTATGGGAGCCTTTGTTCCAATATTGCAACAATATATTGTCTTGCCGGTGGGTAGTGTACTGGTAAAAGCAGAACCTACCAACGATTTTGTTTTTGAGTTGTACAGTGTCAAACGTTGGCTTGTACATTACGCGACGTAATTTTGAAGCCACTTTGAGCTTAACTTGCGATCTACATATATATTGTTTTGTGGATGTTGATACTAAATTTTTCATGTCCACAGGCACAAGTTGAGCTAGTATGTTGAATTTCAGCATCACAGCTACAATAGTTCTGCAATGGCCACATGTCAAACTTTGCAAAATGTTCGAGGTTAACGCGGCGGGGTTGGTGGGACCTCCAAAGAAAGGGCTGTGGAGCTCCAGGTATATGATACTTAGAGCTAAAACTTTGCAAAACCTCGTATCAAACATATATGTACATCCGTATAAATTTTCAGCCAAATTGGAGATGGTCGAGTGGGGACCCCTGGTTCAGTTAATATGGAATGACCCAACCCATAAAAAGCTCGTTTATACCCCATACAATTAAATTAAACATCGCATATCGCTACCTTATATATTGTTATAATTTGGAGAGATTCTACGTTACCATCAGAATTGTAGGCCGGTCCCACCTACAATGTAACTTTTATAGCTTACGACGATTTGGGTAAAAACGCGTGTCCAAAATATACGCGCCCCGTAAGTGCTTTATTACAGGCATAAAATATTTATAAGCTGAACATCTGTGCCTGCAAAACTCGGGAAAACATAAAACCGTATATTGTACCGATAAATTCAATCGAATAGATTTACAGTGGTTTTGCCTCAGAATAAAATGGAAACTGTATTAATGTTGTTATTACGATGCGAAGAACGAATTTAGTAAATGTCCGAAATGGAAAAATATTACTGAAGTATATATCTTCATTTCCGTTCTTGTACCTTATTTTCTTGTTTCATTTCTTTCGCGTACTTCTTAATAATCGTTATAATCTTTCCAATTGTATTTCAATTTGAAAGCTCAAACTCGATGTGAAAAAGTTTTGCGTTCTTGGGTCGCCCACAGTGTCTGGGTGGTACGGGTGAAATTGTGTCGTGTCTGTTACCTTAGTTTAAGGCAACAATTAAAAGGGTACGGGATAACTTCGAGTTATAAGTTATTCATTCTTATTACTTTGCAAATGAACGTATTCTCCAGCCACAACTGAAGTTGAAAACTTTGGTACATATAGTTACCAAGGAATTTGTCTTAATGTGTTTTTATTGCTTTTGTTTCGTCAGCATCCTTTTTAGGAAATAGATGTCATATTTAATAATCTTATAAATAATCGAAGGATTGTGTATTCTAAAATCAACTTAATATAACAAAAGTCATTTCCTCACGAAATGTATGAAAGCAATCTTCCCACCTTTTTCGATTACTGCTCATGCTGCTATGATCGCTATAGGGAATCATTAAATGGTCGATATTGATTGTAATAGAAATATTTGTTTTTGCTGAAAGTGGTTAACTTTTACCATAACAATGCATAATCTCACACAGCATCACAATCTTTCGCCTAAGCCTAAACAGAACAGGGAATAAAGCATCATGGGATTTGATTTACGAGTATTTGATTGCATCCAAAATTATGGAACTTTGAAGAGGAAATCGTAAAGAGCACAACAATTTGTATCAGATATTAATTATTACTATTCCAGTTTGATAGATCACCTCGATTTCATATTAATACAAACTTCACATTACCACAAAATAGGGAATTGGGGATCACCTAAATTCAATCAACATCCACAACGGCAAAAGAAAACAAATAAATAAATATCTCAACAAACTTGTTAATCAACTTTTGAAAGAATCACGCGCGATTTATAATCATCAATCTTGTGTCGAGGAAAGGGCGGACCAGTGTCCGACAGAAACTTCCCCGACGATGCTGCGACCCATCTTTCCGTTAAGAAACGGAGGGAAAATTTACCCGCGACCGGATCTTTATTTGCAGATTAACCAAAGCTGGCGAAAACGCGTGGTAAATGTAAACTTGCTTTGCGTTCGCCGGGGCGACTCTGTCGACGCTATCAATCACACTGTCAAATGGCCGCTAATTTCGTCCGAGGCATTAGCAAATAAGGGACCACTTGTGAAAATTAAAAGTGGAAAGAAGAGTATGCACGTAGAAGCTATTTATGTATATAGGGGCGATTTAGGTGGTGAATTTTGGCGATTATGGTGATAGGACGTTAGCATTAAAATATGTCGTTAATTAGACAAATGGAAGCGTAGGCGAGAACTGTGATCTACAGTGTACTTACCACTCAATTTGATCTGAACTGTATTTATAGTAACGATTTGGTAAAAATGCACTACCTTTAAATTGAAGTTATTACATCTGGAACTGCCAATGTGGTAATTTTTAAATAGTAACACACTTTTTTAGAGAAGGGGTAAACACTTCATCTAGTTCATGGAATTTTAGCCTCAGAAAGGCGCAGAAAGCGTCTGATTACTTGAGAGCATTATAGTAAGTTTAGCTATTAAAAAATGTTGCTGAAATTGTAAAATAAAATGACGGGCACTCAGCCCTGATATCGAGTTTCTCTTCTGAAGAATAAAACTCTTAAATTGAATGCACTGATGTTGCGAAATTAAAAAGCAACTGTCACACAGTCCTGATGCGGAAATTTTAGCGTCATCCCTTCCTTCAAATTCAACTTTACTAGTTGAAGTAAAAAATGTTGATTCGTGAATATATATGTATATATATCCTTCTTCAAGGCTAGGATGCTCGCGGGCTTGTTGACATAAACTTTTGACTAAACAGTCACACGTTTTGGATGCATTTCCTCCATGAAACATATGTGGGATTTCGTCACTCTAAGTTCGGCAGTCACACCATCAACACGAAAATGGGTCTCATCGCTGAAGATGATTTTGTTGAAAAACTCACCCAGTGAAGATTTGAGTTGCTGGGTCAGTTGTGAATGGATATTTCCGGACTTTCGGCCACACTCTAGTGAACATCCGTGCTGAATGACCTGGCCGAACACCTGTATATGCTATGACATCAGCAGTCGACCCAGTCTCTTTGAATTTTTCGATAATTCCTTTCAAGGTGAATGCACTTGGCACATCCTAATTATCAAAAATTGGCAGTCAAACTTTTAACATTTTTAAAATAAAGTACAAAATAATAATGCGTTGTTATGCCGAATAGGGATTCATTTCTAATAATGGTGGAATGCGCCAAATATGAGAACTATATATATATATATACATATTTAATATAAACGTTTATTGCAGCTAAACAAGGAATACAAGTAGCGATCCAAGAGTATCCGGAGTGATGCCATAAATACCTAAATTGTTAATTTTAGGTTTTGTGGCTGCTGTTGCCTTCAAAGTAGTCCCCATCCACACGTATGTGCTGCTCCCAACGTTCTTCCCACTCTTAGAAAATTTTTTGGAACTCCGATTCTGTAAACGAATCCAGCACAACTTGCCATTTGATCTGAATTTCCTTGATCGTATGAAAGCGTCTACTCTTCAACTTAATTTTCAGTTTGGGAGCTGATCGAAGTCGCAGGTTGCTAAATCAGGTAAATACGGCAAATGAGCACAACAATTATTGAATTTTTTTGCTAAAAATTATTGTATGGCGAGTGGGCCGTGCGCTAGTGAATTGTCGTATGCAGCCCAAACATTTTCTCTTGCCAAAGTTCAAACCTTTTACGTCTGATGTCTTCGCGAAGTCGCTTCGACACATCTTAATAGAACAGAGAATTAATAATTTTCTCTGGTAGCAAAGATTCACAATGCACATTGTCTTTCTCGTATAAAAAGAAACAATAAGCAAACTCTTCACAATCGGGACTTTCATACTGACTTGATTGTTGCTTTGTTTCAGTGTGCTCGCCATAAATCCAGCTTTCATCACCTGTTTAATTGTAGACAAGAAATTTTCATAATCCAAAGCAAATCTCTTTAGCTCAGTGCACACATTGATTCGGTTGTAGATTTGATCAGAGGTCAACAGTCTTGGGATAAATTTTGCTGCGATACCATGCATTCCCAATTCCTCATTCAAAATTCGTTGACATGTCCCATAGCCAATTCCAAATTTAACAGTAATGTCTTGAATTGTCTAACGACTATCTTCACGGATGCATTGCTGGATTTACGCGATGTTTTCAGTTGTGGCCGAAATCCCATCATCCCATACGTTTCACTCGCAGTTTTTAAGGTTAAATATTTGTTTGCAACCGTGGAAGTTGAAAGTTGTCACAGATATTCATTAGTAAGGTTTGATAAAAGAGTAGATGACGTGTTATCATTGAGTAGTGTAAACCGGACTCACGCAACTTATCATTGATAAGTTATCATTGAATGATGAAGTTCGTAGAAGTGATGGCGTGAGTATGGTTTACACTACTTAATGATAACACATCACCGACTCTTTTATTAAACCTTATTCATTGGGCATGTAGCTACCGCGGTCTATCGGCTCGCGTCGATATCTTGTTTAACTTTCGCTATATATAATCAGTTCGGAAACTTCTAGATCGCACCTCGTATTGCAGAATAGTTGGAAAATTTAGACTTCACGTTATTGTATTTCCCCGTCATTGGGTCAGCGACTGAATATAAAGTGAAACGATTTCAGATATGTGTTCGCCCATATTTCCAACTTTAACAGATTGATATCTTCTGGTAAACAAACTTAGGTCTGCTTTTACAAATGGTAAGAATACAGTACAACAGGATTGCTAGTAGTTATGTATAAAAATCACTACAACAAAAGAACGATTAATGAATATGAATTCTAAATTCTGGAATGTCTACGCAGGGGCTTAGACGAACATATATGCAATTGGGAAAGAGATCTGAAGAAATATGGGATGAAAATTAGCATCAAAAAAGGACATAATAATCATGGGAGAAGAGGAGTAGGTATGAATGACAAGGAGGAATACACGCAGAAAGAGCGCGGTTCTGTGGTGAGCGACAAGGGAGATTTGGAGGCAGAATTTAATAATATAATTAACATAGCGAACAAGTTATATTACGTCCTAGTAAAGTCATTTATAAGTAGATGGGAAGTGAGTGCAAAGATGAAGGTGACAGTGTATAAAACTGTGTTTGTTCCGACTTTGTAGTATGGAGCCGAATCACCGACCTTAACAGACAGGTAGAGGAGCAAGTTGAGGATGTGCAAAATGGGATATTTTAGAACGAAATGATCAGCGATAACCTAGATGTCGAGCCGCTGCAAAGGATAATAGAACACAAACAATTAAACTGATAGGGCACTTTGGTCAGGACATTTAAAATAAGAATGGCAGAGTATTATTGAATCCTAAGCTGAAAAGAAAGGGAGAGGGCGACCCAAAAAGGCATGAGATGATCAAATCGATTATGGTAAGGAATACGAATAAATGGAAAGATTTCGTTAGAAAGTGCCCAGACTCAACTCACATATATTACCAAGATTGCACCGGCGCGGCGCCTCTTACTTAACGATATCATAAAAAGCATGAATTATAACAAATTATATTTACAAATTTTAGAAATATTTGACATAAATTGAATATAAATACCTATTATGTTGTGTATGTGTCAGTATATAATTGGATCTCCTCTTAAATTCTTTTTCAGTGCAGCTCTATTTTCTATAAATTCCCTCTTACATTCCTTCTTCGCTGGAGTTCTATTTTCTGTGGATTCCCTCTCTTAAATTCTTTCTTCTTCGGTGTGGTGCTTCCTTTAAAACCCTTTTGGTTCAAATATAGAAATAATTCACCTTCAACGCAGTCAAACGTACTTCTATGACTTTTCTATCTTGTCAATCATCGTCGTTAACCAAACATTCACTCATTTTTTTAGGAAACCAGGACTACACAACATTATTTCTCCGTTGTCCTGATAACTAGGTGTTTTAATTTACTTTGGAAAATACTTCATTAGGGCGTAACGTTGTTATGGAAATTGATGTTGTTGCTGTTCAGGTATACTTGGTTTCTTATATCCAGTGGTTATTTGGAATCCCTGGCATATGAAAGTGTTGAATGGCTGCAATGCTTTTCTATCTTTTAATCGATGCTTTTTATAATAATTGATAATTTTATTTCTAGTTACATTTTTTCTTCCATTAAACGTCTCTGACTGGAGTTAAAAAGAGCTAACAGCCGCAGGGTAATAAAATGCTTAAAAGGTGGTGTGCGTGACATCGAAAAAGTATAAATACAACCCATATATAAACCGAATGTCATTTGAACAAAAACATCCATAACTCCAACATTTACTGCGAATTTTGATATATTGAATATATTGAATGTGAATATTAATATATTACATGATATGAGCATAAAATACTAATTATTCATATCGTTTGAAAATGTTTGCTTTAGATATGGCTAAAACAAAGAAAGAGAACTATCTGCCATTGATAGATAGATGTTGAATTGCAAAAGTGCATAGGGATATGTTGAAAATCCGCAAAAGAATCAAATCAATACTATTGACATGGAACTATGGGACCAGAAAATAATAATAGATAGTGTATATTTGCTTAAAGACAACACACATAAGTAATTTTGAAAAGAATGGTATTCCTACTAACACAATAAAAGTGGTACCTCCAGGGGGTTCCAACGCTAGACCCGAAAAAAGGTACAAAAAGGAATTTGAGAGGGAAATAGATCTAATTTATCTCACTTACCTTTAACGAGGGCATTATTTAAGCTGATTAATATTGCAACAACGGTGTTTACTTTGTTGTTCTCTCTCCGACACGCACCAGTTTCCGTCAAAATAACTTAATAGCTTCGTATGGAGAAACATAGCGGCGATATTAAAACAATGTTTTGCTGAGTACTGAAAGGTGCTGTAAGTTATTAAGTTTATCTAGTATGTACCCAGTAACGTAATTTCCTGGCAGAGACTAGATGTTTATTACCTGAAATGCGTCATAACTTAACGAGTTTTGTGTCGTTTTGTTGAACTACAATGAGAATGTATTTTTCAAATATAAATGTCACCTTTCTAGGATACGTTCTGTAAGACGAAAACTATAGCAGGTATTTAATGAAATAAATGGAACTTTTTGTGTTATTAATAAAAAGGGAATCTTAAAAAATGAGTAGAATTTTAATTCTTATGAAATGTCAAATAATAAATTAAATAGACAACTAGATAAAACTGAAAGTTTGCAATAAATAGGAAGATATGATGTAGAGATATATTTGTTTATAGCAGATTGTGCAAGACTGGTGTAGGATGTCGAATGCACTTACCCATACCCATCAGCTGCATTCCTAAGCTACAGTGTGCTTTTTATGGAAGGCTCTGGTTAGCCTTTAACCGATACTATTAATGTTTGTACATACCTATGAGAAGGATTCAATTAAAAATTCTCTACGTAAAATTTATATACGAAAGTTACACCTCTCGCAAAATTATACTGATAATTGGTAAAATTATGGGACGCATATACGGATGACGAGAGTAGCAAAAGTGTTCTATTAACCGATACCTGAAAACTAGTGAAACAATAATTGTATCCAAAAATCTCAGACAAATCCGGGAATATCCACCGAAATTCGAATACACAGCCGAATGTATATAAGGTAAGAATTATTTCCAGCTTGCCACTAGGCGAGTGTACAGTACCTGGACAAAATAAAGTACTCACCGCAAATATTTTTACAATTACGTGAATAATTTCGTAGTTTTACAGATGTAATAATTATGTATTTGTATAAAAGAAGGTTTCTTAGTCTACTTTTGAACTTAATAAGAAAGTGTTCCAAAAACATGAAACATCGTACATTAGTCAAGCCGGTCACGTCTGTTGTCATATTTTCCTCGGACAAAATAAAGTACGCACTAGACTAGAGTGTTCATTTACTTTCAGCAATAATGACATTTAGGCAATCTTCTATTGCGGTTGGAGATAAAAGAATTTATTCAAATAAACGAATTAAAGTTTTAGTAAGCCAGCCGTTCTCTTAGAAGCAAGATTGCGAATAACATGGAAACGAAACAAATTTCCGTGAAAATCGGTGAAAAGTATAATCATAAGATCGATCGTGGACGGAAGAGGAAGACAAATTCAGTCGAGGATCCTGCGATTATCCGGAAAACGAAGGAATATCCGACTGGTACTAGTCGTGTAATGTCAGGGAAAATGTCCAACTCAACATTTCTGAACGAACCGTGTGCAGGAGACTACGGGAATTGAAACTTCTCCAATTTGCCAAAAAATACGTCGATAAGCCAGTGGACTTCTGGAAACAGATGATTTGGAGCGACGGGAGCTATTATGACCTCTTTGGTCATAAACCACGGAAACGGGTTTGGTTGAAGCTTGGCGAAAAGCTTCTCGATACAAATGTCCAAACAACTGTCAAGCATGGACGGGGCAGTATTATGGTGTGGGGATGTTTTGCATTGTCGGGTGTGGGAAATCTCGCCAAGATCGATGGTATTATGACAGCAGTCATACAGGCAAAGGGCGGCCATACAAAATACTAGTTCTTAATTATTACTTAATTTTGACTCTTATTATCACATGCATACTTTATTTTGTCCAAGGAAAATGTCCTTATAAATGTAATGGACCTGACTATTGAAAGATGTTAAATGCTTTTGAAATTATTTTTATCAAAACTTAAGAGTAGACTTAGAAACTCTCTTGTTTTCCGAATAGATCATTATTCTATCTGTTAATTCTACCAAGTTATGCACGTAATTGTAAAAATATTCGAGGTGCGTACTTTATTTTGTCCAGTACGCTATGTATAATATGTCATCGGACTCATATTGTGGTGAGTTCCACCCATAGATTGTGGAGTTAGTTAAGTATGTGTTGATTCCTCGAAATCAGCGATTCCCAACTTGTTTCTCCTTGCGAGCCCCTTCCAAGAACCGGACTAAATTGGAAAAGTAATACCTCAATAAACTGTTTACTATCTGCGTGTAAAGTTGACAGAAAAAGAGAAACATTATAGCTTTTATTACGTGCTAATTGTCTCTTAAAGTACTCAAGTAATTTATTTTTGTTGTGGAAACCACTCGTGGTTCTTCAGCGCGTCGTACGATTCAATTCGACTTTCCTCTCCTTTGTATGGTCGTGGCGTTTTTACGTTGGTAGACGTTATTCTCGTTCTTCCGAGCGCTGAATTGAAAATATTCGGATTGTGCGAGAATGTACTCGCATCGCCAACGGCGTAGCGTCTCATGGCGTTATATATTGTTGCGTGTTGAGACTCAATAGTTTTATGAAACCTTTCATCGTAACGTGTAAGTGACTGAACTAATACTCACGAATTTGAATTAAATCGCCGTCCTAAGTAATATCCACAGTCCTTTTTATGTAATCAGAAATTAAATACAACTTCGGGTTCTTTTCAAATTGAAAATAAACTTCTATACACTATTTACTTTTCTTTCTATCTCTGGGTCATAGGTTCCTATTTGTCATTTTAGCTTTTACATTTTAAAGTTTGCGCCAAATTTGTTCCTTATATTTTCTGCCCCGTACAAATATAAGCAAAATACATATTATACCTATTATGCAAGTGAATACATGTTTCCAATAACAATGTAACTTATTGTTAATTGTTTTTCTAACACGAGATGTTTATAAAATACTTAACACAAGCATACTGACCCATCCGAACGACAAATCTATCTCATCCTGGAAAAATTCGAAAGGACTATGCGGATTGTGTACGAAGAAGAACTGTTCGAAACTGAAGCCAGTATAGTCGCCGTGAACGGAAGTGTTTAATAAGACTCAAATTTGTCATCCCCACACGTTTGAAGGAACTGGAGTTGTCGTATGGCAAGAGATGGCGTATTTTGCGTTGTGGTTTGCTATTACACCCATATAAGATCCAACTTGCGCAAGAACATTAGACAGAGAATCACATACTGCGTTTACGCTTCTGTGATTGGGTTCTGGAAAAAAATTGCAAGAAAATAAAGATTTATAGTAAAACATTGATGTAACAATGAAGTATATTTCTGATTAAACAGTAAAATTGGCGCATTTGGATTTGAGATAATCTACACTTGGATTATGACGTTCCATTACATCCCTAATCAGAAACTATTTCGTGCATATTTAATATAAAAGGAATCATTGCACCGTACTTCGTTGAAAATGAGAGTGGCTTATGCGTAACTGTTCATGGAAATCGCTAGAGAGCCATGCTCACTGAGTATTTCTTTGCTCGAATAAATGGTATAAACATGGAAGGGATGTATTTCCAACCTAATGGTGCTATGTGTGATACAAAATCAGAGAAACACTCAATTTATTTAAAATACAATTTAGTGATTCCATTGGTCTCACGAAATCGACTTGTCCATGAATGGAAGCATTAAAAGCCAACATTTTACGCGCTATCAACGATCTAACACTTGAATTATGTGTGTGAAATAGTTGTCAAAAATTGGTTTGGTAGAATGCATTTCGTAAAACAGCCGTGGTGACCATTTACGTGACACTATTTTTGATAAGTAGAAAATTATATTGATGCCATATGAACTTTTTGTTTTATTAAATTTCTGACACGTTTGTTGGACAACTCTTCACAAATCGTCTCTTGTCAATCGTTTCGTTTGGCGAAGATTCCGGGTATTACGACGTCAAAGGGATAAATAATTCCCGTGAGGCAATGATAAAACTTGCCGGAATTTAATCAAATTTATTCATTTCTAGGAGCTTGAAAATAGTGGTCTATCAGTTACAAAATTTAGAGACCGACCCTCCTTATTAGTCCAAATGCGGAATTTACCTGATCGCCCCTTATTTCCTTTTTCCTGAACGCCGTATTAGATCAAATTATAGGCACACCTAATTTTGAAGCAATAAAACCAATCTGGAAAGATTTTTCAATGTGAAGTTCGAAATCTAGGCTTTTTAAAACCGTAATGCTGCTCTCCTCTCTGGGAAAGCCTTTTGTGAGGATGCTATCCAAAGTTTGACATCTGATTTAGATATAGGTACTAATAATTTCTTTCAGCTTTCAGCTTTATATTCTTCTTTACATTGTAATTACAGTTATACTATCTAAACAATACAAAGGTATTGTTTTTAATATTATAACTTATAACACATATTTTATTCATACATAACGTTCTATTTTAAATTCTTAACTCGTACCTCTACAACACTCATGCTAGCTCCCTGATTATAATTTAAACAAAGTTACTTTGGTGTGATTGTTAAATTTGTACCATTTTCTTTTCTGTTACGGCCTATGCTATTATTTTCTATGCTGCAGGTTTTGAATTCGAGGGATTCGTAAATTTCATCTACTAATTTGTTTTCCCTACAGTTTCGGTTACGATTAAAGGGCAACATTATTTTTTAAATAATCTACACTATATATATCGCTAGTTAAAGTAACTAAGAAGTTACAGATTTTTGTATTACATTTTATTTGGTATTAACCCTCAGTGGAATTTCTAGTCCTGCTAAATTACGATTTTTTATTAGAAGCACTAATAATATAATTGTTGCTAACACGTTTACAAATTTGTTCCAACCAGACGAATTTACATCGACTTCATTTTGTAGACTCCTAAGAGTTACCTGTTCTTGTATTTCCATCTATACTGAATTAAAAGTATAATGTGGCACCGTCAAGCGCCATAATTCATTTAAATACTTACAAATAATCGAGGGTATTTAGAGGGGATTCTAACGTCGCCCACTATATTGGTAGAACATGTTTGAATCAATAGGAAAATTTTTATGTGTAAATTTAGAATACAGATGGATTCCTACCGTTTATTTGTTTCTCCGATTTGACTATGTACTTGCTCCTTCAATCATGCTACCTTCTCTAGTAGCCCCCGAGGCGCTAACTGATGATACTGCTGATGTGTGTCCCAGTAGAAATAAGGTTGCTTCCACCTTTTAATGTTGTTCCTTAAGTTTTGGGAAAGTTCCGTTCTCCATGAGGTTGACTTCTTCAAGGTGCTGGGCTTCACTCCTTTTAGAATGAAGCGAATCTTTTGACATATTTGGACAAATCTTCTTGCATAAACGTAGCATCTCGTGGAAGTATTCTCAAGCATCTTTCCCTTTTATCTGTACTCGTGTCGAAAGCTTATACTGTAGCTACTCCTCGTGTGATGCGTTAGTAGTCTTTTTGAATCCTATCATTACTTCTTTAAAACCCATTTCGTCTTCCTCTATTGCCTCAAATCAATCTTGGGTCGGTTCTTTGAAATAGCACGGTAGTTGTAGTAATGTTGTTTTCCCGGACCATTTGTTTGCTCTCGCAGTAGGTTTATAATGTTTTATAAATTGGTCTTTTCTAAAATATTTTCGGTTGCATAGGTTGGATTTTCTTTTCAGTATTGATTTGGTGATAGAGTCCCCGGTAGATTCTTGTGGTTGTTGGGTTCACGATTTTCATAACAATGTTCATAACATCCATCATATTCAGTGTTCTTTAACATAGAACTTGTTTAATGATAAAATGGAAATGAGAAAAACGATGGAAGGTCGTTATTAGCTCAGGACCATGCAAGAAACCCATTTTGATTGCAAGTCGTGGCCGGAACTCCAACTGTTGTAATGCACACGAGTTTGTAAATCGACAGCTTGTAGTTTTCTTTTTACAAAAGTTAAAAAGGCGTAAAGCAAAAGTAAATATTTTTACCGCAAGTTTTCTTGCCGACATATCTGAAAATACTATCCGAATAAATTATGTAACTGAGCAGTCTCTGCATATCGGTGGACTCGTCAAGTTTCAAAGAAGTAGATTCCATGATATCATTTTTCAGTTTATTTCCCATATGCTTGGTCATGATCTCGACAAGTCTAGTGACAGTCGAACGAGATAACTGGAGCTTTTCGATAATAAATATGATCTCAGTTTTATATTTGAAGTGGCCAAATAACACTTCCGCCGCTTCAAGAAGTGCTTCTTTCACTACCGTCCCATCTACGAAGGTTTCTTGTATTTTTCCAGTATATAAGTAATTTTAAAACACGCGATTGTTGCAGCTTTCGATTGTTTGGCCGGTGTAGTGAATACGGCTTGCTCTGCTTTTGAATTACCTTTCAAATCTTTTATTTTTCGTCTTCTTAACTCACTCTTTGCTGGATTTTTTTTTCAGTTTTTATACGAGGTTTTATAATGCCTCTCAAAATTCCCACATTTAGGCAATGCAACTGAACGTCGACAAATGAAACAAACACACTTATCTTTGACTGTAGTAAACAACAATTTTTCTTCCCAATCATTATTAGCATTATATGTTTTATTTTTTTGGCTGCACTCATTTTATATCGTAAATACTGTTACTTAAACGCTGTTCTCAACACACAGATACAGCACCACAAAGTACTCTTTCAATCTCACTGATATTACTCGCACCGTCTGTTGACTAAGGATATTTTAGTACAACAATACACTCCAAACAGACTTTTAAGATTGTTGCTCTAGACTAGATCGCTCTTCTTATCGTTATTGAATTCCACAGAAGGACTGACTTTTAAATCCTGTATAAAAATTACTAGATACTGCAATAATATTCTTCACGACTCTAGAAACAGACAGACAGGTTTGACAATATCTGGACTTAACCATTTGTGCCACTCAGTGGAAGATTCTCGAGTCTAAAGACAACAGCTTACGGACATGGAGTAATAACAAAATGGGAAAATGTTAAACGCGGAGTTATATAACATTTTTTAAATCAAAATAAAATTGTTATGTTACTACCCAGGCTTGTATAGTTTCAAGTAAATAGTCCTCAATGGGGAAATCGCGAACAAAATAGAGCATCATCTCTAAACTTCTACTGCGCTTTAGATACATGTATTTGTTTTTAAGCTTCCATAATTAACGATATTCTGAGTTTCCTTCTTCCAGGGATCGTTTTCCATTATATTCTTTAATAGAATTTCCATTTGATGGTAAGTTTCTCTGTTCCTTCTTTTATATTGGACCAACGCATCGTACGTTTTGATCGTGGTTTTCCAGCACTTTTTCTACAGAAGGCTTTCATCTTTCTTCCATACTACATCTTTCCGGTTCATTACAAGGAGATTGTGTGATTACTGAGCATTGTCTCATAAAATCACGCTTTATGTAAATCGTACCATTCATCCCTAGCAATTTCACGATACTACATGAATAATGTACCCGCTAATTAAAGCGTATATAACTTGCCGCTTCAAAACACAATTATTGTATGTAAACATGCATCTAACTGCAGGTACAAAACGAAGACGATTATGCCATACACCTAACTTCAGCCTGTGTACCTATATTTTATTTCATTTTTTGTTGAACATTCCCGTCTATTCCGTAATTTCAAATATTTGCGAGAGTAATGGATGTAAAACGTGATGCAATTTCTCTGCCGGGCGTAGGGTACATGAAAAATTCTAAAAAGGGAAAATTGAAATCGTGAATTATCAATTCTGTGATACTTTTTTTATATACGCAAGATTTCGTATTCTGTAACGAGAAAATTTTAAACTTGTAGTGCTTAAATTTATTCTATTTGTTTGAAAGTATCTTTAACCTTGTGAAAGAGACCTGGGCTCATTGAAATGATGCTCTTGTTTCGTATTTAGATAAACCTCTTATGGTTTTGTGGGATTGCTCTATTGCCGCCGAGATTCCACAGAAATTCGAAGTTTGCAAATTTAGAAGTGGGAATACAATAAGTACTTTTATATCTTCCAACTGCAAGAACGAAAAAAGCATTACATCGCAAAACGGAAGATATTACGAACAATTGTAGGATTGAAAATAGCGCATACAGGGCGTGTCTAGCGATGTGATGTTGCGATGATTCAACTAATGAAGAAGGCAGTGGAGCCAACACAAGAGTAGAATATAGTAACCTTTTAGATGGCCAACTGAAAAATAATGCTAGAGTTGGCAGTCAACATCTCAAAAACAACTTAGAATATTCTCTTGCTTTGTCTCGTGTGTTTCCGGGAAGGTATGTGCGAATTTTTACAAAATCTGATACTTTTAATGATTTCAGATAATTTACACCATACAGTTTGTCTTCGGTCCTAACTTTGAACATAAGTATTTGAAACGTCAATCACAAAATTGCTTGCAAATTGACAACGATATAATTTGAGAACTTTCTATAGTCTTTTGTTGGTTTTAAATAGCACGAATCAAAATTTCGACATATAATTTTGCCAAAACAATCACAGCTTCTTGGTCACCGTTTCTGAAAGAACCTTTTCTAGGTAATATTTCTCTTGTCTGTTATGTGTCTCCCGTTAGGGATTAAGGGTGGTAAACAGTGGTAAGGATTCTAGAATTTTATGCCGAAATGCAACACACCAGTTTATCAGAGTATTTATTGCTTCTTTCCTGGTAACAAGTTTCCTATCTGCTACTCGTCTTTCAGTTACCATTTTGATGCTTTGAATCAATCTTGGTGAAAAAATTAATGTAGCTTGATATGGTTTCCTGCAGGGTGATTGTTTGGTAGTGCACTAAGCAGTGGCGTCTTCCGAATGAAACAGCAGTCTTGCTCAAGTTAATATTTGGATGGACAACAATCATCATTGCGGATAGGTGTGCCTAACAGCCCCTACACGAGGGGATTAGGGGATAAAGGAGTAAAGGAGTGTTTTTCATTTATCTTTCAAGATGGTTGATGTCATCACTTTGGTTTGTTCCAATTCTCACATTCACAAATTTAGTCAAAATTAGTTACAGACCCTCAAAACATATCCGAAGTTTGGCCCCATTAATAAAGTTTTACGAAAAGGTCCAGAAATTGCACATTCTTTATGTCGATGGAATTCCACTCAGAAATGTTCTAAAAGATACCATTTACTATTATATATACAAGGCTGCACATTCTCTCATTTGTTATAATGAATTATTAATTTTTTTCATTTCCGAAGGGCTAGAAAATGCACGTCTTGATAATTGTCTTATTATAATATCTGCGGCGGGGTATTTTGCCTTTTTCTAGAACTTTTTCCATTTCTTTGTTCCTCATTTGTTCTCTCCATCATATTTCGAAACTTCTTATATGTAGAATCTAACTGGTTTTCTCGTCGGAAGTTTAGTTCTTCCTCTATTCTATCCCATTAGCATTCGTTTTGTAATTTTCCTTGATCACTTAAAAACTTAAGACGTTCTGCAAAATATTACTTGCCGTTATATTGATTGAAATTTAATATTCTTCTTCCTGGCTATGAGTAAGTCAACAAATTAAATTAAAATCGGATTTGATGTGATCATGCTCTAAAATTGAAGATGCCTTTAGAACACCAGATAATCATCAAAATCATTCAAAATTGATGTCCAGCCTTTCTATAGCATTAAATTCTGAAAGTACGACACAAATAGATAAAACTACTAGAGTTTTTATGAAGCATGTTTTTATGTTAGATGACCTTGCGTGATAAATTGAACCCGTAAGAGTATTAGGTGAATTACTATTAGTTAGTTTTCCTACTTACAAGGGGAACGTCAAGGTTGTGAATAACGGATTTTGATGGGTCTCGAATATGTTATAGAGGGACCTCCCTCGAGTTCGTTGCTACCAGCTTTTTGTAGCCAGTTGCCCTAGTTCTCGAGAAACTTGCAAAAGTTTTCTTTACGTACTTTATATACCGTTAACGTTAATAATTTTCTAAAGAATTGGGTAAGTGCTAGGCCTACTAGGCTGGCGATTCGTGCTCAAATCCTACTCTTACGATTTTTTGGTCAATCTTGTTACATACGATATTAACAAATATAGTTAATTTCATGCAAAATTGTTAAAAAATATTTTTCGCCGTATTAACTTTATTAATAAATTTAATCGGAAGCAAATATGTATCATGGCGTGTATTCTAAATTTCACAATCAAATCTTATAATTAAATCGTTTTATCACTTGTGATAATAATTTAAAATACGCACCATGATGCACATTTGCTTCCCATTAATTTTATTAATAAAATTACCATGGCGAAAAATATTATTTTTGAACAATTTTGTATGAAATTAAATATATTTGTTAATATCATATGTAATAAGACTGAGAAGAAAAACTGCAAGAGCAGGACTTCAACTCGAATAGCCATTGTAGTAGGCCTAGAACTTACCCACTGCACTACACCCACTTCCTTAGAAAATTATTAACATTAACGGTATATAAAGTACGTCAGGAAAACTTTTGCAATTTTCTCGAGAACTAGGGCGAATGGCTATAAAAGCTGGTAACAACGTATTCAGGGAGGTCCCTCAATAACATATTCGAGACCCATCAAAATCCGTTATTCACAACCTTGACGTTCCCCTTGTTAGCCATACATTTCGACTAATCATTGCGGTCATGCTGATACCTATCCCCCTCTTTTCTTGTTTATTAAGTTCAATGGTTAAACAAGTTGCGTTATTAGATTCTGTCTTCGACTTTTCATTTTTACGAGTAAGAACGCTTGCAATGAAAGTACTATACAACCGTAAGAAAGATATTTAGGTAAATCTTTGGAATCGATTGTCGCTTTGCAAATAAACCATTTTCTTTGTGTTGATAGCCTTCAGGAAAGAGACACAATTATTGTTTGTTTATCCCAATCAGTATCTTTTTGACACTTATTATTCGCACAATTTCTTGAATCTAGTGCGAAATCGTAAATTTTACCGAAAATCGTATCAATAAAATTAGGCTCAGTATTTTACAACCAATTTATCTCCCTCGGAACGAAATGAATTCACCCAGGATTACTCCGACTTGACACTATCCATATATGTATCAATCACTGATACGCGTTGTTGGAATATGAGTAATCGTCATAAATATTTAATCGGAGCATTATTATTACATCTGCGTTTCCCAAGCAGCACAGCACTATTAGGGTACGAACATGCCGAGTAGATCGCACATCACACATCGCACAATGGAAATATCTGTGTAAAAATGGTGTAAAATCAACCTCATAGAATGGAATTAGCCTATGCTTGATCCGAGCACAGCGCACATTTCACTTCATTCCGATGAAATTTCGGAAACAAACTCGTTTGTGTTTACATCGCTCGTATCGATGTGCGGCGTTCTCTGATTGATTATTCATAGTCATATTCATATCTTTATTGATTCGATTCTATGAGGTTGATTTTACACAAACATCTCCATTGTGCGATGTGTGATGTGCGATCTACTCGGCATGTTCGTACCCTTAGAGTTGAAAGTACGCTATCGAGGCGAGCAATTTTCGCATGGTTTCCCGATAAGTATGCGTCCGTTTGCTCTCGTAATATATTTCCGATGACACTTTAATGAGTTTCATCGACATTTTTCATAAAAGGACTGTAGTCAATACGCCCACGTCTCTCCCACAAATACTATAATAATAACTGGAATACCTATCTACGGGTATAATAGCACAAAATAAGCGTGCTGCTATTATACAAATAATTCAGCAATCTTTACGATTTGATGATATTTAGGACGAATATAAAAGTGTTGAATAACTTTCTAGATTTAATACGATTTGATCAACAAAGAGACTCCACCTCGAAATACATTCATTTTATCAATGGGATTGTTTTGGAGCACTCAACGATAACTTCATAAGCACACTGAAAAGTCAACAGAAAAGCATTCTCGATGGTAAATTTGAACCTGTCGCACGTGGAAGCTAATACAGTAAGCATCAATTCGCGATAACAAAAGCGATATCCTTTCGACAGTGGGAACAAACAGAATAAAAAATTCCGACATCAAAAGATAAGGTGGATGTTGAAGAGTACAGAAAGTTTCACATCCCTTCGAATCGCTGTATAAAATTTACGAAAAAAGGAGGCCTCAGTGCTCTACTGGTTGTTGTGGGGAAGGTAGATTCGATTCTAGAAAGGGAGTACATACTTGGAACGTAAAAAGAACGACCATAATCTAAATGTGCGTGTGTGTGTGTGTGTGTTTAAGTAAAGAATTATTTATTTTTGTGAATTAGGTGAAATACTAAGTAGGACCTTATTTTGTCTCTTGTAGGACGTAACCATATATAAAATGCATCAAAGATTTCTTTTTAACTTGACATATTACGTCGAGTGGGAGATGAACAATTACTACCACCTACTTTACTTTTGCGCAACTTTTATAATATCCGAATAATTCGTCCGAAACTTCCGAATAATAAAACAAATTCCGATGCCCACCCCATTAAACGGATATTGCAACGAAAAGAATCATTTGAATGAGATTATCATTATTATTCCCGAAGTCTTCCCATTCCAGGTCGCGAGCTCCGCATAATTCATGAAATGGGAATTAGGAGAAGGTGAAAATTAAATTGAATCTGGCGAATCGAAGTGTTTAAAGAGTTCTGGGCCATCATCGTACTCATCTGCGCGTTTCCAGCATTCCTCTTATCACAAGTATACACAAACTTTTCACGAACTGCAGTCGACTTGCGCTGCTACTGTTGTTTCGTATCTTAATCCATCATACTTTGACGAGTCTTTGGAATGCCATCCCCTCGCTACCGGACAGTTTTAAGTATGCGAATGATTTCGACTTTTACGCAACAAAATTTTAATTAAAATTCTTCCGGTCTATGAAACGAGGCGTGTGATAAAGTTTAGCGTTTCAAAGAGTCGAGTTTTTAGCCATTGTTCTTTCTTTTTTAACTTCTCGCAATGTGCAACTACGTATTATTGCTAGAAAAATTAAAATTTGCTCAGACAAAAGTTTATTTAGAGAAAAATTCTTTAGAAGGAAATATTTAAAAATGAATGAAAAATCAAATAAAAAAAAATCAATTAAATTGTCACTAAGCAACAAGTCTCACAAACAGAAGAAGTCAATTATACATTGGTCGAATTTGGGAAACATTGTGTTACACTGTATTTTTATGAAAATCAAGTGAGATAATCCAATATGCCACTTGGAAGAATATTTATCTTCAGAATACTAAACACCTTACCGTTTCAATGTATAAACATTCTTTTTGCTTTCTCTAGTATAAATTATAGCTGTTGCTGACAAGTTTATATGGGAATGTGAAGTGGATGGAAGTTAGTGCATTACATGCTTTGTTCGTAGTAAATTCATAAAGCGTGGTAGAAACTTCTTTTTCAGAGTCATACTAGTTGATATCGACTTTTCACTATCTAGACTGCAAGCTTTTTCAGATATAGAAAAATTTAAACAGTTCCTTAGGAATTACTGAAGCAGCAGAAATACATTTCATCATTGATACCGGCTCTGAAAGTCTATGAGAATTTGTAAATTTATTATTATTATTATTAGAAGGTTACATTTATTGGAGATTTCATCACGAAACTATACGCCACTGAAAACAAGGATCTATAAAGAGAAAATATTTTTCATTGAATAACAGCGAAATGCGTTCTGAGAAGTAAACAGTTTAGCCATCTGTTAGCAGTGCAGTCGAAGTGTTCAAGAAAGACGTAGAAAATGTCAAATTTTTGGCAATTTAGACAACCTCCTTAAATGGCACATTGGTTACACTGAATGCCTCCTATGTATCAACGGAAAACTAAAATTGGGTGAAGTAGCTCGTCACCGAAGTTTCAAATATGTTTCTGTACCATACCTATGGCAATTTTGATTTAATATCTAAGGTCTGCGAAGTATTTGTACGTATTTAATCATTTAAAAACAAAAACAATTTACATATTAATATGTATTTATAAACAGCATAAAGATGCTGATATTTATAAGTATAAATTAATTTTATTAATAAGTATAAAAAACTAACAATAATTATTTCAACTGCTTTGGATATTTCATTAGCGTACAAATGAGTATTAGCGCCGTTAAAAGTGACATTATATCACATCGGTAAACTCCTCACCACACAATTGTTTAAAAAATTCAGGGACACGTGCTTCGCTAACACGAGGTAGCGTCATCCAAACCGTGTAATACCGAAGTGAGCGATTTAATTCCTTGGGCTGGAGAAACGTAATCAATGATAGTGATTTACAAGGACTGTGGTGATACCACTATCATTAATTATGGCTCTCCAGACCAAGGAATTAACTAGCTTCAGAAAACTGAGTAGACAGTTTAGTTCAAGTCAAGCAGATGCGTTATTTTTTAAACGTTGTAAATTACGTGTAGAAGTTAGACACGTACGTCACTTGACATGCTATTTACAAGGGTCGTTTATGACGGACGGGCATCGTGGGGGAGGGAGGGAAGGCGTCCCCAAAAATATTTTTTCCATCCCGCACACGATTACAGTGAGGGTGGGGTAAACTTGCATTGTAGATTGTACAACTGATCTGCGAGCAGCTTGGAGAATGTAACAAATGAATGATACAAATGAAAATCTGTTTAGCACAGAAGTATCATCCAAGTTTGTATTCTCTTATACATATGCTCAATGTAATATTTCACTAGTTCAAAATAGTCAATAAAATATTTAAATAGAGATAAGAATTTAATTTTAGTACATTGGGTTACACAAAGTAAAGAAATTATCGCATAATTTGCCAGAAAAAGGAAAAAACCCATGCTCAGAAGCATATAAAAATCCATTTAGTAAAGATTGGATGCAGATTCATAAAATAATAATAATACTAATTGCCCAACGGATGAAATCCAATTACAGGACAATATAAATAGTACACAA
Source organism: Chrysina gloriosa (assembly GCA_038088585.1). Classification (NCBI taxonomy): domain Eukaryota; kingdom Metazoa; phylum Arthropoda; class Insecta; order Coleoptera; family Scarabaeidae; genus Chrysina; species Chrysina gloriosa. The sequence continues at coordinate 25,896,618 of CM076089.1, forward strand.
TTAAACTTAAGATAATTCTTAAAATAATGGAAATGACATGCGATAACATGAAGCTACGTTCAATTGTGATAGACTCAGCAAGCTTATGCGTGATCACTTTTAAAGAGTTATTTCGCCGTCTTACCCCAATAAGTTCACCATCTTACCCGAAATCACAATTAAAGGATTTTATATTATGTCAATGTTTTTCTTAATGTCTTACATTAAATACATTGTTAACATACATAGATTATTTAGTTTTGTCTCAATTTTCCAAATTGTTCTGCTTGTTAATAATGTTTCTAAAGACTGAAATTCAATAACCTCGCCAACTGACCCCAAGCTCCGTTGCAAGAAGAACACTTCATCTTTCAATCGTTGGCAACACAAAATGAAGGCGCTATTAAATCTACCCTTTTATAGTACACGTAAAAGGCATAGATAAGAATTCAAACGGTTTATTAAACTTGTTGTGTTTGTTCAAAGAAAAAACATAAGCTTTAATTTCACCGAAGATGTATTGCGTTTGGATATTTTCAAGGGTTTCATTAAACTTACATAATTTTAGATTTTCCGTGTATTCGTTGAAATACACATTTTCTGTTCGATAAACTGAATTTCAGTTCATTCAATTACTAGGGAAATCACATTCATCGGTTTGTTAATCTGACTAATTCATTTCTCTCAACGCACCCAAATTATTTACTCCAACTACTATTAGGAATAGAACAGTATGGAACACTGAAGCGGATCTAGGGGCAGACCCATTATGAAGTAGTTGATGTTAGGTTGTTGAGCACGACCTCATCATATGATACCTGACAACTAAAGTGCGCTTTACCACAAACTTTACGTTATTGAATACAACGTGACTTAGAGTTCTAATCATATATGCAATAAAAAATAGATTATTTACGATCTGACAATTGTATATTTATGTATCATCACAGAAAAGGAACAACGATGCCTTCCAATAACTAAGGAATGTAATCCTGACCTGCAGTTAGAACTAAAAGACGTCATTATTCCATTTGAGCCAATTATTTTACAGAGATCACCGATGGATTTTAAATTAATAGAAACAGGTAAGTGCAGCGAAATTTCAATTGAACTCGGAAGCTGTCGCCGAAAGGATAAATACAATTACATCAAGTCAGTCGATGCATTGTGCGGGTAAAGTGGTGCAGACTATAATCACAACGGATCTAATGACCAAGAATTGTTCTTAAATCTAAAATTGAAAGAGGTTTACTTTTAATTACGCTGAAAGTTGTGTTGTTTAAAAGGAAGTTCTCGTTAGGAGTATAAAAGTTAGGCGACGTCAGTGTTTGTTTAATAGATTGCGGTTGGAATCTGTGGGAATAAGTGGGCGTTTGGTGGATTTAAAACAAACTCAGTATATAAGCTTGGCTTAAGAAAATGATATGTAGTCGAGAAAATAAACGACTTAGATAAATTTATAACATAATAATGTATAGTATAATAGTATAATAATAATAGTTCGGGAATACATTGTCATTGTCAATAGTAAAAGGAAGACACGAGTTTAATACATCGTCGCCCACCGTACCGATGTTGATTCGCCTATTTTGCTTTTAGATTAGTCTAGTATGTCGCAAACTTTCCTCTTCCTTGCAATAGGTCTTATAAATAGCATCTTCCACTGTTTCTGTGATGTAGAAAAATGTGTTAAGCCAGCATTGTTCCGTTAGCAGGTCTATTGTCTTCCCAATGCGGTTTCTACTCATTGGCAGCAATTATCTTGTTGAGGTATGAAGGTCCTGCCATATTTATAGCATATACAAGATTGCTTTAATCCAGGTGCGGTCGTTCAGTTTTTATCATGCTACTCCGTCAGAGAGTTCCTCATATTACTAGCTACGATTTAATAAGGACTTCCATATATAGGTTTAGACCTTAAGAGGTTCTTATTTACCTCTTCCCCGACCAAGAAATTCGTCTTTGCAGTTTTTATATGCACCGATATTCCGAATCCTACTACCGTGTTAGCGGCTTAATTTTTAGTTTAAGTTACTAAGTAAGCGAAACTTAAATAATGTGTTGATATGATTACCATACTGTATAACCAAAATATCAACTTGGTTTGTCCTCACATGTTTCCTGCTGCTCACCTACGGGCCTTCTAGGCACATATATTTAACAGCGACGTACTCCAAATGGCTTTTAGAAGTCTGTCTGGTGATAAAAGTAATTTCGACTTTCTCGTCTAGTAACATATTGCGGCCATCAGCATATGTTGCTCTGTAAAACATATCATGTGTAGTTGACAAAATTTAATTTTAGCAACGCATATAGAAAGATTTTAATAAAACTTGTTGAATGGAACAAAACATAAAATGTGATGATATACACCCTCTGTCCCAAAAGTAACCGCAATAGTTCGAAATAAAGCACGCTATGTATGTTATGTCCACAAAAATCATTGTATTTATTCGAAATATTCTCCATGTGCTACAATACATCGATTTGCACGGTTAACGAGTGCTTCAAACGACTTTTTCATGTCGATCTCTGGGATGGCCTTTAGGATGCCGGTCGTCGATCTTTGAATGGCGTCTACGGATGCATAACGAACTCCTTTCTGCTTCAAATGAAGACGAGGGAACAGGAAATAATCGCATGGGGACAGATCAGGCGAATACGGTGGGTGCTGTATCGAATATATTTCATTTTTCGCCAAAAAATCGGTGACAATCGTTGCTCGATGACACGGTGCGTTATCGTGCAGTAATCTCCAGCTGCCTGGCTCGCGATATTCGGGCCGAACACGACGAATGCGACCCAGCAAACGCCTCATAACATCGAGGTAATATGCACCATTAACCGTTGAGCCGTATGGAACGAACTCCTTATGGATAATTCCCTTCGAATCGTAGAATGAAATCAGCATTGATTTGATTTTCGACTTCTCCATTCGTGATTTTTCGGATTTCCTTCTTCTGGTGACCTCCACTCTGCGCTTTGACGTTTGCTTTCTGGTTCGTATTGAAAGCACCACGTCCCGTCACCAGTCACAATCGTTTTCAAGAAGTTTTCATCTGCACGGGCTCGTGCAATAATGTCTTTGGAGTGTTCGATTCGAAGCGTTTTTGGTCGTCGGTCAATTTGTGCGGAACAAACTTCGAATTGACTTTCTTCAAACCAAGGGTTTCAGTCAAAATGCGCTGAATAGTTGTTTTAGGGATGCCAAGCTCCATTTCCATAAATCTCACTGACGATTTCTTCGAAATTTTCACAAATTCGCGCACTTTTTCCACATTTGCCTCGGCCAAAGTTGTCGAAGGACGACCGGCTCTTTTGTCATCGTTAACATCTTCTCTGCCTTTACGAAATCGTCGATGCCACTCGAACACTTGCCTCTTCGACAAACAATCGTCGCCATAAACAATTTGCAGCATTTCATACGTCTCGGTTGCAGTTTTTCCAAGTTTAAAACAAAACTTAATATTGACTCGTTGTTCGTGACTCATTTTCTGACCGTTTACGAAAAACACTCTCACAGGATGCGTGATGTATCAGCTGACTATGCACCAAATGTCATGAAAATTTGTCAGGTTGGTAAGGAAGAGTCCCACTACAATAATCAATCAACTATCAAGAGATGACACCACTGGTTTCTGATATATAGACGCATTGCGGTTACTTTTGGGACAGAGGGTGTAGGAGTTTATATAGAATTTAATTATGGACACTTAAAATTAGAAATAATATGCATACAACATATATAACATTTTGCGTAGTATTTCATAATTAAGAATAAAACAAAGAATGTCATTTATTGAAAAAACGATAATGTAGGCCAAATTGTGGCTTTGTGGTACTATTATAGGTACTTGATTCTGGGTGGTCACCATCCTGATCTGGTGGAGATATTCGGTAATTTTCAACTTCATACAGAAAGTGTTTATAGCAAATGTTTGATTCGCTTAACGTTGTATATAATCGAAAAGAATTGGACAACCTACAATTAAATAAATATACGATTTAAGAGACTTAAGACTTCCACGGCTGAGGGAACCTATCTTGCGCATGTATCTATCGCAGGATCTGTTGATCAATAGTTATCCCGAGAAAAAAAAACAAATTAGGATGAATGTATTCGGTTTATAGCTGAAATAAATTATCTTACCCTTGACACATCAATTCTTTGGAAAACAAATACTCTTTCGACCACCAAGTGGTCACTCTTAATAAAAAACACAAACGAAAGAAAACCTCACCCATCAAAATTAATAAATTATGTTCTAGTTGAGCACAATTCACCATTTCGCAATCGACAGTGTCATTTTCCATTTCTAAAAAGATTGATAACGAATGTCATGTTATTTCAAAAATATTGTGTGAGCTAGCAGTTACTAGTTCGGTAGAATTACAAAGTAATTGTGTACTTTCAAAATTTTATTACATAGCTGTACATTTACCTACTAACCAAGCTGAACAATGCAATTCAATGGGCAAGTGGTGAAGGTATCGTGTTCTACCACGACAATGCAGAGCCACACACATCTCTGATACCAGGACTTACTGGAGCTTGGTTGGAATGAATTAATATATCTGCCATATTGTCCTGACCTCTCATTATCATTTATTATCATTTGTTTCGTTCTTTAGAAAACGTGCTGAGTAACAAAAACTTCAAAGATAATGATGAGGTTAAAACTGGTTTAACTTTGTGAAAGATGAATGGCAATGGTTCATTGATACTAATGGACAGTATACTTCTGATTAGTAATTTCATTCTATGAAAAACTGTCTTCAATTTTTTCTAAACCAATACATACATGTTTCAAATACTTTTCAAAATGAATTTTTTGCATAAATGTTTAGGAATATAAATGAATACAAATGTAGCACATAAAATTTATTCAGTCATATGCATATTTGCTCGCCGTAATGTGAACAATGAAATAAACGAATTTCTATATGCAATTTCGATATACAGGATTCATTAAATCGCCCCATCTGTCACTATTTCGAAATTTCGTTTCATAATTGCCCGAACTAATTTAATCGACTATTTATTCCAGATTTAATTCGAATAGGACGAAATGCTCATCTGTGTTGAGTACAATTGGAATCCCATTGTGGATCTATACAATTATATCTGCAGTTCGTAATAAACCACAGTGAGATAAAACAAGTCGTTTAATAACTATTCATGTAATGGCTTTCAGAGCATATCTTCCGATTAATTATCCATAAAAAAACTAATCAAGTGTTTGATTTCCGGGTTGGTTGGTGTTATAATTTCTGAGAGATCTAAAAGACATGGGAGAGTTTCATTACTAGCAGTAGTTTATATCTTAATTTACTGATAATATTTAACATAAAGTAAAGATAAATACCTAGTGTTGTGTGTGCGTGTGTGTGAGTGTAATTTCTTTTATTCGATAATGGTTCCTCCTATGTCTTGAATTCCTTCTTCGATGCAGCTCTATTTTCTATAGATTCATCCCTCTGTTAACTTTTTTTTCGGTGTGGCTCTATATTCAATGGATTCTTCCCTTTTTAAAATCCTTTTTGCTCCGGTGTGGTGAGGTTCTTTTATTCACTGGTACTTCGTTTAAAGCCCGTTTGGTGCAAAATATATTTTAAACTTTTTTCGTTGACTTATCTAACTTGTCAATTTTCTTCGTCGTCAACCTAACAAACTTTTTATTTTTCCGGAAACCTACACTACATTATTTCTCCGTTGTCCAGATAACGAAAAGTTTAATTCACCATGACTTCAGTTCGTCTAAGGCGTAACGTTGTTATAGAAACCTGTATTGTTGCTGTCCAGGTATCCTTGGTTATTTATCCAGTGGTTATTAGGAATTCTTGTGATGTGAAAGTGTTGAATGTATGTGTCTGAGTGTTTACAATGCTTTTCTATCTTTTAATCGATGCTTTTTATAATAATTAATAAATTTATTTCTATTTATAATCTATCTATAATTATTTTCTATTATTTCAGCTATAGTCAATAAACTCCTATTATTATCATTATTATTATTTACATTTTTCTCCCATTAAACGTCTCTAGCTGGAGTTAAAATAAGAACCTAACACCCTTAGGGTAATTAAATACTTAAAAGATGGTGTGCATGGTATCGATAAGGTATAAATAGAACCCAAAAATAAACCGAAGGTCATTTGAACATAAACATCCATAACCCCGACATTTACTGTGAATTTTGATATATTGAATTGTAATAAATGATAAATTTTCTAATGGTAATTAACCATTGGACTATTACTATACTACAATATACACCATGGCAGACAGCGTCCGGAAATTCGGCACTTTACATTCAACATCTAATCAAACTGAACAACCCAATTCAAGAAAAGCGATCCATCCTGGTAACAGAGGCACCACATATTTGCAGTCACTCGGTAAAAGTTATTGGGACTTAGTTAAAAAATGAATCAACGCATTATATCATCATCACCATTATCTCCGCAAAACTCAATAGTTAAAAAAGAATAACAATAACGCTGGCAATTTAATTTCGGTTTTTTATCGATAAGAAGCCAGAAGTTTTATGACCGTTGTGCTGAAAAATTGTAGAAGACTATTAATAAAGGTAGACAACACATTGCCGAATAAAGTGCTTCTGTTCCATGAAAAAATTATAGTTTATTTTCCTGAAATAATTCGCAATTACTTATTAACGAATGGAAGGGGAATGAAAGGAAAATATTGGGAGAAAGTAGTATTATTGAAACAATCAATGAACCTGAAGAAAGAAGAACGCATAGATATCATCGCAACCATCCGAACTACAAATTATCTAATCCAATGAACATTAATATAACACGGATATGATTGTGCTACACGATGCTCATCATCTATCAGACGTTTCCAATTCCATTATCCTGTTCGCCCCGAAACAAGAGGCAATGACGCGTAGGCGACTGGAAGTTCGAAATACTATCTCGGTGCTGGTGCAACAACTAATAAACTTGCATCCGTACATTTCTCCGTTCCCATTCTCCGATAATCGCTTCGCGTCGTATTGCCTCTCTTCGCTCGTAATTAAATCGAGGTTGTTGCGTTCGGTTCAGCGCCGGAGGCACATGACCGATAATTGCTGAGGTCCGAGAGCCCCTTTTGCCAAACACATAATCTAGTTAACTAGGACGTGGTAGCGTAGTTTTACTCTTCGAAATTAGGTCTTAGCTGGTGATCGATTGCCATCAACGTAGACATGTGTATCATTATCCGAAGGAAAAGATTCTGTAGTAATACGTTGGTTGATTTCATGGCGATAGTGATGAGAGTCAAGAAACATGTTAAAAGTGTGTGACTTACTGTTACAGTAAAATTAAATAAGGTAATCCTTACTTTGACTACACCAATCTGGTCAACACGTTCGCCCCATGTATGGATTGCACGCGTTACATGGGATAACTATGTTGTCATTCACAGTAGTGTAGTGAAGCATGCTCTGTGGAACACAACTGATGGTCCCTTCTCTTTCCCTTTTAATTGAAAAGTAGTTTCGAAAATGATACCGGTAAAAATAGGGAACATAGGGTGATTTGTGGTTCAGAATAATCTGAAATAAATTAGTTTTCACCTCCAAGTATACCAATTTCGACGCTCTAAGAACATTTTATTTCATATTTACTTATTCGTGGACAAGATTGAACTAATAAAAGTTTCTTTTCAACCGCTCTTTTTACTCCATTCCTTCATGCACTTGTTGGTCTACCCCCACTTCAGTGTTTAACCTGTTTCTTTTACTAATCAACATTTCTATAAAGTACGCCACTGGTTGTTGTGGTGATAAGAACTGTCCAAAGGGAAAATAGATAATTAACAGATAGCACATTTAGACAATAAATTAGAAAACGCAGAAAGAAAGACGCAAAATTAAAATAATTATCAAGAGTACAGATCTCATGGAAAATGCAGACCTTGAAACCCTACATAAGTCCATAGAAGATAAAACTGGAGTTACAGTTAAAATAACTGTCGAGCAAGTTGGAAAAGGAAACGGCAATGGAAAAATATTAAAAGCGACTTAAGTCTTGAGTCTTGTACCTTTCAGTGCCGGCTGGGTGGGAGTTGAGTTATTCGGTGCCCTCCATATTTCCTTCCGATATTTTCTGTGCTGCGTCGATCTTGATATACCCTCCAATTTTACTCCGCTCTGTTTCGCTGCCTTTCTTACTTCCCCGTTCCACGTTTCCCTTGCTCTTTCCCTTCTTCGTTTTCCACTATCTCTTGCTGTCTGCACTTTATTCACTAGTCTGTCTTGTCCCATTCTTTGTATATATGCCATCCATCTTAGTTGTCCTTGTTGTATCGTCTCCTCTACTGATATTATATACAGTTGTTCTCTAAACTTTCCATTTCGTATTTTATCTCTTCCTTTTTTTCCTTACATCTTCCTCAAAAATCTCACCTCTGTTGCTGTTAGTTTGTTTCTTTGTCTTTCCGTTGTCGTCCAGCTTTCGGAGGCAAATGTGGATGTTGGCTGCACTACTTTTCTAATAACTTCGGCATTTATTTTCGCTATATACTTTTTCTTCATTGCATTGAGGAGTCTTGCTGTTTTCGCGATTCTCCCATTAATTTCCTCCTCCATGATTCCTTCGTTATTGACGATCGTTCTCAGGTAGGTAAATGTTTGAACTTGTTCTATATTCTCTCCAGCAATGCTAATTTGGTGTTTATCTTTATTTGTTCCTATTATCATTGATTTTGTCTTCTTTATATTTACCTTCATGTTAGCTTTTAGTACCTCTTCTCATTCATCTATATTGTGTCTTAGTATAAAAATTTGGTCTTACATTCCTCTTTCTTTTCTGAAGCCGGTCTGACTTTCCGCTGACTGTTCTTTTAGTTTTTCACTTAATCTGTTTCCAAATATTTTTGCATATAACTTTCCAAGTGAGCTTATTTAAGTAATTCCCATATAGTTACTGCAATCCTTACGTCACAACTCTTATATATCGGTATTGTGGTGCCTATTCTCCAGTCTTCCGGTGTTCTCTTCTCTTTTCTAACTTGGTTTAGTAAGCTTCGTGAGCTCGCTAGGAACTTAATCATTTCCTCAATTATCTCGTCTTCTGATATTTTATTTTCCCAATTTTTGTGTTGATTTATTGCTTGTCGGTATTGTTTATCTATCTGCTTATGTTGATTTTCTCGTCGTATTTGTTCCTCCAATAAATCTTTGAAATATTCTTTCCATCTGTTCATCAATATTTCTTCTTGTGTTCTTATACCTCCATCTTTGTCTCTTATATTTTTTAGCATGGTGGGATTTTTGTACCTCATTTGTTTTAGCAATCCATAAAATAATTTTTCTCTTGGTACACTTTTGCCATCTTTTGCTCAAACTCTTCCCATGCATTTAGTTTAGCTCTCTTTACTCGATGATTGACTACTTTTCCTATATTTTTATATGTCTCATAATATTTAGCTTTTAAATACTTATTTCATGACTGCTTCCTCTTTTTAATTACTTTTGGAATTTGTTTTCTCCTTTAGCTTCCTGTTTCCTCTCCTAATTGTGCCACATATTATTTCTGCTACTTCTTTTATTTTTCCCTTAAAATTATTCCATCTTGTTTCTATGCCTGTGTACTCTCCGCCTCATTCAGTTTTATTTAATTCACTGCGCTAGTTTTCTTTTACCATACGTTCACGTCTCTTACTTCGTATGGCCTTATCTGTTTCGTAACTATGTTTCTATTGGTTCTTTCTTTTTTGTGGTTTTTCGTTTAAGTTCTAGTCTAACCAAATAGTGATCACTGCTTATCTCCGCCCCCTCTTTACTTTTACATCTTTTACTCGTTTCCATATTGTAGCACTCACTATAAAATAGTCTATTATCGATGTCAATTTTTTCTTTGGTTCTTCTCTTGCAATTTTGTGCATTTGCTTGTGCTTGAGCTTTGTATTTATGAAGATGTAATCAATTTCCCTGCAGTAATCAATAATTCTAGTTCCGTTGTCATTTCTTGCTTCTACGTCTTCTTTCCCTAGCCATCATTCCCGCCCCCAACTTTCCTTTCAGGTCTCGCATTATTATTACATTATCATTTTCTGTTCTATCTGTCTCCTTTTGCAGTTCTTCATAAAATGTTGTCTTTTCGTCTATACTTTAATTATCATATATTAAGAGCATCAGTGGCAAACATGGTATGCCGATGAATGGTGAAGAAGAACAAATTGAGAAGTAGGAAATACTATATTGATAATGATTTAACCGAAAGATAACAAAAAATACAGAAGAACAGAAGAAAAATAAGAAAGCTAGAAGAAAAGAAAAGAAAAAGGAGTATTGTTAGATATCATAAAATGAAAATAGATGGTGGATGAATAGAGTGGTGAGATGCTAGAAATGAAACTATTAATAATTGTATCGAAATGATAACTCCAAACAGGACGAGAGCAAATTAAACCAAACACAATGAAAAGGATAATGGGTATGAAAAATGTAAGTAAAAGGAGAATAAACAGACGAAATAATAATATAATAATATAATAACAATCCTTTGTTGCATGTCAATATCACACATCTAAACTAAACTCAACACGTACAAGCAAATTTGGTTCAATATTACCTGAAAAAACTAGTTTTGAACCCGATGTCAAACCAAAAAAATTTTCAACTACCTTCTCCGCATTATATATATATATATATATAGTAACAATGTATATCGACCGTACTGTTTAGAGTAGAATATAAAAACGAGCGAGAAACTCTATTGGGGTGGTCGGTCCGTGAAATAAAAAGTCTCATTTGTTCAACCTCTATATTTCGTCACCGTTTGGTAACTTCATCAGGAGTATGCTGAAAAATGTGGTATCACAGTGTTGCAACTTAAGGATAGCACATTTTTCAGCATACTCCTGATGAAGTTACCAAACGGTGACGAAATATAGAGGTTGAACAAATGATACTTTTATTTCACGGACCGACCACCCCAATAGAGTTTTTTGCTCGTTTTTATATTCTACTCTATATATATATATATATATATATATATATATATATATATATGTTGCCTTTATTATTTGAAGCGCGCTCTGCCTACCAAGAACAATATTACATCCATTGCAAAATATTAAAAAAGCATATGGATGTTGATCAAAGTTTTGCAACTGTTATTCATACTTTGCACTTTTTCACTATAGATATATTGCCAAAATTAATTGTCTACTACGTGCTTCTTTAATCAAACAAAACGTTCTGGTGTGAAACTAGATTCTGTGTGCCTTTCTGTCCAGTTTCCAATACCTTCATTACTACCTCTATCATAAATGTGCGCTAGTCATTTTGTTAGTGTACTATAAAATGTCTTGTTAGCACTAGAAAGCCGATGGTTTAAGGGATTATGCAAAGCTGCACCATTTCCCAAACAGAGCGTTTGATTGTACGACGTTTGCAGGTCTCAGTTATGTTTATACTTGTATTTATGTTTATCGCCCAAACGATCAGATGCTTTGCTTGGGCGGATGCACTGGCTTGAATCATTCCGTAAATCATCAGTTTACTAGTTATTACCTAACCTGAGCGTTCCCCGTGTGAAATTTATTTGCTGACTGTATTTGCAAAGGTTCGGAATGAACAATGCTTCATTTGCGAAAGTGGAGTTTTTAAATTTTTGATAAAGTTTACTGCAATAAGAACTACTTGTTAGAGTCGGGGATGGGTTTTATCTTATTATCGGGAAAACCGGTGTCAAATATAACCTGTACAAAGGACACGTTTTGCCTTATTCTTTAAAACGAGTTCAAATTGATTTACTAATTTATTGGACATTATTTTGGGTATTTTTGTCTTATTTTCAGCTATACAGTTGCTAATTTTCTTAAAAATGTTACAAGTATTTCCAGCAGGATCACTTAGAAAATTCATGTTTTGTTTTCTATAAAGCAAATACAGAATGAACTAATTTATTGCTTACTATTGTAGACATTAGGAGCGGTTTCTCATTAGAGACTCAAAGGCCCGAGCACTAGAAAATATATAATTTTCTAAATTAATAATCGCAATAAGATAGACGTATTAGGTTCGATTATAGTGAACGTTGTGTTATCATAACTTAGATTTGATAAAAGAGTGGATGACGTGTTATCGTTAAGTAATGTAAACTGGTCTTTGCCCCCACTTACGTACAACGCGCGACATTTAAATTCGGAGAAGTAAGGGTGTCAGTCCGGTCTACACTAGTTAATGATAACACGTCATCCACTCTTTTATCAAAGGTTAATCATAACATAACGCGAAATCTATTGTAACACGTTTGTATGCAGGCTATTTAAATCAAGGCACCATGTCAAATTATCCCACTATGGATATGGGTGGCTAATTGAGCAAATGGGCTCAAATAAAGGTAATGTAATAATCGTTGCTTACGTTTTCGTGCGTTCGTAATTCAGTTTCTTGTATTTTATATTGTTGTAAACTTGTTTTGTGCGAAAAAATGACGAATAATAGCAGAACAATATTCACCAAATTAATTGTTATGTATTGCTTTCCGTGTGTTCTGTTTGATACTAATGGAATCAATAAAACATGGTCACTAACAGGATTTAAAGATCCCAAACATTTAAATCAGAAAGCGAAAGGACACGAAATTTCGGCACGTCACATGAACTATTACTATTACTATACACAATTCGCTGTATTGGGTACTGTAAATATTGCAGCTCATGATTTAGCTTATATACAAAATATAATCAAACACAGCGAACAGGTGACGAAAGACATATTATTAAAGAAAATAATGAGTTATGATATATAAAATATTGTGAAAGGTTAGAGAATTAAGAAGGCACGCTGAAAAAGAGCAATCTGAAAACCTTGATTTTCTTCGAGAGTTAATTGATGTTTCCTCAGAATTAGATACAATTTTAAAAGCTCGTTTACAATATATAAAAAATTCGACATTTTCGATGATTTCATTCCTCTCAAAAACAATAGACGTTCATTATATCCAATTTGGTTCACAGAACCACATATTCACAATATAAAACTTAAAGATAAATATCGCAAAAATATTTTAAATTGAAGCATTCCCAAGACTTCACCAAATGCAAAGAATTGCGCCGAATTGTTAAACATGACTCTGTTCAGCTTTATCAAAACTATGTATCAAATATTCAACAAGAACTCAAAACCGATCCAAAGAAATTTTGGTCTCTTATATCATCCAAGAAAGCAGCGGCTGGAATACCGAGCACAATGGGGAATATGAAGGGGGAGACGTTTACTACTTCTTCCACCATTGTCGATGGATTTAAGAATTTTTTAAATTAGTTTATATCAGTAACAAAACAACATCAAGTATTAATTCCGCCTCCATCACAAATGTCTCAACGATATCTGTAACATTTATATGCGAATCAGACATCTTTCATGCTTTGAAAACACTTAATAACAAAAACACAATGGGTCATGACAACATGCCAAGTTTTCTTCTTAAGGACTGCGCCAAAGTTTTTACTACACTATTGCATTATTTATTTAACTTGGCAACATCTGCATCATTTCCCTGGCTGCTGGAAAATAACTAGACTCTGTCGCGACACATCTAAGGTGGAAAATTACAGACTTATAGCAATAATAAGCAACTTTGCAAAAGTATTTGAGAAGTGTCTGCATAAATGCATCTTCCCTTCAATTTAAACTTCTCCTCTCGGAAGACCAACACGAATTTGTCAATAAACGATCTACCGTTACTAATCTATCTACTATTGCCGAATACATATCTCAATGCTTAGACAACAACACTCAAGTTGACGGCATATATACAGATTTTACTAAGGCCTTCAACCGAATAGAACACAATCTCCTTTTATCTAAATTACATGATATCGGTTTTACGTCAAGTATGGTGTCTTTTACGTACTTAACAAATACGTACTTAACAAATATAAATGCGTAGGAAGCAGTACGTTTCTTACATGGGTCGTCGATCTGAAATCTTTACTGCAGTCTCTGGCGTCCCGCACGGTAGCAACTTTGGGCCACTACTTTTCCTTATTTTTATGAATGATCTATGATATGAACTATCTTGCAACAGACTACTGTTTGCAGATGATCTTAAATTATATGGTATGGTTAATAACTTAAGTGATTGTTATGAACTGCAACGACAGCTCTACGTTCTTCATTCTTGGTGTATCAGAGACAACACTGAATATCTCCAAATGTAATGTACTAACTTTTACACGCAAACCCAATCCGATAATTTTTATCTATCACATCAATAATAGCATCATTCCTCGTTGTACTTCTGTGAAGGATTTGGGAGTGACATTCGATGCTAAACTCACCTTCATAGATCATATTTTCAATGTTGCATCTGCCTCTCTTCGCGTTTTGGGGTTTGTAATTAGGAACGCAAAACAATTTTCCAGTACCGATGTGATTCTACAATTATATTTTGCTTTCGTGCATTCCAAACTAGAGTATGCCTCCATTATTTGGTCTCCCGTTTATAAGGAACACATCTCTTTGCTTGAAAAAGCCAACGTAGATTTCTCAAATATATGTATTTATTTTAAGTGTAATGGTGTATATTCCCCACAAGGATTCGATCATAATACACTTTTGAGCATATGTCAAATTGAGTCCTGTAATTGGATTATCTGTTGGGCAATAAATACATTATTGTTATTATTATTATTATTATTATTATTATTATTATTATTATTATTATTTTCTTACATTGATTAATTTAAAGACTTGCTTCCATTATTTGCAAATGAATTATTAATTAAAAATTAATTAATAAAATTATTTGCAACTACATAAGCAAGGAATCGCACTATATATTTTACGTACATAGGTATATAAATATAAGGACAAATAGGTAATTTAACTGTAGAATTACTCCACCGAGTGGTAATTTACACCCGTTTTCTAGGGAACAAAAATGCCATTAAATTTTGGGATAAATCTAATGGTTGGTAATGGCCACATTCAGCGGACACATTCAAACAAGGATCGGATATACATATATTTAAATGTCGATGTTATATTTTAGGATACAAAAAACCGACACCCGAAACACGGATTAAGAACAGCTGCAGGAATCGACTTAATTAAGGGTATTACTGCTTCGTCGCGCTTGTAATCTGGACGCGAATTTACGCCCTGTGGCACTTCTTTCTTTTGTTTACATCAATTTTTCTGGTTTACGTAATAAATACCACGAAGAGATTTAGTTGCCGCTATTAATGTGGACAGACCCATCCGCAATTAAAGAACGATAGAAATCCACAAACTATAAATCATATTTCCTTTCAAAAGTTTCTGATGTGTTAGTAACCAAACACGTCGGATTTAATTTTTTTCCTTTATTGTTGTTGTCGTAGTTTAGATTTCTATGTCGTAATTCTGTCTAGAAAGAAATCTAATGGTACACATCTTCAACCTTGGTCGTTGTGACTCCATATTGTTAGATACGATAAGACCATTTCATCCATTGCATCATTAGTTCCAAAAGTGTGGCCCACGCCCCTCTGGGGATTAGGTTAAGAAATGAGGGTTGCAAAGGGACTTCCAAAATAAAAGCAAAATGTCTTTAGAAATTATTCCACAGCCTCCTCAGTTCTTTAACGCCACACTTCGAAAAACATAGATATAAGCCACTTTGATAGAGGTTAAATTCTTGATTCACATGAAACTAGCTTCCCGTAGAGCGAGATTGTACTCGTTTCAAGTAGTAATGTGCTGCTTTTCATGTATCATCTTCCTTCATATTTATTTTTGTTTTACTTGATTAGCATGAATAATTTTAACGAAAAATATAATACATAAATCTCGATTGCAGTTGACCTATTTTTCGCTTCATATGTTTGAAAAGGTATCAGTTCCACGGTGAGAATTATTTGTCCGAAAATGTATGCCATGTATTACGGATTCACGCTTGGCTACAGTTTGTTCTCCGCAAAAAAGGGGTTCCGATATCAAAATATATGTCCTACAGCTCGGTAATTGGTCTCATTTGAATCAAGCGTAAAATTGGAGCATTTATTGTAATTCAGCTTCACGCAGGTCCATCCAGGTTGAAACTAAATAACGCGGACGTTTGCCTTAATCCGTATATAATTAAAGAGGCAACATCGTTGTTTCGAAACGGAGGGAAACGAAATAAACGCGTTCGTTTGCCACCGACGGCGAAGAAAGGGATATTTATCTTAATAACAGTCATATTATTTCTTTCTACGGCAATTTGGCAAGCAGTCGTACGAATTATTCAGGTGAAAAACGAGCTCTCGTTTCCTTCCGTCTTGTGGGGAGTATCGATGAATAGAAGAAAAACGTTCGAGAGATTTACTGGTCTTGGTTTATTACCTACCATGCTTGCCATTTATTATCGTATTTATTTTTTCTGCAACTACTTTTAACGGTTTTATCCAATTGTTTCATTTAGCAACTATGGACCCATAAGATACGATTTACAAATTTCATCTTACACAATTTTAACTTCGAGTAGTTAATTAATTAAGTACGCTCAAAATTTAGCTGGAGCATATTTCCCTAAAATAACCTAACGTAATTATCCCAGACGAATATATGCTTAAACGAATGGAAAAATATACCGGACCTCACGCTGTATTTATAATATAAAACGCCCTTCATTATGCCTAATTGGTTTTCCTTTTCCACGATTTAGTGTTTCTGAAAGGATTCGATTAATGAATCCTCATCCTGGCCTTAAAATACGCGACAATTAGAGCGTCAGCTTGGCGATTGTCCGCTGGCTGAAATCACAAATTTCGATTTACTACTTTAACATAGAAAATCTGACGACGTATTGTTCTCGTTTCATTAATGAAGACGAAATAATTTGGGGGACTTTCATTCGCTTAAATTCTTTTAATCTAAATATATATTTTTTCTGTGTAGTTCGGAATTTTGGCACAAGATTTGAATGATTTCAAGTTTTGCCCTACAACAGGATTGTTTCTAAGAATAATTACTAAGTAATGAAACAAAAGGGAAATATTATAATTTTAAGGGCACACAGTACGATGGATTTATATTTCGTCAAATAACTTTGAAGTTAGGAAATGTTTTTCCAAAAACTTTAATTTTGTGTTTTACGAGCAGCAATACCATTTCAACCCTTTTGTAACGATCTCTTTAAACGATTTTAAACACACGAAAATGTTGCAACTACATTATCTAAGAAATAAATCTAGACTTTCCAAAACAAGCAAAAATATATATGCCTGTTAGCAACCTGTCGCTTCCACCATAAATCTCTTTCCAGCCTACCTTATCCTAATCCTTTCCAATTTCGCATATTTTACCCTGACGTTTCACAATTAACCTGTTAGACGTTCTCGCCGACATTTATAGGCAAATGCATCAGCAATTAAGATTTCCATTAACGGGAAAACATCATTCTCGCCCGGGGCACTTTAACTATACACAACGTTTTACGCCGTGTAAGGGCCCAATAACATTTTATGTCGCACGTTATAATCGTTACGCGTATAAGCATTAAAATTTCAGAGCTGCTAGCGTAGATTTAGGTAAACGTTTGCACGCGAGAATTTATACGGTCGAATTAAAAAAGGAAGAAAGAAAAAAGGGAACGTTTCAGGGCACGGAAAAATATCTAAAATAAACATGAATGCGGTCGTGATCCGACTGTGAGGTAATGATCGTGCAAATGCAGTTAATGAGCTTAAGGTTTTAATAAAATTCTGTTTTCTATCGCAATGAAGTCGTTGAATAATCACGACATGTCGGTTACGTTCGCTTGAATGCAATTTAGCGAGCGCAAAATGCATTTTGTACAGATGGGTGTAGAATATATTTATGGTAAACATTCGTGCTGTATTTATCAGCAAATCAAAACCATTCTTATGATACTAAAAGGATCAGTACTTTTCCCATTTTGTGGTTGATTGACTCAGTACATTTCTTTCAACAGTGATGTTGCCAGCACCTTCAACAATATTTTCAATTCAATGTATAT
The DNA here is from genome assembly GCA_038088585.1 of Chrysina gloriosa. Taxonomy (NCBI): domain Eukaryota; kingdom Metazoa; phylum Arthropoda; class Insecta; order Coleoptera; family Scarabaeidae; genus Chrysina; species Chrysina gloriosa. The sequence goes on from CM076089.1 coordinate 25,914,567, forward strand.
TTGCCGAATGCTGCAGAAAATATTATCCGCCTTGCCAACGAAAAGCGTGCTCAGAATTGCTAATCTTGAAAAACTAACACACTTTACTACTCGTATACTGCTTGCCAGGATAGTGTGTTGCATACATATACATATATGTATACAATACAATTAGATATTCGTTAAAGATAGTATAAAGTCCTAATTGTACTCGACGTAGTGGTTAGGAGAGGACATATGTTATTTAACCTTCCTATACTCACGTCAAAATGAAAGACGTACACTATACTATATAAATCGGTCTCACAGACCGTATGCGTGAGTATAGGAAGGTTAAAGAAAATGTATGTCTTATCGCTTTACTTCCATTTTGTAATTATAAAGACCGTCACTATTTTTTTGTTCTTCCCAAATTTCTGTAGGCGATATTTTGACCGTCTTGAACTTGTCTGACGCCCTCGCGGTCACGTAAAGAAACAACCAAGAAACAAATATAAACCTGGACACTCATTCTTATGAATAAACCCAATTCAAAGAATATGTTTAAAGGCATTGATACATACGGCATTCTTTTTGATAATTTAGTGACACATATCTAGAAGAATTAAATAGATTAAATGGAACCAAGCTTTCAGAGTACCGTAAACAGCATCCCAATACATCTACTGAGGGAGTCACGATTAACAATACGGAGGGAGAAAGAGGAAGAATGGACGTTCCAGAGACTGTACAACGCACAACTATGGAAATATTTCCGACATAAGGCTATACCCCTGCTTGAAGCAATTGCCAAAGCAGACAAATAATAGACACTGCCTAACTTAACACAGAATAGCGCATATAGTCAGAGAAATATTAGTACAATAAACGAAAAAAGACAGAAATGGTCAAGAAAAACTCTAAAAACGGTAAACATTATAACATCACTCAAGAAGTACCGATAGAAAAAATTAACCGAAATGGCTTCGCACAGGATATCTCTTCCCAGAAATCGAAGGGTTGATCTTCACAATACTAGACAAAGTAATCCCAACAAATAGTAAATACATAATCAAAGATAACCAGAGAGGAAAGGTGAGCAGAATAAAGAAGCAATGAAACATATACCCGGCGGTTCAAGCTCATGTCCGGAGCAGACTATTTGGACAAATACAATCCAGCAATGCAGCAATTCCGCACCAGGAGCTAGCACAGAAACATCAATTAACATACCCAGTAGAGTCATACTAGAAATATACCTCTCTTACCATACTGGAGAATTAACAATAGAAGCTGTATTGCGATAGAACATTGTACACGAATAAAACCGTTATAAGTATTAGACGACATGTTACACTCATCAGCAAAAAGGGAGGAAAACCTTTTTCAATAGGCATTTCAATACCCAATCATCCAAACGTTGTACTGAAGAAACAATAAAAGTCACAAAATACAAACCACTAGCCATTGAATTGAAAGAGCTCTGGAATCAGGAAACCGTTAACATAATACCAAAACAGTGAGGTAATGAAAATTTACGGGCAACCCAGTATAACATCTATGGTGGAGTCCCAACGTATTAGATGGTTGGGTCATGTAATGAGGCTCCCTGAAGGAAGTACACCGTAGAGAGTGCTGCGGAAGGGGGTAAGTGGAAAGAAGAGAAGAGGGCGACCAAAGTCAAGATAACTGGATGCGGTACCAGAAGACCTTAAAGAAATAGGCATTAGAAACTGGGAGGAAAAGGCTGAGAACAGGACGAAATGGAGGGCACTAACCGATCAAGCCTTGGGCCTATAGGGCCTGTCTATAGTACCAATTGTAAGAGGCAGCACCATCTACAATTTGTTAAACCACCTTAAGAGAATGAATATTAACCTGCACATACATGTATACAAACATGCAAAAAGCAATTATTGTGGAAACATTAACAATAGTTACACCATTTTGAAGGGCGCATGCTTAGTTAGGGGCGCGAAAATAAGGAAACCTTTAGAACTCCTTTTCTCGCAAATATTAAACATTCTAAAAAAATATGATTACTTAAAGAAAATTATGTTGGTATACAAAATTATGTTGTCATTGAGTATATCGATTTCTGTTGGTATAATTATGCCTTCCTAAAGGAAGAAGACTTTAGGAACGATAAAGTCTGAACGTATCCGACGAGTTGCTCACATAAAGAGAATGAACCCCAGTAATAGCGGAAGGAGAGTTAAAGAATGAAGGCCACAAGAGAGGACATTAAGAGGAAGACCAAAAACAGGTACAAGGACGTGGTAGAGAACAATTTAGCTACCATTAATGTCCAAAACTAAAACCAACAAACCCAGAACAGGCAAAGGTGGCTACAAATCATACTAGAAGGAAGGACAAAGAAAACGAAACAAATTAGAAAAACCAAGAAAGATTGCTGAATGACTCTCCGGACCTAAACGAGTCAGGAGAAGTTGATGCCTTCTTGAATATATAATATATGTATATGTAACTATGTAAATGGTTCTTAGCAAAGCTGGCCGATAATTTTCGGGTACCCCATCACCTCTTTTGTGCAATAATCTGCCAGGAGCTTGCTTCAACGCATGTAAAACGTCAGTACAAACATTTGGAGTGTGATATAATGATTTGCTAGTAATACTTAAAACCAAATAAATTACGTTCAACGGTATTTCATCGATTTCGTAAATGTGCGCGGATGTTCAATGTTGCATTCGAAATTGTTTTTGATTTTTGGTATATTTTCTGCCTTTCTTACAAAAAGTTAACCAAACCCCTCTGCCGAACACTTATTATTTAAGATATTTGCATTTAGTGAGAAAAGAATCATAAGTACACATTCAAATGATACAAGTTCTTCCTTATAATCGAGTACATGTACATATACGTAAATAGAGATAAACTTTGATACCTTGTTGTTAGATCTAATGTTTCAGCGACGCCCCCTTTTGTTTAGGTTGATTGCCTTAAGTGGAAATGAAGAATTAAAATATAATTCGAAAGGATAGAAAATTATTCTATTTCTCATTTTTATTGACATCTTCGGTCTGAAAAGCAGATAAATCTTTCACCACATAATTGCACAAAATTGACTAATTACAGATATACGATTGTTTTATTATTATTAAATGTTAGATTAATTTTACTAGCTATTGTCTGGGCTTTGATCATATATTCCAGAAATTCCTAAGCCTATCTACCATGAAGTGTAATGTTGTGGAGTTGAGGTTTATATTTTCTGTTATACTTTTCCCAAGATAAATAATATTTTTCTTTAACACTATCGTCTCTTGTTCCATCTTTTTAGGTCTTTCCGTTTGGTTTTTACCCTCTACTGTCGTTTCATCCACTCGTTGTATTATTCTTTCAGCTAGAATCCAGCATACATGCGTGTCCAAACCACCTTAGCAATTCTTCCCTTACTTTTTCTTTCAATCTGGGATTCTTGTCTGTATGTTTTATTTCTTATTTGATCTCGTTTGCTTTGGCCCTCGATTTTTCGTATTTCCATGGTATTCATCCTTGATACAGGTTTTCTGATAAGGGCCATGTTTCACCGCTGGACATTATGGTCACGTCTACTTTCATTTGTTTTGGTACTTCACTTTTACCCAGAAATGTATTCATCGTATTTTTTAAAAATTCTAACTTGCATATTCTTCCTTTTAAGTCCAAGTCTATTTTTCCATTACTTTCCAATACAGAATCCAAGTAATTAAAACTAGCCGCTTGTTCAATACTTTTCCATTTAGTGTTATATTGTGCACTTTGTTGTTTGACGAAATTATCATGCTCTTTGTTTTCTCTATATTTATTTTTCATATTAACCTTTTCTCATTCTGTATCCAAGATCTCAGTTATATTATGGATGGGTTTCTGTATCCGCTATTATTTCCATAGGTACAAGATTCAAGTCTACAAGTTTTATAACAATTATCTCATCAATCTACAATTTAGTTGTTCCTACGATTGGGTCGTAACCGGTCAAAAGATGTACAAATTTGTTGCGGAGTTATTTTTAGTCAAAATATCAATGTTAAGGTTGCCAACAACAAAGTAAATATGTGATGTACCGACTGGAATTTTCGCTAGCAACTGAAATTTATGATAACTAGATAAAGATATGCGATATAAATAATGATAGCTGTCTTTGTTCAACATGAACTTTAATCGTTCCACATTCTAAGATATATTTCTGCAATAGTTGGTTTATGCCAACACAGAACTAAAGTCCATAGGCTCCTTACACAGCCGGTTTTTTCATTTTCATCACGATTTCGACAGTGACTGGCCATCAATGAGTAAGTAACAGGTATTAGAAGCATTGGAAGGTGCTCAAGTCTTTGCTTGGATAAACAAATAACTTCTGGTGCGGTTTACTAATTGAAATTGTAAGAAATACGAACCCAAATACTATATATAGTATATATGGTATAATGAATGAATCTATGAAATTATATTTAAATCGTACCCTAAGCTTGCTCTAGCTAAGATACATAATCATATGTGAAAGTAAACAGAGAAAGAATCTGGTTATTACAAGCGCACAAGAAACTTCAATATTTGCTGATATTTAGAGCTCGTTCCATTGAAAACATGGATACATACCGCGATCTTCATGTAATTTTAATATTAGCATACCCTCAGGAATTTGGAACTGCCAAATGTTGATTTTAATTTTCGACAAAGTAGAGAGGTACACGTATGTACGTATTCGACGAATACGTTACTGTTCCTATACATATGGACTTAGAATCCACCACGCAATCGAATAGGATCTCTTTATAGAACCATATAAGGGTAGCATGTAGAAAAGTAATATCCGCCGTAACGTAGCTTTGATGTCAAATTTTTCGTATTTCCTAGTCTACAGTCGACTAAATTAGGGAGAAATGCGTTCGCGAAAAATCCGCGTTTCCCACTTTAAAAGTTGCAAATACGAGTTCGTATTTATTTGTCATATTTGCTGGTAAAATATGAAAAACGCATCGTTGGTTGTAAAAAATATCTGGAAGCAGGAATGTGTTTGTCGAAGCATAACGGTTGCGAGAGCCATTGTAAAGTTGAAGAGTTTACTTTGAGAATCAAACGATACCTGGATTAAAAGGAGATGTGTATTATAGAAGCGTAGGTGGATCTAAGCACTGAGAACTTGTATTGAAATGAGGATATAGTTTCATATGAATACTGTACACAATCTCATTCGAGATTTTCATCAAACTTTCTATTACAGAGGAAACGAGTCAACTATTATTTTTTGCGATCATATTTTTCGCTCTGTAGTCGTTGTACTCACGCACCTTATTAAAATAGACAAGTGTTTTGAAACTTTATATGTTTAACATGATACGAAGAAAATGGGCCCGTTGGTAAACTCATCCATCATCGTGCTAACTGTCAATTTCCTGTGTATATTATACGAAATATATTGAAAACACACAAAGGATTTCTGATTATTTCTTCATGGAAAGAATTTACATGACATTTGCCTGTATATGGTCAGAAATACCAGATAGTATTGAGCTAACAAAGAATAAGCAATAAATATTCATTGTTTCTTTCTATCGTTACAATTTATTTCATTTTATAAGAAAATAGCCAAAGGCTAGGTGTTTAAACAGCCGTTTTAACATATTTCTATCAAGTAACAGTGTTGTTATGAAAATTGTTTGACAATGTAAAAAACAAGTTACTTTCTTTAAAATAATTCGAGGCAGCGAACATGAAATAAAAATCCTGAACTTCGTTTTAAGTCTGTCGGTCGAGAACGGCTAAATATATGATATTAGAACTGAGATAAATGTTTTTAAAGAAATCTAAATTTATTAGGCTTTAGATCGTAACCATCTAAGTGATATACCAACTCGATCTTATTAGTTTTGAGGAAATTGAATTAAAAACAACTTAACCCTGCTACTATGTTAGAAGAAAAATACACATGTTATGTTCGGGTCATATTTTGACCCCACTTTTTTTATTGAGAAAATTCAAATTTGTACATTTCAAAAATATTTTTAAGGCTTGTGATCAATGCAATATGTTGTCGTTAGAGTGATTGTGTGCCGGTGTGACGGACAAACAGGTTTTTTGCAAGTTATGCACTCAGTGAAGGTCTTTTTTTCCTTTTTCGACGGGCAAAATTTGCACCTTTTCCGTTCACTAGCGCGTTGTCGTTTTGGAGAAAGCGAATTCGTAGATGGTGATACACTGTCTTCTTCTCGAATTCTTCGTACCAATGATGCAGAGGCTTCTGCGCGAGGAAGCCGACTACGCCTCTTGATATGTTCTTGAGCTAAAACTTCACCGAGTTGCTCTAAAAATAGGCGCCTTTTGTGCAGTTTATTTTTTTGCCATTCAGGATATATTTCGGTCCATATTATAAAAGCGTTGAGAGCAGAAATATCTAATAAATTAGAGAACAGGGCAACTGGCCACCGATTGGTTTTTCTTTTGCACGAATATGTACGAACCATTTGGTCCAATGTGTCGACTCCGCCTTTTGTCGAGTTGTAGTATTCAATTATTTCCGGAATTTTTTTGGATGATCTTCCAAAATGTTGCTGTTATGGTGTAGAGTGCTAAGCAAATTAACCATTCTGTATTTTTAGGCACATTCAAAACTACAGTTTCTTTTTCATGAAAAAAAAATTACTTGAGTGTATTGGAAGCTTACGCAATTCTTGTGTTGTTGCATGAACCGGCAAAAAACGTTTGTTTTTCCTCACTATGCCAACAATAGTAATTTTTTGCTTTAGCAGTTCTAATGCAAGATTATGACTCGTAAAAAATTATCGGTAGTCACATTTCGTCCACGGTATGAAGACACTAAGTCTAGAACAACCCGTTCGCCTTGGTTCCTTTCAGCATTGTCTCCCACTTTGCCCAAGTATATTTGGAACTGTAAGCAAAACGCGGTGTCAGAATACGCTGCTATCCACGCTTTCATGCCATATTTCCCAGGTTTACTTGGAATGTATACTTTGAAAGGACATCTACCTCGGAACGGAATAAGCTGCTCGTCAATCGTTATATTAGCACTTGGAACGTAAAGCAGTTGCAAGTTTTGAGTCCATTGCTCATAAAATGTGCGAATAGGAGCAAGTTTATCTCCTCTTTGTTCTGATCTTCTTCTTTGCCTATCGTCAAATGCTAGTACACGAGAAATATTGCTAAATCGCTCCAAAGACATGATTGCTCTTAAAAAAGGACGTCCATGAAACTCGTCCCACAGGGAGTTAAGACTTTCACCGTATGACCGGTAGACTCCTAAAAGAATAATATGTCCGTTATATAATTATAATAGAAAAAATATATCGTAAATAAATACCAATAAGTATAAGAAGTCCCAGGTAAGCATCGAACTCAATAGCATCTATAGCTTGAAAATTTTCGAAAACAGCACTTCCTTGCAAATTGCTGTAGTGAATTATATCCCTTTTCATAGCTTCTGTAAGGCATACGTCAAAAGTATCACGAATTTTCGAAATACGATGTATAGCATAAGAAGTCACTCCAGGTTTTGCGTGAAGAATATTTTCACTTGCTGCACGACTTAGACATTACAAAGAAGGTATTGTTGTCCACTTTATCTTCCGATCTTTATCAAAAAATTCTGTGCCATTAGTTACGGGGGCTTCTAGGCTTCTAGGCTTCTGTGCCACTGGAAATGGATTGTTCTGAAGATAAACATTCGTCTTCCTCAAGTACAAAATTTGCATCACCATCATCACTTGCATCGTCTTCAAGGTCACTCAAGAATGCACCAATGTCATGCTCAGTCATTTGCCCACGCTGCCATTATGGCCAAGTAAATGCAAAAAGAATTTTATCGTATAAATACTAGTATGAATTTAGAAAAAATTAAGATTATATATACTTACAGTATGTCTAGATTCTATGTTTTATCAAAATCTATCGTCTATAAACTTAGATTTACAATAGCAACTGATCACTATGAAATTTAGCACAGAACTAGAAGTATTTGGCTTCGTTGTTATTGAATACAGAAATTATAACTATAAACGCATTCCAGTGCATTCGCAACAGAGAGGTGTTCCAGACGATGACTCTGCACTAAGGGTTTTTGTTGACTTTCTTTATACAACCCTGCGTTATATTTTTGGGCGTTTTGTCGGTCATTCTTATTTTGTTTGTTTTGTTGTCATGTAAAACACCAAAGAGGTGAAAGACAAATGCAAAAAACATATAATATAGACATATTATATTATATATTTATTATTCGTTTTACAAAAATGATAGAGGGTCATAAAATGACCCGAACATGATATGTGTAAACACTTGCAATAAAAATTGTCTAAGCCTAAAATGGTGATAAAACTAATTGAATTCAATATATTTCAACAATTGATGCACTGAGTCGTAAGAACTTTCAAATATATTCCACCAGTTAGAAATACGATAATGTTAAATACGATTTGGGTCATCAAAAGACCCTAACCTAGTAGCAGGGTTAAGAGACTTATAATTATTTTAATCCTCTCCGAAACTTCTTCAGCATTCTAGTCGACATTCGAATTATGAAGAAATATATCTGTCAATATTTTATTTGCTATTTAGATTGTGTGAACAAAATTTGATATTTTATGATCCCTTTCCGAAAACGATAATCTCTTTTTCGGTTTAAAGGTGAGTACGGATGTCTGTTGGGCACCGTCAAAACCGCTAAGAAGTAGAATCCAGAGTCAAAATATCCATAATTAGTAAAATGAATCCATTTTCGATTTTGCTACGGGATATTTCAGGAATACTTAAACCATTAGTCATTGGCTTTTCTCTGAATTGATAAGGCCGTCGTAACAAGCTGGTATTGAAAATTGTAAAGAGGGATGTTAAAATCCAAAGAATGGCACAGCAAAGGAATTGATAAATTCTCGACTATCTATCAAGCCTGATCAGAAACAAACGTTTTCATTTCAACTCAGAATTGTCTTATTAGTCTTTCGAAGGATATTCTAGTATTATTTTGAAGTAGGTTTTATATATTAAACTCAATCCATGAAACTAAAAACAAATATGAAAAGAAAAGTTAGAGATACAGTAAAGGAGGACAACGGTGTTGTGATACAAATGGACATGACTTGAATTATGATGTTTGGAGTTCTTCTGAAAACTTCGTATCCTCCAGGGTAACCACAGTCACTTGGAATATGCTTTATCTGAAGATATTTCCTGAATTTTATCAAGTCCAAAAATAAACCCGAAACGTTCGAAGCTTAGTAGTTATACATTATCCTGAGGGTTAAACGACAAACAGATAGAAGCGTTTAGAACAATTAAAATAAAACCAAATGGTAAGCATGGAATGAAGATGGAATATGGTGCAAATAGATGAAAAGAAGTACTCCAGATAATGGAAAGAACTTCAGAATTGCTTACGAAATCAAATTGAAGGTGTACATAAACCACGAACAAGGGATTAAATGTTTGCGCACTTCCCGAAAAATTACGTTCGCAACCCTATTTCGACAATACTTTGAAACGTCACGAGTTGGTGTGTATTCTTTTTATTCTATAAAGTTTGTTATTTTCTTAGTATGAATAATAACCAAATTGTAAACCCTGATAGAGTTTTTTATCAAAATTTTATCTCCTACAGAGATTAAACTTTCATCGGTAGAGTCTTCTTCTTCATTTACAACTGTGAGGACATTTGTTGCAGACTTCAAACGTGATGCTACGAGTACTGATACTGAGCGTTTTGGAACACAAAAGTTCGACATAATCAAAGTGGTCGCTCGCAAAGTCCAGAAAAATCATTACAGCTTCAGATCAAAACTTGCAACACATAATCGTATATCAAAGTATTGATTGGGAAAAAGTACCAATTTCAAGATCATAGAAACAGCGAACGCTTATTTTGCAAGCTGGGTCGAAAGTATCTACAAAGAATCGGTTGCGAAAGTGTATATTTTTTAAAGCGGACTATGTATAAAATAAAGTCAATTTATGTTATAAGTTTTGATGATTTTTTCCTTGTTAGCTCGGAAACATTTCATCTCAGTGGATTAAATTGTTTTCCTTTATCTTCGAATATAAACCTTGAAAAGTATATGTACATCTTTTTCTTTTACTTGTGTAATCTTTAAGGTTGATAGAAATATGAAAGGACTACAAAAAGCACGAAGTGAAGATTTTACTCAGTCTCTAGATAAATAAAAGAAGTAGATATTTCTTATTTTCACTTAAGATCATTCGTTTCCGAACACATTATAAGAGGATTATTGTTTTCCTGTCATGCTTCTTACGTCGTCTATCCAACCTTCCTCGACTAATCTTCTAAAGGTAGACGTCTATCTTAATGCCTAAAAATAATGTACAAAAAACGTTCTTATACTACGCGAAATTTCTGATAAAATTTCTGAAATAAGGTGTTGCAAATATTAAAATTCAATTTCTGATACAGTTACGAGCAGATGCGATAGAGAACGCAGGTGTATTATTTGCAGATATGTACTACAAACTTTGTTGCGAAGGCCTCGAGGAACATAAACAGGACAGAATAGACGGTAAAGGTTGCACGAGTATGTACGCATCTTTGTAAATACACACAGCCGTACGGTGATAAGCAACAACAACAATAAAGTCAGATGTTACAATACGGATCTTATTTTAGTAGCGAAGATGCTTTCATCAATTCTAGAGGGTCGAATCGGGTTTACTACTACATACTTGCTCACAATCGATGGAGAAAATATGTAAAGCAATAAGACGTTTTCTCTAAAATTAAATATAGAATACATCTTATCGTTGCTTGTTGCTTCTGGAGATTATACCTATAGAAACGTTAAATAAAATTTTTGGTTTTCTTCGTATATACACACATAATTTGGGAACTTGATTTACTTTTAGTAGTAGTTTCCAAAAATATATAAACAAACAATGATATATCTTTTGCCAACATCAAGTTTATGAGGAAAATACAAGGAATAATATTCCTAATGCATTCTACGGAATACAGGTATACAGGGTGTTAATGAATACGTGTTACAAATTCATAGGGTATGTAGGGGAGGCAAAATAAATAAGCAAATAGGAAAACAGTTGAGTATCGAGTATTTAGAAACAACTAACAAGTTCGAATAGAACATACGACACTGCTGAAAATGACGACCACCAACTTCGATGCAGGCATTGTACCTCGAAAGCATATTTTAGTGCACTCGTTCACAAATGTCAGGCGTTTTTTGGAGTTCTTGTTCTGCACCCAGAATACGTGCTATCAAATCTTCATCAGACTCGATAGGCGTCTCGTAAATCACATTCTTCATATGACCCTATAAAAAGAATCTAAGGCAGTTGTGTCCAGAGAGCGTAACGCTCACGTTACTCGTCCCCCTCGGCCAGTCCATCTATTACCGAATACTTGGTCGTAGTCTTGGGCGGCAAGCGAAGAGTGTAATGGCGCCACATCTGTTGGCGAATTGCTAATGGTACTTCTTCCAAAAATTCTGGAAATACTTCTTGCAAGGTCAAATAAATGGAGCCGTTGGGGCCACGTGGTAAAATGTAGGGCTAAATTGTACGACCGTCGGGGATACCAGCCCACACATTGATGCTAAACTGGTGTTGGAATCGGCCGGGGCGAATGCAATGAGGATTTTCCGCGTCCCAAACGTGCCTATTGTGGGAGTTAAAAATACCGTCTTTATTTACGAAAGCTTCTTCGGTAAAAAGAATATGCCTTATAAATTCGGGCTGCAACCGACAACGTTGTATGAACCAACGCGCAAAGTTAATACGTGGATGAAAATCTGCTAGTCTTAATGCTTGAACTTGTTACAGATGATAGGGGTGGTGCTGTTGTTCATGCAGAACTTGCCAAATGCTTATATGATTAATATCCATGTCATGTTCAAAGCCTCAACTGCTACTGGATGGATTTTGTTCAATCCTATGAAGTAGCTTATCTTCAAATCTTTCGGTACGGCGATTTCTCTGAATTTTGCAGTTTACCCCGTTGACTTTAAAAGTTTCTTCTTTCTTGCAATCGCTAAGAAACTCTGGCAAACACTTTATGAGATGGGGCTGGACGATTTGGAAATTTGGCAGATCTACCATTAAAACCAGTTTGTCCGTATATTAACACCATGTTAGCGCAATCGCGAACAATATGCTCGTTCATGATGCGTCAAAGTTAAAATAAACTAAACTGACGGGTCAGAACTAACTACGAACAAAACCAATACAATCAACTTCCATAAATTACGTTAAACTGAAGTTACAGGTCACAGATAACTACGAACAAAACCAACACAATCTATTCTCACACAAAGATTACTGTTTCAGAACTTGTAGCTTGAAAACGGTGCGTTTCCGAATATGAGTTTCTTACAAAAAGTTGGTCTGTTTTACATTCCCTACATACCCATGAGTTTATAATTGAAAATGTTGAACTTGTTAGTTGTTTCTAAACACTCAATACTTAACCGCTTCTCTTCTTATGGCGTGGTATACAAAAAAAGTTACAATAACATCTTAAAATAATTGTGAGCGTTACTCCCTGAACAAAAGAAGGGTTCACTTTTAGTTCGAAAACGGTGCGTTTCCGGATATGAGTTTCTCATATCTTATAATCTTGTGACACGTATTCATTAACACCCTATACCATGGTTGCACAGACTTATGAAGACTAGGGACCACTCGGGCAAATCATGAACTGATGGCGGGCCGGCCGCCAGAAGTATAGGTAATTAAAGACAATAAAGAATTGATAGAAGCGTGGCACTGCATAGTGCTTACAATCTTTTTTATATTTGGCTCAAATTTACTTGTAGCAACACGTAAAACTGCTTCCAAACTTTCATTTGCAAGGCGGTTTCGATTTTTTGTTTTATTATTATTTAGTATTGAAAAAGTTTGTTCACATATATAGGTAGAACCAAATAAGCTGGCACATTTCAGAGCGTTTATGCGCAACTTTTCGTACATATTTTTATCAATGCAACGGTAAAAGTTCAGCAAGTCTCCTTCGTTGAATTTGTTGCGTAAATCTTGATCGTTTTGAATGTCGATAATTTCTAACTGCATTGACTCTGGCGCATTTTCAACTGAAATCGTGAAAGGATTGCTGAATATGTCCAACAGAGGTTTCACTTTTTTAAACTCCGAAAATCTGTCTTGAAAAGATTGAATCAAAATATCTAGCTTTTCTACATAACTGAAATTAATCGCAGTTTTGTTCAATTTTTCAGCCATTTTCTTATAATTCGAAAATGATTGTAATTTCCAGAATTCAATTGTGATCTGAAAAGTGTCAGCTTGCATTGAAAGGATGATATATGAGCGTAGAGCTGGGATATCAGTTGATTTTTGCCTTGAAGCCGTGTGTTCAAGACATTCAAATGATTTGTAATGTCAACTAAAAAAGCCAAATCACACAACCAATCAGGATTTTTAAGTTCCGGGACATCCCTTTGCTTTTCCGCCAGAAATATTCCAATTTCTTCTATTAAATTTAGAAATCGTACCAGTGTCAATCCACGGCTTAGCCACCTTACTTCTGTATAATACAGTAAATCTCCGTATTCGCTTTCGATGTCATCAAGGAATTGTTTGAATTGTCTGTGATTAAGTCCTCGTGATTTTATGAAATTTACAGTCGAAACTACCACTTTCATGACATTTTGAAATTCAATTTTTTTAGAACAGAGGGTTTCTTGGTGTATAATGCAGTGAAACTGCATGAGATCTTCAGCGTTTATGTTTTTTCCTTGCAGATGCTTTTTCAGTAAAGTAACTAGCCCGGAATTGACACCAATCATCGAAGGAGCACCGTCAGTCGCAACTCCCGATAATTTTGATAAGTCCAAATCAGTTTTTGAACATTCATCCAAAAGTACATTGAGTATATCAACTCCTTTGGTTTGACCTTTCAATGAACACATTCCGAATAACTCTTCTAAGACTTCAAAATCTTGAGTAACACCTCGTATGAATATGAGAAGTTGAGCTGTGGAACTAATATCAGTGGATTCGTCGAGTGCTAATGAAAAAAATTCAATGATCTTAGTTTTTTCAATTAATTGTTCCGCAATATTACCTGCCAAAGACATCATTCGTCTTTGGATAGTCATACGATTCAGTTGAATTTTCTCAAACTTTTTGCTGCTTCTGGACACATTTTCTTAGCGGCAATTTCTATGCATTCTTTTACAAAATCGCCATCATTGAAGGGGCGACTTCGCTTTGCTATCATTCGAGAAATTTCATAACTAACTTCTGTAGCTGTTTCTGAATCTTGAATGGGTTTTGTAAACATAGCTTGCTGACCAATAAGCTCCCGTTTTAAAGACAACATTTTTTGCTTTCTTAATTCGCCTGTAAACTTGGTAAAAGAAGGATGCTGCGTTTCATAGTGCCTTTTTACATTATATTCCTTTGCAATCGCAACAGAATTCTTGCAAATTAAACAAACGACTTTGTTATGCGACCATACAAAAAGTATTTCTCAGTCCAAATTTCTTGAAACTGCCGATTTTCACCTTTAACCTTACGTTTTTTACTAGGTCCTGGCTTCTCCATGTTGCGTTCTAATCCTGGCTAGGATTAACACAGCACCTAAAAGCAATTACAGTACCTACTTAAATTACCCATTCTTTTTAAATTATCAAAAATAATTGATTAAATACCTCAGAAATTTTAAGATTTTTATACAGATTTTATATCTGAAATAATGACGTAATTATTACAGTTAGAGAAATTCTGATAAAAATAGTAATTTCTTTGTTTTATTTTAATATTTGGCCAACATTAAAGCTAAATTTGATTAAAATTGATTAAATAGGTAGGGAAACACTTATTAATAACTGAGTTTTACTTACGATTTCACAACACAATTATACACGGCACTTGACGGGTTAACAGGAAATCTACGTTGAATGTGGATCAAAATATATGACACCGGCTAGTCGAGTTAAAATCTACACTAGAACTATTGCCTCCCCAAAACACTATTAAACTGCACTTATTCTCAATCACTTATTACTTCGCTTTGTATTTTCGCGCTTATTTCTTCCTGTTGACATTTTACTCAAATTAAAACCGAACTGTCGGTCGCTGCGGTTAGCGTGGCTTTTATACCGCGCATACGACTCTGGAAGCTTCGTGTATCTACTCGTACCTACGTGAGCAATCGGGAATTCGGGACTATTGCTATCTCGCTTGCTCACACCGCGCTAGAAAATTCTTGATTTCTCTACTATTTTGAACTTTATATAAAGGCAGCAAGCGATGTTACTTGACTTAGCATTTTTGGGCGCTAGATTCAAATAGCGCGCGCGCGAGATTCAAATTACTTTTCGAACATATTTTTTTGGTTTTATTCTGGAATAGAATTAAATATTCTTCGAATGTACGAGGGTATTATTTTTGCTGTCGGCGGGCCACCAGTATTCGACAGGCGGGCCGCATGCGGGCCGCGGGCCGCGGTCTGTGCATCCATGCCCTATACCGTGTGTCCCAGATCGAGTGGGATTGGATCGGTAATTTTCTTATTAAAGATGGAGCTTTGGTTAAATGGGATATGTTTTGCAGCTTTATATGCTGATTTAAAATCTGTTTGAAAAAGTTCAAAATGTCAAACCCGTCATATGAAACTTTTTCCCGTATCTCTTATACTTACGAAGATATTTGATGTACAAAGTTTTCTGTTTTTTTTTTTAATAACTGCTGATGGATTTGACTTTTTGAAATATTTCAAATAGGTTATAAATCAGCATATAAAGCTGCAAAACATATCCTATTTAACCAAAGGTCCATCGTAAATATTAAGAAAGTAATCCATGCAATCCCACTCGATCTGAGACACACGGTATATAAGTTTTTTGTAAAAATTCAAGAAGGATACAGGCACTATTGTCGAGAAAAAATTGATATCCTGCAGCCCCACCGTGCACGAAGAACTACTTAGATTCGACATTGCGTTGACTAGAAGTGTATTTCTATGATGGCCCGATTGAGGAGCTATATACGATGCTACTTCAACAAATCGTCAGAGATCATCTTCAGTGGCCGATGGTTTCGGGGTTCTCGGGTGTCACCGACCGATTTATTCCACACATGTTCAACCGTCATTGGTGGCAAGACAATCTTCAACTATCTGTTTGGCGTTGTTCTAGCAAAGTGAGGCAACAGAAAACCTTTGCACGAATGCTTTGTCTTCAGCAAGTTCGAGCTGGTAACGCTGCGCTGCGAGGGCGTCCTAGAGGCAATAATGCCTGAAACTATTACTATCAGTGCAATCACTGACATCTTCGAGCAGATTGTCGCAGAACAGAAATTCTGCCGTCGCAGCTAAAGGAATTGCAGCGGGCTCGGCATGGAATATAGTTCCATTCCTGGCTTCTATTCTGCGACTCTTGGCACTAATCCAAACCACCGACAAGCGTTACCAAATAGTATTTGACGATAATTGACGATCCGTCATCTTCACCAAGGATTTGCAAAGTAACGGTATGCTCCGCCAAGTATTTTTATATTAACAAGCTATGCTTGTGCTCTCTCGTCCTACGACGCCTACTGGTCTCTGGGCGCTGTTCTTCTTGTCATTAAATCCACATCTCGAGTCACGATCTTACCGTTGAAAAATATCTCTAATCCAAAAATACAATCCCGTTTGAGGCCAGAAACTTGTGCGTAGAGAATTCGCACTCTCAAGTGGGAATCTCATTTATCGCTCATTCTGACCTATTGTCGCGTTAGACTGTAAATTAAATTAA
The DNA here is from genome assembly GCA_038088585.1 of Chrysina gloriosa. Taxonomy (NCBI): domain Eukaryota; kingdom Metazoa; phylum Arthropoda; class Insecta; order Coleoptera; family Scarabaeidae; genus Chrysina; species Chrysina gloriosa. Next base: position 25,931,258 of record CM076089.1, read on the forward strand.
CTCATCCTGTAACAGTTTAAACCTACAATTTCTATCTTACTTTCCCTATGTTTATTTGGTGTTGCAATTTCACAATAATCTATTTTTTTAGACAATATGTTGTATCAGATAGTTGAACAGGGCATATAAATTGATATTCATTTGGACGAAAGCAAAATTTCAGTCTTTAAATAAGATTTATAAGTTTTAACAAACCTGTTGGATCCTTTCTTAATCGAAACGTGTCAGTAACGTCTTTCGAGCATCGCTCCCTGGAAAGACGATCTGCGTAAATTTGACTGGAGTGAATTAATCACTCGAGAGGTATGTTCGACCTAAAACGTCGACGTGGGGTACTTAAAGATCGCTTAATTTAAATTAGGCCGTCCCGTAAAGACGTAAGATGTTACATACCTTGTCTTTAACGCCAATACAATTTTCGGATTCCGAAGTTTATCGAGTACTAATTTTATTTACGTCAGTTCTGAAAAGATTAAATATTCTACTCCACAAAACAGAAATACTAAAGTTTGACACATGATTAACTATTTTCAAATATTACTGTAAAAAGAAATTTATCGATTTTTTTAACCCGTTTTTCGATCTTGCGTATTCTGTTAAGATTCGCCCTTTTCGCTGAGAAAGCAATACTCTTCTACACTCTCGAGAAAGTTATAGCTTCCATTTTAGCATCTTCCATTTCATAAAACATTTTTATATGATATATAGCTTAGCAGCAGGTCGACAAAATTAATTTTCTGAGATCTCGATTGCTCCCCTTTTCTCTAAATAAATATCCTTATATACAAACAAACTCTAATGACTACCTCTTTCCGTCGAGTTCCCCTTCCTTTGTAATTGCTTGTTTATGCCTGTTCCGACTTGTTTCCGCCATGAACATTTCAAGAAATGTTTAATATCTGGGTTCTTGTAGCGCCAGCCAGTCAGCGTATGTATATGCCCGTTACATCACTATAAGCCTTATATTTGCTTTTTGTGAAAATTAATTCTAACCGTTCTTGTCGCATCGTATTAGCATAAAGTTTAGTCGGCCTGTTTTCAACATCGCAGGAAATCTACGAAACACGCAACAGTTTAATGTAGAGGCGTAGGCCAGAAGTTTGTCTTACATGGAGTAATATGGGCCCAAAATAATTATCCCACGTAACTATTTGTTTAGCATATGAGGATATAATCCTTTCATTGTATAATAGGATGCAAACCGTTTAATTTAGCTTTTTCGAAAGTGTACGGCGTGGATTCTTCAAGAAGGCGAAAACTAAAACATCTAGGCACACAATATACTTTTTTGTCTGAAGAAGACAACACGGGAATATATTAATGCAAATAGATAAGAAATCTCCATGCTGCAAATATGTACTTTCGATTGTAACAATCCGAGTTTATAAGTGACACTTTCTTTAAATTTACAAGAAATCGCAATTTGCTATTTGCGACCGCGGCTATGGCTAAGATACGTCACGTGTGGATTTATGTTTATGTACTAAATACACAATTTGAATACTTACTTTATTGAATAAAAATTAATAGATTTTTTACCTATTTTACCTTTTGTTACAGATTCTCATCAATTCTCAACGTTTTCGATTTGGAATCTCTGTCCCTGCTTAATAGGTAAGAAAAATAAGAAAAAGTATTAAAAATAATAATCATATTTTCTTCAAAAGGAGCTATTCATAAACAAACTTCAATTAAAAATTAGGAACTAGGACGAAGGAGAAATTGTGCTTCAAAAATTTATTATCTCCGTCGACTTCTTATTTTTAGCTCCAATGTGATATGATGTACACGTACTAGTCTCTGAGAACATGGAAATAGGTTTCCTTCCTTGGCCATTGTCTTTACTGACTGAATTAAAACTTTATAACAATAAAATATTTTGAGATGTTCTTATGATCAAATGTAAAGGATTTTTGTTTAAGAAATTTAAGCAGTAAAACTTTAGTTTGCTGCTTTTATACTTTTTACACTTTTTAAACTGGAACGCAAAGAATTCCAAAAAGTATTGCAAAATGTATCCACCAACTAACTAAATTAAACAACAACCGTGAACCTGCAAATTTATGGCGCCTTTGAGTCTATCTTGCAGCATTAAGCATTTCATAAGATGGCGGTATAATGGAAATTTACATCTTCTCTTTTTTACGTTGAGTTTTTACTGCAGAAAGACCGATTTCGATAAGATGGCAAAAATATACGAAAAGTTGTGGTCTTCAGTGAATAGAATGCATTATCAACGCCGGCCCAAAATTCAAACAGGGATTTAAAAGGAAATTGTTTTCTGATCTCACCGGTTGATGTTACATCTATAAATTGCTCTTTTTTAATTGAGAAAACTTCAGGAATGTTTTAAAAAAGATTTCGAGCCCGTTTGTATGTTACTATTATGTTGTTGTCGGGTATAAAATATTTTCTACAATTGTTTATCAACTTTGTTACATGATTCTCAATGAGGTAATAGGTTTAAATAAAACCAACCACATTTATAAACATATCTAATTCTTTTTGCTTTACGTTTGTATTCCAGAATTCCAGTTTTTTACAACGAGCATTTACTTTGTCACTCATCTCTGATATATGGGTATTTGTTCCTTGGAATTTAAGGTGTAACATATTTAGATTTTCGTATGCATCCAAGTAGCACAACTTCAGCACAAATAAGGAGTCTCGAAACTTTTCTCGCGATTTTCTCTTTCCAAGAAGATTACTGCTGCGTCGTCTGTATGCACTTTGTAAACATTTGCTCCATGATAACCACCTTTTATCACTGTAAAACGGCAATGCTGAATGTCTCGCTCTCGTGTCTTTGCAAAGTTAAAGAAATAGTCTTGATTTTAAAAGTATCATTATTATATAATTCACAACTGCTGTTTACTTATCTTTCGATTAGCTCTACCACGATAGACCAATTAGATAACTAGTTCTTTAGTAGAATTTATTTATTATATTACATACACCTGTTTTATTTATTTAAGTCGAAATATATATATATATGGTTATTAACTGTTAACGTAACATTTAGACCAGCTTTCATTTTCTATGCAACAAGAGTCCTTTTGTGAATGATAGAATGTGCTTATCTTTCCTTTACTAGGAATTGTAAACTGTTGAACTTTCAGACATTGCTTGAGCTCCATCGCTGTCAATTCCGTCACAATTTTTCAACTATATGCTCTCTTTGTTTATGAAATCGTCCATATTTTCAACAATTCAGGTGGCAATGCCCTACGTTGCGTGTATTGCCTTGCAAAATAGCTCTTTAACAACCATTTCATGGCTGTTGCTAAACATAGGTATGTGTTATATAGAAATACCAACCAAAATCATTGTTGTTCGCAGGTAATTAAGAATTCAGTTCTTTATAGTTTGATATGATAATCATTGAGGACAATGGAAAATAGATACTAAGAGTTTGTTACTAGATTAATTCTCGTTATGAATAATTCACGGTCTCCTTCTGTGTTTTTTAATTTTCCGTTAAATTAGTTTGAGAAAATTATAAATGGACTACTTTGCTTTCAAACTGAGTTAAATATGCGTTAAAAACATTTACATGATGTTGCAAGCCAAAATCAACTTTTCGGTATCGGCAAATTTAACTCAGAATGCTTCGAACTTTCATATCTCATATGCATACTTGAACGAATAATTACTCAGAGAATTCTTTATGTTGTGAATTAGCGATTCATATTTTAGAAGTTTGTGTACAATCTTATGATTAAAATGATGAAAACTTAAAGTAATGCCAGCTCAAATCAATTATTACAGAATTTTTTAAAGATCAATAATAACTGATTGTGTGATTCTGCATTTTCGTAAAGAGATAGATAGGATTTAGTAAATGTTGAATTTTGATAACTCATTATATGTTCAATGCTTTAAAGCACTTATCGTTGAAAATGATAAAATGTGACACAATATTTTACAAATTTTGCTGGCGATGACTCAACTTATGCTTTGGTCCTTAACCGTGTATGAAGAGGATGTTGGGATAAGTTGGCGAGGTTAACAAATTTCAGTCTTTAAAACATTAACAGGCATAGCAGTTTTAAAATTGGGACAAGATACTGTAACTATATGTAAAGTCATCAACTAAGTATTTAATTCAAGACATTAGGTGAAACACTGATATAATATAGTAGGTGTTTTTTAAGCCCAATAAAACTTTAAATCGTAAAAAATAACAAAAAAATCATTTTAATCCAAAAAGTTTTTTTATTCGAAAGATCAATACATGGCATTAACATTTGAAAATGATTTCGGGCATATGGCTACCGCCGCTGTTCTTGACGAAGCGCATTCTGGACTTTGAGCCACTTTTTCGAGCATTGCTTGCCGTATGTCACGAATAACACGAACAATGTTGGCCTCCAAGGCGTCAATTGTTGCTGGTTTATCTGCATAAACCAGTGATTTCACGTGACCCCACAAGAAATAATCGAGAGTTGTCAAATCGCACGACCTTGGAGGCCAATTGACAGATCCATTTCACGAAATCAACTTATCGCCAAATTTTGATTTTACTAAGTCAATGGTTGCGGTCGCCCGAATCAATGCCGTCCATATTTTCAAACAAGAAATCATTGATTATGGTGCGGTAACGATCTCTATTGACCATAACGCGAGCTCCGGCTTCATTTTTGAAGAAATAAGGTCCAATGATGTCACCAGCGTGTAAACCGCACCAAACGGTGCATTTCTCTGGATGTAATGGAGACTGTAGGGTCTGTTGTGGATTGGTTTCACTCCATATGCGGCAATTTTGTTTATTACCAAACTCGTTGAGCCAAAAATGAGCCTCATCGCTGAACAAAATTTTTCGATAAAGCATCGAATCAGACCAACTGCTCTAGAGCCCAATCGGTTAAAGAATGACGCATATGATGATCTTATGGCTTTAATTCCTGCACCAGCTGGATCTTAAATGGGTGTAGGCCAAGATCTTCGTGCAAAATTTTCCACGTAGTGGACCGCCAGAGCCCCAATTCCTGCGACCGACGACGAATCGATAAATTTGGATCTTCTTCCACAGTTTCGTCTACAGCGGCGATATTCTCTTCACTACGCACACTCCTTCGACGTGTTGGTGTTACTGCATCATTTAGAGAGTATGTGGTATGAAATCTATCCACAGTTCGACGGATGGCTTGCTCAGATGGACGATTATGTGCGCCATAAATATCACGAAGTCGTCTATAAGTTGCGCGAATTGATGACTGATTTTCAAAATAAATCTGGATAATTTGGTAGCGTTGTTCAAGCGTCCATCTATTCATGATGATTTGCCAGAGTATACCATGAGTATACTGATGCTGCTCCAAATGCAGATGTCTCATCGGCTAGGGGCTATCGATTCATATCACTATTTTCTTGAATTTGGAAACTTACGGAAAAATAATAAAATATGGATTAGAACGATAGTTCGAGAAAAATTCTTATTTCTTCAAAATGTGTGGAATAAGCGACACATTACTGATCACTGATTTGGTGATGAAAGTACAAATCTCAGTATTAACAAATAAACACCTAGCAGCAGTCTTCTTTGGTATAAAAATGCATATAATAATATCGATTTAGATATATTAGAAGAGAGATTGTTCATGCTGGAGATAGCAGGTTTCAAATTGTACGTTAAATGTGATAACAAATTAATAGGTCCAAGTTATTCTATATGTAGTACGTCTACCGGCATCCTATTCTAAGCCAATTGCTCTCATTAACTTATATACCCTTGATTTTCAAAATATTTAACTATAAAATCAAAAGTATCCAACACGAAGATGACATACACGTGTATTTTATCATCGGATTTAGCGTTTGAAACGTTATCAGAAAATCTTACAGTGGCTACTAAACGAACAAATGGATAGTTGAACGAAAGTGGATTGGATTTAAAAAGTAGGACTACGAGAAGCACCTTTTAAGTTGTTACAAAAATTAGGAAGGAAACAAATTTTTGGAACAAACTATTTTATTGCTTTCCAAAATATCCGCCTTTAAGATTTATACACTTTTGCATGCGTAGAACCAATTCTCGAAACATTTTTTCCATTCTGATACTGATTTATTTATCGTAATTACAATTAAAATAAAAGTCAAGCATTAAGTGACAATATAAATAAATAAATAAATCTAGGTATATAGTTATTTAGAATTTGGTATACGATATAGGACACTTAGAATAAACAGTAAATACGTATACTAATTAATAATTAATTTACATTTAAAAATTCCTTAACAAAGTAGAAAGCATTGTCTCTTAGAAAGTTGTTAACAATTCGTGTAAATTTCTCGGCATTCATACCCTTTAAATAATTCAAATGTGCGGTTTCATTGTATATTTGCGTACGCAAATAGTTCGTGCACTGTCTCTATTCACGTGCGCATATTTTGCCACATTTAGTTTCAGAGATAAATGGTGAAATGTGTCCCTAGACTTTAAATTGTACAAAATTCGTATGGCTCTTTCCTGAAACATAAATCCACGGTCGGCAGACATACTCCATGCCAATAATATGTTGCGATACTATTAACGTTTGCAAAATTTGCCATACGAGCTGCTTGGTTGATAGTATAGCTTTAATTCTTCGCATGGTATATAACGCTGCTGTCAGTTTTCCGAAAAGTTCAGAAATATGTATTAAGCAACTTAGCTTGCTATCTAAGGTTAGACCTAAACATTTTATTGCTAGTATGCTAGTATCATCACTTTTGTTGGTCGAAATAGTAAGTTTCTCAGTTTTTTTTAGCATTCTGTTTGAGATCATTTGCGTCAAACCATTCTTCGGTCTTCAACATCCTCTCTACGCCCCGTACTAGAATTAGTAAATATACAGACATACACAAATTATTGGTGTAGATGATAAATAATAGGGGACTAAGAAGTTGATATCAGACCCTCATAGTTTTAGAAGACTTCGACAGCGTCTAGAGGTGCTCAAAATCGCTGTCGATGCATTTTCTGTTTGACATTCAGGAGCAGAAAGAAATCATTAGACGATAAATCAGGTAAATACGGGCAATAAGACATTAATTCGATGTTTACCTCCTCTAAATAATTAATTGTTTGGTGTTCTGTATAGGTGCATTGTCATAATGCAGAATGATCTGACAATCTTGGTAATTTTCTCTGATTTCGTTGATGACTTCTTGCAAAGAAATTGTTATATACCATTCAGTATTAACTTTTCTTCTTCGATCTCCTACAGGAATGGCTGCGATATGTCCGGTACAACCGAAGAACCATTTCTTGGAAGTGCTTGGTACACGAACAACTTTGTGGGATTCGGTTTATCTTGGAACACCCAAAAATGGATTGTTTTTAGTTTCTGATTTTGCAGTTCCGCAGTCGAATTTTTAGAGCACTTCTTTACACCAACTAACACGAGGACTTTTTAAATCTTCGGTCAAATTATGCGGAATCCTTCGGGAATAGATTTTTTGCTCATGCAAAGTCAAATGTATTGCAGCCGTCGATATGTCTTTGAATGCCTCTATCTTACTGTAGGTCACATGCTGATCTTCTTCAATCATGTCGCGCACAGCACCGATGTTTTTTGGAGTAATAATCGATTTTGGTCGACCTTCACGCAATTCATCACTGGTGGCCGCACGAAGACGACTACGACATTCTGTAAACCATTTGTCAATAGTCCTTTTTATGGTGAAGTTGAACTAAGCGATTTTGTGCATTGTCATTGAGTTAGACCTTTACTAACATTTATCTTCTTGTGAAATTTCCATTTTTTCACAAAATGTGCTGCTTATAAACGTATACTGTAAACAAACGGTCAATTTCTAAGCTGACACTGTTTTCACAATAACAAATGTCAAATTTTACCAAAATAGTAATGACACATCTCAATACCGCCACTAAGTGGTCGTTCATAAAAACATAAAAAGCGCGTCTTGTATGTTGATGTACAAATTTACAAATTAATTGCAAAACTTTGGACAAATTTAATATCCCACTCAAAAATATAATAAAATACATAGGTGTATCTATAACGAATAGACAAACCACACTAATCATACTTCCCAAAATATTAAAAAGTTAGTCAATCTTCTATGCCCGATTATAAAACTTGGAAGTGGGGGTACAACAGCTCGTATAATATATATGGCAAGAATCCCCACTAATCTTGACTAGGGCTGTTAATTATTTGGGACAGTTAGTAAAAAATAAGTAAATAGATTGTGTATAATTCATAATAAAGCTCTGCGTACATGCCTTAGAGCTATGTGATCAACGCCAGTAGAAGTTTTATAGATAGAAGCCAGTTGACCATTAAAATTGCATTTCCAGTATTTAAGCACAAAATACATATGTAAAAAATTCAAACTCTGCCAAAGAGCGATATTATAACGAACATTTACAAACTTTCAGTACCCGACCTCACACTGGCATATTGAAAAGGAAAGCATTCTTCGCTATTAGCAGAGGTATTCAGATCTCTCTTAAGGGGGACAAAAGTTTAACCATACCTTCATTTTCAAACATCAGCTACGCTCAATACATCTCCGCTTTAAACATTGTTTTCCCTTAATATAATGGTTACCAGCGAAATGATGAAATCACGAATCTTTCGATATTAAGTCTCTCTAGAGCAGACCATATTCATATATGTACCTTAACGCCTTCAAAACAAAATCGGATTGCGGTTGTGATTCTTACGATGCCAGGAATACGTTTAGCCTAAATAAAAATCTAAGCATTTTCTCTGCTAAGGCATTAGCAATTCTTAAAGCTGTAAAATACACACAAAATGTATGTGTACTAGTCAATAATATATAATAGCTATCATGTCAGATTCTCAAAGCGTTCTCTCGGCTTTATGTAATCGAAATCATTGCTATCAGATACACCCATTAATTCTGGATATAATTATTGGATATGCAAGACCAAACCATAAGTGTTAAGACTGGTATTTTATTGGGTGGCAATCTATTCAAACATCCGAGCCAGGAATAGAAGTGGACGAGAGGATCAATTTGATACTTTACATATACTGCAAAAACATTTTTATACAATGAATAGATTAAGCGATGGAAACTAATTCACGAGAATTCACCCTAAAATCTATCCGCCACAATAGTATAAAGCGGAAGAAGTTTCAAGAAATTTGTATGTCAAAATCACCATTAAGATTCGGCCATGGATTTCCCCCACATATTTACCAAATAAAATGAATTGATTCACACACACGAAACAACGAAAAGAATTCTTAAGAACATTAAGGAACCTGAGATTCACTTTTCAACTAGCACGGGTATTTTGATGTCCTCGGAAGATGTTAGAATTTACAGAACAATAGAGAAGTTTATGGCTGCCATCCGGATGGTGTTCTACAGTAGCCAAATTCAATTCCTCTCTATAGATTTGTGAAGTTACCTGTTAATCGGTGGTCGTCGTGTAATTTTTTAAGTTGCCCTAATAGGCCTCAGGATGTTCTATCTAGATCCGTAGATCTTATAGTTAGATAGATTATTAAACCTGATGACGTTACGGATGGGTTAAGATTCCAAAAAATGGCATTAAAAGAAAATAAACTATTTCAAGGTAAATATTTCCAAATGCTTAATAGGCACATTGACACTAAAGTCGAAAGATTTTACGCATACTGCTTTTTATCTTCGTGATTTACCCCTGAGGATATCAATTTAATTAACAACCTAAATACTTAGCTTTTCCTTACATACAGTCGTAAATAGATATCGAGGCAAAATGAATTATAATTTATTAGTTTCTGGTTGAGACTTCTAAAATGTATCATCGAATAAGTCGAAATCTCATATATAAACCAATGGAGAGAAATCGAAACCAATTTTGCAATAAAATTTTGAAAAACAATTATTAATTCAATATTTTGGAAAATTATAGTAATACTTGTAGGAAACCTAAAGAAAATCAACTGACTCATTCAGGATATTCTAGGATCTACATTTGCTGAAGGAGAAATTAACTAGTGTTCAAGTCCTGCAGGACCTTCACTTTTCGTTTCACCTTCTTTTTCTGGAGTCCCTCGTATTAACATAATATGCACCTATGTATACAGTATGGGAAACTACAGACCAGCACATATGGGAAATACATTGGGTGTTAAATTGATATTGTATGGGGTCAGTAATAGCAGTCAGTTGTCGCTAATGCTCTGCATGTTTCTACTCTTCACATACGTTATTACACTTATTACACACTGGTATTATTAAAAACTGATGATGTAGAGTCTCCCTCTCCCTATGAAAATAGCAAGACCAAACGGATCCCAATTATTTTTTGATTGATATTTACAACTCATTTGGTAAATTTTTAGTTATTTAAAAAAACTACATAAACCAAATTTTTCCTTTCGTTATTAAAAAATTGTGATACAAGTGTATAAAAATAAACAAAAATATGTGTTATTCCAAAAATTAAATACAAGCCACAAGTTTATTAGCTTTGCTATAAGATCCTATTTCTTGATTATTAAGAACTATCGGTTACAATCACCTACAATAGAATATAAAAACTATTCTTAGTTCATCAGTAATAAAACAAAGGTAGGTCACTAGGAAATTGAATAATATAAATTTAAAAAGTTTTAAAATCCTTCATTTCTCATTATTTTTCCTCAATAATGCTCTCAATTTTCATATCTAACACTTTATGGATGTTCATATGCTTTTGTAAACTGCAATTTAAGGGAAAAGCGTCCCCGCAAATATCACAGATATATGGTTTTTCACCAGTATGAGTCCTCATATGCACAGATAAATGCGTCGATTGCATAAATTTCCTCTTGCACACTTTACACTCATATTTCTTGATTCCAAAATGCACCCGCATATGCCTTTGAACTCCGTTTGAAAATGGAAAACTTTTCCCACAAATAGTACAGAGGAAAGGTGTCCGTTTAGTCTTTTGTCCAGGTGCCGCATCATGTGATTTCATATGTCGGCGCTGTGACGATGATCTCACAAATGTCTTCTCACATATTGGACAGGAATAGTTCCGTTCGCCAGTGTGCATGCTTATATGTTCCCGTAAATGATAAGCTTGTTTAAATGCTTTTTCACAGTAGGAACATATATACTTTCTTTCTTTATTATGGACTTGTTTTAGGTGCTTCTGTAACTGCCACATCTTCTTGAATACATATCCACAATGCTGACATTCATGCATCTTGTCCAATTTTGTTTTGACCTTCTTTGTAACCTTTTGTTCTTTGTTTTCTGCTGGATTCATCTGAGAATTGAATAATTCATTATTTAATGCTTCATTTCTGATATCCACTTCTACTTTGGCTTCACATTCATGTTGTAAATATTCATCAGAATCCATATGATTTTTGTTACATTTGGTGCAAGTAAATACAGTACGGTGATTTGCATCAAGTTGTAAAAAGCAGCCACCATCTTCCCTAGTGTATAAATCATCTATACTATTTTGCTCATTTTTATATCCTTTTATCTGTGACAGTTTAATTTGCTTTTGGTGTTTGATTTCATATTTCCCCTGTCTTAAGAATTCCTTTATGGATTCTTGGGTCCTTTTAACCAACGTCAGGAATTTATAAGATATTCTTAAATGCTTTACACATGTACGACATATCTTCATCTCTTCTAATTCTTCCTATAATTAAATAATCTTAAAAGATGTAGTAATATCGATGGGGAATTACATACCAAATTGGCAGATATACATGAGGTTAATTTTTGCTTATACGTTACTTTATCTGGGCAATTCTTTTCCAACTTTATAAGTTCTTGTTTCTCTTTACTCAAGCAAGTGTAACACATCGTATCAGATAACATTACGTATTAAAAATATTTATATTTCTTGCGATATGAATATGAAATAGACGTCAAAATGAATAAACTGAGGTTATGTAAATAAAGTAGAAGATGAATGCAAAGATGAAGTAACAGATGGGGGCGCTGTTGACGCTATATTGATTAGATAGGAATCTGTCTCTATCAAAGAATTTAAAAAACTTTTGAGAGAAATTTAAGTACCTTGCAAAGATGTTTTAAAATTAAAAAAAAGTTAACTCATTATGGATATTAAATTCAACGATTATCGTCGAATAAGTCTAAGTTTCGCATAAAAAAACATCATTTTTCCAAAAAGAAGAAAAATTAGATATCTTTTGAAATGGAATTTGAAACAGCAACACATAGAAATTTTGGAAAATGACTAAACATTCTTGTTTTTCGTCTACTTCCGATAACTGCATCGATCATAATTAGAGTTTCTTAATAAGGTGGATGACGTGTTATCATTCGGTAGTAGTGTAAATCGGACTGAAGCTGTCGCTTCTCCGAATTTTATTATTCAATGATAACTTATCAATGACAACTTATAAGTTACTTATGGAGTGACAGCGTCAGTCCGATTTGCACTACTTAATGATAACACGTCATGCACCTTTTTAACAAACTCTAATCATAATTCATTATTTCGTAAAAAAGGATTAAATATTATTGGGTTTGGATTTTCCAAATTTAATTATGAAGTAGGTATATAGAAGTAATATTTAAAAAATTTCGCGTATTTGAATAAAATTTAACAATTAACTTTCAACATGAACCCTTTCCTAGTCTCTTCATTCTATCAACTTTTGGTTTGGAGTGTGACAACATAAGTACAGTCCGCTCTGGTAATAGGGCCGGCTATGGGCGGTGAGGAGAGTATTTTTCCTGGAACTCGGGCACCCCCGCTCCTGAGGCGCGCTCACGTCGTCAAAATTCAATTCGCGCTAAATTGAATTTGAAACAGCAGCATTATACGCTCCATGAAATATCATTGAGATAGCGTACGGCCCTATTAACAGAGACGAATATGAAGCCCGAGGTGGGCCAGTAGTGGGGGCAGTAGTCGAGCGAAAATGAGGGAAGCGGCCCTATTGATAGAGGCCCTATATAACAATAATTTTGAAAGGTTTTGCTTCTTGTTTAAATGAAATTAAACAACCTATTTTCGATGTTTTTCTTCACCTGCAATTTTTGTTTTTATCAAAAAAGGAAACGAATTAGAGGTGGTCAGATCTAATTCCAATTATACAAATATTTTATAAATACCTTAAAAATCATTTTTAAATAATTTCGTTAATTATTTAAATAAAATAGACCTCTTCGTATTCCAATACAATAATTTACCAAAAGGAAAAGAAATTAAATAACTTTTGATTCGAACACTGAAAGTTGTATTGGTAACTCAGCACCACATAATTATTAATTTAAGCAAGATACGTGTTTCGCTGTGAACGATATTGACATAGTCAAACCGTATCATGCTAATATCTTTTAAAAAACTACATAACACACATACCTCATCATGGAAGGAAAATCAGGTTTGTGGGAGGACAATTAAGTATCACGTTTCCATTCAGGAAGGCAAGGTTGACAATACCATTATCTATTAAATTACTAATTATGTGGTGCGGAGTTATAGAGTTTAGTGTATATTATATTGTAGTCATGTGATAAACATTTTGGTAATAATTTTAAAGGATATCGCTTATTTTTTGAATGCAATTTCTAACGCTGTTGGTTTCGTCTACAATTCACCACTTTCCTAAGAAAACAGATAATAATTAAATATTATCTGAATTTCTTCGCTCGTACTTTATCATATTGTTCCCAATATACTAGGTACAAATACCATATGATAGATCCAACTTTTTGAAGCGCTCCAAACCATGTTTGAACGCTCTCGCGAAGGATTTAGCGCAACGAAATCAGAAATACTAAGACGGCTGCCGAATGTGTATCAGGAGGTCTTCACTTTGTCGGACTCCAATATTGTAAAGACCAACGTTATTCGCCCCCGAGTAGAAACCAGCAATAGTCGGCCTATCGAAGAAGCTCCACGAAAAGTTCCATTGGGGAAACAAAGATAAGTTGATCGCCTAATATGCGACATGCATATTAAAAGTAAAGTTCGCAAAGTTCAAAAACAACGCCATTACTGTTGGCCAAGAAGAAGAACGGTTCTACGAGGTTTTGCCTAGATTGGAGAAAGTAAACACAGGCAACCATTGTCTGTCAAAGATGGAAGACACCTTGAATACAGTGTCAAGCACAAAATGGTTTTCCATGCTTGATTTAAAAAGTGGCTATTAGCAAATCGAAATCAAAATCTCACCTTCTTTGAATTAATAGTTTTTGATTTCCTCAAGGAATTCTTAGGAATTATTACGGCCAAATTTTCAGTTTTTCAGGGTAAGTTTCTGAACTCTTCTACAAACCACTTGAACATCAAATATGTCCATGACTTAATTCCCGATACGGTAGGTCTCATCGACCAGATTTATGTATGTATCTTGGGCAAGCAATACATTTTCGGCATTGTGGGATTCAATACCGTTAGTCTGTATTTTAGTGATGAAGTCGCCAATTCCATACACTCTTTTAATATGTTTTTGGTTTGCTGGATCATTTTGGGTAGTGAATCTTCCTTTAATTCACGATACGGTCCTTTCGAAAGCATTCTGTTAATTCTGTTAAAATACTCTTTCTTGTCCAAAATTACAATAGAGACAGTTTTTTACTTTGAGAGTTTTAATTGCTTTGAATTCGTTCTGCTTTATCTAATTGGCATTTTTAATATTGATTTTGCATGCGTCCCTCATAAAGCACCAGTGACACTTAATTCCACCAGTTTTCCACTGAAGATATCCTAATTGCCTATTTCCTTACACTGATTTGAAATCATACATAGAACTCTTTGAATTTGTACAGAAGATAAAGCAAACACACTGACAAAGTCAATGTACAAATTTCCACTATCACCAAACAAATATTGCATGTCTCTCGACGCGCGTTTCGCTAACCAAGTTAGCATCATCAGGAGATGATCAAATGTGAATTATAAAACTAAGCAATGTACTTTATATAAGTTCGGGTGAGTAATACAACGAATAAGGACTAATGAGCTCCTTGTTAATTGTTTACAATAGTCGAACTCCCCGTAAATGTCATTAAGATGAGGAACCGTAATGATTCGCAGTAATAACCGATTACAATGCAAAGGCAGCAATTTGAAAATACTTAAGAAATATGTAAACAAAGGCCTGGAATTATTTAGAATTAATTAAATTAAATAAGCAGCTATCTGGGATAGGCCCTTTATCGGCATTCATAGTGAGGCGGCCACATTTAAATATTTCTATGCTTTCAAATGCATCCAGCTTATAACAATTATGCACCTTTCTTAATAATTCCAAATTATCTACGCTTATCCTATGATCATTGTCGAAAGCATGTTGGGCAACACTCGATTTTTCAATTCTACCAAATTTCGAAAATCGAAATCGAAATCGAAAATCGAAAATCGAGTGTTGCCCAACATGCTTTCGACAATGATCATAGGATAAGCGTAGATAATTTGGAATTATTAAGAAATGTACATAATTGTTATAAGCTGGATGCATTTGAAAGCATAGAAATATTTAAATGTGGCCGCCTCACTATGAATGCCGATAAAGGGCCTATCCCAGATAGCTGCTTATTTAATTTAATTAATTCTAAATAATTCCAGGCCTTTGTTTACATATTTCTTAAGTATTTTCAAATTGCTGCCTTTGCATTGTAATCGGTTATTACTGCGAATCATTACGGTTCCTCATCTTAATGACATTTACGGGGAGTTCGACTATTGTAAACAATTAACAAGGAGCTCATTAGTCCTTATTCGTTGTATTACTCACCCGAACTTATATAAAGTACGTTGCTTAGTTTTATAATTCACATTTGATCATCTCCTGATGATGCTAACTTGGTTAGCGAAACGCGCGTCGAGAGACATGCAATATTTGTTTGGTGATAGTGGAAATTTGTACATTGACTTTGTCAGTGTGTTTGCTTTGTTACACCAAAGGTTCCAAACCAATTTTCTGAACAGAAGATAAAGCACAATGGGAGTCCACTTCCTTCTATGTCTTCTAATAAATCATCAGCAGCTTAATCTTTGATTATTATATCTTCTATAATTTAGTAATTTCTGTATATTATGGTGTCTTCTAGTTTCCTATTTGTGTTTCCTTTGTCTTGCAGTCTATTATTCCATACAATCTTAAAAGAGCCACAGATCAAAGAAATCAGAATTGAAAACTATTTATTTAAAGAAGTAGGTTTAAACGTTTAGGAACCAGAACACCGAGGGATAGATATAGAAAACAGAAAAATAATACATAATTAGATGTCACGGTGCCGTATAGATGAAAGTTCAAAATATCTAATATAAAATAAAATTTATTCAAGGAACATTATATAATGATAATGTGCCTAGTTGAAATAATAATGGTACAGAAAAGGGGAAGAAACTTGCGAATAATAGAAAAGAAAGCATGAAAAAGGTAAATCCAATAAAACGAGGGATATATGATAAGGACGAAGATGGAAGTAGCACAGAATTATCAAAGAGAGTTATTGAGCAAATCAAACAACTAGGGCTATAATAATTATGATGGATATTAAACTCAAGTCAAGAGAATTTAATAGAAATAATGAATAAGGAATTAACTAGGAAAAAGTTGAAGAAGACCAGGATTCGGCCAATAGAAACTAGAAGTGGAAAAAGTTAAAAGGAAAAAAATCGGAATAGCGAGTGAGACACAAAGAATGGAAAAGGAAAAAGTATGTGAGAACATGAAATAGAGACGGTACGGTAAACAGGATAACTTGAAAACTTTCGAAGAAATTTTACCACTAACTTATTACTAATATCAAATAAAATACTTTCTTACTGAAGTAAGTATCTTTTGTCGAATTTCATCGTTCTATAAAAACTTTAATTTACTTATTTGGTTTTTGAAAGTATTATTGAACATAAGTAAGTACCAACATGTTCTTATACAATATTATTAAGTTATTTTACATGCTATTTACATAACATTAGATATTCTACTTCTAAGTTTATTACAGATAGATAGATAAATATAATTATGCACCTGTAAATTCCTCGGTAGAACTATGGAACTAATTCAGAGAATCGCCCAGGGAGAATGTAAAATCGTCAAAGGTCTTCTGACATGCAAGAGACAATAAACGTTCGGGAAACTATTTGGGAGTCTAAAATGGGACAGAAGACGTACTCTCAAAGATAATACCCTTGAGTCTAGTTAGGATGCACTTTGCGGTATTGTCTTAGGAGTGTCAAAGTTAGAATTCCTTTACCCATGTTTAAAATATCACACTATCGTCAATTTAGAGGTAGCTTATACTTACATTGTTAGTTAAAATTTGGATTTTAAGTAACAATGTTCGCAATAATGTTAAAAGAATATCAATATTCCAAATAAAAGGTAGAAGAACATATGCAAATATTTGAATGTGTTATAGATTTGATGCAAAGTTGACATCGAGTTATAACGAATATAAAATAGAACAGAAGAAAACCAAAGAATCGATTGTAAATGCTAAAAAAATGTGAGTGGATAAAATTTGGACAAAAGATTGAACAAAAGAATAAAGCAAATATAAAACTATTTTATAAGACAATAAGTATGAGCAAAAATAAGAAACCGTTTACGAGAGCAATTACAAGCAAACAAGGAGAAATCCTAACGGTGGACGAAGATATAAGAAGCAGGTGGAAGGAGTAATTTAAGGAGCTCATGGACAAGGGAGAAGATGAAGAATCAACGGATGAGACAGATGAAGAAGAAAGCAAAGGAAAGGGAGAGGAAATAGCAGCAGATAAGCTTGAAGAAGTAATTCGGATACTAAAAAATGGAAAAGCCGCGGTGAGGGGGGGAGGATAAGAATCTCGGAGATAATGGAAGAAGCGAATTATTATAAATAATTAACCAGGCCTGGGGGAAGAAATGACACCGAAGAATTGGCAAACTGTTCTAATACTACCAATATATAAAAAAGGAGACCCTAAGGATTGCGACAACTACAGAGGCATTAACCAAATATACGAACAAACAATAAATACAAGACCAAAACATAAAATGGAAGAACAACTGTCAGAAGAATAAAGTGGTTTCAGAAAAGGAAGAAGTATCCAAGACCACATATTCACAATCAAACAGTTCATAGAAAAGACACACCAGCACAAGAAACAATAGATATGGAGAAAAGACGACATGGTACCGCGCAGAGAGCTACGGAAATTATTAAAAGACAAAGCAGTCAGCAACAAAATGAGGAGAATCACTAAGAATATATACCGAGATAACACCAATGCAATAATCCATAACAAGCAAAATTCAGAGTTATTTGAAACCAGAAGCGGACTAAGACAAGGCAGAGCGCTAAATCCAATGCTGTTCATTACCTACATGGACGAGATAATCAGGAATAGTGCACGAGTGTGGACGAATATAGTGGTGGGGTAGAGGAATATGAGAGAAATCTAAGTATCGACTGGTGCTTTTGCCGACAACGTTGTGATTATGGCAGATTCGGAAAATAGTCTACAAAATAATTTGGAAGTATGGAGCACAGAACTAATAAGAGCTGGAATGGAAATGAACAAGAATAAAATCAAGGTGATGATAGTGGGGCAACAAAGGCCAATGAAGATTAGAATTGATAATGAAATAAACAGCAATGGAAAAATGGAAACAGAGATAAACAAAAGAATAGAGAAAAACGTAAATAGTATCCAAATCAACCAAGCTCCGAGTATTCAAAACTATAGATCGCCCAGTTCTAACTTTTGGTTGCAAAACATGGATACTAACACAAAGGGTTAAACGTAGGAAGAGTAAGAGGGATAACCAAACTGGACAGAATAAGGAACGAGATGATATGAGAAAGAGTAAGAATACAGCCGATGTCGAAATGTATAGAAACAAAACAGCTAGGATGGTGGGGCCACCTATAAAGATTAGACCAAAAAGAAACAAGGGAATTAAAAGACCAAGACAAACATACAAAAAATGCATTGAGGAGATCCTGAGTAAGAGAGGAAAAACACCAGGAGACGCAGAAGAATTCGACATTCGACAAGAAAAAGTGGAAAGAATTCATCGAAGAATAGAAAAATGGATCCGGAATCCCCCACACTGCGGAAGCGGTGAAGGGGGCTAAGATAGCTTCTTTCAAAGAACAATTTGATATAAAACGAAATTGTTCTTATCTTCACTTATTCTTAGTTTTCGAAATCCGCGCTTGAAGAAAACATTTTGATTCCTTTAAAATGAAATAGTTAATTAACTCAATATCGTATGATGATAGATATCTCAATAAATTTAAAAAAACAAAAAAGAAAGAAAGAAAGGAAAGTATATAACTGATTCTTTTTATCAACTACAGTTTTCTTTGTTATTTGACCAAAGGTTTATTATATTTAAAAAAACGGGTTGTTAGTATTGAAAAGCATTTTTCAACAAAATTCATCCTTCTTCGGCAATTCCACTTGACTTTTATTGGGAAACCAGCAACGGGTTTGCAAAGAGAATCGTATATTTAATAATATCGAATATCTGAAGAAAAAAGAAATAGCTTCTTTGACAAGGGAAAAGTCTACAAGACCATCGAATGACGGTTGATGCCCCTGGAGAAATATAAGTTTGCATTATCTAATATTGTGTGTTGTGGCCCGAGTCCCCTCTAGGAGTCACTTTATATGCAAAAAGAGGAAACCTTAGGCTTTGCCGCAGGATACGTGCGATATGTATGTACGAGTGAGACTGTTCCTTTTTATTGCTTATACGAATAAGTAAACTGCGAAATTCGTTTATGGTAAATTGGGGAAATGCTTGTACAAGACCGCGATGAAAAAGAGTTCGAGGAAAATGACATTACTTGCGTTAATATATGTAACGAAATTTTAAGGAGCGATACGTTGTAGGAGGAGGGTTAGAGTTAACTAGGAGATGTCTCAATGACCTGGAATGTAAGCGCAAGTTAATTAAAAAGAAAAATAGACAAAGAAGGGTTTCTGGACTCATTAATTAAGATCAGCATAAAAATTTATCACGCATGACCATTATGTAAGCGTTACTTATTAACGATAGAGGAGAAGATATAAATAGGTACCATAATGGAATTGTACTAAATTCAGAAATAATGGTAGACCACTAAAATTCTGATTTCATAGTCAAATTTTCCGTTAATAAATTTTGAAATTAACTTTTTGATGCAATATAGGTTCTGTTAAAACAGATGGTGTTTCTGGTTGATTTAAAATTGTTGGTTCTTATTTATACGTAGTAGAAAATCGCTGTAAATACCACTATATTTGGCGGAGTTAGAAGGTTGAATATAAAATCATAATATTTATCGAAACAAAAAATACCTAAATTTCAACTATTATGATACTAGAAGCTTCAATACTATACAATACTAATAATGTTTGAAATTTGAACACTATCTTAATTGATGTTTGTTTGACGTTATCCTATCAGTAGAAAATCTAGAGCGTAATTATATATAACAATTAATAAGACGGGAATAGAAAACTTATGGAGGAGTATGGAATAGAAAAACCCCATCCTTCTATTAACTGGAACATCACAAAATATATGAGCATAGGTGATCTATCAATAGAGACATATACGATTGAAGGATACAAAAGTTTCAAGTCAAGTACCTTGGTACCATCCGTGACAAAACAGGAACCTGCAAAGCTGACACACAAATTAGAATAACATGCGGGAAAAGAGCAACATAAACTTTGCATGGTTTACTGTAGAATAGCAATGTTAGACAAGATTGGAAAAAGAGAATATTTCACAGTATAATCGAAAATATAGTTTTGTACGGGGCTGAAATGTGGCCTCTCTCTAGAAAATCCGCACAGTAGAGTTGGACTATATGCAACCATGGCTAAAAACAACTAGAAGGAGCAAACTAAAAACTGAAGAGAATTGGAGAAGAATGGAGATAACCAGCTCATGCACTAGAACCTTGGAAAATAGAGCGCTACAATGGTACCGGCATGTCAAGCGAATGGTCCACAATAGATGGCCGATAAAAATTCGGAGTGGTATCCCGGAGAAAATATGAAGGGAGAAAAGCCTGTCTTAGAATGGCAAACGTACCTCAAACAAGAAATGGCAAAAAGAAATCTGGCGACAGGAGATTGGGGAGATAGGCAGCTGTTGAAACAAAAAACGATGGACCCATAATAGAAACACGCCACAGAAGAAGATAAGACGGGAAATAATATCTCTCCTTCATCGTATAGCTAATCTAATACATTTTCTTCGGACATTACCATCTCTTGGAATTGTTATTCCTAAGCAATAGGTTCAAATTACGTATGTAGAGATCACTAAAATGGGACCGTCTCCAAAATATTTATAAAAGCCACAAAACTAACTTTATTACTTTGCAATCTAAAGTTAGAATAAGTAAGCCAAAATTGAAAATTTTCTGAAAATACTGCCTACGAAATCTTTAGAACTTATTGTTAGTCTTCCATATTTATTGCAAACATCTGATATCGTAATAAACATATTACTGCGTATGAACAGATTTTAAATTGAGAAAACAAGGATTTATGTAATAAAGGTGATTGAAAGGACTGTGGTGTAATTTACTGACACAAATATCACATCGGTAAACTCCTCACCACACAATTGTTAATAATAAAATCGGTGACACGTGTTTCGCTAGCTCGAGGCAAGCGTCTTCAACAACCGTATAAACCGAAGTGTCGATGTGATATTTGTGTCAGCAAGGATTTATGTACCTATACTGCAAATATACCTAAATAAATATATAATGCTAATGGATTCCTGGAGAATTCCATCTGTAGGAATTGCTCTGAGAGGGTAGCTCTGAAAGCTGTCGAACATTTTGCATGATATGGTGTTGATATCATCAAGTCTCAATCTATACAACCGATAGAAAGTTGATTGAATAAACGATGGAGCACACAAATATGGTTTTGGACTTCTCATTTTAGTAAGTGTAAAAGCAAAGGATCCAAGAAAGAACACTGTATTAGTTTTTGTGTTAGTTATTCATTCTTGATAAATCCATTATTTTTCTTTTATTTTGAACTGAATACCCAACAGTTTACATCACTTACAGAGTATGTACAAACTGAAGGGTGTTGAGTACTTTTTTCAAGATGGGTTCAACTTAATTTTTTTATTGGTCCCAAAACTATTTTGAAACCTGTATATCTGATCTTTAAAAGTAGTGTGTGTAACGATAAAATGCTAGTTATTTACAATGTTAAGAGCTTCTACAGCTTTAATTTGTTTGCAATCATAAGTAAAGAACCAGTAAGTTTACGGACTCGAAATTTTGCATACCATGTATTCGTTACGATAACTACTTATCATCAAGCTTTTTGTAAATTCTTTGTTTGTTGTGGAGTTTAACCTCAATTAAGGAATAAAAAAATGACCATGGGCTTACCATCATTTTTGGACTTGAAGAAAGTAACGATAACAAAGGAATTTACAAAAAGCTCAATGATAAGTCGTAGCTATTGTAACCAATACACGGTATGCAAAATTTCGAGCCCGTAAACTTACTGGTTCTTCACTTATGATTGCAAAAAATTAAAGCTGTAGAAGCTCTTAACATTGTAAGAAAACTAGTATTTTATCGTTACACACGTTAGTTTTAAAGGTCAAATATACAATTTTCAAAATAGTTTTGGAACCAATAAAAAAATTTAAGTTTAACCGATCTCGAAAAATTGTACCCAACACTCTTATATGTAATACACAAAAGTAAACGAAAAATAAAGATCGCTTGCTCTTACAAAATGTATTGTATTTAACAAAACAAAAAGAAAAGTAGCATTACATTACATTTCAGGCCCATTGCTTTGTTAGTGATTCCAATTTTTCCTTTACTTCGCGATTGCCCATTTTCAAACCCCCTTCCTGCTAGATCTTTACTTACTGCTTTCCTTCATTTTCTCCTCGGCCTTCCCTTCCTTTTCTCTTCTTGCGGATTTTTTCCCATATATCTTCTAACTTCTTCCCCCAAAAATCCAGCAAAGTATTTTTCTCTCCAATACTTCCAACTTCCATTTGTGTGGTTTTTGCCAGACACTACATTTCGCATCCATATATCTAGTAGTCTCGGCCTTAAGATAGCTTTGTACAGATGCAGTTTCATTCTGGCTGTTATTTGTTTTAACTTCAATATTCCGGGGATTTCCCCTGCGTATTTGTAATTCTCAGCTGTCCTTAGGTCTATTTCTGTTTCTTCTTTCTATCGGGTTTCCGAGATATATATACTCTTCCATTTCCTCGAACTGGTGCAGTCCTTTTTTGCCGGTTTGAACAATGAGTTTATTGCTGCCATATTTGCCGCGCTTTTTTTCTTAAGTTCCATATATTTACTTTTGTTTTCGTTAATTTGTACCCCCATTTTGCTTGATGTAATTATTAGGTTTTTTTGTCAGCTTCTTTAGCTGTTTTTTTTCTGTTTTGGCATATGCGAGACACTGATGGCTCTTATAGAAATGTGTTCCATTCTTGTTTACACTGCTGTTCTTTATTACCACCTTCAATGCTGCGTTAAATGGAAAGCGAGTCCCTTTACCTTACCCCGTTCTTCACTTCGGACTTGTCTGACATGATTCCGTTTACTTCAATTTCGCATACTCTGCTCTGCAACATCAATTCTGTGAGCACAATGAGTTCTCTTTCCGGAATATTCAGTACTCTCATTGCCTCAAAGAGCCTTTCCCTGTTAACAGAATTGCAAACTGCTTTAAAATCATTAAATAGCGTATGAATCCAAATTTGATATTCATAAGCTCCTATAAGAACCTGTTGCAGTGTGAATAGTTAGTTGATCCGTGGGCTATCTGTTTTATTTTTCGAAAAGGGGCTTGTTACTGTCCTATAGCACGTTCTACGTGTTTGTTCGTTTCTTAATCAGAGTGGCCATGACTTTATATGGCGTGTCCAATAGGACTATTCCCTTATAAGTTCCTACACTCGGACCGGTCTCTCTTCTTAAATAAATCTTATATGATAGATCTCTACCACTAATAGGTCAATAAAACAAGGCTGGTTTGAACGATAGTTATATTTTTCTATTAGTGGTAGAGATCTATCATATAAGATAAGTATAAAAAGGTCACGAAATATATATATATATACATTTCTTAAATAAAGGAATTACAGCAGCTATATTCCATTGCTGCGGAAAGATTTCTAACCAGTTCGTATACCTTATTAATTACCTTCGCCCCATATTTGATATTTCCTGTCACCGTCACTTGCTCTCTCCTGGGCTTTTGTTATTGTCAATTGCGTTTATTATTTCTTCTATTTCGACTATTGATGGCTCTTCTGTTCCTTCCGCATTTCTATTTCCTTGTTCCACTTCTATGCTTCCTTTTTACTTTGTTTCGCTCTCTTCCCCTTCGTTCTTCTGATTCAGTAGTTTTTCGAAATATTGTCTTCATCTACTATTAATTTCATTTGGAGACCCCGGCATCTCGCCATTCTTGTTCTTGAAATACGTTGGACGCCTTTGCTTTTAGTCCTAATACTTTTGAAGTCTTTACAGAAATTCTGCATTTCTTTCCATGTGTAGTTTTACTCGCTTCTGTTTACATTTTTCCTTCCAATACTTCCGCCTACTGACCCAATACATTTCTTGAAGTTTTTCTTTTGTTCGTTATATTCGGCATTCCCTTGTTAATCATTTCGCTTTCGCATTCATTGCTCAGCCAATAAGTTTTCTGGTGTTTCTTCTTCTTAGATATGTTTTACCAGGGCGCATTTTGGATTGGTGCCATTAGTTTTCTCTAGAGGTCAGTTATTTCTGCATTGTACTCATCGTCGATATGGTACCATTTCTCTATACTCCTTGTGTATTTCTGTGCAATGTCTGTATTTTGCAAACCCTCCATGTTGTATTTTGATTCTCCTTTGTGTACTTTTAACTCTCATTTGTATTTTTATGCTGTATCAACTTTATTTTGACTAATATCAAGAAGTGATCGGAGTCTGCTTTCGTGCCTCTACATCATCTTACATTCTAGATCAGTTTCGTTTTATCTGCCTATTTCAGTACGTGATTTATTTCATTTCTTCCAGGCAGCATCCAGTGCCCTTTTATATTTTCTCCGTTTGAAATGCGTGCTCATAATGTCATTCTTTGCTCCATTGCAAAAGCTGTTTATTTCATTTTGTTGTCATTACTTATGTTGTCCTTACTTGCTCTTCATGTAACTTCAGAGTATCTTTTGTTCTCTCGATTTTAGCGCTAAAGTTATTCTGATATCTTTCCTAGGGATTTTCTATCGTTTCCTCCAGTTTTTCGTAAAAGACATCTTTTATGCACTCGGTGCATGTATATTGATCAGTGTTATTGTCCCGCTACCCATCCTAATTCTCACAGCCTTTCAGGTATAAGGTTGAAACGCTTTACTTCCTCTTTCAGAGCATCAAAGCCTACCCCGAATCTTCGACTTTCATTTTCGCTTGTAAGGAGCACCCCTCCTTTGTATTTTGAAACCGCTACGGCGTGCCTCTTGGAGTACTGCAAGAACAATATTGTACTTATTCATATTATTTGCTAAATTTATAATTCCTCCTTCTTCGCATATTCTTATATGCCTCGTACATTCTATAACATGTGCATATCCTTATGTTATTATCACGTAATGGTCTTTCTAGTTCGTTCACTCTTCTTATTCTTTCGTTTTTCGTTAGATCATTCAACTTCTTTTTGTGTCCTGCGCAGTTTCTTTGTTTCCTCCTCTAGACTTGTTTTACTTAACTCGATATCCTTTGTTGTTACCGTTTACAGCTCTTCTCTCACCCCCTTACCATGCTGAAGTTAGTTTAGTTTTCTGGATGTCTACCAGTTCCTTCCTTTTGCTTTTCCCCCATTGCTTGGTATGCGTTTCGCTTATCCATTCTTCCCCTTTTAATGTCATTTCACCCTTAATATCCCGAAGCTAGTAACTTGTTTTCTACAGTTCAGCCTTTAGAAAGCTATTTTGAGCGTTTGCCTCTTCAAGGCCTTCCCTCATATCCTGCCGTATTTCTTGGATTACTATGAGAAGTTGTACCATGCCGGTTGACCTCTTTGACTGTGTAGGTTTTATATGTTTTTTTGGAAAACGGCTTTGTGCAGATCCTGCTCTAGACTGGTGTCTTTTATCTTACGCTTTGGATCTCCCGCGTTTATTCGTCCCGTCGGTTTCTTTCTTTCTTAATTAAATCCTTTGTGCTGATATCGTTAATTGTTTGAATCACATTGCGGAAGAGTTGGAGATCAATCGCACCGCCGAATCCCTTTTCCCTATCGGTATCATACAATAGAGAAATCTCGCGCAACCGACTGGACCGTCCTAGCAACGTCTACGAAGTCTGCGACACACGCTGCACCTGCTTGAACTCGCGTCAATTACGAGGGATAAGCTGAATTTATTGAGGACAAGAAAATCTAGTAGGCTGTGAAAAACAATCACACAGCGTTTATTTAAAGCAACTTTTTATCTGCCATTTGACGTTTAGTTGTTGAAGTTACGTTCGTTATAACTTTGCCACTTATTTTCTTAAAACTAAAATAAAATGGAATTAACTAGAGAGCAATTTCGAATCATAATAATAGTTTGAACGCAGAAGGAGTTCTGTTCAACATAAAAAAGGAACAGGGCGTCCTCCTAGGGCTATTAACGACAAAAACAGTACTGCTGTTAAAAAATAATTGAAGAGTACAATAGAGCAACTTATGCGGTAATAGAGCATCAACTCAAGATTGAATCCTCAGTTGTTAAAACAGTCATACACGATCACCTGCGTTTAAGAAAAGTGGTAACTCGTTTTGTACCACATCACTGACTTCCAAAAATCAGAGCGTATGAGAACTTGCCATGAAACTTTAAATTTATTAAATAATGGCGGGCAACAATTTTTTCCAAAATAGTGATAGGTGACAAAACTTATAATCCCGTTTTCGACCTTCCTACCGGCCAAGAGAGTCGTG
Organism: Chrysina gloriosa; assembly: GCA_038088585.1. Lineage (NCBI taxonomy): Eukaryota > Metazoa > Arthropoda > Insecta > Coleoptera > Scarabaeidae > Chrysina > Chrysina gloriosa. The sequence continues at coordinate 25,958,123 of CM076089.1, forward strand.
TATGGATTCATAAAGATGGGGAAACTTCTACAATTACTAAGAAACAGCGAGCTATGAACAGGTTATGTATGCAGTATTCGTCAGAAATACGGGCTTAGTAAATGGAATTAAACTAGATGGATAAAAGACAGTTACAGCTATGTGGTACACTGGAAAATGTTTGACTAAAGTGTTGAATAGAGTGCCAGACAAGGGAATTATGCTCTACCATGACAATGTATCGTCCCATACGGCAGTTTTAACTTTCCAGTTTTTGACTGAAAAAAATATAAATGTAACAGAACATGCGTTGTACTCGCCTTATTTAGCAACGTGTAACTTTTGGCTATATTTTGAGGGTTAAACGAAATTTGCGAGGTAGAAGGTTTTGTCCGAAGAGATTGATTGGGAGCTTTTAAACAGTGGAAAGAAAGAATGGTTAAGTATATCATTGCTGATGGGAATTATTTTGAGCATATTTAAAATAAAATCTTAGAAAATATTAACTGTGTTTTTTATTCTCAATAATTTCAGCTTATCCCTCGTATTCGTCACGCCACTTGTTTCTTTTTGTTATTTCCTAACCTTGCCACTTCCTTCTTCCTCCTGTTCGGTCCTGGTTATACTTTGGAGCTCTCATTTCCTTGTGTTATCATACTTTTGAACAATTTTCCGTTTGATTTTCGAAGTTCTTCTCTCATCACTGTTGATGTGCTTATCGATAATTTTTCTTCCCTTATTTGCCTTTTTCACTCTATTGCAAACTGTATTTGATTTCCACAGAAAGTCGATGTGGATACGTGTTAAGTGTCTGACATCTGCTTGCAGCAACAGAAGTACTTAGTATTTGGTAGATTACATCCTAGAGGGCTGCCACTATTGCATCCACGTCTTGAAAATGATTTAAGAAGACCCAATTAGCCGATAACAAGCCCTTCATGAACTATATAGTCAAGCACATATAAGGAGCATTTCCAAGCATTCAGAAACTTCGGAACCGTTAGTTTAAAGAAGAACTGGAACTAAGTTATGAACATGAACACACATTCTTACGAAAAGGAAACTTGTCGACTTTATTTGCCTTAGTTGTCTTCGAATTTGTTATTAATGAATTAATTAAGTCCTGAATCAAAGAACCTTTAAAGATAACGAACCGTTGGTTAAGTAAGACAATTGTCTGCTAGAAGAAAATACTACGATTGATAGGTGCTGTTCCATATCCATAGATTAACACTTTAATTAGTGTTATTTTAAGAGAAATTACTTGTGAAATGAATTTGGATTTCGTGACGTGTTAGGTGTCATTTTCTCCTTATTTCGTTGCGATACGAAAATGAGAAAAATCAATATGAAAACAACTGATGCTCGCGGCAGCTGTGATCGGTCACATGTTTGTTTATATAGGTTTTCACTTCGTCACCCATCATCAACGCAAATATGACCTTACCGACTCATTTATAGCTAATGAAGTCTATATGTATGTATGTATGTATGTATGTCCATTTTCCACGCGCGTTATACATAAATAAATTGACTGCGCACGTAAATCTGACGTCCGTCTTTTCTTCTGAAGACCCCCGAACCGTTATCACGCGCTTTTATTTAGTGATTTTGCTCGGTCGTTTCGCGTGAAAGCGTCGACGGTTGGTTAGCTAGCACATTTAGTGGATTTGCAGGACAAAAGCAGTAGTAAATACAAACGTTAATGCCTCACAATATCCCGATAAAAGTAAAATATTTAAACAGTATTTTCAGTTTCGCACGAGGAAAGAATGCTGTTTTCGTATATAATACATCGGATAAACACGCGATAATTTGGAATATTTATCTTGCAGTTATCGAAATTGTAATAGGACCATAGTCGAAAAAATACAATAACAATAATAATGGATCGTAAATAACTACAATTCACAAACTGCTAGTACTTTTTTAAGCTATCCTGCTCAGCGGAAAATGGGAAACAATTATGACTATATTCTTCCAAAAATGTGTGGAACCATAAGACCTAAGTAATGTTATATGTGGCGTTTCAAGGGCATACTCTCCCCCATAATTCCAGTCCATACCTTTGGAATTGTGATGACCTCCGGTAGTATAAACCTACCCGGGATATGTTAGGCTCTGTTTCGGGTGAGCTGACTTTCTCGTAGAACAAAAGTACTCAAATATATGAAGCTACTGTTCTAGTGAAAGCCGTCTAGCTAAAGGGAGGAACAAAAAACTGGGAAATTATGGGCAGTGGTCCTTTTGGAAGGCTTATAACCTTTGGCATCAAGAATTCAAGGCTGACTATATACATATAGTATATCCCCGGATTGACTTCATTATAGGTATAATAGATCAAAAATTATTGAATTTCGTTTAAACATTTTGGGATAAAAGAACTTCAAGCACATTTTTCCTTTTTAAAAATTAAGGCTGTCATGACAATTGAGAAAAAAACATTTTGTGTCAAGTAAAGTGCCATTGCGATCAATAGTACGGTAAAAAGTTTTTGAAGAAAGTTATTTAAAATATGAAATTATGACTGCATAATTTCACAAATATCGGATTACTTTAAATAAATCAGTAGTTTGTATTGTTGTATTGTAAGCAAAGCACGTATGGCACGTATTGTAAGCAAAGCAAGTATTCTGTATAAGTTGTCAAAAAAATTATTGTAAGCTGTGTGCTTTGTTTTAATAAAATACTTTATTAGAAACTAATATTATTTATTTCTTTTTGAAAACTAGCATTCTGCGTAAGTTGTAAAAAAGATTAATATAAGTTTATAAATAAGTATTTTATTCAAAAAGAAAATAGCTTACATTAATTTTGTTTTTGGCAATTTATACAGAATACTTGTTTTTCTGTACTTACAATGCAAGAATATGAAAGAAATGATAATTTAGTCAAAGTGATCCAATATTTTGACTATGCGAAATTTCATATTTTGAACAACTTTTCTCGATAACATTTTACCGTATTATTGACTGGAATGGCACGTCACATCAACAGAAAAGGCTTTTTCTCAATTGTCGTGAAGGTCTTTATTTTAAAAAAGTAAGAATGTGGTTCAAATTCCTCTCAGACTAAGCAGGGCGGCATCCCAAAACGTTAAAACGAGATTCTAACACTTTTGATTAATTATAGTATAGTATAGTAAAGTAAATCCGAGGATAGACTGTATATGTACATGTCTAAGTAATTGAAAGGTACACAACCGGACGGGCGACTTCAATTCAGAAATCTGCGAATGGTGTATGTTGTTTATTATCAATGATCAGACAATATGAAGGATAATAAACGTACGAAATTATCTTGAGAAAATTAATTGATAATCATGAATACGTACCATCACGGACTTTGGCTATGTCCGATCTTTTGAGGTGCAGCCTGTGCTCTTGTTACTGTATCGGTTTTAGCGTCAAGCAAATTTCGCACTTACAAGGCCAGGCGTATGTGCGAAATTTGCTTGACGCTAAAACCGATACAGTAACAGGAGCATAGGCTGTACCTCAAAAAACCGTACATAATCAAAGTCCGTGATGGTACATGAAATAAATTCTTTCTTCAAGCACCAGATTTCAAATTCAATTTTGATTCGGTCTTTTTGGTTACCTAATGTAGGCTATCACCTATAGTTTTCTGGATATAGCACTTTCCTTTTCTTATTCTTTCATAATATCCTGTTATTCTGTATTCAATTTTTTCTGAGTGATGATTTTCCATATTTTCAGTATTTGCTGGTTTTTCATTTTAATCTCATTGTTCTCATTTCTAATGACCCTCATTACTTTTATTTTTCGACCACTCATACTTTTAATTATATATCTAAAATTATCTACTATTTACTCCATAGTTTGCGTTTACCACTTCGGCAGTTCTTTTTATTTCTTTCTTTAAAGTTTTTATCCAATTTTTTGCTTTATTGATTTTTATGTACTTATTACTACTTTCTTCCTTAGTTCCCAAACGCTGTATTGGTGCGTGTTTCTTCACCTTCCGTTATCCTAGTTCAGAAACTGTATTGGTTACTTTAAGTACACATATAGTTATTTTTTATTGTGTACCTAGGTATTTACTATCTACTCAACCCCCAAACTTTAAGGGCCACTTTTATATCATGATAATCATATCATCATGGTATCATATATAAAATATTCTTCTGTTAGCATGATTAGTGGGATCCCAATCCGAACCCAACCTCATCAGTTATAAACCCCGACCAAATGTTTCGATAGAACGCATTCGGTTTCGAATAGATGCTTTCTTTTTATATCTTGATCACATGTCTGCTTTCTGCAGTCCAGTCCAAGCTTTTTCCAACAGTATATGACCAAGCATATTAATCACCATCGGATTTCACACGTTCTTGTTCGTGGCGAATATCTCCTTTAATTTCAATTTTGCTTCTTTCGCTACTTTTGGAATTGTGTGTACGATACAATTCGACCATTCTTGTTCTATATTCATGCTTGTCTAGTGATAGCAGAGCGTTAACCGAACGGTCACTTATACATACCACTATTAGTATTGGATTTTTGGAGTTTTGAACGATTTTACAAAAATAACAGAATTTTAAATTTACCGTCGGAGCTTTAATCCCCTTTAGTTAACCCCTAATATTAATAATACAAATTTTATGAGAACATCATTGACAACTGTCTTTTACTTAAATGTTATCTTAGTGCCAAAAAAGTAAATTTGAAAGAAAAAACTAAAACGATGTTGAAACAAAATTTTAATCAGGACAGAGTTCTTATAATACTTTGGGTTATACTTAAATATTCTTGCATCTATATATGTACATTATATGTGTTACATGTTGAAGGAACTTATATATTTAAGAACTATTAACTACCGCAACTATACAAAGGCGTTATTAATTCTGTTAAATATTAATAGCATAACAAACTAAACATCATCCAACTATTGCTATAACTTAGTACCACATCGACCTAATCAAATTATCGTTTCCAATAAGACGACAGACACTTTATTTACAAAATGTAAATTTCCTTTGTTTACATAAGCTCTAAATTAGAACGATTTTATAATTGAGGAATATTTCAACTCGTTAACGGAAATGGCGCTAATTTTATTAGCTGAGATGATTCCGAACACTAATAAATTCCTAACGAGTAAATATGTAGGGGATATGTCGAATCGGTATTAACAACGTCTCTTACATATTCTTATTTATATACTTTTGTATGGATCTGTATGTCTGACGCAATATCTTATTGGAATTTACTTATAGATACTTCTGGGTTATTTATAAATTGTAATAATGTTGAGATGATTCTATATAGATATATACAGCACAAGAATAATTTTAATCAAAATTTGATTATATTAAATATATTTTCAAAATATGAGTATTAGCTGCCAATTTGTTATTTAGTTGATCTAAAAGTGGTATAGGGTAGAGGACTATAAGTAATCATTATGTTCCGAAAGGCTAATCCAGAATCACTAAAACAATATGAGGTAATTCACAGCTCGGGAGGTATTTGCGCTGTCAAAGCAGCATTCCAAATTATTAGATCGTTCTCTGTACAATCCCGAGCTACGCCCCAACGAATTATTTACGTTCATGGATCAAGGATGGACTGTGTGGTCCACTGTTCCAGTAGTCAATAAGAGAAGTCAGTGCCTTGAACATGGTAATTTTGACTCTCCCAACTGAAAATTTGATCAATTCTAACTATTATCGATTTTTTGAAGGCTATTTTGGAAAAGAACAAAACACTTTCTGTCGATCTAGATTTTACGATTTTGAGGTCTTCCTAGTATTTCGTTGATATGTGCTAGATTTCATCAGCTTATGTAATCACATCCACTATATTTGTGTAAGCTGATAATATATATATATATATATATATATATGGATTATATAAATATATGTATAATTCATAACTTCATTATTAGGATCAGAATCAATCAATATTACTGCAAAGAGAAATGTTGTGGGAAAGATTCGAACATGTGAAGAAATAAATAGGCTCACGTAAGCAAACACGTTATTACTTTTTACAACACAAGGGTGGTCAACAACAGTTAGATATTGTATTGTATTGATTTCTACAAAATCGTAAATGTTTCATGAACAAGGCGAAAGTCCTCGGTCTTTAGTTATTGGAGCGCCATGTATGGTGTTGCTAATAGACTCTGACATAATAGCGATAACTCACGAGGACGTTTCGGGTGAACGGTTACAAGGATAGCAATAATCAGTATATGCTCGTATATCGAGTGTGGTATGACTGCCACAGCTTAAGAATATGTTACTGAAGCAATTTTAAGTTAAAAATGTCCAATGAACATATTCCAAAGACACTATCGTAACTAAGCTATAATCAGTCCAACTTTTCGATAACTATCACTGGAGAAATAGCGGCCAGCGAAGATTCTGTAATAATATTCACTTAATAGAACTTTAATTAGTGCTGACACCTGTGTAGGCAGTGTATGCCATTTGAAAAGACCAATGTAAGTTTTCTGTTACATTGCTTATTTTAAAATCTGCATGGTTGTTGAAAAATGTTGATTTTTGTGCAACGTTTGATGTATTTAAACTTGATTTAAAGTTTTATTAAATTGCTTCTTATGGTGACTCTAACGCCGTCTATACGTTGGGGCAATGGCAGTCACTTTAACCGGCAACTGATATCTATGGTGATTATTTTCGGAAGAAGACTTTGTGCCCCAGGAACCAACACAAAATGTTCCCAATGCAGAACCTCTAAATGCTCTCATCACATCTCAGCACAGCTGATACCAACCGACAATGCCGCTAGAGACTACATTCGTAAATTTCCACACCCATGAAGCGAGTTCTGAAAGAAAAGAACATAAGAAAAGAGGAAAGAGCCAAGGAAAAAGCTAAAGAAAAGCTATGAAAGGGAAAAGAAAAGATCAAAACGAAAGAATCAAATCAAAAAACGCAGGACTCGAAAGAATTTGAGCCAATGTTTCGAGGATTTATCCGACGGTGAGAGTGATTTTGAAAATTTCTGTGGCCATGATTCATATGACGATCTTCAAGTGTACTGGATGGGATGAACCTGAAAATTATATTTGTTACTATTGTATACGAAAAAGGTAGACTAGCTAATTGAACTTATTTGGGTATTTTATATTTTCAATTACATATTTCAACTAATGTAAAATTGCTAGCAGTTACAGGCGTAATAGCGTTGAAATTAGAAAATATGCTGATAATGACTTCCAACATCTAATGACCGCAATTGCCCCAGAGTTGAGGGGAACCCCGTCCCCGTGCAGAACAGGAATTGAATATTTTTTATTAAACTACGTCTGATAAAAGTAAAGGTGCTGCCTTATGATAATCCAGTGTGTCTATTAAAGAGGAAAGTTAGTATAGCACGTTCTATTGGATGTATATATATATATATATATATATATATATATATATATATGGATTGTGCAATGGATATTGACAAGCGGCAGTTGATGCATACCGTCGACAATTTTCCTCTCACTCATAGAGTGCCTTCTACAACTGTTTTTAGGAATATCCGATGTTAAAGAAAAACATGCAAGTTTCCTGCAACTACTTCTGAACGTCCCGTACAACAGGAACTTGCTCAAGAAGAAGCAATACTTAATATGACTGACGGTCAACCTTCTATTAGTGTACGATGAATATCCAGCAGACTTAACGTAGGCAGCATGGGAGTATGGAGAACTTTACACAATTTCGGTTTGTACCCGTACCATATCTTACCTGTACAAGTTTTAAAACCTGGCGATTACGCACAAAAATTTCAGTTTAGTCGTTGGTTAGTAAGAAATCGAATCTCATTTTTAAGATAGATTGTTTGGTTTGGTATGATGTTATTGATGACCGTTTCATTGGTCCGTTTATAATCGAAGAACGTCTCACGGTCGTTCATTATTTACATTTCTTAGAAAATAACTTTCCAGCGTTACTAGATGACGTTCCTCTTAATGTAAAACGAAGAATGTGGATACAGCACAATGGCACATACTAGTACTTTAGTAGACAAGTAACAGATCAAAATTATACGAGCCGCTGGATTCGAAGAGCTTCAGCAGTTGCTTAGCCAGGAAGGTCATCTCACCTAAACTTAAACCCCTTGACCAGTTTTTATGGAGAAGGCTGAGAAAATTGGTTTATGCAGAAACTTGTTTCTAGGATTATGGATGCCGTAGGAACTATTTGAACTGATCCTCAGACTGTTAGCAGAGCTTCCCCTTCAATTCCAAGAAGAACAATTGGGTGGATATTTTGAACAACTAATACAATAAAGCTACTTCTTTTTAAACGATTTTCAGTGAGATTTTTCTTGGAGTGGTACATAATACTTGCATTAGTAGGGTTATCTAAAACTGTAAATGCTTGTAGCTCAGTTACGATAGAGTTTTGGGCATATGCACATTAGACATTTTTAACTTGAAATTGCTTCAGTAACATATCCTTAATCTGCGGCAGTCATGTCATGGAACACTGTATAGGCGATAAATACATTTCAATATATGTCATAGATATACCACAGTATACGGACTAATGTTATCCTTGTAATTGGTTGCCTGAAACGCCATCATCAGTAGTAATTGAAGAGGTAGATAATACACCTTACCAATGGCAACTGATGATGACGTTTCGGGTATTCAGTTACAAGGATAGCATTAGCAAATAATCTGTTATGAAGACTATGAGAGACATTCAAACTACTGAAGACTGTCGCCTCGTTTATAAAACCGAAGAAAGAATTAACCTCTTGCTTCTTCAGCGAGCTACCGTGAATGGTAGATTTTGTATCATTCATAATTTCAGAACATACAAGAATATGATGATTAGCCTAGCTTCCCTCATCAAATGTTTTAATTCTGCAAGCTTACTACTTTCTTCTTTCTTAATACCTTTTACTGTGCTTGTGACATGTCAGTATCAATTATCTATTTTTCAAGCTATAGGTATCCTAGTTTAACTTTCAGGATTTTCCGGATTATTAAGTAACGGATCGAGACTAAATTTAGGAATCAGTAATGCTGTAGATTTTCTACTTTCTTATTGAAACGACTGTAAATTATTATCTAGTATTGATTAGAATGAGTAACTTGATTTTTCAAAAAGCCTTTCTTATACTAACTCATCAAAATTTATATTCACTTGATTCTTGCCGAGATGACCACTAATGGTCACACACACGCTCTCATTATTTGTTAAGAAAGTATTTCATGAAACATGTTTGAGTTAACTATTTTAAGTTATAAAATTGTACTATGATGTGGTACATTTTTCCTTTATTTGTTGCACAATCAGCTTATTTCATGATTCATTCTTGTTACATACAGAAGATCTATTATTATCACCACTGATAATTAAATCTACAAAATTATCATTTTCATCAACAATTTTCTTCCTAAATGACTTAACAACTATATTGTTTACCATGTAATTACGGTTAGTCGGATGATGAAGCAATAATTTAACAATGCGTAACGAAATTCGTATAAATAAGATAGCATGGGAGATAGTCATGATAATTACAAACAAATTAGTCACCAATGGATACGAAAGAAGCACCTGTGACAATTTCTAATTAACTTACCAACAGTTCGCGTTCGCGTCCCATGAAGAATTTAACTACCGACCTGTTACACATCTTTTCACTTTAATTAATAAGAGTAATTGAGTTTTTCGTATCAAAAACCCGTCAAAGCTAAACGCTCATCACAAATATTATGCAAACATGTTTTAGACACACCAGAGGCATCTTCATTTAATGGAGAACCAAGATGAGGTAAAAAATTGAGATCCTCCACAATGTGGGTGTTAATATTTAATTAACTGCCTATCAAAAATCTATATACATACAATTACTAGTCGTCTCTGTATTATGGAAGCATTAAAGTAACAAGCCCTAAATTAATAGAAAATCATTTGCTACAGCCTTGAATGTTTCAGAGAAATTAAATTCAAAACTGGGTGTTATTCATTTATTCCGACAAAGTAATTAAAAGAAAGCGACCAAACGGTTCCATTTGTACTTTTTCATTTGAACAATATTAGAACGCGGTCGGAAGAAATTACGACGAGAAACAGGATGAAATAAGAGCGAGAGATCTGTTCAAAATTTATTTAGGATTCTAATTAGGTATTAAATTGCATTTGAATTAATCTTATATTTCGCATTTTAATTAAATTTGAAACTAAACATTTCAAAATTGAATTCACTCACTTTCGTCTTATTTTGTTAAATTTGTAATTGAATTCTGAAATTGAGAATTAAGAAAAAGAGAAAATCGTACGAATAAGCTATGTGGTTTTGATAAACTTTTTAGTATATAATCATAATTTCACGCGAAACTTGAATGTTAACTACGAAGTTTTTCTATAACATTTAGTTTCGTAATTCCCATCGTGTCCACAATTTATGCGGATGCAATCCTTTGATCGCTTACATTAAAGCAATCTTGTTATTTGGAGCATTTTTATCTTCGTCTAAATTTAAAATATCCTACGTTTCGGCAACCTATAGGCTATTTTCTTCAATATAACCCTATAGGTTGTGTTTACTGTCAATTGGCAGTAAACACTAGAAGTGGAATTCACTTCAGCTGTCGACTTTCTTCATTGTAAAAGTAATTCTAGACTCTCCTCAAATTTGATTGACTCACAATTTAGCAGAAGTTTAGTCCTCGATTTTGATGCCACACTCAGAACTGGTTTTGATTTTGACTATTGTAGTTCAAACTTGTTGACTTAACTTCAAGAAACCCCATTTTACCTAAAAGTCTATTGAATTTAGAATAATAAATATAATAGTTGGGTATTTTTCCTTTTACATAGAAGAATTCAGAGGTTAAAATAAGTTTAGCAATAGACAATCTATCTAGAACTGCACTGGAAACAACACGGGACTAACGATGGAAGAAGACAATGAATTATCGTCAAAACTATATATGTTCTATAACCTACCCGAAAGGTTATGGCAAGTTTACAATAGGTTAATATTTCAATTGATTTAGATTGCAACCTTATAGTTCTAAACAACTATAATTGTACCGTTGCTTAAATTTTTTCATGAAAAAAGTATATCTTTTTCTTCTGCTCTTTTTGACGTGTTTCTTTCCTTGGATTATTAATTTGCAACCGTGCATATTTCTTTACTGTAATCACATTGTCAAGCTACTGTAGTTTTCTTTTTATTTCGATTGTATTCAGCACATCTTTCTCTTCCATTCTTGTAAGCACCTCGTCATTTGCTATTTTATTCTCGGAAATCCTCTAGACGTTTCTAGAAGCTCACCGTTTATTTCTTTAATTTCCTTAATTTTATTTCTTTAATCCAGGTTGTTTTATACATTCGATATTCATTACTTTAAAAACAGGATGTACTTTTTAGAATGCCATCCTTCATTCCTAGGAACTTTGCATCATGAATTATATCAAAGGTAGAATTTTAGGTCGGCTTGGTTTTTAAAAGTGGGACATGCTCTCCAGTCCTATTCCCACAAATAAATCTCTGAATTTTCTTCTCTCAGACACCTGCTTGGTTGGTTGGAAATGGTAACAATAATCCAACAGTACATTCAATTCTAAATATATGGGTTCATCCTTTCAGAAAAGATATATCGATGTAAAACAACGTATATGTAGCGTGGCTGCACTTTCTTATATTTTTCTCAGAACCTTATGTATTCAAATATAACTCCTTTGGAGAAGGAATACTGTGTACATCTATTGAATTCATCAAGCATATCGAAATATATTTTATGTCGGAAACAAAAATAAACAAACAGTATAAAACTTATTTTTTAATTTTTGTTTGGGAAAATCTTAATATTGAAACCTATAATCAAATATCTGTCGTATCTGTCCTCTGTTGAAAATGGAATTTCACGCGATCCTAAATTATTTTGGAGCTATATAGGGAGTAGGAGAGGCGGATCTAGAATTCCGGGATGCATCAAAGCTGATAATGATGAAGAGATTACAAACCTTCATCATATAGTTGAAGCCTTCGCCAAAAGTTTTTTCGACGTTTACCAGCCTCGCTTTACATCGCCCACCCTGACCACCCCAGGGGGCCTAACAGCTTCTACCTGGACGCATTTTCTATAGATGAAGTCAAAAGTCTTTGAGTGTGGTTAGGATGGATTCTGTTACTGGGCACGATGGGATTCCCAACTTATTTATTCGGAGATATGCTTCATTGCTATGTGAACCGTTGAATGTAATTTTCAATTTATCTCTTCGTACATCTACATTTCCAGAGATCTGGAAGTTGAGTAAGATCAATCCCGTCTTTAAAAAAGGAGATAAGAATGATATATTGAACTACAGACCAATTAATATTTTATCGGCTTGCTCCAAAGTATTCGAATACTTACTTTACAGCAAGATCTATAACTGCATAAGACCTTACATCTCCGCACAGCAACATGGCTTCATGACAGGAAGATCTACACTATCGAATCTTGCTGAAATCACTCAGTATCTTAGCACATCTATGGACAAGAGGACTGTGGGTGGATGTCTTGTACACTGACTTTGCCAAAGCATTCAACACCATTGATCATGGTATACTGCTGAACAAACTGATGGTTTTTCATTTGCTCTTACTGAATTAATTGCTTCCTATCTTGAGAATAGGTCGAGTAATGTGCATTATAATGGTTTCAGTTCTAACATATTTACGATTTCCTCGGGAGTACCCCAGGGATCCAACCTTGGCCCTTTACTGTTCAATATATACATCAATGATCTATTAAATAAACTAGATTGTAGGGTTCTTGCATATGCTGATGATATGAAAATATTCTCGAGGATTACCAACCTTTCTGATTGCCACTAATTGCAACGAAATCTGACAATTATTAACAACTGGTGTCTGGAAAACAAAATTAAGCTCAGTATTGATAAATGCGCAGTTGTAACTTTTTGAAGATGTAGCGAATCGATCTTATATGACTACTGTCTGGATTCAGTACTAATATCAAGAAACAATAGCATTAAAGATCTAGGTGTCTTATTTGACTCTCGTTTGGAATTTACCGGCCACATACAATCTATTTGTTCTTCCGCATCACGCACACTGAGCTTTTTAATAAGGTCATGTAGAGGCTTCTCTAATCTGACGACGTTTACGACCCTGTTTTACACACTGGTTCGTCCAAAACTTGAGTACGCATCGATAATATGGTATCCTTACTACGTTTACCAGCAACTAGAATTGGAAAGAGTACAGAGAAGATTCCTGAAGTACGTCTCTTACAGAATGAGTGGTGTTTATCCTCCCCGTGGAACTGACTATCAAACACTTTTGAATCGGCATAATTTCATAAGCTTGACTTCACGGCGGGAGATGGCTAGTGCCAGATACCTAATGAAACTAATCAATAATGAAATTGACTCACCTTATCTTCTATCTGCCATAGATTTTTTGGTCCCGACCTATGCTACGCATTCTACTAATACTTTCCTAGTTGCCAGACCAAGAACAAATATTTTGTTTAAAGCACCAATAAATCATATGACCAGAAATGCCAATGCTCACTTTCATGACCCTTTTCAGAGATAATTTCATTTTTGCCGTCATGCCTCTACTATTTTTATTTTTTTATTATATATTTATATTGTAATGTCACAATAGATACATTATATTCAATGTCTATATTTAGTTTCTTTGTTTTTCCTTTTTAATTTGCACTGATTAATAAATAGCTTATTCTCATAACTTAGATAATATTAACTTTTGCACTGCACTGTAATGTCTATATTGTTTTATCCTGTAAATGGATTCTGTCTGTTGGACAATAAAGATTATTATTATTATTATTATTATTATAATGATTGTCGCACGTACTGCTTTTGCGAAAACAATTGCAACAGAAACCAAAATCGAGTTCTATGAGTAAAGCAAAGACGTCAGAAAAAATAACTTTGTAATTTTTTCAGAATACAGATCACGTGGGATTCTGATTTACAGATATCTGAGCGTCAGAAACTTGGTTCGCAATTAGTACCGTTTTGCGTGCGCCGTTGTAATCTTAAAGTTTGCGAATTGACGCGAGAAACATCGTTATACAAATGGTGTAGATCTCGAAAAGGATTAGCTCCTATTTGTAAGTTGCATTAACAATTTTAACAATGGTTTAATTTCTGAGCTTCAAATCGAAAATAATGCAACAAATAAGCATATTTCTACCACTTACATATCTATTCTGATAAAATATAAGATATTTTCAATAAAATTAGATTTAATTCAAGTCCTATCAATATCTCGACCGCAAAATAAAATGCATGTAAACAAGTTAAATGAAGAAATATTTTAGATAATAAACAGCAATTTCATTGTGAATGGTGAAATAATTATTTATTATTAAAACATAATATTTAAATATGAATACGTATACAGAAATATATAAGCAAATAATCAAATGAATAAAAATAAAAGTAGTCCGAATGATTTGGTCGTGATATCTTATTGAAATACATATGGAAAATTTGATTTACGTTTATAATTAGAATTCACTTGTATTGCAAAATTTTGCGTTCGGATTATCTCGTTACTTCTATTGCAGAAGTCGCAAATAGCGGATTTGGATCGCAATTTTGCAACATTTCTATATATCTAATTGTAAGTTAAACATAAAAACAAATTCACGAAAGGAGGTTTTAATTTTCCCATCCATATCATTACATTTGTCACAATTTAAGGAAATTGCTTTAAAACATTGATAAATCAAAAACTAATGGATAATTTCGTATACCTTGCCCCAGAAATGATTCTTTGATGACATACAATACACAAAGAAATATTTAAAGTAATTTGTGCAAAGCTCGTTATTTTAGATATATCTGAAGACAAAGAGTTTTTATTCTGGGAAGCTCCTTTCAGCTTGCTTCTTCCATCAAATTATTATATTTTATTAATACAATAAGTAGCTAGCTATACCCCTAACGAAGTATGTCTCGAATTTGTAGTCAGGTATGGTGATGGTGTGGATCAGATTAGAAACTCGTTCTCACATCGTTACTCTTGTAATCGGAATCAAACCAATTAATTATTGGAGAATGGTTAATGAAATTTATTCAGGCTGTTACAAAGCACTGTTTCTTTTCCATTGGAGTGGTTTTTTGTTTATTTATCTTCTTTTTTTTAAATTACTCATATTGTTCACTTATTAACTCTTCAGTCGTTTTAGACTCCACCATAACGCCACTATTTCTATTTATTCTACATTGGATTTAGATTTATCGAGATATTCCTTCTAGATGCCCTTCTTCCTATTTTTCTGATTTGAAGTTTTAATTTGACTTTCAGCTGCATCTATTCGTTTATATCTTCCCACGCTTCTTCTTTAATACCTACAGTCTTTTAGTTTATATATTTCACTTCTGCTTCGGTATTTGGGAAAGATCTTTTATTATATTTGTGGTTTATTTTAAGAGTAGCATCCTGATTTCTTTCTCTTATCTATTTGCAAATAGTTTCAAATCTCAATTCCCTAATTGATACGATCTATCAACCCAGAACGAATACAGTTCAACAAAGCGAGGCAACGCCAAGAAATATAACGAGGAGCAGAAGACGTTTACACCAGTTTTTAAAAAACTTCTGAAGAAGCAGACAGCATTATCCACGAAACGTCAAATAACGACAAAGAAAGCAAAACCCGGAAGATATCACTTCAATACTGCTTACCTGTTCCGATTAAGACCAATATTCTTCAGATAATGGCCATGTTGACTTTGGAGCTGGAAAACTATAATTCGTCATTATAGCTTAAGTCGCTTTCGAAATTGTAAAAGATCACAGGTCGATAATGCTCTTTGTTCAATTCTTTAATTTCTTATCGAAATAATCACTTTAAACTTATGTATTTTAGAAATACTCAAATATATTTGTCAACTATCACAATCATTAAACATGTAAGTGACTATGTATGTAGCTTACAATATCAAACTAAACCAGTTGAAAAATGTCATGACCTGTCGAAGAGAACATCCCTTGTATCTTAATTTCCTTGTTCTGCCAGTTCTTGTTTTTTTTTTTCTTTTAATCCCCTTCTGTTCCATGTTTTCATTTTATATTCATTTCATATTCGTATTTTTTTATTGTCCAATTCCAGAAACAGGCTCTAGCTGTGGGAGCCTACGTTATACTATTAAGGAAAATATTGATAGGAACTAGTTTTGATATTTTGTTTGAAACAGCTATTCCTCTCTGGGTTCTGTGTTTACATCAACAAATATTCTTTATCTAAAGAATTTACAGGTTTCTATAAGATTTTGGTCCAATCCCGAATATGTAACTATATCAAAAACTAGATTGTTGTGTCCTTGCTGTACGAATTTGTACTTCGCCTTACTCTATTGCTTTTGATATTTATTATATACTGTCTCCTAAATTCTAGAATTGAATTACAGTTGGGATTTCGATTTCATCTGCATTATAACACCCTCAAGATTTTATAATTCTTTAAGAAATGTTTGGTACTGGGTGGCTCTGATTGGAGAGAGATTGCATTTTAAAGAACAATTTAATCTTACTAAATGCGGATAGTGAGATATGCGGTCGGAATGCATTTGTACAGGCTTTGGATTCCCGGATGTTGTACGCATAGCATACGTGAATGTGAGTGGTGTGTAAATGGTGCCTTTCTTGGTTGCATCAAAATACGTTTTTCATTACACAAATTGCATGTTTCCGATTCTGTGATTTCTACACTTTAGAAGACATGATTCAATGGTGTGTGAAGTGTGAATATGGAAACGTTGATTTACTTAAATGGTTTGCTGTTGGCAAAATCCATGTCGTGTAAGTTTCTGAGGATGGAGCAGTTAATAGACGGAAAAATTCGTTGAAAAGAATTTCTTCTTTAGTTAAGAATATGAATATGAAATTTTTGAATGATAAACTTTGAAGATTACTTTAAATTACTCGTAGAAATTAGCAAATTAATTCAGATTGCGGGGACTGAGCACGTGACAGCATTCCAATAAACTATTCATATTAACTTTATTCGATAATATTATTGTTTACCGATCGCGAAGACACAAATTCCTTCGAGGCAAGCAGTTTAAAAGAAAGGCACATAATTATACGCGAATGGTAAATATCGTCGGAGACATTTGCAATAAAATAATTTCTTTGCGTCTACGACCGTCCGCTATAAATAACTGCAATGAGGTTAACCCGAAGCCCGTTTTCCGTCTATTAGATCAAGATCAAGCGCAATCTGTACAGATGCAATTGGACGTGAAAGACGCGTCCGGCAAGAAAACCTGGGACAATCAGTGATTGCGGCACGTGCGACCGCTGAGTAAGTAATCGATGATGTGCTTTATCTCGGCGACTACAATATGTGAACAAAATAAGGTAGAAAAGAAATTAGTGCTGGTTCGGATGCCAAATTCGAGAAGTGCCCTGCAGAAACATTGAAAAATATAGAAAAGAAAAGATTTATTTTGTAATATTGCAAGAGAGATTGTAATATACGTCAAGAATGAGGGGATTTATTTTAAAAATGAATATAAGTAAATTGATCAAGGAATTGCGGGACTAACTTTGGTAAAAACGTAAGAATTCAAGGCGTATGAGTCGATATGTATTTATATCAAGATAGATATATTGATTTGGCAAGTTAGTAATTGCGGATTTTCATTTTCAAGAAAGATTTTCTTTATAGGAAGTAAAAAGTGTATCTATGTATGTATTGTCAGGAGCTAATTCCACGTTTATAAAACTTTTAGTCCTTGCCGATAAAAACCGAACCAGTTACACACCAGTTATGGTGACCGTTCATTCTTGAAATTTTCTTTCATTCAAAAATTCAAAAAACACGAAATAATCTGATTATCTAAGCGAATTAAGGATTATATGGTATACGTAACACATCCCGACCAGGCTTCAATACCTTTTGGTAAGTGACTAAAGCTTAGGTGACCTTGGTTTGTGTATAGGTTTTGTAGAATAACGTTGTAAACAACCCATTTTTCATCATCAGTTGACAATCTTTACAAGAATGGATCATTATCATTATTCTTTAGAAAATCGAAAATGCGAATGGGTTGCGTTGACTGAATTTCCTCGATCTGACGAGGAACCCAGAAAATATGTCTCTTTGCGCAGCTAAGTTGTTAGAACACTCTTCAGTGGATACATACGAGATATCGAGATATCTCACGAGATGTTCTATGCCGAATCGATTTATTGTTCTGATTTGCTCATGGTCAATTTAAACTGAACAATTTGAAGGTTACTCATCAAGTGAAAGTTATCAGAACATAATTTAGTGAAACATTATCGCTCTTTTAGAACATCGTCACCATGTAGAACAAAAGTATTCGTGGGCTTGAGGTGTGTTTTTTTAAGATTACGATTTCTTATATCTCAATCAACATCAAACGAAAGCTACATAATTTACGAACACATTCTTTTACAACGGTTGAAGTGCCAACTATCTAAGAACAATGTGTATTTGACATTGCGAATACGTAAATATACTTAGAAATTCAACTAAGGCCGTGTAAAAGTGAAGTGTGCAATTACTTAATTGCCAAAGCAAAATATCTTATATTCTGAATGCTAAAAGTTAAGAAAATGTACAAGCATTTTGGAAACATAGCGTTCCATTTCGATAAGTAACGCGTTGGAATGTTTACAGCTGTTTGCGTATACTTAACATGATATCTTGAACGATTGAGTGCTGCTCTTTCCGACTTTACCTACTAAACTAACAATAAGATATGTGCCCAAATTCCACGCACCGTCTCCAACTTATTACATTATTATTAGTCTATATAATTCCTGAATGCTGATAAATGTGGAAGTATGACCAGTACAAAGAACTTGCAAAATTGGAAAATATAATCTAAATAATTCTCCTTTCAAATGGAAGATCAGATTTTAAAATCGTATAAAGCTATTTTGTAACACATTTAAAGGAAACTCTATGCAAATGAATTCCACAAAAATCTCTGAATGCAATCTTCATTGAAAAAGAATAAATATTTTCCATATAAATTTTGTACAAAATCTTTAGAAACAAAACTCAACTACAAAACAGTTTGGGAAATGGAAATATTGACTATAATGGAAAACAATTCCAAATTTTAAAATATTTTTTCGCAAATTAAACTCCATATTTCAACACCTCTGCATGTAAAGCTTTCAGGAACTTTTCAGTAAGTATATTGCAGAAGCAAATCCTAAATACAAAAAAATCCCTAATAATATTTACTCAAAGTTACAATTACGGCAACAAAATCTATTTTGAGAACATAAATCGACATCATTAAATACAGATTCCATCTCTAAATACAAATATGTTTTGGACCAATAATCGATGAGTAATGATTATTAACTTCATGCATCATGGATTTATAACTTTATAAATATAGAGACAGCTTTTGATTTGACTTTGCCTCTATACTCGGTATTCGGTGAAGAGATTTCGATTACCTTCTTTAATCTTCTTGACAGAAATGTTATATACCACGAACTGACTAGAAATCATACAAGTATTGCAGTTTGAAATGGGATGTCATGTGTAATACGATTTAAAGTTGAATTTTCTATTTCCTATACTTACAAAGAGTGAGGTAATGACTATATTATGAAGATATGATTGCACTTTTTGCCATAGACACCATTAGATTTTTTTGTCATATTTGTTGTTATATTTATACTTATACATAGATATGTTTATTTTTTATCAACATAAACAAAAGCTAACCATAAAATTATTATATTTTATAAAACGCCGTCTGGAACGGAGATTCGTCGTTTTATGTCAAAGTAATCTGCAATTTTACGACACAATTTTGACCTGCTGGCGCCAAATGAAGACGTTTGTTTAAGTTTAATTATTATAAAAAATTGCGTTTTATTTGAGCCATCTTTAACTGAATTCCGGGCTGTTAGATGAAGAATATAAATATTAATAACAAATCTTATCAGTTTATTTTTTACTCAACAACAATTGTTCTATTAGGCAGAAATAAATTATTCATAATAGATGCTATTTTGGGAATCATAAGGATTAAATATAGAAACATCAGCTAGTCGGGTGAGAAATAACTGCCCAGAAATTATTTAATCATTTTTTAGATAGCGAATTTGAAAAAGAATGAGAAAATGTGTAGTGAGGGAAAACTGAAATAAGGAAAATTAGTTGTTACTAACTTAAACCAAGACGAAATCAAGTATTTTCAGTACTTCCTAAATAACTGTATATTAAACCTAAATGCATAAAAGTTTTCCTTCATCGATTTCTTCACTTCGTTTATGAAACAAGGAACTAGAATATAATAATCGCATAAAACAGGGAACTGAGTTTAGCTGGTTTAACGAAGTTACCATCTAGCCCAAGGTGGTAATCGTAGATTGTACCAAAGTATGAACTATAACATCGTTAATTTAAAAGTTAACACGAAACGTGCACGAGGATTTAAACAAGTAGGGGTGTTTAAACTAATATTAACATTATCCAACGAATTACAGTACGACTTTAGGCGATGCTGAAAGCGTGACTAGAATGAGTTATTAACACTGGAAAATTGCTGTAATAATACAAAATTAATACACTCCCTCTTAAACCGGGACTTAACGTAATATTCTATGCTTTTTTATTGAACAAATTTTGTACGTTTTTGGGAATATATATAACTTTATTTTTCGACTTCTTTTCCGATTAATGAGGGAAATAATTACTTTTCATCTGAATCCTGTTGTGATCGCTTCAAGCGTGATTAACTTGAATTTGGGTGGTTTTCTCGCGTACAATTTCGGAACAAAGCGAATCTGCTGCTTTGAGCTTGATGAATACGGAAATATTTAACATTTTTACATTTTTACCGGATTAAAGCATTCCTCGGTTACTGCCGTCGTGGTTTGCATTTCACAAATGGACAGGATGAAAAGTATTTATGAAACTTCCTTCCGGTTGGAATTGTTACCCTTTTATCATTATAATAGTGCTAATTCGAGTTACGTTTCTGATTCTTTCTATTCTGTTCTAACTTGTAATTATTTTCATCCCTTGTTGAAAAATATTTCCAACATTTGGAAGGAATACTATTAACAGTAGCAATAGTTGAGAAAGAAAAATATATATATATTTAAAAAATGGGGTACCGCATTCTTTGTAGTTCAGAAGAAATTTTAACTTGAACATCAATACTGATTTACTTCAATATTCATAACACCTTCTTCGGCCTCAAATATGCAATGGGAATCTATCATTATCGTTTGGTGATCCTATAACCCAAACATTTCGAAACCACGTCTATAACATCGAAAAAATGTGTTTGATGAGATACTCGGTAAGTTATTTACCATGAGAGTTTGAACAATAAAGAAACCTTTTCAACGACTATTACAGCCCATTTTGCAAGACGCTTTGGGAGCGTATCAGCAAAATCGCCTGTGAAATAAAACCAATAAATTCGGAATCATAATGAAGAATAGTTATACTAATGTTAATACACATAACGGAATAATAGACCTAATAAATCAGGGCTCTTACCCTTACCACACCTCGGTGCAGAACACAAAGGATTCCAACCGAGTTTGATCAGTTGGTGGTTGAAATGCGTAAATGGAGCCCTATTCATATACTTCTAAAATGAGACCCGATACACTTAAGGCAATACAGATGGTGAGAAGCGTCAAAATGAATTAAAATGAATATTAATTCAAGCTTAGTCAAGTTTGCGCTTGAGATTTATTCTCAGTTGTACTGTTTGCAGAAACGGTTTGTTTATAATTTCAGTTGAAGTTTTAATTGTACACTCGTACTTATTTGTCATAAAACTTCAGTGTTTTTTATTGTTTCAGTTCTACTTGTGGACGATGCGTGTGCCCGTGTACTTAGTATGCGCGGCACTAGCTGTCGCAGTAAAAAACGAAGAAGTGCCAAGTTTCTATGGTAGACAGTTGGAGGCGGTAGAATTTAATCCAGAACAAGATACCTTCAGATACGTTTTTCCACGGCTGACACCCAGATTCCGAGTGAACAAGAATTGGAACGACAACCGCTATTACGACATTCCAGATTATCAGACGAATAGTATTGATGAGGTAAACTTTACTTTGGTATCAATTGCAAAACTTTGTCTTCCCTTTTATTACTAGTTGTTTCACCATAATCTAACTAAATATATCATCCATTGGCCATGCAGTCTCGGTGATTTAAAGTTTTGCATGTTGCTTCCCCAGGAATATCCTTCTCTCAATATTAATGGTTTCATAAGGAATTTCACATCTAGGTCTAAGGGTTATAAGGGCTGTTTTTGCCTCTCTTAATAAAGCCTTTTAATTTTTACATACGGGAGGAAATTGCTTCTAAGATTAAATTCTTGAGAACGCGTCTCTGCCTAACAACTATCTATAACCTGTTATGCAAATAATAAAGAGAAACTTGGAGAAACCTTAAATCAAAACCAACCAATTTTGCTGTGAAACATTGCCCCCGCCCCCTCCCGCGCCAGGAATTTCACACGCCATGATGAATCTGACAAACGAAGTACTGCTGGAACTATCCACATTAATCATTTTGAGAATAGTAGAGTCAAACGTTTGGAGATTGTGAGCAAATTTATTTATTTATTTTCAAATATCAGATAACGGAATGTTTCTGTAGTCAGTATCTACTCCCAAAAGTATATGAATCTAATAAAAGTCCCAAAACTTTATCAAGATTTGTATTTTATCCAATTTTCAAATAGTGCAATCAATTTACGTAATGACTTGACTTATGAATACGGTTTGATAAAAGAGTGCATGACGAGTTATCATTAATTAGTGTAAACCGGACTGACGCCCTTACTTCTCCGAATTTTAATGTAGCGTCTTGCACGTAAGTGGAGACAAATACCAGTTTACACTACTTAATGATAACACGTCGTCCACTCTTCTATCAAACCTTATTTATGAATTTGCGGAACTTCCACCAAAACTTTCTCTTTAAGAATTGTCATTTGTCCAATTTCACATCTGTTTCCTTCTTTAGTTCATCCATGCTTACTAGTCGATTCCGATACTAAAAAAATCTTTTAATTTTTAGTTTCCATTCTCGCAAGAGGGTCGCATCAAAAGGGCTAACTTTAACGGAAACTTTAACGAGAAACCATCTGGCGTAAAACAATTTGGCGGTCCTTCCTTGTCCATCGTCAACTCACTGGACGTCCTTCGCAATCGATTGCTTCTGGAGATCTCCCGAAAAAAGCGATGGAAGGAGCGAACCGTAACCGAAACTACCTGTGCAAAATCGGAAAGAGATCTTCGTATTTCGACCAGAAGCAATGCGAGGATGAAAATACGAAGGCGTTCCTGCCATAAAATCGAGACGCAGAGAAAGAAAGGCGACGCGAAAGGAGGCGATCTTCGTTAAAATAGCCCGCTTAACTGAGAACGCATCGATTTCGCGTACGAATTTAGTACGAACGCATAAACTAAAACAAAAAGTCTTACCACATTATACGCATTAACATAGTTCTTATCCAGATCTCAAAAAGATTAAAAACATAAAAGTAAGAAAATTCCAGTCTGATGTAATTTACGTTAGACCAGTAGGTAGATTAGTTACTTATCTTCAATATTCCGCATTACTATTTAGCAAAGTTGAGAATATAAAATGAAAATCAAAAAAATTATTAACTAAAGATTAGGAAAAATGCGAAAAAATGCATACAAGATGTTCTAGTCATTAGCGTGATTAATAAGTAATTACAACTGTAGCTTTGTTATTTATTTATTTAAGCTAATTCCTTCTTATTTCGACGACAGTACAAGTAGTATTTTTTTAGCGTTTACGGCCTATAACAGTATTAACATGACATCTATAAACGGTTGTATTTTTGGGAACGATGACACACACTATATCCATATAATTGATGATTCTTAAATGTGTTACTATCAAGCAAGTACACAAACAAGACGTATGATTTCATAATGAATAATTATGTACACCTGAGTGATACAAGCGCATACATACCTACGCCTGATGTAAGTAATGTGCACCTACAACGATTTTCTATGTATATTTTGTTAGGAAATGAAAGATAACAAATTAAGTAAGTTAATTTTTTAATTTAATTCGTAGGTTTTAATTATTATATAAAAGTATATTTATAAATTGCTGTTTTTTATGTTTTATGTACTGATAAGTGACGATGTGTATCATAAAATGTACAAATATATACATGGGATTCAAAAATATCTGATGTTTTATTTCAAAATACTGCAGTGTGGATGCAATGAATTTCTATTTAAAAAAGCTATTGGAGAGACTCGTAGGTTGGCTTTTCATAGCTTTTTTGTAACGAACTTAATTTTTGGAAATAAGCAAAATTAGGTGAGTATGAATGTGAGGTATGAATACTTGTAAATAAGATATGTGCTCAGCAAGACAACGTATTCAAATGTGTTATACTGCTGAAAAAGGCAGTCGTTTCACCACCAATTCGTCGATCGTGAGCTACTGGTAGCTTGCAAAGGCAATTCTGGTACCTCACAACATATTTTAAAAATACAAAGATGTAACAATCAACACTGCAGTGAGGGACTGTTTGTTCTAAACTTACCGAAGTAATACAACACATTGAAAAGGTTGTCAATCACTGCTCTAGAGGTTCAGCTTTTCGTGACCCACTTCAACTTTTATTTCATCTCAACGAATTGCTGAAAATAAGTGGGGACAAAATATATTAGCTAGGAACGGTTTTGTCAGCGAAACACTGTGACTAAGTTCGTTATTTTTTATTTTTGGGAAACTTACCACTCTTTCTCCAGGGCCCTAATTGCTCATGTTCTTTGTCAATTTCTCTTTCATCTTGCCAAGAGAGACACGATGAATATTTCATAATAAATAGAATTTGAAGAATGTTAAAACAGATATGCCATCAAATAAGATTTTTGGTTAAAAATCGTTTCGTAAAAGAAACATTGCGTATCAACTTATGTCGTTGAGAAAACCACTCACATATTTCTGTGGATCCTTAACTATGAACTACATAAATTTCAAATTTATCTTATCTAGAGAAGTAAAGCGGGGTCTTCTGGAAAGAAACTAGACTTTTCTAAATAACTAGAAATCATGATAACTAGTGAGTAAGGTGACCATTTTCTGACTGATTCTACACCATCAACAAGGATCTGAAAATTTAGAACGATAAAAATCAATAGTGTGTAAAATCTACCAATTGGTTGATAGGGAAAAATAAACCAAGGAATCCTAGAGCGAGTGAGAGCAGAAGTCATAATGTGAAGAAAGTGACAAAATTCAATGAAAACAGCCTGGAAAGCGACCATTTCTTGAGCGAATGCTATGAAAATAGCTATGGTGCCAAGCTAGTCAGGAAATGTAAAATAACCAAACAGAAATTAGCGAAAAGATCTAAAAATGACGCACATAAAATAAATGAATTCTTAAAATCACAGATAGGGAATACACGGAATATCGACTGAAGGAAAATGAACAAGGAAGAACAGCACAAAATCGTTTTGGAATGAAAACGTTAAAAACGAAAATCGACAAATGCAAAAGGAACTATAAGTGACCTTAAGAGGGATCCGTCTAAACTCGTTGGATCGAAAAGGGACGGGTTAGGTGAAAGGGAGAAGTGAGTAGATGCGGAGTAAGACAGTGTCGCATGTATTCTGTATAGTCCAATATAAAAGTGGAATTGGAACAGTAGGTAATGTAGACATCGAAAATGGATACAAGCCAGACACCGTTAGAAGCGAGAAAATATTAGTGTATGAACTTAATGAGACGCAAAGATGCGATTTTGCATAAAGATTTTTTAAGGCTAATTCTTGATGAAATATCGTAATTCCTTCAGAAGATGAGGCAAAACTAGCTGAAGGCATCATCACTTTAGAAAAATGGGGCTGGGGTTTTACTCGACATGAAATTCTAAATATTGTTGAGAAGTTTGTCACTGTAAACAAATTGAAATTTCCCTTTAAAATAACCATCCGGGAGAAGACTGATTCTTAAGATTTGCTAGGGCATATAAATTGTCAATAAGGAAACCGCAGTCTGTAGAAATCGCAGACAAGAAATGTTTAGATCCATTTATTGACCAATAGTTTCAACTTTTGAAAGCACAATTAAGTGAATATTAACTAGAGAATAAACCCCGTCAGATCTGGAACCTTGGTGAAACAAATTTTTCGTTTGCCCATTCAAGGACAAAAATCGTGGGCAAAAGAGGAGCGCCATCTTCCCGAACTACGGCAGGATCTGGTACAGACAATACAACTCTGCTACTGGCAGTAAGTGCCAATGGTCATAAAGCACCGCCACTAATTGTGTATAAGGGTAAAAACATGTGGGACGAATGGATTGCTCTTGCATCACAAGCATATCCAGGTATAAGATAGGCCGTAACAAAAAATTGGTTAATGGACTCTGATCTTTTTGTTTCCTATTTTAAAGATTTGCTATTGGGATGTTTTGGACCTGATAGACCGATATTATTAATTTATGATGGGCATGTATCACACGTAGATTTAAGATTAATTCAAATAGCCAGAGAAAATAATATTAATGTTAGTTATAATGACTTAAGCGTATTCAAATTACTCAAAGGAAAGTAAGATATAGCGTTATCGGAATGGCAAAGGTACAATGAGAGGCGAAGAATTCGAAAGAAAGAAATTAGTCAACCGGTAGGACAAATGTGGTCGCAAATATCGCTGGAAGTTATCTTTAATGATTTTAAAAAAGGAGGGAGATGGAGGCACTATAAGGCCAAGAATAATTCCGTGCTAGAAAATGAAAACAACAACTTGTCAGATCGTTCCGAAAATAATCATGAAAATAATCATCCTGGGACATCTTCAAGCACACCAACACCAAGTAACAGAAATTTCACTTTTGAGGAATTATTGTTTGAGACTGTTAAACAGGTACCTTCAGAACCAAAGAAAGCCAAAAAAGAATAGGAAAAGGTACCGATGTAATTACTTGTGTAGAAGATTCAAACCAAACGATTTCAACCGCGAAGTATTTAACCGAAAATGGTAACAGTGAAAGTGAACTGTCGGACTCAATTGATGAAGACGATGATGATGATATTGAAGCCGAAGTGAGACAACAAGAACATTTAGAAAAATGTGTGGAAGAAATCAGTAAGTCAATAGAAGATATTACACCAGATGATTGGATAATGGTGAAATTTGCGGGAAAGAAAATGTTAAAATATTATGTTGGCTCAGTAGTTTCGACAGAGGATAAATTAGTAGAAGTAAAGTTTGCGAAAAGAATATACTTTACTAAACGTAAAGAAAGAACGAAAGTCCAAAAGGCGAGGTCGGAGGGCAGTACTCCGGCAGGTCTTCCGAAAGGCAAGGGGCCAGAACGTTAAACCTTCAAGGAGGCTGCTTTGGAGAAGATCGCGGTACTATGCAACGACCATTCAGCCACCCAAATGGAGCCGGCAAAGCTTAAGGCAGTCCAGGACTCTGTTATGGAGGCATATAACAGCATTACGGGGCAAGGGCTTCAACTCCGCCTTAAGATTATCTGGGCCTTGTTTGAAGGAAGCTGTGTCATGTCTGAGCTTTACTTTCTCTTCTACAGGATTTTCTTCAGCGTATCTGTGATTCCAGCGACGTAGGATAAGTGGTGTATCTAACGGATTCTTATCGTTCAGATCAGCAAATCGGAAGAAAACTATTGCAAGAGTATCTGTTACACTTAAACTAACAACACAACATCAACTTCGCGATAGAAATAAAAGAATGGTCTCCTTCTTCTTCTTAGTAGTGGTTGTTCTTTGAATCTACTGACTTTTATAGCCATTCTTCTCGAGTGAATTCTTTATGTGGTGGATTTCTGCTGATTTATTGTCCAAATCACCTACTTTCTCCGCTCTTCTGTAGAAGTCTAGTCATGAGCAAATAATGGTGCGATGTTGCACGTAGATATCCGTCTGGGTTTACTTTCTATATGCTTTCTGCTTTCGGTGCTCTTCATCAACAGTCCAAAGATATGATAAGCATCCGTTCTTTTCAATTTTCATCGTAAAGTTGATGTTCTGTTGTTGGTTTAAGTGTAGCAGATACTCTTTCAGTGCTTCTTTTCCGGCCAAATTACGATCGGGTCATACACGTCGCGGTATCAACAGGTAGAGTTTCTTGTTGCTGATTCGTATGGCATGTTGTTCAAAGTTTTTCATTAGGATGTTGGCGATTATTGGTGATACTGGTGAACCCAGTACAGCATCACTCTTCTGTTCATAGAAATCAGTATTTCGTTAGAAATTGTATTGTATTTAAATATACCTTTACAAGGTTAACTAAATCTTCTCGTACTGCTTATGGCACTAATCGGTGTTGGACAGGTTATAGGGCTTCTTCCATTGGTACATTGGTAAAAAGCGATTCCACGTCGAAGGTTTGTGTTGTAGTAGCAATCTTATGAGGTGTTCGAAGTTTGACGGAACGACCAGACATAAAATTAGGAAAACAAAAAGTACCTTTACCTGAATGCGTGCAAGTTATATAATTGGAAACGAAGTAATTGGTGCCATTGCTCAACCAATTACTATTAAAAAAAAAAAAAACAGATGAAGTGCTTAGCAGAAATGAGGGTTTTACGGGAACAATTAATGTGTTTAAAGTTTTAGATGAAGGATTTTCACATAAAGGAAATATGGACCCGAAAAATCTGCCTAAGTAGTATAAAACTAGATGGATCGAGGCCAGAAAGACGACCAAACAGAAAAATTAAAAAAAAAAAAGGAAAAGGAATCGGGAAACAACTCAACTTCATAGTTTCTTTGAACAATTTATTCAATAAAAAATAAATATTATAATAAAAACCACAATTCTCCTTTTAATATAGTTTACTTAGTTAAGAAATTAATATGTAGTGTAATTCTGTTTATAAATTTTCTTTTCTTCAATTCCATCACACTAAATAATGTTTTCCTTCTTAACTTTTTACCTCTGTAGTTTCCCCTTGAGACTGTGTTTTCCACGAAATATAAGTATTCCAAGAAAGGGCGACACACTGCACTACGAGTACTTGATAGTTCAATGGAATAACATAGAAGTTCAGCAATTGTACAGCAGGCCACAGCTTGTAATTAGCAATCATTATATCAAGATAATCCTGTTTAAGTTTACTGATGGTCTCTTTCGGTGGATGTCCCTGAACAGTTCCCAAAACAGTTAGCAAAGTCCCGATGCAAAAGGGTGCAAATAATAATTGGTCTAGAGCTACCTTCTTCAGCGTTATTAGAGTACCCTTCATACCGATTCGTTTAGCAAGTAGTCCATACCATAAAGTTAAAGTTGGTCCCTTTAAAAATGTAATATTTATATACCTATATATTATTTATAACATTTAGTTTACTTATGTACTTACGAGGAAGCAAAATCCCACCGTACAAAACTGAGTTGTTCTTAATAAACTGTACTGTTTATGATTTTTCTTTTCGATAAATACTTGAGATATAACATCCCCTGTGCCCATTAAAATACTCGTTTGAATCGTTTGCGTCAAAATTGGGTGTGTATTTAAAGCGTGCTTATAAAATTTTAACAATACTCTCATTTTATAAAATATGTAAAAGAAGTAAATGCTAGAATGAATCAAAATTTATGGTTATGTTTACTGACTTCCTGATATCACCGAGTAATAGACTTGGCACCACAGTACCTTAATCGATAATTCCCCACTACAAATTGTTTTCGATCATTTTTGTTTTTATTTGAAAATTATACGCTCTTTAACAATTTTACAAACTCTTTACTTCTAGGGACTTCAAAAGATATCGACATATCCCCCTCTGTGCAATTCATTTGTTTGGGACACAGAGCTTCACCAACAATATGGCCAGCAACTATTGTTGAAGAACATGTGAAAGAATCGGTGATTATATTTCACATAACTTGTAATATCTTTGGCAATTTAATTTAGCCAGTTTGATTTATACTCTACGTCAATGTTACTCGTGAGGATACTTTTGATCAAATGAAATATGCAATGCTATAACTAGACCCCGGAGAATTAGGGAGGTTAACCCTCACCAATTACATCAGCAACGTAAATCGCAAGCTCCCCGTATAGGTTTCGTTGATGTTTTTTTATCAAGCTCCTCGAACCCCGGGGTCTAGCTATAACAAAAGTATGTACTTTAATAATTGAAAGAGTGTGTATAATCTTTTCCAATTATTGTCAATAACGACTCCAAACGAACGATGTACATACATACATACATGGTTACTATAGGTTTCTACGCAGTCGACATGGGCTTGGCAACCTCAGAGAAATGTTATACGAGGGAGGTTCTTTTTCCGGTGAGGCTCTCCAGCAGGCCATGACATTTTTTGGCAACTTTGTTTGGCATTGTAAGCTAGTTGTTTACATGTTTAATTATCGTGATAGTTAACAAATATAGATACTTAAGTATTGGTAAAGTACAAGTTTAAACTGACCCTGTGCATAGGAAATAAAGAAATTGAACAGCATTATCAAGCTGTTCCTTTTTTACAATTTCAAAAAAGCGTATGCCTTAAATATGGTTTTGAGGAAATTGGCAAATTGTGTTCTTTAGCTACCACAAAGCAATGGTATAATGAATTTCAACGCAGTCAACTTTCATTAAATTATGGTTTCCAGTTCCTAAGCTATGAAACGGCCATTAGTGAAAAGAATATTGGTCTTATGTGGAACTTGATTGAAGAAGATCGAGATGTTACTGTAAGGAGTTTTCAAACAACTCTAAAGATTGGTGTGAAAGTAATTAACACTATTTTACACAAGTATTTGATAATACCTAAGCTCGTCGAATTCTTCACAATTTTACCTTAATTCTAAACGATCGTTTGAAATGGTTTAGATGTACATCAGATCGCTTACAGTGCTTAAACATATCATCTGGTGTACATCATTACATGTCATTAAACATGAATATACTGTTATTTTCCTGAAATAAAGAATCGACAGCTTCGGTCTTAGAAAATGCGTCGGATCCAATAAATGTCATTCGTGAAGAGATTCGATAGAAGAAGATGGTTGTCACGTTCTTTTGAATTACTGGGCGTGTTGTTCTTGTAGCATCCGACGATTTTCGCTGTTAATGCTGAATTCTTCACTGCAGTTTGTTTGCCTGTTTTCTAGAATGTTCACGAAATGCATCCAAAAGGTAGGCTCATTTTACATTTTCATAACGCTAGAGCTCCACGGTTGAGTATTTGAATGTCCAATTCATTGATGTAATGGGTCATTCTCCATATCGGCTGAAGAAGCGGTACACGCATTGAAAAGTACAACCTGACGCCGGAAGACTGAAAAATATTTTGGAGATTTATTAGTACCTGGATATTATAACATTTTGCTTAGAACGTTAATTTAAAAAATGTAGTACCAAATAATAATAGAAATTATAAATTTAAACTTTCGAATGTTTGTGAGCAATGTGCCTGCTTTATGTGTGTTAAAGTAGAATCTACTGAAATTTATAAAAGGCCATTACCAATGGCTTCCAAATGAAATCTTAAACGCGATAAATTTTTGGAGAAAAATTATACACCACGTACAGTGGCCAAGAGGACCTCTGCCGCCCCACGAAGATAGCGCCCACGTGCACCGCACGCCTTCAACACGTGCTTGCGGAGGCCCTAGCTCGAAGGTACGTTTGCAATGCTTCTATCTGTTTGGTACTGGATCAATTAGCACTTGATCTGAATTGGTATTGGTCATCTCATTATACATATTTCTATCTCTATTGACCAATGAGTAATGGCGGACGTACAGCAAAGTACATATTTCTATCATCAACTCTTCGTTCGATTCATCTTCATCTGTCTTGATTCCAGTTGTATCCTTGTCGGAAATTTTTATCTGATGAGGGTAAGGGTATCGCTGTTCGTGGAGAAGGGTATGGTTTTCAATTAGGAATATGGCCTGTCTAATAAACCACGGAGTAATTTTACCTGAATGTTATGTATAATTGATGGATATGCAAGAGCATAGGATTACATTAGTTTTGTCAATTTTCAATTACACTACCTAGATAAGATCCTGGATGTTCTGAACTAAGGGAACTTCTTATCTCCAAAGTAAAACTAAGTTTAGACATATTACTGTCCTTAACGCAATGTGATCTCCCTCGAATGTTTTCTACAAAGACCAGCTAGTTGGCCCGACAGTCACCTCCACCTATGATGAAAACAAACAACTGGTAGTTTTCCCACATTGCTGCAAGAACTAGAAGATTTTTGACCGCAAGTGCTTATAAATATAATCCAGAGATCTTCCTCGTTACGTTAGGGAGGAAGACCACCCTCAGCTCCAGATAAGGTACATATCTAAAGCTTCCTCATTCTCATTTTTTGAAATGAGTGTAGTAATAGACTGTTTCGTCATTATATCCAATTTTAGATTATGCTGATGCCTGTATCGATGGCTTTAATCGCAGAAACAGAAAGCAGCGTCTTACATAGTCCTATCAGATCTACATAATTACCAAATTTGATTCAAATCGGTGTGTGCGGGTTGGGAAGCTTTTCTGTTTAGATAGCTCTTTGCGCTACCTAGTTATTTATGCAAATGTAAAACCTTGTCTTTCAGAGTCCCTGTTGTATACATGGGCGAGCAAAAAGAATTGGATCTCCGCTTGAAAGACGGCTGGAGAGATGCTCATGAAATGTTCCAACTCCAACCTCTTGCTTCGTTTTTGAACCGTCAATAAAGGCGCAGTATGACTATTCATTTTTGCGGGGCTCACAGATTTCTACTCCAAATGTTATCCCGAAGTCGTACGTCTTGAGGATAAATACGTTTGTGCTCTAGTTCTCTTTTGTCATAAATGATTAAAAATATCAACAAAACAGAATACTTTTGCGGAAGTAGAAGGAAGAGAAAATATACTACTAGATCTTAAAGGAAGGAGGGAGCAAAAAGCTATGGAAGAAATAGGTGATGGATAAAAGAAACAATTAAAAAAGTAAATATATTTCTCTGTTCACTATAAGTACAAAAATATACTAATCCTTTTCAAAAGGAATCAATATTTCTGAAGTGTTTCTGATTTTCTCATTTTGGAAATCAATCAACTTGCTGGGCTGTCTTCCAAGCTAAGTAGGTATTCCAAACTAACGAAACCGTTTGTACCAAAAGCAATTGATAATAGGTGGGAATGATGTAGAAGTTTGCCAGTTGAATAGCTGGCCAAAGTTTATAATTGGCGATCATAATATCGAAATAGTTCTTTTTAAGATGAAGTTTGGTTTCTTCGAAGGGCTTCATTTTAATGGTGTTTAAGGTTGTCAAGAAAACTACCATCATACAAGGAGCAAATATGAGTTGATCGCACATCACCTTTTTCAAAGCTACCGCCTTTCCGTCAGTACCAAGATGTTTCGCCAAGAGAGCGTACCATTTTGCACATACAGGTCCCTTTAAACGAGTCGTGTCAGAATCATATTTGGAGGTAAGAATCTTTTTAAAAATACTTACAACTAGAAAAATGCCCAAACTGCTGAATTGGAGTGTCCGTACAAAGTTGAAATTGTGGAATCTTTTCTCTTCAACCAAAACTTGGGCGCAAAAGTCCCCTGTGGCCATCAGCAACGAGGTCTGTACAGCTTGCACGGTTATTGGATATTTGTTAAGAATTTTTTGATAAAATTGAAAAGCAGCCTTCATGTTCCATACTTTTATCCAAATTGGGTTTAAAACTTTGATGTTCACACGGGAATTTACTCATTGTATGAAATTGTTTATTAGACAACCGTCAGCTTATCGCATTTTGACGTATGTATGTCAATGAACGTATGTTTTCTAACCTCTTTCGTAACATCTTATTCCTTAATTGGTGATCCATTAAATTTAAAAGATATGGTTTAAAAATCAATAATGCGTTACACTTTGTACCGTGTGCTAAGAACGTTCTTAACGGTGCATAAATTTTTAGCCAATTACAAAAATTTTCCATCGATTGCTCTAAGGTCAAAGATAAGAACCTTTGGCATTTTAGCAGCGACTACCACCACGATCGGCCAATTAACCATCGAAGAATCAAACGCCGACAGCCACGAGATTGAATCTCAATCCTTAAATGATGTCAGGAATGCCTGTATTAGAAACGACAATGCCCTAAAAGAATTGATGGAAGTCCTATGTGCCTGTGTGATCGAAATCAGCAAGGAGTATCAAGAAAATATAAGGAAACAAATCGACATAATCGCTAAATGTACAAAATTAGGACCTGTTGGGGAACATTGGGATGAATTGACAAAGTTCCGTGTTGAAGCCACTCAATTACGAGAAGAATTAACAAAATACGAAACGTTAGTGCAGAAAGTTGGACAAATGACATATAATCAAGCAGTGACATCCTTACTATCAGGAATAGAGGACGCGATGGATTTATTGGAAGTACATTATAGTGATTTGGAAAAGACTGTATTGAGGCTTTCAAAGGAAAATTATCAGTGGGAGACAAAATTATTAAAGGCTAATCGTGACAGTATTTTACATGGATTAAAATGATAAATATGATAAATTGTGTCTGAATAAAATACTTAACTGTAAGTTTGCTTTGGGTTTAACCCAAGTTAAGAATTGAAATTATTTGCAGTAGGAGGTATCGATGATAAGAAAAATGAAATTATCAGATAGGTTACTATTTAGCTCTTCCTGTTTCTTCATCTACACTTTGTATTATCCGAAAGAAATTTTTACTTACCTATTTGCCCCCACTCTTTGTTGACTTAACCTAATCCATTTGATTTCTAGATATTGGTAGCATCAGTAGTAAAACTCAACACAAATCTGTTCCTTTAATGTTTTTCATTCTTTATAATTGACCATTTAATTTAACCCTTTTTTTTAACATTTTTTGTTGTACTTATTTTAATTCATATTTTAGTATTGTATATATATATTATATAAAACACTAACAATAAGATGTAATCAAATATCAATTCTAATTTGACCTTAAAAATTAAATTATACTGATAAGCATTACTGAAAAGATATTTTTGAAATGATCTTGTATAGAAATGTGCTAGCACCCTCCATTATACCTGTTAATCAAGTAGGGGTATGTGGTTATTACCAGTTTCTTATTCCCAAAATATTGATACTCTAAAAATATAAATATAAATATATAAATATTTCATTTAAAAGATGACACTCATTGTATCTCAGACTGCAAAATTGTTCATCAAAGGGCAACTTTCTTTCAGTAATGAATAAAACTTTTGGAGTGAACACTATATTTAACAATTTCGATAAAATAAGCAAAACGGATGTACATACATATATCAAACTGAAGTTCAGCTATTTATCAGTTTCAACATATTTGTGGTGAACTCGGCTCTCGACTTAATCAAAAAGGGCGAAAACAATCAAGGTTTCACCACAAAATACCTCAAGCAATTTAGAGTCTGATAGTCTGAGTTTAAAATGTCAACAATTTTCTTAATATTCAATCATTTACTTTAAGTAGTATGTATATCAAGTTAACATTTTCGATTTATATACACTGTGCACTTTCATCATCCGAGCAGTATTATTCCCGATTCTTGCAGTGCAAAGGAAGACCATAGAGGTTTTTATCCTTTACCGCGCTTAAAACACACATGCATCTTTGCTTGTTTTTTCAGAATGAGCACTCAACGAGGTAACAACTCCAGATCCCGGCCGCAGAAACATCAAAATAAAAACGTCTTCAAAAATAGCCTATACGACACCAGTCACAAAACTAAATTTATCAACAGCATCCACGTAAGCGAAGTCTGCGAACGTTGCAAAGAAATCATCGAGTGGAAGATCAAATATAAAAATACAAACCCCTAACACAACCGAAGAAATGTGTTAAATGCGAACAAAGGACTGTTAAAAAGGCGTACCATGTAATGTGCAGTGGGTGCGGTAAAAAGTTAGGTGTTTGCACGAAGTGCTGTCAAACAAAGGAGGTTGTGGCTAACGTTCCAGATAAACAAGAAGAAATTAAATTGGATAACGAATTGCAAACATTATTACAGTCGTTGCCGAAAAGGAGACGAAGGACTTTTATACGCTACATGAATAAGGGGAAAAATGATGAAAGAACGGCGGAAGACAAACGGGATGATTTACTCAAGAAATTGAACGAATTGAATGTTAGCGATAAGAATTTCGATTGTGATGATTTCAATAGTGATGCAGATGATGATTCTTTAAATTAAATCATTTAACACGTAAAGTGCTGCATCAATCACCAATGACAGACAGTTAACTTTCCCTACAGGTCGCGTCGATCACCGGTGGCTGAAAGTGGGACTTTTACTCTGCTGTGCCTGAAACGAGGACTGACAATATAAAATTTAATCAAAATATCGTTGTTATTTATATATCCTAAAACATCATGATAGTAATGTATCATCCTGTACAATCCTCTGATAATGAAACAATCAAACGTTTAAGACGATTGTTAGCTAATTGATAACATGTTACTGCAATCAATTTCCTACATGTCTTGCTTTGACATTTCATTAGTGGAATGGGTACAAAAGAAATAATTAGTCTTACGAAAACTTAATCATAACCAGTCACGGCTGGCGATACTGTATATTCCAAGCCGCTGCGCAGGTAACATTAGTTGGTATATACGGGAATAACGGCAGCAATTGCATTATAATCGCCACCGATATACGAGCATATACGAACGAATGCTATCTTTGCATCAGCAATATACGGCATCATCAGTCGCCGCGGATCATAAGTAGAGTTGCTCAGTTTGCGCCAACAACCAGCGGCGGGAGCATAAAATAAATGGTCGGAAGTTAATTATATGTGGTCAAACATTTGCCGTCTTAAGAATCATCCGCGAAATCACCTCGGTGAATATCTGCAACATTAGATATGTGCTTAATTAGAAAACTACTACTTTTCCTATTCGCAGACGCGCGTTTCGCGGTCATACCGCTCATCAGTGCGACTGTGTGAAGTAGTTTTCATTTCTATAGAAGCTCTATATAAGCTCAGGTGTTAGATGAGCGGTATGACTGCGAAACGCGCGTCTGCGAATAGGGAAAGTAGTTTTCTAATTAAGCACAATTTTCTCACGGCGGGCTAGCCGAGTGCGCGATTGTAGCTACTACAGGAGTTTGTGGCAAAACAAGTTGTCTACTTCTGTAGAATCAAATAGCTGCAAAAATGCGTAATTAATACATTATGGCCGAATTTCGTAATTGAACTCTCATATTTACGAACATCTAACAAATTAGATATGTTTCCAGTTGTTTCACCAAACCGAGTGCGGCGTGAGGAAAAAATGTATTTATATGCAGAAAAGGAACGTTCAAACCTTTCTAGATCATAAACATTTCAATCGTCTTCTACCGCCCATAGTTGTGCGTGAACATGTTGCACTATTTGCAGAGATTCCACTAACAACACTTAAGAATCCTGTAATTTTTCTATTGCCTCCATTAGTCCGAAGTAATCGTTCTGAATAGTTTTTCAATCCGTTTTAACCCGACTATCTTGAAATTTCGACTGACTTTCCTTGATTTCCTTGATTTGACAAACACAGCTTTTGTATGCACTATTATACTAATACTATTATAAGCGTCTACTTCAGGATAACTTTTTCTAATACTATTTGCCACAAGACTGAAAGCATGAATCTTACATGTAACAAGTTAGCACATGTTTTTTAAGAGACCGGCCTACAGACAGTATGTTTGCGGCGCCATCACTCATAAACAGTTTGTTGAAAGATCGAACTTTTCTAATGTACTTAACAGTACCTTTGAAATTACTTCAGCAGTACATTGTTCCTACAATTACATAAAGCACAGAATGTTTTTGATGATCTGTTGTTTCTTCCACAGATAACCACCATTGTTTATTGTGCAACTCCTCAAGAGATATTACAAACTACACATTGAAGTTTCACGCCATCATTATTTAGGTCGACATTTCTACTATAAATTTTGTCACTTTGTCCAACATTGGTGGTTTTCGCGACGTAGGCAACATTTTTAAACCAAACGTAGAATTAGGAATTAGTATTTACGGCAGCGTACATATATACACAACACATCTCATTGAGACTCGCTCGACTGAAGGTTCAATCGAACCTCCGAAACTGCTCGTTGGCGCTAGTGAGCAAGTCTAATCATAATTAACCTGCTGACATATGTATCTGATATCTGATCATGTCGCCATATTTAAAACATTGCCCATTCTTGAGAGACGTGTTAAAATTGTATTAGAATCTCTGATGGAGTTGGGTTTTTTTCCATTGAATTTTAGAGGATATTCTCCTTATCCGTCTACTTCCACGTTTTCTGCTTGTAATTTCTTGATTTGTGGCGAGTGAAAAATAAATTCACACATAGATTATAAAATAGAAATTATTATTAGAAACCTAACTTCAAATGATTGATACACACCTCTTTCTTCTGATGTTTGAATATTATACTATTTTTATAAATATTTAATTGAAAATTACTTAAATTAGAAAAAAATTCCCCTCATTCTGCGTCCCATTCCTTGCCGATCGTAAAGAATATTGAATTTATTTACAAACTGATTTAAGTCGTTGCAGCCTTTCGTTAACGTTCCCAGGTAAGTCATCAAGCCCACATCGTTACATTGCTGAAAAAACAAGAAGAGTTACATTTTAACGTTCATTTACTTGGTTTTTGGGCTTTGTAAGCGACTTGTGGGTTTATTTTAGTACTGTATCGGTGATTCCGCACTATACAGACAGATGCAACGCTTATAGTCACGGCGTAAGCTTTCGTGGATTGGACGCGACTTCACACAAATAGGTACTTTGGGTTGAATCAGCTAGAAAATTTCTCTGCAATTACTAAACAATAGCTGACGATGTCTGTATTACAGTTCAATTCGGACACGTGTTCCATCAGTAACGGCCCTGGCGTCGTTAACCGTATCTTATCGAATGACAATGTTAATTGGATTGCTGGCAAAACACGTGCCCTGATGATATTGATTTGCAAAAATTACCGATACAGTATAGTACCAATTATAGACCACAATTCTTGCAATCAGTGTGAAGCGGTATATTTTGGATTACACTTTTTTGGAACAGATATGGCATTTTCAACGGCGTCCGATGATAATGTTTTGATTACAAGGATAGCATCAGTTCGTACGTTTACCTGCTGTTCAGCTGCTGATATATGAGCATATATGTACTAATACTATCTTTGAAATTGTCCCGCAAAAATATTACCAGCAGCAGTTGGCGTCTTCAATATCCAATTAGATTGAAGAGATTGTTCAGCTTCTAAGCCAGAAGTTTCAATGCAAATAATTTAGACTTACATTATAAAAATCTTGCCGAAATCGCGGGCTTTGGATTACAGGTAATCGATGACAAAGCGAATATGCTTCACGCAATATCTCATGATTCCTTGGCACCTCATTTTTCTTCACCGCTTTAATATATTCTAATACCAATTTCACTCTTGAATACAACATTTTTATTGCGCTATGTTGCGCAGTTAAATGTTCTGCGACAAGCGAATTTTCTCCAGCATCTGTTGATGACATCCTAGCAACATGATCCACACCAATTCTTTCAGCTTCTTCTGTTGCTAAGGTGTATGTAAGAGATACAAATAACATTGTGGCTTCACCATTAATTAAGTCTATAACTGATTCGTAAAGAGTAACAGGTAGATGCTAAAAATAAATCAGAAGGAAATCATGGACTATATTAAAAGTATTAATGTAATCACATACATCAATATTTTTATCAAAGGGGTTCAATTTTAGCATGACTGGAGATTCATTTATTTCACATATTTGCTTATGTATTTTGATATCAGTCGCGTTCGGGGCATCACCAGTAGTGTACCAGCCAATGAAATCCATATCGCTAAACACTTGTTTGACTAAAAATTTATTATTACTATGAGATACTCCCTGGCATAAATCCAAAACTCACATTGGCCCTCCTTAAGATTATAATAGTCCCTATCGATGATAACATCCTTTCCAATTATTGTGAAAACTAATTCAAAGGAGTTCATTATTTCTATATTTCTGCCTTTCTGTTTACCAATAAGGGCTCCGATTACTAAAAAGAAATCGTACATGATTGTGCAATGTTTGTTTATTAGTGAAACTACCTCGTTGCACCGATATATTTTGAGCTCGCTCCCTCGTCCAGTGTTCGGAAACGTTCATTATAACTAGGGGATGTAACGAACAGGTTATCGAGCCCGTTGTACCGGAAGCCATAACATTTCTATCGCTATCCGTATCTACCGTAATAGTTCTAGAAGCGTCTGCGGGAGGTTCGACTTCCATCGACATATCTTCTTTTTCGTTACTCATTTTTAAGGGTTACTTATTTGTTAAACTGAATTGTAAGAACTCTACCCAATAAATAACACGGTAAACGTCAATTTGACATTTAAACAGCAGGGCTGCAATCGTTGAGATAGAATGTCAGTAAAAAGTGAAATGTCCCTAACTAACGCAATTTAGTTATTAAAGCAGAGGTTCTCAAACTTTGAAGAGTTCTTGAGGGAATTCCAATAAGAAGTAGAAAAAGAAAAAATGGCGGTATTTAATTAAAAATGTAACAAAATGAACTGTTTTCATTATAAACGTGTAAATATTTGATTTTCATGTTTAAGGCGACTTCCTGCTTCCTTAATACCAAGTATAACGAAAAATTTTCAAGTACTATTGCGGCAACAAAAATCCGGACAAGTCTTATAAGTAAGGTTTGATAAAAGAGTGGATGACGTGTTGTCATTAAGTAGTATAAACCGGGCTGACGCTGTTAGTCCTTCGAACTTTATTATTCAATGATAAATTATCATTATATGATATGTTATTATTAAGTAGTGTAAATCAGACTAACGCTGTCACTCCTCCGAATTTTCTTATTTAATGATAACATAATAATAATAAAATTTGTAGAAGTGACAGCGTTGGTCTGGTTTACACTATTTAATGACAGCACGATATCCACTCTTTTATCAAACCCTACTTATAAGCTTTTTGACAATTTTTAGCAGTATAAACCAGCCGTTCGTCATGTTCATGTCAATTTTAA
Organism: Chrysina gloriosa; assembly: GCA_038088585.1. Taxonomy (NCBI): domain Eukaryota; kingdom Metazoa; phylum Arthropoda; class Insecta; order Coleoptera; family Scarabaeidae; genus Chrysina; species Chrysina gloriosa. The sequence continues at coordinate 25,999,146 of CM076089.1, forward strand.
TGTAAGCATTTCTTTTTAAAGTCGTAAATAGTGTCTTTGACGATTCCAAATTTATTACCTAATCAATCATTTTTCCCCATGTAATGTAAGTACTCGCGTTTTGTAGCAGCACTTAAATGCAGTATAGTGATTAAGGTTTAATAAAAGAGTGAATGACGTGAATGATTAAGTAGTGTAAACCGGACTGACGCTGTTTACTTCTCCGAATTTTAATGTCGTGCTTTGCACGTAAGTGGGAACAAAGACCGGTTGAAGTTGTTGGGGTTCTTTATTAAGGCAGCAGAAAATTGCAGCAACGGTTTACTTTTACCGGTTAATCGAAGGAGAATGGTTAAAGGTTATTATAAATTGCGGCGGATGGACCTATCACACCCCAGCGGGTGGAACTGACACTAAAATAAATCTACTAATCAGCATCTTATTTGAACAGAAATATTATGACCTGCTTCTAGGTAATGATAAATAGTTAATTAACTTGTAACGGTGCTAGAACCGATTGTGTTAATCCCGCAGGAGTGGTGTGCTTGTAACATGTATATACCTGTGCTTGCCACCTGCTTGTTTGTAATAGTTACTAATAGTTTTTAAAACTGATGAATGTGCTTACTCAATATTATAAAAACGCTCTTAAGGTACTTCCTCGACTATAACTATAATGAAGGTCCAGAATACCAACAAGAGTCCCGTCGGGAAACTCAAAAAATGGGACTCCGACATTACACTTATCAGTTTTCCTGCGAGAAGCTGTTGGACGTAGTGATCAGCAGTGCGCCCGTCGAGACTCTCCTCAAGGTGGTGGAGGAAGAATTGGTGAAATCTTCACCTAAGACATCCGAGTCACAAGAAAGCGATGCCTCTAATTCCACAAGAAGAGGAAGACATTTACTCCCTCAAGGAAGTGCGCAGATTGATAATGCTCAGACGTACATCGTGCTCAAAGGAGAACGAGCTCCGTTCTGGAAACAGTCTCAAGGTTAAAGATTGCGAACTACTCAATTTACTATGAAGATTGACGGGCCGGTGTGGAAGGACAGCTGTACTCGTAAAAACTCCGCCAATCGGAGGTTGCCGTCTCGTTTTGGGATTCGTTTGAGGTAACGGCCATCATGGTTTTAACGGACTTTGCTCCTCTTAAGATCTAACCTATCTACTTCCCACGGATTAGACCGTTCTTGCGCGAATATTATGTCCTCATCTTCACCGATTTGAACCCGGTGCTATTACTACCAACACTTATGTTAGTGAGGCTAGTAATAACGAAGAACTTCAACAACTGTAACCGCGATGATGGATATTCAATAATAAACGTCAGAATTACACATCTTCAAAGCGCAACGAATGTATAATTTATAACTAGAAACAAAAAATAATAGCATGAGCTTTTATGTAACTTCTATAGAGGCCGGCAGTATGATCTGATATTATCATTATTACTATTATAACCAGAAGATTTTTCTATATTAAATTACAATATAGAAACTGTTATTATTAGGATTCCTCTCAAAGAAATTAGTACACGTAAGTCCCTATAATGCGTAAATATTTTAAATATCCTCTACCATTTTTAGGTCAATTAAACAACAAATTGGAAAATAACACCCATATTCTCAAAACGTTCATAAATAACGTTTTCGTATTACTCTCCGACAAAGACGTTATTTGTTAACGTTTTGATAGACTGAACAGAGGGAAAAATATTATTTGTAACAAAAAGAATGTCATTTTTTGTAAAACTTTTTGTTTGTCTCAAAACCACCAGTGCTGAAAACAAAGTAACTTTAAATATTCCTTTTGCCAGTTGATTTTTTTAATACGAACAGATCAAACAAGAAAACAGCTTGAGCTAAAGAAAAACATTTTATTTTATTCAACGTAATATTCTCCAACCTCCACAGTCTCTACACACTTTCCAGCTCGATATACACATTATTCATAAACATTGTAAATCATGTCTTCAGTGATAGAATTTACCGCGTCAGTAACTTTTTTGTGTCAAAATTATTATCCAAATTATTATTATAAACAAGAAGTTTAACATATCGCCACAAGAAGAAATCCAATGGACTTAAATCAGAGGAACACCCAGGCCAATTGACCGTTCCGTAACGATGTATTCATCTATTTCGCAAATGTTGCAAATAATTTCTTACTAAAATTATTGGGTGTGTAGTGCATCATCTCTTACTGCAGGCAATACAAAATTGTGAAGCACTTCCAACAAAATAGGTATGTTGATTCATATTTTCTTTACAAAAAAATATTAACCTTTTTATAATGTTGGCAATTTTAAAATTAGAATTTTATTTTGACCAAAATCTACAGTTTTGCGTTGAAACTGTTCCGTTGAATAATATAAAATATATAAAATAATAAAATATATTTTTGAAAAAATTTCGATTTGCAAACTGTTTACTTTCTACCCTTAAACAAAAATCTAAGCGCAGGTAATCATTACCACTTCCTAATTTATGTACAAAAATCGGTTTATACGATTTAATTTTGTTTTCTTAAAAAATTCTTTCTAAATGTGATTTGCCAACGTTTAACTGTGCAAACCTTTTTCGTAAGGATAATCTTGGACTTGTTTCTACAGAATACAAACTTATTGTAGTATTGTAGCAGCATTTTTTTCATCATGTGTCCTTTTTTCGATGTAGGCTACCTGTTTTTTGAAAATTCTCTCTCAAATTTCGTAAACCATTAATGCTCACTTGAATATTAGTAAACTTCTATTGAAATTGATGAATTGCAAAGATATAAGAAAATTCACCAGTTTCGTAACTCTAAACGAGGTAAACTCTTTGTTTTAAAGTTAACTTGATTTACTGGAAGCTATAATCAAATTATCATGGAAATGACATTTGATTTAGTAAATGTGAAACTTGAGAATTGACGGTTTTGGGATAAGTAAAAAATTGTATAAACAATGACATTTTTCGTGTTACAATTATATTATTAATATATATAGTTTATTAGAAACTTATTCATTTTTTATTGACAAGTTATACATAATACTTGTTTTTCTGTAGTTACAATGCAAGAGAACAAATACTGATTTAGTGAAAGTAGTCCGATATTTATAACATTTTTCCCAGAGTCATAATTTCACATTCTAAACAATTATTCTCGATAACATTTTGCCGTATTATTGACCGAAATAGTACTTTACTTCAACAGAAAAAGTTTTCTTTTACCACTTGCTTTGATTTTTAAAAAACTAGAAATGTGTTTGAAATTCTTTTCAGACCAATAAGGACGGCACCCCAAAACGTTAAAACGAGATTCCAAAATTTTTGATCAATTATACCTACAGTGAAGTCAATCCAGAGAAACACTATACAGGATTAGTTAAAAGTATGGAGACGGTGATTTATTGTCGTTAATATTCATTTTAGGAAATTATGTTCAATAGAAAATTGAAATTTCTATCTACAACGCTTTTATTTTTTTCAATTAGTTTTGAGTTACGCCTGTCCGCGTATTTTTTTAACGGGAACTTGTTACTTTTACTCTACCGTTCGATAGAGAATTTTTGGCCTTTACAATGGTATTTTTTAAAAATTTATTTAATAACACTTTTACAAGAAAACATCGGTTCAAGTATTTAATAAACGTTAGGTACATCTAAGATAGACAAAATTATTTGTAATAAAGTTATCGGTTACAATCTTATCAATAAAAACAAATTAATAACTGATTTTGAAGGGAGAAAAAACTGTCGCGCGACGAGACTCCAAACTGCGATTTCGTGCGTACCGGACTAGAACGCCACCGACTAGGCCAATGTTTTCTTGTAAAAATCTTATTAAATAAATTTTAAAAAAAAACAAAAATACTATTGTAAAGAGAAAATAAGTCTCTATCGAATGGTAGAATAAAATTAAGTCCCATTAAAAAAAAATACGCCGACAAGCGTAACTCAAAAATAATCGAAGAAAAAGAAAATTGAGGCATTCTAAAATGTAGATAGAAATTTCATAAAAAACTTTTGTATTAAATATAATTTCCTAAAATGAATATTAACGCTAATAAATCGCCGTCTCCATACTTGCAACTAACCCTGTATATTTAATAACGGTTAAAAAAATTGTTACGTAAATTGGAAAGTCATCAAATTTTTTTTTAAAAAATGTACTAGTCTTGGAAATAGGAACTTCTTCTGCACCTGATGTCCATGCCCAAGATGGTTTATATGTTTTTAAATTAAGACACGTTTATCCTTTCAAGGATTTGGCTCAAACATATTCCATTGATAAAATATTTGTAAGCGTTGCCAGTTCTAATTGGTTGAACGTAATTGTCGGGGAAATTCATTATAATGATTTTAAATCTTATTCAGAAAACACATACATTACAAATATTTTGTAATTTTTGGAAAGCTGGTTAGTAACACCACTTATTTTAGTTGCGTTAAAAATGTTATTAAGAAGCTACGAGGTTCTTTAAAAATTCTAGAAATTTTTATATGCTTTTAAGTTAGTCTATTTTACGTGGATATATATCTCTAACATCCTCATACAAACTACAGTGAGGACACGCTAGTCCGAACCCTCCGAAATCCGAACTTCCTTGTAATCCGAAGAAAATTGAAATATTGCCCTTTAACATTGGGTATCTTGTAATCCGAATCGCTTAGGGGTCCGGTAATCCGAATCGCAACCATACATTCGGTCGCAGTCGATGTCGTGTATTCGTTGGTTTGTTCTTGCCGAAGCTACATACTATTAATGCAATAAATAACTGCTGCAAAAATATTTTCTCATTCGCCTGTTAATGCTTTCGCGGCAACATCATCTGAAGGTGACTCAGATGATGATCTTCCATTAACTGCAGTGAAGGAAAAGCTATTTTCTGAAGACAATCAGCAAGAATTTACTGAAATCAGAAAGATGTTGCAACAAATTTTGTGTGATAATCATCAGCATTACAAAACTGAACTTAATGAATGGATTGGTGGAGATGACGACCTTTTACCTCTACATACGATGATAGTGTTTCAAATGATGAAACAGTTATAGATGAACCAAAACTGAAACATGAAGAAGCAATCAGCAGTTTTAACACTTGTATAAAATGGGCTGAAGAAAATGGAGCCGAATTAGGAACACTGCACACACTTAGGTTGATGCGAGGACGAGCAATGGAAGCTAAACAATTGAAAGGTCAACAAGAAAAAATTACAAACTTTTTTAACTAAATTATTTCATGTTTTACAATCTGTTTTGCTGCTAATGATGCTTTAAGATGTTATGATACTGAATTACAACTTATGCATTATGTAGTAATGCGCTTTTTTTTTCTTGAAATCTATTTATATATTTATTTTTTTATTTTGACAGACGCAATAAATGTTTAACAGTGTAAAACGCTATTTTCAAATTATTTTAATGATGACTAAGTAATCCGAATTTTCCGATAATCTGAATCGTCGATGTTTTAATTAATTCGGATTAGCGAGCTGCCACTGTAGTTCAGATAGAATAGATCTAACAGTTCCAATTTCGCATCCCTGTCAAGTACAACTACTCCAAAAGGTCTGAAGTCGTGTACGGTGTCAACTCTCTCGGATCGGGTTTGGGGGATGCAACTTCTCCCTTTGTTTTCTAACACAGTTTTAATGCACTTTTCCTCTCTCCAGACGGTCAATTTTTTGCCGATTTTAGTTCTGCATTCTGCTGTCTTGGTCGGGATTTCATCGTCAAATGCATAGATATGGCAGGTTGAGTAGCAACTTCATAGCTGTCGTAGTTATTGTAGACAAATAAGTTATTCTCAAGTAAGCGAACTTCTGGTTTGCTAAATCTCTCTTTTTGTTTGCTTTGTTACTAGGGTAAGTGCGGCATAAGTTATTGTGGATTTTGGCACTATGCTATGTATAAACTTTAGATTCAGTTCCCAAGTTTTTCTTACTGCTTCTCCATAATGCCCACCAGATCCGTGTACCATCAGCACTAATGTTCTTAAAATGTCGTTTGAAAATCAGTTCGTTAAAACTGACCTCTTACCTACATACTTGTAACTTACGTCATTTTGGGTCCCTTTAGCTAGCAATCTAATCTTAATTTTAGCTATTTACATCATTTTTCTGTTATAGAAGAACATTAAAGCTTAAGAGATGTAGTCATTATTTTATTTATATCCCACTATTTGATTCAACCTTTACTTTTCTTTTGCATCACAATACTGCCAAGGAATTTAAGATTTTTACGACGCCAATCTACTATTTTTCTTGTAATCACATCACAATTGTACATTCTAAAATTACATTAGAGATATCTATCATTGAAGAATTAATTTTGTATTGTGCATAACTTAAAAGCAGATTCCAATGATTTTATTAAGACAAACATAAAACTATTTTTAATGAGCACCAAACTAATAAGTCCACGTTAATGATTAACATATAAAACTTGTGCTTACCTTGAAGACTATTGCACAGCTTTCTTAAAAAGCTACCGACCAACTTACCTAATTTACTAGGTCGTTTTAGAGACACATTGAAAGTTTGCTCATTGATCTTATTAAGAGTTTGTCCAACTTTAACAAAATATGCACTTACGCAGTTTTATGAGTGGATGAAGTAATTTGGGGCATGGAAAGTTACTTTAAGAGAGTCTTCATTAATCGTGATCTTTTTTTTTTTTAATTTCTAAACAAATGATGCTAAATTAAGTAGCAAAAACTATAAAAAATGGGTAACAATTTGAAAGTGCTTTAGAATCAATCAATTGCAGAAATCTTTTCAATTCAGCGGGAAGATTAAGGAAATGGTGTTTGCATCGCTCTGAATAGGCAGCAATTTAAAGTTTTGAACATTTTCATTAATAAAACCAGAATAAACATGTGTAACGGGTATAATGTAACTAATCAGTTTAACACCGTGATGGATCCAGCGGGTAAAATGCCATTTTTTATTCGCTTAAAGTTCTACATATTCTCTAACGAACAGTAATGCATATGTGTCGTTCGTATATGTACTACCAATTTTTCCACGTGGATGATTGAAGTTAGCTAGTTTTTACCCTGAAAAGGTTTATAATTTTTTGGCAAAAATTAGTCGATTAAACAAAAAAGAATTACATATGTATATGAAGGTGTACCGTTTTGGCTTCCTCATCTTGCCTTCATCCCTTCTGGGTACATCACGACAGTAATTTTAGGTAATCTTATTTCCAAAAAATAAACTAATATATAATATAAAATAAGATATATAATATAAAATAAGTATCTGAAAAGGAAGGGATTGCAACCATCCCGATCAAATCTAGTATGCAGGATTTCCACCAATAAAGAACAAACTTAAATTTTGGAAGTACACAGTTACATCCAAATTTTAAGAAGCAACAACTAACAAGACATAAAACTTCAAAATAAGTTTATTTCAAAAAAGGTAACAACTTGGCCTTCAAATATATGTAAATATATGTATATCTAAAAATATGGCGAATAAGCTGACTGAATTTAATATGTATGTATATATATATAAGAATACTCGTTTGTTCCTCATCGATTGACTAGATATACATATGTATATGTGTAATTATTATAATATAATATGTATCATCAATTCCATGTTATCTACTGTGTCAGTTCTTCTCGATTCCGATCAATTCTTCGAATAATGTCGTACCCTCATTTCTACCGTGGATAATTTGTGAAGAATATCTAAGCGTAGCTTGTGCTAAGTCTCTAACACTCCATTTTCTGTCCCTTAGTAGCCTGTATATTGTGTCCAGCGGGGCTAAATCTGTATGACCTGCTGTGTAATATATTAAGACCGGAACTCCAGCAACGCTTGCTGCTAACCATTGGATGATAACTTTCAACTGCACGTCCCCCTTTTTCGAAGAACCACATCCCCAATTTCCGGTTGTTACCATTTTTATCCCGTTGGAGGGCTTCTGAGTAATTTGGGATAACTGAAATATGAAGCATGCCATAATATCAGGTTTTTAAGCTTGTTGAAATGGAAAGATTATATGAAGTAAATCAATGAATTTTAGAACAAAAACAAACAGCAAAGAGTATTGATGTATGCATTTAGATTTACATGTGCACAGGTATATGAATTGATCAATTTTGAAATGTTTTATAATCAAAAATTATGTATTATTGGAAAATGCTGTTTCAGCAGCAAAAAAAGGAAAAACAAACAAAACTATGCCACATCTAGGATATCTACACAACGTTAAGGAGAATCGTTTTAATTCAGTTTCAATTACAGCTTAGCTCATGTTTAATTCCAAAATTTTCAAAATAGTTTACGTTTCGATTGAATTCTTCTTCTTCTGACTTCAAAATGATTTTGTCACGATTTGGATAGTAATATCGGTGATATGAGATCGATATCTAACTTACGTAGATTACATTAAAATAACATACGCAAAAATATGTTTCAGGTTCCACGATAAGTTACCAACTACTGACACATGAGTTCCTTTGCTTTTGAAACAAAATTTTTTAATAGCGAAGGCTATTACATCCCAATACATTTAAATTAAGGAAATATGTTTTACTAGAAGTTTTGGCTACGAATGCCTTCGAATTCGAACACAGTTACATCTACCGTATACATCTAGCATATTAGAAAAAACTAGGATATATAAGGTTTGTGTGATCATTATGCATTGATTGCGTATAAGTACTAAGTGTTAACTTGGAATAAACTAAAGGTGCCCAATAAGATCCTTTTACGTTTATCCCATCCGAAAATTTTAAGTAAAGCATTTTTCGTTAGACACTCCTTGTAATAAAAAGAACTGCTATGTAATTAAACAGCTTATAAATGTCACTACTCAGCATCATTGCCTAGAAATCCAATCACCTATTTTAGTGAGAACGTTACCTATAAAAGAATTAATTAAATAATAAATAGTACTTCTAAAAGATTTTCCAATTAGTTTGGGGAAAACTACAAAGCATAGCAAGCTTCCGGTTTTTCTATTCTTAATGCTCATGCAGAGTTTTCCATCAGTTTTCATGTTCCAAATTTTCGACAATTGATCGCTTTTTATTTTGTAATCTATGTATGTCAAATATTTCAGAAAACCATTTAAAAAAATATTAATATGCAACAGCAAATATGAATGTGGTAAACGGATTGTAATATGTATTTTAAACAAAAAGCAGCTCCCTTCCCGTAAATGTAATCTTTTAAAAGAACTGTGAGAGCTGTGGTTTTCGTATGGAATTCAGTTAGAACAAAAATAAAGCAAAAAGAAAACAACAATCATAACGACCAAAAATATAGTTTCAAACTAAACCGCAGCCAGTGTTATTCATCCCTCAAAGCCGATTAATTTCATGCTCGCCATGATATTTTTACCTGCTCGTCACTGTCTTGAGATAAAGCTATATTAATGCATATATCTTCAAGCGACTGAACGATTTGGGTAACATAAGAAAGAACCCAAGTCTTTCTTTTATCTTTCGCGTTACCGCCCTGTTTTGTTAGCGACTCGTCTGCTTCTACAACGGCTTGAGGATACTGCTCCTTCAGCAAAGTTTCCGTTTTTTCACTCTGCATTTACGAGAGCACACAAATACATATATTAATGTCAACCTTTCCCTCTATTTTACGGTATGAAAAGCTTGCGCAACGTCAATAATTGTTAATTGAAACGTGAAAATGTAATTCTCTAGCTTGTTTTGATGTTATTGTATTTGGTTAAAGCACCTACTCATTGTAATCGAGCGCGTTGTTTGCATGTCTTAAAGTTTCGCTAGTGGACATACCAATTGAGCGGCTAAACGATGCTTCTGCCTGGCTAATTCTAGGCTCATCGATTTGGCGTTCAGAATTAGTTTGTTCCTCTTGTTAGCGCCACTGGATATTACCCCTAAACTGTTCTCGCAACCGCCTTCTGTCAAAGGAACGCCGGCGAAGGATTCGCTAAGGGTCCTTTTTAGGAGGGAGCCGGCAAATTGGACCACCGCGAGGTCTCTTGCGTCCAATTCTTTCTTGGTTCCCTTTTCGGTTTCTATTACCGGATTTTCAAGCCACTTGGAGAATTGTTCGTAAACTTCTTCTAATTCGGAACTGAAAGAAGGATGTCTAGATTTCAATTTACGACGATTCTCTTGGTTTGGATAAGATCAAATAGGAAAATCGTGAAATAAAAATAAATCCCAACCTGTATTCTGTACTAAAACTATAATCGGAAGACTTATTGGACTCTTTTCTACTTAAATTAGTCTGTTTGCTCTTAAATTTATCAATCCATTGCTTCTCCTGTTGTAAAGAATCTCTCAAGAAGTTCTCGTCTAAGGACTCTTCATGTAGGATGAAACCTGTGGAACCACCACGTCGCACCCTAAAAGAAGTACATAAAACAAAATTTAATATAACAGACAATTTGAAAAGTATCACAATAAAGAATAACCAGGAGGAATTTTTCTACAGTAAGGCAATTATAACGAGTTAACGTAGATAAATAAATATCTAAATAAAGAAAAACAAACCAATTATCATCATCTCTCTTATATAATGATTACGCATAGAATGTCTCAAATTTCATCCATGTTTACTTACTCTATTACAAGAAATAACGCGAAAATAACCGCCTAATAGATGAGGTAATACTTAAGGATCAAAACGATCCAATTTTCTCTCGTGAGTCATCCGAAACTCTTCTAAATGTCGACTATTATTGTTTAATTGATAGAAATTGACAGACATACGGTACTAACTTGATATCTTGGTCTATAACGCCGGATCCGCCGACCGTTATGCCGACGGCGTAACTGCATGAATCGCTGGATGGTGTCGTTATACTAGAAGTTTCCCTTCGTAAAGCATCCCGTAATCTTTGGGCAAACGTGTTTCGTTTTTCCGGAGTCTCTAGGTCCCAACTGTAACGCTTGTTGAAATCTTCATCTTCGCTGCCTGCAAAGGAAGGAATGGTATACATTGTATGGAGAGCTGGATATCTTCCTTCTTTTGTTGTTTTCATGCGGATTTGGCTGGTGTCAACGATTCCAATAATAAGTCATATCTTCATATAACCGCTGCTTGTGTACGAAATGTACAAAAATATAAGGGCCGGCTTGTTCGGCACCTAACCGACCGTTCCCCGGCTTAAAAGTAGACAGATCGTTCGATCTTTAAATACATCGATAGAAAATGAATCGTTTATGACAAACGTCTTTAAAACGTTAAGAACAAACGCAAAGGCAAACATATATTTGAACTGTTTTGAATAAAACGTATTTCGAAGCGTTTAACCACAAACGTGTGTTATTTCTCCAAAGTGAGAAACACATTTCCAATTCTTTGGAAATATATTAGAAACAGAGACAGAATACACGCCATGTGCGTGATATATAACATAATATAAGTATAAGTTGCCATACATTTTTTATCCCAAAAATTTGACCTTGAAATAATATACATAGGAATAGGTATTTTTATGATTATTTTTTATATTGTAAATATCTTAACTGATCTGTCTGAAAAACTGTCTTTTATTGTAAAAAATGTCAATCTTTCTATCTAAATAAACCGGTATGATAACAGAAAAGCCTGTTTTATCCCCACACAAGCGGGTAACCGTTTGGTGCTCTCTCCAAACCAGGAGACCGTAACAACTGAAAATAAATTGCTGATCTACAAATAAATATTGAGACCACTGTGGCAATATTGAGCACAATTATGGGGGTGCTCCAAACCAACTAACATCATCATTCAGAGGTTCCAGAATAAGGTATTGAAGGTGATACTTAACGCTTCCTGGTATGTACGTAACTCTGACCGCCAAAAGAGACTCAGCTATGAAAACGGTGGTCAACATCATTAAAAAATGGCACAAAACCACGAATGGAGTCTCCACAGTCATCCCAATATAGAGACGATCTCGCTGCTCGAACCACAAAGAGGCTGTGTGACGGCTTAACAGAATCAAGCCGTAGGAATTGTGATTGAATTAGCGCGCGAGTTAAAAGCAGAGTCTAGTGTTGAACTAGAAGAGCGCATTACATGGCCGCAGAAGAATAGTTTAACTGATTAAGAATAAGGATTTTTCACTGGGCGGCGATTGGTTTCAGTTTTAAGATAGTAATTTAGGTTAAAGAATAAGCTAGTGGTTAGTCTTAGATTAGACTAGGTATAGTGGTTTCACAGTAGGTGTTAGAAATAAGAAATAATGATAAAAGGGAAACGAAACGATTCTGGGAATAATTCCACGGATAAATCATACAGATAGCTCATCCTTACATTACCTTAATTTAGAAATATTTTGAAAAGGACTTACCATCATCTAAACTCGTTTTGGCACTATGGAATTCTTCTTCACTGGATTCAGCGCTGGAATATAAACTAGATTTGGAGTCTGGCTTCCTCTTCACCGGTAAACATTCTCCCGACGACCCCAACACTATAAATCTACCCCTCCTATTATTGAGAACCCCCTCGGACTGCGCCGACTTATTGAGCACACCCTTCTCCAATTGTATTTGTACTTTGAGCGTATTTGGAACGTTATTATTGTCTAAAGGTGGCGAATCGGAGCCACTCCTGTTGGTGCTACAAGATTCCTGAGTTATGATTGGTATTCGGTTATTTCCCGTTTCGCCCGAATGATTCGAACTTAGGGACTCCCCAATCGGCGAAAGTCGTCGATTTCGAAATCCGGGAAAATTGAAATAGGAAGGTGTGGTGGGCGACATTGAGCTTTCGTTGTTCTTTTTGGTGTGCTTCTGTTGAAAGGCGAGTAGGCATTTATTCAGTTCACGAAGGACGTTGTCTTCTTCGAATTGACCCAATGGTAGCTGCGAGTGATCTTCGGCATCTACACAACAGACAGTTCTCTGGAGAACGCCTAAGTTAAACGGTTAATCAGGGAGCAACTGGGTGAGTGTGTTACCTCTGTTGTTGTTTCAAATTTTGTCAAAGTGGCCTTGTTCTTCGGATCTCCTATGCGCGAAACGTGCCTTGCCTTTTCGATGGTCAGGACTTCGTTGTCTTCTAAAACTTCGACGTTGAGCAATACGCAGAGAATTTCGGGAAAGGTTGCTAAAGTTATACATTCCTAAAAGAGAAAAAGAAAATAATAGTGACAGAAGTGATAATGGGTGATTGAATAGTTCTCAGAATTTCTATTATTATCGAACAGTACTTAGATAAATGATTCTTAACTGCGCTGCACCAAACACAACTAGGTTGTCATTTCAATTTGGAACCATCATTTTACACCGATCTTACTCAGTGTGTTTGATTATTTCATATTCGGCATCATTATTAAAGATTGAAGCCTGAGATATTATGATTTAATGTCATTCTAGTACATTTCCAAAGGTCATTCTAAAGCAGAACTATTCAGGTTTCTCTTACTCGGAAGTAAGATATGAAAAACTGGGCTTATGGTAATTTAATTTTTGTTACTCTAACTTTCTATAAGAAGTACATTTAAGTTAACCTGAGAATTACCACTTCCTAAGACATCTGCCCCAATCTTGGAACTAGAAAAGCAGATTTGGAGCGAATCTGGATCCGCCCTTTCTAACCGTCCTTCATGCTTGATTTGCAGCAGACACAAAGGTAGACTACACTCCAACCAGTCTTCGATAGTCAGCCATTCCTTGCTCGACATAACCTGCATAGAAAATATTCAATCTCAGCAAAAAGTTTGTGTGTATTTTCAGTAAGCCGTACCTGCCTTAGTATTTTAAGGGATCCTTCACAATTTCCTGGTTCCTCCAACAGGTCGAAATAATGCAGGATACTACGTAATTTGGCCTTTTGGGAATTTTTATGCAAGTGTTTAAAGAAGTGGCAGAAATTAAAATTCTGTAAGGTAGGATGGCTTTTCTCCGTTCGTTTTGGAAATGTTGAGAAGAAAGCGTTTGCCAGTAAAGATGATACAAAAGAGTATTCTAATTCTACGCAGTCAGCTAAAATTATAAACGTTGAGAGGACTGGTCTTAAGCAATTCTATTCTTTTACTGATATTTAACTTACGTTGTTGTTGTAAACTAAAATGTAATCCGTCTTTGGGTTTAAGTTGCTTCAGACTTAAACCGCGTTTTATAATACTCGGTAACGTCCTATTTAAAAACTTACTTCGTTCTTCACTCGTTAAATCGTTATCTAAAAATTCAATAAACCTATAAACTGCTCGGGGTCTGGAAGATCTTCGTCTGGATCTAAGCTGACGCTATAAAAATCGAAAACATTGCATTATGATCCATTATATTAATGTAGATTTTTTCAATTACTTGCACATATCATGGATTCTCTGCATTCCTTCGATTAATTCTATAGTATTCTTCGTTGTTGATAACTTATTGAGTATTTTTTGAACGGAGGACCACCAAGGCAATTCACACGGAAGCATTACTAGAGCCATTGTGCTATAACAAAAATTTAAGAGCAAATAGTATTTTAAGGTGAGTTTATGTAAATTTATTGATTGGATCAGGATTAATAAGTAAATGGATTGGATTCGATGGTGTCCAGTATGGCGAGAGTAAAAACTTCTAACGGATTATCGATAACTGCTTTTGATGCTGCTGTTTCAAAGAATCAATGACAGCCACATTTAAATTCTTACACATAATCATAATACGGTAATATATTTCGATGTGGAGTATTCTAAATTTTATATTGGTATTTGCTACAACAAAAATGTGTAATTATGCATTCGCAAAAACTCACTAGACGCATGAAGAAATACATAATTCCTGGAGTGCAGCCAAATTGCCCAGATATCAGTCTATCATATAATATTTACTATTTTACGATAATAAAGCCAAGAGAAGTTGGACTGTTCCACGAAAAATTTTAATGAGAATATCCGCGCACAAGCCTAAACTGATTATAAGCGATAAATTCAAAAGTAGAAATTTTTTGCCGGTGCTGTTTATATAAGTGCTAGTCATAGTTTATGATACCGGAATTTGTAAAAACAACGCGGCCACGTAAATTCATATCCTAGCCGGAGGTCTAAAATAATAAATTTTGTAAACTGCTTTGAAAATATCGATAGGTTACTAAAGAGTCCAAATTCTAATTTTAATCAAGCTCACAGGAATGTTACCGAATATTATGCATAGGACTTTGATAAACTGAAAATATATCTAAACGATCTCTTTGTCATTTGAAACATATTAAAATTTTTTAGATATAAGCTCGGCGAAGGAACTAGTTGGGAGCGATAACGATTTGAATGTAGAAATATGATGAACAATATCTTGATAAAATGGAAATGCGTTTAGAAGATTTTTGTAACTTAAGAGTAAAAGTACATTTTTTAATACAAACTCTATGAGTATAAACGATAATAATTTCGAATTCAAAGAATTCAATATATGTATGTGAAATCGTGATTTGGTGTGCGTACTTATGAGAATATTTGAAATTTGGAGTTGATATGTGAAATTTAGAGTTCTAGAGTTAAATGGAAAGGTTGATCCAATTTTAATCAATTTCTTAACAATCTCCAACGTGAGAAATATAAGCTTGCCCTATTTCTCAAGTTGTATTTTTTCTGATTTTTTATTTTTGCTTCTATTAATGTTTTTAAATTGTATGTCTCTTGTACTTCAGCTCTACAGGGGAATGCACTTTAACTGCATCACGTTTCCTTACAATGTGAGTGTTTAAATAATAATATATTAGTACAAGATTGAGAAGACGATCTAGAAAGCAGAGAGAGCCGCTTCTGAAAAAGTCTACATCGATTTTAATCAAAAGAAACTGAAGACCCCTATATAACAATTCAAAAAATTCTTTCGTAAAACAACTTTTCTAAAAATTTTGTAAAAATTGCACTGATACTTTTATTTAATCTTTGGGTGCATTTACCCCCGCGGAGTACGGACTTGAGAACGGACTCGATTTTCCTAGGATTTTCTTTCAGCATTTTTTCCGTTCGTTTCGGTCCTGGGGTTTGCGATACGTCTTGTAATTTTGCTTTCGTACCCCTTATGTATCTTTTCTTGTTAGGTTTCCTTTAGTTTGCCTCTTCTTTTCCTCCGTATACATTTTGTACATCCGTATTCTGCCTTCTTATTCTTTTCGTGTGTCCAAGCGATTTAGGTTGTGAAACAATCGCATCCAATTTCTGCCCTCTTATTGACTTTTATATATGTATTTAACTCTGAACCATATTTCTTTATTTTATGCGGTAACAGTCTATAATCGATTTTTTCTATCTGCTGCCTACCTTGCGGATTTCTTTGTGCTTGAAGTGGGTATTATGTATTTTCGGTTAATTCTGCTGAAATAGCTTATCCGCTCTCGGATTGTGTTTCTTTAACTTTTTATTAAATTTAATCCTCCCATTATGATTATCTTTTTCTATGTCTGTCGGTTTCCAATTGCAATTCATGGTAAAATTTATTTTTCCTCTTTCTTAGCATTTTCATTTGGTCGATATACTACGATTAATGTTGTCTCTTCTTCTGAATATTCTTTGTAGTAATATAAAATTCTTTCGCTAACTGGATTGCATTTTTACTACTCTAGCTTTTGCCTGATCATTTCATTTACTCTCACCCAATACATATATACATACATACATATATACATATGTTGGGCAGTAATGTTATTCCCTTTTCTTTCTTACTTGTTTCTTTTATATCCATTACATGCATGTCTTGTTTTCTTAGTTCTCATACTTTTTTTCTTTTTTCTTGTTAAAATCTTTATACACCAAGTGCTAAATCTCTAAATTTTATTGTAATCTTTTACCTTGATTTTTCGATCTATATTTTCTATATTTTATTTTCTATCTCAATAATTCTATTCGTTATCTTTCCTTTGTCTCCTCCATTACCTGAATTTCTTTCTGAGTTTAATTATGAATTAGTTTCCTGTGCCGGTATCTTTCGTCTTTTCTTTAAGGTTATTTAAGCATTGACCCAATTTTCATTCTTTCTTATTTATACTAATTTTCATATATCATCATGTGGTTGTCCTTGTTACTTTCTCATTTGCTGTTTTCCTTATTTCACTTTCTACTGGTGGCGGGGTTTTAATTGCACTACATAGTGATATTAAGTTTGAGCTTGTGGATGCATTCGCTCTGGCTAATATTGTTCCAATGATTGATATTGTCATCTGCAAATGTACTTTTTCTACTTATAAATTTTATACTGTTGGTTTGTATATTCCTACACGTGCTGGCGCGGAGGATTACATCTTGTTTTTTGAGGCATTGGAAGTTTTGCTCCTAGATTATCCTGTTTTAATAGTTGGTGATTTTGATACGCAGAATTATTCCTGTCCTGCTTCTGTTGATGCCAAGGTCAATGCAATTAACTGCCCTTCCTACTCGCTAAACTTATCTCAGCTTAATAATACTATTAATCATCAGTGAAAATTGTTAGATCTTCTTTTAATCAATATTACTCCTCAGATTGTCGTTGGCCATGAGCTGTGCTCAGCGGTACCTGAGGACCCATATCATCCAGCACACTATGTAACTCTAAAGCTCCCTCTGTTAACTCATTGCCTTTTCCTTCAAATAGTAACGTCCGCTACAACTTTCGCAAAGTTGATTACGTAGACTTATACAACTGCCTATTTTTGAGTGACTGGTACTGCTTGAATGACTGTAGTAATGTGGATGATTGTGTTGATTTGTTTTATGAAATCCTCTATAACATCCTAAATGAATTTGTTCCTCTCCACTCCGCCCCTCATCGTAGTGCATTTCCACCGTGGTTTACTAACAATAAGTGTATCACAGATAACCTTAAACTAAAGAGATATTACCATCGAAGGTGGAAATCCACTAACCTGGTGAAATTCTATGTTTGTTCATCTCAAGCAGGGGACTACGCGTATTCCATGGGTGATGCATTGTGAAGAGTTAATTTGCGACAAGCCTGAAGACATAGTTGGTGGCTTCGCCACTGTGTTTTCCCAAGTATATTCTTCTGTTGTGCTATCTGATATATGCGAGCAATTTGGTGTTGGGTCCTCCGTTACCGATACACTTGACATTTCCTATATAACTGAGAGCCAGATCTTGTGGAGCATTAATAAACTTGGTTCCAATCTGAATGCAGGCGATGACCAAATTCCGGCTCTACTTATGAGGGACTGTCGTATGGTATTCGTCAATCCATTGAGGATTATATTTAATTTGATTCTGATTTCTAAGAAAGGTGACAGAACTGACTTAAAGAATTATCGACCAATATCACTATACTGCACCTTTTCCAAGATATTCGAGCAGATACTCAAGAGTCTCACTTACGCGCATGTCAAATCAAAATTGTCACTTATTCAACATGGTTTCACACCTTGCAGATCGACCGTAACTAATTTAATATGCCTTACCCAGGAAATTAGCTCCGCTCTTGAAGTCTGTGGTCAGTTGGATGTGATATACACAGACTTTGCTAAAGCTTTTGATAGCATCGATCACCGTTTATTATTGGGTAAACTTAATTACTTTGGGATCAGTGATCGTTTACTTACGCTAATCCTTTCATATTTGACTAACAGGTATAATTATGTCCAGTATAATGGCTTTAGATCATCTGAGTTTCTGACTACATCCGGTGTCCCTCAGGGATGGAACTTGGGTCCGTTACTGTTTCTTTTATTTATTAATGACCTCTTCAACTTATTAACGTGTCCGGCATTAGCTTACGCTGACGATTTGAAGATATTCTGTCGTGTTGAAAGCCTTGAGCATACATGTGTACTTCAGGAAAATCTCGAGATTGTATGAGACTGGTGTCTGAGGAATCATATAAAACTGAATATTGAGAAATGCAGCGTAGTCATATACACTCGTAGAACTACACTGAATTTTGGGTACAATGTAAATGGTCAAACATTATCGACGAAGCAAACTATCAGAGATCTTGGAGTGCTATTTGATAGCCAACTCACTTTCGTCGAACACATTACCGAAACTTGTCGATCCGCTTCGGCCACCCTTGGTTTTATTCTGCGAAATTCTAAATATTTTAATGATCCTTGCACCACCAAATATTTGTACTGTTCATTAGTTCGCAGTAGATTGGAGTATGCGTCTGTTGTATGGCATCCGAACTACACCTGTCACAAACTCAAATTAGAATGCATTCAGTGTGGTCTGCTTAAATATCTGATCTTAATTGTGATCACGTCTTCCTCTTAGGGGTTCATAGATTGGAACTGTTTGACAGGCGCAGAGAAATAGCAATTGTCAATTTTCTCCATGGGTTATTGCGTGGCACAATCGACTGTTCCATGTTCTTGGAATTAATTTCAATCAACGTTCCTCGCTTTTCATCTCGGCACTGCACAACCTTCGTCGCCCCTAGGTGTAGAACCAATTGCATGGTCAGAAGCCCCCGTATCAGATGTGCAAACTCGCTGATGTGTATTGTACAGACATTTTTTCTATTATAAAGTCAATTATGCATTATCTTTTTTTCTTTTTCTCTTTTTGCGATTTTCATTTTTATTTTTCTTTGTTGAATATCTTATGTTTATTTTATTTTATAATAATGTACCTATTATTTATTTTTATTATATTCTGAAGTGTACACGACCTATGTATGTATATGAATGCCTGTTGGGCATAATAAAGATATTTATTTTATTTATTCATTTATTTATTTTCACCCTGAATTTGTCGTTCTTTACCTATCTTATTTGGATATGTATACATTTTATACTCTTTGATATCCTGAGGTTTCTTCTTGTTAAGTATAGTTTACTTTGACATGTCTTCCATATCATTTCCTTAAGTTTGTTCTCCAGTTTTTTTCACTGCGTTTGTGGTTGTGTTTACTTCTAGCTGTTTTGATATAAAATGTTCATTCTTTGATCGCTTTTTATCATTACAATTTACTGGTACGCCTTTAATAATGAAGTTTTCTTTTTCTTGATCAAGTTTGATATAATGAGAAAATTAAATTATTATGTTGAGAGAGGGTGGTTGTCCAAGAGGAATACTTATATGTAATGTTACCTAAGTTATCTAAAAGCTGGTAACGAGATTTTCATAGAGTACTACAAAAGCAATTTAAAGACTTCTTATGCATGAGACAAATTACGTATTTACATAAAACTAACAGACAATTCAACATTTGATTGCGGATAATTACCAGAGCTAGATTAGACCTTTAAATGTTCATCCTCAAAGCAAGCTGCTGTATGACAATATCAGTGGTGTGCTATGTGTTTGATCAATTGTTAAGGAACAAAAATAACTGTTTAAACAAGTTGAGCGCCCTTGATAACTGATGAAGCCGCTCTTTTCTAAGAATGGAAATTTTTTGTCTAGTTCTGAGAATACTGCATCCCCAAATTTTGAATTACTTGTATTAGACGTTTCGCTCATGTTGCTAATATCTTCCTGTGAAGTGATTAAAGTGAAACTTCTAACACGAGCATTAAAAATCAGTATGCACATTACTCTTGAAGAAGATGGTACCATGATAAGTGAAACCTTCAGCATTCGACCAGCTATTACATTATCTTCAGAATACTTCTACATATGTTTAGCGTAGGTCATGACACCTTTTATTTAATTATTAAACTGTAGCTTTATTGGGCGCTAAGATTATGTTATAGGCATCTCGGTTACGTGTTCAAGGATGATGATTAGATTGGAAAGAAGTAACAGTACTTCTTAACTCTTTCCAATCCAATCATTATCCTATTATATATGGTTAATTATTATGTAGCTACCATATCAAAACAACGTGTAGTAACATCTCCACTAACAATAACTCAATTAAGGGTAGGGGGTAGGGAAATACACTGTGTTTCTTTTAATTATCTTCTTACCATAAGAAACATGGCTTCTCTCATTTTCTGTCTTTAACTAACTAATTTATGACTTAATGATAATGATTAGAGCCATTTTCTATTGCTTCGAATTACCTTCAAGCCCAAGAATGACATTTGAAAATCAGTTGCAATACCGAGCTTCATTACGCCTTAGTCACATCTTTTTGAGACTTGTCTAACAACGCATCTTATAAATAAATTAGAGCGTTTTAGGGAGTCATGTAGGTTTTTTCTCGAAGTACCTATTATTTTGGCTCTCGTAAATAGTTTCTGTTTTACCACTGATAATAATTTTATGTATTGTCCAGCGGTCCTAAGTTATTCTAAGGAATTCTTTCAATCTCTGAGGGGAATCGTCTAACTACCTTCTTCCTCTCGGCCAACCGGTTGCAGTTTCATTTTACAGTTCCATGTGGTTCGCAAATAAAATATTTTAAAATGATTAGTCAGATGGTTTAGGCATACACAAATCTTAAAAATTTACGAAAGCCCTTAAGCATAATCGTTAATAATGTAATCACACTTTAATATCGGTTAGCGTACATCTCTCATTAATATAATTTCTTTTTTAATTTTCTTTTCACTGTTTATTTGTAGTTACAGAAGCATTTTTCGGGAACAAAATTTGTGAAAGTCTTTAAAGAGATTCTTGTAAGGATGTTCAATTCGGTGAAATACATACTATCTACAGGATTCTTTTGCAATATATAAAATTTCTCAAACTCGTTGCGTAAGTAAGAAGCAAGTCAAATTCTTCTATAGTGAAGAAGGACCCAATGGCAGGTAGTATTGTAATTTTGGCAATCGTTGAAATATGCAGCAATTCAGATTATAGCACCAAATGTAATAAAATAAATCTGGACTTAGACTTTTTCTTTTGAAATATTGTTATATTGATAGTGATTGCAAAAACGTGGTGTTGCATTGTATTGCGGACCCAACATGATATTGGTAAACTCCTTCCCAAACAATTATCTAATTAAATCATCCGATGTGTGACTGGATTTAATTAGAGTGACGTAAGAAGTTTACCGATGTGACATAGTATCTGTAATATTATTAGTATACCAATACGACAAAATTTGCATTGCCTCTTTGCTGTGCTTGCATTAAGCGAGTATCCATTCTCAACTCTTATTGTTAGTCCGTAAACACGTGTGTATTGTTTATAAAAGGTGCTGCATAAATATATCATCTATCAAATGATTTTCATTCGTTTCCATGTTGAACTTCCTGCAATATGAATCATTTCTGCCATAATGCCGAGAATGCATTTTTCAGTTACCTCCAATCTAAATAAATATGTAAAGGAGTTTGAAAGAGACTTTGTTTCTAGTGATGGTTCTGTGCTTTTTGATAATCTGTGAGAAATCAGTGAATTTTGAAAAAAAAAGTATTTTGTTACTTAACACACTGAATAACCTTACCATAAAAAAGCAGTCGAACAGAAAGGTCCCATTACTAAAAACGTCTATGTCAACATCATATCAACAATCTAAATTTTCGCTGGTCGTATATAAAACATTTGTGGAATTTAGTTATGAAAATTACAAAATCCGTCAAAGAAATTTTACCGAATGATCAACGCTGACGAAAAATTTGCTTAATAGTGTTATCAATCCCATGGATGAAACTCAAGGAACCATGAAAGACAAGGTTTCATTTGCAGGAAAATAAGTTTAAAATTGCAAAATTTAGCTTTCTAGTGTCATTGTACTTGTTTGATCTTTAGATCTTGTTTTCTTGAATGACTATTTTCAAAATTTTTAATGCCTTTTTGCCTGTTTATGTTAATGATTTTTAGTGCCTAAAAATTTAGTTGTAAGTAACTTAGAAAATGACCAGTAAATTAGTTCACTATTTATTGATTTTGAACATTTTTAGTCAGGAATATTATGATGGTGCTTTTACGGACATTATCATCATCAATCTCTTTTTTTTTAATATGCTTTTCCTTTCCTTTCCTTTACACGCTGATATGTCACAGTTTGGAGTGCCACTCACTTCAATATTTGTTTTTCTTTCACATTATTCTGCCAAGTGCACTCTAGTCATTTTTTAACAGTTCTTTACTCTTTGTTTTCCTATTCTTTATCACATCCTTTCTTTCTTGCTACTGCAGTATTACCCTTGCTTATGGTCCTTTTAACTGACTTGCTTGGACCCATTCTTTTAACGTAATACAATTTAGGTTGTTTGTGTTTGGTGTACGGTTTATGTCTTTTTGGTTTGTTCGTGAGTTTGCATTTGGTTGTATAGCTATTTCTCATGTATGTTCTCGGTTGGACTAATTTTCATTCCGTCTTCGCATTATCTATGTTTTGCCTGTTTCCCAAAAGATTAAATAACAAGAATGTGCGGCTGTGGAAATGATGGAGTGACAATTATTGAGTGTGATAAGTGAGGTTGAACCACAACCACTAGAAAAAGATTGTATTCTACGAAAATTGCATGGAAGTAGATCAAAAGCATTTCAAGTGAATGTATAATATATGTATGAATCAAGTCAAGAATATTTCTATATTTACACTATCCAATTTTAACTATTGCTTAAACAGATTGAAACCTGTAAATATGAAAATGGATATAATATAAGTAATGAAGTTCGTGCAAAAGCAGTATTTCTCCATTCATACAAACCGTGTATACAGACATATTACAGAATCAAGACCCGGCTAGACGTCGTCAAAACATTTTAGGGCAGCATTCCAATTTGCAGCGGTTTCGCACTCGTTGCAACAATAACAAACTGGCCAAATATTTAGTATACACTTACGCATTTGTGTATTGTAACAACGGTATGTATGTAGTAGCATTTTGTGACTGTCTACAAACGTATTTATATACAAGAGAGCCATGTGTACAAGCTCTGGAAGCATATAAAAACAAACTCATGTGCGCCGGGTTCGAAAGCAGCGCCACCTAAACTAGTATCGATCCACCGTCCATCCCCAAAACACCCAAATATAAGCACGATCATTAACTCCAAACCACAACAAAATTTAAGCCATTCAATATAATTTGCCAAAGGCGTACTTACCCTGGATTTAAATATAAAATATTTATGTATATATTTGTACGTGTAGTATAGGGGCACTGGTTAGCACACGGACCTGACTAATTATAAATTCACTCTATTTTTAGAAACTATTATGTAGTAGTAGTGTAAATGTAGAATGTAGCTGATCTAGCTCCACGCACTATGCACTCGAAAATCGAACGTATTATGTATTTCTATTCCGCCGTCATCCACAGCAACAGCAGAAACGGGGAAAGGTACGCGAACACATTTTCTCTTACGCTTTTTATCGACTTGTAATAATTTTAACATCGCTAGAAATCTTCATGAAATCGAGTTTGATATGTGCAAATTCGGTATTTTCAGTTAGAAAAATCGCGCGCGATTTTCTACTACTCTCGAAACACTACCTGCTCATGATGGTGGAGGCTTTGCGCCTTCTAAACGGATGGCGTTCGCTGAACGTCGCGGCGTTAGTAATCGAGAGAGATAGAAACGCAGAGTCTATAAATATCAACTGAATAGAGTGAGTAAACTGCGATTCGATGTCCGCCGTCGACGTCTAGCGTCGGTGGTAAAGGGGAAAGTTTATTTCATTGGAAGATCGGGAAGAAATAAACACAAGTATGACGCAACACCATTGTAGCTCTGTAAGGAATTTATATATACTCTTGTTACGTTATGGTTGTGTTTAGATATTTATTTTTGGGGTAAAAGAATACTTCGTGAAAGGTCAGTACGTCATCGCAAATCGTCTGTAAGCGGCTATTTCACGTTAATGGCGTCGTATCTCCTTTTCGAATAATTCTTCTGTTCTACTAAAAACTCGTGCAAGATGGCACACATTACAACTGACAAGTAGACGGGCCAATACATGGTATGATGAGTCTTCTGTCCTTTTCAGAATGTAATATTATATTACAGAGGACAAAGGATAGATGACTCATCATACCGCATAATTGCCCAGTTTACTAACAAGTGCCGCATTGCTAAATTACTCATTATAATAAAACTCTCAACAGCGAACGAGAGGATATTTGATTCTTAAGCCTATAATTCTAGGGGACAAATTCATACACTTTATTAATTTTATATTTTCGGATTAAATTTTGTGCCCTGTGCCGCTCATTTGCCTTGCTACACTTCATACATTTACCGCAGGGGCAACGGCCTACGTATTCCTCAAATCTTGTAGCTATAACGCGTTTTGATTGTCCTATATTGGAGTTACTATTTTTGTTATACACTGTTTTATCATTCGGGTTACCTAAACAAGTATCTTTCGATGTACCACACACTTACAATTTTTGTTTGGGATTATCTAGAATTATTCTAGTTTGCATGATTAGAATTAAGACACGAGTCTTTAAATATAATTAACAATTATATAGTGAGTAGTTTTATTGCTACCGTAAATAACACTACACTACAGTCCTTGCAATCGCTAACGCAAGAACAACACGTTCGAAATCTTGATCCTGAAGAATTACTGGCTGTACAGAAAGCGAAACATCTAATGTAGAGAAAATGTGTGAAAATCTATAAATCTATCCTATTAGCAAATAAGCAATAAGACAAATAGCAAGGACAATGAGAGAAGAAGGAAAATCCGTTAAGATGGGATATATGAGGTTGATAGTTGATGGAAAGGAGATGTTATGGAATGAAAGAGAGTAAAGAATAACAGGAAGACCTACAAAAAACTAGCAAATAAAAAATGTGAACGGAAGGAGACGGTTTTGATTTGGCAAGGAAATGGACATGAGCCGGCAAGTCAAATAGGTATTGAAGTTCAAGAAACGAATAACAAATTTGAGAGGAATCGTATGAGTAATATGAGGAAAATAGTCAGAAATACAAAACTCAGAGTTAGTACGTGGAACGTAAGAACCATGTTAGTAGTAGGAAAAATGCAAGAAGTAGCAAAAGAACTGGAAAGATATAGAATAGACATAGCCGCAATACAAGAGGTGCGATGGGAGGGACAAGGAAGATTAGATAAGGAGAGCTTTACAATATTATATTCAGGAGATGAAAAGCAAGGCCATAAGGGAGTAGCATTTATGATACTGGGAAAACTAAGACAAAAGGTAATGGAATTCAAACCAATAAATGAAAACCTAGCGTTGTATCTAGTCTAGTGTAAACTAGACTAGATACACAGCCACTTAAATTGTCATTGCTGAATGTATACGCACCGACTGAACCCGCAGACGAGGAAGTAAAGGTTAAGTTTTACGAAAGGGTGGAGGAGGAAATTGAAAAAATACCGAAAGAAGATACTGTTATTGTCTTAGGCGATTTTAATGCACAGATAGGAAAAGAGGAATATATCAAACAAGTAGCAGGAAAGCATACAATACACAATAAGACTGAAGAATGATAACGGACATCGATTGTGCAATCTAGCGGAAAGAGCAAATTTGGTCATTAGTAGTACTAAACACGAACATAAAAAAGTGCATAAAATAACATGGATTTCACCAGATCAGAAAACTCAAACGCAAATAGACCATGTATTGGTTAACAAAAGGAAACAGTCGTCCATATTAGATGTAAGAACATATAGAGGAGATTGTGCGGACTCGGATCATTTTATGGTGACAGCGACAGTAAAATTAAAAATAAAAGGAAGAATGAATATGAAAAGGAGGGAAAATAAATGGAATATAGAGGAATTAAATAGCGAGAGAACGAGGGAAAAGTACAAACTCGAAATAGAGAGACAGTTAAGGGAGAGCAGTGATGGGAATGATTTAGAAACAAGATGGAATACTATTAAGGAATGTATCAATAAAGCAGCAGAAAAGTGTGTTGGAAAAAAGGAAAGAAAAAACGCAATGAATGGTATAATGAATCGTGTCAGAAAAAGCTAATAGCAAAGGTGGAAATGAGAAACAAATGGATAAGATCGAGAAGAAATGAGGACAGAGAAGAATATGAAAACGCGAGAAAAGATTGTAAAAAACAATGCGAAAATGTAAGAGGGAATGGATAGAAAACGAGATGAAAAGTATAGAGGAAGAAAATGGGAAAACAAATACTAAAAGGTATTATCAAAAATCAACGAACACAACAAACCATATAAACATAGAATGAGTGGCATAACGGATAGTGGAGGCAGGGTAGTCGAAGGTGAGGAGCAATATAAAGAAGTATGGGTAGAGCATTTCAAAGGCCTGCTTACAGATAGCCAATATAATGAAGAACCATTTGAGGAGGAGGATGATGAAATTGTAGTGCAAGAGCCAACACTGAAAGAAGTGAAAGAAATTATAAAAGCTAGTAGAAATGGAAAAGCACCAGGAAAAGATGGTATAAATAACGAATTATTCAAATGCGGGGGAGGAGGGGGGCTGCAAGAATACATATACGAATTGATACGGAAAGTATGGAATGAAGAAACGATGTCAAAAGAATGGGAATCGGGGCAAATAGTGACATTACACAAGAAAGGAGACCAACGAAGTTGCTAAAACTATAGAGGAATCACGCTTTTAAGCACAACATATAAAATCCTATCATCAATAATACAGAGAAGATTAGCAAGTACAATGGAAAACTTTACGGGGCAATATCAATATGGTTTCAGAAGCGGAAAGTCCACTACGGATGCGGTGCATAACATAAAACAAATACTGGAAAAGGCATACCAATACAATATGGAATTGGAATTCTTGTTTATAGACTTTCAGCAAGTATTTGACAGTGTTAGAAGGAGAGAGCTTATCTCGGCAATGAGAGAACTCAATGTGCCAGCGAAACTAAGAAGACTTATAGTAATGACATTAAAAACAACAAAGGTTAGTGTGAAAACATCGAAAGGAGAAACGAACGAATTCGAAACAAATAAGGATGTTAGGCAGGGTGACTCACTATCTGCGACGTTATTCAATTTAGTATTGGAACATGTGACAAAAAATATAAACAAAGGCACATTGAGAACAAGAGGAAGCCAAATAGTAGCATATGCGGATGACGTAGTGGTCATAACGAAAAGAAGAAAGATAATGGTTAAAATACTGCAAGAAATAATTAAAGAAGGGGAGAAGCTGGGTCTGAAAATCAATGAAACAAAAACGAAATTAATGAGAATTGGAAAAAGGGCAAAGAAAACAAAAAATTTAAAGTAGAAAACCTTACATTTGAAGAGGTTGATATATTCAAATACCTGGGTATTATGGTATCAAATGATGGAAGTAGAGAAGCCGAAATAAAAGAAAAATTATGGCAACAAACAGAGCCTTTTATGCCAACAGGAAATTGTTAAAAAACGTAAATCTCTCTAAAAAAAAATTAAATAAAAATATACAACACAATAATAAGGCCGGTGCTTATGTATTCAGCGGAAACGATGACAATGACTAAGAGAGATGAAGAAAATCTAAGAATACTCAAGCGGAAAATATTAAGAACCATAATGGGGCCAATTAAACTAACAGATAATGAATTCAGAATAAGAACGAATGAAGAACTATAAGAAGAAATTGGGGGAGAAGATGTGGTAAAAAAAAATAAAGCGGCAAAGAATAAAATGGTTGGGGCATGTATGGAGGGCAGGGGAGGAATCCATAATCAGGATGTTGCTGGAATGGAAGCCGGGGGTAAGATGAGAAGAGGAAGACCGAGGTCCAGATGGCTGGAAGAGGTGTTGGAGGATCTAAGGGGAGCAGGCGTTAACAACTGGCAGAAAAAAACGACGGATAGAAGAATCTGGAAAGAAATAAGCCAGAAGATATGAAAACATAGGATGGGGACCGATCCACCCCGGAAAGTATGGATTTAGAAAGCTTTTAAAACGGTGAAGCCCCGATGGGGTGTTTTAACCACTGTATATATATATATATATATATATATATATATATATATATATATATATATATATATTAGCAAATAGATCCGATTTTGAAATATCATTTTCCATTCACAATTTTAGGTTCAAAATTAGAAAATTGTATTAAAATTAATTTGGCTTTTGTGTTTAAATCTCAAAAGTAAATAGCTACACGTTTATTTATTTTTTTTTCTTTTTGTGTAGCAGTTTTGAAGGAAGCTTAAGAATTTTTACTTTTGAAACTGTTTTACCTGCACTTGCAAGCCAGGAGTTTTGTGTTTCATCTCACGCATGATACTAGTATGACTTACCTTTCCTTTTTCAAGAAATTTAACAAATAAGCTCTTGAAAATTTGCAAAAGAATTAGTGGATTTTTACTTAACTCAAACCAGCAATTATAAAAATTTAGGATACAATTTCTGTGTCAAAATGTATAAAATTTGGGTTGTTTCAACTCTAGGACGCCTAGATGACCTTGTTAAAGGTTTGAATTATTTTTTATATAATCCCCTAGGAATATGCGTCATAGTGGTATAATTATTGAACTCTTTCTTTAATCAGCTGCAGCCCGCGATATGTTTGACTTTTGTTCTAGAAAGTAATTTCCGGTATTCTACACGCTCAGGAAAAGATCACCCAAATCATCATGTCATTGAATTTGTAATTAATGTTTTTGTAAGTGTGTAGAAAACCTCTTTGAATTGTGCTTCAAATTAATATAACAAATAAGTGTAATTAGAATACTACTTTCACCATTCGCAGATGCGTTATACCGCTCGTCAGTGGAACTTTGTGAGAAGTAGTTTTCACTTCCAGATAAGCACTATATATGCTAGTACGTTTTGATGTTTGTACATGTGAGAATTCAATTAAGAAATTCCGTCAATATGTACTTGCACACTGACGAGCGGTATAACCGCGAAACGGTTCTGCGAATGGTCAAAGTAGTTTTCTAATTACACATTTTTCCACGGTGGGTTAGCAGAGAAGTGCAGCTGCAGCTACTAAAGGAGTTTGTGGTTGTTAGTTGGCCACTCCTATAGAATTAAATAGCTGCAACAATACGTATTTAAGTAGATATTGCGAGAATTTCTCAACTCATATGTACAAACAATATAACAATAAAACCGAAAATAATCCTAAACAAAATTTAGATAACTATCCCTACACAAAACAACATTTCCATTAGGAATCGAATGGAATAAGAACAAACACGCATCTCTAATGGCTTACGCTAGAGCAGCATAATATTGATACGTTCAGATCAATTAAACTATACCTAATGGTGTTTGTACATGATTACTGGGTGCATAAGAAAACCACCGGAGTAAAATAACTTCAAAACTCGAACACGAATTTTTCGTCGAATCATCAACATTTTCCTTAAAATCGCATCTTCAAACCCTTCTCATAGCTTTATTTACGCCTTGATCATGATCGAGTAGATCTTTCTTCAAGCAGATGTTGGCTAAGCTAACCAATTTCTACTCAATGAATTAGTGTAACATATAAAAATCTCAAAAGCATCATAGGTAAAAAAGGAAGTTTACTATCAGTTACTTAATTACTTACAATAGAAGATGTTTTCTGTTGGAAATTCACTTTCGGAATGTTTCACTACTGTATGAATCCAATAAATATATCAGCTTATAATAATTGATATCATGTTAGCAATACTAGTGCCTTGCTAAACCAACTGGTGTGACTATTTCGGTTTGTAATTTATCACTAATGTGTCACTCAACTCTTCATTTTGTCATAAAATTAGATGCAGCGAACAGGCAAACCGAAGTTATCCAATATATCAATTTACAAAAGGATCAAGTCAGATTAGAATTGAACATATGTATGTATACGATAGATAACAGCTGGAATTAGGCATAAATTAATTTTTGGCTAAAAAATAATATCTTTTCAGTTTATCCGCTGTAATATTAGCTACCACGGTATACTCTTTATTAATACGTAGAGTTGACCAACACGAGACGAATGCATGAACATCATAAAAGGATCACGGTGAGCTTGCATTGCTAATATCAACTTTCACCAAAACATTACAAACAACAGCTACTATTACCTAATAATCGGTCATAAAGATTTATCTCTATGTATAAAAAGAATGTTCGACATCAACCGAGGTAAGATGCGCAAATTTTAAATATGGAACCACACTAAAAGTTCGATGTAATCAAGATTTTTCAGCACAACTGAACGTAATTTTCAGGAATTTGTTGATCTGTAGATCAATCAGTTGATTTTGAATGATGAATGTCACTGACTGTTTCACTGACGAAGAGGTGTCCTGCAAGCTCTTAATGCTGTTCTGTTCTAATGGTTGTATTGTACTAGAGTAGTTTCGCGGGTGTTGCTCCGTGCGTTGTTTTGGTTCTCAGAAGAATTGATTCTTCGACGTTTCGATAACATGTCTCGTCTTCATCTGAACCTTGCTGGCGTATATCTACCGCACGACAACTTTCTGTAAGTGTGGAATAGAAGATACATGTTTTTCACGTAACATTGGTAAGTTTACGAAATGCAAAACACACAACACGAAAGCTTGTAACAGTTAGAATAGAAAGCGACATACCGACAGCATATATGCTATGCGCCGCCACTCGAAGCCCGTATGGGAAAGTAATAGATGGTATTGAAGCGATTTTGGCGAATTATATTAATAAGACAAAAAAGAGGATTAACGTGGTGAACATTTATTAGTCTCACTAACAAATACTAAACATAAATAAAATATTTATAAAATATATAAAAATTCTTAACATTGACCTGTATATGGAATTGGTACGGATGATACACCAAACGGTACATTTAATCTAATAAATAGGCGCATTTCTCCACGGCTACTGCAACCTACAGCCTGAAAATTTGAATAAATACCGGCGCAGTATGACGAATGTTCAATTTCTTTTGTCACCGTCAACCCGTCTTACTGCTAATTTGAATGTAGGTGGCCTCATTTAATAAACAATAATTACGGCCGCGAATGTAAAATTTTCCATAATATGTCGCAAGATGACGTACACACGTGCATGATTAAAGAGGTACTGTAAAAATTATCTCCGGACAAGTTTATTTTAGCCGTAAGTATTTAAAAAAGGAAGTACTGTTATTATTGTAAATTATCACTATAATTCTTTTAGATAAACAGCAAAGTTTAAATTATTCTGACTTAAAGTATTTTGTCATTAAGAAGTTAGGCGACGAATATTACTAAACTTAGTATAGCAAATAATATATAATGGGCATTAAATCGATTGGAATTGTTCAGTAAACACATTCTTCTCACTTTTATGAAATCCAACTGCAGTCTTCTGAGTAAATTATGCACTCCTGATATATCTTCTCTGCTTAGTTTAAACGATCGGGATAGTAAAGCTGTAAACAATTTATTTTCTGGCCAAATGACGCAAAACGTTAGGACTAAATGGTTCCCGACCGCCTTTAGGACTTGAATATTTCCGACGAGGGTCGGTGCCATCGTTGATGTATTGTATTCTGCGTCTAAAAATGTAAAAAGGTAAACTTCTTTAATGTGATTTTATGATTTATGATGTGTTCCTGATTTAATTTTAGTCGAAGGATTTGTTGATTCTTCACTGAAATATTGTTGGGTCGAATTCAGTTCAGTAACTGAATTTTTATTGTTTCGATATTTAACGATAAGGAAAGGTGATTTGAGATTTTAACTTGGTGTACTGATATCTTAAAGGGAAAGAAATAGAAGTGGTACGTTATCTACAATACGCAGGTTAACTGTGGAGGTGTTGCAGCAAGCAGAATTAAAATCGGGAATGGAGATACTGGCCGGTGAGAAGAAGAATACAACTTTGATAAACACAAAGATAGAAGCCGAATCCCCTATATACGATATCTACGTTACCAATAGACCTTTTAGGGTGATTATACCTAATTGAGATGCGAAGTTGGAATTGCGGAAGTTACTGAAGGATAAAGGAAGAGTCTGGTTCACAGACGGATGAAAGATGGAAACCGGAACTGGAATGGGCAGGAACAGCGTATACGACTGGATTCCAACCCGAGATAACTACCGTATGTGCAAACCATGATACAGATGTGCCATCAAAACAAAAAAGTCGATATCACGACGGATGGCCAACCAGCAAAACACGATAAGCCACGAAGACAGTGGACACGTCACCGTAACAGATATCGCCACACCATAGGAACAGTGGAAAACCCTATCTGCAGAGTCTGTTATAAGGAACAGGAAACGTCCGTTAATTTTAATGGAGGGAGGACGGAAATTGTTGAAGTTGGGGACTATAATTTGAAAGATTTAGTGTTTCATCGAATGGGGAAGTTAAAACGATGAATTAGGGGGTTTGAATGGTAGTTCTTGATTTACTATTTATTAGGGAAAAAAGAAATTGTTGGATGGAGAGATTTGAATTTCAAATTTCAAGAAATTCCAAAGTCCAGAAGAACTGAAGTTGTTGGACCACCACGCCCGAATCTTCCCTCAAAGAAATACACGAAATACTTGTATTAGGAGATTAAAATTAGTACTTGCTCATCCAATATTTGAGAATTAAGAAAGCAAAATTTAAAAATTTGGATGTAGCTTTCGAACAAATATGAAAGAACAAAAGAAACGAAACCATTGGATTACAATATCCTAATTTGAAGCCACTGAATTGTTTTATAATTTCGTATGTAATATTTAGTAAAATCTATAACTTTGGATTGATAACCACTCATCCAATATTTGAGAGTAGAAAAGATGATTATAAAGGGCTTAGAATTTGTTGCTACTCGTATTCAATCTATGGAACTGCAAGAAAGAGATATGCCAGATGTAGATGTGCAAATGTGAAACAACTCGAGTAAAGAAAAACTTGAATTCTTGAAGAAGAAATTTGCATTTAGAAAAGATCAGATTAGGTACATTTAACAGAAAAATTAAATCAGGAAGTTCAAACTTACACTTATTCGTCCCATATTTGGAAATAGAAAAGTAAAAGCGTGAAATTAGAATGTACGTACCTCTCGATACAGAAGCTGCGAAATAAAGTTATTACTGAAAAGGCTTTGCTATAACTTTCGATATAATTTCCAATAGGGTTAAAATACTAGTATTTGTAGTCCATAGTATAATGTTTAAAAATCAAAAAATAGAAAGTATTTTGGAACTAAAAACTAGTACTGTTGGACTACAAAATCTGAATTCGCTGTTACTGATTCATAGAGTTGCTCAATTTGCGCCAATAATACTCCAACTATCTGAAACGACTGTACTAGAATAGCGACATTGCGCTATACGAATACATAATACATAATAGTTTCAATCTATAGTATGTGGCCATCTGTATTCGTATAGCCCAATGTTGCTAGTCTAGTACAGTCGCTTAAGATAGTGTAGTGCTATTGATGCTAATTGACCAACTCTACTGATTAATTGAATTATTAACATAAAAATAAATTAAGTTATTGGCATAGGCCAATTTGCAAGTACTGTCCCAAAAATTAATAGTACAGAAACTAGAAACATTAGATGCAATCATCGAACATACATCGAATATCGAATATACGTATATACGGATTATAAGATTTACATTTCTAGTTATTGTTTGGTAGAAAGATTCGAAATATTGGATTAGGGCATTTGGATTTGTGACTACAGTTAATATGAACGAAACCCATAAAGTGGGGTTTCGAATTTGCAGCTTCTGATCGACATTTAACCCTTTGCACTCCGTTGTCGTCGATAATGCGACATTACAAATATGTATATAACACAGTAAATCTATTGTCGCTGCTATGCCAATATGAGTGTTTGGTTACGTTATCGCTTTAAAAGAAACTAATGAGTGTGTTTATCTTAACGTGTTTACAAATATCGTTTGTTTTGGTTCTGAATAAGCATTGTTTTGAGTTTTGATAGTAGAATGTAATCCACTAGAAAGACAAAAAATACTATGTAGCATAAATATATATACAATCTACTACACCTACTTCCAAATGGACTACAACGCTTAAAACTTTAGCTTGTTAGCCCTTCTGCAGTAAACATCAAAGGTGATAATTATGAAGAGAATTGGGAAATAAACGATGTGGAAGATGAACTTGGTTTTGTTTTGCACGGAGACAATTTAAGCGAAATATGATGGTGATATAGAATATAATTCGGGAACAGACAGTGACAATAGTGATAATAAGAGTGCTGAAAAACGAATGATTCAAATTATTGAATCTGATCCTGAAGATGAGGAAGTTGCACCTGTAGACAATAATGCATGGATCGACATTACAGGAAGTGACATTTCGTTGCAGAATGTGAACTTTTGAACGGGTCAAAAAGTAGCGGGGCTACAGATTTCCATTATCGAGGAAACTATCCAATTTTTCAAATTGTATTGTGGACGAAATTATAGCGCAAACCAACAACTATGTTAAAAACAAATTGAGGGCTAAAACTCTTGGCAAGAATTCTATATAGCAAACATGATGAGTATAAATAAGGAAGAATTATATGCTTTTCTCGGAGTCATCCTGAGTATGGGTACGATGCCTTTATCAAATATGCAGGAATATTGATTAACCAAAGATAATAGTGAATAGCATTGTTTTCTAACCTGTTTACTAGAAGACGCTTCAATCAAATATTTAATAATAATAATAAATGCCTTTATTGCAGCATAAATAGAGAGAGAAAAAAAGAAAAATACATTCTATATATGCAAATAAAAATAAATATGTAATGTACAAAATTAATTTTGGACGTCGAATTTGAAAACAATAGCTCCTCGGAAGACACACATTACAACACGAACTCAACGGGTTAGTAATTTTCTGGAGTATATCAATTCAAAATTTTCCGAGTATTTCATACTAGGGAAAACATATGTATAGACGAATCAATTATTAAATGTAAAGGAAATATTTGTTGGGGGCATCAGAATTTGTTTTAGCGGATTCTGAAACTGGATATGTCTACAATATTCTTCCTTATTACGACAGCATTATTTCTGATAAGCTTATGAAACCGAAATTACCCGAAAGCACTAGAATTCCTCTGCATTTATATGAAAAATTGTTGACATACCAGATGTACAAGGTTACCATATTTCTACAGATAGATACTACACTAGCATACCATTGACAGAAGAATTGATGAAAATGAAATGTCATTTAAGACGGACATTAAAAATCAAAATAAAGGGAAAACCTGATTCAGTAAAGAAACCTACATTTTCCGATAATAAATCTGTTGCTTATAAAAGAGGACAGAAGATGTTATTCACCTGGAAAGACAAAAGAGTAGTTACGCTATTGAGCGCTAGTGACAGCGCTCGATTTGTAACAAAAGAAGATTTATAAGAAGAGGTGAACAGCAAACTGTAGAAACAGCAAAAGTTATTGTTAGTTACCCGGTTTCAATGGGGAGTGTTGACCGAGCTGACCAATACGCTGCAAGTTTTTGTTTTTTAAGAAAAAAGAGAAATATTTGTTTTGGAGTATGGAAGGATGTGCTGTAAATTAATACATCTTATAGAAAAGTGTGAAAAAGAACAAAAAATAACAACCACTGTCACATTTGAAGTATATCAAGCGATTAGTTGATCAACTAGTAGGTAACGTCCGCGAAGAGCGAATAAGACCCTCAACTTCAACGTCTGAGACCAGACTTGATAAAAAGTTGCATATAAAGGAAATGAAACGAGATTGTGTACTATGCTCTAAAAGACAGGAAAAAGGACAAAACTTGTAACTAGCGAATATTGTGACGCATGCATATGGGTGATTGTTTTCAAAAATATCATATTCTGAGAAATTATAAGAAATAAAATTTTTATTTCATTGAAGATTTATAAATTGTAACTTGTTTTATATAATGTAACTAAAGAATAAAATTTAGTTTTATTGCAGGAACCGTATTTTTTATTTCATATATTTATGTATACACTTGTAACTAATGTAGTGCTGGAGTTGTGGGTGTAGTATACTAGTTACTAGGCTCGAGTGCAAAGGGTTAATAATGAAGCAACTGAAAATGTTGAGTTAGGAGGTTTAGTGTTGTAACTGTTAATTTAATATCTGAAAACAAATAATATATGATGTTGAATTCTAGGATAGTTACTTAAGAGTATTTAACCAAAATATTTCAATATCAGCAACATTCTCAAATAAAAATTGTGAACTTATGAATCGTAAGGTCCAAATTTTGAGCTGCCAACATTCGAGAGAGCATAAAAGTGAGATTATTAAATCAAAATTTGCAACTATTAACGAATAAAGAAAATGTGTCTGACTATTTTCATAATTTTAGGTTAACGCTTTGGATTTAATAACTCTAAAACAGGTGAGTAATTGAGTTGAGAGATTTTAATTTTTGCCTATCAGTTCAATGCTCGCTTATAAATGAGCTTGTTCAAAGACTTCACTTTACGAGGACGTCAAAAATGTCAGTGTGGGATTAGAAAGTTTCAATTTATAGCTAGTCCAACATTCTAAAACAGAAAAGATGATTTTACAATCAGTTAAAATATTCGGAAACGAGGAACGAGTGATTGATAGATTAAGAGTTTTTAAAGAGTTGGGAACAGAAGAATCGAGATTATTGAACTGGAGGGTGTGAATTTGCAGCTCTTGACCCAATATGCGGGAACAAATACGGTAGTTTGGAAGAATTACACTATATCAATCGTCTTAATGTTTATGAAGAGGAGAAATGAGGTTGTTGGAGCGATAAATTTATAGAATTTGTATACCGAATACATTAGGGTAGTAATGATTACGAGGACATCCATAAATATAGTTCTAACAGGATTTTTGAAGATATCATTTTCAAAAAACTAAATACTCAACTAAAACATGTTCTAAATACCTGTGGTCGGGCTGTAAAGATACCACAGTCCAACAGGATAAATATAGTACGCCGCATAAATGGTGGTCGTATGGAATTCGTCCCAAGTTATACTCAGATCTTTTCGTTGCGGATGTCGTCTGTTATGGAAATATTGCCTGGATCTTTGCTGCGTATTTCTATTCGAGATTTCGTATTGATTACTGGGCCTTTCTAATCGGAAGAAAATAAAATTATACAAGACGTTTAACAGTCCAGAACGCACTTTGTACCTAAGTAGGGTCTCTCAGTTTGATAAACAGTGTATCCTGGGCTGTAGGACTGGTTGTATTTATTCATATTCTTATACATTGGCGACAAAGCTAGATTGGGCCTGTCCGAGATTGTAACGACGGCGCATATTTCCGTTTCGATTGTGGTAGGTTCGTCGTAATACGCTGATGTTGTCAAGCTGTCTTGGAGATGTGTTATTGTTTCGACGGCAAACCACATTCCTGTCAGCTAGAAAATGGTGTAACAAAATTAAAATAAATATGATTCATTTTTCATATTGTCTTGCTATATATGTATCTACGTAATTTTCTAGCCAAGCTAAGACCTCAGTCAATGGGATCCATTGACAACTTTTCGCCGTTAATTAGAGTTATACGCTCATTCATATCGACCATAAACGAGCTAAATTGCTAAAACTATGAATAACTGACCATGCTGTTGATAATCGTGAACTCAATTTTTCTGGGTCACCTGGTTAATTTATCTAAGTGTTTCGAAACGAATATGAACTTTGTTCTAGTCGGAAGAAGACAAATTTTGAGTCCAGTATTTATTGGTTATATCAATTAAGTTTATTATTTCAGCGAGCAATTACTTCAAAATCTAATCGATACTAATTGCATTGATGATTCTTGCCAATGATAACGAGTAAATTGAGACGACGAAGGGTAAATGATGCCGGAGGAGGTCGTTGACATGCACCACAAGAGAATGCATAAAGGTATAATGGATTTTCGAATAGATCTTATATCATTAAATCTGAACCTTAAGCTTTATTTAGGTCTCTACGTATATTGTAAAGTTAGGGAAACACCTGTTGGTACATCTTTAGTACTTTGGAAAGGAGTTGAAATAGTTACAGTCGCAAAATATGGAACGTCACTCTCAATAAGACCCAATTACACAATCACTTTTCTTAAGCAATGGTGTAAGCAATATTGCTAACAGGCGCAAATATCTCCTCCAAAATTTTGCTTGGGAGGAAGAGAAAGGAACCAAAAGACGAGATGGAAAATGAAATAATGTTATCATAACTTTAACTTTAACAACAACAACACCAACAATAGAAATATACATATATGAATTTGACATTCAACACGATTGGATCTTACATAATCTCTACATAATTCTAATAGATGCTATTTCTACATATTTGTTCCTCTGAAAAGTTGTATAATTTTTTTATTGCGCTTTGTAAGAGGTTGATATGAATTTAATTTTATCACTATAAATATTTGCAATGTCCTATAAACTGTGTGTCTACTCTTTATCAAATGCTTAGGATCTGATAAAGGTTACAGGTTTTGTGAGGATACCATTTGTAATGCGTTTTTGCTTCATTTCATAATGAAATATTTTACTTTTAATAAAACTACAATTAAATCCTTATAAAAACTTGGAAAAATTTGATATCCAAAAGTTTATTATAAACTACTAATTTCTTATATGGAAAAAGTTATATTCTCTCCATTTACCTGCTTTATATCTATATGTTCCTGGATTGTCTGATCCTTGCAATTATTTTCGCTACTGGTCTCCATCGATATACCGTTTAAACCAAACAAACACGCCGCGATAAACACAAGAAACATGTTTGCAACAAGAACAATAACTGTAATGTCGAAGAAAGCCGACTGCAATGGGATTATGTATGTACCTTGTCCAAGTCTTGAAGTTGGATTATTCAAAAATTAAAGCGCCTCTTGGTGGGAGTCTGTCGTTTATTAAGTTAATTCATGTCAATTAGAGGTCTTAACGGCAAATATGATAATATGCGACGTAATTTATTGATTAATTTTTGAGTAAATTCCAATTTACTTCAACAAATAAGATAATTACGTGTATGTATTTTAGAAGAATATGCAGTTCTGTGAATGGAATTAGATTTTGTTCCTGCAATGTTTGTGTATCGATTGAAATGTACAATTTCGTAATGTTAAGTGATGCGTGATGTGTGACTATTAATCTATTTAACTACTGTTGTTCCCTTTATCGGACATAAATAAATAAACATTGAGCCCAAAATTTCATCAATCATAAATAATGGATTAAGATTTCCGAGTTGCCCATTGATTGTCGAAATTTCAATTTCCAATTGAAGGTCTATGATCTAGTCCTCGAAGCGCAGGAATGCGTATTAAAATTGTATTCAACAAGTCAAAATATCTATACTCTGGTGGTCCAGTATCATTGGAGACTTTCTGTTTTATTTGTCAGTTTACGTTTACTTGATAGTAAAAAGATAATTAAACAGTCAAAAGTTTTGTTTAGGATGCCCCACTTCTTTTTGCTCGAACCATTATAAAATGAGTGGCAACAAGGTAGGTTTGGAAATAATTTAAATAAGACAAAAATATTTAGTACCTTGAATGCCTAAAAAGTTTTCTCAAGCTGTAAAATAATAAAGGAACTTAGGTCACATGGTTGAACTACATGCGTAAGGTTGCTGCAGAGCAGACCAAAATATTCCCTCTGAAATTTATTGTCTTTACTAAAAGGGTAGATAAAAAAGAAAAATGCAATAATAATATCTATTTTGAGAGAAGAAGAAAATATTTAGATGACTCCCTCTATCTTGTATTAAATTATCATGGGGATATGGTACTGAGTACTGAGCAGAAAGGTATACTTTACTAACCACGGATTGCAACCGCAGACCAGTTTCACCCTTATTGGAACTATGGATTATATCTTTAACGGGAAACTCATTACCGAGTATCAAATCAAGCAGTTTATCGGTATGATTACAAATTCCTTAAATTCAAGCAGTCCCATGAAAAACATGTTATCAGTTTAATGAACTGGTATATAATTAAATATAATAATAATAATTAAAGTGACGCCATAATATTGGGTCAGTTACAGTTGAGTAGAAATGAGTCACCACATGTATTGGCACAGATCCTCCGGAGGCTACTAAGAAAGTAAGACATAGGAGGAAATATCTCGGGAGATATAAATACAACAAACATTTAAGTTATAAAAATCAGGTAGTTTAATGGTAACCGATAAAATCTTCACACTATACCACATCGGTAAACCCCTTACCACACAATTGTCTAATAAATAAATTAGGTGTTTTGCTAGGACGAGGCGAGCGTTATCAAAACCGTCTAAAGCCAATTTGATTGCATCATGTATCTTAATGTTTTAACCTGCATAATTTACCCCAGCCGTCGTATGTGGGGTGTAAAAGCATTTCTCTCGAAGACGGCCAGTATAAAAGACCCTTATAAATAACATGAACGTTGACATTGACGTTCCAGCGTTAGAACAACGGTTGGGTATTTATAAAATTGGTTGTAGTGAATTCGATAAAGCATATATAGGACAATCGAAACATGCAATAGCTACATGACTTAAAAAATATGTGACATCGCGAAGCATATGCACGACACGAGGATAACATAAAAATGGACAATGCAAAATGCTTATACTTCTTAATGATAACACGTCATCCACTCTTTTAAATGTTGGTAATTACGAACGACATGCTTATTATCGTTTTTGTATACTGGTACTAATTTTACAGTTTTCAGGCTATCCGAAAGTTTTCAATTATTAAATGATTTATTGTTGAAGGCGCAGATATTAATTGATCCTCGTATTTCAAAAATACTGTGCGGTATGCCGTTGGTACCAGAAGAAGTCTTATTTGAAATATATGGTATTGTATATTTCGCTCCCATCGGTAGGTTTGAGAAATTATATTTCGGATGCCGTAATGCAAAACATACGAGGTAGCAGCCATAAATTCTCGGTTTGACAGGCTTATGCAGGTTCAAGCGTGTTTCAAGCTCCATTACGTCATAGTGGCACATGCGTGAGGCTTACACTATGTATATTGTAGTATGGTAATATTCCATTAGTAAAATTATCAATAAAAAGATGTAAATTTTATAGAAAGCATTCTTTAAGAAATAGAAAAGCGTTGTAAACATATACCACACACATAAACTTGAAACATTTCATAATCTAGAATTCCAAATTGCTGTAACGACGTGCAAAAACAAATTAAGTTTGTTTATGACGACGGGATGGGATGGTCGACGAAAAAAGTTAGATAAAGTTATATAAAATACCAGGGTTGAAAAGAAGCAGACCACATCAAAAACGAAGTTGTTGTTTACAAACGACGAACAGACCAAAGGAAAAAGAAGTACAATAAAAGGAAAAGACCAAAGAAAAGAAGTAAAGAAAGAATTCAAGAGGGAGGGAGAAGTTAAGAATTAGAAATGAAAATTACACTTATACATACTTAGGTAATATATTTTGATTATATTGTTCATTATTTTGTTGGTGTAATATAATACTAAAATTTTATAAATATTATTTGTAATAAATTTTGCTTTCTATAAAATTAACTAAAATTCATACTACAATATAATACTACAATTTTTGGCGCACAGAACGTGGGGCGAACCTAAATTCATTCATTTCATTTGCGAACCTAAAGTTAGTTTTTAAATTGATTTAATTTCATTTCATTGTATTATACATAAATTTAGAATTTTAAAATGTCAAACAAACGTCAAGATGACACTGAGCAGGGGGAAATAGAAAGGGCGTTAGAAAAACTAATGTCTTCGTTAAATAAGTTATCATGTGCTATTAATGGTCTGGGGCACAGTCTGAACAAACAAGTAGAGAGTACAAGTAAATCTAATGAAATAAATGTAAGGTTAGAAGATATCGACATTACATATGAAAATGAAAATAGAAGAAAAACGGAATGTATAAAGAGAAATATATCTGAATTAACAGAATTGGTAACTATTGACACTCGTTTATCTGAAAATAGGGCATTAAAGGAAGAGCATTCGTTGCAATTAACACATTTGAAAGGTGTCAATGAATGAAGTTATGTCAAAATTTAAATGAATCTACGAGTTTAAATATAGCTTTGTTTGAACAAGTTAATCAACGTAATAACAGGTTATTGCAAAAAGACGCGTACCAGAAGGAAAGGGAACTTGAAACCGAATCAACAATTCAACATCAAACTAAATTAATTGATTTTCCTCAAATAAAACTCCAAATGGAAGAAGAAAAGAAAAAAACTATAACAGATAAAATATTTGGGAATTCGGAAGAGGAGAATCACCCACCCTTATCTGTTGTGCTTAACTGTAAAGATTTAGAGTGCCAATTGAATGAAGAAAGGGAACTTAGAAAGAGCTTAAGACAAGAGATAGTAAATTTGAAATCGCAATTCTGTTCAGATAATTTGGAAAGAACTAATACCACAGGAAATATCAAGGATCATATGAGGGTGTTAGAACAAATCACACAATCTCCTGAGAAGAACAATTTATTTCGGCAGAGTTTCATTCAAAGAATACATTACAATGTACCGCACACGTTCGATCCCGGAATATGTACCAAACCAATAATGTGTGCTAATTGCAGAGATCAATTTCCGCTAGGCCCATATCCAGTCTCTGCAACGAATGCCAAATTGTTGTGCATCCTCAATGTACATCAAATTTATCAAGAACTGATATCGTAAAAGGCATTTGCAATGTAGAGAATATTTATTCATATAAAGTTAATTAAATACGTTTCCTATTAAAACGATTTAAAATTAAATATATTAGCTAAATAAAACAATAAATAAATAGAATAGTACATTTTGGAGATTGAAGTCGTGTTAAGTACTTATCTTGTTTATTTAAAACTGTTCTCTTCTTCAGTACCATTTTATACTTACCAATTGTTAATCTACAATAAGACACTAATTTTTTTAATGATTATCTTCTAGTTTCATTTACATAAATAAAACCTGGATTTCTTAAATGATAGTAAAAATTTTCTGTTACAAGTAACAAAAAATTTGTTAAG
Organism: Chrysina gloriosa; assembly: GCA_038088585.1. NCBI lineage: Eukaryota > Metazoa > Arthropoda > Insecta > Coleoptera > Scarabaeidae > Chrysina > Chrysina gloriosa. The sequence goes on from CM076089.1 coordinate 26,042,690, forward strand.
GGGGCGGTAGTATAATTGAAGTATGGTAATATTCCATTAGTAAAATTATCAATAAAAAGATGTAAATTTTGTAGAAAGCATTCTTTAAGAAATAGAAAAGCGTTGTAAATATATACCACACACATACACTAGAAACATTTCAAAATCTACAATTCCAAATTGCTATAACGACGTGCAAAAACAAATTAAGTTTGTTTATGACGACGGGATGGAATGGTCGACGAAAAAAGTTAGATAAAGTTATATAAAATACCAGGGTTGAAAAGAAGCAGACCACATCAAAAACGAAGTTGTTGTTTACAAACGACGAACAGACCAAAGGAAAAAGAAGTACAATAAAAGGAAAAGACCAAAGAAAAGAAGTGAAGAAAGAATTCAAGAGGGAGGGAGAAGTTAAGAATTAGAAATGAAAATTGCACTTATACACACTTAGGTAATATATTTTGATTATATTGTTCGTTATGTTGTTAATATAATACTAAAATTTTATAAATATTATTTGTAATAAATTTTGCTTTCTATAATATTAACTAAATTCATACTACAATATACATTACGGCTCGCGGAGTAGTAGTTAGTTAGTAAAGAAGGGCAGACGCCTAATCACATTAAACAACGTTTAGACGGGGTTGTGGTAATTTATCTCCTTCGCACTCCGCTGTAAAAAAATGGCAAAATGCTTCCGTTTGGGACAAAAATCTCTTGAGCATTCCAGAAAGGAGATAAACACAGTATTGAAAATTATAGACCTATTGCTATAATTAACAACTTTGCTAAAATATTTGAAATCTGTCTCTACAATTCCCTTTACTCCCAAGTTAGAAGTCTTATCTCTCTCGACCAGCATGGATTCATGACTAAACGATCTACTACTTCTAATTTAACGATCATAACTCAATTTCTGTCATATATACCGATCTGTCTAAAGCATTTGACACAATAGATCACGCATTGCTTCTTATGAAACTAGATATGATGGGCTTTTCTAACAAGCTAATAGCATTTTTCAAGTGCTATTTATCTAATCGTAGACATTATGTTGCTTTCAAAGGTCACTTTTCTGATGATTTCTCTCCTTCATCTGGAGTACCCCAAGGAACTAACTTAGGTCCTCTTCTATTCCTAATTTTTGTAAATGACCTATGTAACAGAATCGGCTGTCCTAAGTTATTATTTGCAGATGACCTTAAACTCTTTGTCTCAATTGCTGATATTAGTGACTGCCAATTCTTACAAAGCCATCTATCCATTGTCCAAGAATGGTGTACAAGCAACAGGTTAACTATGAATGTAACCAAGTGTAACATTGTAAGTTATTCTAGAAAGTCAAATCCGATTATATACAATTATATTTATGAAAACACAATTTTAGACAGAGCAAATTCTATAAGGGATTTGGGCGTGATTTTTGACTCTAGGTTAACCTTCGGTGAACATATTACTCAAATTTATAACTCGGCACTGCAAACATTGAGTTTCATTATAAGAACTACAAAAAAATTTGACTCTGTCGAACCTTTGATACTACTCTATTTGTCATATGTACGGCCTAAACTTGAATATGCCTCCATAGTCTGGTCACCTGTATATAAATATCAAGTAAGTACGCTGGAACAAGTTCAAAGGCGTTTCCTAAAATACTTATACTATCGTATTCATTCCATTTATCCCACTCAAGGTTTTAGCCATGCATTACTTCTTCATATGTTCCATTTCGAGTCGCTGGATTTACGTCGCAAACGAGCAGATTTAAAGTTTCTGTACGATTTAATCCACAATCATTTAGACACACCAAGACTCTTGGAGAGTATTGATTTTGCCGTACCACGACCATCATCGAGATTTTCAAATGTATTCTATTGCCCTAGACCGAAAACAAATATTCTGATTAAATCTCCTGTTTACCGAACTTGCATGACGTTCAATTCCCTATTTGATAGCAACGTGGATATTAATTACACACCATTGGAAGCACTGTTGAATTCATGCTCAGCAAATTATAACTACATCTAAAATTTTGTGTTTTAGTATTATTTATTATATATATATTATAATATATTTATTAAGCTTATTATGTAAGAATACTTTTGATTTGCAATTACCTGCAATATGTTTATTCTTATTCATTTTTTTAATACTTCTTCTGTGTTATTCACATATATATATATATATATATATATATATATATATATGTATGTTAGAAATTAAGTTTGTCCTGTAAATGGAATGTTCTTCTGTTGGGAAAATATTTTATTATAACAAATATTCGCTAAATTCTCCATGGCCATTTGGGTATTAATACTAAGACTAGTGCAAGATGGGTACCGCATCTTTTATCCGCCCTCCAACGTCAACATTGGGCTGAATGTGCGCGTTCGTTTTTAAACATGTGAGATGAAATAATGGTCGTGTTTTATGATCGTCTACCTAATAGGGAATTGAAAGTCGTTCAATCAATAAAAAGGACATGGCAACAGTATTCTGGGTTTATGAGGAAATTTTACTCATTGACTTTAAAGAGCGCAATACAACTATTAACGGAACATATTATGCGTCTTTGTTGCATAAACTGAGGGACAATATTCGTACCAAATGCCGAGGAAAATTAACAAAAGTGTTCGATAATTGCACGACATTGTCCCTGTCCACATTGCCACCATTTCACAAGCTACCATCCGCTAATGCGGCTTTCAAGAATTGTAATATCCCCGTATAATTCGAACGTAGCGTCTAGTGATTATTATTTGTTTTGTAATTTAAAAAGAGACCTTAGACGAAATCGTTTTAAGGACAATAGTGAGTTGCAAGCAATAGTAATAGAACCTTCTTTATCAGGCCGGGAATTTATGGCGCCTCCTTGGTACATCGCAATATCTGATCGCCTACACAGATCCAGGTAACCGAATTTAAATATTATGTAAACATGTTGCACAATTCAGCAGATTCCCATAATTATGGTCAATAAATCAGATTTATCATTCCCAACTGTCATTATTAATCATTTTCTAAACATGTTTGAATTTGCTAACTGCGTTACCCACAAGGGTACACCGGCAACTGAGAAATTCTGATTTCGATGAAACTGTACAAACTGAAAGAGTATCTACGTTGCTATAAGAACAACGCATTTTTTTAGCGGCCGAATCCGTATGGGTGCCACTTCTGTTACTATATCAGTCATGTCATATGTGTATATAACTGGGCTAGTGATTCAGTTTTTTTAAATTCTGTTTCACACTTTCGACAAAACTTCGCCTGGTTTTACCGCTTTTCCAGTATTCTACAGCCGGTGTTTCCTTGCCAGTAAAGTATCATTCAATTTTTTGTTGCTCTCATTTATTAAAGCATCATATAATTTTTCGTTTGTTTATAATCAGGCTTTGTAATAATTCCGATCTTGTATAATGAATAAGCACGTCGCAGAGTGTTAGAAGCCGCGCGAATTTCTGTGGTTACAGACAATTTCTTCTGAGAATTAGCTGAAAACCTGTGTAATGGAGGAGCATTATTGAAGTAGTAGTGGAATGAAAGTATGCACTTTGATGTAGAGAATATTCTGCTAATCGCAGCATGTTTCCACCTTTTCGCTTTTGAAACTTCTTTTAGTTATATAATTAACCTGATACCTACTTCACAAGTTTATAAGTAACTAACTGTGCACTGTGATCAGATAATGTTGTTCAATAATTAGCGAGGAAAAGAACTGCTCGTTACCATTAGTCACTATACAATCGATCAGTGTGGCAGAATTAACAGTCACTCTAGTAGCATCGCAAGCAGACAAATGAAGGTGATATGAACAAATTACATCATTAAACTAAAAGTCACCACAAACAAACAAAACATTACACTTCACTATCTCGGATAGAACCTCTTGAAAACAATAAAAAAATATATCAAAATCTTCCCGTTGATCTATAGATCGTAAGTATAATTGCCGGTTCGTGATCTACATAGTTCAAATTGACTCTCCATGTATGATCCATAAATACAGAATAACTGACAAGTTGTCCAATTTTCTAATCCAAGACACCCAACCTCATTCTCACTTAACTAGTGTTTAGTACTACAATACATTCGGGGATCTTTTATCTAGAAAGGTCTCAACCCGAGACTGTTTATTTATAATACTCTGCGCATTCAAATTTAATACTTTAAAATTGATTAAACATGTTAGTACTTGATCAGTCAATTCAAAATTCCTTATTAACCGTGTTAATTAGGGGAGGGATGTGATCGGGGGCGATTGATTGATTTGATTAGAGGGTGAGAAGGTGTTTGTTTGCAGGGTGTTGATTTGTATAAAAAAATGATGACTGTTGTCGATTAATTGATTGATTGATAATTAATAGATAATTGATTGAGCGGCTAGCTTGACACCTCCCTCACGTAATAACATTAATAATTCTTGGTGAAATTGAACGTGGAGAAGTGCAAATGGGTTAAAAATAAAACACTTATTTATTTGCTTGGTAAATAAAACGAGTACTGTCCTTTGAGAACGTATATTAATTGTATTAATTAAATCGTTAAATAATTAAAGCAAAAAAACGATAATCAAATGCGATTTCTTCTTCTTCTACTACTCGTTAATCCTTATGCCTTTCAGCGTCGGATTATTTTTGGATCTTACGACGATGTAATCCATTTTTTCCATCGTGTTCGGTCTGTACTCATTCTTCTCATTTCTGCTATGGTCTTCCCTCGCTTTCGTCCTAATTCGTTGATTCTGTCAATCCATTTTTTCCTTGCTCTTCCCTTTTTTCTTCTCCCGTTATTTTTGGCTTCTATTATTTTTTTGTCAAACTCTTTTTGCTCCATTCTAATTATGTGGCCGTACCAATTCAGTTGACATATTTCAATTCTTTTTAGTACATCTTCTTGATGTATCATATTCCTTATCTGTTCGTTTTCTATTCTGTACATTTTTGCTTTCCCCACGATCTTTCTCAAAAATTTCATTTCCATAGCTGTTATTTTGCTTTCGTGTTTTTGCTGTATTGTCCAGGACTCACTTGCGTACATTATTGTGGGGGCTACCATTGCATTGTATACTATCTGTTTGATCTTGGGTTCTATTTCTTTTTTCCAAAGATGGTTTGATTCAGAGCGTAGTATATGTTTGTGGCTTTCCGTCCTCTTTTGCTATGTCTAGATCAATTTTTCCATCCTTCGATATAATAGTACCTAAATATTCGTATGCGTCGACAATTTCTTCTTGTTTATCGTTTATTTTAATTATTAGATTATTGGCTGGCTCTTTATTATTTATTACCATTAGTTTGCTTTTTCTACGTTTATTTCCATCTTCATCTTTTCTATTTCTTCTATCCATATTTTTGTTAATTTTTCCATTTTCACATAACTGTCAGCTACTAGCGCCAGATCATCGGCGTAATGCACCCACAGCTACAGGTTCCAGTCCTGACCCCATATCCTAACAGTGTCTTCACAGTTTCTGTGCGTTTCCTCGTATTTTGCAGGATTCTGTCCATTACTATAATAAATATTAATTGACTTAAGCTGTCTCCTTGTTTTATTCCCACTTGCATTTCAAAATCTGCTGACCTTTTTCCATTCACTTGTACTATCCCCCTAACCTGACAGTATAGACTATTGATTATTTGGCGCACTTTTCTTGGAACCTCTAGTTTCTCTAGACAGATATCTATACTCCCTCTATCTACTGTATCCAAGGCTGCTCGCAAGTCTATGAAATTGAAGTAGATTTCCTCCCTTGTCTCAATTTTACGTTGTATGATGTTTTTAATTATGTGGATATTATCGTTCGTTTGTTTCCCTTTTCTATAGGCTGTTTGTTCTTCTTCCAGTTTGTCTCCTACTAAATGTGTAAGTCGTTCCGCTATTATTTTGGTATAGACCTTAAAACATACTGTCGATAGGCATACTGCCCTATAGTTTTCGCACTGACTTTGATCGCCTTTCTTATATGAGGGAGTGATGAGGTTATTACAAAATTTTAAAATAAAAAAATAGATTGCCCGCTATCTAGTGCACCACAGATAAACTCCAGAGCTTAGGTGTGAGGAAATATTTAATAAAATATGAATATAGTCGTATCCCAACGCCTTGGATGGGCAGAAGGATAATATGAAAGAACAAGAAGAAAAAGAATATAGTCATAAAAAATATTTTCGAAGCTTCATATCAATAAGCTGATTGTAAAGTTTGATAATTTTTAAAAGCGCATTTTTCGACTTTCTAAACGACCTAATCCCCCCTCCTCTAAAAGTAATGTAGCTCGTCAAGCGCAACCAATTTTCCCGGAATTTTTATAAAAGTATTAAACAATAAGAGGAAATTTTATAGCAACCTTAAACGTTGTAGTTTAAGTTTTAAGTTCTGAAAATGATTGTTTATTGGCAATTGCATTTCCTTTTATTGTGTCTATTCCACATATTTAAATAAAACGTCAGCGTAAAAAAGGCAGCTATCAGTTTATTCTATTCAAAATAACGGCATATAATACAAAGAAGAATACATTAAAAGAAATAATAAAGTTAATAAACGTAGATCTTCTTGAATTTCTTCTTCTTGTTTTTCTTCTTTTACGAAATAAACAGCATTTACAGAGCTAAGACTAGTTAATTAGTTACAATAACAAAAGTATAAAAATTGCGACAAAGTTAGTGAGCAACATGGTCTAAAAGGATCGGTTATGAATTTCGACAATCTTTTGAACGAATATAGTGAAGAACTAAAATGTCATGCCGACAAATAGGAGCAAAACTTTACAAAAATTGATAATATCGATATTATTGCTAAAATTTGTGCAAAAAGATCGAATTAAAAAATGGATAATATGGCAAAGCTTTCATATAACTGGTAATCGTCAAAAACTAAAAACAGTTCATATCAGTGTTTTCCTTCTTTCATACACAAATTTAAATATATCTACACATTTTATTTTGTTATCAATAACATATCCAGACTTAAATATATATAATTATATATTTTTTCTTTCATCCTGCTATCCTAGTATTTATATTTATATATACTTTATCATATAATTAACATTATTCTATACAAATACAAAAACCAATCTATATAATATACTTTCACTGTGGTTTTCTTTTTGTGTAAAAGTTAATGTTTTTAGCCGGTAGCATTATCGATTAAATTATTATTAATATTCATTTATCATTATTATTACTTTATTCTAAAATAGTATGGCAACTATATAAACATCGACGCGAAACTAAAAACATTAACCTAAATCGTCGCTGACATTTTTCGAATATTTTGTAATACATTTACAACCGTTAGAAAATATCGAATTCTAAAAGGGACACAATTTCTAAATAAGGTGGGTGATGAATTTTTATCACATTAAATTCGTCTTGAATTTCATAGTTGCATTAAAAGTTAAAAATATTTGCGTTGCTGTAAAATCAAGTTGAAAAATATGTTTATATCGAGCTGTAAGTTTTAAATTCATCTGCTCACTTGCGACAATACACAAATTCCAACAGATCGTTTAATTTCGTTTCCAAAGATTTACCATTTCTTCTGTACACATAGAACACATCTTGAATCCAATGAATGTTGACTGCGGCAAGTAGAAAATTTACTCATATACATATATTTGGTTCTTTAAAGTGTAACAATTTTTTGCAAATTCAAGTACCTTGTGATACAAATAAATATTAATGCTAATATTTTAGCGTACTGATTTTTTTATTTTGTTCAATATTTCGTTCTTGTCACGGCAGGATTATCAGTTATTTCTCCTTTCCTCCGAATTTGAAATAATTCGCAATTAATTTCACCTTGGCGTTTCGTTTGAATTTTTCTTCTAAATTTCTTTCGTATCTTTTAGTTTATGCTTTTCTATAATAGATGAATGTTTCATTTCTCAATGAATTCTAGAACGATTTGACACTGATTTTATTTCAGTTCATAGTCAACTTTTTTGCAATTAAAAGATTGATGTTGTATTTACTATGATAATTGCCAGGAAGTATATTTTGTTTTAATGGATTTTCAAATGATTCGACCAACTTTAAGAATTTCTAAAAAGGAAGATCAATTTTGATTCGTTGGATTCGGAAGGAAACAATCGATTTTGGAAACCGAAATTGATTGTGTTATTACTCTTTCTTGTGATTTTGTGGTGTGGTATTTTTTAGCTTTTTTTTATTCTGTATTATTTCACACACCTAGGTCGTTCAACCGTTAAGTGTATGACGCGTAATTATTTCTACAACAAGCAAAAGGAGAAAAAATCAGAGATAAGTCGGTTAACAAAAAATCCATCCAAAAACAAAAGGGACGTCAGCAACTATTACAAAGGAAAAAGGTGACCACCTGGATTTAGCGTTCCTTTTTCTCACAAATAGATATTTACTTGATTTAAATAAATCAAAGAAATATGTTCATTAGATTAAAAGATTCAACCAATTCTTTCTTATTTGCAAGTTGGGGAATGCGTTGGATGTATCAATTTCTCAATCCCAACTATATTAATAATTGGTTGTCCTGCTATTTATGCTATGACTTCAACGTGTATTCAAAGTTAGAATTGTTATTTAGTCGCAATAATCGAAGAAGGCACTTCTTTATTTTGTAAAATTATCTACGTAGTAGCCGCCAATTATCAAAATATACCTATTTACTTAATTAAAATGAAATGCATTTATTTATTTCATTATTAAAGTGTCTTAGTACATTCTCCATTACACAATTAAATTACATATATATTTATATTGCTGATAACATTGACGTCGGGTAAACATACATATCTATCGAAATAAGATATAACATTGTGTGATGAAGAGTTTAGTATGTATTTTAGTAAGCATTATAATATAATTAATGCTGCATTATGGAGTTGTAATTATCCAGATGATTTCCTTAAATTTCCACGAATAAATTTTGCTGCTGGACACAGAAGCAGAACAAAACCAAAAATCTACTGAACATTGATACCAATAACGCATCGATTTGCAGGAAGGTATTTTCTCTCGCCTATTTATGCGAAATAATTAAATTTAATTTGAGAGGAAAGTTCCATTTTTTGTAAAATTTGGTGGGGCATTAGATTCTGTCACTGGAATCTATTCAATTCGATAAAAATGGTTTGTGTATCATTAACGAAACGCTGCGACTTCCTTACGAATGTTTGTGCTAAATCAAATTTATATTAATCGTTTATACGTTGTTACCACTTTTCTCGTATTATTATTACATATTTTTCCCCAAGATGCAACAGACTTTCTATGATTAAAGTTTTCTAAAAATTAAAAATTGTAAACGTATCACATTAATAAAATTTAGATTAATTTATAATTAATTAATAAAAATAGATCAATCACAGACAATTCTCAAAATAATTTAAAAGTTACATCGAGTAACTAATATCTACAAAGTTACATTCGCCCTCATTTAGATGTATATACCTATCTAAGAAACGAAAGAATAATAATGATTTACAATAAGAATCTTTTATGGTTTTTAAGATACCGTTTCCGTCCTCAATAATTATTCCTCAATAAGCGTCATAATTTGCCTCCTTCCTCTTTCATCTTTTAAGCGTTCACACCCTTGCTTATGATTATTACTTATTATCATTATATTTATAAAATTAAGCGACTTAAATTGGCTGTTTTGTTTCTCGCCTTTTATTGTATTTTTATATTTTCACCACGTTTACTTATACACAATAAAGTATGTATCGTCTAATTTAAATTTAAATTGGAAAGACATCGTATTTCTAAAATACAAGAAAAAACGTAAGACTTTGATTGCCACACAAGCTATGTATATATATTTTTGTCCACAACATACGGACTATATTGTATTTAAACCTAGGTGTGTTACATTAGATAACTATACGGCCATACCTTGTGCACACATTGTTCCATTTCAAGCTAAACATCGCGCGAGATCAAAATAATTGGTACTCCAAAATAACTTCAATCGAATTGGGTATTTACGTTTCGGTTTCGAATAAGTAGTCATATGATTCCTTCGATATTCGTTAAATAAACATTCCATAAAGTAATAATAAGAATTTATATCGTTAAAGTTAATAATACGTGAATATAAGTAGCATTCTTCGACTGGGTTTTAGCTATTTAAAATTACAAATAAAATGGTTCCTATCATATCGATTTGGTTACCTTCAAATAAGTATTCCGCCAACTTCATCCCCGTTACAAAAAACATAAATTATTCCTTTTCTTTATTGAGGATGGTACTTGTATAAATACATTCCTGGAGGCATTCAAATTCTCGTGCTAACAGTAAGAGTCATTTGGTTTAAGTCTAATTTAAAGCACAGACTATTTTCGGCGCAATTTAATTAAAATTTTGTTAGATTTTAGACTAAAAAGTATCAGATGCGTTCAACTTTTTAAATAAAGCTCAGTTTTATGTACTGTTAGAATGAGTTGCTTCCTTGTGATTTCAAAATAAATTTTGATCCCATGTTAAAATTCCGACCAAAATCCTTTGATCTAGCTAGTGAAGCAATAGTAGTTACAAAAATAAAAGGTTGTAGTCAATATTTTCATACTAAGCTGTGGGAATTGGGACAAAATGTGGTTCAAGTGGAATCAGCAAAAATAAAAGGACAACATTAACGAAATGAAACAATACAATTGACGGTACACAGTATTAACACGTAATTTTGCCTACTCGAATATTGGTCAAAGTAAAGGTAATGTATTCAATTAACTGATTTCATCCCTAATTTAGTTTAAATTGTTAATTTGTTGAAGTTGAGGAATCGTGCAGTAACAGCGACAAAAAATTGGGGCAAAGAACACATAAAAGAATGGGAAAATATTTCAGAAATATACATGGAAAGCTGTTTATCTGCAGCTCATGTAAAAGACTAGCAGTGGCACTCCTACTCTAAAGCAGGACCAAACTACGGAAGGTAATAGATCTCATGACAGGGCATATTGCAGTGAATTGTTACCTACAGAAGATGTTCTATTTTGAGAACCTGTGGGGCAGGACACAGAAACGACTTTACATATTCTTTGGGATTGCAAAGCGCTTGCTCCAAGGCGACAGCATTTATTTCGATATGCCACAATAGATCCAGAAAACTTTTATTCCGTTCAGCTACGAACCTGTATCGCCTGGTGCAAATCAGTACAAAACACGAGGTGCTAGATTTTGTGAACTCATAACTAACTCGGAGCATACAATAAGTCAAATTTGGCTATAATTCGCCGAGGCTCATGGATCATCCAGGAAGTAGTAAAGCAAGGAGTAACGTCTAATTGACTGAATTTTCTTTAAAGTTATTGAGTCATAAATAAGAAAATAAAAAGTAAACTTTAACGGGTATCATTTATTTTGATCTCATCCCTTAATTACTCAATCGAAACCAAAAAGAAGCTAAATATAAAGATAAATAAGTAGAAATATCTAATCGAATTTAATTTTCAACTCTTTTTATACATTTTATACAAAATTATGAAACTAACGCTGATTCTCCAATGATTATACGCAATTACATATCTTATCGTCATCGTCGTTAGAATATGAAATAAAACAATTACCTTTAAGGCAATCATAACAGTGTAATACCTAGAAAATAGAATTATAGTATGTATAGTATATAAATAAACCTAATATTGAAATAACTACGACTACTACATACAGTCTTAAAGTACTAACGAAGAGCTATTTACAATTTGCTGAATGCGTTCGTATGATGTGTTTATCGGAGAGTTACGATTTCTTCAGCATTATTAACTTCGTAACCGATATTTCTTCTCTCTATCGGACCACGCTGTATAAATCCAAATAGAATAAATAGAACAGGCCGTTGAGAAAATCATTCTGGTTCTCCCGGTGGGCGAAGCTATTATAATCAAACTAAGAGCGTCTTTGGCACATGCAAGTATTTTCACTAACTACACATTTATTGAATCGTACGTGTTACATTCGTATGTATTAATAAAGAATTAAAAGTCGATAATTTTGAAACAATTTATACAACGTGACCTAAGACAGGCTGAATCAACCGCTCCACTAGTTCGCTTTTTTACAAATACAACGCATACATTTAACTAAAATGTACTCATGCTTTGTCGCCTTTGTTCTCAGTAGGTATAATGGCTTCAACTAATTATTACATTAATCACGACATGATATTCTGTTATAAATAGGTTATTAAAAATGTCCATATCACTTACTAGAACGCAAAATTTATACGGTCAATTTTATTAAAAGTGACGGTACGATGAGCAAGAACGTCAATACGGAAGATGGATATGTCATGGTGCTACTTCCGCTGGGTTTAGGTGTTGTAATTGCACGGTGTGGTGGAGTAATCGATGGTTCTACAAAAGAAAAAAATATTACAATTGGTGGTATTGGTTATAAAAAATTAAGAACAAAGACTTCTACTGATTTTTATTAGAATGTGTTGATCCGTAATATGTAGAAAACTCAAGACTTTTTCAGAATCAAAAATTCTTCCAAACAAAAAAAAAAAAAAGAATTACAGATAGACATATAGCACACCAAAATTAGCACGAAGTCGATATAAATAAAGATTCTTGAAACAGCCAATAAGCAACCGTGAACAATTTATGGAACTATAAAAGAGGATACGAAACATAATAATATGTATATAGGTGAAGCAGCGTTTAAACTACGTACGAAAACCACACATCCAAGATGAAAAAGAAGAAATAACAAAGTGTACACTCAAACATTCTATAATAGATTTCAGAGATTCTTTCAACATTTTTATTTATATCACACAATCTGAGACAAACAACTAGATATGTAAGAGTAAAGTGTAAAGTTGAAGACGTAATAAGCGGACCAAGATCAAGAAAACGTGAATGGAAAGATCACGTAACCAGAATGGAAGATAACTGATTAGCCATAATAGCCACCTTAAAAGGGAAGAAAAAGCTGGAAATTAACATCCCAGAAGTAATTGTAGCAGACAATTACAGATCAGACGACTCTGACTTACTCTTTAGGAAGAAGCAGATACATTCGCACATAAGTTGACGATAGAGGAGTGCATCGTATGGGCAACTATGTAGAAGAAAACCTAAAAGGGTTACATTTTAATGGAGTAAAAGATAAGAAAACAGTACAATAATGTATCTTAAAGGGAAAGCAATTGATGAGTGAATTTCTTTAAGATCGTATTCGAGCGATTGCTACTGTGACGTATTTTTGGTTTTACAAAAGAAAACGTAAAATCCAGCTAGAATGTTTTTACATTTTGTGATAATTTCATGAACACCGAAACCGAAAACTAAGGACAGCGAAATACTGACAAGTTTCTGTTATGAATCCCGGCTGTGATATCCTATAAAAATTTAGAAAGGATTATACCAGATATTAAATTATTAAGTTGGAATTATCGCCTAGAGGATGATTACATCAGCTACCGAAATGCGTAAACAAACAGTATTAGTTAGAAACAAGAATTTTGTGTTTGTTCAAGTATCGGGAGTATCTAACTACCCGAAGTTTTTACGAATTTAATATTCTTCGAAGTAATGAATTAGGAACGTCGGAACTAATAAAAGGAGACCATCCTGCCCAACTTTGTAGGTCAAATCTATTCGTCTAAAATTTGTGCACACTGAAGGAAGCCGTCAAACAAATGCATAACATTCATCACCTCACCAACCAAAAACTAGCAATTAAACTATTAAAGACTTGTGTAAATAATTAAATTGAATTCGGAATTAAAATTTAAAGGAAAATCCGAATAATTCCATAAAAAGCACAAAGAAGAAAAAAGACACACAATAATAAATTAAAGTAAAAAAACGAAAACAAAAAAAACGAAAAATTACCATCAGTATTACCAGAACCCGAACCTGAAGCGTCCAGGCGATCTTCATCTTCGTCTTCGATGTTCGGTCCTCCTCCTGATCCCGAACCCTGCTCCGGTTCGTCGCCTTGCTGGACGTAGCTCTCAGCTTTTGGAAGAATTGTAGCACCCAAAGAACTGATTACCATCTAAAGAAATAGATATCTAGATTAGAATTACTGTATTCATTTTATATTTTTCTCTAGATTTACTCTTATTCAAATTCGACTAAACCCAATGCTAGGTGTATTCTATTCTTTGAGCTTATTTTTGCATATAAACAAAAGCCATCAATTTTTAGAAAACTTTGGAAAAATCAATATCATTTATTAAGGGTGGAAAGTCATGTAATTTATTTTTTTTTAGAAAACACTTGGCAAACATGTTCCTCAACTTTTACATCCGAATTTGAGATATAAATATCCCTGTGCCTACTGTTCGTATCTTATGTGTCATACATATCGTGCAGTTTTTTTAAATTTATGTATATTTGACAAAAATGAGTCCAAAAACAAATGATCCAAATTAGTGTCCAAGGCGTCCTCGTCGTCCGCCATGAATGTACACAATTGCAAGAAGGAACAGAGAGGCCCCTTAAACACTACTTTTCTGTATCGCAAACTTAAAAGTCATTCTTCTTAAAACGTAAAATTTCGCGTACCGTGCAATGTAGGTCAATGAATTTGCAACCGATTTTGATGAAACTTTCCAGAAATATTCCTTAACTCGCTGACCATTGCATGACATTAGAGTTTTCAAAAAAAAGGTAAAATAAACATTGTTTTTTTATCGTTTGTTTATACAAAAATAAGTAATTTATTTTCAAAATGGCCCTGAACTTTGTATTTTCTTTTATTTATTTTTTTCTCTCCGTCATGGAAAGTGTATTAATGTATTTTAACGATGAAAATGTGATTTTTCGATTTTGGTTGAGATTTGAGACCTGTAGCTTGCACGTCGCAAATCTGAGGTGTCGATTTCATGCAGCTGTGGTGCCGTCATTTTGAAATATTTTAGTTTAAAAAAATGGTCGCTATACGACCTGTTATATTTTGAGATATGTTTTGTGTTAATTCAATAAATCTTTCCATTTCTTTATAAACAGTCTCGAAGATACGTATATTTACTTGACTTTCCCCACTTAAGAATCATAATTATCAATTTCTTATAATAAAGGTAATACACACCTGGTGCACATGACGCAGCTTGTCCGCTAAATCTACCACTTTGGGATCAACCGCTTGTAAATTCGTATTGGGTTTGACTTCTGGGTTGTACTTTTGAGTATCCAAAGTAGCATCCACTACGGTTTTGGTGTATCTAAAACATAATTGGTGACGGTTAAATTCGGTACTAAGATAAGCAGAAGAATTCATTTTATGAAAACATTGAACTTTTGGCGTTTTTTTTTATACCACGTTTCAGTAGCCAGTCCTCTTCTGTTGTTGATATAGACTGCTTGCTTTTGAATTATTCTAATTTTGTAAATGTCTTACGGATAATTTTGATTAATAATCATGATTCTTTTACTCTAAACTGAAAAAATGTGACTCTTAATAGTAGTTAATAATATTATTATTTCACGGTGTGATCCGTACTAAAGCTAGTTATTTTTAAACGAAAAATACACATTCACGAATGGTCGAAAATAGGAATAAATAATATCTATGGGAATTAACTTCAAGATTGTAGCAAATTAGCTCCCAAAAGATCGAATAGTATCCTTTTAAGCGCTCAGACGTTAATATGTATCTGAGGGCTAGTGATCTACTCTAGTTGTAAGTCTTAGTTTAATCCTTAAGTTGCAACATTGTGATAGCACATTTTTCAGCATACTCCTGATGAAGTTACCAAACGGTGACGAAATATAGAGGTTGAACAAATGAGACTTTTTATTTCACGGACCGACCACCCCAATAGAGTTTTTCGCTCGATTTTATATATTCTACTCTATATATATATATATATATATATATATGTGCATATTCCTAAATAGCAATTTTTAAGAACAAAGTTTTAATTTTCACTGGAAAGAACACAGAAAAAGCAAACATGGATTGTGAACTTTGGTTAACATATGCTGTGAACCTCGCATTAGTCTACAATTATTTCACTAAGTGTTAGCGTAAGGTGAAAAAGTTGAAATACGCATTTAAAAGTATTCAAATCGTGGGAAATGTATGCTGAGAGTGTATTGTTTCTCTTAGTTTGTTGTAAACTTTATTAAATATTCTGAGGTTCCTTGCTTAAAGGATGTACTTATATTGTTAGGGTAGGAAATACTCTTTGACATATGGTATAAAAGAATCAAGAGAGAATACGAAATGGAATAGATTGTTGAAACAACTTACTCTCCAATTCTTTCACCATTCCAGCAACGTTTATCCCTAGGTTCCACGTAAGATTCATCCTTGCATATCACATCCGCAAGGTTATCGTAGAAATTTCTAGTTCTAGCGATCGACGTCAGGAATACAGATATCTCTTCTTCCGGTAATTGCGAGAAGGTCCTGGCTTTAATCATATTTCCTTCGGTATTGATCTCTATCGAAGTCGGGTCCTTGGATTCTGCATATCTGGCTGCTCCGCAATTTCTTTTCACCTGCGAAAGAAAGTTTAATTAAAGTTTTGTTGCAATATATAACTTGCATTGCTATTGTATTTTAGCATCTCTTATTTTTCGTTTTATCTTTATTGACAAAATATGAACAGATGTTCGGAGAGAACGGTAATTTTTGCAAAGTGGAAGAGAGGGGTTTGTATTAAATTTTGCGATGTCGTTTCGTATCATTTTAACATACAGAGATACTAAAAGTGTTTCAGATATGGCCAGCAATTAAAAACGTTTTTACCACCCTAAAATAATGTGTCTCTACTTTCCCTGTTCTTCTTTTCTATTTTTAATTCTATTTATTAATGCCCATTAACAACTACTTGTAATTTTAATTGTAAGCAATAATAAATATAATAACATAAATACATCTTAAAGGGTTCGATTAGTTCTAAACAAGTTTATAAATCGCAAGTAAACCAACAAGAATAAAATTAGGAATTGAGCTTTTGATCTATGGCTGTACTTAATTGATGGTTGAGTATGAAAAGATATTTCTCGATTTTTTATTGTAGTAACGCTAAGTGTCTTAAATTTATAGAATAGCGAATCGTCTTGCCTTCTTATAGTTTTTACAAGTACCTACTCTAGGAGAAAGTACGGAAGCGGTATTATTCGACTCATAAATAATTCGACGGGCTGTCTGGTTGTAAAAGCATCATCATCGGTTTTATCTTTGGCAGCCCCCAACGGAGCTTGTACTCGGAATACATATAGGCACATTAAATGGAGTTTTTCTTAAAATGGAGGCATTCATAGTATGTCGCACGTAATATAATTTTAAAGTATAATATTTTTTATTTGCGATCAGTACTGAAAATTTTGTGGACAACTCTCGAAATGGAAATTGATATTTATAATTTGATACTTTAGTGTGTTATTACACACGGTGCCCCAATGAAATTTTGGAAAAATCCTAAATCTCTATATTAAACACCAATTAATATAAAAAATCATGCAGATCTAGCCCTGTGCAGAGATGGCAACCTACAGATTCTAGATAGATTTAGTGGTTGCATTGATTGGATGTTTCTTAGATTAGTGTCTCTCAACCTTTAACGAATCATCACGCCCTTCAATAAAACCGTTACGTAGTGTCGTCGGATCCACTTTGAAAAAAAAATTGTTACGTTTATTAGTTTATTTGATAATTATGTTATTTGTTTAATTAATGCACGATACAACGAATAAAATATCTAATTATTCTTAATTATCTTATATGATAGTTTTCTACCACTTCTTTCGTTAAGTGATTTTTTACGATTTTAGTAAAAGCCTAACTCAACGACAATACATAGAATCACTTTGTTCAACTTTTTATAATGAAGCACCATCGGAAAAGACTGTTGAAAATTGGTTTGCAGAATTTCGTCGTAGTCGTGTTCCGTCTATGATAAATTGCATGAAAGTCGACCAAAATCGGTTATTATTCAAAAAAAAAAAAACATCGAAGCTGTGCTCAACATGATTGAAGAAGATAACCATATGACTTACAGTGAAATAAAGGCATTCTTGGGCATATCAGGGACTGCAATACATTCGATTTTGTATGAGCATCTAGCTGTGAAAAGACCTTTTCCCCCTAGATTCCGCAAAATTTGACCGAAGCTCAAAAAGAGGCTCGCGTTCATTGGTGGAAGGAAATGCTAAGAAAACTCGACCGAGGAACTGCAAAATCCGTGTACAACATCGTACCAGGTGACGAAACTTCTACGATGAACTTAATCCCACAGAAGTTGTTCGTTCACGAAACACTGCCAAGAAAATGGTTCCTTGTTTCTTCGGTTGTATTGGACATGTCGTAATCATTCCTTTAGGGGATCAAAGAAAAACTAATGCTGAATAGTACGCAACTATTTGTTTTCAAGCAGTCATCCAGGAAGTGTTCCAAAAGAAAACTTGAGAAACAGGTGCGCTACTACATGTCAGTTTAAATTTCAAACAAAAGAAAACTTATAAATAATAAAATTATATTTCTAAAAAGTTGGAAGATCCAAGTTCTGATGATAGTGATCGTTGTTTTGTTTTATCTTTAGAGTTATACTATTGTATTTCAATATGTTATGACTTTATTGTTGTGTTTTATTGTTTTCCTGTAACAAAGGCAACTGAAATTTGTATTCCCTATTTTTCATCATTGGATGGGAAAAACATTAACATCTGTTGCAGTATCTAGCTTTTCGAATTAATAGTATACATCGAATTAAATTTTGTAAATCGTAGCTGGTAAAAAGTTTTTGCTATTCATGCTGCCTATTTATAAACCGTTATAAAATTGCGTAAAGAAGCTTCCAAGATAAACAGCAAAAGGCTGTGCCAATTCATTAAGATATTGGATATATATATATATATATATATATATATATATATATATAATCAAAAAACTCTTTTACCAGTGAGGTGTAGGGGCAATTCCTGATCTAATTCTAACTGTGTATCAATTTATGCCAGTCCTTTTTATTCCTCGACATTATTCTTCCCTCGTTTCATGTCAGTCCTCTTCTTTCCAATATCTTGTTTATCACGTTGTTCCAGGTCTCTTTAGGTTTTCCCAGCTTCATCTTTCTCGTTGTTTTTGCTTCCCATATGTTTTTAACTTGTCTTTGAGTGTCCATTCTCTCAAGGTGTCCCCACCAGCTCAGTTATCTTCTTTCGATGAATTCCAGGATGGATTCAACTTCAAGGTCTTCCCTAATTTTCGCGCTCTTTAGTCGATCTCTTTTGGTCACCCCTCGAACTCTTCTCAAATATTTCATTTCCGCGGCATGCATCTTGTCTTTTTGTCTTTGTGTACAATATCCATGTCTCACATCCATAGGTAATTGTTGGTCGGTAGATAGCTTTATAGACATTTATCTTTGTTTTTTTATACTTCTTTTTTTCCTATAAAGTTGTTGTTCATTGCATAATAGAGTTTTATTGAGTTTCCAATTCTCTCATTTATTTCCGGTTCTTGATCGCGTTTTTGGTCTATCAGCACTCCCAGGTATTTGAACTGATTTACTTGTTCCATTTTTGAGTTCTCAACTATTATATCTACTTTTTCTTCTTCCTGTCCCATTACCATCACTTTTGTTTTCGTCTTGTTTAATTTCAATCCATAATTTAGCAGTCCTTCGTTCCATACTTCTAGGTTCTCCTGCAGGTCATGCTTATTCTTAGCCACTAACATTATGTCATCAATGCGCATTCAGAGAGTGATACTTGTTGCAGCTTTCTGTATCCTACGTATATTCTCTCTGTTCTGCCATTGCACTTTCTGGCTATTTCATCCATGTAGATATTAAACAGTGTGGGGCTTAGTCCTCCTCCTTGTCTTAACCCATTGCATGTTTTAAATGTTTTGGATTTATAGTTTCTCCTAATTACGTAGTTGGTAGTATTTTAAGACTTTTTTAAGACTTTTAATGTCTCCAATCAGTTTATTATCAACTCCTATTTCCTGTAAGCTATTCCATAGCCTAGATCTTGTTACCGAGTCGAATGCCTTCTCCACATCTATGAATGCTAGATAGATTTTTACACCATATTGGACATACCGCTACATAATACATATAATGTCCTCTTATTGGCAACTTTTATTTCCTCATACTAAGCCCGCAGGAACGACATGTACCTCAGAAAACTTATATACATATGTATGTACATATGTACATGCACAAATGGAAAGTGGAGAAACAGAATCAAAGCACGCATAATGCCAAATCAAAGGATCGAACATGTTATCAACTTTTTAACTTTCTAATTTTAAGAAGAATTTCTTGATAAGAAATCGCTTAATTTTAAAAGTTTTAAATCGTCTAAGACAGTTTTTCTCAAGAGGGCAATATGCCCCCATGTGGGCTTTTTCCATGTTCGAGAGCGATTAGTAACAATTTATATTTTGGGGAGCGAAAAATAATTTTCCGGGCGATATAGTAAAACATTATATTAAGAATAATTAAATGTATATATATTAATATTTCGTGACCTTTTTTACACTTATCTTATATGATAGTTTTCTACCACTAATTAGTTCAATGAAACAAGACTGGTTTGAACGATAGTTATATTTCCAGAACGTTTACAAACGTTTTATTGATCTAATTAGTGGTGGCAATTTATAAATAGGCAACATGAATAGCAAAAACTTTTTACCAGCTACGATTTACAAAATTAATTCGATGTATATTATTAATTCGAAAAGCTAGATACTGCAACAGATATTAATGTTTTCCCATCCAATGATGAAAAATAGGGAACACAAATTTCAGTTGCCTGTGTTAAAGGAAAACAATAAAAAACAATAGTATAACTCTAAAGATAAAACAAAACAACGATCACTATCATCAGAACTTGGATCTTCCAACTTTTTAGAAATATAATTTGGAAGTTTTCTTTTGTTTGAAATTTAAACTGACATGTAGTAGCTCATCTGTGTCTCAAGTTTTCTTTTGGAATACTTCCTGGATGACTGCTTGAAAACAAATAGTTGCGTACTATTCAGCATTAATATTTCTTTGATCCTCTAAACGAATGGTTACGACATGTCCAATACAAACGAAGAAACAAGGAACCATTCTGTTGCCAGTGCTTCGTGAACGAACAACTTCTGTGGGATTAAGTTCATCGTAAGAAGTTTCGTCACCTGGTACGATGTTGTATACGAATTTTGCAGTTCCTCGGTCGAGTTTTCTTAGCATTTCCTTCCACCAATGAACGCGAGCCTCTTTCTGAGCTTCGGTCAAATTTTGCGGAATCCAGGGGGAGAAGGTCTTTTTCACAGCTAGATGCTCATACAAAATCGAATGTATTGCAGTCCCCGATATGCCCAAGACTGCCTTTATTTCACTGTAAGTCATATGGCTATCTTCTTCAATCATGTTGAGCACAACGTCGATGTTTTTTTTTTTTTGAATAATAACCGATTTTGGTTGACCTTCATGCAATTTATCATAGACGGAACACGACTACGACGAAATTCTGCAAGCCAATTTTCAACAACTTTCTTTTCCGATGGTGCTTCATTATAAAAAGTTCAATAAAGTGATTCTATGTATTGTCGTTGAGTTAGGCTTTTACTAAAATCGTAAAAAATCACTCAACGAAAACCTTCACGTGAAATTTCCATTCTATCACAAAATTGATTTTTAAACGTTCGCTGTACACAAGCACTTGATTAATTTACCGAAAAGGTAAGGTACGGTTTGAAGATGCTAAGCTCGTTGCTAGCGAAAAACATGTTACCGGATTGAATTAAATAATTGTGTGGTGAGGTGTTTATAGATAGAGTGTCAGCAATACTGAACCACAGACCCAACAATGTGAATTTGAATATGGTAAAATTACCAAATTAAAGAGTAAAAAACACCGATCAGACAATCATGAGGATTAATGTCACATACGTCACCGATATGTTGCCATCTCACTGGAAGAACACTGAATTCACCGTGGTATAATTTAGCATAGCCAATTGATAGAGTATTAGTTACCGTTGACGTCTATTTTATTATTATGTTGCGAGGATAACAACTTACAAACCATACTTGTTAGACATCGAACTACGTATTTGTGGTTATCCTAGTTGATGTGATAAAGGTAAGAATGATTGCACTTGCTGCATCTTCCGTGCAACTGTTTTTGCCATTTTTTGTGTTCATAGTATATCTATATTATTTTACAGAATTTGAAGCGAGTTGTATATAATATCTTTATAGTGGAATAGGCGTGGATTTGTCTTCTTCTTCTTCTTCTTCTCTTATTATAAAAATTTCTATTTTTCCAGTATTCTCTTTACGGCTTCTCTAATAATTCCTGCCAGACTTCAATTCAGCTAAAGAACCAGTCCCAATAAGAAAGCCAAAAACAATCCAGGAGAAAGAAAATGAATATTTTAAATAACTTACGTCCTATAACTGAGGTACGCATGTTGACAGCTTTCATCGAAAACGGACCGACTATACCGTATTAATGGGTCGTAATAAGGACGAAACTAGTCTACGGTCTGTGATTAATAAAGCATAATTCCCTCCGTGATAATTATTGTCACATGCAATTTGTGGTTAGTATACAGGCTATTGGGCAATTTCTATAAGAGCCTATCGGTCGAGCCTTAGTTATAGGCCAGTTATTTAGATTTTTCATTTTCTCTTCCTTGAATTCAATTCACCATCTGATGGTCCTTGTGGTTTGTTGCTATTTCTAGTACAGTTTCTTTGTTGATATCGTTATTGCATCCACTTCTATGGCACGTTCCTGGTATCACGTTTGTTTAATACATTTCGACTTTGCTTTTAATGCTAAGGTTTCTATTTTTTACAGTGCATCTCCAATACTTAATTGTTTTCATTGCCCGTCGTCTGACTGACTAAGTATAGTTATCGATTGTTTGAATTTCATCTTTGCCTCGTCAATTAATATGGCTTCGAGACTTGCACAAGTCGGCCGTCTATTTGTTTTCTGTGAAACTATGATTCATCTAATGGGAGTACTACAGACTGAGCAACCGAAAGTGTCTTTAGTTAATATCACGGTTGGAACTCCTAAAACCCTAAGTATGAACAATTCTGTTTCATAAAATTTTCGGCCTGATTGTTTGTTGTTTTTTCAGATTTGTCATCTGTGGTTTATCTAATGTTGCCAGTTCTTTATATACTGATTTTTTGTTCTTGGATTCAAAATCTGCTTTGATTTGGATATTATTGATTGAAGATTTCCATCGTCGATTTTATCATCCCCTAAGGATGCTTACTGCGAAGCAATTAGAGCAAAAGGTAATAATCAATTTTTTCACTCGCGCTCGTAATTGAATCCTTGCTACACCAAAAAAGTTCTCCTTCGCCCTTCCTTCTCCCTCCAGATTAATTTATTAAGGCAATTATGATAAGCCGTAAGCCGATGGAACGACACCTATGTATAACGCGGCGACGATTTATCGCATCGCACCTCGTCCTTCGAGGAATGGAATGCCTGCCCTTTTCCCGTCCTCATTTTGCCGCCATCTCCCGTCTTTCTCGCGCCGTCTTTGTGATGAACGTGGACTGTGGGGTGCGTTTTGATACCGTTGAGTCATGACCCGCTGCGATTTTACACAGACGTATACCGTCGGGTTGAGGTTTAAAGTACTACATACGGGCAGCTATTCTTTATGGAGTACCTGGATATTAACATGTGTACTGGCGTATTAATAATACTGTCAGATCCTGACTCACCTGCTGCTGCATTGTTATTACGCTAGCGCGAGGTCGGTCGCGATCTTTCATAATAATACTGAGAAACGCTGCTCAAGAATGCATTATTAAATGTATGTATGGGTACAATGCCATCGGGAAATATTGAAAACTAGCCGCTCTGCTCGCATAGAATTCGTCCGAGTAAAACCAGGATACCTTTTACATATCTAACTTCCATCAAATTGATTAACTTCAATAAGAATTTTGATGCGTTCATATATTTTCAAGGTCTGGTTTTGCTTTAGAAATATTTTTTAATGAATTTAGTTGGTTTAATCGTGATATGGTAAGAAACAGACACACAGACCGGCTTTTGCATTTATACAGGATTTGTCATAACTAATGCGTTAAATTTATTTAGAGGATTATATTTGGGTAAAACTAAATAAATGAGTGTAAAAATATGGGCAGATAAAAGTTTTGTTTTAGAACCATAGATTCATGTATGGTCAAATGATATTTAAAAAGAGTGTTAACAGAAATTATTTACTGCCTGCATAGTGAAGCAAAAACCATCTAATTCACCTTGCCTCAAATATCTCCAGAATTTTACAACAATTTACATTTTTGGGTACAAAAAATAAACAGCGTACTTCATCGCATAGTGTAAGTGGTTCTCTAAATGTTGCTTATCAAACTTGCGTAATTTCAAAAATTAATTGCGACCTTCCTGTCATAGTAGGAAAATATTTTCTCTTAAGAATTTTGCTTTAATCGTTATAAAGTTTTCGCTGTTTTAATTTGATGGATAAGTTGTGAAAAACACAGTATATTAATAAGGATAGGAGAGGGGTTCTAAAACCACCTTTGCAGGATCTTGCATTTCGACTTCCATCTTTTTCGAGCGTTGCGTTCTTCTTCCTCTATGGCTCCCTCCCTATCATTATCATACCAAATTTTTTCTTCAATTCTACAGCTCTTTTCCTTCCGTTTGTTGTTTCGTAATTTTCCCCACTTTTTAGCCACCGATTCTTTTCTATTCCCATCACGCGCCCATATGACAACAGTTGTCTTGATTCTACTGTCTCTGTGGTATGCACCCTTTCCGTTTTAATCTGATTTTCTCATTTCGGGTCTTGTTTGGATTTTCGGCTTGTCTTCCGTACAAAAATCCATTACTATTACTTGTACTGGTTTCTTATCTTTTCAAAAAACAATGAGTAAAGTAGCACGCGCACTAATCGTTCACTCTTCAAACTTAATATGCTGTAACTGTGTAACCAGGTATTACCTTATTTCAGAGCACAGGTGACAGATGATCAAAAACCAATTCAGTTTATAAAATGCACATAATTAAATTGTTACAAATTGTCACAATTCGCTGACCTGACCGTTGGCTAGTTGGGCCACATGATATAATATTAGTAAGGAATAGTGCATAGGGAATAGGCAATAGCGAATGATGTCACATGTTGTATGTCCTTGGGTAAGATGTCTCTGTCAAGTTTCATCAATATTGGTTCAGGAGCTTAGTCATGAAAAGGGAACAAAGAGATACAGAGACGGACAGATTCACTTTTGCGTGTATATATTAGTAGGGATAAAGGTATTGCTTGAGGTAATTTTCAAAATCTCCGATTTTCGAGTTTCAATATTCCCTTCTAAAGCAATCATTGAAATTGGAGCATTTATATACAAAGAATTTCACCTTCTAAATTACCACAAACTTATCCTGTATTACAATTTCGACGTTGGAAGCAGGAAAGTAGATGAAGTGCTTTTGGGTCAATCATGGATTCTCTTTTTAACTGAAGACGCGGAAAGTGGTATGAAGCGATCCTGTAACAATTCTAGGCTAATAGTTTTTCATCCACCTTTGTTAATAGGGAATTAGGAAGTATCTGGACAAAAACAAATATCTAACAAGCTGTGATAGGAACGCACCTATCAAGAACAAAAATTTATAATTACAGAGATGATCCTACGTGTAACTTTATTTATCTTATTTACACATAAAGGATTTCCCACACAATATTCCAGATAAAACTAAACGTACGCTTTAATAACTTTAATAACTTGCGCGGAATCAACTAACTATTTGAAAAACGAACGTAGGAGATATGTTAGAATTAACGGAGACGTGTAGCATTGCATAATGATATCTTTTTATAAAGAGGTTGATTTTCAAGAAACTAATAATAGTAGACAGCGATGGTGGAATATCTAACGAATACATGTTGTTTGTGACAACAAACAGCTTCATGATGGACCAGTGTTATTCAGTCTTGTTTATCTCGATATTTTAATTCTAGATGAGGGATTCTTCTACTACATCGACCGGTATTTCCTTCTTCAAATACATAAAACTATTTTTTCCAAGAAGCTTCACTATGGATCATTTCCATGATGTTAGAAAAATGATCATTATCAACTCGTCTCGTTCTTCGCTAGAAGATGCAGTTACCATTTCTAGACAGAGTCTTTTCAACTTCTTGATATGATAGGCTTCACCTAAGTAAGATGCTACTTTGTTCAAAACTTCTGACGTATTCAACAAGAAGGTTAGCATCAGGTTGGACTGTTAAAGAACCATAACTTGATTATATCCTAAGTCAGAATTCAGTATTGAAAATTTTAATTCTATGGACACGAAAGTACAAACTTCTACTAATTTAATTTTATAAACTATACATTTCCCATTTTTTGTGTAATAAAAGTGTTGACTACATATGGCTTCCACTAAAATAAGAATAATTTTGGAAATATTTTTGTCATGTAATTCTGCGTTCTTATTTGGGATGTTTTAATGTTTGGGATGTATACAATAGCCTACATAGGGTGTGATGGGCAAATATGTGGTCCGATAAGTCATCTGTCTTTTTCACAATGTAATATAATATTACAGAGGACAAAGGACAGATGACTCATCATACCGCATATTTTCCCAGTTTAGGTATGATATACCTCAGACTCTTTGGCTCTTTGACCCGCAACGTGTCATCCGATATACGGCTTATTGTTTAGTGAGCACTAATCACAAGATTAAGAGTAAACAGGTTAGAGATTACCCGATGTTGATGGATAATTAATTTACTAACCAAGAATTTTTCAATTTATCAGCATTATTATTTATTGTGAAAAGCGACCATCTATTCTTTCGATTGAATATGATAGTTTTATATCTTGTTGAGATATTCACTAATCACCTCTTTCTCCTTGTTCCTTCAACGATCATAAATTTTATTCTTTGATTGTAACAAGAAACGGACATTTTCATTGGACAGGCAGGAATCGTTTACCATTTTGTTACAATTAGATCGTTACGTGTCGAAGGTCATCCCATTCTGACCACAAGACGTCGAACGGACGCCGTTGCGTAAATGTCGACCCTCTTTAACTTAACCGAAATCTTGACCCATACAGATTTTCTGCGGTCTGAATACGACTTCGTACCCGTGTCGGTAATACCCAAGAGTCTTCGAGCTTGCGTCTATTTTGTAAATTAAAAGAGGTTATTCCATTCGAAGATACCGTGGTGAATTCAATAACTTTGTATTTAATTTTGACTGTGAAGTTAAAAGACTAATCTAAAGTTTACGTCGTCTACAAGACGAGACAAATGAAAACAGAAAAAGAATAAGAAATAAATCCGCTGACGAATCGTGTTAACAATTTTATATTTTGGCACCGCACATTTCAACATCCTTTGTGCATGCATGTTTATATATTTTACATATGCGACGCCAGGAGAATAAATTTTGTGGGTATCGCGTACACGAATTCGTGCTTACGTAATAAAAGCGGTGTCATAAGTTGTCCGAGAAATAAATAAACGTTGAGGATACATTAAACTGGGTATCAAGGCGGACGCGGTTTATACACATACAAAAAGTTATGTATGTGGAAACGACATGCAGGCAGCTTATAAACTCACAATAAATTTTCGTGACCAACGAGCCGTTGCTTAATTATGATGCCAAAGTAGAACTGCAAAATGAACAGTTTGTTTTCCTGATGCAAATATCTAATAAAATTCTCGTATGTCGTTAACTTTCTTTTGCCTTTTTGTGTAACTTGGAATAAATTCATATTTGCACCAGTTATCAGCAATGAGTAGTGAAAAAGTGAGTAGAGTTGAATCATGACTTATAATTTCTTGTACTTATACGCACTCATACTTATTGCAATGTTGTCCAACTTCATATCCATACACATAAGTACTCATCGAACTCATACTTAACAACATTTATGACGTTGTTGATTTCGACTCTCCTTAACTCAAAGTGTATAGACGATGCAAAATAAGTATGGTTCGCATACGAACATTAATATACTCATTATGAGGTTGTGTGTTTGCTCTGTTGCGTTTTTTACTGTTGTTTTTTTACTAAAGTTAAACAAAGAAATATGTGTAGATTTGTGTTGCTTATTTCATATTATATTGCGCTTTTACCCTTACGTTTTGCACTAATTGAAAAATTCCCCTATTTATTTTTTCCTCCATCTCACTATTGCTATCCATTTTTCACTACCTGCTCATAAAAATGATAAATAATAAAAAAAAATTAATTTTCTCGAAAAGTTTCTATATAAACTTACAATTTTATGCTTTTGTATATTTTTATACACTTTATACTGGTTGCAAACTGTTTAATGACTAAACTTTTAAATATACATGGATGAGTCGAGTGAGCTGAATCAATGTAAGTAGTGTAAGTATTTTCCTGACATTAGAAATCAAACTGAGGTGATTTATGAGTGTGAATATAGTATGTGTATGATGTCGCCGTCGCATTCATATTTATTGCAACCTGTACTTATGAATCAACGTTATCGGGAGTATGAGTAAATCAGAGTAGTTGAGTTTAAATGATGCCTACTCACTTATATTTAAAATTTCATGAGTCAGTATGAATAGCGAAAAAGCGATGCATTGCCGATCACTGATTTGCACTACTATAGCTTCCTCTGCCTCTCCTAACTTTGGATATCGCCTGCTTCCTTTGCTCTTCTGATCTTGATGTCTAGGTTTCATATCACCTTTGGCATGGTTTTCTGGGAGGACGGGTGCTAGCTTTCGCGTTTTAATCTATTTTGTGACTTAACTTGATGCTGTCTTATCTACGTGATATATCTAGCATCTACCTTTTAAAGCCACGCTCTAAATGCACTCGAGATTTTTATTTCTATTTGTGTTAGCATTCTTTCCGTCTTGTTCATTTTACTCTTGTTTCTGTTTTATTCTGTATTACTGTAGCACTAGCGGAATCGTCACCCCTTGAACTTTGCACAGCAACCATGTAACGCACGTAGTTATTCGAAGTATCTATATATAATTAATGCAATTTTAATCGACAAACTTTCTAGTTCCGTCAGTTACAGTCTTTAACCCATTTTTGCACAGTGTTCCATAAGTGGAACATTTTGTATTTCGTTACCCCACCCTAAACTGAGCGATGATGTTATCTCTACCGCTTCGCACTTATTAGTATATAACGTCCATTTGATCTGTAAAGTGTAAGTTTTGTGCTCTGTGAGTTAAAGTTGTAAAACTAGTGGTTTGTATTCACAACCTTTTGTCAACGATGTCGTTTAAAAAGTAACTAATTTTTACATCCTCACGTTATATTCTTTTGGTGAAATATTTGTTTTATTATATTCCCATATATATCAAATAACGCATGGTTATTGTATTTGTATTTCTTTTGACATACATACTCATTCTTTGCATTGTATGTTACATGTTGCAAAATTGGAACACTGGACATACGAATATGTTCTAACCGAAATAAATATCTAGACCCTTAACAACTGAAGAATTACTTGCAATTATGGAGGACGAGGACCTATTTATATTATACCTCCAGAAGATGCTATTGTCTCAGAAGAAGAGTGTGGTGACGAAGGAGACAGAAACAGCATACAGAATTGAAAAATGTCTGCGTACAACTGTCGAATCAATGGAAAATAGAGGACGAGGTTGTTACGATTATCAATTAGATACAAATTCAAATATAAGCCTTGCAGTGTAGAACGACAGAGGGTAATAATTACAGCGAGTTCTTGAAATAGTCCAGAACCAGTAGGACAAACGGAACGTTTGGGTAAAAAATTGAGCAGAAGAACGTACCGCCTCCGCAGCCTAACAGTATTACAAACACATGGGAGATAAAAATATACATCGCTATAAGATTTCTATTCGTTCTAAGAAGTGGTGGTATACCGCATTTACCTTGTGCGTGGAGACAACAAATGAAGAATTTGACTCAAAATTCATTCGTAAATTAGTAAACGTTTACTTACAAGAATACGGAACACCCGTAAGTAGCGCAGGAAGCTTTAAAAGTTGGAAGAGCATTTTCCAGTAGAGTTAGGGATGCAATTAGGTTTGATCGCATTGATCATTAGATGGTAAATGCACCTAAGCGAAATAGATGGACCTCATGCCAGAAAAATCCCACCAAACAGTGTGAGAAATGAAAAGCTAATTTGCATGAATAATGTTTCAAAGACTTTCATATTCGTTAATTCCATTTACTGTAAATTTTATTGAATATTGAATTAGAATTTTTACACTTTTTAAACCAATATTTTTTTCAAGTAAAGAACCCTTATTTTCTTAGTGTTCCATTTTTGGAACATCAAAAAATCCAAAGAAATAGTTCAACAATTTTTGTGAGTTCTTCACAAATAGTATCTTTTCTTCGCATTTGAGTGGAAAACAGCAAAAAAACTTGAAAAATGGCAAAAATGGGTTTAAGTGCTGCTTAAGGATATACAAATATGAGTCTCCTCGGCTGTAATTATAGGCAGGAAAGATACATTTCTAAATGGCCGTAGGAATATTTCTCGTAGATTGTCATAAGTTAATGTTCTCTTCGAGGAGTGAAAAATTCTACCAACGCGCAATGTCAGTTGTAGATCTAACCAGAGGAAAAAATATGGACATATGAAAGAATTTACAAGTTCTTTCTTTTGTTTGTTGGAAAAAATTGTAACGTCATCCCTGCACATATCACCAGTTGAAAAATATTTGTCATGTTTCTATGAGTCATAAAAGAGTCTCATTCAATTTACAATAATCGAAATCGCAACACCTTCGATTTCGACAATTCGTGCGGGGAGGGATAAAGCGTCTAAACATTGAATGAGTGTGTTTAGTAAATGTAACTCAATTTTCTTTAGAATATCATTAAAAATGGACTATCCGATTTACACTCGTAGATTTTGCATGGTGTAATGAGGTGGTTTCAGACAGTTCTGGGATGAATGGGGGTGTCAATTTGGAACTCTTGAGACTTAACGCAATAAGAGGGTAAACTATGAAAGAAAATTCTTCAAGGATGGTGTAAAATATTATAAACGAAAGCTAAAAACTTGACACGAATGAATGTATAAGGAATTTTTTGTAACTCTCTAGTCTAAGCAATCTGCCCTAATTCATTTAACTAGTACGGTTTTAATCTTTTTATACATATTTTTTCGAATACTTTGGATAGTATAGGTAAAATACTTATAGGCCTGTAGGAGGAGGTTCCTTCTGGCTTTTTCCCTGGTTTGCAAATGATGACAGTTTCTGATAATTTCCAGCTGTATGGAAACCAGTTATTTCGAAGTATTGCATTAAATATGTACGTTATTAGTTTGTAACATTTAATAGGAAGTTCCAGTAATTTTTTCCGGTAATTAGATCGTATTCCGGTAATATTTATTTCAATTCGAATTGTTTTGATTAGTTCCCTAAGTTTAATTTTATAATAAGGCAAATCCAACTGGATGGGGGATATGCGGGCATATGTTTCGGCAGATGCATTGTCGAAGATTGCAAACCAAGCTGCTTGTTGAATGTTTCCTGTTAGCTCATCAACTTCCGTTTCTATGCCCTTATCTGATTTAAGTGCACAATCTAATGAGATAGAATGTTCCAATTTCTGTCTGAATAGTTTGTTTTGTTGCTATGTAAAGAGGGTCTTCTTTCCTTTTTTTTGTGATCAGTGATTTTATTGTAATTATAGCGGGTGAGTAGTCTGAAGTGAGCTCGAAGCATGATTTTGCAGTACATTTTTTTGTGTCTATACCTTTCAGTTATGTCAAAGTCAAACAAGTCTGGGTTTTTCAGTGTCTGAAGGCTAACTGTTTGTATGTTGGTTCATCTGCTGTAATATATTTTAGGTTGTTACTGTTACAACAACTTTATTTGTTGTCAGTCTGGACCTCCATGCGGTGTTTTTTGCATTGTAGTATGTATAAGGAATGTAAAAGGAAAAAAAGGTTCCAAGTTTTTTTTTTTATAAACAGAAAGATTTCTAGAAATATTAGAATTTATTTAATATTATTATTACGCCAGAAATAATTGAGGGATATGCGGTTAATATTTCACAATGAGATTTACGGGAATTGATACTCCGCTCCACCACCCTGTTATTGAGAGAAACCCTTCCGGGGAAATGACTAATTTCATAATTCCGCGTAACTGGATTAGAACCAACACGACTGGGGTGGAGAAAACGGGGTGAAAACAGAAAGCAAGACGTTCGGTACTATATAGCGCGGACATAATTAAAGTTATGTTTGTCCGCCAAACACGCACCTAAACCGATTATCGTCAAATATATTTCGTTAGACGAGCATAAAGGAGGAAACTTTATTCGCGGTAACTCGGTTTCGGTTTCCCCTCCGCATCGCACAAATTGCTAATCCGATTTAATCCGGTCGAGAGTACCGCTATCTACCTGCGTCTTTACCTCAATGGCCAAAAGGAATAAATTCCGGAAGGGTCCAACGCTGCTCGACGCACAGTCGGTTTTCGGTGACCCTTTCTCTACCATTGGACAGTTTGTGTGTGTCGGACAATAAGGTGAGTGTTGGTTGGGGAGTGCGAAGGAAATTACATCCTGTAATTCTAACTAAGGTTGGAAGAAGGTGGTAGCATTCGAACTATACAGTTCAGCGAGCGATTAATTTGAAGTCCAACCCTAATGACGCCGAAACAATATCGGGGACGTATTAAGTAAAACCCGCCGGAAAGGTTAGGGTGGTGGTTTCGGTTATGTAGCGGTAGTTTTGGGGTCAAATTTGTCGTAAATGCGACATAATGGTAAAAGTTCCTATTAATGGTCGTGTTTATGTCCTGGCCGAGTATGTAGCACGCATTAAAATTCGATTGTTTGAGTTAATTTCGCTACATCCATTTTTATTCGGTTATTACACTTAGGATGTTATTCGGAATTACTTAACTTTCTAAGTGATAAATACTGCATGGAATGTAAGGTTATAATGTAAGATTACCGAAGATTCTTAAGGAAATAATAGAGCTGCAACCGGAAGGCAAACGAAGTGAAATCTAAGGAAATTAATGGTATTAAGAGAAAGAGACTTGTAGGGCTAGAGTAAATACCAAACGGGTTCCAGAATAGGGCAATCTCATAGTGATCATTAACTCACCTTCAATATCGGAAATCGCCTTGCTAAGAGGAACAATTGCTATAAAGCTGTCAAGAGGAACTTTAATAACTAAGAGCTATTTGTTGTTCAAAAATGTGTAACCTAGTTTTGACAAAACCTGAACAACGTAGATACTATTAACAATATTTCCTTCTAAATAGCTCTCTTTTGTTTTAAATTGGATGGAGGACAACTTTTGGGTGGCAGAGCTTAGCTTATTAGATGGGGATATATCAGATAACTAAATAAATTCCCTCTTTTCTATAGGTTGGAAGTTGAAAAGCGCCGTTTTTGTTTACATTTGTCAGGAAATGATTCATTCGCAAATAGTTAATCAATAGCATTAAATCCACAATCTTATTATGGAAGACGTCTGACATAACCCTGTAGGTAATCTGCAGTTTAATTTTCCAAGAAAATCTAAATTCTGGATGTTATTGAGAATGTTCCGTATTATTGAATTCCCCTGGCAGAACACCAGCATCTTTACCTATTCCTGGCCAAGATAATTGGTTCTTATGACACATCGATGCTATAGTTCTGTTTCATGTGAAATTTTTCCATGCAGTTTACAATTAGCTTGCAGTATTTTCTAGAAAATAATCTGCTTGCAGACGAAAAATAAAAAAGTGTTCGAGTTTGCAGTTCCACTTTGTATATCAATCTGACGGTCGAACACAAAACAAAAACAAAGAGACCATAGGTAATTAGTGTGAATAAGCTCTGGATAATACAGCTGGTTTTGCAGAATGTCAAATCTCGATTCGATAATTTTGTTATATAGTATGCGATTCTTGCTGCACATAACGGATGATTTCGTCCTTAAAATAACATTCTATTTATATTTATTAACTACTAAATAGAGCATTGATGGTTACAGAAAATGTACCCGCTGATAATTTCTGCCACTCTTAACCACTTAGGGTGAATATGGTACATCATAGAACGTACAACAAAATCCTTTGAGGCGTTGACTTAGAAATTTCTGTTATGTAATCACTTGCTGACAACCTTTATTGAGATGTTTGCAAATTTAAGTACATAGTATACTTTTCATAACACATCGAGACCCTCCCCCAAGAAGAGCATATTCTGATTTCCAAAATAAGTAGGAGCTGATGATCATAGTATTTTCACACGTATTCGGTACATTTCCACATTTCTCAAATCATAAAAGTGCAATTGGAAAGTCTCATCGTATTACATTGGAGATTAAGGTGTGTGGAAGAGTAATTTTGACATTTTTATCTTAATTGCTTAGTTACTTAATTTGCCTTCCTAAAGCTGGATACGTCATTTAGAACTTCATGCTATCTTAATTTTATGTAAATCTATTCACAATTGTATTCTTCGCAGAAACAGTTTTCGACTAACGCCTCAGGAAACCTAGGTCGTACGAGATGTGTAAATAACGTAGAGAGACCATTTCTTTTACTTGTTTTATTCCAAGAACATTACAATTCACCGATGTTTTCTTCAAAGTAACTGCCTTGAGAAACTAGGCAGCGCTGGAGACGGTTCTTCCACTTCTTGTAGCATTGCAGAAATTTGAATACTCCTACTGTCCAGTGCGACAAAACGACGTCCCTTGAGGTGTAGTTTCAATGTCGGGTAGAGGAAAGACGCACAAGGGTTCAAGTCGGGTGAATAAAGAGGCTGAGGATCCACAGGAGTTTTCTTGCTGGCAAAAAAATGGTTTACTGAAATCTGCATTGTTGTATCACACAGAGGCAACACGCAGTCCTTTTCGATGTTTGGTCTTACACGCATTGCCTCTTTTCGAAGTTTTCAAGTAAAAGTGTTGATTAAGTCCTTGGCCTGCAGGCACAAACTCTTTGTGAACAATTCCCCGGCCAACAAATAAAGGAAATCAGTATGTTTTTGATCCTTGACTTGCTCATTCTTGCTTTTCTTGTCCTTGGGTAGCCCAAAATGTGCCATTCTATGCTCTGGCGCTTAGTTTTCGGGTCCTATTCAAATATCCTAGTCTTGTCAACGGTGATGACATGCTCCAGAGAATCAGATCATCTTCAATCAATTCCAAAAGTCAACGTACCTGCCCCTTCTCATATGCTTTTGGTCTCACGTAAGGTTTCTCGGAACCATTTTCGAGCAGAATTTTCTCATTTTCAATTCATTGATGAAAATTTTGTCCACAGTGGTATGATTCAAATTCAACAATGCCCAGATCATTATGACTGTCAACTGATGATATGAATGCACGAGATTCCGGACTCTATCGACATTTGCATCGGTTCTTCTCAGTAGGCCTTATACTGCGAGGTTCATCTTCAATCGACCCCCTTCCTCCTGCAAATGCCTTAAACCATCCAAACACCTGGGCCCTTGACAAAATGCTATTTCCGTAGCCCCTCCCCTTCCCCCCGCTCCTCCGAAGTTTTGCAACAGCTTCCGTTGCACTGTGTCTAAGTCCGAACCAAAACCTGATCGTACACCGTTGCTCGAAATTTGTGTCACTCATTGAACACGATTGAACACTACGCTACCAGTCACATTACTTTATTTACACACTTCGCATTGTAAGCGGGCGAGAACCAAATTAAAAGTTGGCGAAGGAATTTAAGAAATGGATATTTTCGTGTCCTAGAAAGATAGTTAATCTTGTTGCAATTTGCATATTATTGGAAATATAGCGTTTACTACAGAATTTCTACCGAATTAGAGGGTCTAAAAACATTGTAGTTTCTAGGCACACAAACGTTGAAAGATAACATCCTTTAGGTTAATATTTTTGCTCTTTCCCGTCGTATTTGTTCATCACAGCTTGAACGCGACACAGAAGTCCTAGCTTTTCCCTAAAAGAATACAATACCTCACTTGACAAATTTTGGTCACAATATCGGACAGCGCTTTTTTTCACGCTAGTGCATCTCGCTAGCTCTATGCATGTTTAAAAAAGGTTGATAATTGATTCGGGTTATTACTTCCCTATACGTGATACGATTTAAGACAAATATCACAAGTTCGAATCATCATTACGTGATGCACTCACGAAGGGAAAATCACAGTCGTTTTTATAGCCGAAAGCTCGACGACGATAGATGTAATCGATAGTGCGTGGAAGACCTTACGTAATGGTAATTGGTAATGTAGTGACAAGACAAACTTTGTAAGTAATTTAAATATGGTTATTGCGTGTATGTAGTTATGTCGGAATGTGTCTACGCGACGAATAAAGTGCATTTTATGGCATATTCGATGTATAAAAATGGGAATGTTTTAAATGATAATGCGTAAATCGTCGCTGGATCTTTTAAGTAAACGGGGCACTCGTTTTATGTTATCGAAATTTCTAATCTTCGTGTACTTTGTTAAATAAATTAAATAAAATGAAGAAAGTTACGGTTTGCTGGTTTGTGTGGGAGGAATTCTGGTTATAGTATTCTTGTTTGAAGCTTTTTTAACAACTACAATGCTATATGTTTATGTTTGAAAGGTGTACCCTGCTTACAGAAAGTTTGAGTCGTGCTCATACAAATTCATTATAATTATTATGTAAGCTTACAAATAGGTGAGCGACATTTCCACCTTTTTAGAATTAAAATATACACGATATTTTGTTGTATTTACTGTCTAAAAATGTTCTTACTTGCTTTATGGATTATGCCTGGGACATTAATCATTTACTCTACCTCTTAATCACATATGTAACATTTAATTTATTGCTGTCACAAGGAGTCTGGGAAGCCGTTAATTGAAATGCAAACGATTTTATAACGC
Organism: Chrysina gloriosa; assembly: GCA_038088585.1. Lineage (NCBI taxonomy): Eukaryota > Metazoa > Arthropoda > Insecta > Coleoptera > Scarabaeidae > Chrysina > Chrysina gloriosa. The sequence continues at coordinate 26,079,465 of CM076089.1, forward strand.
GACAAATCTGTTAAAAACTGCAATTTCTTGGTTATAAACACGTACAATATATACATTCTAGACACAAACAAGCAATCTATTTTCAAATCAAGGAGGCAAAAATTGAAACATTCGCGGTTTGTTAGCCTCGCTTTTATTGCCTCCGTAAAGGTTCAATGAATAGTTGACTTGCGTTTTATTTATTGATTCTGTGTATGTATCTGACAAGATGGGAATTGCTCAAACGACTATGGACATTTGTGGGCGACAAGTGTGTTGTAGCGTTGTTAACTCATGCGGTTACGAGACGCATTAGTTCGCAGCTAATATGTATATGTATACGAGGGTGGATCATATATACATGAACCTTTTTAAATTTCGCGTCGTTTTGGATATACCCTGCAATTGCACAACGGATTATTATTAAGTTTTTCATCAACGAAAATGTGAATGCTGTTGAAATTCGACGTCGTTTATTCCCACACTTTGGGGAAAGAACCCTTTTATGCGCTCAGGTGAAGCAGTGATTTAACGAAGTTACGAAAGAACGGGAGCGTAAGCGATCGCAGCAGTAATACAACAAAAATTGGTCGATATGCACTGGGCTGTCCTAGAACATCCATTTTACAATCCAGATCTGTCATCATGCGTCTTCCATATGTTTGGGCCACTTAAGGAAGCCTTTGGTAAACAGCGCTTCATAACGAACGAGGAGGTGCAGCAGTTCATGTGCAATTGGTTTGATACACATCCGCGAACTTTCTACGATAACGGATAACATAATTATTAAACCGTTGGAGGAAGTGTATACAGAAGATGGGGGACTATGTGGAAAAATAAGGAAAGGTAAACTACAATTTATTTTGAAAATATATGGTCTTTTGCAAAACGCTCGTTTATATTTGAGCCACTCTCGTATGTATGTTCTAAGTCAGTAGAAACATTCACCCCGGATTTGTTCTTTTTGTGTGATTTGTTATGTATCGTGTAAGTTTGAAAAATTTTTAAGATCGTATTTAATAGACTAGAACAATCGAAGTTTACGACACGCAAGGACAATACATATATCTAGGAGTTATCTGCACATATGGTAGGTTGCAATCTTCGATAGGTTGGTTATTTTACGATAAGTTAGCTATTGTTATAGCTTTCCTCTGCATAAGTTTAAAGTTAAGAAAGTAGGTGATAACCAAATTATAGATATAAGTTAGTTCATAAACTAACTAAAACAATGTCAATAAATAATAAATTTGTCGTTTACAGAAGTCGCCATAAAGATTTCCTTTGTGATCGTACAAGAATCAAAGGTGCAGAGAGAGCTATGCTGAAAGTGACAACTTTTAAAGGAATTATTACTTTGAATCACGATATATAATCGCATACATATATAATATATTTATATTACATATATATATATGTATTATAAATAGCTGATTTAATGTGGAAACACATACATACATGCAAACTATGAAAACACCTAAAAAGAGCCTTATATCAAAAAATGTTTGTCGAAGCCTTAACAATTCTATTCAAGGGTTAGTAAAAACCCGAATCAAAAGCTGTGAAGATTGTGATGGTTGTTACATCGGTCAGATAAAACAATATTTAAAGAAAAGGTTGTATAACCATAAGTATCCTTTAAATAATAATTTTGGTGCAATGATCGCTGGGCTGGGGCATTACTTTGATTTTGAGAACACAATTATATTAAGAAAAGAAAATAATTATCAAAAAAGAAGAAAGATACTAAAACTATTTATTTCAGATGTCCAGAATTTAAGTAATGTATATAGTTATTTATAAAAATACATTTACATTTCATAAGAAGGAATTCTTTGGCTAGGTAAACATAAATATAGAAACAAATGTTCGTTTATACAATTATCTAGTTATAATTTCACTGATGAAGGTGTGCCGAAAACGTTTGTAAACGTTTTGAGAATATAACTATTAATTCAATCACTTTCGTTTAGCTGACCTAATTGTGGTAAAATACTATCATATGAGATATTACCGATTATGTGCTAAAAGAAATTGAAGGCGAGTTACATAGGTGCTGACTAAGCCTATGGATCCATTAAAAAAAATGACATTTACATTTCATACGAAGGGCACTTTTGGCTAGGATTTTGATTCGGGTTTTCTCTAGTCCTTCAACAGAATTGTTAAGGTTTCGACAAAGATCTTTTGATATAAGGTCCTTGTACAGCTGTTTTCATAGTTTGCATGTATGCGATTGCACATTAAATCAGTTATATAAAACACAAATTTTATTTACAGTCTAGTCATTAGTTATTTCATTGATAGTTACCGAATAAAAAAAAAACAAAAATTTGTTTATACATTTATCTAGGTATATTTTCACCGATGGTGTTTCTAAAACGTTTGTAAACATTCTGAGAATATTACTATGAATTCAATCACTTTCGTTTAATTGACCTAATGGTAGAAAACTATCATATAAGATATTTACAATAATATGCTACAAGAAATTGAAAATGAGTTAGCTAGTAGCTAAGCGTATAGATTCATTAAAAAGTGGGCTTTACTTTATTTAAAAAATTGTAAATTGTATGTGCAAGTAAGGGGTTGGGTATTACTTACTACACAGCAAGAATGTGAACGAGTGCAGTAATTCTGTGGATGACATTGTTGTTATGTGATCTTCACTTCATTTCAGCACTCAAAATTTAAAGTAGTTCAGAGCTGGTCAAAGTACCAGTCTCAATTGGAAAGCCCTCTTCATCGATTTAGATAATTCCAAACACGTATTTCGACCATTAAGTAGTCTTTAGTCGAGGAAGTACAAACACACAGGAACACAACGCATGAAGATATTTCCACTTTTCCTAGTGTTATCGTGAACTAAGTAGTTCGATTGTTAAAATATATTTTTTTCGCTTTTGAAGGATTTCAATATGAAGTTTCTTTTTGGTGGTGTACAAATTGATAATGATTGGTAGAGATTATAAGAATCGTGCTGTAATAGTATATTAAATCACATAGGTAAACTTTACACCAGATAATTATTCATTATAAACATAACATAAACATAAACATAAACATAAACATAAACATCTTTATTGTCCAACAGAATTAAACATCCATATGAAGAACAAAATATAAAGCTTATTAAGTATTTCTCAATACAGTGCAACATACATATATGCAAAAGAAAAAAAAATTATTCTACAACACACCCATAAGTATTAATGGAAAAAAATAAAAAACAAATAGATAAGTATTAAGGTCATTGATAAATAGTAAGAACAAGAGGGGACCCATATTTGACCCTTGTGGTACTCCTGACGTTGCCGAAAATAACCGTGACCTGTATCCCCCGTAATAAACATATTGTATCCTACCTAGTAGATATGAAGAGAAGAATAGCAACAGCGACTCACTGAAGCCAAACATATTTAGCTTATGTAATAATAAATGATGACTGATACGATCAAATGCCTTAGAGAAGTCGGTATAGATCACGTCGACCTGCCCACAGGTCTCAAATGCGTCAAAAGTATATTGTGTAAAGTTGGGCAGATTGGTAACAGTAGATCGTTTCTCCATGAATCCATGTTGGTCAGTGGCAATGTAGTTACTGACCAAGGGATAGATACGGTTGTATAATACTACCTCAAAAGCCTTTGCAAAGTCATTGAGTATAGAAATTGGACGATAGTTCTGTATATTGCTAATAGAACCACTCTTCAGAACAGGACAGACTTTAGTACCCTTCCACAAATCCGGAAAAGTAGCTTTTGATAGAGCCAAGTTAAATATAATGGTCAGTGGATATGTCAAAATGGTTCTGCAGTCTCGAACCAGAAAACTCGGTATACCATCCGGACCTGCTGTCATCCTGTTCTTTAATTTTTTTATTGCTAGATCTACCTCTGATCTACCTAGGTTGTGAATAGTTATATGAGGAGAGTGATAGCCAATGAAAGCAGGTACATCATGGGGAATGTTTTCTGCATAAATGGTACCAAAATAAGAAGCAAAACCATCGACGATGTCTTGTACATTATTATATGTAATATTGTCGTTACTCATGAAGGAAGGTATTCGAGATCCCCGGTTTTTGCTGTGGATAAAAGCCCAGAATTTTTGGGGATCTTCGGAAATTGAAGCCTCAGCATTCGAAACGTACCCCAGATAAGCAGTTTTAATTTGTTTTTTCACTAATTTTCTGAAGTATTTAAAATGCGACAAAGTATCATAAAGTCGAGTTATTACGAGACACCTGTTTCTGTCGCAATCGAAACGCATCTTCAAATGCATGTTAATGCTGTTTGAAACTGAAAAACTATTGCCCATATTTTGCTTAATTCTTTGTTGTTATCCTAAATAATTTTACCTAATAGCATAGTGTGATATGCATATATGCCCTGGACTGTTAGATTTGTTTGAAACTAGTGAAGGATGTCATTAAATGTTTTGTCTGAGCAGGTAATTAAAATTAGTAGTTTCATGTTTGGTCATACCGATGTGTTGCCACGTGCAAGACAATCGTTAGTTACCGGTGACAACCCGTTGGAGTCACGTGCCAGCTGACAAAAGTAGTTATTGACTTTGATTAATGTTTTCTATTCTATTTCTGTTTTGTTGAGTAAACTTTATTGAACTGTCTTTTCTTATTCTTTTCTGTTTTTACTTTTTCAAACATATCCCTTGCCAATGGCAGATGGAAGAGAAGATGGAAGATGAAGGCGCTGATAATTTATCTGTTGTTCCTAGGGTTACAGCTGTATTTATACGGACAGCAAAGTGTTAACCATTAGATACTGTAATTAGAAGACTTTCTTAATGATATCTTAAATCGATTCGAAATTCTTTCTGTAGAGATTCTTCTCGTATTAATACGAATATTTTTATTTAAAAAATGGACATGCATTATTTCTATTTATATTTCACGTATTCCATAATCATGATTTACATACGAAACGATTCCTTCTCATATGCGTTGCAATAAAATCGCCTAATAGCGAACATCGTCGAGGATTTATCGGACAGATGGGGGAGTGATCGGCGGCCGAGATCGTTGATCCTAACAGTACCGGTTCAAATACCTGAAAGGCCCCAGGGGAGACGCATGCAGGACAGGTTCGAGTCTCTTTTTTTATTGTGTTCGCCTTTTTCTCTTCTTTCACATTGTATTGTGCCGGTTCCATTCCGGAGCTCTCGAGCCGAGACGGTACTATTAATCGAGCGGAGGGCGAAGAAAGATAGAAAAGAAGAAGAGAAGCCATTGCACTCGGAGGGTCGCCAAAACTGTGTGTGGCTCGTTTCGCTAACCTTACGAGTTGAAATTGCAGGTTTCTTAGGTCGTATCGGTCGAATGTGTGAACACGTTTGAGAGGTGGCGGAGGTGCTAGGGTGAGCTTTTACGTAAGAAAGGTTCGGTTGTGTAATAGGTAAGAGGTGTTAAGGTTGGCAAATTTTGACTCTATGATAATTTATCGTTTTACTCAAACTTTATTTAGCCGCTTTCGCCCCTTAACATTAGCTTTAAATACATTTTTTGTGCAGCGAGTTTTGAAAAATGTTATATGATGCTTCAGAATAGCTTCTGGTATTGCAACTTGAAGAGAGGGAACAAAGTATAGTAAACACTGTTAAGTAAAGTAGTAGGTTAAGTAAATGTACATATACACTATTATGAGAAATATTGCTATGATTGTTGTAGCTAACGCATAACGTGCCAGCTGAAATTCGCACCTTGTTGAGGAGGAGAATGTCGGCTTATTACCAGGTGTACAGGTGTGAAATGCGGATTTCATTTTTGTGCTCCATGGCTTGTTATACATTTTTCCAATCTTTCGGCCAATTTGTGAATATGACGCCAATAAGATCTTCCCCTTTTGCTGCGGACCATTCATGCAGCCATTTCTTAATATCTTCATACGAACGAAAAGGCTGCTCCGCAAGTGCGTGCCCCATTGAAGCAAACAGGTGGTAATTGGAAGGAGCCAAGTCTGGTGAGTAAGCCGCATGGGGTACAACTTCCCGGCTGAGTGCTTCCAATATGTCCCGAACCGGTTTTGCCGTATGTAATGGAGCATTGTCATGAAGAAAAATTATTTTGTATTGCCTCTTTGGACATTATGGCCTTTTTAAGAAGCGAAAACGGCCAATTGTTGTTTGTAACGTTTAGTATTAACCGCTTCCCCAGGTTTTAACAGCTCATAATAGACCAGGCCCTTTTAGCCCCACAAAACACAGAGCACCCTCTTTCTGCCAACGCAATTCGGTCTTGCAGTCGATGTGGGTGGATTTTTTTGCAAAATGTCACATGTGTTCTTGCGCTTTTCCATTTGCCTGGCGTTCAACTCATGTGGTACTCATCTACCAGTCTTCTGAATCTTTACCATCTCTCGCAGCCGTAGCTTGTTGAGTAATGCCCAATTGCTCCGCGAGTTGTTTTAGTGTTTGCGAATCATCTTCGTCCAACGATGCTCGCAATTCCACATCTTCGTATTTTTTTAGCGGTTTTCCACGTTCCTTGTCTACAATATCGAAGTCACCACTTTTGAAACGCCGAAACCATCGTTCACACGTATCTTGAGATGGAACATGTTCACCATAAGCTTATCGAAGTAGTCAATATGATTCAGCAGCAGTTTTCTTCAAATAAAAACAAAAAATTAATGCTGTCCGCGAATGCTTTTCGTTCGGTATAAATTTCGACATATTGAACACAAGAATACTATGCACACACGTTTCCAAATTAACACTCGCGTCTAATACTTGTTGATGACACAATAAAATCTACGCCATTTTGTTGTGTCAAATCTTTAGAGCACAAACTGCATTAGTGCGCATCTGTTGTCAGAAATCCGCATTTTATATTTATACAACTCGTAATTTCTTCCCCATTTTATAGATTTCTGTTACTTATAAACGCAAGTCAATTTTGAAGGTACCACACATTGTTTTCGACTGAAAAATTATGCAAAAATGTTTAGCCGGATATTCTCCTAATATTTCGTATCTCATAAGCCTCGGAGGCATTGCCTCGAGCGTCTAGCACTTGTTACATTGATTTAGGTTATTTAGAATTTTCAGAACTACATACATACGTCAGACACGCATGTTCTATATTTAGCACCACGACCGAGTCTAAATTAATTTTTTTTTTCATAATAACCCGCCTTTCCGACGTTATAAATAACGGCTTAGTATTTGATGTGTACCAGTTACGATGAAGATTTATTTGACTATAATTGATTATTGGCGGTCTTAAGTGGGCATTGTGTAAACCGGTGGTCCGTCCAGTTCGAAACATAATTGCCTCCGACAAAATTAGTGCGGGGGATGCGTTATCTCCATGGGACAGATGGATTTTTTCGATAGATGACATTTCGTAAGATCGTCACATACCTCTGTACCTACCTACTTAAATATCGATGCGAGAAACGATAATGTAACGATACTTACACAATTAGTTACGTATTAATGCTAAGCAGTTTACTGTACCGTTTGCTATGGAAATGGAGAGGACTAATTGGATAGATCAAAGAGAATGCCTTTTGTTTCACTGGAAAGGACGTAATCGTGCTCTGGACGACTAATTACAGCGTGGGCATTAATAGCGGTGCTTATAAAATTAGGATCGAATATGGTGTGCTCAAAACATTGGAGACAAGTAAGTGTAGCGAATGGAGAAGAACTTGAGAGATATTAAATTATTTATCGTCCTTGAATGATATGAGACGATAAAATATGTTGAGAAAGAAGCTTGTATAATATTTAATGTAATCTTGATCGAAGAGATACATTTACTTTGAAAACGTAATTTTGTCTACAAGAGTGCAGATTTTTTCCTACATTATTATTAACTGGGAGAAATCACGTCATTTATCCTGGTTTCTTTCTATCGCAATCATATTTATATTTCATTGTATTCTTACCAATCTTACCAGGCCAGCATGAAAGATTGTGATTTTTATAAATGACAAAGAAATGGAAGAGGCTTACGTACATCCAGCAATGAACAGATAACTGTCGAAAACCAAAGAGGGTGAAGAAGCTTCTTTGTCTAAAGGGCTTGGTTTAGTATACAGCGCACTGAAACTCACAAAAGTTTTGCACTCGCGGACTAGATTGTTGAACAATTTAAACACGACTGCTACTTACAATGGTTGGAACGGAGATCGAAAATCGAAGCAAATTAGATACGGAGGGAGTCGTTACTGTAAGCAAGAATATGTGATTACTAATTCTACTGAATAGAAAAAATAGGGTGAACATATTTTTGTATAGCCGTTTGAATATTTTATTATTAACATCTCTAATTATTCTCCAAAATAGAAATCTATAATGTGTCAGTAGAAGAAGCACCATAGAAGAAAAGAGTACCGCCTTTCTATCAAGAATTCTCCATAAAAATAATCTTATTTTTTGGAAAGTATGCAGCACTGATAAAATTTGGGATTGGGAGGATTGGACAAGTGCTTTTAGTTTTAAAAATTTTGCTATCAAAATCTTTGTCTTTAAAGTTATTCTTCAAGTAAATTTTCTACAATATATTTCAAACTGGAAAAATTACGGAATGGAAACTGTAATAAATTTTACCGTCTAGCGTTTCAAAAATAAAGGTACTCGCAAAGAAACTTTTCTAATGAATTACACCATCTATTGTTCTAGCAGGTAGAACTTTATATTTTACCCCGGCGGCATATACATTTTCTCGTATTCGTCTTATTAGGGCGGAAAAGAAGTTTTCACGTAGAAATGAACGATATGGAACAAGTTCGCATTTATGCACGATAAAATTTTCTACTAAAATTCATAAGGTTTACGAACAAATATGTACAGCGATTTCTTGAGAAATGAGTAGGTAAGTGAAATTGTAAATTGCGTGGATGAGATTTTGGCATATTTTCCTCCCAATCTTAGTTTCTTTGGTTTAAATGAGATAATGTTACCATGGGAAGCCACATACTGGAAATACACTTTATACAAAAACAAGGCCATTATTTTTGACATCGAGCTGAAAATAAAAATTTATTTATATAGAAATTTACACGCACGTTTTAGAAGAAATAGAGGGCACAAAGTAATCCTTATATTCATCGTCTTTTCCTACCGTCCCTCCTTGTTCCTTGTCGTTGTTATCCATGCCTGTTCCGATTCATTCTGTACTGAATTAGATAAGAAATTCTAAAATTGAAGTTCACCAAATGTGTAGACTAATTAAATTCTATCTTAAATCTTTAGTAAAAATATAGGAATTTTGTGTTGCATAATTTTTGAGCAAATCTCATTTTAATGAGATGACATATAGTTACTGAAACATACAATACTTTCCAAATCAGATGCTATAAGATGATGCCAAATGTTTTCCTGTCTTCAATTTTATCTTTTCTTCCTTTAATTGAAACTCCCCTTTTTTCCCAAATGATAGTCTCCCAAACACGTAAAACTAGATAAAGGTTATGAATGGTTTAATCAAGCGACTTTCACTTCATACGGTCTAATCAAGTCGTAAATAGTTTATATTTCCATACTAGAATTAAGAATTAGCAAGTGTTAGAAACTGTCAACGATTCAACTTTTCAACAGCATCTGATAGATTAGATCTATTAGAAATCGCAATAAAGCAGCGACTCACGATGCTGAAACCTAATGCTTCCTATAATGGATATATGTTTACATACATATGTGTACAGACGTATTTTCCCATCTACGTTTAGTACATCAACTTTCTTTAAAAAGCTATCATTACAACCTTTCTACCTACGGAGTAACAATGTTATATGTCCTTATATCCATGTATTTTATTTAAATTTATCACTTACAACGACATTACACGATTTATACGGATAATCTTACGGCGTAGGAAGATAAACTTAGGCAAATGCGAACGTCGGTAATGCATTTCGAGCGGCAATAAATTCGAAACCAATAGCGCGAGGATAAATCGTCTGTAATATGCGTAATATTTAAATAATGGTTGACATTTAATTCGAATTTTGGTGTCGTCGTTTCGTAAAGCATGGTATTTGAAATATTAACGGTGTAACGTATCTCGTTTCTTTTTTGAGTGCGGAGAACCATTGTACAGTAAACAATACATGATGTTAATTAATACTTCTTGTTTGTTACATGTCTCCCCACATAGTTTTTTGTTGTGGAGTTGTTGGAAGTTCATGTGCTTTGTAAAGTAATTCAGTCTATTATTTGATGCATGTATCACCGAATTAAATACGTACGTACGTAGCTAGAAGAAGAATTGTTTATGTTGCCCAATCGTTTTCATTTTAATTTCGACGTTGGAACGTATTAGCTTCCAAGTTGGCGAAATTTATAATTAGAGTCGGGCGTTGTATATTTTTCATGTAAGTAGCCATTCAAATTACGTTCTTCAGTTAAATTGATGGCAATATTTCGTAAAATTTAGAAGTACATCCGTTAATAAGTCATTACAATTTTGATTGGAAACGAACAGCTTTGGAAATTATATTATAAGAAAATGCTAATTTCCTTTTATTTACAATTTGAAGAAAGGCAGAATTTACATACCACTTGTATATAAATTAGAATAAATCTCAATCACAAACGTTTTAACAGCAACTTTCAACGTACGCCTTCAATTCTTCATGTATTATATGTATGTCAATGTATGTAATTAATTTTCCCATAGATTCTACACAAACACATCTATGGCCTTAATTGATGAACTACAACTGTAGATATGGCTCAAATGTAATACAGCAAGGATTATACTAATTATAGATACCACTCTAACATCTTTAAAGCCTGTCTGAGCCAGAGAGCTACGCCAGTTTAAATATTTCTTAATGCCAGAAAAAAAAACTTGATTAATAGGCCCAATTTTCCTGGCTTCGTCAGTGAATATCTCCCTGATTACTCATTACGGTGGCTGTCAACTTACATAATTACCATATTCAATAATCCAAGCGTAAAATAATTAAAAAACGGCTTGCTGGAAGCCTCAAAACGTCAGTCTGCATTATTTCATGTACGCATATACTCCGATTCACAAATCTACCTCTTCTAATCGTAAATAATAACTAAAGGCGATACAGTATACATATTCACCTGTCGTTCCCAGTATACGCTGGCCATAAAAGGACATCGGGAGAAAGTTCCAGACGAAGCTAGTTCGATGACTTATCGTTCATTATCGTCATGAAGCCACTGACGAAAATTAAACGAGTCTACAGAATGAAGAAGGGCGACGAAGATGGAAAATATCTTCAGGAACAAATACGACAAAAGACAAAGACGATGTTATCGTTGTTAGTAGCGTTTTAGATTCCGGAGCCTTCGAACGCACATGTTCCTTTGATCCTTTGTCGTCCGAACCCGGATTGAAACAGGAGACAACGTCATAACCCACGTTAATCAGTGGATTTGAAACTCTCGTCTGAATATTCTTTCGCGGCGAAATCTTTGTTTGCGTGCATCTTCTTTTGTCGTCCGAGGACAGTCGGGAAGCCCTACCTTTCTCTTCGTTCCTTCCTCTTTTTTTTTATTTTAATTTGGTCGATCTGATCGGCGTTGCCTTGGATACGGTTCTTTCGAAGAGTGCCCATGCGGAATGTTCGGTGGTTTTCGATTTGGTCGACGTTTTTCGTCGAATCTCACGGCACAAACGTTTAAAGTATATTTGATGTGGTTGCGGTTTCATGGTGTTCTGTAGGTTTTACCGTGTGAATCCCTGTTTACTTGTGTGAAACAGACATCATCAAGATTTCATCACTCCAACGAAGGAATTGCAACGAATTATAAAAATTAATTACTGCGCGGAATCGGTTAAAATCCGGCTGCGACGAATCGACATTCATTCAGTAGCTCGCCAAATCTGTCCTGATAAATCTTTTGTTAGGTGGACCGAAAAATTCTACCAAAAGGGAATCCGATCTCCCGATAAATTATAATTGCCTTTCAGTATTCCAGGAAATTGAAAACCATTTGTCTGAGAGTAATACGCGGAAATTATGCGAATTTGGAAAAAGAAAAGGTCGCGAAAAAGGACGGATATTGATTTTTCGGTCAAATAATAAAGTAACATGGGGCGTGGCAGGATATTTCAATATTTATATCGGTGGTTGTAAAGGTTGTAATTTTTACTTCAATTCCATTGTGTTATTTCGTGTAATTAATTGCTTATTTAGCTTATGTTTAAAGATGTACAAGTTAGCTGATTAGTTAGTCCGAATTTGCAGTGAAATTTGTTGCAAAGTTGCTCCGATGTATTTTAGTTTTGTATTTGGTTGGTCTTTAGATTTAGTGTCGTCAAACAGTTCTGCGCCTTCCCTAAAGTGTTTGCGAAAACCAATTTTCAACTCTCTTATGTCCAAATTAGATATCATTTTCAATTTCGAATTTGCATATGTGTTAGTCTAACAGAAGTTTTTCGTTCCGTCTTCTCAATCTCAAACTTTTAAATGAATCTTAAAGTTATAATTGATTTTCTTCCACATCCTCATCATCTTTGCCCGCCTTCCATTTCTAGCTAATTATTTTTAACTTTCGCGGCAGAAAACATCCTTTATATAAGACTAGTAATTTCTCTGCTACTCGACCTTACTTACTAATTTTTGTGGATGTTTCGTCTTCAATTATTTGTTGCCCTTATATGATAGATCTCTACCACTAATAGGTCAATAAAACAAGGCTCTTTTGAGCTTCTTCGCAATCTGTAACTATTCACGCATTGTGATGTTTCATTTTTTGGTGTGAATGTTAGGGTTATGGCTGTGTGTCTTTTATACATTCCCGCACTTTGTTGGCAATTTCTCAAAATCTGTGACTTTTCCCCAAAGAACAAACAGATTGTTTCGCTTGTCTACTTTCACATCTAATTTTCAACTCATCCTGATTTTTTACATTAACGTTTGGTCTAAAACTAGTTCTATGTGAAGAACATACCTCGTCGTCTTTTTCCAGCCTTCTTCATCGGCGTCTGTCTGCAATATCTTACGGCTGCTATTTTCAGTTGCCTTTTGATTCTAAATATTGTAGGTCGATTTTCTTTCTCGTGCTTATTTCTTACGCCCTCCTCGTACGTCTTCCTATGTTGCAGTTCCTAATTCTTCTTAGAAATATATTTTCTTGCGTTTTCCCTGTTATTTCTTAGCTTCTTATAGAAGTCATAGGCTTTCCGATGCAAATTTTTTATTTCAACGTTCTTATATTACAAAATTGCGGATACGAGATTACGTACAGGGAAAAGGTGTGTCCGATCGCGGGGCGAATTATTGAGATAAACTAATTACCATGACCCGCGATCTGACCTTTCAGAATCCAATTAAAGCGTTATCTCGATTCCGGCCGACGTCAATCGTTTTTATTTAAATCGTCACTTATTTGGTTACTCAGCAGTTGTCTGCAACAATTTACGTGGCGGAGGAAATTGAAATTGGTATGCGAGGTAGTTTATTAAGTAATACTGACACACGCGATCGATAGGGTAGATATTAGAATTCGCGACTTTCGATTACTTTGTCTCTGTTGGAATTTTATTTAGCGTGATATTAACGAACACATGGCGTTTTGTAACGAACATGCTTGTTGGGGTAATGATATGGGATAGGTTGCGTGCATAAAGTTTGTAGGAAATAATTTCAGCGATAGTTTTGTCGATAAAATCTTAAAGTTGTCGATATGGCAATGCATATCGACCGGCAGTGATTTATTTACGCAATTATAAAAAGTTAGCTAGTTATTCCGATTTTGCTTACGACTTCCTTTCTAAAATACAGGATTGTGTCTTGTTTGAATATTGCTGGTAGATATAAAAATATGTACCGAATGTGAGGTTTGAATAACTAGGCTGGACCATATTTACTTTATAAGTGACATTTGTGGTGTCCGTTATAAACTGACAAATTTCTTTGAGAATTGCTTACAAGTTTCAAACGTTCCTTCTTTGGATAGTATTCCAAGTCCAAAATGATTAAGGAAAAAGTAGATGTTACACACACTCATGTATATACCGGGTGGCCCAAGATTCCGTTGACGGAAGATTACGGAGTTCTTATTAGAGACAGATAAGATCTGTTAATGAAACCTCCAGGTATGCGTTAGAAACATCAGATAAAATTAGTTTCGCGTATACAAGGAGATCCGTACTACCGTGATAGACCAAAGTTGTGTTTTCTTGTGGAACACCTTATGTATATATTTTGGAAATTCTAAAAAAATTTGGCGTGCTGATAAAGAAAGATATAAGATACTATGTGCCTTAAGTTACAAATAGGGAGTCATTTACATTTCCATAAGATTATATGATGATAATACTGCGTTACGTAATTTTATTAAAACGCAGAATTATCATCAAATGTAATAACTCCATAATCTTCAGTCCCCCGAAATCTTGGGCCACCCGGTATATACTGAGAAGTACTGATCTGAATTAAGTTTCGCAAACGACAATAAGGAATTTTCAAAGCAATTACAAACAATATCACTAGACATACGGTTTTATAATTACGCTCGCTTGCTACGTACAGAGATCCGCCTACTTAAAAATTCACAAGGAGTTGATGGTGCAAATAGAGAAATTACCAGAACCAATAATGATTTATCGCTGGATAAATTGTATAATTGAATCATTAGCTGCAAGTTTTGGTCATCATAGCTTCACACTCTCGGGAATAATACCTGCTGTCTTTAGTAAATAGTAACTTCAATAGTTTCTTTTAAGAACTTGTACAAAAGCAGATGTTGAATAAATAATGAAGTTTATAAAGCCTCATAGAACTCTACGTATACATTAGACGGACGGGGCAATTTTGGTTGTTACACAGAGCCAAATTGCAGCATTTATCCATTAAGCAAGGTTCCATTATAAAATTTAATGAACCTAGTTATCTCGCGAGATTTTTATTAGCAATTCTACCAGTTTAAAACTCCTCTCTTATTATTTCGTATCTCTCATAAATCAAACTCCTCCGGTATACGCCAGCGTACAAGAAAGAACACATGTTTTCGTGTTTTATCTCTCGAATTTTTATTATTCCGTTAATTTATCGTGCCTTTCCCATTTGCGGACTTCACAACAATTAATTAAGTATAGAAATAAACGGTTGGTCGTTTGCGATCGCGATAATTTTATACGACCAGTTGTGTCATTAATTTTTATCAAAACATATGCAGAATCTGCGGCTGGCAGCGCGACGAAGATTGTGCCCTTTTTGCTTG
This sequence comes from Chrysina gloriosa, assembly GCA_038088585.1. Taxonomy (NCBI): domain Eukaryota; kingdom Metazoa; phylum Arthropoda; class Insecta; order Coleoptera; family Scarabaeidae; genus Chrysina; species Chrysina gloriosa. The sequence continues at coordinate 26,094,621 of CM076089.1, forward strand.
TTTTATTTGACGGACATTGTCGCTTTCAACGCTGCTACGCTCAACACGAAGATATACGATTTTAAACCAGTTTTGCCGACACAAAGTGACCCTTGTAATCAACAGAAGATGCACCATATTATTTCCGAGGCGCCATCTAAGTTCCAGCTTGTCGCTAAATGCAATCTTGACGATTAATTAATTGCCGTTTAGTTTCGTTATAATAGGCGGTTTGTGTGGCAATTTCTGTTTCAAATGGAACACGCGAAATGTTTATTAGGACGACATAAAATCTTGCTGTTCATGTTGCTCGAGCTTGTTCCTCACTCAGAACTAAATATTTGATTGGCCTGGATGGGTGTTAGAGGTGCAGATGATTCTCGGATAGAATAAAACGGAAATTAAAATATTTCAGTCAACTCGTAAACACGTTCAAACAGTGAATCTTAAATACACCCCTAGCACCGGAATATGTGGATATAAAGGTGTGTGAGTAACACCGAATGATAGCCTAGCGATCGGGGAGGAATACATAAAACATAACACAAAATAGGATTATCGACCACATTCAGATCCACAAGAACGAACTTATATGGGAAATAGGGATAACTCAATAGTCTACAGCAGAATCCTTCCTTTGCGCCCTAATGGTTCCTAAATATTGCCATAACTATTCAAAAACGGCATCTTTCGCAGAGGAAATGATCGACAGTCAGTCCCATATTCCTTGATTTACGCAAATCTATTTGACTGAAGGCCGTTTTAAATCTAAATCATTGATTCCCCTGCGGCGCGTCGAAATGGAAAGAAACCACGAAGAGGACGGTTACGGCCGTTTTTCACGTCGAAAGGCGAATCGGAAAAAATAACATCGTTTTCAATAACACCTTTTCTGGCGCATTCGGAAGTCGGGAAGCGTCGACCGCCAAAAACGCTGGGAGACGTATGCGGGGGATAGAACTCGAGAGAAAGAAAGAAGAAGAAACTACGGGAAGGCGGAGGGAGGGTTAGCTTCGAGCTGTTCTAGTAAATTACGCGGGTGCTTGCGGAATGTATGTGTATAGAGAGAAAAAGTGGTGTTGAATACGAAACACGTCCGGGAGAAGACGGGGAAAAATTAATGGAGATGGAAATTCGAGTTTCGTTTCTGGGGTAGATTTGAATAAAATTCTATTAAGGTTCTTTTTTGTACTGCTCTCTTGTCGTACCCTCTTACACATTCGAGGTTTACTTAGATCTAATTTTCTTGTTTATTTCATTTGCATTTACAACGGATTTCTGTATTGCATTCTCGTATTCTACATATTTTATCGAGTCTCTTCTTATCTCATCTCATTTTTTATTGCACACAAGTTTGACGAAGTAAGTATAATACGTAACGATTGTAGTCAATAATTACGATTTAAAATGTTAAAAGGCAATAGAAACTAAAGAAATAATGTTATGAAATAAGTAAAACCTAACTGACCACTATGTATTTTGGGGGATGGAGCCCGGGTTCCTTGAAGAATTGGTCCAAAATATGAACCTCCGGACAGTTACATCCATGTTACAACCCTTTTGTATTTAGATAGATCCAACTGTCGGATGTTAGAAGTACATTCTATTTCTTAATGTCATCATAATTTGTGCCTGCCCAGGACGCGTCGAATCGGTTCCGGTCATAACTTCATATCATGAAATCATCTGTTTCTGACCATTAATATAACTGTCCATTAGGTGAAACGCAGTTCCTCCAATATCGTAGTAGTCCACGCAGTGAAATGCTTTCGACAGGACTCAGCACACCAAGTAGTATTCTTCTTTATCATCTACGATGATTCGTATGTTATCTATCATATTCCCTAGACTTGTTGGTATTGGTCTTTTAGTTCCCATGTTGCCCTTGATCCAGCGTCTTTTCTAGAAAAGCTGTTACTATCTTCTATTATTACCTCAAATATTTCGATAAAGTTAGCAACATCGGTATTGGTTGGAAGTCATTTGCCGTGGAAAAATCTACACCTTTATGAATTGGTATTACACTGGCTTTTTTAATTAATCTGGCAGCACATGACACCTGAGCGATTGGTCAGGTTTAAAGAAAGCTCAATAATTACATGAGTTTTTCTCTGCTTTAGGTCTTAAGCTGTCTTTTCTCTTCGGGTGATTTGTTTAAAGAAAATACGATTATTTGCCAATAATGGTCAGATAAATGGGGTCGCATTGTATAACCATAATATTTCTTGGACGCATAATTTGAGGCAGTGGTATGGATCTAGCTTTATTGAGTTATTTGGAGCTGCAGCTTCAAGATGTTAAATAGCTATGATGATAGCCGACCTTCTTAAAGGAAATTGCAGATGAGGAAGAAGAAGAAAAGTTATGGGTAAATCTTGGCTGCTCTATAAATAACAAGCGTTATTTCTGCATTGTTCACTAGGTTGTAATTAATTCTTCTCCTTCTTAGGTTAGGCCTTCGACCCGTATGTTATTTTGTATCGTTCCCTGTGGGACTGATGTCCAACTGTTTCTGTTAGGTGGTTTTAATTATCAAAACTGGGAAACCTTATGACTAGATTTTCTTAAATGTAACCAAAACGGAAGCAAGACGCTTCTAGGCATATTTTACGAAAATGCAGGATCTCAATGCTACAAATACATACATTATCTTAGTTTGCAGGTTTTGAAGGTATGCATCATTTCAATAAATGACGCAAATCTTGAGTATCGGTCCTGAAATTAGCTGCTTTAGTTTCTCTTTGTTTCTGTATCACTTCGTATATCCCTTCTTGGTAATTATTTTTCTTTTATAACTGCTAGTTAGAAATAAATAACAAATTCCGAGTAAGCCTTCAGCGGGAATCGACGTCTTGGTAAGAATGAATACCAAAAGTTAATAAGTTTTTGGATCCTGTGAACACATTCTTTATTTAGTACTAACTACTATTAACCAAAGCTTATTTTTGGACAGTACTGTGTAATTATTTTTATTGTGACACGTTTTATTTTCCAAAGCAATCCTTGCTCATTCTAAGGCATTCTACCGTCATAAAATTGTCTTGCAAAAGAAACTTAAGCTGTCGTCATTCGAATACTGTTAAGTTTAAAAATCATAAGCTATATATTCGCCCATTACTTTCATGTCATTTCTCTTAAATTAATTTTCTCAAGTGTCACATAAACTATGCCCGTATAACAGAAAATAGTACTGAATACAAACCTCATTTCTGTATTTACTAGCGTGTTGTAGCAAGCAAGCTGACGTTTTGTAATATCACCAACGAGAGGGCATGTTTATGTTAGCAGCAACAGCAATGTTTCGTACTTGCTAATGCATACATAAATACATATCCACTTGTAAGCGCTTTCTGACAAGGATACATTAATTCCGTTTCAGTTCTGACAAGGACGCAGGCGGCGAAGAAAAACGAAAAGGGCGAAGCGACATTCTTTCGTCCGTCGTCGGGCGCACGGCGAGAAATTTAATTTGATTCAATATGTTTCGCGTTTGCTGCGAAAAATTCGGAACGGCGTTACAGATATCAAACTGGACCGTTCAGGGAGCGGAGAAATTCGATGCAATCAAAACGAACCACGTAAAACGATGTGTATCGTTGAAATTATTTGATTTTCTTCTAGGTCAGGCTTACGGTAACACGAAAAATTGGCGTCCAGATAGAGCCCGCAATAGATTTTTGTTGTTGCTACAAATTGATATTTCACGTATTTATTGCTAAAGCAGCGTAGTAGAAACCGGCAGAAAGTCATCGAGTGTGTTATATCAAACGAGTTTCGTAGAGAATTCATTATTTTACTTGCTTTAATGAGTCACAGTGCCATAGAATGATAGGGCGGTAGATGCTTCTATAATTGATAGTCAGTATCCTGCTTTTGAATTTCCTCTATCAGTAGTTGCTGGTTTACTTCTTGATTATTTGTTTCAATCTATAGAGAGAATCTGTAGTCATTTTAATTTAGTTGATCCACCCTTCAAGAAAGCCAGTGCTGAAACACACGCGCCTGTTAGTTTGAGCTAGCAGATCAGCAAAATCAGTGCTCAGTTTAGCTACACATACCTAAGTTATTACACATTGTTACACAGTTCCCAAAATATTATAGTTCTAATAGTTCTACCTAGGTCGCCCAACCCTTTAAAAAACCAAATTAGGTGACACATTTTTGATAGCAGTTGCCTACACTTGATTGCATGATGTTAGTTTGCAGCTGTTGCTGCTTGAATTCTAGTGATCAGTTTTCACCGTGATTATTTTAGGATAGAGGAGAATGGGAAAAGGAAGCATTAAAATTTGCAACCATCAATGATATCAAGGTATTTGGCTAGTGACAGCTTTCTAACAGAAATTATTTAGATTTTATTTATCTCCAAATTCAGCTACCTGTGATGTTTTTGCAAATGTATGCATTAGTAAGAAAACAGAAGTAGTAACATATCGATCTCGAAATAAACGCGGTACGAAGAGGTTCGAGTTAAATGGCGCTTGAAAGATTCATTTATCAACGATGATGCGAAGTGTTTGTAGTCATCGGCGTAGAATGGAAACCAAATCTAAAGTAACGCAGAGAATGTCAGATAAGAGAATTAGGTCATAATATTTATAGCAGAGCAGATATGAAACGTAAATATTGCTAAGGATATCGTTCGCCATACTTTGCAAAAAAGTAAAAATGAAGGAACGTAAATATTAAAAATATGTATATGTTGAATCAGCTGAAATTTTGTGATTTAGTTACGAGAACATACTCGTAATATTCGATTTTAGAATTTGTTCCTATAACCTCCAAGTGTTATGACCCAGAAACTAGATTCTGAACCTATGAATTGTGTTTAGATTGTGAATCTGATCGATATGGCATCACATTTTTCTAAGTGAATACTCGTTCTATCCATTAAAATAATTCAGAACCTTTTTGGAACTCATCCAATTTCCATTGAGTGCGTCCGACTTAATTTCTATTTTCATAATTTTCTGAATAAATGGGAATATTCTCCTGTTATTGAAAGAACATACTTAACGTTTCGCTGGTGCTGATTCGCATGATGATGAAGCTTCTTCAGAAATAATCACAAAATATCTTTTTCTCTCAAAATCTTATGTAGCCTACGTCAAAAATCATTGTTCTGTATGCAGAAAATCGTTCTCCTCCAAATAGCGTTATCGAAAATTGAAAAATGGTAACCCCATTTAAAACAAAATGAGGTGACTTCATATCTACGACAATAATGACGTTACTAAATATATTTCCTGTAAACAATCCGCATTTGAAAATTCTGGTTGACGTGTCCTGTCGTCCACCTGTCTAAATATCCACCTCGAGTCAGTATCAACTGAATCAGTTAAAATGTTATATTTTATTAATTTATTTATTAATTATTAATTTAATTAATTATTAACACTTTTGAGTCATTTGAACACATGACATGCCGAAAAATATCGTAACATTACGATGAACGTTGATCAGAAGAAATTGACCTCTACAATCAAGGAATTCTAGCGATGAAACAGGACAATACAATCGATAAGACTTATTTAATTTCTATGTACATTATTTATTTATTATTTGTAACAGATACCTGATCCCAACGAAAATTTTCTTGTTCTGGGTTTTTAATTAAACAATTCATCTACATAATTTGGTAACTTATAGTTCTTACGGAACAACAATTATGTGGAGGGTAAACACATGTTAGTATCAATTTTATTGCGTTACCATATTTATATTCCAATTTTCATCACAATATGTGTTATAGCAATTGATGATGACAAATTGTGATGATATTATAATTTTCTAGAAGATCACTGCCACCAGAGGCAATAAACAAATACCAATACCTGCTGCTCGACAATTTTAATAAATTCCATTTAAATTACGTTTAAAATCGGAAAAGTTTTACTACTCACATAAATTAGTAAAGTAGAGTACGTCAATCCAACCTGGCAATTACATCCATTCTGAGTATATACTACCGCCGGTATTTCCTCCGTCGATAGAAAATTATGCATTTTAGTTAAGTTAAAACTCGAAAGCATTACCGAACTTGGCGTACACACGTACTTGTTAGTCATTTTTAAATTGCAAACAAGAAATTTGCATTTAATTTCTCTAACAGTTCGCCGATTTACTTTTTCTCCCATTCATTTTCGCTGGTGAGGTCGTCCGTTTTTCGTTGCTACCACAGTGTTTCCCGCGTTTTCCTTAATGCGTTTGCTTACGGTAGGTACGGTACGCCGTTTCTGCATTTCAATGTGCTCGAGATGCGGATTGCATAGGAAATTCTATTTCCCTTAGTAATTGCGAAACTGTGCGATCGTGTTTCGGTGTTTTGGTTCTGGAAAGAATATTATTAGGTTCTATTGATCAGTCGATTAATTTATCGGTCGTATGTAAATTAATGCAAATTGGAGAATAGATTTTAGTTAGTTAAAGTTTGCTAATGGAATCTTTCAATTAAGAATTACTGACGTGCTGCAGCAAATTTTTGAAATCCATCATCAAGATCATCTGCATTTATCGAAAATGAAGGCACTTTACCGTATTCGAGGTTTTTATACTATATAACTTTTGTAATTGTGTGTAACACCCAGCAATATGTAGCTGGCAATAAACATTTTAAAGTGGTTTGGAAAACATACGTAGCCGCTTGAAATTTACCAACCCAAACCATTCTACAACACCATTTACGGCGCATACCAAGAATCGTAGAAGCAAATTGAAAATCTCAACCAATATCAATACATTGTGGTTTACAATGAATGAAACAATTCAAAAGAAATAGCGTGCTTTATATCGTAGCACGAATATTAACAACAAATAGATAACACGCAGTACAGTACTACTTCGACCGTCCCTATAATATATATATATATATATAATTCGAACACTCCAGTAGTTCCGACACCGTTACGATCCGGACATTATTTAGTTTATTTGCCTCTATAGTTCGGACACCTTGCTATAGACTTATTTAAATGTATGTTTATTAGACAGAATACACGGGAAATCCCCTACTTATGTAGTTTAGCCTGTGATTTGTAGGCTACAAGCGAAATGCTATTTCTTGTGATCATCCTTATAGGCCGTACGTAGTTACATATACCCCTTGTTTAGTTAGTGCGTTAAGTGGTATAAAATAGTTGAAATATGTCACAAAAACGTAAGCACGTAACTCTCACGTTAAAGACAATATGTGAAATTTTAAAAGAAATAGAAAACGGAAGAAGCGTGAGGTTCGTAGCCAATACATTTAATACGCCACGATCGACAGTGGCAGATATTAAAAAACAAAAAGTACAAATCACACAACTTGTGAGTTCGTCATTTAAAGGAACAAGTATGTAAACATTAACCTAGGTTGAAATAAATTTTATATTAAGTTGTTGATTGTTTTAGAGAAAAGAAACATTATGAAAAAGGGTGAGAATCCTGAAGTAGAAGCGGCATTGTATACGTGATTTTTACAACAAAGGGCCATTCACGTTCCAATTTCTTCGGAAATTTTAAGAGAGAAAGCTAAATACTTTTACGAACAAATTACAGGAAAAACTGATTTTGTTGCTAGCCGTGGTTGGCCAGATAAATTCAGACAACGCCATGGAATCCGATTTTTGAAAGTGTGCGGAGAGTGTCTTTCTAGCGACATCGCTGCTGTTACGCCTTTTAAACTCGAGTTTATAAAAATTGTGATTGAGATGATCGGAGGATACCGACGAGTCGGCTATTTTTGGCGAACTTTACCCACAGGAACACTAGTGCATCAGGATGAAAAGTCTGCTCCTGGTAGAAAAATATCCAAAGACAGACTAATATTTATGTCATGTTGCAACGCAACGGGAACACACAAACTTCCATTGCTACTTCTTGGAAAAGCAAAAAATCCTCGCATGTTTAAAAATGCAACATTGCCTGTTATATATGACGGATCTAAGAAGGGATGGATGACTAAAGTTACATTTTCAAGGTGGTTTAATAACAAATTTGTTCCTGAAGTTAAAAAGTTAAACTGTACGGCTATATTGCAACCCATGGATCAAAATTTGATTCAAAACATAAAGGTTTTCTACAAGAAGAATTTATTAAAATATACAGTTTCATTTGAAGATGGAGCCATTACACAACATTTAAAGGAGTTTAGCATTAAAAATGCAGTTTGCTATTTACATAGTGCTTGGGAGCACATCACAGAAAAAATATACAAAAGAGTTGGGATAAGTTATTGCCGAAATGGGACGAAGAAGATGAGTTACCACTCAGCATAATTAAAGAACAGCGGCCAGCTACTATCTCGGGCCTAGAGGATGCCAGTGAAATTCAAGAAATGGTAAAGAGTATTAACGATGATGTAAGTCACGACGCCATTCGAAACTGGGTCTCAGGAAAACAGGAAAATCTTGTAGAAATGACCGAGGAAGACATAATTAGGGAAGTTACAAACATCAGTGACGACAAAGAATCAGGAAACACTTCATCGATACCTACAATAATAAAGCACGTTGAAGCGGTAAAATCATTTGAAAAGTGTCTGCAATGGGCAGAAGAGAATGATCTGCCGCCACAGGATATATTTTTAAATTTCAGGTGAAAGTAAATAATCTATATATTTATGAGCGTAAAATTTAGCATAACTTAATATTAGCAATACGAGCCCATAGTTGTTCCCTTTCGTGACGCTCATGTATTCACCCCATGTTAGCTAACTTTAATTATGAGGGAAAGGAAAAAGTTAATAAACACTCTTGGAATGCAAATAACGGCTGTCTAGTAATTACCGCAGGGACGTGTCGAGGTTTTTAAATCGCAAACATCAATTAAATGTCACTCCCTTAAAATGGTACCTCCTCCGATGTAAACATAATTCATTGTCTTTATTTTAGACGTTCTTGTTCATACAGCAAACACGAAAACTGATTCTGAAGCCGTTATTGTACAAAACTTTTTAAGGAGTTTCCTCTTCAAAATGATTCAAACCACAGACAATAAAAGTTTTTGCTTCGGAGAATAAGTTAAAATTCCATAAAAAGGAAAAGTTCTCAAAACTTATTCGTTTCCTCGTTGCTTCCGTAACTTAAAAATACTTTTATAAGCTACCCCTGGGCAATTTTCTTCGGCCGCGTTTTGGAAGTAATCGAGCAGTATCACGACGATAATTAGACAATTGGAAATAAGGCTCGATAAGCTTTTTAAAATTCTACTAGCAGTATCTTAAATCTGGATACGGTTTTTTGAATTTCTGGATATATGTATATGTATGTAAGTATGCGATTGAGTAGTAAATAGTAAACATAGGGGAAGCAAAAGTTCGTAAGTAACGGGATATAAACTTATAGCTTTAGCTATGTTCTAAAAAGAAAAATATGGAGGGTTCAGTCAGTTAACTTAAATAAGGGTGAGCTAGCGATGGATATAGTGGCAAAAACTTTCGTGTGAGGAAACGACCGAAAACAAGTAATGCTTGTAAATTAACGTTGAAAAGTTATTCCAATATGAAGATCCCAGTGTGTGAACCATACATTTGTTTCAACTGAAGACTGTATCAATTACTCGAAAGAAGAACTACAGGTAGTTGAAAAAGTAGTAGTTTCACCTATACATTCCGGCTCATAACTTGGTAAATAATATATAAAAAACGCCAATGGCACTATATTAAAAGCTCTGTTCGGTACTATGGTATCTAGTAGTTAGCATCGTTATCCAATATAGTTTGGCACTGCTGTAGCATGCTAGTCACAAGATTTTCAGCAGCATAAGTTCCAAATTTCTTGCAATAATTATTTTAAAGCTAACGCACGCCTTCTTCTCAGTCTTTGGAACGAGGAACGGCAGCAACCATTTCAATCGTTCAGTATTATTTTTGATTTTCCAGCTACAATACTTGGGTTAGTATCTTCTTTGTGAGATGCTAAAGAGCGGAAAGAAGCGGAAGATGGAAAAGCATTGGAATCCGGGAACTAAATGTCTTCTCGGCAATTATGATCAAACAAGATCTAGAACTATTATCGATATCAGTAAAAAGGCAACCAAGAATTCTGGGTGAGTATGCTGCCTAGGTATTGTAGACTGAAAGGACACCTACACAGAATAGGTATAGCACTTGAAGATTTTCCAAGGAGACAGCTACGACATTACCATAACACATTCTAAACTAGATTGAGTGTAGGAAGTCAGTCATCCCCACTCAAAATTTTGGAGCTTTTGCAAACATCCAAGCTTTAGAAGAAGTAGCTTGATCTAATCCCAATTTGATATACGAGGGCGAATCAAATATGAACCGCACTTTTATTGGTACAGTAAATACCACACGGCGACAGATCAGGATTGTAGGTCGGATGTTCCAGTGTTCTCGAATGAATTTTGTCCAATTTTTCTTGGGTTAATACAGCTGTGTGTGGAATAGCACTTACAATAGGCATATCTCGCCTTTTTCGTCGATAGGCCAGTTTCACTTCGTCAAGCAGTTAGCAGTAGTACGCAGCATTAACTGTACGCCGTTCATGCAGAAAATCAGCGAGCAATATCCCTCTGCAATCCCAGAAAAATAGTTGCAAGAACTTTCCTAGCACGAACACGAGTCTTGACTTTCTCCGGTGCTGCTTCTTCAGGTTTTCGCCACTCCATGTTGCCTACTTAGACTCCACGGTGTAATGATGGTGGAATAATGGTATTTTACGCCATCTCAGACATGATGCTGCTAACAGCTACCCTGCTCTGGCGAGCCGAACCGATTTACTCCACTACACTTTACATCCCCACCCAACATATATCAAGACGTCAAGTTATTCACTTCACCTAAGGAGCGTTAAAAGAGAAGTCCGGTTAATATTTGATTTGCCCTCGTATCTTTATAATTCTTTGTTTTCAATGTACGCACGGAGCTACATGGAAATAAGTATGTTTGAAATTCTTCTCCCAAAAAGCAATTTCTAATATGCATCATCACTCGGTATTTCACACTTCTTTGAATTAATGTATTCCCTCGTACAGATCTATATATATCCAGAAAGATGTCTCGTCGGCAAAAATAACTACTCTAATTTCGGCGCGTATTTTCTCATTTGTACGGTTTGCGTTTCTTAATATGCTATTCTGAAAGTAGTGGTTTGAATTTTGTATTCTAATAGTTGATGCTTATGATATTCAAGTGTTTCTTTCGGAAAATTTCTGGCAGTCTAGTCGAAGTGTCAAGCTTGGATATTTATGGAATAGGCGTAAAGCATGTAATCCTAATTATTAGTGGGTAGTGACTTTCATTTTCGCCCACTCCCTTTGTTTGAGAATACCGAGTTACTCACTAATTAACGATGGGAGTGGATTTTGAGAAATATCAAGCTGAAATACCAGTTTTTGGTTCTTGTGGACGCGAATATAAAAGACGCTTCTGAACTTTGGCGTACTCATTACAAAAACTTTATTTGGACCAGTCTGAAGTGATACTAAAACATAATTATAATGTATATAATGGTTACGAATGCAGTCCTACTTGCAGTTCATATTCATTGTTTTCCTGTATAATAACCAGCAAAAGCAAAAACATTGAAAAGAATAGGTTTAAACACAAGATGAGACCTGAAGTACTTGGAGAACAGGGAAAAATGTAGGTCGTTAAAGGGAAGATCTAAAATGTCAAAAGATATATTTACAACAAAAGTACACATATATGCGATGTTGAAAGAGTAAGAACATAAGAAGGCAAATAGAACCTGGCAGAGAAATGTAAGGAGAACGGCAGAAGAAAGATACGTAAAGTGGGAAAAGACAAACAAAAGAAAAAGTAAAATACAGAAGAAACCCAATTCAACTCAGTTTAATATTTAACGATAGTTTGATCTGGGAATAATCAATGTAAAATACGATAAAGTCATAGCATTGTCTCCCCGAAAATGAAGAGGAGAATAGGGAATACTGGTTAAGGACGTTGAAAGAATTTGAATCAATTTTGGTAGAAATGACAGTCTGGAACGTTACTCTGGAACGTCAAGATAAGGTGAGGAACATGTTGAACCGGAATAACATGAGAATTCGAAGAGGGTAATGTAGTGTCAGTAGTTTACAATTCTTGGTGATAAAGGTACTTTTTACAGCTTCCTAAGTGAGCCTCATATCTAACCCCTATTTTAGAAAACAATGTAAATTCCTTCTTGGGTGATAGATAAAATTCGAAGCAACGCTGTGAGCTATATCGATTATTCTTCAAATTCCATCTGATAACTGGAGAATCTACTTCGATCATGCATTAACGTGGTCGGTAACACATACATATTTCTTCGCAGACAAAGGAATAAGTAATACAAGAAGCCAGGTCATAAATACAAATCCACGAATCGAACAATCTCGGCGCAAGTACTGGCGGTTTCATCCATACAAACACACATACATGTACATACTCCTCGGAATACATGGAAATCTTGACGTTTGTGCAACGCCTAATGCCTTCAGAAATAGCGGCGATAAAGCGGAAAACATTAATTCACGATCTGGCGGCTCGGAGTTCCTTTCGCATGATAAATAATTCAGCGACTCCTTGCTCCTGTTCGCGCCGAATCCGGCTTCCGCTGCAATATGTGGTTGCAGGGGTGTGCGATCGTCTCCTCCGTTTGCTTCCCGAAGAAATTAACATCGCGCTTAAATTGTATTTAAGTTTAATGGAATTACGCAATTAGCAGAAACATACGGGGTTTAATTATAGGTTAAATGGCCGCGCGAATGGTTTTAATTATTACTTTCGAAAAGGTTTTTCACGTTACCGTCTCTAAGAACTAGGGCGCACATTCAAAACTGGTATCGCGTGAGAAAGCGACGTAACGTTTCTTTCAATGTAGAGATATGTTTTCATCAGAAATAATCTGATTTTAAACTAAATTCTTGTTCAAATCCATGGAACCACCTTTCCATTGATAGGGGCAATAGGCTTGTCGAAACGCGTATTTAGAATTACCACTATATCTATGAAAAGAACAAGAAAGATTCCATTTCATAACAGGTATTTATTTACTATATAGGTTACAATGAAGACATTGTTCGCAAAATTTTGTCCAAAGAAGGAAAGTTCCAAAAGTATAAAGGGGCTAATAAATTCAAGTAACCTATTTATGGGATTTCCCCATGTCGGATATGTGTTAATAACCAGCTTTTCAGAGAACCTTTTTCCATCTAGAAGCTACAAACGACATCTTTCAGAATCAATCGTCATCTCTTTCGTTCACGCTAGTTAAATAAGTTTCCTTCTACCAACCCACGGCTTCATAACGCTTTCCGCAAAAAGTCAAACGACCAGGTTGGTGACAGCTTCTCGGGTAAAAGGAAATAAAGGTTAAAAGGTGACTGGGCGCTATGGCCAATTAGTGCATTTACTTCTTCGTCTCATATTGCGGCTCTGGGGAAACGAAATGGGCACGATTCAAATTAGTCTTGTTCTTTCGAGAAGCGATCGCCAAAAGAAAACGAAATGAGTTGACAGCTGTGTACGAAATCAGAATTAATGTACTGGATGGAAGGCGATCGTGATGATCCTTATTCCTTTAGTTCGTTGTTTTCATTTTTTTGTTGTTGTCTAGATGGAAAGGCATTTTAAAAGCGACTTGTAAAACCTTTCATACGATAATTTTTATACGTATGATCTGTTTTTAAAACTACAATATTGTTTCATAATAATTCTGTTTTTATTCCAAAAATACTAGTCTATCCTTCGACCGTTTCAAATTGATTTAGATGGAACTCCTTCTTTTGTCATCTATGGTCATATTTATGGACCTACATAAGGCCTTCGACAGATTAGCAACATTATTATATTATGACTTCTGGTAATTTTGATATTAAATTGGTTGTCTTCCAAGGTTAAAGATCTTCGGGAAGGCTATTTTAGCTTTACTGGACTACAACTGGATGCTGTTTTCGAATTGACGACTACAGCTTTTACATAGTTTTTGTTGCTTCCTAATAGTGGTATTCTTTAAGATAAACTTTAGAATTCTGATGCGCAGAAACCTAAATCACGAAAAGAGGAAATTTAAAGAGTCTAAAGACGTTTCTTTACAACTAGATATTGGCTTCTACACCTATGCACTCTGTGAAAAGTGCATTGTCAAAAAAGCATTCAGCTGTATGTAATGCTGGGTTACCATAGAAAACGTTTGCATGGTTTCTGAAAACTCTCACGATAACGAAATTAGTTCTTGGTCTGTCCATTTCTTGTCAATGTTCTGATTGCCAAGAAAAGCAAATAAGTGTGGATATTTCGATTTATTCATTTGCGACTTCTTCCCTACAATTTTTTATTTTTGAATGCAAAGATTCATAATCCGTTACCACTTTTTTAATAAGATTTTCTTATCTTTTTCTATTTCAGTCAAGACCTATATTCCTGTATTCCTACATTAGAGCGTATAGAGTTTGGGGACTGTCCTAGCACATATTTCTTTTTGACTGGTTTCTACAGTCAAATGTTTACTTAATTTTTGTACAAAACGGAATTCATCTTTATCGGATTCATCAACGTTTGGAAATATCATTGTATTTTCGATAACGTCGTTTCGATAACATCCCTAACTTGCTAACGATTTATTGATAAGTTCCAAACGTGTTTTCCCAGAAAATCTGTATCAATATTCTCGTAATATAAATAAAGTTCTTACTAGATATCTATCAAAAGTTAATTTGTGGTTTGCCTCAAGAGCGACTTTAACATATTGCCAGATCCAGTAATAAACGAGTACTAACATTATATACATACATATACATATGTGTAGGTATGTATATATTTATATCGTCTTTTTCACACCTTTGGCATCAAATTAAAACAGAGGAAATGTAGGTATACGCTAGTAAAATTAGGTCAACATGCTAAGTGCGGTCGTTTATGTTTATTTACGGATAGCTCATTTCTTCCTGTATCTTACGTTGAGATCAAAGACGTTAAATTACGTATTGGTAGATGTCTTGCGATCAATATGTCGGTGGTTTCAAGACAACACTCTCATTTGTCTTTTTTTCAATTGATTTTTGTGTTTTACACGCATAGACTAGTTTTTGCCTTATATAATCTTATAAACAAATTTGACGCCTTAGTTATGATAAATCCTGTACAAACTATACAAGGTTGTGGCTGTTTTCCACTCTTCCAATTCACTTAATAGGTGATGAATCAGTAAACATTTGATACACTCGCTATTAGCTTATAACATATGGTGTGTCTTCGCACTATCTACTAGTCGTCCTTACGATCTTCTGTTTTCTATCTTTTCCCTCCATATCCTTATAACTTTAACCTCAACTTCTACTTTTTCCTCCCATCTTTGTCTTGGTCTTCCTCTCGCCCTTCCAATTACTGGTGTCTACTATGCTACTACTGCTATGGATGTGTCTTTTCTACTTCTGTATACATGGCCATGCCATCTCGCTCTTATCGACTTATACTATTTTAACTATGTATTTACATCTCAACCACTCATTTGTTTCAAAATTCATTCACGGCTTGGTCTAATTTCTTTAGACTTTAGGCCCAGAATACATCTAATAATTTTTCCTTCAAGAATCCATACTTGGTCTTCGTATAGGGATATTATGGACTTTATTTCCGCTACGCACGTCACTACTGGTCCAATAGTTGTTCTGCTTAGTTTCATGTGCAGCTGCAGTTTTTTGCTTCGGTAAAATACTTTGTTCTACCCACGTATCCCTTGATTTATGTCAATTCTATCATGTGTTGATTTAAGTTCCATGTCTTTAGTGTTTCCAGATCTATTGTGCTCCTCATGCCTCCTTAGAGTACGTTCTCCAGCTTTATTCCTCTAATTAGACTTAACAGCTCTGAGAGCGGTACTTCCGCATATACGTGCATTTTTAAAGCGGACCTGGAGCGCTTGCTCCGTAATGCTGTTATATACCTGCATAATAGAGTCCTGACTTGCCTTAAGCTCTGCCGGCTCCATCTGGATCGCTGGATACTCGTTGCATACTACCGCGATCCCCCGAAGCAGCCTCTTTGAAGGTTAAGCCTTCTGGCTTCTTGCCTTTCGGAAGACTTGTGGGAGTACTGCCATCCAACCTCGCCTTTTTGGACTTCCGTCCTTTCTTTACGTTTAGTAGCCTCCGCCGTCTGTTGAGGCCTAACCTCCTTGTCTAGACCAAACCTGGCCTCTTTGTGCATGCCTAGTGAAGTTAGCCTTGATTATGGCTCTTTTAGCCTGTATGTAATCTTGGCCCTGTTTCACAAGCTTTTGCACTTTAGCCTTGGAAATTCTAGATAGCGTAGCTAGGGAAGTATCTGTCCGCCCGATCAGAGCCCCGCTTGATCGGGTAAGGCTAATTACAAGGGGTTTCGCCTGGTGCCCCCAGGGGAACGTTATATACCGCACACCCCTGCGGCCACGCAACTCTCGGCACGTTACCTTACACCTTAGTTTGGGTTTTAGCTCGGGTATCCCGGAAACGCTAAATTCCCGAACTCACTTGTTAAACTTGTTAACAGTGAGCCCCTGAGGCAATAGTTGCCACCAAACATTCACCGGATTTCTCTTGTTTCTGAATATGATTACCATATCGTTGGTCTAAGCCATTATTTGTACTGCATCTTTATTAATGGTTCCTCGATTCGTGATCTTCTTTATTACTTCATACTATGAATAAAACTGTCGATAATACATCAACTTGCGTTACTCCTCCACTGACCTTTATATTTCCGTTTATTCCTTTTTGTGTTTGTATCACTGCTTTGCTATCTTTCATTGTCATTCTAATAGTTTTATTAGTTTCTTTGGCACATTCATATTATCTAAGTTTTCCAGCATTTTCCTTCTCCTTAACAAGTCAAGGACCTACTTAAAATCAACGAATACAATGTGAGTGTCAATATTATGTTGTAAGGTTTTCTCTAAAATTTGTTTAAATATATGTATTGCATCAACTGTCGACTTAACTTTTCGGCACGGATATTGGTACTACGAATGCCATAATTATATGCTAAATGTAGCAGTATTATACGACGATATTTTCTACATACTCACAAGTCGCCAACATACTTGACTAATTCACTACTTATTCTATCTATTCCAAATGCATTTACCTTCCCTTTTAAAATGTTGGATACCCTTGTCTCTCCAGTCGATTATCTCTTCGTATTCTTCAGTTCATTCCGTAGTTTCTTGTTTGCGCCCTTATATAGTTACTCCAAGTATTTCGTCCAACGTTCTTCCTCAGTTACTACTATTGCTCATCTGTTTCTTTTGTACAGCTTCGGGTATAGAAGTCGTGTGTTTTTCCTATTGTTTACTCTTTCTATCTATTCCATGTTCTTTCTTCTAAACAGACTTCCTTTTCTGGTTTTGCACCACTCTCTTCTTTTCTTTGTAGCCGTGTGTCTATCTTCATTTCTTCCAGAGTTTAGTCACGTCCATGTCGCTCTATTCTTGTCTTCGATAGTACCCTTATCATCCCACCACCATTATCATCACTTAGTTGCTTTGGAAAAAATTTATAAACAACTGTAACAAGAAAATGGATACATGTCACTAGTTCGTTAGAATTAGTTGAAACTACCAAACCCATGTTCGGTGTGAGTTCTCCTTGTCTGATTTTTATTTTGTTAAACCTAAGAACGTTTAGTCTTTTGAGATTAAGCGATATTAGTAGTTTTTCTTTAAATAATACCGCACATTCTTTTTAAAGGGTAACACCAGTTTCATTTGTATAGAAATCTTTATAGTTTAGTATGCAATTGTACTAAAAAAGTCTTTTTCTATTGTACTATTAGAGAAAACAAAGGAGAAACGATTTTGGCAGGAGGTCATTTTTCTCTTAATACCTACTTAAATTGCCTAAAGAAATGGCAATTCATTGTAATAATTCTGCAACAGCTACTTTTGATGAGTGCTATTATTGCATGAGTACGCGATTTCCCAATGATTACAATAGGTACCTCTTCATTGTTTGGAAATTGTCCCTATAGCCCTTTTGAAGAAGTACTCTAAATCTTTCTTTTAAAAGGTACAGTATCATATTTTCGACATCATTATTTCCTGGCACTTAGATTGTTTCTAATATTGTTGCTCAACTGTTTGAGAATATTTAGTGTGAAAAGTGTGAGATCAGTTCTGAGTAGACATGAACATGCATTTCTGGATAGTGAGGTTTACAAGATGAAATTATTGGATTTGTGATAAATTTGATCTACATTTAAAGGACCTTACTTCAAATCTTTTGCTAATCCTTTAGTCAACTATTCTTGTACATTGTACCGGAAAGGACGGAAAGTTTTTGATGCCCCATACGGTCAACGATTTCAATCTATTGCACTAACCACCTATGAATTTGACCATGTGTGTTGAATCTTCCAACCTGTTCAATCCATTTTTAACTATAAGAATGTAGCAAAAGCGATGATCTGAGACCGTACGGGGGCGACTACTGTATCCACGCCGGATTTGACCTCTATCGGTTGATCGCGGACATTCCTGCATACACTTACCTGCAAGATCCTGTGACACAATAACGCGCAAGACCTGCTCGACAGACAAGTGCACACTCGCCGCGATAGTTGGGTCGAAGCGGACGAGATGCCGGCGCGCCACTGCAACGCATGTAGAAGTGGATGTGGATGGCCTCCGGTTGTCGCAGGGGAGAATTTCAAGTATGCAGATGCAATCGCTGTCGCACTTCTGGTCTTATTATGTTTCTTTCGCTCGATCTTTACCTTTTTTGTACTGTACGCGAGTAATATGTCCTTTAGAAATAGTCTCTTCTGGGCTATAGTTTCGTTCGGGAGGCGATCATAAAAGGTAATGATGCGAACGGAGCTTTTAAAACTGCTGGATAAAGAAAGGTCGGAATCACCGGAATGCATCTAAACAACTCGTTTTGGAGCTATTTTTGCTTTCTTATAACTAGGTAAGGTAGTGCCTAGTATCCGTACAGTTAAATGTCTGCACGTGCATTATCCCGATGCAGGTTAAACCACTTTATTTCGGTGTATCTTGTTGAGTTCTTATTTAGGTTATAGTTTAAATACATAAAGTAGTATTTTCAAGTAAACTGCACAGGTTAGCTGATGTTGTTTTTCAGGATAGCTAAAATATATCATTTTAATATTAATTCTACATATTCTTAGTGGTTAAGGTTCATCCATATTCACAACGATTGAAAGTGCAGCGAAGGCAAACTACCTTTAGAATCCATAATTTTCGCGGTTGTATTGTTATGGTATGCTGTTTAATTTAGAAGAAAGGCATCGAACTCGTTCTTAAGCGCAAAAACTTTACAATCTATTGTTCTTGTGACTCCAACACATCTAGGTGACGAATTTGTTCTTGTGCTTTCAATAGCGCTCGTCCTTAAGAACTCCAAACGATTTGAAATTTTGAAACTGAAAGAATTATGGCGGCCTTTTTGTCCACCACAATTTTTTGACTTGAATTCATTTTCTATACTAACTAAGGTTCGACAAACGCGCGTCTTGTTCGCTCAAAGAACAGTCTACACACATAAAAACGAATCTTTAATTTATGCATATAAAATGTGTATGAAGCAAATGGTAAGTTCAACATATGTATATCCGAACATATATTTAAATAAAATGTATCATATGGTGTCACGAAGCAGATCAAAAAATTACAAGAAATACTGGTTATGTTTGAATTTACTATCACTCTATGTATTATAACAACCTCATGATTTATTTGAAGGAAATTTCTTTGTTCTGCCTATTTTCGAATTAAAAGCAAGCTATATTTTATTTCAATATAACTTTAAAAACAGCATATGCACAAAGCATTTACGATGATAGTGATCATACTGCTCTGTTTAAGTTAACAGTCTCGACAAATTTATTTCAATACAACTAAGAATTTGCTATAAGCGTTTTGATTTTTGATTCAAAGAAATAATTATTAATTTGAACATATAATTTAAATACATTCTTATTTCATTATAAATCAATACCTACTTTACATTTAAGTAAAGAATTCTTAAAGAAAAACTCTAAGATTCGATTTGAAATTATATATTCAAATAAATGTATATATTCCTTTGAAGAAAAGATTTTTCTGTGGGTATACAGCGTTGCTCACGACTAGCGCGTCGGACTGTAGGTCCC
The DNA here is from genome assembly GCA_038088585.1 of Chrysina gloriosa. Lineage (NCBI taxonomy): Eukaryota > Metazoa > Arthropoda > Insecta > Coleoptera > Scarabaeidae > Chrysina > Chrysina gloriosa. Next base: position 26,114,680 of record CM076089.1, read on the forward strand.
AAACTAATAACTCCTTTTTAAATCTTTTTTGACAGGTTGGTGTATGTTTATGAAGGTCATAATTAGAAACTATTATCATTTATACAGGATGCTCCGAAAAAGCGATAAGTATTAAAAGTTATGTTCTTTTTAATGGAACAATATATTTTTTGCTCTTTTCGAATTGTATAGAAAAATTAAGGTGAGCTACTTCAAAGTTCCTTATACCAATCGTTTACCGTTTTGGAAATATTTGAGGATTTTCGAAAAAGTAAGATGTTTTGAAAATGGACATAACAGACACACCAATTGACATTTCCAAATCATGTTTGTTGTCTTTATTTAATACAGCTTGGGCTACTTATTTTCAGGTATGTCATTTTACAATAATGTACAGGATGTTTCGTTAGATCGGCCTTATTTGTCTCAAATTCAATGGTGTATGACATTATTCAAATGGAACACCCTATATCTTATTAGACTCGGAGAAAGGTTCTTCGATTCCTACCCAAACTGTTAGGTTTCCTCATATCCATCTCTGGTGGTTTCGGAGTAATTGGAAGGTATGTTAAATTTTACTTAGATTGAATTTAAATCCAAGTTGCTGAATCTGGAAACGCAATATTTTTTCATTTCAACTATCTGAAAAAGTTGTTAATAAAATACATATGCCTTTAAATGACAAGTATTATAATAAATGTTTTACATGATTTTGTTTTTGATTAATTGAAACCCACTAGTACGTATTGAGGTGAAAAGGGTTTTAATATCGAAATATAGTTTATCGGAAACACCCTACTACTAGACACAGCAATTAAATTGTTATAATAAGTAGAGTTTGTTAAATAAGTGGATAATCTGCTATTTTTAAGTAGTAGTAAATCAATGACAACTTATCACCAAGTAATAAAATTCGGGGAGAGACAGCGTCAGTCCGATTTACATTACTTAATGATAACAGTTCATCCACCTTTTATTAAACTCTAATAATGATATACCTTATAAGTATCAGCACAATCCTACTTTACTTTAACATGTTTGATTCTTTAATGATGGTACATAATTACCATTAGAGAAGTCTAAAAAAGTGAAACAATCCTGTGTTCTTTTTTATTTGCGATATTATTACAATGACGGATGTGTCTATTAAAGAACGTGGAGATAGGATTTTGAGCATAGGCGAATGTCATGAAAACTGTGTTTTTTAGGGCCAGAGTTTAAGCGCAAAAGTATCTTGCAATTACATACCTGAAAATAGGTATCCCAAGATTAACCAAATCAAGGCTAAAAACACGATTAGAAAAAAATATATATCTTACTTTTTCGAAAATCTTCAAATATTTCGAAAACAGTAAACGACAGGTATAGGGAATATTGAAGTAACGCACCTTTATTTTTTCTATATAATTCGAAAAAGCAAAAATATATATTGTTCCATTAAAAACAATATAACTTTGATACCGCCTTTTCGGGGCACCTGTATAAATGACAATAGTTTCTAATTATGACCTTTATAAACAAACATCATCCTGTCAAAAGAGATTTAAAAAGGAATTATTAGTTTGGAAGCTACAGTCCGACGCGTTAGTCGTGAGCAACGCTGTATACACACAGAAAAATCTTTTCTTCAAAGAAATATATACATTTATTTGAATATATAATTAACACGTATCTTGTTCGCTGTATATAGTTTTTCGGCGAACAAGACGCGCATTTGTCGAACGTTAGTAGTAGCCTTTTCATGCAGTAGTTGGCAATTGGCAGAAAGAACTGAAGTGAACACTGAGGGGCATCAACACCCTACCTGGTATTAGGTCCGTGTTACTGAAATTTCAAATAATTTAGTGTAGTTATGAGAAGCGAAGAATGCTGTATGCGTATTTCTGTATTCGAATCCCTTTCAATTATCTCTACATAAGGTGCATATGTGCGTTTCTGTTCTTTTTATCGATTTTATGTTTTTGAAAAGTTACAAAATCCAAAACAAAAAATCCATCCATGTGCTTCCTTGCAAAATTCCACTAGTGTGTTTGTACTAGCAAAACTTTCCTTTCGATCTGCTGTTGGCGAAACAATTGCTTTGACATTCTATTCTCGCGCCATGAAAATTCGCTACAATTGCTAGCGATTTGGTTCTTTTCTGTGTCCAGTCGCGAGACTCACCATACCGAACCATTGAGCAATCGGAGATCTCGTACGCAGCGTATCCGAACAAATATTTACCAAAATCGTTATTGGAAATTAACAATATTAGCAGGCAGACGTGTGCGTTCGATAAATAAAACACAAGCGCCAGCCAATTCGAAAATGTAAACAACGTCGATTAATAATAGTACACACATACTAACTAATACTCTTCTGTTTCGTTCAGTTGGTGAGTAATCCGGAACAAGGAAATTTAAATTTGGTTGTTCACTTTTAATAATGGTTGGCTATTTTCAATGAAAAACGAGTGAATTTAAATGCAAAGCATGATTTCAGAAGTTCGTCAAAAATTATCAATCAAAAACACAGAATTTAAAAAAGCTGTCTTTAAAATTATAAGTGCACGAGCTGTTAAGCCTGTCCCTGCCAGGCAGGAAGAAGAAAATCTGCTTGGCAGAAATAAAGCGAACAATTATCTGTCACGCTCCTTTTTCGTCTTAATTCTCGGCCCACAGGCAAAAAATCAAAAATCCGGTTACGCTAGGTTTTGGCCTAGGCGTTTTACTATATGCATGCCAATTTTCAGCTTTCTAGCCCATCAGTGGGCTACAAAAAGCTCTTTATAGACAAGAAACGAGGAACACACAAATAAGGAAATTATATATTGTATAGATGCCAATTTTCAGCTTTCTAGCCCATCAGTGGGCTACAAATGGCTCTGGATAGACAAAAAAGAGGAACACACAAATAAGGAAATTATATATTGTACAGATGCCTATTTTCAGCTTTCTAGCCCATCAGTGGGTTTCAAAAAGCTCTGGATAGACAAAAAAGAGGAACACAAAAAAAAGGAAATTATATATTATATAGATAGATTACATGTGTATATTGTACTGAGAATTTAGTTAAATTACTTCAAAGTAAATTGCACCGGTCTAGCTCGTAAATAATGATATAAAAAGCATAAATTATAACAAATCATATTTATAAATTTTGGGAAATATTGAACATAAAATCGAAATATTTACCTAATGTGTAAGTGTATGTAAGTATAATTTCCTTTCCACTGACGGTTCCTCTCGTCACTTCTTTTCTCGATGCAGCCTTATGGATTCTTCCCTTTTATAAATTCTTTCTTCTTCTGTACGGCGAGATTCTTTTATTCACGAATACTTCTTCTTTTATTCGAAATATATTTTTAGACTTATTTATTGACTTTTCTATATTGTCAATTAATACGTCGTTAACCAAACAAACTTTTTCTTCTTCTTGAAACCAGGACTACACGAAACGAAAACTTTAATTCACCTTGCCTTCAGTTCATCCAAGTATGTATATTGCTGTTATAGAAACCTGTACTGTACGTCTATGTATCCTTGGTTATTCCCAGTAAAATTTTATGAATTCTTGTAATGTAAAATGTGGTATGTATGTATGTACCTGAATGCTAACAATGCTTTTTGATCCATTAATATATGCTTTTTAAAATAATTAATAATTTTATTTCTAGTGACATTTGTTTCTCCCATTAAACGTCTCTGGCTGGACTTAAAATAAGAAGCTAACACCCGTAGGGGAATTAAATGCTCAAAAGGTGGTGGGCGTGGTATCAAAAAGGTATAAATAGAAACCCCAAAATAAATCGTATGACAATTGAAGACCATAACCCCACCATTAACTGTGAATTTGATATCTTGAATTATAATAAATGATGAATTTTCTAATGGTAATTAACCATTCGAGTATTATTATACTACAATATGTATATGTATGTATGTAGGTTGTGTAGACTTCTAACAAGAACAAGAATCGATCCGATATACATATGTACATATGTATGTATATGCACACTTCTTCTGCGGGTCAATTTATAAAACATACTTTTATTGCTGTTGAAATTTATTCTGGATCATCCGAGCGAACGTAAACTTGTAATTCTTTCACTTCAGTGTAGAAAGTGTTTTATTAGCCGTGTACGGAGAGCTTGACATGGAAACCTATTGATCGTATTTGGAAGTATCGGTAATTAAGTTGTTACTCGAGTCTGAGGCATAATATTGTGCAAGTATGAAAAATCGGTACTCACCGTTAATAAGATACCTAACCAGGCTGACTCTCTTTCTTCCGTAGCAACGCCCGGAGCTTTAAATTAACGAGACCGCTGCCAAGCTAGAGTCAAGTTGCGAATATAATGTTGGCAATTTCCATTCTGGATTTTTCGCCAGGTTTATAATGAAGTGATTAGAACTATGTATGTCGATATAGAAGAGAAGACGGTGTTATCTAACTTCAGACAATTATAGTATATATGAAAGTGATTTTGTTGATATGAATATTTTATTTATATTATTGTATTATACTTATTTAAATTTATTATAGAAGTCTATCAGAAAATGAAATGAAAGCGGACAACGAGAAGTAAACATGTGTTAGAATGAATTCGAATAAAATATATTCAGTATTCCATTAAGTTCACATACACATGATGCTTTCAATTGTGTTTTCTCTAGTCAGGATAACAAATTAGTTTCAACATGTCTGTTCGGGGGATTTAAATCGATATGGTAAGGGTAAAAATTACACCCACCTCAAAAGATTGATGACGTAGGGCCCTGGTAAACTAAAAGTGAGAAAACGTTGCGTACGTCTGTTTTTTATTGGGTAGGTATATTAGATTTAATAGTTCTACATCATACTCCTACTAGTAATTTTATTCTTTTTGCCAAATATCTAAAAACATAATCAGCTCTTCAATTGGTCGTTTTCTCGAAATATTTTTTATTTGTCTTCATATCTTCGCTTCCACAATCACCCATAGATCCTGAAATGGGAACAGCAAGACTGTACAAGACCAATGTCTTATATGCAGTTTTCAGTTTCATCCAATGTGTGACAAAGCACACATCTATTTCTGAAAAACCACGTCTTCGGTTCGTAATTAGATAGTTCAAGGGCAAACAAATCGAGCATTCGCTGCAACAACTATCAATGTATTCATTCATCCCAAAGGAACACTTTATCCACAATCTCCGAAGTTATACAACTCTATAGAGCAGTGCTGTTTCGCCTTAGTCTTGTGGTAGGCATGATGTGCAGAAAATAAATTAATTTTCTATCAAGTTTGAGCCTAAGTATATTAAGAATTTGCAAAATTAATAATGGAAACGTTAAAAATTTTGTTGGTCTTGATTTTAACAGTTGTACAACATGATGTCTTCCTCCTTTTCTAGTTTAAAATGAAGTGTCTATGTATAATTACTTTTGTATAACCACACTGTTTCTGCCGAATTCTACGTAATTGTATAGTTAACATTATTTACGTTGTTCTTTACGCTGAAATAGTTCATATCTGAGAATCAAATATGATTCTAAAAGTTCACATTGAGCAGCCACGATATACCTCCTAAGAGCAGGCGTTTTGGTTAATTTTATAAGTTTTGCAATTTCAATCAAAATGGTTCTACGTGAATAAAGTAAAACAGCTTAACAGCGTTGTCCCGCTTTATCATGTGTCTACCCTATTGTTGTTGAGTCGGCCCAAGGAATAAAAGAGGAAATGATAGCTATCCTTTCGAGTCGTAAATATCCAATAAGTACCAATATTGCATTTTAAAAGTTGACCCACTTTAAGTACAAAACCTAGTCGTAAGTTCTAGACAAAATATATATGTGTCGTATGAGAACCATATTTATGCGTGCAAGATCGATTTTGAAGTGAGTTTTCAAATTATGTAATTCATTGAATAACTTCAAATTTCCAAGTAATGTAGTCTCATCATTTGGAATGTTATAATAGAAGTAACGAGTTTATGACTTCTTCATAATAATAATAATAATAATGATAATAATAATAATAGCGGTATTCAACCAGCAAGATTTTTGAGTTGAGTTGAGTTATAATATATGGGACTATATTTCCTGAAACCAGATGTGGACTGTAAACAGCAGTTCTGAACTGTCTGATTTCGATCTAATGTTAAGGAATCGATGCGAGCAGTTTCTATGTATGTGTTTGGTTATTTCGTAGTTAACCTTCCTATAACTCACGCATACGATCTGTGAGACCGACTTATATATAGTATAGTATACGTGTTTCATATTTTGACGTGAGTATAGGAAGGTTAAAAAGAAGTTATTATTCAAAATGAATGCAAGATTTCTTACACTTTGGATTACTGGGATGGTATTGTCATCAAGTTCTATATTTATTGGACTTCTTAGTTGTTTATGTGTTTTAGGTATAAAATCGTATTGATTCTTAAAACGGGGTCTTCCCAATTGGCTGGAAAAGATGAACAATATTATGTGTGTCATTTGCTTAAACATGACCTTTAAATTCCTTTATTTTATTGACAATATCTTGAGTTATAGGCTCTTCATTTATAAATCCAAATAATGGTATAAAATTATTACCACACAATTCTGGGTGCTGGCAGGTTCGAAGTACTGGCATTCAGAATTACTTTGTGACTCACTGGACAAACCAGGTGAATAAATTTTTAAGTCTCCATTTCAAAATTCTTTAGGATACTACTCCGTATGAGAAGAGCCATTTCATAAATTACATTTAAAAAAAGTACAAAAAGGTAAATAATTTCCTGCAGCCACACATTATGAACGTATGTATATCTACAATTACGTTAAAAAGAAAGGTGTGACTTTCATTTCTTTTTTTTTTTTAATTGTTAAACATAGTATTGTGTGTCTGGCTTGTACAAAAAGGGAACCATTTTATATTAATTATTGCAGTAACTGATCCTAATCTTCAAATATTGAGCTATGAAAGCCACGCCTAATGTTTATATCACAATGTAGCATATCCTTAAAAGTAGATCACGAAATTTATATAATTTATACTAGAGTGGAACGAAAAAAGTGATAGTTATGTTGATGGATTTTCGACGTATCGAGTTTCTGCAATTTAATTGTTGTTTCTCGTCTCTCAGAAACATCGTAACTTACTATGAAGGTGGGCCTTTTTTAAAAAGTACCCATTACAGAGTTTCTGATGTGTCTGTTGCAAACAATTGGTTCAATTAATTTTTAATTCAAAGATTAGTGAAAGAATTCGAAGAACCTGGTTGCGCTATTAATCAAAAGAGTTAGGCAAAGTCGATATAATCGATAATTTGCAGTGCTATATTTATCTCGCTCAAAGTCATCCGTACTACTGCATCAGTATCTTATATTACATCTTCTGTTACCGAACCTCTATAATACATGATTCACGTTTTAAATCTTATAAAAAACAGTTCTGTGACTTCGTTGTATTCTTCAGTGCGTTGACCAAAGAAAAAAGCAAATATGTATGCAATAGATATAAGTGTGAGGTCAAAAAGGAAATAGAAAAAAAGGGAGTTGGAAACGGTGCTGTAAAGGTATTGACCACCCTCGGTGCAGGATTTTGTGTCCCTGTGAATCCCTGTGACCTTTGTTTATACCACCTTATTTAGTATGAATTCTTGCGCTAACTGTAATGCAATGATTAAACCTAGATCTTCTGTTATTCATTGCGACAGCTGTCGTAGTTCCTTACACCCCGATTGTATTGGTTTATCCGAGAATGATGTCATTATGACTACAGCTAAATCTCGCTGTGTTAAGGTTGTATGTAACTCTTGTAGTAATAATATGATACAATTTAATGATATTAAAACTTTATTTACTTCTCTTAAGGATGATTTCTTTAATGCCCTAAATAATTTAAAGATTGAATTTCAAGAACAGTTAGCATCCTTCAAGAGTGAGATGAATGATAGATCGTTTCCACTCAGAGTACTAGTTTTACGTTTGAGTAGGTTATCAGCGAATTAAATGATCGACAAGCTAGAAAACACAATATTATTATTTTTGGATTGGATGAATCAGTTGCTGAGGATAAGGAAACTCGCATTTTGAATGATAGCTCAGAGATCTCAGTGATCCTGAAATCCATTAATCCATCCCTCGACACATCCGCAATGCAGTTCCAAAGGCTGGGTCCTTATAATAAAGCTTCTGCGAAATCTCGTCCTATTAAGATTCGCTTGAATGATGAATTGAATGTGACCTCAGTTATTCGTAATGCTTCTAAAATAAAGAGCTTGCAGAAGTATAAGAATGTAATACTTACCTTTGATAAAACTCCAAAGCAAATGAATACTTATAAAGAGCTGAAGGCTCAATTGGATAGCAGGATTGCTGGTCGCGAGAGAGACATTAGAATAGGTTACGTTCGTGGACTTCCTAGGATCGTGTCCTTAAACGGCGTAGTTCTCCCAAACATGAAGAAAAATTAGCCTGCTACTATCAGAATGTGCGAGGATTAAAAACCAAAGTAGTTGATTTTTATAATGCTGTTTGTTCATGTGAATTTGATACAATTGGTATATCTGAAACGTGGTTATCTTCTAGTGTTTTAAACCATGAACTTTTTCCAAATGATTTTTCGATTCTTCGCTGTGATAGGGATTTGCATGCACTTGGAGTCTCACAGGGTGGAGGTGTCCTAATTGCGGTTAGAAATAGTAAAATTTGTTTTACCAAATTACATTTAAGTTATTTTAGAAATTATGTACCAACAATGGACATCGTTGGATGTAAACTCTTGTTAAATGATAATAATTGTGTATTTCTGTTTGTTGTATACATTCCCCCAAATATCTCATTTGAAGATTATGAACATTTTTTACATGCTTTTGAGGAATTGGATTATATTAGTAGTAAAAATACAATTATTTTAGGTGACTTTAATATCCCATCGTACAATTTGAATTCTAATGATCATAAGTTTATCCTGATTAATAACTTTCAACGGTTTTGTAATTTTAATCAGTACAATCTAGTTGTTAATAGAAACAACCGACTTTTGGATTTAGTATTAGCTAATTTTGAATGTGCAGTTGAAAGGAATATTTCTCCTCTCTTAGAAGACGACTTTCACCACCCTTCTCTAGATATCACTTTCATTATATTCTCATCTCGTACTACTAAGTTTCAAGATAATGATGAAGAGAAACAGTATAACTTTTACAAGGCAGATTTTAATTTATTATATAATATGATATTGAATATTGATTGGTCGGACTTAACTCAGTCCTCCGATGTTGATGATGCCTGTAACAAACTGAATGATAAACTCTATACTGTACTGGATTCTGCAGTACCATCCTTTTCAACAAAGATTCACAAATGTAGTTATCCCCCTTGGTTTGATATGAATATTATACAATGCATTAGGAGTAAGCATAATGCCCACAGAAGTTATACGAAATATGGGTCTGTGTATTGTTACGAACGATTTAAATCACTGAGATCTTTGTGTAAATCACTGATTCATGAATCCTATAACAAATATATTACCAACATCCAAGATTCCATCTCTGCTGATCCAAAGAAATTGTGGTCCTATGTAAATAATAAAAAGGGTTCGACTATAATACCTGGCACGATGTTCTATGAGTTAGTTGAACTAAAAACGTCTCAGGACATTATGAATGCATTTGGAAATTATTTCAGCAGTGTATATCTTGTATCAGATCAGAGATGCTGTGAGAATATTTTGGGTTGGATCTTGATGTCAGTACTGATATTAATATATTTTCGATATCGGAACAGGAAATTTTACATAAATTAAAATCATGCAAATCATCCCATTAACAAATTATAGATATAGAAGAAGATATGGTTCGATTATGATACAACTTTGATACGACAAATATCTCATTCTTTTGATTTGAACCCCCCATATCCAGAACACTTTCCCTGATTAGAACATTTTTTTTTAGCAAATAGACACAATCAAATCATTTTCACTCGAAAAGTATCCTTTCTTATTGCATCAATGTAATAGGGCTAACGTGTCATCTAAGTATTCAATACCAGATTTATTTCCAACCACGCTCTAACCCGAAATGTTAACAACGATTGTTCGGTACGCCGATAGCTGGTGCGATTCATTTGTCAAAACAACTCATATCTGTCGTGCGGTACGCAACAGCTGCGCGGCCCCAATTTACCTGAACACTTTAGCCATACGACGGCACCATTGTATGGTAAATACATTCATGCACAGAAGACGTTACTTTAGCAGCTTAGGAGGTGCATGATTGTGTTGTTCAACGATGACATGCGGAATCCTACTGGATGTAATCCTGTCGTCTCGGTCTGTTTATTTTTGGTCTAACATTTACAGTAAAGCACGTACATTTATAGGTATCTAAATATTAGTTTCGCAAAGCCTGAACATTAAATTGGGACGCAGCGAAATTTTGAGATGAGACAATATGCATAGCTTTGATTTTTTACAGCATTGAAGATAGTGAATTTGGGAGCGAAGATGATTAGTAGAGTTTATTAAAAAGGTGGTACTGGATGGCAGTGGCGTAGCGGTAGGGGCGTGAGTAAGGATAATTTTGAACTCGTAGTCGGTCTCGATAGTACCGCTAGAGATTTCAAAGCGATAGTACGCTGCACGCTAAATAAGTACGCGGAGATGGAACGCCCAAACGGCGTAATTAGAACACCGCATATTGATTGCACAATGTGCAATAGCAGATTACTAGGTCGCGATAGGTTTGAATATAGAAAACATTGTAAAACTAGAAGTCATGTATTGAATTTAACTAACAGTATTCCATACTAGCTATTTATATATGATTTTATTTTTATGTTAAGTGTGTGCAACATCCCACGATATCTAGTGTCTAATAAGCACTTTCATTTAATTTGGGCTAAGTACGTTTCCTCGTGGAAATTGCTAACATCTGTGCAATTACGATGCAATTTGCCACGTGTTCAAGGTAACGTAAAGGAATGTGTAAAAAACGAGTTGAGAAATAAGAAAATCTGGCTATGTGTGAATGCAACAACTGGTGCTCAGAAACACAGCGTCATTCATGTTGTAGCGCGTCCTTTAAGACGGGATGGTCCACCAGCCTTATTGTAGTTCGCCACTAAAAGCATTCAGAACACTGATACAAAAACCGTTGTCAAGATAATAAAAGATTCGTTAAGAGAATTTTCAATCACAGCAATCCAAGTCACAATGTTTATTACTGACGGCGCCGCAACAACGCTCAAAGTTGGTAGGATGTTGAGAACAAGCTTTCTGACTTTTCCTCGCATAATATGCCTCATACATGCATCTCACCTCGTAGCAGAAACCTTTCTAAAGAAGTATCCGATGGTGGATAATTTAATAGCATCTACCCAAAAAGTGTTTACCAAGTCTCCCAAACACATCCGTGTATTCAAACAATTGTGTCCGAAATTGCCAGCACCATCTCAGCCTGTAAAAACGCGATGGGGAACATGGTCTCAGGCCCTATCTTGCTATAAGAAATATTTTTCACAAGTGAAAAATGTCATTTTGAAAATTGATTCAAGTGATTCTGCAGCAGTTTAAGATAGTCAGCAACTTTTTTCCAATTCGGACGTTCAACAACCAATAGATAAAATATCAACGAACTATTTTGAAGTTTTACAAGCTTTTTGAGCAATTAGAAAACTTATCACTTATCTACGCGGGACGCATTAAATTGCATAAACAGTTTACAGGCCGTTCTAGAAAACTTGACGAACACTATAGTAGTCGATGTTGCTCAAAAAAGCGTTGCTGGTGATGTAATTCTACACAGCTTACGAGGGCGATAACTTATTGTCACAGTGGACATCCAAATGACAGTAAAAGGTAATAATATTGTTTTCCACTAATATTGTATATTACGTATCTACTTATACGCGATGCGCCACTGCCGATACCACCTTTGTAACAAATTCGAACGTTTAGTTCAGAATTTTGTATTTTTGCGTGTGGTTTAGAGCATAATGATGTTTTCTTAAAAAAATAAAACCACGTCTTAACTTCAATTTCATTGGATACATAGGAAGACTACATTTAGAAGAAGACTTACGAACTTCGGTCATGCTCCACAAACTTTGATTTTCGATAAATCTCCATTTGAGTGGTTTTGAATAAACTATTCCAAGACGCAATTGATTATCTTATTTGTCGATGCCCAGACGTGTATTCAGAATCGAAATCAGCAAGCACATTAATCCTCCCGGGTTTTCTCTGAGTTTGAATATCTTATCAATTCGTTACTTAAAACTGAATTATGTGAAGGAAATCGATTTAAAAGATCGATACTGGTGACTGCCACACTTCTATTGCCATTCACGTAATACCAGTGGACGAAATGAACTTTGCCACCAAATCATTGCTATTGCTAATTGATCAATGACTTTCTAGCGCCAGAAACTTAACGTAAATTACTACAACGAACATCATCACCAGCTTCCCTACCGTCCTGTATTCCAAGTCATCGGTATCTTCATCCTGAAATTTCCTCTACGTACACACACGGGTGTCCTGCAGATATTGTTTCTTCGAGCACCTAGGGATATAAAGCCGGATTTAACGTTGTAGCGAGGCGATGATTTAACGCCGCACGGTAACGTTAATGCTTATCCCAGAGTGTTTTCGTTTAATAGAAATGATGAAATTCGCTGTCGGGAGGGATTACTTAGACGACATCGCGGCACTAAAAGGATACGCATAATGTAATGCAAATAGGGGACCCCCAAAATTGCTACGTGTTATGTGGATGTTTTCCTAAGAGGTTTGATGATGAATGAAAAAGGAATAGTTAATAGTGGATTGTATCGTATTGTCGTGGCGTTGGTGATGAAAATGCGTATGTAATTAAAAAAAAAAATAATTATATTGAACCTGTAAGCGCTTAAGTGCTTGGTGAAGTATTGGTGCCGATTCTGAACGCGGAAACTTCGCATTACCTTTTGCTACTTGGCATTATTCTCGGATCAGCAACTACTCATAAAAAGCGATGCTTCTAAACAATAAGTATCAAAGTCGAAATAGCAACGTCACTAATTTTCAATACTGGTTAAACTCAATGAAATCATCAATGGCTAAATATTTATCACCACTAGGTCTTTATCTGTGTCGTCAGATTGCAAAGAAAAAACGCAAAACGAAGAAGCAAACGTAGTGTGGGAATCTGCAGCTCTGCATTTGACGTGTGCAATCGGTCCCGACCTCTCCGTATTTGATTTATCTATTACACGCTCGACCATGCGGAAGTGATCTGGTTGCACACGTCGCCAGACTCTCTAATCCACCTTACCAACACTATAATCCCATCGATCGATTTTTGTAGACGTATCGCTTCACAGTCTATCGCCGCCGCTCGGACGACGTCCGACAGAACGCCCGAAGTAATAATAACCGCGCGAACATATGTAAGAAGCGTAGCCAACGTCGTAATTACGTTCAGGTAATTATTTCCAACGCGAAACTACCGACAGGGTGCGGACGAAATTGTAAAAAGTGCGTCCTTTGACCCTCATCGGTCGGATGAAAAACAACTTCCTTGGAAGCAGTGTTCATTATGGTATCTAAACAGCAGCTTCGGATATTTATCGCTAGATGCATTGGTTTCACGTGAACGCCTTGGAATTTATGTTTCGTTCGAACAGCAGGCTGAACAATAGTTTGCGCCTAATATCGCTATAACTCGTGGAGAGAGTTCAAGGGTTTTAGTTGCGAAAATGTTGGGAATTGTTTGAGAGAAACTTTACCTTTATTAAGCTATATGGCTTGTTGTTGCAGTATAATAGAAAAATACAAAATTTTTAACACTAGATTGAAAATTGTAAACACCTACCCTCAAATTTATTACTAATCAAATATTTTGTGGCTCTCTTCAAAATTGCTAGAAGCAGCGAAAAGTCAGGTAATCTTTGTTTAGTGAATAAAATGTGTAAAAGTATTGTAATTCATTACTAGAGTTTATTAAAGAGGTGGTACCAGATGGCAGTAGCGTAGCAGTAGGGGCGTGGGAAGGGATAATTTTCAACTCGTAGTCGATCTCAACAGTACTGCGATAGAGTTCAAAGCGACAGTGCGTTGCACGCTGCACGCTAAATAAGTACCCTGAAATGGGACGCCCAAAGGGTGCAACGTTCCCTTCGAATGGGAATAAATGTCATTTCCCTGGATTAGAATATAGAATTGTGCATATTTATTGCACAATATGCAATAGCGGGTTGCTAAGTCTCGATAAGTTTGAATGTAGAAAACATTGTAAAAGTAAACGTCATGTATTGAACTTAAGTAACAGTATTCCATATTGGCAATATGATTTTAGTTTCACTTAGAAGAAATAGTTTCAAGAACTTGGAGAGAGTTACAATTAGAAAGAAAATGTAGAAAAATGAAAATCTACATAACTCCCACATAAATGACGTTTTTATTCGGCAACTTTCACAGAAAGTTGTGCAAGAACTGCACTACAGCCTACATACATATATCAATAATTAGCAACGGAGAGAATTATGCTTAGTTTGTCGCGGACTGCAACCGTTGATTGGTTTCGACCTTATTAGGACTCGTCAGTACAGTATAGCACTTCCACGACAAACAAAGCATTCCACAACTAGATGTTCTACACGTAATTCTAGGTTCTATTGCCATACTGGTGGCTTCATCTGATGAACGGAGATAATTATTGACAGCCCTTGCACAACTTTCTGTGAAAGTTGCCTAATAAATAAACGTCAGTGAGGTCATTTATGTGAGAGTTATGTAGATTTTAATTTTTTGCTTTTTCTTTGATTGTAGCAATTACGATACAATTTGCCGCGTGTCCAAGGTGCATTAAAGCAATGTATAAACGATGAGTTGAGAAATAAGAAAATCTGCCTATGTGTGGATTAAATAACTGACGCTCAGAAACATAGCGTCGTATTAGTTGTAGTGCGTCCTTTAAATCGTGGTGGTCTACCAGTTTTATTGTTGTTACCCAGTAAAAGTATTCAGAAAACTGATGCAGAAACCGTTGTCAAGATAATAAAAGATTCGTTAAGAGAATTTCCTATCACAGCAACCCAAGTCACAAAGTTTATTATTGACGGTGCCGCAACAATGCTGAAAATTGGTAGAATGTTGAAAATATGTTTTTGACTTTTCTTCACATCGCATGCACATATACCCATGTCACCATCCGAAAGAAGTATGCAATGGTGGATAAGTTAATACCATCTACCAAAAAAATGTTCATCAAATCTCTGTGTTTCAAGCAATTGTGTCCGAAATTGCCAGCAGCATCTCAGCCTGTAATAACGCAATGGGGAACATGGCTCCAACGAGTATCTTATTATCAGAAATATTTTTCATAAGTGAGAAATATCATCTTGAAAATTGATTCAAATGATTCTGCAGCAGTTTGAGGTAGTCAGCAACTTTTTTTTCAAATTCGGACGTTCAACAACAAATATGTGAAATATACATGAACTATCCTGAAGCTGCAGAAGCTATTGAGTAATTAGAAAACAGTCGCTTATCTACATCAAGATGACAGTAAAAGGTAATAATATTGTTTTTTACTAATATTGTATATTACGTACCTACTTTTATGTGGTGCGCCACTGCCGGTACCACCTTTTAGAAAACTTTATTCATTACTTCGCTTACAATAAGTGTTAATGACTTCGCATAAAACAAATTTGAGGAAGCCAGAAGTCAATGCCTTTGATAAAATATTAATTTGGCATATGGAAAATATATTTTCAAAATGAACCCTATGTCACATATATGTGGCAGGAGGCTTTAATTACTTTGGAAAACTGCCTGAAGATATTTAGAAAAAAACAAACAAAAGTGGTACTGCCTCAGACCTGACGAATTCACTTTATTTGGAATCACCATGACATGCGGCAGAGCACGGAGTTAACAATAAAAACTATTGCAAAAGGAGTAGCATATATACGCAACTAAAAAATCGAGACTAAATAAGTCAGCATCCCACACATGTCAACAGTACGGTATTTTCACATTCTTGACAAAGTCAAAAGATGTCACCGAGAAGTGCCTTATGAATTAAGTCGAGTAAGTTTTGGGACATGCCGGACGTTGACTCAAAGACTGCGTGATGACCATCTTGTGAATCGAATTGTAACTTGCGATCTGTAGGTGGTTTATTTCATCAATTAGTACAGGCAAAATCGATGAATGTGTTTGAAACAAGTGAGACAACTGATAACAAATCGAGACCGATTGTCAAGGAAAGAGATTATTACATGTTTGGTGAAATTATGGTGATATCAACTTGGAGTTGGTGAGATCTAGGTTATGGACACAGATCTCCATTAAACCCAACTCGATCAAATATTTACCAAGTTGGATCAAAGATATCCCGTTTTAATCATTTGAAAACCAGTTCTCTTTTAATAAGGCAACGCCAATCATAAAAACTGCTAATGATATACGCTTCGATTTATAAATTTAGGTACCGACATCCCTATCCTATCCTAATCCTAACTCTTATACCCTTTCAGGTATAGGGTATGTTGGAATTAAGTGCCTAAGTCGGGATTCTTCTCCATGCTTCTTTCCAAACCTTTCTATCCTGTACCTGCCTCCTAATCTCCTTCCAGCTTCTGTTTGTTCGGCCAGCTCTTTCTAGGTCTTCCCCTCTGTTTCCCTCTGACTGTTTTGCCTTCAAACACTCTTCCTACCATCCTATCTCTTCTTATTCTCATTACGTGTCCCAACCACTTCAGCTGACCTTCTTGTATTTTGTCTTGTATGATCTCTGTTTCCGAGTTTCATCTGATTCTACTATTTCTCACTTTATCCATTTTCACTTTGTTACCTATCTTTTTAGAAACCTCAGTTCCGTACTTTGTATTTCTTGCTTTTGCTTCTTCGTTGTTGATCAAACTTCTGAACCATAAGTGAGTGTAGGGACCGCTATCCTTTTGAAGATTTCACTTTTGGTTCCATTGAGTATCTATTCTGCTTAGGTAAGTATTCTTAATGCTATTCTTCCTGCTGCCCCATTTCCTCTTTTACCTCTTCATCGAATCTTCCATTCTCTCTTTTTTCTTTTGATATGAGAGATTCTCTCATCGTTCCAGAGCCCTATATTGTACTGTTTTCCCAGTCTTTTGGCTCCTTTTATAACTTCATCCAGAACTACCGTGAACCGAATTGGACGCAGAATGCACCCTGGTCTCACTCCTTGTGTCATGTCAAAGTATTCTAAATTTTCGTGGTGCATACTAATAGTACTTCTCATTGTCTTGTATACGGCTTGTATCCCATTGATCGTTCTTATATCCGCTTCTATTTTCTGTAGGGTTAGCCATATGTCCTCTTCTTTCACTCGATAAAAGGCTTTCACTATGTCTGTAAGGCAGAGGTGTAACTCCTCTCCTTCTCTTAAAACTTTCTCATTTATTTGTCTAATGATTAAGATAGCATTTGTCATTCCCCTTCCTGGTCTGAATCCGAATTGCGAATCTTCAAACGATTGCCCTAGCCGTTCTTGTAGTCTTCTTTCTATTATTCTGGTGTATATATTTTTTAATGTACTAAGTAGTGTAATTCCTCTTTAGTTTTTGCAGTCCTGTGTATCCCCCTTGTTGTGGTGCTTTAGGAGTCCCTATCTTATGACCTACCCTTTTTCTGACTTCTGCTATATTATTTCTTTTTAGATCAAGCATTTAGCAGCATTTTTCTCGGATTGAATTTCGATCGGAGAGCGAACTATTTCTTCCAAATGACTTTTTAGCTTGGTATAAATCGTTGTAGTAACACAATCCCTTCTTTCCCTGTATTTAGTTTTGGTTGAAGAGGAGTACTTCAAGGGTCATACTGTTTCATTCTTTTGTTTTTACAACTTTCTTTGCAAGCAGACGAAGTACTTAAGTATACCTCAAGGTTGAATCCTAGGATATTCAGACATTGCACGATTTATATACATTGGTATCCTTGTCATCGATAATTTTTCTTTTTGTCAACCCACTTCCGAATCAAGATTACTAATTCGTACGTCGAATAAAGTGAAATAACGCCCAAAATCAACGACAGTAGTAACAAAAAGCCGCATCATCTGTTCGGGCCGTTGACACTCTTCATACATAGACACTGTTTCAATATTTTGGGATGAGGTTGAATTGAGGTGGCGTTTGAATCTACAAACAAAGAATGATATCAACAGAGGACGGAGCAACACGCTTAAGAATGTGGCAAAAGTATGTTGAAAGTTCTAATAAAAGAAAACGCAAAAGCCACAGCATTATGCTTTATTGCTAATTCTGTGAACTGATACTGGTTTATGTAAAACATTCGAATTACCAAGAGAAATTTATTCCCTGTGACATTCCTGAAGACCATATTTTGTAAAGTGATAATTTTCGAAGTGAACATAGTTCTGAATATGTTTAAATTTAGCAGCAGTTTCGTTTCCCAATTCTCAAATGGCTACGGCGATGAATCAATTGTTTTATACACGACAAATTTTTAATAATATTTCTACCAGAACATGCAAACGTAATAGACGCAAAATAGGTCCATGCTGCAGTTTAAATATTTCTAGTGAATGCTTTTGTTAATTGTAAGGTACCTACACCTCCATCAAGATAGACAAATATGGGTAAAACAAAAATGATTTGTAAGAACTTGTGTAAGTACACGCAGTTCTTTCTGACGGGAACTCACCGATTGAAAATGAATAAGTTGTGTGCTTAAAACTAAGGGAGCTTATGTTGCATTCCTAGGCTAATTTGCATTAAAGGCGAATTTTAGAACGATTTACACATGCATTTTAGAGATAAAACACTTCTTAATAGGCTTTTTATTTATTGGTGTTTAGGTACATGCACATAACGGGAATAAGCTTTGATGAGGATAGATTGTTCCGGAACGTAAAATTAACGCTTCACTGTTTACCTGTTCTCTCAAATACGGGTGCAGACACCGTCCGAATTTATTTGACGCCAGTATATTTTCCTGGTCTCATATTTTCACATTTCGCTATAGACACCGATAACGAATAAAGCGCGCCATTTTGGAAAGCTCGCGCGTTTTAATATGCGTCCGGCACATGTTCGTACGAATAACACTATTTTTCAATTTAAGCTTAGGGCGCGAGCATATATGAGGCAATTGACGATTTCGGCATAAACATACACACACATAAGCATATAAACCCCTTTTTATTTCGTTTTGGGCGACCGCTTTCTAAACATAACGTGTCCGCGCGTCCCGTTTTGACCGGGGTCGTGCTATTTTCGCTGCTTTGTTTTCGTTTTTCCCGTTGTTGTCGTTTCGGGAGAACATTAATCAAAATTCGTGCGAGCGTCCGAAAGAGCGACCATCAGACCGGGAAAGCGGTGGTTGAAATTTCTGCAAAAAATCGGCGCATCGCCGTGTATATGCGTCGCTACTGCTCTCTCTAAAAATGAAACTGGTATTGACATGTTTATGGAGTACGGTTGGGTTATCGCAGATGAAGGAATCAAAAATCAAGCGGAAAAGACATTGGGATTATCTAGTGCAACCGATCAATTGTTGCCGAGTTGTTATTAGGTTTTAAAAATGACTTATATGAATAAGAACTTTTTACATATTCCTTTAACAGACTTCGTCGACTATTTTCCTTTACTTCGTCCTCTGTGCAATTAGGTAATTAGTGTCAATTGGTCGCATCTTCTACCTCCAATTACCGAACTGCTCGCGACAATACGTTGTGACATACACGTACTACAAGCAACATCTAATACAGCGGTTCCCAACCTTTTTTGCATTAGCGTACCCCGTGACATGTTATTTCTCTAGATTTTACCCCTCATTTAAAAAAATTTAGTAGTTGTAACCGTATTGTTAATTTTACATGTTGTAACCTTAAATTTAAAGAAAGCTATTTTATAATGTTGATAAAGAGAATATATTTACGTTTATACATGTAAGAATAAATACATTTACAATACAAATATAAAAACAAATATAAGAATTATTTTTATTATAATAAAATTAAAATCGCAAAAAAAAACTAACTTGAAAGTAATTAATTTCGCATTAAAGGAGTTTAGTGTAAGTCTTGTCCTTGTTTTCTCTTTCATAACTTTTTGTATGTTAGGTTCGAATGATGCGAGGTATAATCTCAAATCTGGAACTGTCAGCTTATTGCGATACTAATTTTTAATATACAGATAGGAAGAAAAGCTCTTCCCACAAGTGCTGCAGTACTTGTAACTGGCAACAAAAGCTGACGTGCTTTATCAGAAAGTAGCTCAAATTCTTTGTTAATGTCTGCCTGAAAGTTAAAAAGACATGATTTAAATTGACATTTCAAAATCGAATCGGATGAAATTCCGATCAAATTCTCCTCTTCCTTAGTTGACAATTTAGCTACCTAAAAGTATCCCTCCTCAAATGGATTTAGAAACCAATACTTTGTGTTGTCATATTTCGGAAAAAACAAAATCTTTGTAAATGTTCGATTATTTGTTGATTTAATTCCGGAGAAAGTCGTAATTTGTTTTCAGATAAGAAACTGTGCAATGTTTCACTTATTTTTAATACATGACTTCCAAAAAACAAATATTCTAATCATAGATTCAATTTTGTCATATATAATAAATATCGTTGTTATCTTGGAGTGCGAGATCCCGAAACTATTTATGATCATGAACTTTGGATGAGAACTCGACAGAATTGTTTAAAAAAACTGACCCTTATGCCTCAACCCAAATAGTCTGGTAAGAGCTTTAGCACGAGATAGCCATCTCATTTCTGTGTGAAGGAGTGATATAGAGCAATGAAGAGTCATCATGTCGTCACATAGAGCTTTGAAAATTCTTGGGTTTGTGAGCCTTAATTTTATAAAATTAACTACTTGGACAGCTTCATCAAGAACAAGTTTCAATTTACGAGCAAGGCTTTTAGAAGCTAATTTTTGTCTATACATGCAGCAGTGGCTTCAATTTATGTTCTGGACTACCTTCATTATGTGACTGCGAAGACCGGATTAAATACCTGACATCGATACATAATCCACAGCCGTTAGACCAACCTTTTCTTTGACGTAGGAATCAATACCATTAAAAAGATCCTCACTTCTTGTACGTTCTGACACATGAAAGGATGACAAACTAACAGGTTTCCTTTCATTTCGTTATCAACCAAATGCTATAACAAGCAAAATAGGAAAATTGGCGACATCTGTCATCAATCTGAATAGCGAAACTATTTTTAATTCGGCTTATTATTGTCATTTCAACAACATCAGATATATTCTGAATCGAAATATTGTATTATTCGAAGGAGGAATGCTGTTCATTTTAGGTACTTGGCATTCTATGAGCATACAGCAAACAGCATCTTTTATACAGGGAAGAATAAAATTCTCAGCTAATGGTATGATTTTTGTCATATTTAGCAATACGGTATCGAGCTTCAACGACATTTTCGAGGTTTCTTTTAGATGACAGGATGTACGACTTGAAACTCGATTCTCATATTTTGCTCCAAGCGTTTAAAAAATTATGTAAGCTATGTCTTTTTCTTGCTAAAATAAATAATATTTTTTATAAACACGTGGGGATATTGTTGGGAGATAATAATAGTAACGGTAACACACCCCATCATCAAAAGTCCGTAGCATAATCACTACTCACACATAATGATACCCCCCTACCAATCAGCTGGATAAGTTTTTATTTCCAGTCTTGCATCTTGAAATGCATAATGTTCTGACTGTTGCAAGGATCATTTTCTACCTAATAATTTTATAATACTATTTAATTTGTGATACATAATATATTATTTTTTCTGCCATGATAACTAACATTTTTCTGTATCCCTAAACAACCTACCCCGCGTTGGTAATCGTTGCTCTAGTGGAATCAACCGTGCGACACTGGGGATAGATCCGCTAAGAGTAGGGGAATCAAATTTGATAGCATGTCAACGATAAGCGCCTAATCCTGATCATGAATGAAGAATTTTCGATAGTATGATTTTTTACTACATGGTTCTATGGTTTTCTATTCAGGAAAAATGTGGAAGAAATATGCTAAAATTGTAACGGACAATTAGTTGGAAACTAACGCATCAACTACTTGGCAACTAAAACATAACATTTGTATTGATTTGAATACAAGCTGATTTATAACCGCCCGAGATACGTCAATGAGTTTGGAACTTATATAGAAGGAGATGAAGAAAAGCTGCAAATTTTATTTCAAAAAACCTTAAATTTTTGGAAATTTGGAATTTGGAAATAGTTGTTTTATGTAAACTGGTGGCTGAGGGATTTGTTATAGAACAGGGCATAATCTTCAAGTACTTAGATGTAAACACCCGAAATATAAGAAATGTGCTAGTAGAAGTAACAATCCAAACAATTGGATGTGCGATGACCTCAGTACGTTTGCAAAGCATTACATAAGAGTCACGTTAGTCACCAACACATGCAGCGAATACACGATCAGAGATCAGCAGGAAGAATGAATTAATAGCTAAAATAAGAACCTAAACATCTATAACCGAGAACAGGTTATTGTAAATAAAGTACGGACTGTGGTCCACAACTGTGAATTTCTATATACGTGCGAGGTATGTCTATAGATGATAATATTCTTTCTCTTCTCTTTCTAAATACCAGAATGCAACTCGCAGAAAAACTTTTACAAATTGCAAACCCTCAGAAACTAATTTCACAATCAGGAAGTCGGATTATCTTATTAATTATGCACCAGGAAACTTATTTCCTTAGTTGACACCTCAGATTATTAACCATTTACGTGCAGTGTCTCACAAAAAGACAAAAAGCCGCAAAACCAACATTACGAGACTGATTACTACACGCTTATACATTGCTTATCGTCAAATCAACGCAACAACTTGCTCTCCTTACGTACGATTCGAATTAATCTAACGTTCATTGCGCGTAATATTGATGAGAGTCCATATGAATTATGGATGGCTTCCGATTACATTCAGGTCTAGGAAAATATTTCGAACGCGGCGTCGCTTAAATAAATCGCTTCTTGTAGCTTCATCTCGCTGGCCAATTAAAAACACAGGACACGACTCGTTCCACGGCTGCCATCATCAATTATATTTTTCGAAGCATCGCCATATAGGAAAGTTCAGGTTATTATATCCGAATGTGCGTTCTTTCAGTTATGTGAATGTGAATATCGAACCAGACTAGACTAGCAGACAAGTAGCGAAACCGTGGCGCTTGAAGCTTACGGTATATTCTGACGAAGGCGCCTTCATGTATGTATGTGCTGCCTATCAGTTTTTATGCATGCATGCGTGAATATGTGGGCATGGTTATCGATGATGATCTACGTTCCTGAATTAGAAATATTAAAAGGTAGCACCATAAATGGAAAGGTGTTTCTTATGTTGTTACACTGTGATATAATGTTGGACAAAAAAGAATAATTTACTTCGAGCTGCAATATCGTTTTGAGACTCAAAATGTAATAGAAATATGACTTTCTATTTGGGAATAGGAATCGTTAACTTCTTCGTTCGTTACTAATTTGATTTGTAGCTTTCTATTTGTTTAAAAATACAACAAATTTACAAGAAATTGTATCGGAAATTCCTAATTTAAAGTCATGATTATTATTGCTATATCCTTTAATATTTTAATCATCAACGCCTATAAAATTGGTTGTTCAGGTGTCCAATTACGCAAAGATCTTGAATAAATTATAACTTTTGTAACGACAATAATTTTGATGTGTTTTAGTGTTTTCACACGACACCATTAGTAAGAACGTTCCACAGTCTTATAACTAATTGACTAGCATCCTGTTGGTCAGTTGTGTGCTTCCCATACAATGTAGGTACATATATCAATAAATCCAAAAATCTTACGTTCAGCTCTTCTCTATCCCTATTTATTCTTAACAGAATTTCCAATAATCCCAAACATGGCCAAAATGCTTATCGTGTAGTTTCATACATGACCTCATCGCCTAAAAGAAAAAGGATTTGCCTCCTTCGCTGATATTGATTCCAAGAAGGCGAAGTCATTCCTGCAGAAAAGCGATTGCAATAAATTCGTGAGACCCTCCCCGAATAGCGGCGCGGCTAGGCGCCCCGAAGAAAGCGAATATGTTCTCGGATTAAGTTCGTTTAACGCTAAAGTTTCATATTTATTATTGGTAGGGTAGCAGGTCGTAAGATATAAAGAATTTCGTATTGCGTTCGCGACATATCTGCGTGAAATATACGCACGCGTTCTATATGGCTTCGTGTTCTTTCCATCGATGGAAAACGCGTTCGCTTTTAATCTCGAAAATTGTTTTTTTACCGTGTTGCCGTCACCGCGACGCCCTCGAACTTTCTGTATCCTCGTCAATAAATTTTCCATACATCGAATTTTCAATTTTCCTTTTCCCGTCGTCTGGTTTCGGGATAAATATTCATAACGAGAACGGGGAATTTGTCATTTATTAGATTATGCTGATCAATCAATATCAAAAAATCGTTGGGTGGTATTTCGCACGTTTGTCGAATTTTGATTTATTTTCAAGTAATTACTCAAAAGTCTATCGTTTACATAAGTGACGAAATTGGAAAGGTTTCGAGGTATGTGCACTGATGATCAAAACTGAACACAGATAGTAATATTTAGGGAAACCCTTTAAGTTACAGAAAAGTTCTAGACTATTTTGTGTAAATTATTATATTTCCAGGAAAATAAATGAACATATTACTGTAAAATACACTAAAAGTAAAGATATATCCTAACATAAGCTTATATATAGGTTTCTGTGTCGTACTTACACAGAAAAAGCTAATAATGCCTCCAGGGAGCTTTAGCCGCTAGAACTTCTTTTATTCTTCGAGGCATAGATTCTACTAAAGCATTGCAATAGGTTGGAGTAATAATGTACCATCCGTCCTGTATACGAGCCCATAAATTCTGAACGTTTGACGGTGGTGAATGGTGTTCCACATGTAGACGTCTTTTTAAATGAGCTCACAGGTTCTCAACCGGATTGAGGTTGGGGCTCTGTGAAGGCCAGTCCAGTAGTTGAAAGTAGTAGTTGTTCATTATTCCGTCAATTTTCTGTGCAGTAGCCACACCATACGGTGGCATACACCCCCTATCATTACTGAGCCTTCGCCATGTTCAACAACCACTTTCACATGTTTTCGTTGGGGAGATGCGCCGTTCCTTTTCCAACACCAAGTACGAGTACGTAAGTAAGTAGTATATCTATTTATTTTCGTTTCATCGGACCATAAACTTGTTGCCATTGCTCAATCCACCAGCTTTCATACTTTTTGCAAATAATAAACGAGCTTTCATATTTTTATCAGACAGCAAAGGTTTACGTTTCTTTCCTAGTGATCGATAATTATATCCTTTCCATGTTCTCATTTGCTAAATCTTTTCCCTGTCTTCTTCTGCAGTGGAAACCTCTCATGTCTCTACGTATCTCACTAACTTTTGGCCGTCCCCCTTTAGATGCAGGCACTTCTGAACAATACTTTTCAAAACTTTTACTAACTTAACATTTTTTGGCAACTTCCCTTGTTGATAAATATGTTTTCAGTAAAAATATTACCATTTTTCTGGTTTTATTGTCACTTCTCTTTGTTTATTAATAGCTCGTTGTTACAGCACTATGAGTCCGGAAATGTAACTGAATATTAAACTTTTATACTAGGAGTGAACTACCGCAACAGTGCAGCCTAGATTATATGGTTATTCCCGAAATTGCATTAGCCAGTTTATACTTAATAGAAACTGGTGCAAAACTGAATACAACATTGTATGTTATTTCCATATTAGAAACAAGCATGGCATTCATGATGTATACCACAAATAGACAGTAGAAATTGTTATTTTTAATGGTAGTAATATAATTTACATATAATTCATAATTATAATTATATTTACGAAAAAAGTGAAAACGTTATTTTCTGTGTTCAATTTTGCTATCAATGTATGTCTAAATAGTTTTCTGACGTAATGCTTGCTTCAATTTTTTGCAGACTTGGCTTCATTCTCTTACTGGACTCCTCCCCTACCACACGTTTCGTCCGTAAGATTGCGGGACGCTCCGACTTATTTTAGTTCTACATTTGCTACTTTTCGGGTTGTATTTATCAGCTTGAAAGATTCGTAACAGGATCTACATACAAAGATATTAGACAAATTCTACCTAGGTACACCTATCTTGAGATCACAACTATATTGTAGTTAATCGATCCGATTTACCTGTTCGAATAACCAAATTCATTACTATCAATATCATGTTGCTTACCTTATGTTTGACATATGTTCGGCGTCTTTAAATCGTTCGATAAGGTCAGTCGTTGCCGAAGAAGATGTACTATATTTCATTGTCGATCATTTATAAAATTTTAATTGTCCTAATCCCACGCTACTTTCCACAGTCCTCATTCTAATATTAACTTCTATGGGCAATGTTGTGCATTGCCATGGTGTTCCTAGACAATATATCATACAACTTACTGTACACAACCGTCTAAACTCCTGTTCAAAATTAACGTACCCCTATAATTACTGTCTATATATCTTAAATATTTCAAATGTTATAAAATGGTAATTTAAAAGGAGATAATTAGAAAGTATTGCAGTAACGAATTTTTGTCTTAGTTTACAGTTAAACAAGAAAAATGGCTTTATTGTAGTCGAAAAGAAATAATAATTTATTCGTCATTGTAAGTACAACAACAACTCAAAAATTTGCAAAATCTAATAACGTGTGACACCACCTCTAGCTCTGATAACCGGTTGCATTCACCGTGGTAAATTTGCGATCAGGTTTTGAATGGTTTCTTGGGGAATATCGTCCCATTTTAAAAGAACGGAAAGTTCCAGTTCTTGGAGATTCCTAGGGGCAGGTAAACGACATCTCACATTTTCTTCAGAGTTTCCCAAAGATGCACTATTGGATTCAAGTCGGGCTTCGCGGTGGCCAGTTCATAATTTGAATATTAATGTCGTTTAAGTACTCCAAAACCGTTGCGTTAAAATGAAATGATTTCCTATAAGAGGCATGACATGGTCTAGAATAATGTTTTCTAGGTAGACGGCAGCATTCATTGACCTCTGATTAACAGGGACTAATTCTGTGCGAACGTCAGAGCAAATTCGTCCCTAGAACAATTTAGATCCACCACGAAACGGTTCCCTTGGAAAGATGTGCAGCCTAAAAATCATTCTCCAAGTCTTTGCCATACGCTTGCACGACCATCTGAGGATTTTAAGCTTATCCTCGCTTCATTAGCAAACAAAACTTTCTTCCATTCGTCAACAGTCCAATTTGCATGATTTCTAGAGAATCTTAATCGTGTTAGTTCGTGTGCTGCAGTAAGCAACGATGCAATTGTAGGCTTCCTGCTTCTTTTAGTCTTCCTCTGAGACTAATGTTTGGAGTTCATGACTAAGCTCCGAGCCAGTGACATATCAGTTTCTCAACACCTGTTGTCGGAGGAAACGCTCATCCCTTCTACTGGTGACTTTTTTACCTTGTGAACGTTTTGTAGAGTATAACGAAGTTTTCGTAAATCTTTTTACCATTCGACTAGCTGTGGAATGATTAACACCTACCACATTGGCGATATAACGCATACTTCGTTCTTCTTCTAACAAAGTTGATGCTCTTACACACTCATCATTGATTACGTGGCGTGGTCGATTCATGTTCCTTATTCTTAGATCGTATATCTTAGTGAAATCGTGAAATAGTGAAATCACTAGATTTAATAATGTTGAAGTAAAACTTTAACTTTAAAAATATCTCAAGAAACTTTCAAAAAACAAATAACAAGCTCCTATTCACTTTTTACCGATACCTACTAATTCCGAACTGTCAATATTTACTTATTATGAAGTTAGCCACTTATAATTTGTTATATTACTCCAATAATGTATCCAATAACCAAAATAAATTAGAGAGATGCGCTAATTGTGACAGGAGCTTATAGAACATCTACATATATAGATGTTACTAGAATGTGTTGCAGAGAAAATTACATTTTTACATACTTTTAACAGAGCAAAAAACCGGCAAATACATTTATTCTAGAAAAAGACTTGGATGGAAACTAAGAATGCGTAGTCTGTCAAAGAGGATTAAGTGACAGCAATGAGAGTAGATATAGGAAAATCCACTAAAAGATACTAAAAGGTTAACTGTAGATATAAAAACGGTAGTAAATATTGATGTGAAAACTTTGGATCAGGACCATGAAAAATGTCTCTGTGATCCCTAGATTTAGCTATTTAACGCTCGTTGATACCGTCTGAGCTACTTTTGGCTTTCAATTTTGAAGCTAAACTGTGTAAGCCCGAAGTTGTTGCGGTCAGTTGTTATTTTCATAATAAATGCTTCCGTAAGTTTAACTATGACAAATTTTCTTATCGGTCTTCATGGTAGTCGTGTGTCCTCTTGATCTAAATAAATAGATAATAAATGCCATCTAAAATTCAGCACTAAATTTGTGTGATTTATTGAGTAAATATGGAGTAAATTTGCATCTAACTTTAGATAGAAATAGTCATTAGTTAATTATAATACCTGCTTCTGGTTTGTGACAATGGGCAAAAAGTGAAGCACTTAACCCTAGGATGGTAACACAATTTGAATGAATTTTTTTATTAATTAAATAAACAAAGGGAACATTCTTCTGGAGATCAAACAGTATTTCAACAAAGTATTCGTTTTCAATTTCAGATCACCACTATATATGCTAGTACGAATTCAATTCTTAATTGAATTCTCATATGTACAAACATCATACGTACTAGTATATATATAGTGCTGATCTGAAATGGAAAACTACTTCTTAAAGTTTTCGTAACAAAATAAAACAAAAAATGGTTTAGACACAAACTAAACAAATTTCTCCGCAATGTTCGGGGCAAGCGGGCCTTTTACATTTTGTACAACAAGTTTAACTTCTTTATCATTTTTCTTGGACAGAAGCCACATTTAGCCTGCTACTGCAATTTGCAGTTTTTGAAATAGCTTTGCGTGATTATTCGTCTATGGTGTTAAGGCACCCCTGTTACCATCCTAGAGGTAAGTTAATCAGCCCAAAGTATACGTACGACGTTGAAGTTGAAAAGATAGATATAGAAGACTAATTCGTTTTAAGAGAAAGAACGTTAGACACAAGAAGAAGAATGCAGAGAAGAAGCTGAAGAAATGAAAAATCGCCGTTCTAATGGTTAGGCACCAACTCACTGGGAGATTCAATCGACTTTTATGCATTTTGCTTCATACATATTGCACCTTAAATTTGAGTTTAAAATGCATTGTATTTTGTTGGGTCGCTTTAGAAATGAAGGAAATATAGTAATTACTTGCTATCACAACCGGCAATCAAACCTAATAAATTTATTGTAATAAAGGCCCGCGGGGACCGATTTAAACATTCGCAAATGCAACTTACGACAATGTACGGTAGTTAAGTATTTTACAGATATCCGATCTTCGAAACGTCGCCTCACCGAATACAATTATAAACGTTCGCGATCTCGCATTAACAGATGGATGCCAGACGCGGAAGTCATTCTAACTTGACCACGGCGCTGGAGTCCTCGGCGTCCGACCAACAAGCGAACGCTTTTATCTTCGATTTTTCAACATTGCTGCCGTTCAGACGCATGCCCGGATGCCGTTAATAATTTTTACAGTTGTTAGAAGTACTGCACATACCGAGCGATACGTGAAAACCATAAAATCGAAAACACAGTTCAGTTCGTAATTGTTAAAATGAGAAATGGCTTAAGGATTTAGCAAGCAACGAAAATTCCGAAACAAATAGATTGAAATTGATAAAATACAATTCTATACGCGATTTCATATTCTTTACGAATCTGGTAATAAACAAACCGTCGATATTATTTAATGAAACACAGAATTTATTGATTGCTGAAAATGTAGTAAAGAAGCGGATGAAACAATATAATGTAATTTATTAAGCAATCCCTTAAAAATCTAAATAATCGCGTATTCCTTCAAAATTTTTCAATTACAAAAGGCTATAGGTGGCAATGCATACAGTACACAAACGAAATTACATTTTTCCAATGAAGACGACAGCATAGTCCACGAAATACGTATTTGGAATGTCATAATGGTAGAACCATTTTTCGATTTTGAATGTTTGTCGATCTTTTTCACTGTTAATCAATTTATCAATCCTATGTATATTGAGAAGGCAGAAATGTCCAAAACCTAAAAACCGATATAGTACATAAATGGGTTCCAACACAAAAACTTTCTTTCCATTAACAAACTGTTCAAGTTTATTAGGAACATTCAGCAGAAGAAGTGGACTTATAATTAGTCGAAGAATTCAGAAACTCCTTAGGAGTTACACTCTTACAAAAACAACCATTACATCATAAGCATTTCACACGTCCATTATCACTCTCTGTCTATAACAGAAGACTAGCTGTAGATTCTGAGTAAACGCTGATTAATTGTAAACAAGACTGTACAGAAATAATTTAGCGTCCAGGAAGTAACTGCCTATGCTCTCTATAACATTCTTGCTTGCTGTGCTCAGTGCGGCGTTGCGAACGACTGGCGACAGTGGCGCTTAAATCGTTAATTATTTTCATCTATTTTCTAAATGCAATGCACTATTTCTAGTCTATTGAAGAAAATTGTATGCGGTTTGGCGTCGTAATGGTATTCGCTAACGACGTAATGAATCGCTATTTGCTGTACGCACTGCAAATATCTGTTCTTCAGAACGTTTATTTTACAATTACCTGCGCCTGATTTACTTCTAATGTGACGAGCAGGTGTGGCAAAGATTGTTAATGATATGATATGAAGTTCCCGGCGATGTCATAAAACTAAGATTGATGAGTGTATTATTTGTATTGCATTTGAATTTTTAAAACAGGTTTTAGCGTTCCTCAAAAGACTACCATTGTTGATTTTTCGGTTAGAACAGAGTCGTACAGTACAGTTTACAGGATATTTGGTAGGCAATCAAGTAAGCTGTTGTTGTTTTTCATAAACTCGAAAGTCTTAAGTGAGCGCCTTGAGAGTTAGTAAGTAATAGATGGCACCACGATATAAAAACAGCACTAATTTATAAGATACAAACATTAACAAACAAATCATAGTTGTAATAAAATTACTAACATTTCCAAAATAATAGGAACAAATTAGAAATTCGCTATATTTTTAATTTCAAATATGTCGTATATTCTGACAAAACATGTTTCAACGATTGCAGATTTTCAAGGTATTGCTATATACTTTGTTTGACAATGACAACTTTTTCTTGAAACCTGTAATGTTTGGACCATGTTTTCTGCAAACATATAACATTTCACATCGAAAACATAGGTAACTCCTGGGATGTTCCTATCACTTATATATTTTAATAAAAACATTCTTTTTTAAATGTGTGTCCTAGAAATTAGTGCTATTTTTAGATTGTGGTTGTTAACTATAAAAAACCGGGTTTCTTCCTTAAAATCTTGAAGTTCAAATGAGAAAAAGAAAAATTCTTTCTCCAGAAAATTCTTAAAACAATTAGAAATTTGTTTGATCTGTGGGTTTATAAAAGGAATACAACTATATATAACTTTGTAAGGAAGAGTCTCTTAAAGAGCACTAGAAAGTTCTTAAAACGCGTTGCTTTTAGATTTGACAACTTAAAGATATAAATTATTCGATCTCAAACGTTCTTTTTCGAGAATTAAAATATCTCCATTTTCCTAAATATTTCTTCTTCAACGAATGGAATAGTTGTGTTCAGTATTTGTATCGTGACATACAAATACAATACAGTTGTGTCGGTTATCTTCAAGAAAAATACTAAATACCTTAATAGATTATTACACCAACAAGGAACTTGTTAATCGCTTGAATCATGTCGTGCGGTTTCGCAGTTAAACCGCTGGATTTTGCCTTACATTCAACTTCTAATAGCCTAAACTCGGAATTTCAGGGCGTCAATCGAACGCCTCCAGCAATTGTTGGCGATAAACGTCTCATACCGCAATCTTGGCTTGTATGAAACCGCGCAAAACGTAAAAAGTCGTTACCTACGAGTGTAATAAATTAACAACCGGTCACATTGTTAAAAGCAAACCAACAAAATCTTTACTGCAACGTCTGGCGAATATTTGTCATGTAAAACTTTTATCCCGTCTGATGTTAATGAATCGTTAAGCGCTTTTAACGAGCGGTTTTATGAAATATTCGGCTTATTTTAATGGCTCGAATATTGCTTTAATTACAAAACGGCATAAACCGTTTCGTAAAATAACTGTCGAGATGTGAGACGGGCGTTTGCTTGTGTTCCCATTAGAAAATCAGTGGATCGTTGAAACGATCATAAGCATTAACTCAGCCTACTTATATTCTTATTCTGAACACTTTTGTTGTAGGGATTTTATGAAGAGTTGAGTTGGTTGTTCTGTCTTTCTGTTCCTGCACTCAGCCCTGTTTGGAGCTTTGCTTTACACTTGCCTATACAATCTGTCTTTCCCCGCTGCAATGCGTACTTATTTCTTATAGGTCCTCTTCAGTACCACTTTGCCTTTTCCTACGTCTACGGAAATACATATCACCCTTCTTTAATTTTGTCGTTTCAATCTTATGACTGGCTTACGGTATACTTTCTTCAGGTCGAACATTGGTAACAACTCAAAGATTTTGAAGGAATTCAAAAATAGTATAATCTTATCTTCACCTTGACGATAATGTTGTTGGATTCTCATGTGGTTGATTTACGGCTTAAAAGTGAAAGACGATTTCCACATGATTAAATATGCGTTGTTTTGCATTTCGTGTGGGAATTGTGTACATGGTGGTCCTAACCCAGGAAGGATGTTTTTGCCAGCTTCTGTTTAAAGCCGCAGTTGAGATCGTCAGGCTCTATTGTCTTGATTGGACTGTGACAGTAGACAAAAGAAGGGTTGCTAGGAAACTATAGATTGAATTATTTCCACATTAAGGAGGTGCAATTGCTAATTAAGAGCGAATTAATTTTTTTAAAGAAAATAAATGGTTTAAAATCCAAAAACAAAGCTATTTCAAAGATGTAAAACTTTTGGGCTTTGTCTTCGTAATCTTCAGCTTTTGGAAAATTCTTATACTAAAGGGAAGTTAAATCGTTTAAATATGTTATTTTAAAACATCTTCAACTGTATGTTCAACAGCACTCCTCCAAAAGTTATAATAAACTACAGGGTAGGAACGCTGTTGTAATTTTTAAATTCTTAGATATTAGCTTTAGTAGAAAGAATTTAATGTTATCCATTTTCCCTCAACTACAATAAAAGAAAAATGAAATTCAAACACTTTCATAAACAAATTAAATACGGTACATATCTATATGTATAATCGACGACTATATCCATCTAAATGACTTGCAAATTACTTTCAATCATGTCCTTATAAGTTTCGAACAACTGAATCATGTAACGGAATAATTAGAACGAAATTACTTTGTCGGTAAAAGATTGCAATATGAAACTAATGCCTACATTTTCATTAATTTGCTACCGACCTTATCGATATTTTGCATCAGCATATTGCATTACTAATAACTATATTTCGTTTTCGTCGTACTATGAAGGAAACAGGAAGTCTTGTAGCTTCGTATTCACATTAGAAATAAAACCATTTAGAGGCAACATACTATGAAAAACACCTGGATATGTTCTGAAGATAACCTTTGATGGAATCGATTCAATTAGTAAGATTCACTTTCTCATGATATTACATATATTTAGCACAGGATATGATTATAAGATGCTCTGAATATTAGAATAATTCAATTCCAATTAGTAGGGATGCAAGAACTTCTAGCGACATATATAACTTTTTGCATTTCCGTTTGAAAGTTTTATATTTGAAGAAGATACGCTATTTACATGAGCAGCTATGCGTTGCAATTTAAAGTCAACAACAATTAGTAAGTATGAAAGAAATTTTTAAATACACTGATAATATAATTTCAATTGCAGGCAATCAAAGATATCTACAGTATTAAATAGTTTTGTTGAATGAAACCGTGCAGACAATAAACCTGAAGGTAAGTGTAGAGAAAAGTAAAGAGCAAAACTGAGACTAAGGAACTCTTATGTATAATTAGAAAGGTGATGAAACCGATACTAACCTCCTCTTCAGTAACATCAAGATACTAAATTCTTTCTGTGAGCATAAGATTTTCCTTTCAACGGAGGGTAGGGTGCTAGCCAGTCTACCAGTTTAAACCTAACCTCATCAATTGCTCGCCTCAGCCAAATATTTCGGTAACCAAGTTTTTCGCCCCGGATAGTATAGCTAAGCTTCCACGATTTGTTTCAAGAGCACGTGGCCAACAAATGTGGATAACAGAAAAAACCCGAGAAAGGTAGAACAAGAACCTATAACATTCTTTATACTTTTATCAAATTGTTAGTCTTTTTCTTTATAATTATTGTTATTTTATAACTGACACCACTGACGGAATAAATATACTGCTATTTCTTTCATACTTCAACATAGCGTAGTAGAGTCTCAAAGGAATAAATAAAGAAATAGAAATAAAACGGTATCGTCGGTAAAACGAAGGAAGGTAAGCTGTGGAGTTCTGTAAGAGATTGGATACCGTTCATTTCTAAAAAATTTGAATCTCTAAAGAGGCCTGATATGCTTCTGAGCAGCACATATGAATGTACTGCGAGCTAAGAGAAATCAGGTGGGAGAATATACCGAAGATATCGTGGAATAGGAATCAATGGACGAAAATATGAGAAAGCATGTCACAATCTTAATATCTGTCTTAAGCATCGGAAGATAGAAGGACTCTAGAGTTACACAGATTTTCTTCTTGGCTTTAGTCTTGTATACTTTTAATTAAAATCAACCTATCATATACAGTTTGATATTGCCCATTTAATTGTTATTTATTTAATTATCTACAATCTATTCAAATCATAAAAGAATAAGAAATAAATGGCTTAACGGCCTGTTGACAGAAGTTGGAATACAATCTCTGACCAATGTCTTCTGTCTTTTATCTGCATGTAGAGTTAGTAGTTGATTTACTAGGAGATTCGCACGATCTGAATTTCATTCTCTATAACATACTGCATGTCATCTTCATGTAGTAGAAGTATTCGTAGGTCTTCGTGTAGCGTTGCGTTTGATACGTACGATAGGGCATCAATTATTATGCGTAGTATGTTAGATTAGAATTAGAATTGCAGGATCTTTATGTTTATTGGCTTGGGGCATCCCCAGAACTCAATATCGTATGTTTATATTGGTACCAAAATTGCTTTGTAGAGTAGAAGTTTATTTCCAATGGGTAGCTAGGACCTTCTGCCTATTAGCCAATTCATTTACTTAGCTTTCAGTGTCAGTTGCTACCCTTTCTCCTTTATGTGTCCATCATGTCAATCTCTGGTCAAGGCGCATTCCCAAGTATTTAACAACAGATTTAACTGGAATTTCTGCATTATTTATTGTTATTTGTGGGCATAGGATCCGTCTTGTGGCAAATGTAATTTGGTTGATTTGCTGCTATTAACTTTGAGTCTACATTTGTTCATCCAACGCTCCAAGTGATTCATATGATTTTGTAAGTTGTTACGGGCGATTAAGGGGTTTTCGTTAATTGCTAGGATAGCAAGGCGAAGACGTCATGATCCCTGTACTAGATCAGATTAGGCATGAGATATTCGAAGGTGTAAGATAAAATTTTCAGCTTGCACTATTGTGAATTTATATGATTGAATGATCTACATCGATACATCGACACTTGCGCGTAACTTTGAGAGAAAAACAGGATTTTACGTTTACATCTAAAATTTTCCTTAAAAGAAACCGTCAAGAATAAAATTGGTAAGTTCTCGATCCTCGTAAAATTCCCATTACAACGGCGGGCGCATTTGTCATTCGTCGGTTCCATTCCGCCCTCTCCGCAACACCATTATAACGAAATTTGTTTGCGGGGACGTCAACGCAAAAGAAAATTAATTAAGCAACATAAAACGCAGTGCCTCGCTTTTCCGAGGGCGAGTAAAAAATATTAAGTGGAGAAAATACAAATAAGGAGAATAGAGGGTAATTTCCGACCCCGGTGGGGTCAAATTTGACAGCATCGTCGAGGGCAAACTGAAAAATAAGATACAATTTATTCGACGTGCGGGGGTGGCGACGACAGGTCTCCTTCCTTCGGTTATTCTTGTTTGTGACGCCGCCTTTCTTTTCTTCGAGTGTTAAGCGAGATTTTTAATAATAAAGGACTTTCGCGTACAAGTTTTGCCGTCGCCAAAGAACATAATTAATTGGGGCGAAAAGGTAATTCCGTGTTGATGGAAAAAACAAGCGTTTGGAATGCTGTCTTTCCTCCTAAAGTTGGTTTCGAAAGAAATAATTAATGGACGAGTTTTAATGAAGAAAACTTCGAAATTGATCGCGAAATGAGGATTTTCATGAATAAGCATAAGCATAAGACCTATTTTAAGATCATCATTATCTCCACATGGAAGAAGTTTTTCTGGGAAAGGTATGACAAGATTGCAAATGTTAAGATATAGATTCCTAACTTTAGTAAATATTTCCTTTTATTTTTAAAAATACACATGTTTATTGGAAATTGGCTTGCCAAGTAAAAGTGCGTGTTTTCTTCATTAGCAATTATAACAGCAATGACCAAAATAAAAATTATTGAATGGATGCGCAACTGGCTTGGTTACTTTTGCAATTCTCTAGATAAATTACATTACAAGACACTTAGCAATGCGTAAATTCCGCCTGACTTAATCCAGAAACTCACTTACGTAACTGTTACGCACTTTTCTTTATTTTTTTTATTTTCAATGTAGGTGTTTATTCTTATTTAGTGTGGATAAATAGTAACCGTAACGCGTTAGAATCCAGCTGGTTGCTAATTAAAGCACGACGCGATGTGAACAGATACGAAATGAATCAGGATCGAGGTTGTAGGTGAAACGGGTGTTTTAATTAACGCGAATTTGAAGTCCCTTATGGAGTCGAGGACGTTGATTTATGCATCGTAATCAAAGAAGATCTATTTATTGCCGTGCGTGCTGCATTGCGGTTAACCATAATATGCACACAACCGTACGGCATTCGACTGTCAGTAGAAATTGTTGCAACGGACCGAATTGACATACTGAATTCCGGATTTCGTTGCAGTCATATAAATTTAGAGTTATTGTTATGAGTTGGTTATTTCTTTCTGTTTGGTCGTAAATGTGACCTGCTTAGCTCTTATTGTTATTAGCGAGTTGCAACACTTTGCCCGTTGAATGGCAACTTAAGGTGAATGTTGAAAAGAAAACGAATAATAGATATTCATGTCTCTGTGACGCAACCAATATCATATTAATGCTGAACTGATCGACGGCGAACAAAAATTGCTATTGTTCGCTATTAAGCAAGTAACCTCGCCGAGTTTATCGCTTGTTGCCTGTTGTTCCAGATATAATTTATTATTTATCATTTTTATTCACTGTTGCTTGTAGTCGTAATAACTAAAGAATTAAGATATATTGTTAAATATCCAAATTTAAAAGCATATTTTACAACTAAAGGTATCCAGTTGGTATTAAGTACAGTCTGTTTAATAAAATCGTACAGACGATCGTGATAAAAAAACTAGAAAATCCTATTAACTTATATACATACGTATATGTACGATGGAAAAATGCTTGATCTGACACAAAAATGGCGCAAATGTGAAATGACTATGATATATTTGTCAGATAAGATTTAGCATGTTTAGTTTGCGTCGGTCGAGTAAAGAAAACCAGTTTTGAGATTTTGATAAAAATGAAATTTGAACTGCTATTAAGGGCTTCGTTGTAAAAGTCTAACCCCAACATATGTATGTACAACCTTGGCCATATGTCTGAAGCACCCATTTAAATACACCTCTTACCTGAATCTCGATAAAGCAATTATATTTGGCCATTACTAATGTGTATATAATGACCATTTACTAAGAAATTCTTGAAATCTAAGCAATTATTGGGTAGTTTTAAGGTATATTCGTGTTAGTTTCTCTTTAATCCTTATTGAGTGAACAGTATCCAAAGCAGTCTCCTGTAGTAAACTTTATTAAACAAGTTTCATCGAATATTGTGTTCTTATATTGTGTCGCGTATTGAGACAAAATGCCTAGAAAACGAGAGTTAGATGTAGTAGGGCGAAGTAAAGCTGTGTTACCGCATTCCCAAGAACAATCGCAGACACAAATCGCGTAAACAATGAAGCGATTGCGCTATGCAATACAAATGGCAATAAAACGTTTTAATGAGACAGCGTCACATGAAAATCGCCAAAAAAGTGGACGAAAACGAATAACAACCCATAGAGAAAATCGATTTTTAACGCAATTATCTCTCAAAAATCGTATGAAATCATCAATTTATGTGGAGAATTAAACGAGCGAGAATGAACTTCTGTATCTGCCAGTACTGTAAGAAGACGACTAGTTGAGGCAAATTTACATGGTCGAAAAGCTCGCCGCAAGCCTTTATTGACGGAGCAACAGAAAAGACAACGACTTTTGTTGGGGAAAAACATAGAAATTGGACAGTGGAGGGTTGGTTCAAAGTCATATGGTCCGACGAATCCAATATTGCAGTACGATTAATTAATGCGTTCTTTACTTCGTTATTACGGAAATACAATTTAATTGTAAATGTAAATGTTGCTTTGCAATTTTTGAAAAAGCCAACTATTTTGTATATACTATTCAGATTTTGCTAACGCCTGGGGCACAATTTGTCCAGCGAAGAAAGGGGAATGCATTTCAGCCAGAGTGTCTTGTGCCTACAGTAAAATACAGCGGGGGTAGCGTCATGATTTGGGATTGCATGCTCGCTAACGGTGTCGGAGAGGTATGCGTATGCGACGGTAGAATGAATAGGGACCGGCGTATCTCTATGCTGGAAGAGGCACTAGAACTGTCCATCGTAAAACTTTTCGATTTCGATGACGAAGAATACATTTTCCAATAAGACAACGCACCCTGCCGCAAATCAAAGCGGACAACTACCTGATTCTGCGAAACTAAAATACCCATGTTCGGATGGCCTCCGCAGTCGCCGGATTTGTCTCCTATCGAAAACTTGTGGCGCATTTTGAAGAAAAATGTCGCTAAACATGAAAACAAAAATAAAACTATACTTAAAAGTCGGTTCGCTGAAGAATGGGGAAAGATTTCACCCGCGATATACAGAAAATTAGTTGCTACGATGCCAAAACGGGTGCAGTCAGTTATCAAATCTCGGGGCGGGGCAATAAAATATTAATATATTATAAATACTGATTATTAAATTTGTATTTGAAACGTATAAATACCTGTGTTTGATTTTCATGTTTCGTAATTTTAGTTTACCTATAAAAATCGTGGGTGCTTCAGACATATGGCCAAGGCCAAGGTATATACAAAAATAATTAAATTGTATTGTAAGAATTTGTCGGCCTCGTTTTCTACCATGAAATGGTGGACTGCCGAATTTAAAACTGATGATGAAGATTCAGAAATCGCTACAACCGACGAAATCGTAACAAAAGTTAAGTAAACAACTATTGGAGATCCGCAAATTTATTGACACTTCGATACAGTACTGCATCCACTGCGTTTTATACGATATCTTAGATGTCAGCAAGTTTTCGTATGATAAGTGTCGCGTACGTTAATAAACCTCCAAAAAGTTGTTTTCGACATTTATAACAGCATATGAGTCATGTAGTTGATTGATTGATTGATTTCACATTAAAACTGTGTTCAACGCAAACTTA
This sequence comes from Chrysina gloriosa, assembly GCA_038088585.1. Taxonomy (NCBI): domain Eukaryota; kingdom Metazoa; phylum Arthropoda; class Insecta; order Coleoptera; family Scarabaeidae; genus Chrysina; species Chrysina gloriosa. The sequence continues at coordinate 26,154,406 of CM076089.1, forward strand.
AAACAAGCACACAAAACGATTAAAATGATCAGAAAAAGTCAAGATTTAAACAAGTCAAAAGAACAAAAGGCATAATAAAATACAATAGAGAGGGTAATAGATAAATAAAGGTACAAGTATTTAAAACGACCGAAAGTACAGAACCCGATTGACAGATAAGTAAGACTCACAAGGAAAGGTTCCCAATCTGCACACTCCGATTTCGATGAAGCTTGGTAATTATGTAAGGCTCGTTGAACTATGCAAAAGGTCGGTTCCTGTTTCTCCTAGTAACGCCTTTGAAGGGACGAAAAGAACCCCCAAGGATGAGAGTGTTTCTAGCCAATTACTCTGCAATTGTTGAAAGGAGAAATTACTCGAGAAATGGGCATATGTATATCGCTTCAAGAGGGCTATTAAAATATATGTATATCGGTAACCCCCTTAAAAAAATTACCCCTTCTCACCCTCACCGATTTCCACGAAACTCGGAAGTTATGTAGAACTGGTAGCACTATATAAAAAGCTGGTTTCTGTCTCTGATCTAAAGGCATGGTAAAGATGGAATAAGGCTATTTTTCGTTTATTTGCCAATTACAATTATTGCAAGAAAAATAAATTTACTGACCGACAATGGATTTTGGAAAAAGTTAAAATCTATGCCTTTATAATATCAATGGATCAAGAGCTGGCGCCGGTGGTCATAGGAAACTTTATAACAAGAGCATTTTGCCGCATAAACAAAATCATAGTTGTATATTATAGGTACTATATACATGTTTATTGTCTTAATTTGTTAACTTCCTATAAGAATAACATAATTACACTTCAAACACATTTACAAGTTCGCGGGCAATGTCTTTATCGGAAATTTTTATATAAATATTGGATACGCATATTTCAATATTTAGATTGAAGACGAGCGGCTGTTAACCAGTAAAGGCTACTTAAGCTACTTAGATATTTTAGATATCTTGAAACTCTATATTCCTAAATATAAACAAGTTCCGTGAAAATCGCAAAATGGTGGGGCTAGAAGGGGTAGCAAGAGCTATTTCTTAATATATAATAAACATAACCGATTCCTATACAATATGTTTCGAGAGTCTTGTTACAACTCCCACATCTTTATGACTAAATATTGATTTAGATGGTTTTTACCACCTCAAAGACTTTTCGAGGAGTAACAGAAACAGCTTCTTCACATGGTGTGATTCCATATAACTAGCCAAGTTTCATCGAAATTGGTGCTTCCGCAAATCAATGAGGAGAGAGAGGGTAACTTTTTTTAAGAAAAGGGTTACTAATTAAAAATATTTTAATAACTCTCTTGATGTGTTCATATTTTAAATATTTTCTTCTTGCAACAATTTCAGAGCAATTGACAAAAACGGTACCATTTTTAGGAGCCCCTCTCGCCTCACCAAAGGCGTTAATGGCAGAAACAGCAATTAGCGCTTTACATCGTCCAGCCAACTCAACCAATAGAAACTTCCAGAAATTCCAGTAGCCGCCTTCTTCTATTGGAGCAGACACATTTTCCCTACGTTGTTTTCGCATTGTACATTTTAATACTGCCGTGATTTGTGACGATCTTCGATTTATTGATTCTATGGTATCATACTCTCAGATTGTACTTGGCGTAGACGTTATATACGTGTCACTCATTGAGATGAATGGAAGGAGCTGTGAATATGAATGAATACGGTTGTTCTATTTGAGCCTTTCAGTGCTTTAGGTGCTGGTTTTTGTAGTAAAAATGTGCGCATCGCTGCAAGTGAGCCCCTCATAGTAAGATTGCGTACATGGCTCTACTGTGAAAGCCGCTGAAGTATATTACACTTACTGCCTCGGTTCCTACCAGGTTTCTGATATTCACTATTACGCACCGGAGTCGAAGCAGCAGTGAAGAGTGTGCAAATAGTGGATAGAAGCAGATGAAAGTTCGTCAGAAGAAGCAAACACGGTTTCATCTAGGCGAAAAGTCATGGGTATGGTTCTCTGGAATTTTTTTTTGTGTAGTGCTTATAGATTATTTAGGAAAAAAGTAAAACTACCGCTGATTAGTGTTATGTTCCATTACTGGACCAATTAAAGGGTGCCATGTATGGTACACATTCACATAAGGCAAAAACAATCATTTCGCTACGATAATGCATCTGCACACACGCAATTTATTCAGTAAGAGGTTATCTTAAATACCTCAACGGCGGGACTTCCCAACAGATTAATTATGTAACTTTATGAAATACGAAGGTTATTCACTCTGTAATGGTGTTCAATAAACATTTTTGCTTGGGTTCGTAGGTACTTCCGTTCAAATTTCAAGTTTGTTTCGTTATATGTAAGTCTATAGGTGCTCAGGCGAGCCATAAAACGTTACTTTCTGGCAAGATCGGAGTATAATCGGGAGCGGCGGTAATCTGCAAAGACAGATTGAGTGTCTTTATTTTCAAGTGTATATATTCCGATCGCCTGCGAATATGACCTTGATAATTTTAGCTCTCACGAGCAATTCTTGTTATGACCGGATATAATTTGCGTAACAAAAATCTCTCGTTACTGGATACTTTTCCATAACCCATACATGGTGATCTGGTGATACGGATAATTTTGATATATGTTAATGGTGACAGCCCTTTTTGTAGAAACAACACTGGTATCAGGTACTACTATACATATAAATGATACGTTTGAGTCGAACAGGGTGTAGTTTCGCTGAAGCCTAGAATCGGCTTCCTTGAAGTATCAAATTGCAAGCATCACTTTCGTTCTTGATTTTGAAATGAAGAATATGTTACTTAACTCACAGACTGTACAATAGTGTAATTACAAAAAAAAATAATTATGAAACCACTTGCAATCGAGGAAGTTTTTTGTGTAATTTAAGAATATTAATTGCATTTTTAAAAGGTTTAAAAGTGATGAAATGACTTCTTCTTAGTAAGACTTGCACTGAAAAGATTTTAAAAAATTAAAAATTAAAAATTAAAAAGGGGGAACTTTTTTAAATTTATTTTAAATTTGATGTTACTAATGTCATCTGAATGCCATTATTCCTCGAATTTAAGGGGTTTTATTTTTGTAATGTAAAATAATAAAAATAGTAATCAGCCTACTGTACAATTTCAAACTTTAGCGTTTAAGCGGGTTTAGCTGCATGGAGAATTATGTTTGCCAATATTTATATTTTCATTCATCCTTGAATTGATCCGACTATATGAGATTAGCGAGTGATGGCTCGGATTGCTCGTTATTTCAACCTCAAAACGAAATTCCTTCATTAACTACAACCGACAAATAAACAACACACCGCACTCAACCAAAAGGCCCACGATGAAGGCAATAAAATGTAGTCTAAGAGACATTCTTCGATCGCGAATCTTAAGCCGCTATTCAGGAACGTTTCCGGTTCTCAGCCGCAAACCTCGACGCTATTGTCAACACAATACCGTAATCCTCCGGACTTCTTATTCAATCGATGCCGACCGCTTTTTACGCTTTATAGGATTTGGCTGATATTTATCGGGTCAGGGGCTGCGTCGAATCAATAATAATAATTGATAGGTTTTGGCTGCGGTCCCAACGCTCTGATATTGGAAAATTTTATTCGACGTAGCTGCGTGATTATCGCTAGCACGCGATGGATTTGGAAAAAATGGGTTATCAAAGCTGGGGACGGGTACGTAATTGCTACATCGGGGTAGATGACAGTCATTAATCTAAGAATATAAAAATTTTATAATTTAATTATTTAGGTAAACTGAAGTAGATTTAAGAATACGATTTAATAAGAGGAAATAACAAGCCAGATGTAACAGATTTTAGAACAGAATCGATATAAAGAAACAAGAACTAATTTTGCAAATGCCATTTGTTTCTCCGTTTAGAAATCTTACAATTTATTATCAACTGCCTTTAATTAAGATAGGATGTAACAAATTAATGCCAGTTGATATTGAGGCTTATCCCAGACGATATTGACCTGTTAGCTGAGTCGTAGAAGAAAGTCAGGATGATACAAATATGCTAGAAGGGATGAACTAGTAGGACAAGAACTGATTACAGCCTTCGTAGATAAAAATAAGCTCAGCTGGAGCGCATGGCAAAGAAAGATTCAAACTTAATTTTAAAGAAAATAACTGAAGCAAATATGGGAAATAACAGAAAGTGTGTAAGGTCAAGAAAGATGTGGATAGAAGAAATAGAAGAGCTGGGAATCAAAAACGTTAAAACAATTAATACACTGGCTAAGAGGATATAGTAGAATCTGTTATCCGACGACCAAACGGGCGAAAGGGTTAAACAGGAAAAAGAAGAATCTTTTAACTGTTTCAAAAGCTCATATGCCTGCATTCACCTGCTCTAATCTTATTTAGATCATCTTGCTTAAGTAGAAGTAAAAGAACGTTAATGATGGAACCTCTTCTGGAGTTCTACAGAATATTATAGCAGACGTTTACTAAATTATAGAAGTTTAGTACTCAATTTTTCGTAGTAAAACTGGATTGGAAGATTCCAAATTTTTTGCGTTTGAGGTTCTTCCCCTTAAACACATAAATATATTACAACAGATCTGTAAGTGGATGAACCTCAAATTCAAAGACAAGTTTAAGACAGATTACGAAAATCCATTTCTTGGAACTTTTCTTCCCGGCTATCAAACTGGTATACATGAGTACAATCATACGTCAGTACATATGTACGTGCATATTGTATTGCTCGAAGTAATTGCATATCGTGCGATAAAACCACAGAAGTGGCAACTCGCTAAGTGGAACCGCTCAAGTGTAATGTAAAAAATTAGGATGTTTCTTTCGGTTAACTATTACGTGAAATAAGAACATCTATTAACTGTTTTCTGTAAGTGGTTCCGTAAGTTGTTGCATTATTTATTATTAACTAATCAATTAAAGTGAAACCGATTTTACAGCTTATTTACATATACATTGCTATTAAAACCTGAAGTGAAGTGTCGATATCGACAGTATTTCTTTTAGGTTTACTGAAGTATTTCGATTTATCAGGAAGATCAAAAGCAATTTACCGATAAATGGTGTTTAATAATCAAAAATAAAAGGAGGCTGAATCTCACAAGGTACACTAATATTCTACTCTCTGAGAATGGTATGTAATCATATCGAAACAATTGTTAGAGCAATTTCAATAAAACTTGTGAAATTCAGCCAAGTGTGTTTTCATTTTTGATTATTAATCACGAAGATGTTTCACCAATGACCAACGGCTACATCAATAGATAGCGATAAATTGTGCGTATATCTGGGTCATTCCATGTCAAGTGGACCAGTTTTGAAGATCGTTCCCACTCGACCAGCTCCAATTTGGCTGAAAATTTATACGGATGTACATATATGTTTTATATACATATAGGTTCTGCAAAGTTTTGGCTGTAGGTATCATATACCTCGAGCACCACAGCCTTTTCTGTGGAGGTCCACCCAACCCGGCGACGTCAACCACGAAGATTTTGCAAAGTTTGACATGTGGCCATTGCAGAACTATGGTAGCTGTGATGCTGAAATTCAACATACTAGCTCAACTTGTGCTTGTGAACATGAAAAATTTAGTGTCAACATCCACAAAACGATATATAGATTGCAATTTAAGCTCAAAGTGGCTTCAAAATTACGTCGCTTAATGCACAAGCCAAATTTTGACACTGTACAACTCAAAAACAAAAACAGTTGGTAGGTTCTGCTTTTACCAGTACACTACCCACCGGCAAGGGAATATATTGCTGAAATATTAGAACAAGGGCTCGCATAATTTTGGAGATATTAACACACAAACATGGTACAAAACACTTAAAAGCTAAATATAATCTATTTCCAAAGTCAAATATCTCAATGTGGGACTACTCCAAATTCATTTATTTCTATACCACTGGAAAGAGCATAATTTTTTCTACCAGAAACATATTTTGCTATTTTAGTGTTTTTTGGTTTCAAGGAAGAAAAATCCCTTTGAACATAATACTATTTCTTTCGCGAAATCAACATTAATTACAGCATTTATTAGATATGGAGATTTTGCAAAGTTTGTCATGTAGCTATTAAGGTACCATCGTAACTGCAATGCGGAAATTTAACACACGAGCTCAATTTGTGCTAGTGAACAAGAAAAGTTTACTGTCAACACTAGCAGAACAATATGTGAATCACAATTTGAGCTCAAAGTGGCTTCAAAATTACATCGCGTAATGCACAAGCCATAGGTTATATTTGGATTTTAAGTGTTTTGTACCATGTATGTACTACAAGTATGCGAGCCTTTGTTCTAATATTGCAGCAGTATATTGTCTTGCCGGTGGGTATTGTACTGGTAAAAGGAGAATCTACCAACTGTTTTTGTTTTTGAGTTGTACAGTGTCAAAATTTGGCTTGTGCATTACGCGACGTAATTCTGAAGCCACTTTGAGCTTAAATTGCGATCTATATATTGTTTTGTGGATGTTGATACTAAATTTTTCATGTTCACAGGCACAAGTTGAGCTAGTATGTTGAATTTCAGTATCACACCTACCATAATTCTGCAATGGCCACATGTCAAACTTTGCAAAATCTTCGTGGTTGACGCCGCGGATTGGTGGGACCTCCGCAGAAAGGGCTGTGGAGCTCCAGGTATATGATACCTAGAGCTAAAACTTTGCAGAACCTCGTCTCAAACATATATGTACATCCGTATAAATTTTTAGCCAAATTGGAGATGGTCGAGTGGGGACTCCTGGTCCAGTTGGCATGGAATGACCCATCTGTAAAAATCTGCGACTCTACAGGCCTGTGAGAGAAATGGGAGCTGTAGATCAGTAGTTTGGAAATCTGTATTACTGGAGCAATACACAATAAAATTTTCTGTAAAATCTTACAGATTAGCTGACAGATGCGCACAGAAGTACACTATTGGGATTAAATAGTAATACTAATGTGTAACTCTTTTAAATAGCAACTACTTTTAATTTCAAATTAAAATGGAGACACTTACACCAAAAGCGTGCCTTCTTACACTACAAGTGCTGATTCAAATTTAACAGTTAAGCATACAGCAGATAAAATTTTCGCGTGTTATTACAACGATCGTACATCCTAGCCACTATTACTATAGAAGGAACCAAATAGTATTACCCTAGCAGTTCTGCAAGAGGTAACAACTGGACTGATTTTTCATCATATTTTATAGTTATATTTCATAAATACTGTGTTAAGTTTATTAATGACTGCTCAGGTTCGAGAAACGAGTGAACAATAAGTTGTGTAAACCGGACTGATTTTGCCACTTCTCCAAATTTTGTGTCGCATCTTGCACGTAACTGGGGACAAGCGCTGAAGAGACAGCGTCAGTTTGGTTTACACTACTCAATGATAACTTATCATGTACTCATTTGTCGCATTTTACTAATCAGTGTCAAAAGCGAATGCAAGGTTTCCAATGATACCAATAATCGATCTTTTGCAGAAAAAATAAAAATAAAAACAGACAAAATAACAATTGTAACAATCAAGAATATCATTCGAAATGATTAGCTCCTACTTTTCTACTTGATTGTCTTAAAAATGTATCCTCAAACAACAGATTTTGGGTGGGTATCATTTCGTTATCCCCTCCCCCGCCCGTTCTTCCCCCATTTCATTTGCAGAATTTTGCACTCCCCAATCTTTTGTTACCCCAAATAATTTATTAATAGATCCCCGAGGATCAATAATTCATAATATTTGCCGAAATTAACGACGCGCGGGCTAATTACACTTTCTTGTTGCCCGCAGTAGTATATGATGGGTCCTGACCGATGTTTGAATGGCACGCGCGTATAGTTGAGTATATAATATGTGTGGAACGAGACCCTCTTTGCCATATGGTGAGTAAGTTTCTACTATCCATTGTTATTGTGGATTATCTCGCTTAGGGCATTTGATATAAATAGAAACAAACTGCTCAAATAGACCAATTCTCCATTTAAGATGATTATTCTTCCTTCATGTTTGAGGTAAGGTTAATTTTTGAATAGCATCGTTTGGTACACAAAATTAAAGTGTTTGATTTGCAAGAACAGTCCAAATTCCTTCTATTTTAGTAAAAATTGTTTTTATTTTGCTTTGGTTCATTCACTAAACCTTAGTATATATATGTATCCGCATTCCATACGTCACATAGTTTTCAGCTCTTGTCAGGCAAATTTGATGGATTTTATCTTTTATTTAAACCTGTTTACAAATTTTTGCGGACATTCTATACATACATATGTGCTCTAAAACTTAAAGTTTTCAGTTTCTTTTAACATGTCGAATAATTGTTAACCGAAAACAATTGTCGGGTATTAGCTCCAATTACGAAAACAGAAAATATATTTAATAAGGCCGATTGTCGTTGTTGGATATTTTCCAAAAATACGTTATAAAGCCAATGATTACTAATTTATCCCAATACTAACAGATGATAGCGCAATGTCAAATTCTTCATCTACGTTTTCCGCCGCAGTAGAGAATTTGCATATTTCAGTCTTTGAAACGGACCATTTCAACCAAATTCCTTTTAATTACTTCACCGGCATTCCACAACAAAGCAAACCTTCCCCATTCCATACATTCGCTGGCCATTCAATTATCGGCTTGGAAACTGAAAATCGATTATGACATGGGAATTCCACGCGAAAAATGGTGGAAAAACCGGCGCCGAGCGACCAAAAAAGGGCACCGTCATCAATTTGATTGGCGATAAACGCTCGCCAGCGAATAGCGATATAAACTGACCGGAGAGAGCCCGTTATCGGCCCGACATAATCTCTTGATGATCGACCTCTATGTATGTGTAAGTCGATTAAAGCTGTCAAAACGGCCGGAAAATCGTTACTCGTGTAACGAGGATATTGTGCCGTTAGTAAAATTAATATCATCGTCTCCAATTAACTTAACGCGGCCGATCGACAACCATCCCCTTTCCGCTCGGGCTCCCCTCGCTAATATCTCGTACAAATCGTTTTTAACTAACATCGCCAGTGGTGACGAAAGTGAAAGAACGGTATGTTTATATAATTGATTATGATGATGCGTTTTGGAAATTTGTGTGCAGTAGATAAATGTATTTTGGAAACAAATGTCTAATGAAAAACATATGTATGTCCATAAATGATCAAAAACAAAATTTCTAATTGTAAGTCAAGCATTTGTTTCGAATTCCTTCTCTTGTGAGGGATGATGTGTTTCTTGTCGGTATCAAATGAATGATTATGCTTCCTTCATGGTAATTATTTATATTATACATATCTCTTAAGTTAAAGCAGTCGAAGGAGTAGACATAATATGATTAAAGAAGGAACAGAAATATTTTTACATCAAAAGAGACATTTTATCGATATATCTCAAGGTACTGCATTCTCAAGTAATATAAAAGCTAAACAATGTAGAGTTCGAATATTTGTACGAAACTATTGAAGAAAAACTAAGCTCTTAGGCCATAAAAAATATTTGATACAAAAACGTAAATTAGATTCTCTAATTTAAAATAAAAACCACTTACTCAAATCAAACAGTACCAATATTAACAAAATTATTGACATTAATGATTTCACTCGAAATAAGTGAGTTCATTAAAGCAGCTAAAACTTAATTTAGTAGAGAATTTTGAAATTAATGGATATAAAAAAATTGGAAAAGCGTTAAACGATTAATTAGATGTGAATAACCCCCTCCTAAATTTAAACCTGTAAACTCCACACACCTTTTATTCTAAATTTTTTGAATAAATGTAAAAACTTTGGATTGTAAGTCATCATTCATCCACCTGATGTAGCTATCGTATAGCGAAACAATATTGCTGTGTTTTTACAATAATATTTAAAACTTTCAACATTTGACGTGTTGTTGCCTCTTACATATATCTCTTTAGATATCCTCTCTGCCACTAATAAGTCAATCAAACAACAACCCTGGAGGTAGGTAATATTACTATTACCTCCAGTAAGTATTAAAAGGGTCACAAAAATATACCTACATACATTTAATTAATTTTATATTAATATTCTACAGCTAACACAGGAAATTTTCCTTTCAGATCTTTGTTAGCGCCTCGGTTTGCATAAGTTTTCTCGTACAAAATCATAATTTTCATCAAAACTTGAACTATTCGGTTCTCGACTCTCGTTCAAGAGAACAAGCAGCGACCAACAACGGACAAACAAGAACCTCCCGTCTCATAAAACATTTAATATAATACCATTATGCCATGACCCGTTCCAGTGAATGTTCTTGTATTCCTAGCAGGTCGTGCACTGTTCAGGATTATTATACAATACGCCTAGATATTAACACTCATGAGAGGGGAATTGACCCTCGTCATAATATTTGTCAAGTTGCGTTTGCTCTAATTGCGGCTGTTGACTTTTCCGTATCCGGGTGTAACCGAGTAGGTACATCCTACGAAATTTATAATTTTCAGGCTTCCGAAGCCGAATCATCGCCATATCACGTAGACCAAGTCAACTTCAAACTATTCTACTGCTGTTTCGACTGCAAAAATCAGATGCAAAATAACCGATATCAAAATGTAAAATTTAGAAGAGAAGGGTGAGCCAAAACTGGTATAGATTCATTTATATTTGTTTGCTTCGTTCCCTTGTCCGCTGGAAAATAATCCAATTATCTGAATGTCAATCATGAAGCTACTAGACGCTCGCTAATGTATCTCGATTAGTGCGACTGATTTTAGAGACAGGTACATATATATCTCCGAGCACTCCGCGTCAATATTGGATTGCATTTGATTCACATTTTCTATCAACAAATTCTATCATAATGCTTTATTATTACCGAGTGTCCGATTGAAATTATGTTTGAATTTAATTAGGTTATTCTTTCAAAGTTAATGAAGAAATAAATCACAACGTAAATGTCATAATTAAATGCAAAATTAATTTAGAATATTCCTCTTTACATAAAAGGGTATGAAACCAAAATCGCGTTTTCATTAACGTCAGAATTAATCAAAATTCCACACGCATTATAAATTGATAATCCTTTTGATTGCATTTCAATGCAGATATTACCAAAACTAATTAAAATTGAATTCCGAATTTTGTTGTATGTTCGACTACACATACACACATCAAGAGTTCGCACGTTTACATAAATCCGAACGTCTGTTCCAACTGAAAGCGAATTTCACTTTCACGCAGCACGCACGACCTAACCTCCTACTCCGATGAATCAATCGGACGGCGAAACGTGTCGGGTTTCACCTCATTATCGCATTAGTGAATTGCCTCAAAGGACTCACGTAGGGTCAAGTCCGTGTGCTTTGCGAATTTGAAATATTTTTCATGAGAAACCCAATTTTCTTCTTCTATAAAAAGACTAGTCATATTTAAAAACTTTGTCGTCATAAATTCTTCGGAAAATACGTGCAACAAAAATATAAAGTTTTATAATCTACATCTCTTTATTTATTGAGTCATCTAAAATAGGAATCGCCGTTTTTGAATTTAAATCTCCTTCTAAATTTGGACTATCTGCAGATAGCGGCAAAATTTAGAAAGTTGATAAAAAATATATCACTCTTGACTTACTCTATACATATTTACTGATTTTGCCCTACAAGGGAGTCGCCCTAAAATGCAACGAATTCATTTATAAATCTTCCATTTGTAGGCAAGGAATAGATTTATATACAAGGGGTAAGCTGAAATTATTGAGAATAAAAAACACGGTTAATATTTTCTAGGTTTTCATTTTAAATAGGCTTAAAGTAATTCCCTTCAACAATCATACACTTGACCATTCTTTCTTTTCATTGTTTAAAAGCTTCCAACCAATCTTCTTTCGGAATTCCTTTAAAATAAGCGTGAACTGCGGTATCAATCTGTTCTTCAGACGCAAACCATCTACCCAAATTTCGTCAAAACAATAGCCAAAAGTCACACATTGCTGAATCAGGTGAGTACGGTGGATATTCTATTACTTATATATATATTTTCCAACCAAAAACTGGAGAGTTAAAATTGCCATATGGGGCGATATGTTGTCATGGTGGAGCGTAATTCTCTTGTCTGGAATTCTATTGAACACTTCCGGCAAACATTTTTCAGTGTGCCATTTAGCGGTAACTGTCTTTTGTTCACCTAGCTTAATTGCATTTACTAACCCCGTACTTCTGAAGAATACCGCGTACATAACCTTTTCATAGCTCGCTGCTTCTTCGTCACTGCAGGAGTCTCCCCATATTTATGAATCCACGCACGACTCTGTTGGCGGGTAAGAAGGTCAAAAAAGGGAATATAAGTTTCGTCACCTGTCACTATTTTTGAAAAAATTGGTGCCCGCCATTATCTAATAAATTTAAAGTTTTATGGCAAATTCTCACACGCTCTGATTTTTGGAAATCGGAGAGGTGTTGCGGCACAAAACGACTTACTACTTCATTTTTAAATGTAAGTGATTGTGTATGATTGTTTTAACAGCTGAGGATCCAACCTTGAGTTGATGCTCTATTACCGCATAAGTGGCTTTATTGTCCCCATTTTACTTAACAGCAGCAATATTTTTGTCGTTAACAGCCATAGGAGGACGCCATACTCCTCTTTGATGCTGAACAGAACTCCTTTCGCGTTCAAATTCCTTTACCATCGATAAATTGTAACTAAGAAAAAGGAAAGGAGAATCATGGTAAATTTTGATTCGAAAGTGCTCCCTGGTTAATTCCATATTTTATTTTACTTTAAAAAAAAGTAGCTAAGTTATAACGAACGTGACCTCAACAACTAAAGTCAAATGAGAGATAAAAAGTGGCTCCAAAGAAACACTGTGTGATTGTTTTTCACAATCTACTAGATTTTCTTATTCTCAATAAATTCAGCTTATTCCTCGTATGTCACGAAGTCAATCCACAGTTTCATAGCTTTCTCATACCTTCGTGTTGTTTGGTCAGATTTCATTCTCTATCGAATTTAAATCATCCAACGTTAGTTTTTGGGATGGCCTGCAGGATCTTTACTTCTATTCCGAGAATGGAAGCCCTCTCTCATCAAAATCTATGTTGTTTGCCCCAAGTCATTTAAGGATTGCATTCTTTACTTTGCCAGAATTGTATTATGAAAATCATCAAGGTTATTCCGTCCTCACGATCTACTAAGCCACGGTATATAATAGCGTCAAAGCTTGTAAATTTTTAACAAAAATATTGGCATATATAGGTTAAATAAATTAATTAAAATTGAGAAGAATGTGCTGTACTACACCATTTGTTAGAATCCTCAGAATGTTTGTAAAGTATAAGGAAAGATCCCAATGGTGAATCGTATAATGTATACCCTTAACTTAAAGAAAAATGGTGTAAGTTTTGGAATATAACCTCATAAATTTAGGAAAGCAAAAGTTTGTGTAAAATATGTCCATTTTAAACAAATGAAATGTATGTCCGAAAATGACCAATAGCTTTCGTCGTTGCTTTCTATTGTTTGAATCTGCTCGATATAACAGGTATAGATGGAGATGTATGTTTAATTTAAAGAAATTAGTTTCAGTACACTAAAGTTCAGATCATGTTAAGTACCCGGCGAAACTTTCTAAAAGCTACGCTAAAGTTTTCAAAGTTAACTGTTTTCGCGATCAAATCAAGTATCTACTACTCACCAAAACTTGTTTGTAGGTGCAAGAATTTAAGTTCCCCTCATACCTGAAACAAAAACAAAAAAAAATCAGTGTATTTAATAGTTCTTATATTTCATTAGATTTTATCAACAAATACATACTACTAATTCAAATACTTCAATTTAGTTTAGCCCGAATCGTCTCGTCACAATAACGCAGTAATTGTGATGGACATGTCCCGGTTTTTTCGTTAATCGTTCCTAATTTAATCAACGGAAATTAACGTTTCCTAATCTAATAGGGATAGAGGCATGAACGGATGAAAAGAAAGCCGACGACTGTTGTAAGTCGTTGGGAAGAATGTGGGAATTGTCTGCTTGACATTGTAATTTGAAAATGAAGTATAAATTTTTACATTTACAGAATGAAGTTAAACTGTCGAAAGGATATCTGAAAGCAATTGGGAATTCAAGAAGGAACATTTAAAACAAGCAATACTAAGTTGTAAACAGTTTAGGTATTAGTACCACAGCATGAATTCTCGATCATCAATTAGTTTCGAATAGAAGTATCTTTCACTGATTTTGTCATTCCTTTCATCACGGCTATATTTTCAGCAAAATCTGAAAGGCATTACTACAATAATTTGTCGGGAGCAATGAACAAGAGCCGAAATAATTTTCAACCATTGGTAACTGCCGTGCAAACTTTCAAGAATCTTATCTCTTTATAATTTTCTCGATGTCTTGGATATGTCTAATCTTTAATTTACATTAAAATCTTTTAATTGGAATAGATTTTAATAGCACACAATGCACAGCTATGATATCCTGAAAAGTTTCATCGTAGTGACTACATCAGTTCATTAAAAGTATTTTACTCTGACTAAAACTTTTTCTTTTTTATTATAGTTATAAAATAAAATATTGAGATTGCGAAAGCTCTCTACCGCATCCAAAACGGCCCCTCCATCGTAAAAAGAAACGAATCCTCCTGAACGAAATGACCGAGTTTGACGGGACGGTTAAGTTTCTATTACTGCGATCTATAAAAATGCTCGCAAAGAACGCGAACGTCCGGATTAATTTCGCCGGAATTCCTCGTCGGGCTCCGCGTTTGTCGGGTTCATCTGGTCGAAACTATTCGAAAAGGATTAAAAGTAGATGGCAGTGTGCCATGCATTCATCTGCCTTCGCTTTTGCAGACTTTATTGTTTTATCTTTAAGTGATATAGTTCGCAACGTTTCTAGGTTTCTCGAAGAACACTTACGGTTTTGTTATATATGTAGATACAGATTCGAGGATATGTGAATAACGTTGTATGTAAAACGTCGGGTTATATGAACAGTTGAAATTTGGTGTTGGCAGGCATGATATGTGAACGTGGATTTATCAGTAGCTCGCTTATGTGAAATACTAACAGTGAAGAACTTCTTGTTGCAAAAAATATTGTACGGTTAGTCGTAAGTATGTAGTTTCTTGTGTGCGGTATAAGTCAGTTATGAAGGAACAAAAGAAATAATTTTTAAAATGAATTGAAAACAAGATATTAGATGGTACTGAAAAAAGGAATAGATATAACTAATCCACGAGTTTTTAAGTATAAAATTGCAAATTCAACAATTTCTACATTAAAGTGTTATTGGGCGGTCGGTGCTAAATACCATTATTGGACTGGGAAAGAGAAAGGTGCCCATATTCTTTGACCATGTCACAATGGAAACAAAAGTATAAAAGTTGTATCTTATTAAGAAAAAGCTAAGAAATATATCGAGGGAAGAAATAAAGAAAAAAAGAAAGGAGATAATACAAAGGTTGGGATGGAATGGGGATATGGGAAAATTGGATAAAATTGAGAAAGACTGGAACTAGAAAAGATGGAAAGCAGGAAGAACTGATGACGACAAAGGCAAGAAAGAGAATTATAATAGGACAATTGGACGTTCGATGGGCGTTTGACGAAGGATCATTGAAAAACTGAACCGAAAATTTTAGCACAACGATAGGGAACTACATTTTGTTTAATAGTAAAGATGATAAGAGGCTCTTTGGGGTAGATTTTATTATTAACGAAAGATTTACAGAACCAGTGATAAAATTTGAACAACAACAAGTCGAATGTGTCTTCTTCGAATTAGAGGAGGATACATGAAAATATCTTGATTTAATGTACACGTCCCACCTCAAGATAAAGATGAAAACATAAAAGATAACTGTTAGAAAGAAATAGAGAAAATACAATCCCGTTTTACGATATAAAGATAATTGTCAGAGATCTCAACGCTAACGCTGGTAGAGGAAATATATATAAACAAGTAATGATAGGAAAGAGCAAACATGGGAACACTAATATAAATGGCATGAAGTTAATAAATAAATGTTGTCTGTGAACACATGAGAATGATGAGTACCTATTTTAATCACAAAGAAATTCACAAGAGCACATGGGTATCCCCGGACGGACAAACAAACAATCAAATAGATCATGCATTAATCGAAGTTAACTATATATAAATTTTTAAAAATTGTAGAAGCTATAGGTGAGCTGATAGAAATATAATAATAACACTGATCACATTCTGATGAGAACTAAACTAGAACAAGTAATATCAATAAAAAGCAAACCCAAAAGTAAGTAAGTTAGAAGGTATAATGGCAAGCTAATACAAGATGCAGAGGCCGTAAGAATGTTAGAATACAAACAGAAAAGAATCTGGATAGTCAAACAACTGTGGACAATATAGAAGATAGATGGGATCATTTAAGAGAATACAAAGGGCAGTAGAGCTAGTAATGCCAAAGAACATATAATAACAGCAGGATGAATGGTGTAATGATGAAGTAAGACAACGTAACAAAGTCAGAGTGACTAACCCACTGGAAAATAATAGTGATAGCAAGGAGCAATATAACCAAAGAAGAAAAGAGCCGAAGAGGATTTGCAGGGAAAGAAAGAGACTACACTTAGAGCAGATATTAACAAAATTGGAAGAGTATTTTACGAACAAATAGACCAGAAAGATCAAAAGAGGACAAAATCCATACAACAGCGCGCCAAAATATTATAATGATGAGGAGGGACAATTAGTAGGAAGAATGGATGAGAAACTAAAGAGATGGGCCAGGTATTTTCAAAAAGTAGTAAACACAAAAGAATACAACCAACAGGTACAGTTATAAAATCAAGAAGAAGCTAACAACCAAGAATTAGAAGAAGAACATTCAACTACAAAGGCAATTCTATACCTGATGAGAAGACTGAAACACATCATTGCAGCATTTCTGAAGGAAGGAGGGGATCTGTTGCAGAGCGATAGTGAAACTAATACCGCAACTGTGAGCCAATTGAAAGGAAGGAATTTTGTGTCCAGTCCACAAAAGAAAATCACAGGCGCTACAAGACACAGTATATAAGATATTAGAAACACTATTTAACAACAGAATGAAAGCTTAAACAGAGAATGCCTTAAGTGAATACCAGACATGTTTCAGATTGAATAGATCTGTAATTAACTAAATTTTCACACTGAAGCAGATCACCGCTTTTCAACAAGCGCTACCACAAAGAGAAGTAAAGTATTTGAAATATTACGACATTTCAGGTTCCCAACACAGATCATTCGAGGATGCATTAAAAGAAAGAAAAGTAAGGTTATTTTTGAGGGATATACATCTGATAACTTTGACCTTAAGAGAAGCTTCCGCCAGGGCGATAAATTATCTCCGCTATAGTTTAATTTGGTACTGGAATAAATCTTGAGATATAGTTCAATCCACATCGGAGGCACAATCTATCACTACAGACACCAATGTATTGCCTATGCAGATGATTTAGGTTTATTAACGCATAGGCCAAGAGAGCTAAAAGAGCGGTTTCGTTAAAGAAAACAAGGCTAAAGAGTCTGAGTTGGAAATAAATGAAAGCAAAAAAGTATATGGAGAAAAGGGGTAATAGAGGATTAGATTGAACTAGACATAGCTAATGAAAAGGAATGAAGGATGAGAAATTTGAAATACTTAGGGGTGACTTTAACGGGAAATAATGAAAAAGACGATTAAGTCTAAATAAACGAATGAGATCGAGGTCAGCCCTACGGTCTTGTTCGAATGTGATATATAGATTTTCAGAAAAGAGGTAGAAGCTAAACTAGAGAGATGGGCAGGAAAGACTCTACGGAGGATGCTCAGTGGGAAGGGAGAGACAAATCTATAAAGAAGAAGAATAAAGGGAGGGGATAGGAGAACCCATAAATGTGTGGTGGTGAGTATAGGAGGCACTAAAAGGAAAAAAGGAGCGACCAGGTCAAAAATGAATGGAAGTAGTGAGAGAAGATCTCCAGATACTGAAGGTACAAGATTTGAGATCACTAGCCCAAGATAGAAAAAATGGAAGAAGACCATCGAAGTCTGGGGCCTGTTTGCAGTATGTCTTGGATAGTAAAATCCCCACTGCTGATGAAGATTAAATCATTGTAAGAACTGCATTTTATATAAAAATCTAGAAATTTGATTGAACATAGCAATATAGCAAAACAATTTCTTTTTTTTTTTCATTTTCTCTTCTTATTAGTATCGGAATTGTAGCAAAAAGTAGGTAATCCAACAAAATTAATATTGTTTAATCAGTAATTGTTTCCCATACTAAATTGGCCATTCATTTACGTAGCAAAACGGAGCAATAACTTCCTTTTAGCAGCCAACGAGATGTGTATATGTGTATGTAAATACCCTAATAGCCGCGTAATTATATGGACAAGTTTTTATGCAAGAACTTTGATAGGTTTCACTACCATTCGCACATACATATATGCATACGTACACTCGTACTTATGTCACTTATGTGGAGTCACCGATCTACTTTAGGACGTGCACAATAATATAAAAGAGCCGACTCAGGCGACGTCTATGGAGACAACATTTATGGCATTCAGATTGAGATTACGCCGTTGTTAGTTGTTGCCACACTCGCCTTTCTCTGATGGCAGCAGTTTCTTATCGCCGAACGTTAAATATACAAATTTGTGGAGCACATACAACGTACACACAT
This sequence comes from Chrysina gloriosa, assembly GCA_038088585.1. Taxonomy (NCBI): domain Eukaryota; kingdom Metazoa; phylum Arthropoda; class Insecta; order Coleoptera; family Scarabaeidae; genus Chrysina; species Chrysina gloriosa. The sequence goes on from CM076089.1 coordinate 26,173,027, forward strand.
GTACGATGGGAATGTAATTAGTAGTTCCCACGCGACCTTAGACGCCGTTCGGCGTATAATAGCAAACTAAATAAGTACGCAAATGTTTGCCTTAACGCCTCACCGTAGACAAAGCTAAATCTCATAACAGCAAGTTTATTGATGGTTAGATTTGATAAGAACTCATTTTGGGATGTTGTGTAATTCTTGTACAATACCCTTCTAGAAATAAATCTGTAGTTCGGCATAATTCGCCTGTAGTTCTTACATCTTTGGAACCAAACTGAGATGTTCCACCAATGAATGTATCTATACATTGGTGTCAACTAAATATTGGGAATTGTTAAAAAATCACAAGTATCAGTTTGATCATTCAAATGTGTTTCATCGTACTCAAAGTGGGCTCTATTTGATACGAAACTACAATATTTGGATTGGCAAGACAACATTAATCCTCGGTAGACACACACGAGTTTGTGGTGTCCGACCGTTTCTAGAAATCGATAGGTCCCAACGGTTAGTCCATATTTCGGGTTCTTACGCACACATAAAAAATTGTACTTGGGGGAGAAACTCAGGTACCATACGGCGACCTTGGCCCTCAGTTCCTGGTGACCCACCAAGCCGTTAACATCTTCAGCGGACACGACAGACCCATGTGTGTCTACGTAAGTATAAAAGTGTATAAAAATTGTTTATTAAAGTGCATTATTTCGAACTCCAAAAGTAAGTACACGTTTTATATATACAATTAGACATAAAAAAATTGTTATAAAACTTCTTTTTCAAATTGTAAAATTAGAGAAGCGATGGATAAAACAGAGTTTGTGAAAGAGCAAATGTTGGAAGAAGTACCTGAGGAGGATTTGTATGGTGCTTGCTCAGAAGAAGAGGAGGACTACAACCTTTCGGAAAGTAAGGACGAAAGCTTGGAAGATGAAAGGGTAGGCTCCACTTCCAGGAATGTTGACCCTGTGTCACATCGATCAACATTACGAAGAACGAAAAGCATTATTGAAGGAAAATACGGTTACAGGTGGTCGAGAAATGGAGAGAAAAGGATGGAAAATGGAAGGAAAAATCGACCTTGCGCAAGCTTATACATTTATCAATATTTCGATTATGAATGTCAATGATGCGGCTAATTCTCATGATTTGACTGACAGATTGCAGAAAAGAAAAAGGTGTTACTTTTGCCCCAGCGAGAACCACAGGAAAACTAGCTATTGCTGGTGTGTAAGAAACGTATGTGAAGAACACAAGATTTGTGTGTAAAGAATGCATTTTATAATTGTTTTATTCAATTATTTTAATAAGAATAAGTTAAAGAAATAATAAATAACATACAAACGTTTTAATTTTTGATTACCATAATGTTCGAACAAAAATCTCGCAGCTTTCATTCGAAAAATTGCACTTTTTCATTTGTTCAAATAATTATACTTTTTAGAAAATTTCATAATGCTATATATTTTTTTCTTCATCCACTATATGTCAATAAACATATTGTGTACTATTACTTTCTTAAATTTATTAATTGAAGCTATGCTTTTTAAGTGAATTCGTGAATTTCTCGTGTTTCGTATCGATTTCCTTGAAATAACAATAAAAAAATATTTTTATCCATCACCCAATGCATGCTCTCTTTCTATAAATCTCAAACTACTCTCCTGAATTTTGTCCGATTTTTTAAACGAGTCTAAGTATTGTAAAAAACCGTAGGACACCGTAGACCCATGTGTGTCCAGAGAAGTGCGCAAATTGTAGTGTGTATACGGAGGGTTAAAACTACATTTTCCATTGGTAGTCAGTGAACTTTATAGTTTTCCATACATCATCGATTCTATTTAACCTATTAGTTTCGCATTTCTAAAAGTGATTTTGTTCATATTTCTTATGGTTTCCGCACTTTTATATCACTTGTTTTCCGTTTTCGTGTGTTGTGATTTTACTTTAATTCATTTCATCAACAAACAATGCACAAGTAAATTAACTATAAATTAATGTCTGCAATTGACAGCGGTATATAGATTTTAGAGCCACCTACTTATTGAATGCGTTGTAATAGTTCTCTCCCGCCAGTAGGACAGCTTCAGACATCCTAGAGTTGCTCAATTGCACCAATAGTATTCCAACTATATCAAACGACTGTACTAGAATGGTAACATTGCGCTATAGGAATACATAACAGTTTGCTCTGGTGACAGGGCCGGCTATAGGCGGTGAGGAGAGAATCTTTCCTGGAACCTCACTACTAACGGGCGCTCACGCCATCGAAATTCACTTCGCGCTAAATTGAATTTGAACCAGCGAAATTATGCGTTATTTCATTGAGCTAGCGTGCGGCCCTATTGACAGGGACAGATATGAAACCCGAGGTAAACCAGTAGTGGGGAGGGGAGGTAGTGCTCGAGCGAGAATGAGGAGATGCAGCACTATTGATAGTGGCCCTATTACCAGAGCGGACAGTACCTTCAATATATAATATGAAGCCATCTGCATTCGTATAGCGCAATGTTGCTATTCTAGTACAGTCGTTTATGATAGTTATAGCACTATTGGCGCAAATTTAGCAACTCTAGATATCACACACGCAGTCACTAAGATAAATTGGTACACGACATAGTCGAGCGGTCCTTCGAGGAGGTTGTAGTTATTCAGCAAGAACTGTTGTTGTCTGATCTTCTGGGTTCAGATTTTCCGAGGTATTTCCGATTTCCAAAGTTGATTGGAACGTGTATTACATCTTTTAGACCCGGATTAAGAACGTCTGATTTTTAATCCTGTTGTAATTGTTTATTAAGTTTTGAACTTTTAGGTTGTCGTATTTTCGTTGAACGAAGTTGATCTATGTAACGTTTGAAGATACAGCCGTCATCTAATTTTACTAGATAGTGGAGATGACCAAACTTCTTGATGATTGTACCCAACTTCCATAAATGTTCATTGTTTGTATAATATCGAGCTTGCACCCTCTCTTCCTCGCTTAATTAACGAGTCTTACACAAATCCACAGAACCTTACTTTGAAATTTGAGGAGGCTGCAGTGCGTCTAATTGTGTATATGTATATATATTGTGCGTGTTTATGTATGGTTCGGATGGAATTTTTCCATCTGTAAGCGGTGTTCCTCGGCATCGAAAAGTATTTTTCTTACTTTCTCACATATGTAACGAGGATTACCTATCATTGATTTCAGTCGATGAAAGTTACGTTAAGCTAACCCGTTTATAGCCGGATGTCCCGGAGCAATAAACTTCGGGAAAACACCACGACGTGTACAAAATAATTGAAAGTCATCGGTAGTAAATTTTCTGGCGTTATCAGATATGATTACGTCTGGTTACCAATGTTTCGCACACAAATCAAGTAATATTTCTATTGTAGTACTAGATGTTGGAGCAGAAGGCGTTATGCCAAGTTCAGGCCACTTGGATTTACCATCCATCACAACCACATAACAATAACCTTGGAAAACCCCCACGTAGTCGATATGGATTCGTTGCCAGTTATGTGCTGGTTCCTCCCAAGTGTGTAATTTAGCATTTGGGGACTTGACAATACCACAGGGTAGACACCCTTTTACTACTCGTTTGATGTCCTTATCAACTTCTTTCCAATAGTCGCATCTACGAGCTAATTGTTTCATTTTTTGATATGTCAATATGTGTTTGGTGAAGTTCTGCTAAAGCTGCCTGTTGTAAAGTGGTAAGTACTACTACAGGCTGACACTCCTCTGAAGTTGGCGCCCGAATTTTCAAAAAACCTAATTCTTAGAGTTCTGAAACCAATAAGTATAGTTCTGGAGTTCTTGCATAAAATTTTCAATAGTTCTGCAAAATTACCCCCAAAAAGCAACTATCATGTTTCAGGGCTAGCGCCGTAATTTACTCGTTGGAGGGTTCTGATCGTTTTTCAGGTTAGAGGTAAGAGTTCTGCAGTTCTTTATTGTTTTTGGGAATGGTTCAGCAAATTTTTTTTTTTGCAAAAGTAATTTTTTGATTTCGCAAGAATAATCCTGAGTAGAGTTCTGAGTAGAGTTCTGGGTAGCGCTCGGAGAGCTCTATCGAATATCCCCATAGCATTTTTCTATAGAGTTGAAAATTCAAAAGTTATTTGCAAAATTCGAAATAGTGTGCTATGTGCCGAGAAGAAAAACGAATCGCGCTGGAGTTCTGATTAGAGTTCTGGGTAGCGCTCCGAGAGTTCTATCGAATATCCCCATAGCATTTTTCTATAGAGTTGAAAATTCAAAAGTTATTTGCAAAATTCGAAATAGTGTGCTATGTGCCGAGAAGAAAAAAAAATCGTACAGGAGTTCTGATCAGAGTTCTGGGTAGCGCTCGAAGGGTTCTATCAAATATCCCCAAAGCATTTTTCTATAGAGTTGAAAATTCAAAAAGTATTTGCAAAATTCGAAATAGTGTGCCACGTGCGGAGAAGAAAAAAGAATCGCGCTGGAGTTCTGATTAGAGTTCTGGGTAGCGCTCGGAGAGTTCTATCAAATATCCGTATAGCATTTTTCTATAGAGTTGAAAATTCAAAAGTTATTTGCAAAATTCGAAATAGTGTGCCACGTGCGGAGAAGAAAAAGAATCGCGCAGGAGTTCTGATTAGAGTTCTGGGTAGCGCTCGGAGAGTTCTATCGAATATCCTCATAAGGTTGTTCTATAAAGTTGAAAATTAGCAAAACATGTGCTCATTCTATGAGGGGCAGCAAATGAATTTTGTGAAACAAAACTTGAATGATTTACCTGTATATTATATATATACAGGTAATATATATTATCGAGCTTTAATCATGTAACACGGTACAAAATAGACAAGCAACTTCAAAATGTCCATACAAAATAATCTCTCCATGTCATAAAAAATCAAAATTTGAAAATCGTATTTCGTCAACCTAAACGCCCTCTCTTACCGAAACAACAGGGAAATTCTTTCCAACGTGGCGATTTATCCAAACTTGAACATTTTTTAACAAATGTCAAATATTTTTCAATTGAGTATCTATTTTCGATTTAAGAAATGAAACAATTAGAGCGCTACCCGGATCTCTACTCAGAATTCCTGTTTTTCTTTTCTTTCCGGCATATAGCACACAATTTCGCATTTTGCAAATAACTTTTGGCTTATATTTAGATAATAGTTATTAATAAGTTTGTAGCATTGACAACTTGTTATTTATTGTTTAACATTCTTATTACATTGATGTTTTGTTGATAACAATATTTTTCAGATTACATATTAGACGTTTTGGTAAGAGAGGGACTTCAGGTTCTAATTTTGATTTTTTTATGATTTGGAGAGATTATTTTGTATGGACATTACATTTTAAAATTGTTTGTATATTTCATAACATGATTAAAGCTCGATAATATATATCATCTGTATGTATGAAATATACAGGTAAATCATTGAAGTTTTGTTTTACAAAATTCATTTGCTGCCCTCTTTATCGAATGAGCACCTGATTTTGCTAATTTCCAACTTTATAGAAAAACGCTATGGAGATATTCAGTAGAACTCTCCGAGCGCTACTCAGAACTCTAATCAGAACTCCTGCGCGATTCTTTTTCTTCTCCGCATGTGGCACACTATTTCGAATTTTGCAAATAACTTTTGAATTTTCAACTCTATAGAAAAATGCTATGGGGATATTTGATAGAACCCTTCGAGCGCTACCCAGAACTCTGATCAGAACTCCTGTACGATTTTTTTGCTTCTCGGCACATAGCACACTATTTCGAATTTTGCAAATAACTTTTGAATTTTCAACTCTATAGAAAAATGCTATGGGGATATTTGATAGAACCCTTCGAGCGCTACCCAGAACTCTGATCAGAACTCCTGTACGATTTTTTTCTTCTCGGCACATAGCACACTATTTCGAATTTTGCAAATAACTTTTGAATTTTCAACTCTATAGAAAAACGCTATGGGGATATTCGATAGAGCTCTCCGAGCGCTACCCAGAACTCTACTCAGAACTCTACTCAGGATTATTCTTGCGAAATCAAAAAATTACAACTTTTGCAAAAAAATTTGCTGAACCATTCCCAAAAACAATAAAGAACTCCAGAACTCTTACCTCTAACCTGAAAAAAACGATCAGAACCCTCCAACGAGTAAATTACGGCGCTAGCCCTGAAACATGATAGTTGCTTTTTGGGGTAATTTTGCAGAACTATTGAAAATTTTATGCAAGAACTCCAGAACTATACTTATTGGTCTCAGAACTCTAAGAATTAGGTTTTTTTTTGAAAATTCGGGCGCCAACTTCAGAGGAGTCAGGCTGACCTCTAAAAACGATACCTTTATTGGCTGTAAACATAGTGTCTTCCACTCAATTATTTTGAAGCTTTCGTAACAGTAGTGGAAGTTTTTGATCGTTTCTGCTTGAAAAGGTTGGAAATTTCATTTTACCGTTGAAATTTGGAAAGTGTGAAGAGAATGATATATTACAAAATAATGAATAAATAATCTTTGATTATATGAATCAGTTCTTTCAATTTATTCTGGGCAATCTTTTCGGGTAACATCAACCTCTCCAAATTATTTCCAAAATAATTTAGAATTGTCTCAATTACTTTGGTTTATTACCTAATAATGGTAATAAAGAATATATACTTCGTGGTCTAAATAACATATGCTTAGCTTGGGATTAGCTGTACCACTGTAGGTTAATTAGAAAAGAGGTTCGTTAATAGAACGAATTTAAGAGCGGTTTTTTCCTAATTACATCATCAGTGAGAGATCATTCTATTTAAACAATAAACCTTTATTTATATTTTGATGGCTATTAGCAAGATAATAACTGTAAGCAAAGGTTGCCTAATATATCGGGTTTATTGTAAATTTATATGTCTATCTTTATTTCCATATGCATGCATATGAATAGCATAAAATCGCAACTATCAAAATTACTATCTCCTTGTATAAAAAAACCTTTGCAAGAACCCTAACAATTCTCTTCGAGAACTAGGGATGCGCATATGGAAATCATATATATGTACCAAGAAGTCCTTGTTTTAGTTATTATGTTGCAAGCCGTAAAAATATAAATTAAAGTTAAAATAATGTTTCACTGATAATTTTGTAGTTAACAAAACGGTAAGAAACCGTTTAGAATACATTCTATTAAAGAACTTGTTTTCTAGTTAACTTATAGTGGTAGAACTAATCCAAAAGTAGTGCATTTGGCATTCGAGGGTGGAGAGAGACTTCCATACAAACCATTTAGTATGTTTCTGCTGTTCATGCAGTAAACAAACACGAACTCAAATTCTATAAATACATGCATATTTAATAGGATTGGTAAATCTCAAACTCCATGTGGCTAACATTTTCGTAGTCTTCATAAATCAATTTACAACAATTTGAGACATTAAGCAGGATATAAAGTGTAGTGGCGCATTTATTTCTTTTCATTTCTTGATTGATGATAATGCTCGAGTATCTAAACATGTATTATATTTTGTATCGATTCATTCTAAACCGCAGATTTTGCAACAAAGTGGTGACAAGTAATCTTCATTAGCACAGTTTCTGCAAAAATTACAAGATACCATTTTATTATTCAACACCTGCAGCTCATTTCTCAGAGTATCAATTCGTAGGTCTCTACGTGCGAAGAACAAAAAACGAAATAACAGATGAAGTCGAAATTGCAACGTTAATAAATCTCACGAAACATTTGGTAGCTTTTAATAATTAACACATAAATAACTCGAAACGAATTCACTTATTATTTTCCCCCAAATAATCCCATAAATTTCCAACATTAACGCCGCAAAAACCATCCATTTGCCCCGTTCTATTTCCCAACCACGCGGAAATCCCCACCCGGACGGAAACGGAATCATACCATTAATAAGACGAGCCGAGCCGCTCGTATAGTTTTCGATAAGAAAGCCACAAAAAAGGAGGGCGAATTTTTGTGATCGCTTGCAATGGAAAGGCTACGTGCTTGCCCCGTCCCGTTTTACGGGTAGTAATTGGTAGATTCGGAAAAAAATCTAAAAATGTTTTGCAGAGGAAATTGATTATCTTTTATGGAGTCCTCCGATAGTTTTCAGATAGGTAGCCGTTTTTGCTGACCTAATTCCGCACTGCATCGCGGTTTCCTCTTCGATTCGGAAATGCGCGTCCTTATCGCATCAGAATTCGTAACGAGAGTGGCTCGCTATGCTTGCCAAACCGAGAAAAAGTGAAAAACTGGAACGGGTTAATAGGATTTTCTGATATCGGGAATAACGTCGGCCGATCATAGTGGTTTGCTTAAATTAAAGGACGGAAAATTAGAAATGATGGATTTTTAGCAATAAACAACCTACGTTGGTTTCCAATTTAACTAAAAATCTCCATTTTGTTGATGCTAAGGGGGTATCGGGGAATGCCTAACAAGACTGTACAATTACGGCCAAAGGACGGTAAAGACAGAATGAAGGGAAGGAAGAAATAAAATCTAGAATTGGAAAAACTGACTGCAGAAATAGCTTTTTCACAATTTGAAAAATTTAAATGTGAAAATTGGTATCACAAATATATATGTATATTTGAATATAAGTAGTTTCCCTAGAACTTCACAAAATTATTTTCATATACCAAGTCTGTTCAAAATGTAAAATCGAATTGTTCACTTACAGATACAAAAGCTTAATCGCCTTCAAAATACTCTCCTTTGTACCGTACATACTTATACCAGCGTTGCTGCCACTGCTGGACGCATCCATGGAACGCCGTTCTTGAAATGTGGCTTAGCTTCGTCGCATTCTGGAAAATGTCTGCCCGTGTGTCAAATCCTTTCGCTTTCAACTGCATTATCAACTTAGGAAACGGACTGAAGTTACAGGGAGTCATGTCGAGAGAATAAGGAGGCCGACGAACAACTGGGATGCTGTATTTAGTCAAGAAAGTCTGAATCAGATGATAGCAATGCGTCGGTGTGTTGTCATCGTGCAGCTGCCAAGTTCCTGTCCACAGAAGGCAACGGAGGACTTGCTGGTGGTACTCCTTGTTAATGGTCTGTCCGTGAGGAGCGTACTCATGATGAATTACTCCACAATAGACGTAGGAAATTGCCATTGTACCAGTCCTTGATTAGTGTAGTACCCATGGCATCGTCGTCGAAAGCTTGCTGAATCGTCCGCTTCAGTATCACCAATCTTCTGAAAAAATTTATGCAGCAGCGCTGCTCTAGTTGTTCCGTCATTTCGTGAAATTTGCAAACACAACGAGCCACGAGCTCACTACCCCACTCTAGTACTACCGAGGAACGCGAGCTGCGCACGAAATATTTTATACACATGTGGCGGAGGGTACTCCACAATTCTCTACCAACTATCATTGCACTCGCTTTATTACTTTCGCGGGAAACGTGGCAAGCGGGATACATTATGAACAGTCCTCGTGTGTAAGTGAAGTACACCCCTCAACTTATGGCATATTTAGTAGCACTAAAGCCTTGTTTTGCATTATTGCACAGTTCACATTGAAAAAGACAACCTAATTGTCTAAATACATATTTGTAGGTATATAATTTGGTATGACAGAAGAACCATTGGTTTTGCCTAAAACGTGTTACTGGATCTTAATGGCTGTAACTGTCTGCACGTTAGTCATTTTTATTTCGGCATTTTCAAAACTTATGCATCAAAACACAATAAAACAAAATTTGTAAGAGAAAATATTTTTCTACTATCACAGGAAGCCGTAATTAATTTTTTTAATATTAAAGTTTCCTATGGAAGATGGTTATAATCCTTAAGGTCAAGTATGATGTTAGACGTAGAAATGTAGTTGCTAGTTGTTTTCTTACGAGTTGTAAATTGCATCTATGGACACTATTCCAACATGTGATTGAAAACTATAGACGAATGTTTACACTTCGAGAAAGAAATATAAGCGCTTAGAAAATCCTGACCATATGTCAAGCACGGTGAAGTGTTTCTTTCGATAAGAGTTCGAAGGCGTCTTTTAAATACCATTCGACAATACGTATCGCAGTGATTCTAGAACTACATTTTTATTTGCTCAATTCTTTTTAATGATTTTTTTTTCATTTACAGTCATTAACTTACTTTCACCTCATATAATACATTTGACCTATGAGTTAGAACAAGTCCTATATAACAAAGAAGTAGATACTATGATTGGGGACGAAATTAAAGTTACGACTTTCAAATTACAGGTCATTCCCTGCATCCACCCGAAAATCTTTGAAATTTCGTTTTATTGGTGTGCTTCGAATTCCGAGCATCTGCATCCCGTTCCCCACATGTAATTTCTCGACAATCAACAGTTTTGTTAATTTTACGAAGATTTAGTTCACTAAACCCCTCCTAAGAACGCGTCTCGGAATTTGTTAATTAAAAGTATTTATAAGGCTCGCGGGAAGGAAATAATATGACAGCCTTGCCTGTCGTTTTTTCTCACGAACGAAGCCTTCGCACCGCCCGTCTTATTTCCCTAGGATTTTTTCCTCGCTTTCCACGTTCCTGTGTGTATGAGAGCAACGATTAATAAATCCCTTATTTACGCCCGCTACCGGTTATAATACGTTCCATGTAATGTTCCGGACCGGAATCCGCCGCCGCATATTAATTCCATCCTCGCGTGAGGGGCCCTCCGAAAAGTTTTTCTTCGGGCCGGTATTTTTCTGGACGGGGAAAAATGTTCGAAGCGTCCGCCACGGCGACTTTGTTTAAGTTTGTTTTGAGTTGAACGCAGTTTGGTTGTTCCAAGATTTATCGCCTGATTGTGATAAATCGCTCGGATATTATTACTTAGTTGTTGGGGAATGAGCCTTTTTGTCCGGTGGATGCTTCGTTCGAGTAAAGAAAGTGGTGGGAATTTGGACTGGAATTTCGATCAGTGTAGTTGTCTGTAAAATATTATCAAATGGCAAGAAAATGAAAATTTGAGTTCACCAGCAATTTTCTAAAGTCATCAATCGAATTTTATCACATTATATTGTCATCTTGGCTTACTCCGCGTGAATATCTTATTTTTAGTACTTCTTAAGTCAAAGATATTATTAGTTATTAATAAGACAATTACGACATTAGGGTATGACCTCAGTAATACCAACCTCGCATGTCTATTAGAACTATTTAATAAAGTGCATCCAAACAAATTTCCATACAGAATGTCCCATTACATAACTGCCACAGCTTAAGGATGTGTCATTGAAGCAACTTCAAGTTAAAAATGTTAACTAACATGCACCCAGAACTCAATCCTAACCGAGCTACAAGCATTTGAAGTTTTAGATAACCCTACTAATGCAAGTATTACGTATCCCTGCAAAAAATCGCTTTATTGAATTAGTTGTTCAAAATCAGTTCGAATAGTGTTTGCGGCATTCATAGTGCTAGCAACAAGTTGTTCTCTGTTTTCAGGTTTATCTGCATAAAAGAAATTTTTCAGCTTTCCTCATAAAAAAAAAATAATCAAGGATATTTAAGTCTGGTGACCTTGCTGGTCAAGCAACTGCTCAACCTCTATCAATCCAGCGATTGGTATAATTTTGATTAATAAAATCTATTACCAGAGTGTGGAGGTGCGCTATCGTGCTGTACTCACATTCATCATCTTACGTTAAGCGGAATGTCATATACTAATGCTGGAAGGTCATTTCTCAGGAAATGTAAATAATGAACAGCCGTGGAACGTTCTTCGACTATAAACGGATCAATGAGACGGTCGTCAATCATATCACACCCACCATTTACCGAAAATCTATATTGAAAATACGATTTCCTAGTTTGTGGTGGATTTTCAAGTGCCCAACACTGTAAATTCCTGGTGTTATGGATGCCGTTTCGCAGTAGTCGCCAGGTTTTAAAGCTTGTACAGGTAAGATATTGTACGGGTATAAACCGAAATTGTGTAAAGTTCTCAAAATACTCTCGTGGGGCCTACGTTAAGTTTGTTGGACGTTCTTCTGACACTAGTAGAAGGTTGAGCGTCAACCATATTAAGTCTTCCTTCTTTTTGAGCAAGTTCTTGTCACATGGGGCGATCAGAAGTAGCTGCAGGAAACTTGTCGGCTTTTCTTAAGGCTGATGGACACTAAGAAGACATTTTTGACAAGTAAGTTGTAAAGAGTTCTTTCAAAATCCGTCGACACTGCCAACTTGTTATTATTTGAATTTATTTATCAATCGCTTACTACACTTGACTAGACTGAACTACCATTTCAACATTTTTGTTTGAGTTTCCAACCTATCTTTCCTCAAATGCGCATGTGCATCTTCTAGCTTGCATAAATTGTTGTAAAGAAAATATAACATGCACCAGTTTTCCTTGCAAAGTTTTAATTTAAAAGTCGACTTTCACCATTGTAACTATATCCCTTTAACCCATGTAATTATGGGAGAGGGCAAAATTGAACAAGCATTTCTTGTTAGTATCCATCGGTCTTTAAACATCGACGGACATTTCAAAGTTCTACAAGCCAATCTACGAGTAGGAAATCGTCGACGATATTCAACTGTTGCTCGTCAATTTTCACTACACAATCAATAAACAAAGTGAATATCGGGTATTCTTCATTCGAAATAATGAACATAGTTTTATTAGTATTTTAATGTAACACCAAAAGCACGCTACATTAACTTAATTATCGTTTACTGTCAAAATGTATAATTAAATTATGAATTACATCACCCAGGTTTTTTAATAACAACGAAATCAGCAGCGGTATGTAATATCTGCATTAGTAGGGCTAGTAGTTTTGGGCATATGTTCATTAGACATTTTTACTTGAAATTTATTCCTTAACTTATCCTTAAGCTGTGGCAGTAATGTCATGAGACACCCGGTATGTATAATTTACGTTGGCGCCACTGAAATCGGGATGTTCAGTGTTGCCTTATTTAATACAACGATATTTTGAGGTTGTATCAGTTAGTAATCCATTTACATTAAATTATAAGATGACAATGGGGAAATCTCACACATAACTCTCTAATGGGAAGTGAGAGACATTCACAGTATGACATTCCGAAATGCGAATGACGTAAATATATTTGGATAAAAAATCCATTGCTATTATTATTAAGTACTATCCGTTCAGAAGTGCAATGTTCAACAGCTAATCAAACTGAATAACGAGATTCAGAGAAAGCGACCAGAGTTGGTAAGTCGCAATGCAGTTGTGCGTCACCATAATAAAATAACACCACACACAGACTTGGTTATTCGGTCAAGGTTATTGAAAAATTGGGAAGGATCGTTCGGATTTGTTGTCATATTGACCACATCATCCTGACTTGTAACCACCAGATTACACCGGCCGACAAAATTTTTTTTTTTGCAACATAAAGCTGAATAGCATATTGTAGTAGAATGAACACGTGAAAAACAAATACGAAAATGGCCAACAAATAGTTGTAACACGTAAGGTTTTCTTACTAAATTAGACAAACCAAATGTAGAACAGTACCATGTAATATTTATTGAAAAAAAAAAAATGACGTCTAAGAAAAAGCAAACATCAAAAACATTTACTTAGAAAACACTAAGAAAACAGCAGTATTTTGTAAATCCTCCCAAAGGACCCAGTAAAACTGTTATAGCTTTTAAATTCCCACATATCTGCCATGTGTACCGGTTGTAAAAGGATGACCATATTTTCATAGGTTTGTTTCAATGTCTCTGAATGGGCAAGTGATATAGATGATTTTAAATTGCCATTACGTAATAACACAGCTTTTAAACTGTATTTCTACAAGTTTATGAACTAGTGGCCGACCGAACATTCGGTTTCGGTTTCGGTTTCGGTTTCGGCCAGTTTCGGCCAAAAATCTAGTTTCGGCCATAGTTTCGGTTTCGGCCAAAACTCAGCCGAAACTTCGGCCGCACCGAAACTCAGTGTTCGTGAATTGTCGTGCTTCGTTCGAGCGAGTTCGTGTCTCGTAATTGTCAGAGTCAGCAAGTTAATACCTAAATACATAAATATCTCCTTTTCCTACATACCGTAATTGTTGTTTTTTCTTTATTTCATTTAACACAAATGAACTATATAACATGTAAAACATACACTAGATTTCAGCATACAATTGAAATTTTAATATGTTTAAATAAGTTTCGGTTTCGGTTTCGGTTTCGGTTACGGCCGAAACTGAGACCGAGGCTGAAGGTTCGGTTTCGGTTTCGGTTTCGGCTGCAAATCCAGTTTCGGTCGGACATTACTATGAACAAGCGCCACTCACAGGAAGAATGCTTCATATTGAGAAAATTAGTTGCATTAGGGCTTTATGAATATTTTTTATTATTAGAAAGGTATTAGCATTGTAAGAAAGATGGGCTGAACTGTCATACAAAAATCGTGTCGGCCAATGTTATAATTTGTTTGATGTTTTGCAAAATTTTAAAAAAGATGGTGTAAAATCCTTTTGGTCGAAATCAAAAAATTTTTGCACATAAAATATGATAAAGTTGATATGATGATGAAATTACTGAGGAAAGTCATTTCACTCTATTAAAAGGGCGTCTTCTATTTTCTTAAAAATATACACAATAACATTAGTTACCAAAACAACGGATTTTCATGTTCATTTGATCCAATCTAAACTAAAAATCCCATCGCAAAAATACTTAAACGGCATGCAATTAATGAAGCGTTAATCTTCCACTGCTCTTCCAGCTATCTGCATCCGATTTCCGGAAATTGAAATTGCCGTGCGCTTGAAATTGCTGAAGTGCTTCGGACGAGCGCTTAAGATTAAAATTTTCCGGAAATAAACTCGTGAAAATTGCGTTACGTGCAGCAGATACTTGCAAATTGGCTAGGTTTAGACGGAGGGGAGGACGCGGAGGTGGATGTAGTAATCGGATTAATGTTGTAGAAAGCAGCTATTAAATTGAGATTTAATATGCAGCTTTGTTGGAGAAGATGCATTAATCGCGAAAATATGTATGTACGTAGTACTTTTGAATCGATATATAGTACGAATACTAAAATAAAATCGAGCGTAGTAATTATGGGAGTTGGATGCCAAAAGTGTTTATAAAAATGTAGTTCTTTTTATGAAAAAACAAAATGGGTGCTTATGAAGTATAAAAAGTTGAACGCGCTGGGGATGAAAGTGTGCTGGGACAAAAGAAAACCTAACTACTAGATATGTTAAAAGAAAAGATTTGGGTACCCGTAAGGTGCAAACAGTGATTACGTTCTTAGGGTATAAAAAATTGCAAAACCTACAACAGAAATCTTGGAAAGTTAGGGATGAAAATGTACCAAACAAAGGAAATACATGAGACTGATTGTTTAAGAATTAATTTAACGTACATAATGTGTTTCTGATAACGGATAATGTAATGGAATCAGATGGCTGTACAAAGAAGAATAAATATAATGACCGATAGTCAGGCGACATGCCAGGACATGAAGACCTTAAGGGCAACTTAATTGCGGATGGACAAAGAGGGCTCTGAAGGAAGCTTCCTAGGACCAAACCTTGTAACGTTTCGCAGGTCACGCTGCCTCACGTTATAATTAGTGTTAACATAATCTCTGGCAAAGAAGCGTGAACTCGACATATCAAAAAGGAAAACAAATAAGTTTTTAGAATACGAAATGCAGAAGGCTTAAAACTGAAAAAACACTGCAATTGTAATTACTTTTTGAAGGAAAAACTATGTTTTTATGGACATAATAAATTCAAATCAGATAAGTCAGGTTCATATTGGCAAAGTGTTGAAATTCCTTGTTTACACTACGTTACTCAACTATCGACTTACTATTTATTTCTATACGCCCAACTGGTTTATACGGTCTGCGCAGAATATTATCAAACATTCTTTGTTTAATTTTAGATCTTGCTCTTTGTTTCGTTCACTACTTTCTCTATTTTAGAAGCACCAGTAAAAGTTGAGCAACAGATCAAGGAAAAGGACAACAGTAAAGATTTCATGGTAAATTTCTTCAGCGAGGACTGCAAAATCTTTATACTCTCTATTGTTTTTCTGGCCTTTCCCTTTCTACGTCAGTAATGAAGTATAACATAAATGTCGGTTTTCCGAAAGGTATGACAAGTGTAACTTTATTCATTTTACATATTATTTTAACCACAGTCTCTTTATACTTACTTGTAAAATAAATTATGCTGTAAATACCACAGCATCTAGAATTAGTATGAAAAATATGAAGTTCACTTTGAAAACCGAAACGTCTTCACAGTACTCTTCATTGGGAATAAACTTATTTACTTACTTAATCCTTAAGCCTTTTCTACCCCTGTCCTGGAGTGTAAGGCGTGTGTGAAGCTGAGCCCCCGGGATTAATGTTGCATATTCCCCTCCATCGCTTCCTATCCGCTACGGGTTGCTGAGCTTCTCCTCACGATACTGCCCTTCCGTCCAGTGCATCCATCACGTTCTCTATCCACGTCCGCCTAGGCCTTCCTCTCGATCTCTTCCTCCTCGTCCTGGCTTCAAATACCTGCTTAACCACTCTCTCTGTTCCGGCATCCTCCTCACATGTCCATACCATCTCAGCTGTGCTTTTTCAATATTCTCCTCCATTGGTCTGAGTTTCAGGTTATCTCTGAGTGTTATGTTTCTAATTTTGTCTCTTCTTGTTTTATTTACTATTTTTCTCACAAATCTTATTTCTGCAGTTGTTATCTTTCTTTTCTGTTTCTCAGTCATGGTCCATGTTTCCGCACCGTATAAAAGTATTGGCATACCCACTTTTTGAATACTTGTACTCTAACCTCCTTCGGCATCTCTTCTTTTTTCCCAGAAATGTATTTTTTTATACAATTAAACAGTCTTCCTCCTACTGTTGTTCTTTCTTTAATTTCGTCCTCTACCTTTCCGTCCTCTGATAATATTGAGCCTAGGTATTTAAATTTCTTTACTTGGTCTAGTATTTCTTCTCCTACTTTTATTGTGTGTTTTTGCGGATTCTTTCCCACTATCATTGTCTTAGTCTTCTATATTGATATTCATGTTTATTTCCTCCAATGTTTCCTTGTAAGTCTGTATATTCATATTAAGTGTTTCTTCGTCCTTTGCAATTATAACTATATCACCCGCATAGCATATCTCCGATATTTTTATATTTTTCATTTTCCAGTAGCCTATTTCATACGCTCTTATTCCTTTCATCTTTACTCTCTTCATTGCCTCATCTAACACCAGTGTAAAGAGCATCGGGCTCAGAATGCATCCCTGCCTCAGACCTCTAGTTGTTGCAAACACATCTGATTTCCTCTGTTTTGTTCTTACATAATTTGCTGTTTCTTTATATAAGCTTTGTATTCTTCTTATTATTAATTCCGGTATTTTCCTATTTCTTAGTGTCATCCATATGTCCTTTCTATTAACCTTATCAAAAGCTTTTTGTAGGTCTATAAAGCATAAATGTGCCTCTTTGTCTTCTTTTTATTGCCTTTTCTCCTATTTGTCTCATTATAAATATTGCATCATTTACCCTCTAGCCGGTCGAAATGCAAACTGTGTTTCCTCCAAAGTATATTCCAGTTTATCTCTCATACGTTTTGCTAATATTCTAGTATATACCTTTGATACCGTGCTAGTTAGTGTTATCCCTCTGTAATTGCTACAGTCCTTTGTGTCACATCTTTTGTAAATAGGTGTTATTATACCTGTTGTCCAGTCCCTTGGTGCACTACCTAACAGTATCCTGTTCATCATCATCGTAAGTTCTTGTATGGCTACCTCTGGTAGTGTTTTTATCATATCTGCTGTAATTCCATCATGTCCCGATGCCTTTCCCAGTTTTAACTGTGCTATCGCTTCCCTTACTTCCTTAATACTTATCTCGTCTGTTTGTGTTACTTCTATTCCGTGCTCTAGTCCTACATTCAGATGTTGGTTTTCGGCGATTATGTCCTCTCCTTCTAAAAGATCTTTATAATATTCTCTCCATCTGCCCATAATTTTATCTTCTTCTTCTATGATTTCCTTCTTTGTCCTTTATATTTAATATTGTTCCTGCTCTTTTCTGTTTCATGTTCCTAACTACACCGAAGAAAAGCTTCTGGTTCTCTTTATACGCGTTGTTCATTCGTTCTCCAAATTGTTGCCATGATCTTTTCTTTTCTTCCCTATCACTCTTTTGGCGTCTTTCCTTCGTTGTTTATATTTCTCATAGTCTGTTTGATCCCTTATTTGCAAATATTTTTTCCACTCTCTCTTTTTATCACTGACCGCTGCCTTTACTCTATCTGTCCACCAGTTTGTCTTTTTGACTTTTCTATTTACTATCTTTGATGCGCCGCAGGTGCTCTCGGCCGCAGTTAAAATGATATCTTTAAGTCTTCTCCAGCTTTCTTCTATTCCTAATTCCTCGTTATTGATACTCAGTCTTTCCTCACATTTCTTTTGATATTTCTCTCTTATTTCCTTCTGCCTTCATTTTTATTTTAGAGTTTACAATCTTGTGTTTATTTTCTTTGACGTTTTCTTTTCCAAATTTTAGTAACATCTGTAACAAGAAGTGGTCGCTGCCTATCTCCGGGCCTCTTTTTACTTTAATATCCTTGACATTTCTCCAAATTTCCTTATGTATCAAGAAGTAGTCTATAATAGATGTTTCCTTTCTTGATATCACTTGTCTAGTTATTTTATGGATTTCTTTTTTTCTCAAAGTGTGTGTTGCCAATCTTTAACTCATTTTCTAAACTTATTTCTATTATTCGTTCTCCATTATTATTTCTCACTCTCTCTCCTTGTTTTCCCAGGCACCATTCTACTCCTTCATTCTCTCTTCCAACTCTTCCATTTAAGTCGCCCATTATTATTACCTTATTATTTGTGCTATCTATCTCTTCTTGTAGATCACTAAAAAAATTATCTTTTTTGTTCAACTGTCGCACTGTCATTTGGGCCGTAGCACACTATTAAGGTATATTCTTCGCTTCCGCCATTTTCTTTAATTGATACCGATATTATTCTTTCATTTACAAATCTTTCATTTTTCACATTTTTTATCCTTTCCTCTTTTATCAGTAGTGCTACTTCCGCTGCCGCATTGGGAATAAAACGTTGTAATAATGCGGTCGTGCATGGTTCTATCACTAATATTTCGTGAGATAAGTGTCCCAATGTCCGATCATTTCTACACACTAAACTGTTATCAAAATTGAATCTTAGTGTTGACTGGTACATACATACATATGTGAATTCAGTCATTCGACGTATAAGAAGTAATTTTCTTTTGAAGTAATACAAACCAAAACAACTTCTTTATCAATCGATTAGTTCAGCAGTTCGGCGAAAGAAAAGTTACGGTTTGCCGGATTGGGTTACTTTTACCGCTAAAATCTGTCGGATTGCTTTTTCTTGTAGTTTCTAAAAGAAATTTTGTACCGTCGACTGTACCTTTCGCCTGGTTTTTGCCTTTGTTCATCGCCGTATTCGGCTTTCCTACTTTCAACTACCGGAGGCTTAAACACAAATGGGAAAAACCAAAGTAATACAAACGTTTTACTTTTTAGCGGTTGTTGTGTAGATGCGGTTTTGTTTTCAAATTATTTATTTACTTGGTTATAAATTATATAAACAATATATTTTTCTAAAAGATGATTTATTATGTTACATATATGCATATTTGTGCATACATACATCCACCCTCATAAAGTTTGAAAGTAGGTAGAAATTTACTTCGATCCTTAAATAATAAACACAATTTCGAGAAAAAGTTACCGCTTATACATTTTTTCATTTAAAAGCAATTGGTGTAATAATTACAAAAGTGAAAAATTTTTAGTGGTACTACTTATTCTAGATATTCAATTTTACTGCCTGTTCGCAACATTGGGGATATTTAGTGGGCAAAAACTTTTTGTCTGCTATTAGGTTTGTTCAAGTGTCATGAAACAATATTCTCAAAAGTACTTTTACTCGAAATAATTCATTCGCTCTTTCTATTCTTGTAAAATCTGGTATACAAGCTCAATTTATTTTATGAAATTGACTAAATATTGTATGAAATCTCAAACTGTGGTATTCATTCTCATCTTAGTATACATAGGTATCTTCGCCTTGGGAATTTGGCTTTGGACCATACCGGGTTGTTGGTATCAAGGGCCGTGCTGGCTTTTGTTTCTTGTTATCCCGATTTTCCTCTTGGTTTTTTTTTATATGTATGTTTGTGGGTGCGGTTATATTCGGTTCTGAGTATTGTTAATTTTGTTTTTGTTTCTTTTCAAGTTCGCATAGTTTTCAGTGTTTGTTTCCGGTTCTATTTAGTTGTATTAGCTTATTAGTTCTGTTGTTAGGATTAATGAATATTTCTTGTATTGTGTGGATGTGATGTGTATTTGTATTTAGTGTTGTGTTGGTATTGATTATTAGTATCTATTTTATATAGCATCAGTATGTTGTTCAGTGTTATCATCTGTTTTATATACAGGCTGTAACTGTAAAAATGGTAAATTTATTGGTATGCTAAAGCTGGTATGGTATAGCTAACGTAATCAACAAAAACAATGGCAAATCACGCGAAACGTTTTTGCTTAATTTTGATAAAATTTTGGCCTCCTACATTTTTACATTACGGTACTGTGTTCTTCGTAGACGTTTATTTGAGAGGCAAGGGATTTTTAAAAGTCGAAATAAATAATCAGGCTTTCGTCAGTATTCGGGTATTCTTCGATGTAAGCAGATGGTTTCGTTGAAATGGCGCCGCCAGTAAATAGCATATTATCGACACGTGAATAATGCTTTTCTTTCACTATTACAGAAAAATAAACAGATGTATGATTTCGCTGTCGTTGCATGAACTTGGCCCAAATTTGCAAAAGTTCGACGATTTCTTATTGGTAATGTAATGATAAAAATGTTTTCTGCCAAAAATATTTATTTATTGGTAAACATTGCAAAGTCAAGAAAAAAAGAAAGTTTCATAAGAAATGCCTAACATTAGACCTGTTTGACAATAATATGTTTATCTGATTGCTGTGCAAAAATGTTTAAAGTAAAATGATTAATAAACCGTAGATAACATGTATGTACTGTTCAAGCATTGGAAAGTCGCTACAATTGTATATTGCTAAGCAAAATTGATTATATTTTGATTATCTACAACCTTTTCTACCATTTTCACAATTACAGTCTGTATAGCTAGTTCTTGTGTGATTTTATGTACTTCTTCCGTAGGTGTTTTTGGTTCAAGCTTCATAGGCCTTTTCGAATTTTGTTGTCTTTGTATTTTATTTCAATTTTCTTTGTTAGTGTCTCCCAAGTAATGTTTTTAATGTAAACTTTGGGTGGTACATCGGTTTCCGCGCATTTCTTGGGAGGATTATTTTTATTTTATGTAGTGCTGCTACTATTTTTATAATTATTTTTGTAAGTTCATTAAGTCTCATTTTAGATCGTTTCGTATTGTTATTATAGTACTTTGTGAATTGTACTGTGCAATATTTGCTCTTGTTTCTTCCTTGTGTAGAGTAATTCGTTTATTAAAAACAATCCTTTGCATATTGAATGTACAATAATGGCGGTATGTTTCCCTGTTTGCAGTGGTATGTCATCCTCAGCTATTAGTGGGTCTCCCTCTGTATTATTTATGTGATTTGGATTCTATTTTGTGGGACTTTTTGTTAAATTTTGTTCTTTGTAGAGAGCGGTGAGTTTGATTTTTGACACTATCTCAAACGTCTTCTTCATATTTTTGAAAATTATTTACACTATTTGTTTACTTTTTCTCTAGGTGGTTCTTTAATTCCTTTATCAAATCATCATGTTTTCTTAGATTTGCGTTTGGAAAGCCTGCTGTTTGTTTATAACTTGGTTTATTGTTAAATATTCTGACAGTCTCTTCTGCATGGATTTTTCAGAATCGTGTTTAGTATAGATAGTAATGCTATAGATCCGCAGTTCCTTAGTGTCTCTTTTTCTTATTCTTTGAATATTGTTAGTTCGATTTCATATGAATAGGTGTCTTCAATTATATTATTTATGAGTTTTGCTAGTAGTGGTGTTAGTTTCGTTTAATATTTTTTAAAATTTTGCTTAGAATTTAGTGTATTTTAGTTTTTGCTCCGTCGTTTCTTTTGTATGTTCACATCTTGTTCTTTTCGTTTTGATTTGTTTATTGGTTGGTTTATCAAGTACCATATTTTGGTCAAAACAATCAATTCTTTTGGTAGTACATGCGTATTGTTTCTTTAATTAGTTTAGTGGTATAGGTTTTCCGTTTAAGGTCCTCTTGTATGTTGTTATTGTTCGCACATTTTGTGTTTTTTCTATAGTCTGTTGCTGTCTCATCTGTTGTATTAGACACAATATTCTTCTCTTATTTTTATCCTGGCGATTATTTGGCTTTCTTTTATAATTTTTGGTAGTGTATGTTTATGGGTATTGTGCTGTTTTTCCCCTTAAGTTGATATCTGGGTTGACCGTGGTTAATTTTTCGATATTTTCTCTTACTGTCAATGTACCACTATTTCGTTCTTTTTGATTTGTAGTTCTACTATTATTGGGCTGTTGTTATTTAACTTTTTTATTTTGTAACAGGTCACCATATGTTCTGTTGACACTTGTAGTTTTGCAATTATTTTGATTATAACATCTTTCTTTCTCGTTCTATTTCTCCATTCCATTAATTGATATGCTATTTTATATTACTTTTTTAACCCCGTTTATTATACATTTTCCAAACGTTTTATCCTTTCTTCCAATTTTTCGTCTTCTTTCTCATTTTCTTCTAATATCATCTTTATTTCCTTATTCCTCTCCTTTTAATATTACCGAATTTTTCCGGTAGAAAATTTGTGGCCCACAAAAAACTAGTTTGCTTAAGAAGGACAATTTTAAATAGCCACGGAAGTTCAAATAGTTGCTAAAACGGGATATCAGCTGGCCTAGAGCAAAAACAAGATTAAAAATAAAAAGTCGATGTAATTACTGAGATGTTATATCCTTCACTACTACAAAAGCAGTCGGAGTTTACAGAACTTTATCCGAGGACGAAATAACAACGTGCCCTGTGCAAATGTTTCACGTCACGAAAAGCTATATTTTCCGTTAGCTAGACGTTAAAATTCATAGAATATACGGAACTGCGCGAAAATAATTAATTCAAGGAAAAGCTTGGTTTGAATACAGATACGACAACTTCGAAAAAAAAAAAAACAAATATAGGAAAGTAGAACTTTTTATATTTTTGGTATCATGGGTTTCTCAACTTGTAGAGCTAACAAAACTTTTACATTTTTTTCTAAATTGTAGACCTCTTTTATAAACATATTTGCACTTAGTGGAATGACACGCTCCATCACGTGAAAAAAGAACCGTAGAATTTCCATGACTAGGTTTTACATTGCAAACAAATTTTTCGTAACGAATATCCAGACTTTGTGGTTCCGAATCTCGAAGTCGAGCAGTAAAATTTATAGCGTTTGCATAAATTTAAGCCAAAGTCGTTGTACTTTGTAGTGACTCATGTAACCTTCGACTTCTAAATATATCTCTTTAGTTGTTAAAAATGACCTGCGCTTTGTAGGTTATTGGACAGAAGTTCAGCGAACGTTTTAGCATCACAAGTATTGTATAGAGGTAAAACATTTTCTGTAAAGGAACTGCAACATATCCCAGGGAATTTGCAGATCTTTACAATTTGGGAAAATTTGAAAAATGGAATTTATAAAGTAGGTTAGTCCAAAGAAAGAAACGTTCTTTTGTCATTTGAAAGGTCCTTCATGCACGATTTCACGAAGAAACTAGCCAGACCATTAGTTGGTTTCGAGTGTCTGCATTACGTAACGTTATTTTATGTTGTTAATGTGGTATGCTTCAAAATTACAAAATGTGAATCTGAAAATAACTACATTCTTTAAATGATTAATTTTCAATCTATGTACACATGGAACGAATAGGCAGACTTTCTGGTTCCGAATTCCGAAATTGAACAGTAAAATTTATAGCATTCGCATAAATTTAAAACGAAGTCATTGTACTTTGCGGCGGCTTACGTAACACTCAAAATCCGAATATATCTCTTTGCTCGTTAAAAATTACCTCCGCTTAATGTGTCGCTGGTTCGAGTGCTTTTTTCTCCTTATTGGTGGCGCCAGGCCGTTTCGATCGAAGCGAGCAGTAAATTATCGGAAATATATTCATTAATCAAAAGACCCCACATCATTGGACACAATGCCGGGCGTCGCGCCCAAACACGAAATCGATACTTGCACTCTAACCTTTAACGTTCGACTGGCCGAAAATAGAAGCAAATGAGGTTGATGTTCGTTTTAAGGAGTCGCTTTCCAAATAGAAACTGACAGACAATTTAATAGAATCCAATTTGTTAACGTGGAACTGACTGGAAACAATTTAGCTATTGCGTAAGCGTTTTGTTTATTGGTTTTATTGAACACGATTATCGCGTGTCGCTAAAATTAGATGCTTAATAGTTTTGAAAACGGGTGATTATAGGGACATATTTAATAATGATGTCGTTTGAGTTTCATAGTCGGTGAGTTGATGTTTGATGCCATCACAGTCCATAGTATCTCGAGAAATTGAAGAACAAAATACAAATAAATTACGTGCCTTAAATACGAAAGTGTTTAAATAATAGGATAGCAGTATCCTACGTAAAGTAATAAATCAAGACATTAATGTTTACAGTTATGTAGATATATAATCGTGAGGTGGCAAAAACATTAGAGATGAAGTAGGTAAATTGGGGACAAATGGGCTATGTTCCGAGATCAAACCTGGTGGGGACACTACTCAACACTCCCTAACACCTAGGATACAAGAGGGCAGGATTTATCCAACGAAGTAGAACAAAAATTGTACGGCCGTATGACAGGAATGGAAGAAGATACGTAGAATGCCCGAAAAATGCTTGTACTAGATAATATAGATCACTGAGGAAGAAGAAATGACCGATCCAGCATACGATGAAAAGATACAAAGAAATATTGTAATAAGTAGAAGATATTAAACGAAACAGAAACATACAAACTATATGCTTGTAGTAATTTTCATTTAATTAAGTCTGAGGGCCCTACACCACACAATTTCCATTCATTTTGATTGGTGACAAATCTTGACATTTGCGTCTTTACAACAACATATAATATTCATAGGTACACATTTCTGTTTGTTCACGAAGGTTCGTGTTCAAAATTTCTTTTAAAATGTATCGTCCTCTATACACAGTAAAGTAATATTGCTAAAGTAAACAATCGCCTTATCATCGAACACACAGACAGTATCCAGGAAGACAATTCGTTGAAAAGCCCTCCGATCGTAAAGCAAAGGCAGCAGCCGTAACAGGAAGTTCCTTTTAACGTCCCTATCCCTATTGCCCTCAAAGAAAAGATCCGTTCTTATACGTTGGAGTGCGTACTAACAACACAAAAACGTATTGGTGTTGAGCAAGTACACACGTGAATGTGCGGAACACGTTTACAACGAGGAGTTTCTTTCACGGTACATTATCGTGAATGCTCGCTTGATTATGAGGGATACTGTCACATCTTCTGAATTACACACATACGTCGCCGTGAATTATGTGGTTAACACCTGCTCCATATATCTTCGCCTGGCGCGGTACGTGCTTGTACTATAGTCTTGTTCCTCGCTTTTTAATTTTAAGGATACTGTCGCTAAGAACGAAAATTTTATTCGTATCTTTTTCCGGTCAATTACCCCAATTGCATCATAAGCTCATATATGCCCAGAATTTTCCGGGCCATTATCACCGAAGCGTAGATATGGGCGCCAGTTTTTTGTGCATCATAGCCACAGCACACACAAGCAATTAGTGAAGAATGATGATTTCAAATAGATGGAAGTATTTCTCCGGGTAAAAACAAAAATTTTGATTAAAATGGAGGGTTGTGCTTCTAATAGTAGTGAAGAAATAATCGGACCTATGAAACCTAGATGTTGTATAGTTTATTTATCAACAAAAAAAAAGAGGAAAAACCATTTCAACGAGTGTCATTAGAGTTGCTCACTACCCCAACGAACAGTGGCTGAAGTTCGATGTAATCTTCAGGATAACTGCGACTCTCAATGAGATCTGTAGTCTATACAAGTATGCTGTCGTAAATACTATTTCGTAGTTCTACGTCTATTTAAAAACGTTGCCTGCGTCGCGAAAGCAACCAATATTGAACAAAGTTACAAAATGTATAGCACAAATGTCACCTAAATCATGACGGCGTTAAACTTCAATGTGTAGTTTGTAATATCTCTATAATGTGTCAGTCCAAAAGGGATCGCCAACGTCAAACGCCAAAATATCAAAAGTTGCATACAACGCTATGAAAAACTTTAATTTAATTTATATGTTACCTTTATTTTATGTAATATATCGCCTAATTTACTAGACAACGAAGCATCTGTATTTTTTGGAATACGTATTCTAACTGGAAATTACCAAGTCGGGCATCACTACAAAGATTTGTGCCATCTCCTCGTGGACATGTTGAAAAAAGAATGAAATTGGAGTTGAGAGATAAAAACTGTGATTATCTGTAGACGAAACAAAAGATCGTATCAAACATTCTGTGCTTAGTGTAAGGGTACGTACATTGGAACCACATCAATCTTCACCTGCAATTCTATTAGCTTCGAGACGAGTGCAACAATGTACTGTCGAAGCAATTTCAAAGTTATTGTTAAACATATTGGAAAAGTTCTAACTTTCAACAAACCAACTGTTAATGATTATAAGTGATGATGCCGCAAACAAGCTTTCTGTAGTCCGGTTTCTTAAAAACATTGGACTAAATTGTTACATGTCACGTATGTATAAGATTCATGCTTTCAGTCTTGTGGCAGATAGTATTAGAAAATGTTATCCCGAAATAGATATCTTAAAGCGCACACAAAAGCAGTGTGTGTTAAATCGCCAAAACGTATTCGCGAATTTCACAGACTGTGCCCCCGCAGGCTTGAGTCACCAAAGCCGATTCTTATAGGTTGGGGAACATGGTTACAAGCCGCGTTCTACTATCATAAATATTTTGAGAATATTAAGAACGTGGTTTTAAATTTTAATCCAAAGGAAGCGGCTGCCAGGGTGAACTGCCCAATAAAAGAACATGCCCAATAAAAGAACAGTTTACTAATGAAATTATTATAACAAATTACAAACGCTGCGAAATATTCTTTTTTTTTTGTTTGAGAAGAAGCAATAATATTTCGGCTTTATTTTTCACATAATTTTTGTTTATAAAAGTTTAAATTTTTCGAGTTGGTAAGTAATATATATTTAGATTCTACATAAAAGTACGATTATTTTAGTATAAGAATCATGATGTGAAAACATGTACAATTCACATAATCATGATGTTCTTTTATTGGTAAGGTTTTCTAACCTAACCCAGGAGAAAAACAGGCCATCCATGTGAATCAAATTGATTTTGAAATTGATTATTAATTGTTTTCTAAGGTACTGTGATTCAAATGAGAATTGAAACTCATTAATTAAAGAAGATTAAAGAAGAAAAAATCAAGGCTAAACAGAAAAATAGTCAAAAAACTTTGAATTTAATTAGAAACAGAACTCCTCTTTCTCCATTAATTTATCACCCCATGGATTTGAGTTTTAAAATATAAATAAATGAATTTTATTTGAAATACGTATTACTTTTTTATTAAAACAATGTTTCCTCGTTATTTAACCCTTTATTCAGTGGCCATAACAATATTTTATAGCCCTTTTCTTTTACTGGGCGTCTGATGTCCTTTTACTGGACAAGGTGTTCTTTTAATGGTATTTTCTCGCTTTCTTCACACTTTACTAAATTACTAATTTTCAACTGATTTTTAAACCATAATTCTTTTTCACATGATTCCTCAGTTGTTTCCGAATACAACAAAAAGTTTCAAGATGAAATGATAATTAGGCTTAAAATAAGCGACTATAATATATAGACATTTCCTTAACTGTTCTTTTATTGGGCAGTTCACCCTATCAAGAAAAGCCAGTCGAAATATTAAGATAGTCAGGTTAAAACGGATTTCAAAAATTATTCACAACAAATACTTTGGACTAGTGCAGACAAGAGAAAAATTACCAAATCCTTCGGTGTTATTACTGGAATCTCTGCAAATAGTGCAATATGTTCACGCACAACTATGGGCGGTAGAAGACGCAAAAATGTTGGTGTTCTAGAAAGGTTTTGAAAATATCTCAGAGAAAGATTCCGATTTTGACACATTAAGAAAAAATTGGGAAGGTGCGTCAATAGTACCGTTAAGTTGCTCCACAGATTATTTTAATTACGCTAATATAACGTCACTAGATGTAGAAAGTTTCGTTTTCTGCATATAAACACATTTTTCCTGCACTCGGTTGACTGAAAGAACTGTATTTGAACACGGACTATAATTTATTTTTGACCATTTATTTTATGTGTAAACTTTTGTGCGTCCGCCACTGGTTGTTGGCGCAAATTGAGCAACTCTAACTATCATATTGTGCAAACCTATTACATTTAATTTTTCAAATTATTATTTTTATATACATACATATTAACATTATTGAACTAAATAGTGAATTCTTTGGGTACCCCATTTCGTTCTTTATGCACTTCGAAACATTTCCGTCTAATTACAATAATAAACAAAATGGGTGGCATGGGTCAATTTTCCATTTTTCCGAATCATGCAAATGGGAGAACATATCTCGTCTTCGGCTTTTATATAATCTGTAATATGCGTTTCTTCGTTTATAGTTTCTTGTTAGCCTTCCTATACTCACGCATACGGTCTGGGAGACCGAGTTATATAGTATAGTATACGTGTTTCATATTTGGACGTGAGTATAGGAAGGTTAATAGATATTTGTAGAATCATTTTTACCTATTGAGGAATACTAAGCGTTGCCTGTAAAATTTTTTCTATTGCTGAAGATCAGCTGCCATTATCGCTTATAGTATGAAATTGTGCCGTAAATAACCAAAACGCACTGAAACGTTTGCAAGACGAAACTTAATTTCTCTTTCCTCTAACAATAACTTTATGAGATAATTGATTGAATCACTTGTTGAAACTCCATAACAAATAAATTAAATCAAAGGACCTTGTAGGTTTAAAAAATATTTACAGTATTCATCCATCTGATGAAGCAACAATGTGGTGAAACAATATGGTAGTGGTACTATAATTAAATATTTTTGAAACCAACAAAGTCTTTTGATTTAATTTATTATTATGTCACAAAATTGGGTATTAACACAAGTATTATATACATACACATATTGATCTTCTCTTAGAAACCTATTTTGTCCGTAGAATAGAGTTATATGTTAATTCTTTGTAAATAAATTTGAATATACATACAGTAGACTAAATGTCCTGTGCTTTAACTTTTTATATAGGATCAAACAAAAACCTAAATTAAAATTAGCCCTCCAAATTGAAACACCCTCCTAAAAATAGAAAATTATTTATCGCTTCCACCGTACCCAACAATTCCCAGATAAGACCTCCAGAGATGACACACAAAGAGATTAAACGATATGCGATACGCCTATTTACATGTGGAGCTTAATTAAAAACACGGAAAGCCTTAGGAGCAGGACGTCGCATCGCGATGTCCGTCGTCCATACATTATTCAAAGGCAACCGGACACAACCCGCATATGCTAAATAAACCCGCTGCCGAATTATTTCTAGCGGAAGAATTTAAGCGCGGACATTACCCGGTCCATTCTTCTCTCCCGATCCTGCGCCACTGGAAATTTGCATAATAGAATTTAAATTCGAATAAGTAGACGACGAGACCGCGGCCCTCTCGGCTGCCCGAATACTGATTAGGGCCGCGGAAAAACCTCGTTCTCCCACTCGAAACGGGCGATCACTTCACAAAATTACTTTTACATTGGACAAACCGTCATCATCCAGGCGTAACGGTAATTTAATTTGAGCGAGACATAAAAAGCGTTCGTGACTGCTATTTAGATGGTGTTCGACTGTGCGGGTGCTCCATAAATTTACGGCAACGCAGCGGACGCGGAGAAGATAGAGCAAGAAATCATCGGAAATGAGATCTTCGTTTTTGTTTAATGAGGGCTGAATGGAAACTGCGGTTGAATGGGTAAGCACGCAGGGGCAAAAAGATATATTTATATACACATAGCTGTTGGCTGCGTTTGTATGGTTTTATGTTTAGCGATATAAAGTTAACTGGATAGATCTGAAGAAATCTGCAGCAATTTGTTTGTATAGAATTCAGATTACGACGACGATTTAAAAAGAAATAGTAGAACAATGCATGGAAAATCGCGATTATTGGAAGTGGTTGTACTATATTTCAATTCAAACTGCAAGCATGAATTCAATCAGATTGACGAAGATAATAAAGGCTGCTAAGGCATGAAGACCTTAAAGGTGAGTTCATGATGATCCGAATATTGAGATCTGTATCATTAAATAGCATTTTAAACGCAGAATAGAAGAAGGACGCGAGAGGTTTTACGGAAGGAATACTCATGACAGCTTGATTGTGCAGTAAAATTTAAAAGCCTTTAGAGATACCAGCTCTAAGGTTTTAATTTCACAATGCTTTCAACATCACATTTCAACACTGCTAGGTTTCTTGCTTATATACATCATATTCAATTTTGAGCTTATCTCTGGTGAATCTTTTTCATTTTCCATATATATTTTTTGAAATAACTAGTAAATTTCGGAAAGAGCAATGGACAAACAGGTTTTGGACTATACATTTTCATTCAAGTACAGACCAAAGTGAACTTGATCTAACACCATCCATACAATGAGATCTAACCTAATCAAGTATTTTTGAGAACCTAAATATTAAATGGTAACACCCTGGGTCCTGAGGCAGCTCAAATTTATTTTCTTTCATAAATTTTCTTTTGTGCTTTGTAGTTTAAATATAATGTACAAGCGAGGCACCATAAATTATCGGTCTGGCAGGCTTATACAGGTTCAAGCGTGTTTCAAATTCCATTGTTTAGACGACGTTTATGGTAACCTCCTTCATACTCCACTGTAAAAAAGTGGGCAAAATGTTTCCGGTTGGAGCAAAAATCCCTTGAAGGCGATGAACGACGGCCAACTGGAGTGATAACGCCTCAAAAACTTGTAATGATTGAAGAAATGGTATTAGAAGATGACCGTTTAAAAGTGAAGCAATTAGCAATAATGTCTACATATTTCCAGTATTCGCCGAATTCTTCATGACCATTTAGATATGAATAAGATTAGTCCCAGATGGGCACCGCCTCTTCTTTCTGCTCTCCAGAGTCACCGTCGAATCGAATGTGCGCGTTCATTTTTAAATATGCGTGGTGACCATCCCAAACCAATTTTGGAGTCCATTGCCACAGAAGATGAAACAATGGTTCTGTGTTATGATCGTCTATCCAAGAGGGAATCGATGAAATAGTAGTGACCCGATGAACCTTGTCCCAGAAAGGCACAATAATCTGGGATGGTGAGGGTATGTACCCATTGATTTTAAAGAGCGCAATACAACTGCCAACAGCACATGTTATGTGTCTTTGTTGCATACATTGAGGGACAATATTCGTGACAAATGTCGAGGAAGATTAACAGATATGTTCAATTATTGCCCGACAATACCCCTGCCCATACTGTCGACATTTCACAAGCTTTCAAGAATTGGAACATCCACTGTATAGTCCGTACACGGCTCCTAGTGACTATTATTTATCTTTTGCTTTAAAAATAGACCTTAGGCGAAATCGTAAGGATGATTATGAGTTGCAAGCAATGTTCTAATACAACATTTTGAGGGACAAACTTTAGATTATTTTCAGAACGGTATAGAATGATTAATTGATCGTTGTAGGAAATGTATTAAAATTAGGGGAGATTATATGGAAAATTAAAAATTGTTATATTCTATCAAGTTTACTTTTTCTATATCAGGCCGAGAATTTAGGGTACCTTCCTAGTACATTTTATACGCATGTCCGGAAATCTGTTTCATGTAAGAGTCCGCTCAACGGGGTGCCTTGTACCAACTAAATCTTCAGATAAAATTTGTGAGACTCCTCAAGCTTCTGAAGAAATTATAGTCAAGTTAGACGAGGTGCTGTAACATGGTTCAACCTGAGCATATCATCAACAAAAGGAAATACATTAAGTATCCTTAAATTATTAATACCAAATGAGAATGAGTGAGTTTGTCTGGTTGAAATATTTTATTCAAAAACTAAATCCAAGATAAGTTTGAATCTCTTCAAGATTTTGAAAATGTTGCGAGAAGCAAAGTAGATTTGTCTAAGTTAAATATCATACTCAAGGAAAATGTTTCTTCTCAATCCAGTCTACATTTGTGAAAATCGAAATAATTCTTTTACTACTAGAAATTTGGAAAATGCATCCCTCGCAATAGACGGCCTGGAGAAATTTTGTAGTAGTATCGTGGAGGAAATAGGAAGAGAGGAATATCTAATTTGGAGTAGCAAACATACATCAAACGGGTAATGATAGAGAGAGACCTGGTGGCAGGAGACTTCGAAAAGAGGCGGCTGTGGAAACAGAAAACAGCATACTCATAATGAAAACACGCCGTTGAAGAAGAGGAAATAATTATTTTTCTTTTAAGTAAATTGATAACTTATTCCAAAGTCACACATTTTTCATTTTTGTCCGCTCGGGCTACTGTGCATCCATATTATACAACAAAGCCTGTCCATCATCCTCCTACGGATATTTTTAAATTAAATGCTTAATTAAGCGTCCAGATCGTGCTGACCTTCCTGCGTGTCTAGCGCTAGCGATACAAGGAGAGACGGAGGTGGTTCTCTCACGGGACTTTATTCACCAGAAATGTCAATAGACTCGGTAACAATAAGGAACGAAATTTAAAGCGAGAAAGACGGGTAGCGAGAGAGAGGGGCGACGGATGTGTCGCAAAAGAGATGGAGACGAAGCGCGAAGCAGCAACGTTTTAGAAGAGTTGAAAAAGACGGACATGGGAGGGAACCGACAGCGGTCAATAAAACCGATGTCCTTATGTGATGTTGACTCGATTCTCTATTAAGGGTCGGCGACGGTGAATGCGGTTGAGCGTCCCGAAATGGAAATTAATGCTTTTTAAAGGAGGTGAAACTGAATACCGGTCTGGGAACGGTGACGAAGTCGGTTCAGTTTCTATAGAATCATTAACATTTCTTACTTCTGTTTGCTTATACCGAATCTGACAGTATTTCGTGACCACAGAATGGCAAGATATTGCTATACTTTTCTACTTATTTCCTTCAAACAAAGATGAAACACTTTTAAACTAAGAAAAGTTAAAAAATCTATGATTAGGGGTGAACAGTCATTTCTTCCCCCATCACGCTAGTTTTTTTTCCCCTTGTTTTCCTCTATTGAAGATGACAACTTCGTTATGAAAATATATGTCTATAGATAGCTAAATTAAGTTAATTATCAACGGTACCATTGAACGCCTTAAGAGCCACACGACATAGGGTAAATGAAATTAAATTAGTGCTAAACGCCTTTATTTACTCTAATTCGTGTAGATCTTAAAGTGTTCAATTGTGCCGTTGATAGTTATCAATATGCAAAAACATATAATCCGGTCTCTGGTGATAACACAACCGGTAGACATGTTAAAATGAAATACAATTTTGTCTGCCTAGTTTCAAAACTAAAGTCGTTGTACCGGCGGTTGATTTCAAGTGAACGATGGGAGACGTCTAAAAAATTAATGAAAGGACACACGTACAATGAGGAAAGGAAAACATATAAAAAAGCGCGGCCGAACGGTCGGCGATTGACGGTGAAGTGCGGTGGTTGTTCGCCTTTTTTCTTTTCATTTTGTTTCGTTAGTTTCGTCGTTTCGCTTTTGAGCACATTTCGCGCTGTAGAAAATACAATACCGCGATAAGATCGGAAAGACCGCTGGATAGTTAAAAGGTAAAATATCGATGGCACTTCGCGAATTGATGAGAGAGGGAGTTTCATTTAAAATTCTCTACGAGACGCGTTCGTAAATTTTTATTTTCCTTTGGGAACTAAAATTTTGGCTTGTTTTTTCGTGGAGAATACTAAATGGATATAAATTTCAAACCAGAAGTAGTTACAGAATGCATACGAATGGTAGAAGTAAGGAAAAATTGTATTCGTCATAAATAAAAGCAGAGCAACATTTTGTTCCGCATAGTGCTGGACAAGTTTTTCCAATCTTATTCTGAATGCAAGTACATACTCTTTGAGCGAAGATTTTTGAACTTCAAATTCAGCTTCAAACAGTTGGCTGCTTCTTGAGGTTCAAGCACATTTTATGGTTCCTAGTTAATTGAAGCGGAAGATAATACTCTTCTAAGTAAAAGTAACCGCGCTGAAAGCTATTGCAGCTTCATAAGCATATAAGTAGTCTGGGCAAACAGCGATAATATAATAATAATAACAAATCAGTTACGACAGCATTGCCGACTCCCCAATCTAGTCAGTACGCTGTATGTGAGTAGTTCTGTGTATATGTAGGCGGTCGTAACTTATTTCGTAATTACCGCTAGTTGCCCATACTATACATAACCAACGATCGCGTTAGTAGAGAAGTGCCTTCTTTCGCATTTGTTTGCTAACTTTTTAAGCATTGGATAATCAAATTTTACGAGGGGGCTACATTTCTAGAATTTTTTCATGCCCCTAACACTAGATCGCTAAAACTTTTAAAACATTCGAATAGCATAAATATAAGAATCGAATACGTATCGAGCTTGCGGAAGGCTATATCCTTACTTACACTGTAAGCTACTTAAAACTGGTTAACCTATTTTCGGCCTGTTTTTGAACTTGGATACATAATTTTCTGCTTTTCCGGGCGAGATGTTAACCATTCTTTTGCTTTAAAGCCGCTAATTCTAGTTGACATGTAAAGAATGCGCAAACATCTAGACCTTTCGAATCGCAGCTATATCGGATGTACACTTAAAACAAATACGTATTCTGGAAGACCGCCTACCAGTTTGCATTTCATGCTTCCTAAAACAAAATTTCTTTTAGATACATAATTTTCAAGTTATATTTGGGTTGTTCCTCCTTTTTTAAATCTATGAAGCCTCTAGCACTGGCCATTGTGTAAAGAATGAAGAAATATTTAAAGCTTTCGAATTGTAGAAACGTCCGATATTCATTAACAACATATATTTATTAGACTTGTGAAAGGCTTCTTCACTTCCACACTTTAAATTTTATAAAGACTGGTGAACTAGATTTCGATTAGATTTTACAGTTTACTATACAACTGTGAACATTTTCGAGGAAGATGTCAACCAGTTCTTGCAGCATCAGATATAGAAATTTTTCCAATTTTCCAGTTGCAGAAAGAGTTGACGTGTATGATGTAAACTGCTACTTTATGAAATTAAAATTCTACATAGTTATTATAAGTATTTTCCCTTACGCTTAACAGGAAATTCATCTAGTATCACGTGATTTATTGAAATCGTTATATATTTCCATTCAATTAAAGTCAATACAAAGAGCGGAAGGTTCCAACAAAGATCCATAAAAATATTTCAATCTAAGCATCAATAAGCACATCTCTGTAGTAGTTTAAGACCAACAAAGAAGCAGTTAATTAAGAAGAAGATCCTCTCGCTAATAAATTAGCATTTAAACAGGGACGGAACGACTGAGGCGCCGGCTAGATAAACGCTGTTAAACAACGCAGAGATTCGACCTTACTCACCGCAAGGAGATAAATT
This sequence comes from Chrysina gloriosa, assembly GCA_038088585.1. Lineage (NCBI taxonomy): Eukaryota > Metazoa > Arthropoda > Insecta > Coleoptera > Scarabaeidae > Chrysina > Chrysina gloriosa. Next base: position 26,208,678 of record CM076089.1, read on the forward strand.
TAACACTAAATATAATCCGGTCATCGTCAAAATCTTTTATCGGCTTCTGAGCGGACCGTGAATCACTTGACCGCAAAAGAGAAAAAAAGCCAACTCAGAAGCAGAATGGACGGGGTTCGACGAGAGACAAACAAGACAGATAGAGAGCGCAATTTTCTTTCCCTCCAACGAATATCTGGACGGCGATCTTCGTAAATATGCTGGAATTTCAGTAAACAAAAACAAAAGAGACTGAAAACGTCTAGCACGAATTGTCATTATGAACCAAAATGTTTTTCTTTTTTCTTTCGACTGATAGATATTGTATCGAATTTCGGAATGTTGTTGATAAACAACAGAGGATGCTATTTTCTTTGATGTTTTGATTACCTCATCCGAAAAAAATTTATGTACAATACATACATTCATATATATATATATATATATATATATATATATATATATAAAATATTGAAGAGTAAGAATTGTTAGCACACACTTGTACACAGTAGAATCTTAATGTATATATACTGTGTCAGCAGTATTTCGCAATGTATTTAGTACTTGGACATGAAACATAAAATGGGACTTGGCCAAAAATACCGAAATTAAGACTTCGATGCAATAGGTTCCTTCCAACGTAGTACAAAACTCGTTTGGGGATCATTGGCTACATGCGCAGAGCATCTCTCAACTCTCAACAACTTTCCAATGTTAAAAGGTAATGATTCATATAAATTTGGTAGCTTGGGCTTCTCTGCTAGATATCTTTTAACATTTCTTGTCAATTTAATATGATTCATTTTACTAGACGTTGATGAGTAGAGTTTGATAAAAAGGTGGTACCGCATGGCAGTAGGGGCATGAGCAGGGATAATTTTCAACTCGTAGTCGATCTCGACAGTACCGCGAGAGAGATGGGCCGCCCAAATGGTGTAACGTTCACTTCGAATGTGAATAAATATCTCAAACATTTCCCTGGATTAGAATATAGAAGTCATTAGTTCATTGCACAGTATGCAATAGTTAATTGCTAAGTCGCGATAAGTTTGAATGTACAACACATTGTGGAAGTAAATATCACGTATTGAATTTAAGTAACAGTATTCCATATTGGCAATTTATATATGATTTGATTTTTATGTTAAGTGTATGCAACATCCTACAATATCTAATATCTAAAGAACACTTTCATCTATAATGGGCTAAGTACGTTGTCTCATGGAAGTTGCCAACATCCATGCAATTACGATACAATTTGCCACGTGTTCACGAGTTGAGAAATAAGAAAAGCGGCCTATGTGAGGATGAAAAAACTGATGCTCACAAATACAGCGTCATTTATGTCGTAGTGCGTCCTTTAAAACGTGATGGCGCACAGCTTCATTGTTGTTACCCGACAAAAGAACTCAGAAAACTGATGCAGAAACCGTTGGCAAAACAATAAAAGATTCATTAAGAAAATTTTCTATTACAGCAACCCAAGTCACAATGTTCATTGCTGACGGTACCGCAACAATACTGAAAGTTGGTAGGATGTTGAAAATATGCTTTCAGACTCTTCTTCACACAACATGCCTCATAAACGGATGTCACAACGTAGCAAAAACTATTCGAAAGAAGTATCCGATGGTGGATAAGTTAATAGCATCTACCAAAACAGTGTTAATCAAATCTCCCAAACACATTTGTGTATTCAAACAATTGTCTTCGAAATTGCCAGCACCACCTCAGCCTGTAATAACGCGATGGGCAACGTGGCTCCAGACAGTATCTTACTATCAAAAATATTTTTCACAAGTGAAAGATTGAGAAATTTTGAAAATTGATTCAAATGATTCTGCAGCAGTTCAAGATAGTTAGCATCTTTTTCTAATTCGGACGTTCAACAACAAATAGATGAAATATACATAAACTATTCTGAAGTTGCACGAGCTATTGAACAATCAGAAAACAGTCACTTATCTACACGAGACGCATTAAATTGGCATAAACAACTTTATTGATGAGATCATGTTTTGAAAGGATATTTACTTTATAAATATAATAATAATAATAATAATAATAATAATAATACAAATTATTTTTGAATTTGTGAATCGGGTTCTCAATCCACTCAGATAGTAATAAATTCAGCATCTGCATATGTCTGTGCTGGACAGCTGTTTGGATTTTGTGTACTGGAATTTCAACCATGTTATTTGACTTCAAATGCGGCTTTAACGTTAACCCTCTCCTTCTTAGCGATGGTAGTTCTGATTTGGCTCGGTCTATTTGCTTATAAATATACGTAGATGGAAGCGACATTATTCAGCTATTTATGAACATTTGCCTGCAATGCGTGAATTAATTTATTTGTTCAATTACTCTCAAAGCTTTTTCTGTAAGGCAAAAATATCAACCGCGGGTGGTGATGAAGAGCACGTGGTATGTTATTACAATTGGCTCTTTATTTACGACGCATTGTATTCTTCCAACAGCGTATAAGGCAGAAGATAGTTTATTGGAGAGATTATCAACATGAGCCCTCCAAGTTAATCTAGTGTCCATATGTACCCTAACAATTTTGCGAATCCGTGATTTTCTTCAGTTTCTATTCGCTTCAACGTAAAAGGCACGTAAACTGTTTTGCTTTCAACCATGTTAAGGATTTATTCTTGGTTTAGTCAATCTTCTGCTGAAGTTTTCTTTATTGGTACTCGTACAAATGAAGGTTGCGTCATCTGCGTGCAATACTGTGTGATCCTTGTACCATCCCATAGTTACTGTTTGATACTTCACTCACAAGATAACATCCCGAACCCGAACATTTAAAAACATTTGAAACTTTATGAACACGTAGTCCACATCCAAGAATGCTCAAAAGTAATTTCCTTATCGGCTCAATCTCGTTGAAAGAGGGTGAAACTACTCCTGAATGTTTGGTAGATTTTCGGTTTTCTCGAAATAACTCGGTAATGGCTGGAACAAATACATCACATCTACATATCAAAATAATTGTCTCATCGAGTTATATCATATATGTATATACTGGGTTCACTTGGGGCTAAATCGAAATAATACTTATTTATTCGTTTGAAAAAGAATTCTATAATTATTTAATATAGTCTTAATGGAGCGCTCGAGCAGTTTTTGATGTTATCCGTTTCCAAATCGTAGGAACGATATTTTCGAACACATACTTTGTTGATGACGCTTCCTCTATAAACTGATTGCAATGCATTTACTGCTAACTTTTTATATGAAACATTCTTACAATGAGGAGGATGTAACCTAAAATGTGACGAATGAAAATAAGTACAAATTACAAATTGAGGACAAAAATGTCGAGAAATTTGTGTTTAGTTACTGAAACGAAGGATTTCATGGAGAAATTCTGTTTACAATATTTTTACTTTTGTTTCGTTGATTGAGTCCTACGAAAAACTCACTCGACGAGCTATCAACAAGCTACTGTGAGTAACCATTCTTGCATAGAAATAAATTCCTTCTGATATAGAAATTGACTTGTTCCTAATTTATTTCAGTTACAGCAAGGGTCTTTGTGGATGCAAATATTAGTTGGTATATTGTGTACATATATCTTATAACATAATCTATAATACAACATATGTGTATGTAATATGTAGGATTCTTTCAACCGCAGAATGTTATAATCATTTCGACCAATCTTTATTGATAGAATTTGGCGATTTTGTTGATAGTGGGAGTTTCCATGTTCGCAAATACTTTTTGTTCAACAATTGGTCCTAATTTTGTGTGAATAATGTCATAACAGAAACTTCAAATGAAGGTGAACTAGGTGGAGCTATAAATTATGAACTAAAGTTACTTTTAATCAGGTTAGACCATTCATTCTTAGCCAAGGGAGATAAGAAGATTTCTCTGTACTTTCTGCTTTTAGGAATGGGAATTAGATCATAAATTTAGTCAGCTGACTGAGTGCTTTCGAAATAAATCTAGTGTATATTTTGAAAAACAAAAACTCCGTAGACCAATTACACACAGACTTACACTTATGTCTCGGCAAGTATCAATTCTAATGCACAGAAAATACCAACTAACCTGAGCCCGCAGTGTGGTAATGACAAAATCATTGCCACACGTGGGAAAGAATCTCCATACTTTAACAGCTGTGAAATGAATATTTTCAAAAGTAGGAAAATTAAAGACACGTCAGAGACACATCTCGTGTAGACTTCATTGATAAAGTTTCGTGCTATTTATTAAAAAGTTACTGCAAGAATTAACATCTTTTTCTATTGCATTTATGTAAAACGTAAAGTTAAACATATTAATTTTGGAAATAACACAAAATGAATAAGGTTACGGTAATAATATAAAAGAACAGTCCAGTGTTGTAAATAATTTATTCAAATTTGTAAAACATCCAACGCAAACCAATATGCAGACATCATGACGAAGAATCAAAGCAGTTGCAATGTTAGAAACACCATATTACAGCGCACCGTCAGACAATATGTACATAGCGATTTAACAGTGTTTAAAATCAATGGCACTAGTTGTAACTACCACCGGGCAACAAAGGATTAAACTAGTTGCTATTCTCAATAAGATACAAAAACAATTTGAGATTACAAACAATAGTAGAAGAATCATTTGTTCCTATGTGCACCCTTCTGGAGTTAGGTTCAATAAGAGACAAAGCTTTATTATTTTACGTTACGATGTTATTTTGAAAAAGATCAATGCAGCAATATATCTACCTGGTAACCTGCATTATTTGGAGATGATAACTGTCTATTTAATCAAAATATCTTAAAATTATATAACTCCAAGTCTCCTATCATCTATGGGTTTCCATTTTCTTTCGATGGGTATCGATATTGTATTCTTATTACTAAAAGCGGAATTCTTAATCTATCCAATTGCTCTTAGTATATCACTTAACCCTGCTGCACTGTTCGGGTCTATTTGACCCAAACAGAATTTTGTTTCGCTGTAATATGAATATTTAATAAAATATAATACAATACAATATAATATAATATAATATATTAAATGTAGAAGACTCTCTATAAACGACCTAATACTAAAATTAGGTTCGTTAATGGGCAGTTAACAAGTAACCGTGCAAAAGCCTACAAATTAAGCACAATTTGCATATGCCAATAATCCTGTAGGAAATGTTGACTATGTCAATCGCAAAACGCAACTGCAGACTAATTAGTTTCGTCCTCATTAGGACTCGTCAGTACAGTATATCGTTCTGCGAGTGACACAGTGAACAATTCCAGGTGATACGTCGAAATCTCGGCGAGATGGATACGGTCAAAATAATGACCCCATCTTCCGAGCAGGAGATGTATTGGCATACCAGTAACATCGCGTTCAGCGACGAATGAAAATAGTATTTTAGTATTAGGTCGTTTATAGAGAGTCTTCTACATTTAATATATTATATTATATTATATTGTATTGTATTATATTTTATTAAATTTTGGCTCTCGAAAACACGATGGCTATTTTCATTCGTCGCTGAACGCGATGTTACCGGGTATGCCAATAGATCTCCTGCTCGGAAGATGGGGTCATTATTTTGACCGTATCCATCTCGCCGAGATTTCGACGTATCACCTGGAATTGTTCACTGTGTCACTCGCAGAACGATATACTGTACTGACGAGTCCTAATGAGGACGAAACTAATTAGTCTGCAGTTGCGTTTTGCGATTGACATAGTCAACATTTCCTACAGGATTATTGGCATATGCAAATTGTGCTTACTTTGTAGGCTTTTGCACGGTTACTTGTTAACTGCCCATTAACGAACCTAATTTTAGTATTAGGTCGTTTATAGAGAGTCTTCTACATTTAATATATTATATTATATTATATTGTATTGTATTATATTTTATTAAATTTTGGCTCTCGAAAACACGATGGCTATATGAATATTTGTCAAAAAATGTTCATGGCGTTCACTGATTTTATTTGTTACTTTGTTTACGTTAATATTCCATAAACATTTTATTTTTTTAATTTTTGTTTGAAATATTTATTTATATGTTACCTTTATTACGTTCGGGTCAATATGACCCGACAGCCATCTACGTTATATACATATTTCTAGGATATGTTTTTCGCATTTATATTGTGTATTATTATATACAACACAATTGTGCATATAATAACGACCCATCACTGCGCCTAATGTGTTAGAAAGTAATAAAAATGATTTATTTGTTTCATTTTTTTGCTACTTGACTATAACGTATTACCTTCTTGCATGTTCTTGTTTACGCAGGGTTATTCAAGCTCAAACGTGTTAGCGTCTGTTTTTGGTTTCTGTAAGGGGACGTCTCGGACGTTGCACGCATGCGTGATACCTTGGTTATAAAACGTTGCACTCAATTTGCTTGTTAGTTTCACTCTCGATTTCAACATGGCAAGTCGAAGACCACTAAGTGATGCAGAACTGCAAGTTCTTGCACAAGCTTCTGATAGTGATGAATCTGTTTCTGAATTTGAAGATCATATAAGTGATGTGTCGGAAAGTGATAGTTCTGATAGCGAACAAGACCAAGAAAATCTTCAAATGCCTCAAAATGTTCAGGCAATTTTCTCGAAAGATGGTAAAATTGAATGGAATTTACTTCCACTTCAGCCACGTGGTCGTTCTAGTTCTGGCAATGTGATTCGCACTCCTGCAGGAATTACAAGATATGAATGTGCGAGGATTACAGACATAAAAAGTGCATTTGAAATTGTATTTTTTCCTGCGATCGAGAAGGAAGTGATAATGATGACAAATATTGAAGGACTACGGGTTTACGATACAAAGTGGAAAGTTTTAGATAGTACCACTTTTCAAGCCTACATTGGTCTTTTGTTACTTGCCGGCGTCTACCGATCACATGGAGAAGCTACAAGAAGTCTGTGGGACAATGATACCGGTCGCAGCATTTTTCGAGCAACCATGTCTCTTGAACAATTCAGCATGATATCCCGTGTGATTCGCTTTGATGACAAGACTACACGCCAGGAAAGAAGACGTGCTGATAAATTAGCGGCCATTAGAAACATTTGGGAAATGTGGGTAGAAAATCTTCCCATGTTATATAATCCTGGAGAAAATGTAACGGTGGATGAGCAGTTAGTTGCATTTAGAGGTCGCTGCCCTTTCAAGCAAATATACCTAGTAAACCAGCGAGGTATGGTATCCAAATTTGGACTCTCTGTGACAGTGAAACATCTTACGCATTGAAAGTACAAGTTTACAAGGGAAAGGAAGAGGGTGCTCCACCAGAAAAATCAGGGCATGCGGGTGGTTTGCGATGTCACCAGCGAACTAAGAGGACATAATGTGACGTGTGACAATTTTTTCACATCATACAACTTAGGACAGTTACTGCTGAAAAGAAAACTTACGATGGTAGGAACTGTTAGAAAAAACAAGCCGGAACTTCCTCAGCCAATAACTAACAAACAAGTACATAGCAGTTCTTTCTTTTTCACAAATGATACAACCGTCGTAAATTATGTGCCAAAAAGGGTAAGAACGTGATCCTTATGAGCACATTGCATCACGACAACAAAGTCGCTGAAAGAACTGATCAGAAACCTCATATAATACTAGACTACAATGCAACTAAAGGTGCCGTTGACACACTCGATCAATTAGTGCTAGACATTTCGGCTTACAACGCGTATGTATTATGGACTGCTGTGAATCCAAATTGGAACAACAATAAACTAACAAAAAGAAGATTATTTCTAGAAGAATTAGGAAAATCACTCATAAAATTACATATGGAGTCAAGAACGTACCTACCCAGAGGAGAAAAAGCTCGCAACATGGTGGTAAAAGCTCAACAATCGAAATATAGCCTTAACATCAAATGAACCCTCAACAGCAGCGAACATTAATGCAAAACGTGCACGATGCAAATTTTGTCCGTCAAGTAATGACAACAAAACAAATATTACTTGTGTAATATGCAATAAACATATTTGTAAGAAGCATGTAAAATTCTTTTGCCCAAATTGTGCTCCATAGTCTTTTTATAAAGTACATTTTTTATGTTTAAATGTAAATGTTTTTTATTAGAAGATGTAAATTTCTATTTTTCTATAAATAAAATATTAGTAGACTTATTCTTTGTTGCAAATAACGTTTCGGGTCATATTGACCCGAACGATACACATGTAGAGTAAATTTTAACAGTACAGCAAAGTTAATTGTTAATATATACAATTACCATTCAAAGAATCCCATCAAGAACTGGACATAATGATCCGGTTGGTGTATAAATATGTACGACGAGTAGCATTACTACGTGCAATTAAGTGATTACGTTCGAAACAGGTAAAAGCGCCCAAGCTGTACGCTAAGGGATACGTACAGGATAAAGAAGCCCATAACCAGATTGTGTTACAATAATTGTCTCTCGTTATTATTCCAATTTCTTTCTTGTGCAAAACGCTAAAATAAGATTTTGAAGTAAGTTGGGTTGGACGATTATGAGTTACGATCTTAAAAGTTGCTAAACTTTGTTATATATAAGATACTGCTACCGCCATTCTACAGATTCCATCTCATAAATATGAATTGAAAACTATTTAAAATGAGAACCTAAATAATTAAAGGAAATATCTAAATGACTTTATATAAACGATGTACTAATTGAGGTACGTTTGTTAGGCAGCTATTCGGGAAAGCCTTATATTTTCAGCCTCCTATACAAGCTGTTGTATACCGGTTTATAGAGAGCCAATATTGGCATTTTCAATTTGTGCTAACTTAGTAAGCTATTGCAGAGTTACCTTGTAGCACCTCATAAAGTAAATAATGACCTATTTCGATTCAATATTGCTACAATGTCGTCTTATCAAAGTACAGCAATCTCCAAATAAAGTCGATTATGTTTCACTACCAGACCGTGGTCAAAAAATTACATTCACTTTAGTAAACCGATCATATACGTACAAACAATATTTCCGGCCGTTTCGATACTGTCTTTGTTTTATCGCTGACTCCGTCCTTCCGCGGTAATTTCAATGCCGGAAATTCGGCAATAAATCTGGCGTGAACTCGCACACCTTACTCATTCATCTCGACTCTAAATGCATCGCTGATGTCATCTTGCGCGCGGCGAAAGAGGAATTACGGATGGGTTCTCTAACGTTTCGAAGGATTTACCTCCCAGGATACACTGACTGAATAGATATTGGGCAATTATTTACGAATTACCATCATATTGATCTTCTTCTTTGTAGGTGTTTCCAAAATAATGTCTGGGTAAGATAAGTGCGAGGTGAATGACAAATTGATTTACATTCGGATTACTATTGAGGTAATACTGAAATGCTACAAACGATTTTCTGTACAGTATGGACCTTCGGACTTAAAATATCTACTTGGTTGAACAATTGTTAGGAATACATGATTTTTATACATCAGGATAAGAATTCATGATGTAGCCAAACATGGTCAAATGATTATCTAAACGGTTTCGACTACCAATCTGAAAATGTCCATTTTGCCAAACAATTTTTATGAATAAATAATCTTTATTGAACTTTATCAAAATTCTAAGCAGTAGTCAAACGTGGTCAAACGATTTGCTACACGCGAAGGATACTTTATCATTGATTGTTGATGATTTTCGTTCTCGATAATGAAGGGTGGTCAAACAATAGCATTTTGTGACCAAACATGGTCAAAAAATGGTCAAACAAATACGTTACTTCCAAGGATTTTTTCTATTTCGCGGTGTCAACTTTACAGACCTGAACAAGGCAATATGTAATCAATAGCATCGTGCTTTTAACAATTTTCAATTAATACAACAATACTTCTTAATTCAGCGACTGTGAGTTATTGGACTATAAGAGAAACAGCACGCATCTACGCCAGACACATGTCAGCAAAATTTTTGTATATTCTTTATGTCTGTATTGTGTTTGGATTTATTGACAATTCAATCTCCACGACACTTTCTAATTTATGGCTTGAGCCAACTTTATGTCAATTTCTAACAATTACTTCCATCGACATTTATAGTTTAGGAAATTCATACGTTTATTCGTAAATCATTTCTTCTCACCAACAGCCACACCTCGCCGTTTCTGAACGCTATCCGTCGCGCAAATGATGGGAGAACTTCTCGAGTTCTTCGCTCGCTTACGACCGCAGCCGACGAAAGAAAAATTTCTGTCGGTGGCGTCGCAACTTTCATACATCGAAGAAAATCCGCGCTGACCCCGTCATTATGCGGCTATTAAATCGGAGCCAATGAACCTTTAAAAAAGGGTCTGCGAATGCGTCTGCGAGTTCAAAACACTTCAGCGGCTGATAATTGCATAACGCGTTGGTTGGCAAAACTCATGGTCGATAGCACGTTGCAAGGCGATTCCGATTCGTGTTATATGCGAACGTTCGGTTTGAAAAAAAAACAAATTGACGAGTTGCCGTTTGCTATTTATTTGCACGAAAGCTATTAACCATTCTTTTTGTTATTTGGGAAACAATTGTGGAAACATGAGAAATTGCGTGAGATATACTGATTAAACAATGTAAGCTATTAATACAATGGAAGATATGGATACCTCCAGTTAACAATGTTACATCACGAGGAGTATTTCTGTATTTGTTGGTCAAATAATTCAAACGATAATACCGAACGTTTCCGCTTGAAACTTCAAAAATTGTCATACTCAAGTGACGTAGTACTTGATAATAATACTAATTGTGGCATTATTGATTTGCTATTTTGCTCCGAGTTGAGGTTCCACTTGTATTATTTTGAAATATGATGTAATGAAAGCTTGTATGTAGAAACCTACATTCTAATCAAGAATGTATTAACTGCTAACTAACAAGGGAATATCCCGAACCCGTAAATTCAAAAAATTATGAAACTTTGGAAACATATACATAGATTCCATATAGGTATGTACAACGCATCTCTTTTTCTGCGGAAAAACACTCTGAATGGGTGAAAAAATATTTGAAAATGGAAAATTTTGCATTCTTCTGATGCGGATAACTCGCTAACGGTAAGAGATGGAGAAAAAGTTTGAAGACGAAAATTGTTTGTTTGAATGAGATAATAAATAAGATAAACAGACAAGAAAAAAGGTGTAACCATTTCTAAATATTCTTTTTGACAGATAAACATTTTTGGGATTAAGAATAGGCAATAGAGATTAGTTCATTGTATAACAGACCTGTAGTTGTAGTGTTGAATTTAATTTTAAAAACTAACAAGTTAATAACTACATTATAAATTATTTTGCATGGTGATGAAACTCCTTAATGAAATGTTTAAAACACAGGAATTTGTTACACCATGCACATCGTACTATGACTCGGCTTCCACATATGAAACAAGGAGAAGGATGCACAATACCTTGTTGTGTGAAAGCAAAAGTTACTGGATTTTCAAATTCATTCGGTCTTCGGTCAACGTATCCGCTTTTAAAATACGTCGTAATATTTTGGCGCCGAAAGTTGATTATGAATAAGAGATTGTAATTTTATAATATTATTGCGTTCATGTAACACAATATCGCAACCATACATTCGTGCGAGCTCAGACAATTTTATTAGAAATTTTCCATATATGCAAACCATATACATACATCAAGAGGTTATATCATTGATGTAGTTTTCTTTGGGATTGTTAATATATTCACATGTTTGTTGGATGGTATACTGGTTTGTAATGTAGCAGGACAGTGGCTTGGTCCAATAACAAAATGCTGTGAGTTCCCACATTTGGCCAATACACATTGGTTAACCATTGCTGAAATAGTTCCTTTGTTAACTGTCCAGATGTGGATGCTGTTAAATGTATATTCCACGGTCGAAACAAAGACTGTGATACGCGCGGACCGAAATTACCATTTTGCTCTTTTAGGACAATGAATATAGGTGAGAGTACATAGCTTTCCGGAAGCTGATATTGTTGGTAGTGTGGTATAACCATGAGTAGTTGCGGATATAGACCGCGCAACTGCCGGAACAGTTTTTGTTCCCTGCACAGCTAAAGTGTGGCCGGAATGTAGTTCTAGGTTAAACCCGCTTTGATCGGCATTGAATGTATTATCTATCCCGACCTGCTCTATATGAGCTTTTGCACCATTAACGAAAGTTGAAACAATTTCCTTCAGTTCCTCGGAGTCTGTGCCATATGATCGCGTAATAAATTTATTTATTTTTCTTGAAACTATTTTGTAAGCTCTCTTAAATTTCCAAACCCAGTTCCGTCATGCTTTAAAATTCTCTGAATCAATATCTGTGTTAGCTTGTAATGCCCATCGCTGGACGTCCAAATCATGAATAATGGCCCCTAAAGCAATGGTATTTACAAATTTATTTTATATGAACTGAGAAATTTTAAGCAACTTTTCTCATCTCGTACCACCTATGTTTATTGCTTCTTCCTACCTAGAAAAAAATAATGTAATAATACCATAGAATAATACAAGTAGGAACAAATCGTTGCTATGGCACAATATTACTTCACCATTAATCTGTACAATTGCTGCATAGATGAAACTTTGCGAAACTTTTGCTGGACGCAAGTCGTCTTTTCTTCCCACTTTTCCAATACGTACAGCTTTGGTTTCATATTCTAAAGTTGCAATTCCCCCTTCTCCTGGTGTACACTCTTCTGCTTCAGCTTTTATTACTTCTAATGCTGGGCGCGAGGTATATGCGCCCATCTACAAATTCTTGGGAATGCGATCTGTGCAGTTGCAAAAATTTTAGAGCTGTATCAGTTTCCAATGAAAGAAATGATTCTGTTTGAGCATCGAGACGGATATTTTTATTATGTCCTGCAATTAGATTTCGTTGGTATTCACAACGGGCCCATTATTACTATTGGCAACTTCGAACGTTATGATCAGTAACGAATTACATTGATAATACTTATGGCGACAATTTTCAACACTATAGGTCTGCTATATAACCAACGAATAACTACTAATGATTTGAAGTATGATGAGTTATATATACTACTTGCTTATCTCATTCAGCCTATTTTCTTTACAGAAACATGTTTACTATTTACTGGTCTAATGCAGCTTCCTTCGATAACTTTTAGATAAGGAACTATCTAATCTAATGAAAAATACAGTAAATATTTTTGCTGTCCGCTTGATAAACCTTATCCAAACAAAAAATTTTTGTGTTAAAACTTTTTCTTTATATCTTACCGTTAGCGAGTTATGCGCATCGGGAGAATGCAAATTTTCCAATTCAAAAAATTTCTTTCACCCACTCAGAGTATTTTCCCGCAGAAAAATGCGTAGTACATACCTATATGTGAACTACATGTTCCCAAAGTTTCATAATTTTTTGAATTTCAGGGTTCGGGATCTTCCCTTGTATGTCAATGAAACTGATCTGTAGGTCATCACTAATTATGAAATTATCTTCTGGACTCTTTATTCCTTTTATTTCTTTATAATCGACATTTTAAGATTTCTGGAGCTTAAGTTTTCTTCGATTCATGAACACTGCAGCAACTCTCCGAACATGCATAAATAAAAGGAAGTGTTAGTAAGTTTAATGCTTCTTTGGACGCTCCTTCTTGATGTTCAATGACAATCTTTGACGAAAATTCATTTCAACGCTATCCCATCTAGAAAAATTCGTAGTATAAAATCGTCACAATCTTTGCGATAATATATACATAGGGCAAAATTTTCAGATTTCTTCAATATTGCTTTAGACTCCATCAAATTATATAAATGTCGATAATGTACGTACCAAAGCATGAGGGGATTAAAGGTAATGACAATGTCAACAGCATCGCTAGAGAAGGATCCGCAGTTTCCTTTTCTAAACCACAACAACTTAATGGCATTATAATGTTAGACAGTGTAAATGATACAGGACGGAGAAAAAGGTGCAAAGATCTCCTACTGAAGAAACATTCTAGGACTTACGTACAAACCAATAAATTTCTCGAGCTACAGAAAGAACTAGTCATTCACCGGTCTTCTCACTGGTGAGTGGCACTTGAGATACCATCTCAAGATCAAAAGGATAGACCTCCGATGACAACTGTAGGATTTGCAACATTGCAACGAAAACTGCACAGCATATATAAGGATAGAACATATAGAAAAGCTTATAATGGAGCCTATCAAAGTGGTCAGCGTTCCTCCCCGAAAGTCTTTGCAAAATGTCTAGGAATGGATTTAACTCATACAGATTAGAAGTACATTACAAAAAATGCTACACCTGCCTTACAACCAATAATCTGGAATCGTACACGCGACATATTAGATATAGTATACACAAATACAGTTCTTTAGTCTTACGTATCTAACTATAACCGCAAACCACGGCAACATATTGAACGAAACTCCACGGTCGAAACTATCTCAATTAGCGATTCGCAACAATGCGAATCGAGCATATCGATATCGGATTATTTTACCATAGGATGGCCGAAGGGAGTTTATTCGCCGTTGGCCTTTAGTACTTTCGTAACTCCACGAACGGATGCGGTTCACCAAGTGCACTAATTACCGCGAAACTCGATGAGTTATTTGCGATATTATCCTGCATCCAATCGAGCAACTGCGAGATTATCAAATTAACGTCCCGTTATTGAGTTCCTCGGGGAAAAATTTCGTGAGCATTGTATGGATGAACATATATATATGCATGTATTAAAGTTGCTGAAACTGGATTTAACTCGGTAAATATTTGGTGTTTCTGACGGTTACAAAAGTTTCTTTTGTTAATTTTACAAATGAATTTCTCGTTACAAATTTTATGCGTCCTTGATATACATGCAACTTCGTTTTGCACACATAGATTAAGCAAATTCAGTAGATACGTTATAAATAATATTGATGTAGATATGAAAAATAAAGTGGTTATAACAATAGAGTTGTCACTCCAAATTATTATACGAAGCGGTCGGGATTGATTGAGTTAATTTTTAAATTCCCTCACCAGGTGCGTAGGTAATTAAACTCAAGGGATGACGAGTATACACGTTGAACGCAATACAAATGGTTTCATAGTAATTTTTTAAGAATAAGGATTAGTTTTTATTGAATCAAAATTAATAATTCATCAATTATTAAAAATATTGCTATTGAAAATGTAAAAGTTGTCAAAAAAAAAAAAAATAAAATTCATAAACTAAAAAAATTAAAGAAAAAGACAAGGCAATGGCACACAGAGCATGGGCACAGGAAAAGTAAGAAAAGTAACTACTCAACTAAAAATAATAGAAATAAAAGAAACGGAAACATGTATATAAACTAAGCAGATTAAGTAGATAAATTGCAAATAATATATAGTCTGGGCGCGAAGCGGTAATAGCGCACAATTACGAAATAAGTTAGGACAGCATAGTCGACTCCCCATCGCCTTATCTAGCTGTATGCTAGTAGTTCTGTGTATATGTAGGCTGTCGTAACTTATTTCGAAATAACTGTTGTTTGCCCAAACTAATTATGTATGTATATACAAAACATACAGTCGCTATATCAATAGAATCGTCAAGTATTTATATACATACGTTATAAATTGTGCATATAGATTAAAGTACATACATACTTGGTGCATATTTCAGAAGAGTTATCATAAATAACCCACGTAACCGAAACCCATACACTCCCAATCTTTCAACCATGTGATCCTTAAGGTTTCAGAGTCTACTTCGACGTTATTTAATCGCATTGCATATGATAGCCTTTACCCTCCATGCTTTAAGGGGTGTTCATAGCGAATCTCCTCGTAGCAATGATACTAGGGTTTGTTTCCTTAGAGAAGAGCACATTACGCCATGAAAATATATATGCGCAAAATATGACGTTTCATTGACTTTTGCTTGTCGGTTGCAATGGTAACGTATAAAGAACACCAAATTTGGTTCATTGCGCCGCTGACGTAATGTGCTTTTCTCTAAGGAAACAAACCCTACTTAAAGAGTCTTGACCATTGTTACGGCCAACTTGTCACAGTATTTCGATATTGTTACTTTCGGCCTCTAGCTCCAACTTCTGGCGTCTAGATGGCGCTCTGCTTTCGTAGGTTTTGATACAATTCGCGCTTGTGAGTGCATTCTGGTTGTAGCGTTCAGTTCAACAGATCGTTTTCCGTGAATATTCTGGTTTCCCTTTAAAATCTCGTTTGTCGAAGACATACACGGAAATTCGACTCTGAGAAGCTTAATATTATCGTTGTGTGCATTTGGGGGTTACGCTTCCTCAATTTTGGTGTTCGAACTAATCGGCCACGTTGAGCATTTGTTTTTCCCTCGATTGGAGGGGAGTATTTTTCTTGTTATTTACGATGCCATTATTTTCTCTTTCACGTTGTTGTAGGAAACTAGTAGAAACTAGTATACGGCTAGACATTATTTGAGAACATTGGAGAATTTTAAGAATACCTAAGGATTATCGTAGTTGGAAGGACTTCAGTCTGTTGTGTTCGGCTGGTTTCTCGAAATTTTTACACCGCGTGCGAGAAAACCCGCCATCTTTGACAGCTTCCGTCCAGATATCGATTACCGCGCTGTACGAAAATTGACAATCGGAAATACGTTGCGCTAAGTCCCGCCTTTATTTTATTTTTGTCTCGTTGACTTTTGGGAAAAATTCCATAGAATTATTTAGTTAGTTTAGATTTAGTAAGTCCAGGACTTGTTTTCGAGTAAAAAGGGGTTTTCTTACTTTTGATAATTTCGTATGATATTTATTGCACGTAACATTCAATTCTTTTGTCACTTGCACATGTTTTTCTAATTACGTTTTGCTAAAGCTGTAAGGTGGCTGTGGGGCCGCTGGAACTCCACCGAGTGTTATAAGTCTTACTTAAAGAGCTAGCTTATTTAAATTTTTATGAGACTCGTTACACCCCAAGTGGCAAATAAAGTGCAGTTCAACGTCATTCTCTCACCTAAATTTATTTTTGTCTTTTATGTTATTTTGAAATACAGTTTTCGAGTCATTTTGCTGGTCCCTTCACGACCGAATAAAAGAATCACCTCGATTCGCTTACTATAGAAGCTGGAAGGTCTCTCCGACTCCAGGACCTTAGATGCGTTCCATGGGGGAGTGACGCCTTATTACTAATAAATTCTCGAAATTGAACGCACGTTTCCATTGAGCTGATACGACCTCTATCACCTACTAAGTGGGTCATTCGAATGGTAACGATTAATTTCCATATCGGCCACGTTTCCGACTTTTTCTCGTAGTATTATCATTTTTTACCAGAAGTTTTAGAAGCCAGTAACACAATGTCGTGCCTGTAGTCTTTAGATTTTAACAGCAACCTTTACAATAATCGCTGTCTCCAACCTACATCCACTTTCCACTGTAAACTCAAATATTCAGCAAAGTGCTTTCCAAATGTATGGTGCGGGATATTTGTCAAAATGTTGAATGGAAACTCTCAATACTGGAGTACATTCCATCGACTAGAAAGGTGAGTACAATCTTCTAACATGATGCTGCTTTAACTCACTATAGTCAACAGGTGACAAAATACTTAAATCAAACTTTTGAGGAAAGGTGGAATGGCCATGGTGGTTAATTGATCAGATAGAAAGGGTATGTTAGGAAAGCGAGTCTATCAAGTAAAAGTGAGTACATGGTGCATTAGTCGCAATATCTTCACTAGAATAGTGAAGCGCGTTGGGATTGACGGTGCGATATGTCAAGCATTCCTTGAAAATTAAATCATTTTCGTTTGCCCTTGAATCGCCCGATACATCTTTGATTTATGATTGGTTCTCAATCTTATCTTTAGTATTTCCTAAAAGCTTGAGTATGAACTGTTTTACGCATAACCTACAGATAAGTTATTATCCAATGAATTTTTGTGGGAGAGGGAGGGGGAGGGGGAGGTCCGATGTTCTCTACGATGTTATTTCAAAAACAGTCATATTTAACGTCATACGTCGCTAGTAAATGTAAAATTTCAATAACCTGTTGATAGATGAAGGAAAGATCAGAGCTTCTGCTCGTCGTTGTGAATGTCTTTGGAACCGGGATTGAGTTCTACATGGTTATGTTAGCTAAAAAAACAATCCCACTAACGAGCATAACATAGTTGGCGGAATGTGTGGTTGGAATAGATCAGATCGCAATTTTTATCTAAAAGTCAGTTAGATTGAAAGCTAACTTCTTAAATATTTGGGAAACACAAAATGTCACTGACTGTTTTGTAGCAAGTTACACGAGATGATTATTTTATCTTTACTGCAAAATGAAAGCATGTCCATTTCGAATGTTTCCTTTAAATAGTGCGGGTGCATTATCCTTTTAATTTAATCCTCCGAGTCAACCGGTCAACCTCTTAAAAACCGGCGAGCGGTTAATTGAAAAGCGCAATACGACTTTCGGATTAATTTGTAGGAACGCGATAACAACACATATACAACACTCTTTGTATGACCGCAATTCACGCCAAGATGAATACATCGCTGTATAAAGCGTGGTGCACGGACTCTCTTGCCATGTTAGATAACAGCTGTTGCATCCGTACCGGCGACATTTGCACGAAACGCGTTTTGTTAGCAGTTCTTCTGCCAGTAAAATGAGCAAAATGATTAGATGCATTAGTAGTCGGTTCACTTACTTTGCTAGATAATGTCAGGCGAGAATTGGACGCGCAAAGTTTAACTGTTTTCTCTTCCAATTATATAATATTGTTAAATGTATGTATGTATGTATGGTGGAATGTGGAGATAAGTACATCTCCTAAATGATGACCGCATTGCACTCTACATTAATGTATAACTTTGGAGTTTGCAGAAGAATGCTCCTTGAAAACTTTTACCATATACTTTCCTTAAATGACTAAATTGTGAAAATTGTGTTAGCTTAATAGCTTGAAATTGTGTTTGGAGTTTCCATTTCTTGTGACTTGCAATAAATTAGAACCTTGGAAAATACTAAACTAACTAGAAATAGTTACTACATTTGCGATGTTACTGTAGAGAGTCGCAACTAAGGTCACTTACCTTATTTTCAATTTCACTCTTCTTTGCCATAGCATGCATAATAGCCTCCGAAATCTTGATATCCAAATTCCGAATTACAAATCCCGCGTTAGCACCTTGTTCGTTATTCGTTTGTTTCATCGAGGTCACTAAACGTTCGATACCCTCCACGTAACCGTTCCACGAAGCGTCCAATTCCGCAACGTACCTACTCAAACAACCCCGCAACACGTTCAAGCAATAACCCGAACAAGGCTTCACGTTCTCGTTCAGTCCCAAACATTTCGGACAATAAGTCATTTTCATCAAAGCGTCCAAACATTCGTTGTTGCTTTTACCATTATTCTCGATCATCAAAGTACTCGTTTCATTGAGAACTTCGATACCGGTCTCCAACGATTGGAAAAGCAGCCTCGTTGAATCTAAGCTCTTGGCTAGGCTTTGAGCAACGTTCTGCGGTGTTTCTCCGAACGGTTGGAGTTCGTTGTACGATTTTAAGAGACACTCTTTATATTCTGGGGTGAAATCGGCAGTGAGAGAGTCCATCGCGTGTCTATATGCAACTGGAAATAAAGATTCGAAGAAATTACCGACGGATGCTTTGATATCGATTGGTGTTCGAAAGAATCCGTCGGTATCTGTAATTTGGAAATAATTTTTATATCGGTGTAAAGGTTAGTAATCGGCTGCTTGGTGGCTATCGACATTGTCCGGTAAACTTGAGCGGCTAACGTTTGGCTTTTATTTTCGGATTGTAACGCGAGCTCCGTTATGTAATCTGCAACAAAGAAATAGTGGTTAGAAAGGAATATATTACAAATTGTCGCAATTTGAATCGATTGTAATGTGAAGATGTAGTAACTTGGCGTTTCTTTTTTTACATGTATAAAGTTGTGATAATACTTTTAAATCTACTAAATATTCTTTACCACTTTTAGGTTAATCAAACAAACATTTGGAAATCAACAACTATATGTTTAGAACGTTATTTATGTATATATTAATCTAGAAAATTGCAACTTTTTGTGTGTTCAGATCATCTCGGTAAAAATGAATGTAAATGAAACTTCATTTTTTTTTGTAAAAAATTTAAAAAATTAGGTTTGTAGGAGTAATTTCGATGAAAGTGGAAGTTAGGGGTGTTTATATAGCATCACGCCTATTGAGAGGAATGTTTAATATCTAAACTTTTAGAAGTTGTGATAATCTAGAAAGGTGTACTTTCCTATGCCATTTGTTCGCCGATTTAGCACGAGTGAGAGTTTGTAAATGAAATTTGAACCATTTTGTGCTGACCAATCACTCAATATAAGAATTAGCGGTGAAGAAGGTTTGTTTAAAAAGGGCTTTTCGAAATCTATAATCGAAGAAGAGAACAATCGGAGGGTGGTATATCTCAATCTACTGCAACAGGTCAAAACTGACAAATACTTGGAGAACATGCTTACAGATGTTACGAAGGAGGTTGGGGATAGCAAACAGGTACTTACCTCAATATCTCGAAGAATAAGAAGAATGGGCACATAAAAGTAAAATCTATGCTCCTGTGCCACCTTGAGAGCATGAAGATTTTCTATGAATAGATACCTGAAGAAATGTTAGTCAGTTTTGTTGTCGCACGATCTCGGAAACGGTAAAAGTAGGTCTGCCACTGTGTAGATTTTTCTGTATTTAATTTCTTAAACTTACAACTTCAGTACGCTTTTCGAAGACGGAGTGCATAATTGTGAAACTTGAAACGGACGAATTGAAGATTTCCGTGAGCAATTTCTAGTACTCTTATGGAAAATCGGACAACATCTCATTACTTTTTTATAAGTGCCATTTAGAGAAAATAAAGCTTTCATTCAAGAGACTTCATACAATAAACTATTCCGATTCGATTAACTGGCGATAGCTTTTATTATTCGCCGAAAACGAATTTTTAAAGGGGATTAGCATCCATTGTACTGTATTTTTCGCCCCGCATCTGTTATTGATTAGCTTGTACGCCGACAACGCCGACCATTTATTATTCATGAGAGTAATTGCCAGACGTCTGTCACAGCAGCAATTACCCTCCAGATCGCTTTTTAAGGGCATATATCCAACGCCACCAGGACTATCTACAATTAACCATCAAAGGCCCCTCCGATTCAAAATCAGAAATACGAACGAAAAATCGATCTCGCCCGCATCGCCTGACAACAACAAACATTCCCCTCGCATCGCATACTCACTCCTACGTATTCGTATTCATACCCGAAGTAAACACAACGCTCCGACCGGCTAAACGCATTAAACGAGATATATGCAAGTGTCATTAGATACTGGGAGAATCGAATAGCGGACATTTATATGTAAGGCGAACTTGCAGCCACAAATGTAGCTTGCCGTACACCGTAAATCGTCCTCTTCTCTCCACCATCCTCGTCGTTGTTCTCGGTCATGAGAACATCTGGAATTGTGTGTGCGTATCTCTCTGTGTCTGCACGTCGTGTTTGTCCTTGCTGCAGCACCGCGAACGTACGTTTGCATTAATTAATGTCTTCATCGGGTTTCCTCTATCAGACTTTACGCCGACCGGATCGATCGATCTTCGCCGTTCGAGCTGATCATAATTTATTAGGTAGCTAGCGCCGGAGTACGAGCGTCGCCACTTGTAAAGAGAAAAGTGAGGAGTTTGCAAGAGTAAAGCGTTCAACTGCGATATGTAAGGTCAAGGTGAATAGATGGAAAAATCCTCAATGTAATCATAAACACAGAATTATACACACAGAAATTGTTCACGTTTTTATATGATTTCCACTGAAGAACTTCCTTTCTTCCTACATCCTTTACCTAAGTTATCCTGCAAGGAAATGGAAACACAAAGTTGCTAGTCATCTCATATCATTCTCGAAGCTTCCAATCCTAAGAGCTAAAGAAATAGAAATTGTCTTAAAAACAGGCGTTAAATTCCAATTTCTTTCTCACAAGATGGGATAATTTTAGCTATAGAAAGCTTTCCTTAAGATTCTGCAAGTACAGTAGGTCCAAGACTTGCATCTTGGATGCTGTTTTTATTCACATGCACATCACATCGTTTGCTTATACTTGATTTATTCTTTTGGACATCTTTTAATATGTTCTAGTTATCTGTTACTGGATGCCTGCAATCTGTAATTAAGTTGCGTGCACCATCTCTATAACATTAATTCCAGTTAGATCATTTTTGGTGTTTTTAACCAATTGGTGTTGTATCTTTTTCGTCTTGGTTTACTCATCAAATCTTCTGGTGGCTGTCTGTAGGCACGCTCCAGCCAACTCAACCCATCTCGGTTTCTTTTGAAGATAGTTAAGTGACCGCAAACGTTCATTAGTTTTCGATTTGCTCATTACTCTCGGTAATCGTCAGCTCTCCGCTTTACATAAATCCTCTATAAAACTTTTCCCTTTCAATTATCTCTGACGTATCTGTTTTTCGTTTCATTACTAAAGTTCGTTACCATACATTACCTGTTCTAGTTCCCTGAAAACTTTATGTTGTCGAAAATATCTTGCAGTATCATAACGTATGGAATGTGTGGTTTTATATTAATTAGTACCTAATATCAATTTGTTTCACGAAACGGCATCACCACTTTACAATAAGCTTCTCTTTATGCATGCTGGTTTCCAACATCTTATTTGTGTTGTGTTTAATCATTTTCTCCAAGTTGGAAAACCTAAGATTTCTTTGGATTTCTTTGGTATATCACAGGGGAAGCTAAAACCTTTTTTAATTTTCTTTTAGTACGTTTGCTTATTTCTAGTTTGACTGCCGCAACAATCAAGTGGTGTCTAGTGTGAATAACAAAATTAGTTAATATCTCCCTCGTAGAGCGATATACATATGTATTGATGTCAGTGAATAAGCAAGACGTGAGAACGCACTTATCCAACGGTGGATCAAATGCAGCTTAATATGAAAATTTTTTCTGGTAAAGAGAAATCAATAACCAGGGTGTTGAAGAAGCTTAAAACTATCTTCTAAGTATTACTCCAACGTATGGAACTAGTGACAAAGTAATAACTGGATGCTTATAACAAAGTACACTAACATTTCATAGAAAGAACACACTATTAATATGAAATGAAATCGTACTAAATAAGAAAGAATAGCTAGTGAATGCTTTTAGCCAAAGCATTTCTTTGTATTAATGCGAGATGCGGACACTATTCATCAGAGAAATAAGGAATAAACGGGGAAACACTGGAGAGAATGCAGGAGAAACTAACTTTATTCAGAAATAGTCTTCTACAAAGATAAAAAAATATACTGATATCTTTGTACTCTCATATCAAACCATTTTGTTTTTTATTGTTTATCCCAATATCCAAAATTATGCTTGGGGTACATTTCACTCTCAAAATGGTAATAATCTTTGGTAGGGAAGATTATGTTCTAAATTTAATAATAATACAATACCAATTCATAGTTTCAATAAATTACCTCTTCGTATTCGCAATCTCTCTTCATATGATAGCGCTAGTAGACGTCAAACTGAAAGGTGGATATAATATATATTTATCCAAATCGCTGACCTCCACGGGAAAAAATATTGTCCTGCAGAGATATAAAAGGAGACCAAAGCTTATTCGTTTGTATGCAGCATTTAATTACAGATCTACCAAAACGAAGAGATAACAGCTAAGCTAGGAAGTAGGAGTGTGATTTTATTTGCATCCCTTAACATACTGGTTTCTTCGTGAAAGAGGGAAAGCATTTTCCTAAACATAAATTGATGATTTTGTAGAAATCTAACACTCTCCTCCCCGTCCGATTGACAGCGTAAGCGAAGCTGCTTAAGATGATTTTAGCCGCGATTTATGGAGATTGTCCTGTATTTGACCTCGGGTTACGCATCACTTACAGCGATTTCACTACCAACAACACGGATTATTGGAAAACTCATCGATCTGCACGCTAGGGACAAAGAAAAATTTAATAGTGTAACTGTGATACTGATTGTATCAAGTACTAGCTTAGGGGAATTAGAAATCGTAGCCCTTTCCGAAAAAAAAAAATAAACTTTTTCGTTGCTTTAAAGTTCCTGTTATCCCATTTCTCACGTATTTTGTTACGTTTCTTGATAATTCTAGATTATACCTATTATTTCAGCATCGTCGCGAACATCTTTGCGTCTCGACTTGCTATGTTACAAAAGTGCAATCCTAACAACAAAGTTTTAATACTGTAAGCACGCAGATTGGATATTATTATACCCTTTTGACGATGAAAATGTTCAAAACTAACATAATATACTTGCAACCTGAGCAATTTGTATCTTTTCTTGTGATGCCTAGTTTAAATCCAGAAAATGGTGTGACGATAAAAACTTTACAACTTTGAAACTTAATATCACAGAAAATTTCGAAATGACAACTTCTGCAAGCGTTTTGAGACTGTTTCTTGAGATATTTTCTTCAATTTCGGTAAATTATGTGACTCTCTTAATGATGAATTTCTCGACGTATTTGCATCATTCCTTGGGATGTAAAATTTACGTCCAGAACATGGTGTGGCTACCTTTTGATAAGACTTCAAGCGCACAAAATGACAACTTCTTGAAACGTTGTAAGGCATTTGCAAAGTTTCTAAAACGTTTCCTTCGGGATTAAAATGTTGCTATCTTCTTGATAGTGGAAAGAAGTTTGTATCATATTTTGAGATGCCTACATCATAGCCAAATAATCTTGATGATAAGTTGTTCCAAAACTTTGATAACAAGTTCTCGGTAACCTCGAAATAACGCGTTCTGAAAATCTATTAGGGCTTTTATATATTTTTTCAGATGTCCAAATCGAAACAATTTAAAATTTTTACATACTACCTCCTCGAAATCTCGCATTTTGCAATTTGCATCCATCTTGAAACCTCTTTAGAACAATTTTACAACATTTTTGGAGGAGAGATTTTACAAATTTCCTTTTGTGGTAATCGCATCTATTCACAAGATGTCTGCGTCAAAATCAGAAAATTGTGTGTTTATGGTGGCCTTGACAAAGAAAGGAAGTAATTAGGAGGACCTTGAAAATGAGAAACAATAATGATTGGAAACAGATTTTGGGAAGTTCATATTTAGAGGAAATTCTATAGTTTTTGGGGGATTGTAAACAGAAGAGGTCAATAGTTTGAAGAACTTGCGTATTTATGGAAAGCCATGAAATATTTTGGAATAAATATTAACCTGTATTGACATTTTGTTTAAAATTTTGAAAATTATAGCACACTTCATCATCTGTATAGCTACATTTACATTGGCAACTGTGATTTTATTCCAGGATATGTTAGCTAAGCACCGAATTAAAACAACATCTTAAAACTATATTTAATAAAGAATAGATAGTTATATCATATTCTCTGAGCGTTAGCATAGGTTTTGTTCTTTGAAGTTCTAGGTATGACGATAGGATTTAAAGCAGTCTTGGGTGTTTGTGGTGAATCCCTCAAAACCAAAAAGATTTGGTTTTAGATTTATAATAATTTATTGTCCAACAGATGCAAATCTTTCTTAATCTTGAAAAACAAAACTTAAATATACCAGCCGTGTTATTGAAAGTACATATATCTATCGTGCAGTAGAACAAATACATACATCGATACAAAATATGTATAAAAGTAAATAACTAAAAACTAAATATTCTTGAATCTACAAATTAAATTAATCAAATTAAATTAGCGTGATCCAAACTGATCAAATATGAAATGAAATCAAATAGAACCAAACTTATTCAAGTCGAACGCAATGAAACCGAAACAAACTAAATTAAATTGTACCCAACAAAACTAAATCGAATCAAAACATATCCAATCAAAGCAAAGAAAAAAACAGCCCAATCCAACCAAATACACTAAATTATATTCAAACGAGCTATTCGAAATTAAACTGGATTACATTAAATAAAAATGCATACAAAAAAGGACGATAGGAGCCGTTTGAACAGTATATGGCATTATCACTGGAAAGAAATAAAAAATTCTCCAAAGAAACTAGGTCATGAACTATATCGAGAATACTAAAGCAGAATTAAGGAGGATGGCTACAATCGATACCTGACGAAATCAGAAAATAATTTCGGATTACGCTGTGAATAGAGAAAAAGTTGGACCATCCTGTTTTATAACTTTTTATTCTTTCAATTATTTCGCGACCTTTTGTATGAACGACTATACAAACAGAAACTTTCTCTGCGAAAGTAACAATAGCATTCAAATGGTTGATGACCCACTAATTGGCGAAAAAAAACATCATACAATTCGCACGTTGCATCCTTCCAGATGTCAATGTACTCGCGAAAACAATGGCGACTGCAAGGATTTATGAAGAGTGCAGTTAACGTGCTTTGTTTATGCTAAAAATATACATGTTTATAGCACTTTAATTTTGAAATATTTTACGAACGACTACACTAAATTATTCGTCAAATTTAAATTATTATTGCGGAAATAATCCTAGCGTTGACCGGAAATGAACGCTTTTTGATCCGTTTTGATCTTGAGTGTACTTCGTCCCATCATCTCGTCTTGGCGCGGCTAAAAACACATTAATTGATGTTTTACGTCCGTTTTTATCACGTCGAGCGCTGCACCTACACGACATCAACGTGTCAGTTTACGCGGCAACGAAATCAAATTGAAGCTCCATTTTCTCTTTAATAAAGATAATTGAAGGCTTCGCATGTGTATGAGCCCATATTTAGAAAACAGCGGCCATTGTGTTTTAACGACGGTCTGAGTGAATTCGAATGATTGATCTGATGCATAAGGAAGACATGAAGAGGTTCACGACTCCAAAACGACGTTCCTACACCAAGACGAAAGGCGGGTCTCTCGTGGGTGGAGGAAATGAGTTTCGAGTAAGTTAAGTACCATACGTAGACGGTGGTTTGGGTGTTTTTCTCTTACGAATAGGTTAATTCTAATAGTTGCGATTGCACATCAGATTAATATTTAATTAGTTTCCATATGTAAAAATTGGGGACGAGGTTAATAACTGCCAATTAATTAGCAAGTGGACAATGACCTCGTACTTATTCAATTTTGATATACATCCGCTTTTTCAGAGATGTGAATTGAAAACTTACTAAGGCAATATTAAAATAGGATTACTTCCCGCGGAGATAACTTTTAACTTGCAGTAAGTCATAATTTACACAAGCTCTATGCAGCAGCGGCATGATGTGTTTTATTTCGCAAGGACTAGGAGAAAGACACTAATGTTAATGACTCACTATGTTTTCTAAGTTAGAGAAACAGGATTCAGTTGGTGTTGAGAAATAAGATGTCGAAAGGATCTACAATTCTTTGAGAATCAGGAGAAAGGAAGTGCTAGTATAACTAATAGAGGGTAACAATTTCAATGATTCCACACCCTTCGTCCAATGTTTGTTAGGAAACAACATTAAGACAGTCAGGCTTGCATTTCTTCCGCCAAAAAGAATTACACAAACTAAATGGCTAAAGCGATATAATAAATGTTGCATGTCGAGTCGTGCGTCTAATTGGACCAAATTTGTATGTAAATTTTTGTTACAGTTTTTAAATCGACTCTCCCATCGCAATTTGGAGCGCACACCTCGAACCCGCTTTAATTTACTGGTAAAATCTCTGTCCATGCCGCCGTAGTAATTGGACCCTGAATATTTCAGTGCGAACACGCGAAATTTATTTCCCACGATATCAACGATTTCATTTAAAAATGTGTTGTAAATTTTGCGTTGGGCGAGAAACGTTCGCGTGTGTCGTTGTGTTGCCAATTACCGTCCTGGACGAATCTTTCCCGTCCGGTCTTTTACGTTCGTTCGACTCTTCTTTTAGAGAAAATTCAGTGTTAGCAGCCGACCAAGAACCGTTGCTCTTTTGCCACGCGGCTGAGCGTTCACTTTTCGGTCTGATGGCCTCGTTCAGCGAATAATGCCGCGAAATGTGCGTAACGCCAAGCATCTGAAATGAGTTTGAAGTGTGTTGGAATATGTCAATTTTCATAACTGAGAATATTGCAAAGAGAGCGTTTTGATTAAAATTTAAATGGGGACTGTGATTCTAATATGAATGTTTTGGAAGTCGCAAATTAGGAATTTAGTTCATTGAGGAAGTCAATCAAGTTGCGAAGACTGGTCCTGTAATAGATGCATATATATATATATATATATATATATATATATATATATCTATAATTGTAAATAAAATTCATTTTCTTAGCCGTAATATATAATATTATAGTTTAATTATATATTTTTGGAATTATGGCTATCATTTAACAACACTCTGTATAAACTCAAACGCGTCTACGAATGGTGAAAGTAGTTTACTAATTATACATTTAGAACCGCGATTACAGCTACTGTAGGAGTCTGTGGCAACTTGGTTGTCCACTGTTGTAGAACTAAATAGCTGCAGAAATGTGCGTTTAAGTATTATTTGTTAAATAATAGCCGCAACTCCAGGAATATAAAATTAAACTATAATATTATATAGTGCGGATAACAAAATGAATTTTATTTACAATTATACGACACCATGGATGAAAATAAAAACAATAGATAAAGTGAAGCAGCAAGGATAAGACGGTTCGGACGACTCAATGGTTAAAAGAGAACTATATGGAAATCCTCTAGAAGGAGAAAGAGGCGAAGACTTAGAACGAGATGGCAAGGCAACGTCGACGAAGACCTGAGAAGGCTGGGCGTAACAGAGTGGATGAGCAAAACTAAAAACAGAAGGAATGGAACAAAATGGTACAGAAAGTTAATAGACAGAGCCACCAGTAAAGGCAGTTTGAAAAGAGAAATTGAGTAACTCACCACGAAATGGGTTTGTAGAACTCTTGAGTGTGTATGTATATACTGTTGTATATTCCTGACGGAATTGTATCCACTCTCATGAGTTTTAGAAACTCATTTAAATGGTGAGTTATGTGATATATTATATCAGGCATGGGCAACCTTTTTTATAGAAGTTTTATGCTGTGAGTAATCTTGAAAAATATACATTTTTGTAGTATCATTATGATTCATTATGAATTAAGTTTAGACGGGCCGTGCTAATATGCAACGAAAGAATTCAGTAGCGGGTCGGACAAACCTTACTCGAGGGCCGCATGTGGCCCGCGGGCCGGAGGTTGCCCATACCTGTATTATATCATGCTATACATTCCTACAAGTGTTGGAACCACTTCTTCATTTCGTTCATGATAAGACGTTCGTCTTTGCTGTTGATCCAATTGACGCCCTCCCCTCCCTCCAACTTACGTATCTAACGAAGAACGTTGACCTTTCAATATATCTTTCAACTTTCAACAGAAATCTGAGGACTGACTGCACAAAGGCTGGTCAGTGTGTTCATCGATTAGTTGCTGTAATGTGGCATTGTGCCAGTACAGCAAAAATTTGTTTCTTGCGGCCTTACTCTACGCATACGTTTTAGTTATTGTAGGGTTTTGCAGTATCTTGTTAGATAAATCGCTATACCTCGTTCCTCGGTATTCAGAATAGCATCAACCTCTATTTCATCAAATCAAAGATCAAGCTCGCCAACGACATGGTCAGGGTGTTTCAATTTAGATCTACACGAATGCATTTTACCGAAATTAAGTGTGGGACCTGTTTAATGGAGATATTTGGTAAACAGGTCGAGATGTGTTTGAAAGTTTTTACTTGATGTCTGAGAATCTATGAGGAACGAGATTGTTACTGGTACTCTGTCTGTTCGTCGTTAAGTCCCCTTAATAGTAGACGGAGGAGTACTATCGATTTTCCTTTTCAAAATTACTAATAATTTAAAGCTAAGAACGCTAAGAGTATAGCAAATAAGAATAAGGGACTGTCGCCAAAATAATATATAAAATAAATATAATTCCCTTTACCACACCATTCGGAAAAAATGCAGATACATATTTCGGCAACTATGTTGCTATCCTCAGTGGAAAACTGGGGCAATTCAGTATCATCAGCGATATCAGGCTAATGCAAAAGACGAACGCTACACAACGAGCACTGTATATCTCTAAAGCACTGCACAATGTACATTATACACTGAACGCGCGAAATACCAAAACACTGTTAACACTGACTGTGATAAGTGTGGTAAGGGTAATTTTATGTATTTTATATACTAAGAGTGTAGCTTTCTAGTAATCTTCGGTGACCCTCTACATGCATATTCGTGTTGGCGCAAATCAATAAGATTATTCTGACACTGCATGCAAGCCTAATTAAATTTACTTCACAAAATGAACGTCGTTAACCCTATTTAAAGTACAATATACACACACGTACTTGGATATCTTAAATACAAAAGAAATCACTTTATAGTTAACGTCATAGTATTTCTATCCTTCCACTTAGAAGACGAAGAAAATCGGTAATTACTACAAGTTAATACGTGTTTTTATCGATCTCAATGAAGCTGAATCCCGGTGAATAATTGGATGGGTCAATAACTAGACCAGGTAAATTATGACAAATGTATCCATTATCTAACGCATACTCTATGTTTTACGGCCGTTCAAAGTTTACACAGAAAAGTTCCTACTTACAATTGGTTAGATAAAAACGAAGATGTGGTCTTCTTTATTTTTACATCCGTTTATTTTTATAAAGTTCTAATCTACCGACGTAAATAGTCCCAAAGCTATTAAATAGTGGTTATATTGCGTATTAGGCACCGCCATTCTGGAGATAATATTTATGGGGTTGCGATAAGATGCACTAATTCGGGAGAAATATCGAATGCGAGATCAAATCTCAGCTTTCATGGGAGCATATCAAAAATAGTAGAAGCACTGGTGTTAAGAATTAAGTCTGTAAGAACCGAATACAATTTACGACCTGTGTCACCCTGACCTTTAAAGCCGATAAGCACCCGTTTATATAAAATAAGCATCAATAATAGCGCTACAGAAGCACAGCAACCTACTAGATCTCAATCAGTAAAGAATAATTTTGCTACTAAATAAATTTCTTCAACTTTTATTTATGAGGGGCCATCATAGCCGAGAATAAATCAAGTTAGAAGGTGCCACATACACAGTACTCACCGTCTCCCTACGACGTTGTTCTAAATCTCCCAAAGTGGATATTACATCACGAAAAGTCCTAACAAGACGTGTGTTTCTTTGTATACAACATTTGTGCGTGTCTCTAGAAACAATTTCCAAATAACATCCATCACTCCTAAACGCGGGAGAGAGTGTCATCTTTTGTCGAATTAATCGTGGACTCGTTTACATAATTGCGTTACGCAATCCATCAAGGGAAAGGCACGAAGGTGCGAATGAAAACGGCGTTAAATCCGTGTACCTACAAATTTGTGCACGTGATAGTCGTTCATCGTATTATTTCTAATGAGATTAATTGTCTCAGGACACGATATCTGTACACTTAGCTTGGGTTGGGCAAATTTATTAATAGAAAGTAAGCAAGAAAGTTATGTTAGTATGATTTACGAATGCGACAAACAAGCTTGGGGTTGACGTGTTAAAAGTTGCCAAGATGTGTTAAAAGGTGTAGAGGACATTTCACGTCCAGATAGACTATTTGTCTATTTCCGCTTGTGAAAATATATCTATTGAGTCTGTACACCTATTTGCATTAATATGTCGACATTTTTTTCTCATATTCATGCGATATCGATCTGAAATTGCTGTGTTTGCCTTCTGTGCAATAACGATCTGAAGAAGTGTGTACATGGAAAGAGTTTATAAGCCTATGAGTTTCCAGTTTGTTAGATTTGACTGACAAAAAGTATCCTATTGAACTTCTTCAAAGGAAGAAACTATTTTACTCTGAATGTTATAAATTGCAATTTTCATCTAATTACAGTGGAACTTTGATTTTCGGTGTCCCCATTAACCGTGTTTTTCCGTAATACCTGCGTCTTACGTATTACGCTTGTCCATTCAAAGCATCTAATTCGGATTCAATTATCCAGCTATTTATTTTTCTTATGCTGGGTGAAGTTATCTTCAAGAGCAGTATCTTCTCTAGCAGTCACGCCCAGAAAAGCGACAAAATCGTCTACATTTGACATTTTAGATGATGCTGTGTACCACATGGGATCCGGTAGTAAGATACTCATGGTGAAAAATTAAATGCAGATAGAAATGCGTGACGAACTGACTCCCGGACAAGTCTATTACTGCAACATCGGTTTGAAGATAGTGTGCGATACTTTATGCCAAAAAGGGAAAAACTATTGAAGTTATCTTCAAGAGCACTATCTTTTCTAGCAGTGACGTCTAGAAAAACGACAAAATCGTCTACATTTGATATTTTAGGTGATGCTGTAAACCACATGGCATCCGGTAGTTAGAGACTCATGGTGAAAAATTAAATGCAGATAAAAATGCGTCACGAACTGACTCCCGAACAAGTCCATAACGCAGACGAAACGGAACTTTTCTGGAAATCGTTGCCTTCTAAGACATTTGTAATGCATACAGAAAAATCCGCGCTAGGCGACAAATCCAGTAAAGAAAGAGTAGCACTAATGTCTTGTGCAAACGCCAGTGGTAACCATAAATTAAGACTGTTGTACATGGGAAGATCAAAAAATTCAAGATCAAGTAAAGAAAGTGCAATGTGAAGCTTTCCTGTTTGTTACTATAATCAGAATAAAGCGTGGATGAACCAACAAATTTTTCGACAGTCGTTTTTTGATGAATGTGTGCCTTCTGTGAAATCCCACCTAGAATCTAAAAATCTACAACAAAAAGCAATGCTGCTACTGGATAATGCGCTCTCATATCCGCTTCAAAATTCATTGCAAACCGCTGATGACCAAAATGGCCTTAAAATGACATTTCAGGAAATCAATGTTCGGCTCCTTCCTGGAAAAAGATGGCAGCCTGAAAGTATTTTGGAAGAAGTGCACGATTAAAGATGCCATTTATGCTGCAGCGGAAATTTGGGCTGCCGTTCATACCATCACTTTACAAAAATTATGGTCAAATATATGGCCTGAATTAAAAACAAGTTTAGACCTTCGTGAAACGGAGGAAAATGTGGTATTAATAAGGGAAACTTTTAAAAGAGGTGCAAAACATTGTTGAATTTGAAAATGTTATCCTGGAAAATCTGCATGAATAGTTGAACTCAAAATGGATCAGGTTACCAAACTCTAGACGGCACCACAATACTGTCAATGTCTGCACATACTAAAGACGATTTGGATATAGAATCTGGCACCCAAGAGATTCCGGAAGACGAGAAAACATTTGTTCAAGATGCATTGGCAGCAGCAAATGCGTTGTGAAATTATCTGGATCAACAAAATGATGTTAACAACGATGTACTGAACTTGACAAAAATTCGTACGTGTGTTCCAAAATGCACAATACTAAGAAGGAAACACTAATTATATACTTCTTTAATTGAATTTTTAATGAATACCTAAAAATCAATAATGTATGTATACCTTGTCGAACCTGTTTGTACATTCATATAAAAATATACAACCCATTGTATGTACGTGTATATTTCCCTCTTTCTGCATTTTCCGTACTTCCCAATTATTCGGCAAGGTTGAACCAGTCATTATCCCGGATAATCGAGGTTTCACTGTACCAGAATTCAGAATACAGATCGAACAAAACGTAGGTCTATAAAATGATCTTGATATTTGTATCCAAATTCCACCAGTGCGGTGCGCAATTTTTTACAATATTTCGATTAATCCAACTGTGACGGCAAAATTACGCCATTCCTCAACCTCTCTTGTTAGTTTCCTTCACTTCGTCCGTTCATTATTTATACGATCCGGCAGCTCATCAAGCTCTCGGTTCTTCTGCTGGACCGACGAACGAAAAACACTCGCAAACTGGTTTCGTACGCTCGGAAAAAGCGGTGATTTATACGGCGCACATTCTCCCGCCCGTAGCGTCGTGAAAAATATTCCCCGCACGAAAGAAGCAAATATTTATAGCTTACCTTCCGTACTTTTGAATTGTTACTTTCGCACACACACATAATAGGTACGTATACGTACGGAATGTATGGATGTGGTGCAGCGGTGCTGATGTGAATGGATAATAAATGGCCGTGGTCGCAATGGATCGCTTCACGTTGCATAATAATATGTCACCGAGCAAAGCGGTCGAAAGGGCGGCGTCTCCATTGTACGAATGCGAAATGTATGGAGATTTTCGGTACAGTCACGGTTAATTAGGGAGAGGTGTCGTTCCTTTGTGTAGCAAAAGTTCTCGTTTTTTTCGATTAAAGCACCCAAGATATCGTAGGAAAATGGTCTGGTATTAAAGATACTCAGACGCTGGAGTATTTATTCTACATGCACTATGGAACACTTATGTATTTTTTACCTAGCATATCATTAACTTTAGGAAACAGGTACAGCTGATGATAGGTACAATGTAGTTTTAGATTTAAACTTTGATTTTTCTGAACATTGATTTTGTTGATATAATTCTATTAAGCTTCGTCGTTCTTCATAGCATTGGTTAAAGGTCCACGACATTTTATACCCGTTGTTATTGTCAGATAACATGACTTTTGTAATATGATTTTGAGGACCTCTTGACTGGAGAATATTTTCAACTTTAATTTTCAAGGGCTTATATCTACTGCATATTATTTTTCCTCCACCATCAGCAGTGTGGTGAATTTTTATGTTCCTAGAAAGATGTTGAAAACTCTGATTGCAGTATTCTGTGGAAACTTCTCCACAGCTACATAAAAGAACAATATCGAAAGAATAACACCATATTAGTGTCTGTTGTAATTAAATTGCTCATGGTGGTTTGATCACTATTAGGCATAGTAGTAGTTGTTATAGTACCTTAAATTCTTTTATTTTTGTATAGATTCTTGGTCTTTCAATAGAAGTGTAGATTTCCGTGCAGCCGACAAAAACTAGATGTGCACTGTTTTAGGCTATGACATCATATCCGTCGTTGCTAGAGAAACACACTTGTAATCGACCATGATAAGCTATATTGGTTGCTTTAGTTCGCTGTTGCTTAAAGAGTGCAATAAAGTAGAAATTTTGTGAAAGTGTAGAGCGAAACAACGAAGTAAATGTTGCACAGGACCAACCAGGCTCTTGTCTGAGATAGAGTATGAGGTAGTGTCTTATCTTTGTAAATGCTTTCTTTCAACTGCTAAAACTCCGTCATACCTTTTCTCTCTCCCTTTCATTTTACATCAATTACCTTTGATCGGAAAAATTCACACAGAGCTTCATAATACCATACACAGTTTCGGTTTCTATCTTGAGCCACAAAAGTTTTCCAAGGGAATCTTAGTCCGTCTTGGTAACAATTTGCAAAATTTAAAAACACTCTACCTAAATCTAAGTCCAAAGTTATTTCGAGAACAGTTCTTTCAAGTATCCAACCCTCAAAGATCACTGACACCTTTTTAGTGTTCTAAGACTCTGATTCTGCTTACCATTGTTGGTTGGGA
Source organism: Chrysina gloriosa (assembly GCA_038088585.1). Classification (NCBI taxonomy): domain Eukaryota; kingdom Metazoa; phylum Arthropoda; class Insecta; order Coleoptera; family Scarabaeidae; genus Chrysina; species Chrysina gloriosa. The sequence goes on from CM076089.1 coordinate 26,244,028, forward strand.
CTTTTTTTAAATCTGTTGTGTGGTGCCGTCTGTCCCCCTTTAAATTTGCCAATAATTTGGCTTTGTATCCATCCCTATATGTCCAGCAGAAATCTCAAAGGAATCATAGGGCGCCTTATAAAATATATCGAGTAGACACTCTACGTGACTGTAAATCTCAAGAGATTTTATCAAAACTACATTTCACTAGTTTTGGTTCTTATTATGCTGTATTCAACTTTTAAAAATGTCATGAGTTTCTATAATGGCTAGTTTACCTTTGTCTTCCTTAGTAATTTGGCTTTAGCTTTAACTTTCTTTGATACAACAGAAATTTTCAAAGAAATCAGCTACCTCATTGGCGAGTATTTTCACAATTAAGAGAGTAGATTCTAGTTATTATTCAAAATCTGACGTGATCTCATGAGCAGCTCGTTAAACCAGTTGCTACTTCATTAATTCTAACTCCTCAATTCCATCTTATCCAATCCACAAAAAATGATTTTGAAAGTTTTTATTTTACTCTATTATCGATGTCACTTCCTTTTGTTGGAATTAGTCGGAAAACATTCTCGCTCAAATTCTTTTTCTTTTGAAACAGCCAACATTTTGGAAGCAATCAGCCACCTTCACGGGAACTATTTCCAAAATCCAACACGTCCATTCATGAAGAATGAATAGATCGTTGGACAAATTATTTTAGAATTCTAACTTTTCTTCACTTATAAAAATAATCTGAGTTATTCTTTTCTTCTAGAATCAGTGTATTTAACCTCATATTTCTCCTTTTGAATTGGTCGATAAGTGTTTTAGCTTTTATCTTTTTCTTTCTTTGGAGCAGCATAGCTTTTTGAAGGAATCAAGCATCTTATCGGTTCTCCGTTTCAGGATTCAGTAAGCTCCCTGGGTAACTAAAACCATTTCATGAGTAACTCGGGCCGTTTGTTACAGCCAATTGTTACAGCGTCCTGTATTGTTACTTGCGGCCTCTCTCGTTCTAATTTTTGCAGTACATGGTGCCCCGCTTTCGTAGGTTTTCATAAAATTCGCGCTGGTGAGTGCATTCTACTTATAACGTTAAGTTGAACAGGTCGTTTCTATGAATAAGTTATTCCATTTTCGCTTTAAAGTCTCGTTTGTCGAGGATGTACACGGAAATTCGACTCTGAGAAGTTAATATTATCGTTGTGTGATTTGAGAGTTCCGCTTCACTAATTTTGCTGTTCGAACTAATCGTCCACGTTGAGCATTTGTCTTTCCCTCGATTGGAGGTGCGTTTTCCTTTTGTTGATCACGATGCCGTTATTTTTCTTTTTCACATTGTTGTAAGGTGCTAGTAGAGTGCTAGTATAGGGAGCTAGTAGAGTACGAGTTGAGCTAAGAATATTAAAGAACATCTAAGAATTAACGTAGAAGTTGGAAGGACTTCAGGTTGCTGTACCTTAATTGACTTTAACTTAACTGATACACCTCAAGTGACAAATAAAGTGCTGTTAAACGTCATTCTCTCGCCTTGATTCATTTTTTTTAAATTTCTTTGATGTTATCGTTAAAGTAAAGAGCTTTCAAATAATTTTGCTGGTTGCTTTATAACAGGATAAAAATTCAAAACGTAGACGGTTCGGATAACCTCGTTGCACTTACTAAAGAAGCTAGAGGGTCTTAGGTCTTTAGATGTGATCCAGTTCTATAATTGGAGAGTGGCGCCTTGTTACTAAATTCTCGAACCTACGCCATTTCCATTGGGCTAGCACGGCCGGGATGTCAATGTTTATCGCCAACAAGGTGGACTATTCGAACTGTAAGATCGAACTTCCGTAGAAATTTCAAAAATAAGTTTTTCTTGCACAATTCTGAAGAATAACATAATCTTTAGTATGCTGAATTCTTGGTTTATTCCACGATTAACTTGGTCTGTTGAGATTTATCGTCTTCTCTTATATCTCAGGTTACTATCCCTGTCTCTCTCTCTCTCTATCTTCGAGTTTGTTGTAGTACAACTAAACATCCTTTCTGCTTTTGGTCATCAACTGTCACTAGTCTGTGATGACATTCGCTCTGATTCAGCGTTCGGCTTGCCAATTTTTGACAACTGTATGCATCCTAAATTGAAACATTGTTTAATCACATCAATCAAAACAGTTTTCTAGATGCAACTGACATGAGTTAATTTATAGAATAAGCAATTTTTAAAATGGACAAAGAAAGTACTTTTCCTGCTGCAAAACGTCCAAAATTTGATCATGTCAACTTGCAATAGATCTAAATCTGATCTCTGCTTTGCTTCTCTTTCAATTTGATTCTTTTACTACCCACCCTAAAAAGAAAAGTGCTCAATTCCCTTAAAATTTTAAATTTCCAAGATCCACTTTCTACCTCAAGATTATTTTATTCCACTTCCACGTCGAAAGTAGAGCAATATTGCGGCACGCATCCATATACGGAGACCCATTATAGCGCCGCGTCTTTATTTCTTTCTTTCTGTCTCCTTAATCATGACAACGATATAGATATAAATCCCGCTTTCACAAAAGAAGAAATAATCCAGCAGCCGCTCGCTTCCTCTGATCTTGCAGACGCGATTTACATAAAAATATCTGTAGGCGTAACACAATTAGAGAAGAAGTAAGTCGTCGTCACCGTTCCTGCCGTCGTTCTCTGTCCTGCTTCCATTTACGAATCTTGCACGCCACGATTAAGCTCTTAATTGCGTCAGATGTAGTATTATCAGAATGATATTAAAATATGAAACGATGCGTCCTGTCGTAGTATCGTAAATATTATAGTGTTATTTACCTTTCTTTGATATATCGGTTGGAGAGGGATCGCTCGAAATAATAATGTTATTTCTTAAGAGAACTGTCGATATTTTTGACACTAATGAGTTATATTTTATCATGGACGCATTCTAGGAATGTTTATGTCTGAAGAATTGGTTGCACTTGTAGTATAAGGCGTAGATAGATTACGATGGCATTCCTTTAAAATTAAAGAAAGATAATTAAATAGGAGCTGTTTGGATAAAAATAGTGAGTTAAACTTGATGGAGTTATCAACAACATTGATACCGTCCTTTCTATAACTTATGCATCAATCTAAAACAAAACGCAAACAAAATAAAACAAAATTTGTCAACAAAAATGCCTAGTGTTACGTTAATGCCGTAATTATTTTAATATTAAAGTTTCATGGGGAAGATGTTTAGTACCCCTCTTATACCTTCAAGTAGGATGTTACTTACACGTAGAAACATAAATACTCGGGCGACATCTTCAAGTGGAATATTAAGATACCCGCATCCTTGCAGGGAGATCATTCCACTTGAAATCATTTCAGTCATTATGAAGTCATATATCACTTTAAATAACGTCCAATATTTAGACTTTAGACAAAGAAATGTAAACGTAAAGATCGGGTCATATGTTTAGCAGGTTCAAGAGTATTGAAGGGCTTCAATTGTTTCCATACCAGCCAGCGATAATTAAATATCGTATCTAGTCTGGGCGGTAACAGCATACAATACGAAATAAGTTACGACAGCATCGCCGACTCCCCACTCTAGATACTACGCTGTATGCGAGTAGTTCTATGTATACGTAGCCTGTTGTAACTTATTTTGCTGTTTGTCCAGACTAATCGTATCTCGTCTCGATTTACAACTGGTTAAACGTTAAGTTGTAAGTAGAATAAGCAATCTCTATTTTCTCTTTTACATTTATTAATTTACTTTTACCTCATATAATCTGACGTATTGCTGGTGAAAAGTGTCGATTTCACAATTTATGCCTCTAATTAAAAAAGTGGAACAGAAACTGTTCAGACAAATAAATGTAAACACTAATAAAATTAGGTCAACACGTTCAGGTCAGGTAGATGTTTGGATACATCGCGTTTACTTATTTATACAGCGGTCTCAAAACAAAGTTCATTTGACAATCTTTTGTTTGATTCAACTTCTTTTTTTTACACTCATTAAATTAGTTTTACCTCATACAATCTATCATACAATTTGACGCATTACTTATGAAGTAGACATATATAAATAAAGTGTATTCAAACATACCTTTGATATCATTTTACGAAACATGTTTCCCTTAAAATTTAAATTTCTGAATATTTCTCTTTTGTTTTGCAATTTTCACCTTATACGACAAAGTATCTAACTTAATTTGTTTGTGAAAGAATCTTGACCCCAAAACAAATTTGCTATAAATTATCACGACTAGAAGGGTGTCATTCAGTTCTAAAATTTTCAATGGGAGAAGATAGCTAAATGTTAAGGCTTTTGGTAGAAGGTGAATCGAATTTAAGTTGGAGAGGAACTATTACCATTTTTCGCTTATTTAGCAAAAATTGGTTTTTGAATTTGAGATTGTAAGGCAAGAGTTGAATTTACAGAGCTATCGATAGAAATGATACAAGTTTCTGGTTTTCTTTTTGGTAAAAAAGCTTCAAAATTTCAAAATTTTAAAAAATTAGTGTGGGACGAAGCCTCTACATTTGTTTTTTTAGGGAGAGGTAGTTTATATCCGAAATATGGAGTTTTTGTGAATACTTCATTATTTTGAAATGTATGAAAAATTGTAAATAACATTCAAATTGGAGCTGAATTTTTGGTTTCATTTTTAAGTAGTTGTATTAGGTCCTTCCAATTTATAGTTACATCCTCCACCTAACAGCATCTTTGATATAATTTGTCACGATTCAAGAGACGATGCAATGTTTTTTTATTTAACCTGAAACATAGGGCTCTCGTGTGGAAAATAGTGAATTCACTGTGGAACTAATAGCAATTAGATGCAAAATATAAAACTAAATATGAGATAGGGACATTTGATTTTCGGGCATTTAGTAGAAGCGCTTAATGTTGGAAGGAAATATTTCAAGTTTTGTGTTTCGGAAGAAGGACTTTATTAGATTTTGACATTTTCTCAGAAAGTGTCTCTTCTTTTCGGGAGAGATAAGAGAGCGATTGAGTTAGGTATCATTGTTGAGGCTGATTTTCTATTTTATTTGGGATTTTATTGAGAGGCCTTCATTCATCGAGATGATGAATCTCCATTTTGCATTAGGAGGTGGCGGTCCGGTTTTGAGTTGAGAAGTGGACACATAATTTACAGATTTTTAATACGACTTCCCGTTTAGGGTTCTAGACTCAAAAATATTGATTCGATTTTGCGGTTTCTTGCAGAACGAAGTGTCGGCTTTCTATTTATGGAGGTATTTATTCGATCATGAAACTTTGGATGTGTGCTATTTTTTGGGGAAGTGATTTTTCAAGATTTTTGATGGTATTAATTTCGTTTATTTTATTTTTGCTAAATGAAGGTAGTACGAAACAGGTAAATCGTTATCTTTGACTTGTACAACATGCACATGCACAGATAGATTTGAAATGTATACGGATCCCTTGCAATGTAGTTTAAAGGTTATAAGAAACTTGTTCTTCCCCCTTGCTTTTGTCGTTAGCCCTTATCTGCAATGGCATATAAGTGCTCTAGAGACCTTCGTTAGATCTCCACAGTCAATAGTTTTAGCAAAGACTATACGTCTTTGTCATTACTATGCTCGACTTGACAGATCACCATTTTCAAACGAGGGAATACATTCAGTTTTTTATTTAATAAATAATCTGGCTTATAAGTCTGATGACTCCAGAGAAAGTCGAAAACTTGGTTGAAAATCATTAGACTGGAGAACAAGAAGACCTATGAATTTGCAAATTCTGATTGTTGTTATACATATTCGTTGGTTAGAATAATTGAGAGTGGAACGTAGTTTGTTAATCATCTGGTTTGTTATCGGAGTGGGTGATCATTATATGAACTGCAAATAGGACGGCATTCCTGTGGACTATTAGATATACTTCCCCTAAATGTCATTAATCGCTTTTGTATCGAAACTGTTATGTTATTAACGTTTGTAGACTTACAGAACGGACAAGGCCCAAAATCAATCTTATCAACAGACAAGTTGGCAGATTGTAGAAACAAACCCATATTAACGAAGGTGCTCATAAATTTGGCTTACTTCACTACTAAAACCGACACATTAGATTGATCCAACAAATATATCTCTATGGAAAGTACACGCCATATAATTTTTCGATTGACTTTCAGGTCTAAATCCTCAGTGAACGATGTAATTTGTGTCTTTACCATCATTCACTTCGTATTTTAAAGTTCTAATATTTTCCAGTCTTATAATTTATAACGATACCACGGATTTGGAAGCAAAACAATCGGTTATGGATTGCAAATCTTTCCGCGAATGTTGATTGAAATAAAAAACAGTCACGTCATTAATTTTTGTAAACTTACAGAACGGATAGAGCCTAAAATCAGTTTCGTCAATAGACAAATTTGGAGATTGTAGAAACAAACCCATACTAATGAAGGTGTTCATAAATTTAGCTTGCCTCACTACCAAAATAGATACATTAGGTTGATCCAGAAAATATATCTCCATGGAAAGTACACGGCACATAATTTTTCGATTGACTTTCAAGTCTAAATCTTCATTTAACGATGTAGTTTGTGTATTTACCATAATTCACTTTATATTTCAAGCTTTTGATATTTTCCAATCTTATATTTTTTAATGATACCATGGATTTGGAAGCAAAACGTTCGGTTATAAGTTGCGAAACTTTCCGCGTGTATTCACTGCGCAAATGATGATTGAAATAAATGGTACTTACTTTGTAAGCTACATACCTTAATTGCAAGAAGCATTACGGCTTCAACGACGGATGTTCCGATATAACACAGTAACCGAGAGAAATTAATTGAGATCTCGCTACGAGATAGGTATCATAAGCATTGCCTTCGGTAATCGGTTTACAATTTAATTAATAGTTGCTGCGAGCGATTGGAATTCTTCGGAAATAATTAAGTAGAGATTAAATCCATACGTCTAACGTTACCAGTGCGGAGTACCACCGTTACTTGTCGTCGTATTAGGTTAATATTTTCTATTTTCCGACGATGCGACGAAATTGAAACGCTTTGAAAACGATACGTTTGAGCGGTATGAGCTAAAGAGTAAGTGCTGTGGTGTGTACGTGGCGGATTATTATGTTCTTGGTTACTCGCAAGTTTGTTGTTGTGTGTTTTACACACAAAGAGATTTATGCTTGTATCCGTATAGAAGTACTTCTAGCGGGAATGTGACCTATTTGGTATTTAGACTCGCAATTAAACGCTGTTTAATTGCTTTTGATAGAAAATATCGAACGTGTCGGTGATAATGTAGGCTAGAGTATCAGATTTCGAATTATGTTTGCAAGTACCAACAACGATAATAATAACTTATTTTATATAATCGTTTATTTTTACATAGAATGAATTTATTACTGTTTTTTTACACTACTTATCTATTACATCGTGAAGTAAATTAAACTCGCACAGTTCTAAATTTGGAAATAAATATCGTGGTATATACATTTTATCAAAGCCGCAGCAATTAAATAACAAGTTTTTAAATTACACACGTACTTATCTCAAGCAGTATAATAGTATTAAAGATATAATCTTTCACGATAAGTCCCTCCGAACTCGATGTAGCGTTTTCAACCACGTCCCCAACTTTAAAAGCACCCTTCGAACTCCTCTGAAGTCATCTCCTTCGAAACAGGTGCCTTTGATCTGACTTTTTCATTTTCGTGAAGAAGAAGGAGTCCCACGGGGCAAGATCAGGGCTGTATTGGGAGTGGAGGAAGGGTAGTAATGCTTTTCGCAGGCAAAAACACTCAATGTGATGGCGCGTTGTCGTGATGCAGCAAGTATCCCTTTTTAACTAATTCCGGGCAAACACTGGACAACCTCGCTCTCGTTTCAAAACTTCAAGATAGAACACAGAATTAACTGACCAGCAAGTACAAATTCCTAATAAATCACACCTCGTGTTGGTGAGCCTTCTCTCACATGGTTATTAATATATTCTTGGTGATTTCTGAAACGGTTCACCCATTCGTAGACACATGCTTTTGATAAATATTGTTCGCAGCAGACAGCTTGCAATTTTCAGCGAAAAATTTTGACCTTTTCTTCGCCCAACTTCATGAGAAATCTGATGTTGCCTCCTTGTTTTCTTTTTCTGATGCCACTCATTTTTTCGACCGAGGCTATTCAACGCCACAATCTTAAAAGTTAATACATTGGAAACTAGTAGCAGTACTAATTGGATTGAAATTTGCAACATACATAAATGCAGTAAAACAGTTGACAGCGGATCAGTGTTGGCATATCAAGCGGAAACACAAAGGTCTCGTTATTTAATTACTGTACCTCGTATGTACGATCTCTTATACAATGTGTACACAATCTTTTTTGCTATTTCATTTTTGGCAATTTATTTCAGATCACACCATCAGGTATTCTTCTTAACATTTAGGGAACAATCTGCAAGTACATAGATATGTATATTCAAATTTATCCAACACACAGAAATGTTTTTGATTAATGTTTAGTAACAACCATCGCAAGTTATATGTTAAAACAAACGCACATAAAAATATACAATAATAACTACACTAACTTAATCACATAGAAAAGTTACTGGTTAGAATGGGAATCAGATTCAGACCCCTTGCATTAATTTAGTTTCAGCGCGTGTAACATCACCAGATTCATTAACCTTCATAAGGTCTTCGGGTCAATTTTGACCCATTTTAGGAGAAAAATTGTTTTTTTCGGAAAATTAGTGTTTCTTATCTTTGACTTTTATCTAATTTCAAGTCTCAACAGCTACATTAACTTTTTGGAAAAATATATTTGCAAAAAGAGCATATATTAATTTTTTACGCTTAAGGTTTTTGTTATGCCGAACAGCGCAATTTGCGACATAATTTGGGCCTTAGTAACAGGTAATTTAAATATATGTATATATTGAGCGTTGGTACCACTAAATGTATCTTTCTCTTTTCCTCTTATCATACTTGCCAAACGTAGAAAACGGTAATTTTTTAAATATACCAATAATGAAGGTAAAAGTGTTTTTGATAATGATTGGACCGACGTCAATAACACCAAAATGTTCGCATTTATTGGTACACTATTGTTAGCTGGAGTGTATAGGGCAAATAATGACAGTACGGAGAGTTTGTGGGATTCTGAGAAAGGTAGACCAATTTTCAGAACAATCATACCAATGAAAAGATTCAAAACCCTTTCAAGAGTAAGATTTGACAATAAGGTATCTCGCAGTGAGCGACGAATCCAAGACAAGTTTGCACCGATATGTGAATTGTGGAATAAATGGGTCGATGAGCAGCTGGTTACATTCAGAGGAAGATGTCCATTCCGGCAATAGATTCTGTCAAAACCAGTTAAATATGGTATAAAATTTTGGGTGCTTCTGCTACTAGTTATACCTGGAATATACAACCGTATACAGGATTTAGCAGTTGGTATGAAAAGTCATAATGTGGCTTCAGATAATTCTTTTACATCATATCAATTGGGACAAAAATTACTACAAAAATAAATAGCTTTAGTAGGAACTATACGTAAAAATAAAACTGAACTACCACCAGAGATATTGGCAACTAAAGGCAGACCTGTATTTTCATAATTTTTTGTTTTACCTAGGGAACTACCCTACTTTCATATACTCCTAAAAAAATAAGTCTGTGAATCTTCTCAGCACCTTGCATCACAACCCAGAAGTTAATAATCGCGAAGACAAAAAACCGCAGATAATACTAGATTACAATAAATGTAAAGGAGGAGTAGATACGCTGGATAAAGTTGTGTCATGTTATACTTGCAAAAGGATCGATGGCCTCAAGTGGTATTGAGTAACATGTTAGATATATCAACTTACAATGCTTTTATACTATTTACATCAGCCAACCATGGATGGAACGAAAACTGTTTTGTCAAACGCCGACACTTCGTAGAAAATTTAGGTTTGCAGCTTCCCACACCTCATACATATAAAGAACCGAAAAACGTTCACAAGAGCACAATTTTCACGAGAAATAGCACAAAAATACGTGATGTAGCAGACCAGGATCAGTACCCGTCAACTTCAGCCAAATCTAAAGAAATAATATGTGAACCAGTCAAAAATGCAATTAAAAGAAGTCGTTGCCAATTATGCCCCAAAACGGATAATAAAACACCATTAGTATGTATAAATTGCAAAAAATTGTGTGCAAACAGCACTCTAAAACAATTAGTTTATGTAACCAGTGTAATCATTGTCAATAATATTTATATAAGATTAAATTTTTATATATAATATACATACTTATATTACTGGAATTAACTTTATAAAAACAATGTACTCGTTTATCTACAACAAATGTATACTAAAAATACAGCTAACAGCTGCCGAGTATAGTTAGAAATAATATTTGAAGTCTAATAACATCTTAAGTAAAGTAAATTGTTGTCTATGTATACAATTTTCTACTTGGGTCAAATTTGACCCGAAGATCGTTAACGTCAGTGACTTTGAAGACCTTATGAAGGTTAACATAGACTTGATTACTTGATTACATTTTTACCCTTTTGAACACTATAATATGATGAACGTACTGATGTATAATGATCTATATCTATTGCTAGTTTTCGCTTTAGTTTGCTGACAATTGACAAACAGGTCTTAGGCTTTCTCCACCGTATAAGTTTGTTATTTGTCAAAAGCGTTACTTAATTTCTTCAAAGTTGTGACCTCTTTGGTTGACGAATTTATCTCCAGCACAAGATTAACTACGTCTCTTTTATCAGATGAACGTACAGCTATTTCGCAACATCTACAAGTTCGCTCTCAGTCCTCGATTCTAACAAATTCTACGTACTTCTTCTGTTTGCTTTAGAACTTGCTTCGTTAAAATTCTTCACAGGTCTACTAAGTGCAGTAATTAATGATAACATTGATGCCAGTGGTTGATCATCTGTAAACTGTATAGCAAATGGTAGGTCATCACTAGAGACCCATTATACAAACTTTTTGAGGAAATCTTCCATCTTTCTTTGACTCTTCTCCCAACGATAACTAATTTTAGAGGAAAACTGGTTGATAGCAATTTTTATTTTCGTCACACTAGCATCTGTAAGCATTTGTTGGGGTGTAGCTGAATGTTATGTGTTTAAAAATCTCTTCACTTCTACTTTTCTTATCATGAAGTCACACTAAAATTCTAAATACCTGCGATTGTGTGAGTTACCTCTGAAAATTGAATATTTTTCTATAAGTTGGCAAAAATATGTTGAGAAAGCTTAATATCATGAATAACTACATTAAGTTTCCTACAAAAAAACCTGTAGAACATGATCGACAGCAATAACTAAATGTCAACAAAGGTAAGTAGAAATCACTTAAGACACTGCACAAATACACAATGATTTAAAGTGGTAAACATTTATTAAAATAAAAAATTCACATGAAGTAACTATTATAAAATAATTTACACATACCTTTAGTAAATTAATCTTCATTGATGTACAAATCATGATGATTGATTGAGTGTAAAAATCATAATGCTTAAATTCTATAAGGAACAGAGTTTCTTAACTTCAGATTTGTTTACCATAACTTTGGGAATGGAGTGAACAACTATTGTTCTCTAATTACCCTCGATTAATAGTTTTGTCTACCTCACTTATATGGGGCGGCCTCGTGTACATCGGATTCTATTCCAAACATCGACAAAATCCAACAACTTCATTTACATCATGAAATTAAGCGTGCCTTTATGATACGTGTTATGTGGGTAATACGACCAAAATCAATCTGACCCATTTGAAAAATTCGTTCATTTGTGGATCTAAACTGCTCTAAAAGAAGTTCCGGTTGAACTAAGAATCTAATTAAATTCTAAAGTGTAAGGAACTATTTAAAGAAACTTTATTATCTCTGCAGGGTTGTCATTGGGGAAACAGTAAATGATAACGACAATTAGCATTTATACCATCAGAAAAATGATAAAGAATTTGCTTAATAAATCTAAAATAAGGCTATAAACGGCTTTCCGTTGTGAACGCGCAAAATTGTAAGATTCAATTCAATCTTTCAGGTTACATAGACGCTGTAGGAGGACGTTACTGTTAGTAGTTTTCGGGAAACACTCAACATCGATCTAGACACCCACCCACCCACCCACCTTCAGACGAACGGAGGTCAAAAATATCGAACCAAGTTCCCGTAAATGGCCATTCGTTTAACGTCTGTGAAAACGCCTCTTCACTACCCGTCTATTCATAAACTCTTTGAATCTCGAGAGATCGAACTTCGTTGCCGTTTCGTCTCCTTCGGGAGAGCAATCTTTTGTTTATTTTTGTAGCTTCTGTAAATCTTCTTATCACCTTCCTTCGCCGTTTCTTTGCTACTGGTTGATCTATTGACAAATATAAAATAATAAAATATTTATTGTCTGCTACGAGTTTCTCATCCTCATCCTTTTCGTAATGATATTATCTAATTTTAACTCGATTCATTAAGTCGTCGCAAGGATTTCGTCGTGACGATGCAAGTGTCAATATTGCTAAAATTCAAGTTCGGAGTTATTTTCAAATTGTTGCTACGACTTCTCGACCAGAATATGTATAATTCGTTCCATAATATTGAGGAAAAAAACCGGAGTCAACAACCGACTGTTGTGAATTGGTAATCAGTTAGAAGTGATCGTAGATGGAACTTAGAAATCAGTGGAATATTTTCTACCAATGTCAAAGTTCTAGATCACACAAGTTATTGAAAAATTAAAACTATAAAAATAAAAGTACTGAATGCAAGTGACATTCATTACTAAGAGGATTCCCATATCAACCTTATAGATCTAAAATTTCATAACGAAGTGGTATTTTTCTGTCCTTCACCGGCACCTCCACCAGAAATGTATGTCCATTATTTTATAAACTACTTTATTATTTTAAAAGCCCTAATTGTTTGCTTTTATTGAAAGCTTTATTTTATTACTCTGACTGCTGCTACAATCTACTCATATAGCTTTCTTCTACGTATTATATCTCTAATACGATGTGCTAGTGGTCGCAATTGATTACAACAGCTTATGTGGCGGCGGTGCTTTCAGTGAGAATGCGAGATATATCACTGCCGAACAGGAGGTTTATTAGCTTTTGATTGCTGTCAGGCTTCACGTTGTTGACGAAATGAGATTGAAATAAAATGCAATTTCCTAAATTATAGGAAGAAACAAACGTTCGTTGAACTGAATAAAATTTTGATGCTCATGTATCCCCGGATTCCACTGAGGATAACAACCCAGTTGCCGAAATACGTATCTGGATTTATTTCCGAAAGATGTGGTAAGGTTGACTTGATTTATTTTATATATTATTTTAACCGCAGCCTCCCTATCCTTAAAATCGCAATAAGCTACTTTTTACAAAAATCAACAAACACGACTTCTTATTTTAAATGCGCTTCTTTGACAACGATTATAATTTTGTATCTAATGCAGGAGCGGCGCAGGAGGAGACGGTGCAAAAATTTTCCATTTTATTTTAAATCTGCCAAGTTTCATATCAATCGGGAAAATACCTTCCCCTGTAAGTGAAACCTTCCATTGTGTTTTCTAGCCTTTTTAAGTACTGTGTTATGAAAAATTTAGAAGCATTGGATACCTTTTTTCCTTCCTGTGTTTTTCCAATAATGTCAATTTTGTAGCTGAAATGAGTTCTTCGGGGCATATAAATCGGTATAGTAGATACTTGAGAACTTGATTAATTCGACTGTAGAAAATTGGGTCTAACCATTGGCTTCAATTTGTGAGACCTCTTAAAAGAGGAACGCAGTGCCTAATGCTTTTTCTTTGTATGCATAGATGTTTCTGTTTTTTTAAGTCAAGAATCATATCTTTGTTGCTGTGGAAATTGCTAGTTGCAGCAGTGAAATGAGACATGGTATTCCAAAGGAAATGGTTACTATTTAAATGTTTAACTACTAAACTTCTCAGGATTCCAAAATTTGATTGTTTTATTTGATTCCAATCTTTTTCTAAATATTTAGCAAGAATGATTATTAACAATAAAAGTTCGCATAAATTGCAACATGACAATTCAGTCCATTTCAGGATTTCGCAAACTTTTTACGCTCACAGAAACATGCATAATTTTCATTCGCCTTACTAACATGCGAATAAAAGAATGTAACCATATAACATATTCCACGTTCCTTTCTGCCGTAACATACCGCGGCGTGGAGAAATTCCTACAATTTTACATCATACGAGCACTCATGCACATACATACGTAGCTGTACATGGAATATATTCATAACTTAAGATATTAATTCCTTGATTTAAATAGCGAGATAATTAGAGGTGTAGAAGGCTACATTGTGAGTCCATTTCTATTAGGTATATCGCAGTCGTGAAGCAATCAAACTGCTGAGAAACGTAATCGTCTATTGATGAATACAAACACTCTACTAGTTTCGTAAACGGTCGAACGGCACATACATACTATTTTAATACCTTTACGTAACGGTTGAATAATTTACTGCTCGGGTCGTCCTATTTGTTATTCACAAAGTTGAGCGCCTGCTGCCAGTACCTAAACATTAATTTGGAAGTCGACTTAGGAGTAATAATGTATTAATAATACTCTGTGAAGGGGCATCGTTTAATAGAACTTCGACATACGATCGGTTGGTTGGAGTTGGAGATGCGCTTTATTAGTTTCGATGGTATACATAACTATTGCTACAAATGCAGAGAGCTCAATGTACACAGGTAAGCAGCTTCGGATAGTGTAAAGGTCAATGCGACATTTGTGAATATAAATTCCGTTGAAACAGACCCCGCAGCATTCCCTCTAATATCCATGTAGTTGTTGGGAAATATAGGAATTCTTTTTATAATAATGAGGTGAGTCTTTCACTGGTAGAAGCAGGATTTTTTTTTGGAAACAAATATGCACTGTTGAGTTGAAAAAACTATTCAATAACGACGTCTTCAAAAAGATGTAAATTTGAAGTTTGTAAATGATATCTTCAGACAGACGGGTTTTTAAAAGAAGAAGAACAAAAAATGATTTGTGTTGGTTTATTCTCAATTGTGGTGTAATAATAACGTTAATTTTACAATAATGAACGCCAATGAAATGGTTCTTCTTTTGCGATCCTTCAATACTTCGTAACACACATTTCGATAACTAAATTCACTGGAGAATATATTTTTCATTTTTATTATTATCAATCATTTGTAAGATTTCCTGTACATCCTATATGTTTTGCTATTATTAATAGTGCGAACAAGATGACGTAAATTGAAAACCAATTCTTCATCGTAACTCCAACATCAACTTTAATTAAGTATTAATCGAGTGCGTTCTATTAGAACCACGCTAATTTATTTCTAGTCGACTTCAGAAATGATACACGATGTTAGCAGCGGCCCCATAAATAATTAATAAGTTATGATCGATCGGTTCTGCATGCGGGAACACGCATCCAGTGCGTCGGGCGGCGTTCCGATTGCATTTCCATTTATATGGTATAAATAAACAAACTCAATGACGCACAAAAGCTCGTTTAACTCGAGATAGAAACAGTTTGTCGGCTCCGGAAGGTGGCTTCTCGGCTTCTCGCGACTGTACTCCCTAAAGCACGAGGAGGTCGAATATTATTTATGTAAATGCGACATTTCTAATCCCGGCCATAATTGCAATAGTACATTTTCTATTTTCCCCAATTTTTAAGTAGCTTCACATACGGGTTAATTCATTTTAACGGAAAGTTCGCCAAAAAACGCGCCGCTACCAATTTATGTACACGCGATTGATACGTTACGGTCGAATGGATTCTAATGGGTTATAAATTATTTCCGCTGGTGTATGCCCGCATATAACAACAGTAATTTTTGTTTTTGTGACTGGATATTTTTCGCGGAATTAGTTGCGTGCAATTGAATCTGCAATTTTATGGCAAATTTATGATGTAGATGCCGAAGTAATAAATGGGATACCGATATTCGAAATAGCAATATTTCTTGTGCACAGCATGATTTCGAAATTACCTTTATCTGATAATAGAAAAAATCTCGAGAGAAGTACAGAGAACAGAGACAGATAGACTACAAGTCAATTAGGTTTACTTTATGTATCCTTCATGGCCGCTTAGCTTTTGGTCGCTCTCAAAGGGCCTCGTTTTGTACGGTTGAATTAAAGAACCTCCTTTAGTGGTTATTACACTATAGTCTTTCCTATTTCGAACAAGCAGACGTGTAATCCTCTTTAAAATATTACCAATTCGCATATGTTGTTTGGGTGCTTCGTACGCCTTATGTAAAGCTGGACAATATTTGTGCGATGAGGACTGTACGAGGATTGCCTTTTATGTTTCGGGATTTGGCAACCCTAGTGTTGCAATCTGGCAATTGACAACTCTATCGTAAAGTTGGACATTTTTGAGGTTATACGTACTGAGAACGTTTTGACATACGAGCGCTATTTGTGTTGTTTACAGTAACTTAAACGATTCATCTCGGCCCAAAAATGGAACATTCGTGAACATTCTCGTGCGATTATTTTTTACAACTTTCGACGTGGATTAACTCAGTAACAGTGCATGGATGAACTTAATTCAATCTTTGGCGATGAAGCTCCATCAAGGACCAGTTTTTATCGATGGTATGGTGAATTCAATCGTGGTCGTAGTTCACTCCAAGACGAATTTCCAAAATCAGTTGTTGTTCCGAAAACCATTGATGCTGTGCGCGAACTGACCTATCGTGAGATTGAGACAACCTTAGGCATTAGTGGGACCAGCATACATTCAATATTGCATAAACACTTGACTGTTAAAAAATTGTTTGCGTTGGATACCACACAATTTGTCAATCGCTCAAAAAAGGCTCGTGTCGATTGGTCGAAGGAAATGCTCAAAAAATACGATCGCGGTGTTTCGAAACACGTCTATGACAACCTGATAGGTGATGAATCGTGGATTTACGCGTACGAGCCCGAAAGTAAACAGCAGTCGACTGTATGGGTGTTTCAAGATGATCCAAATCCAACAAAA
This sequence comes from Chrysina gloriosa, assembly GCA_038088585.1. Lineage (NCBI taxonomy): Eukaryota > Metazoa > Arthropoda > Insecta > Coleoptera > Scarabaeidae > Chrysina > Chrysina gloriosa. The sequence goes on from CM076089.1 coordinate 26,260,999, forward strand.
GTTGTTCGCGCACTTCCAAGCAAATGGTCGCCTGTTTTTTCGGAAAAACTGGACATGTCACAACCGTACCACTAGAACAACGCAGAACAGTCAATTCTGAGTGGTACACAACCATTTGTTTGCCAGTTGTCTTCCAAGAAATCAGGAAAACCAACCGCCGAAGACGGATCACTCTTCACCACGACAATGGGAGCTCTCACACATCGGCTCAGTCAATTGCATTTTTGAGCACCCAAAACATCGATTTGATGAGTCATCTGCCGTATAGTCCTGAGTTGGCACCGAACGACTTCTTTTATTCCCGTACGTAAAAAACAAACTGAGAGGTCAACGTTTTTCGACACGTGAAGAAGCGGTTGCTGCATTCAGAATGCATGTTTTGGAGATACCTCAATCAGAGTGGCAAAAGTGCTTCGACAATTGGTTCAAACGCATGCAAAGGTGTATAGATCTTCATAGGGAATATTTTGAAAAACAATAAAGTGATTTTCGATGATTAATATTTGTTTTTGTTCTCTAATCCCGAAATATAAAAGGCAACCCTCGTATGTTTGATTATTCAAATCATTTGAATAATTAATCTTAACAGATTCGTACAAAGCACTATGAAACCAACTTTATTGTCGGACAAAAATGATTAATATAAAATCACAAAATCTAATCTACGAATGTGTTACTCGCAAAAGGTGCTAAAGATACTGATTTTGTATAATTAAAAATAAACGTCGTAATGTTATTTTTTCTTATCCTCGACGTTAATGGGAGCAAATCTATTCTCGAGGACAACAATAATAATTTTGACGTTTGCCATGACGTCAGGGATGCGGCTTATTTCAAACATCAAACTAATTCTAACTGGCTTAAGCGCGATATATTTTGAAGCGAAGGTGATGAAAAGGAAGCCAATGTTTGACGTAAACAAATAGATTAGAAAACAAGTAGTAGGCCACTAACTTTGGGGTAATGCAACTGTAAGGATTATTTTGTATTTTGAATAGTTAATTCTACCTGTTGGAGACGGGAAATAGACAGTATTATGCATTATACCTGCATTGTGACTACAGTGAATACACGAATAAATTTAAATAATTACTTGAATAAAATGGGTAACCTGAACAGATGGAAGGGTTAACATAGTACACAGATCTTTTAAGGGGCTATTTTATACATGCTTAAATAAACGGAATGGCACATATATACAGTATGGTCATTTGTAAACTTTCCAGGTGACCTACATCGGAAACTAATAACATTTATTAGAAAATGCAAAGACAGGTCAATTTTTATTTCGAGAGGGAACCATTTTGATTAACATAGTATGATACTAAACCTGCCTCCTTAAGCCCTTCCACCCCCACCCCCTTCCACCCCCATAAAAATCTTACATAAGATGATATCATTTGTGACACATTGTTGGCAAGTTATTTTCATTACAAATTCAGTAGTATATCCTTGAAATTAGGTCAAGTTCTGGGGATTATAGCCATTATTATATAAATTAAAAATTTACCGGCGAACTATACCTCGAACTATTACAAAATATAGTTAATCCCTTAATAATACAACGTTTGAAAAAAGGAAGATCAAATGGGGAATTTATTAATGAATGAAAATGAGCTTTTCTTCCAACAAGATAGTGCGCTGGTTATAAATTGCTTGGGAAAATAATTTTCAAAATCATTGGATAGGACGGCGGTGGTCACTTGAATGGCTTGCCCGCTTGCTTTATTCTTTTGGGGTTACCTGAAAACAGTTGTGAACACAAGCGCAGAAAATTGGCGAACTTAGACTTAGAATTAACAAAGAATGCAGATGTACATCACCAAAAACATTTGAAAGGATCAGAGGAGAATTTGCAAATAAGCTATGTTATTGTCTTCAACAAAATGGTGCACCATATAAACATTTAATTACCCAAATTGATTTTTCTTTTAGCACGATTGAATTTCAAACTAACAAGGAGAAGGTAAGGTAATTGGATTTTTGTAATTTTTGATATTTATGGTAAGTGTAGTTTGGACCTTAAATAAGAATATCTTAAATATATACCTTAAATATGAATATTGTTTATCAACCGATTGTGCGTTTTAATGAAGTACTTGAAGAATGTTCCTGCATATAGTTCATATATTTCGTTTGTTCATACTTTTTGATATGAGAAGAAGAATGAAAAAATATAGGGTGCGTTTTGAATGGAAGAAAAAGAAATGTCCAGTGACGAAACTCGAACCAGCGATCTCGTGAGTATCACAACAAAACGCTATCTACTAGGCCACGAGTCCAGTTGGGAATCGTACTATATCTAGTGGATTTAACTGATGGGTGAAACTTCAACATCGATTATCTCGGTAATTATGAACGTTGCGTCGAACTACTCCAAGATATTCTTATTTAAGGTCCAAACTACACGTACCATAAACATCAAAAATTACAAAAATCCGATTACCTTACCTTCTCCTTGTAAGATATACTACTGACTTCTAATAAAAATACCTTACCAACGATGTGTCACAAATAGTATCACCCCATTTCAGATTTTTATGTTGAAGGTGGGGGCGGGGGTGGGGTAAAGGGGGTAAGTAGCATGATATATTAATCAAAATCGTTCCCCCTCGAAACTAAAATTGAAATCTTATTAGTTTGGGATGTACGGCGTCTGGGGAGTTTTCAAATAAGCACACTGTATATGTATGTACATATCATTGTTTATGAAATTAGCTAGAGATACTGAAAGAAATCAAATTCTACCATAATTTCGCCTCATGCAAAGTGCTGACACTTCAATGACACCAGGCCCTAGTCTTCTACTCTTAGGCAGTAGTATGAGGAGAATTACTTAATTATTAATTCACCTATAATCTTAGCCGGAGTTAAAAAGCAATTGTACTCTTGGCAATATTCAGAAGTAAGTTATTGTGATTACACAAGCCATTCAAATAGTTCGTAACAATTGATGCAGATGCGGACACTGTTGGTCGGTAACTTCAATTCTCAGCCTATCGTTGATCTGAAAGATCTCAAAAATCCTTTATCTCTTTGGGGAACTATTGTAACCGCAATGTTTTGGGGGAGATGTCTAGATCTTACTACTTAATGTAGTAGTAAAGGAAATATGGATAAATGTCATTGTTTAAAATTCTTTATTAGCAAAAATAGCATCTTATTTCGACGGTTCTTGGGCGTTTAATAACCTGACATTACCTTAGCTGACGCTAAAGAAGGCCGCTGGGTAACGAATGTTCGCACAAGGAGAAAGTCGATTTTGGGGAACAACTATCTGAAGGCAGGAATTTTCGTTGATGTGGGCTTTCACAGTATTCAGGATTTTATCAAGATGATCAAACAGGGAAGACCAAGACACCACATAAGAAACACTATCGAATCCACAACTATTGTAGTTATAGTATCCGAGATAAGTTATTGAAACGTATGGGAAACAAGGTGAATCCCCAAACGGATCTCTGTGGAACACCGCTATGTAGCAAAGACTTTGTACAGATGTAGTTACCTAACAATTCCATTCAAGTTTCATATGCAATGGCACATAACGTCATGATCCAATATTTCGCATTTGATTGAAGAAGACTTTGGAATAATAAAGAAACGGTGGCATACACATATCATCTCACAATTTCTTTTGCAACATACAACAAAATGGATAAATTTTAAATGTAGCAATCATCTCTTCGCTAATTTCTTGCGTGCATTAAACAGAAGCACATTATAGTACATACCTACTTTTTACCCTCCCAGTTTTTACACGATTGCGAAAGTCTTATCTATTGTTGGCGGTATTCTATCACAAAGGATCACTTTAACTATGTAGATTCTCAGTAGATCTTAGCAGACATTGCTTACTCTGAAAATTAAATAGTTCGTCAGCTTTATTAAGGGGGAGAGTCCTTTTTTCTAGTAAAAACGTAAGTGATTCAATATCGGCAAGGAAAATTAAAGCAATTGATTTCATGTTTATCAATCTAGTTGCCTCATTTTACTGCATAATTTAAAAAATTACATCACCCTTCATACTTTCATTGGTCGCTGCAGCAATATCGAGGAAGATAACGCCAATTTGCTTCTTTAGGAACAGTCACCGATTCAATCGTTCGAAAAGTATTTTCCCCGTCCTTATTCCATTCTCGTCGGCGAAAAACAATCATCCTCTTGAGCTAAATTAGTTGGAACCCGGACAAGAAGAAATGCAAATGGATTACGATAATAACCCAATCGCAAAAACTCGGTCGGAGCATCACCCCGTCTCTTTCCCCCTTGTTGTCGCCGTCGTTATTTTAATTTAACCCTCGGAATAAAAGCCGACGAGAGGGAAGAAATCCCGGATTGATAGGGGGATACGCCTCGTTTTTAGACGTCGCGGCGGAGGTCAATAGAACACCCCCAGTTAAATTGACCGCTCGAAGTCGGACGTGGAAAAAAGTGTCGCGCGCTCGAACGAAGTAGAAATCGCGCTCTGATTGATAGAAATTTAGCCTCTCGCCCTTCATTCTTGATCGCTATTCGTATTCGCAAGACTGATTGTACAATCGGTCATTAACTGACACAAAAGCGAAGCCGGTACGGTGGGATTACATGCGCGGACTCAATTTTACGGATCGAAATCCTTTAGGAGATAGGGTTTCGTGTCGAGGGAGATGATAGGGTCGTCGCAATGCGGGGTTGTATTTCATTTTTTTGGTTAATCTGAAATCTATTATCGCGGCTTTTTGTTTCGAAATGGGGTAGGTGGGCTGTATTGTTTTGCTTAAATTGGGATTTTGTTTAAATTGGAATTTCATTCAGTTGGCTACACGCATACGAAGTACACTCAATTTTGGGTTTGCATTGGAGAGAATAGAGCATAAGGCAGGTAGTAAATCTAACAATCCAATTAAACTTATTGCAGGCGAAAAAGTTGGACATCACCTCGAATAGTACTAAAACCTGATATTTTTGTAAAGATGGTTGTCATCACTTTATTGGGATTAGAAAGGAGTTACCACGCAATCAAGTTACTAATTCAAAAATATACATTCAACAATAACGAAACTGAACAATGCAATCCAAGAAAAGTGATTAGAATGGTCAAGTAGTAAAAATATTGTGTCCCAGCATGATTATATAAAGGCACAAATTTTTGACTACTTGTTGAAAATTATTGGAGTTGCTATCATGTCCACATATAGTTCCGATGATCAGATTATTATTTATTTTGGTCTTAGCAACAACAATAATATTCTTAGATTACACTTGAATTGGTTTTTATGACCGTAGAATTACGATGTCACTAACGAATTCTGCAATAGGGATGATCTTTTAAAACTAAATCGCAATCATGTTTAAGTTGGCATCAATCTCACTAGGTGTTAATTGAGTTGTACATGTTTCCACAACATTTGATAAGCATCTAAAGATTATATGAAAATATTTTTGTGAATAATCATCGTGTACTTTGTAAAAATTAACAAAACATGATACTAAATCATCAGGATATCAGACTGAAAAGAGTAATCAGAATATTGATATTGCACAAGGTGGTATTGCATATGACGCAAATTTTTCGTTTGCTCGTTATTCTCAGCAATCAACGACTGATAGTCACCAAAAATTGAGTCCGGCGAATTTGTTCCTGTAAACGAGGTCGATATTATACTTCCAAATAAGGATCATTTTAAGTTCATACTGTTCTTATTGGAAGATCTTGGCATTAGATCATTTATGAAAATGAACAATATGTTACAAAATCGTAACAAAATCCACAACTACTTAATTACCAAACCCGTTCTCCTGGAAAAGTGTAATGGCAACACTTATTATATAAAGATGGAATTTGCGGTATGTTTCCAGTAAATTACCTAATGTAATTAGGCAGTAACTTTGAGCACTCTAGATAGATTTAAAAAGCTGGATCTTTGAAGTTGCTTTTACCAATTTTTAGACCGGTCGCCGGTCTTTAAATTGTATTTAAGTTGAAAATAGCACAATAACTTACAATGTGGCAAGTATAGATATATGTGCTGATTAAGTAAGTTGGCGCAGAATTCTTGAGTTAAATATAATATTCGAGTACTAGTTGTTTGACCACTTAATTATAGCATTAACTTTCGGGTTGTCTCTCTAGGTTTGAACCTAAAAAGTGGTATAAACAAGTCGAAAGATGCGGCAAATCTATCTTAGGTCCCGGAGTTTATAGTGGCGCTGGCGTGCTTCCTACTTTCATAACTACCTTTACTTAGAGAGCATATTTATATTCAACGCTGAAACCTCAAGATAGATAGATAGGTCACAAAGTATATATACATTTAATTACTACATTATCCAATGTAATTAAGACATGCCAAAAATATCATGCATACATGAATAGTGCTTCAGACGGCGTTTTATGGAATGCACGGTTATCCCACAAATTATTATCGAAGGCGGATGGATCAAATTGTGCGTTACGATTGGAATGAAATTTCCATTACAGCTTTCTTCCTTACAAAAGAACCACACTCAACATGGGAAACTGGTAACTTGTATCTATCAACATATCTGTCAATCCTAGCAAGTAATAAATTAGAAGTATTAAAGAATCAAGTAATTAAGATCTAGATTAATTATTCACATCAATTCCAAATTTCTACATCGTCAGAATTGTGATGATGTATTGCTTTCTATTATTATATATTGCTTGGGTAATGGATTTCTTGGCTCCAATAACAAATAAGAACCAGGAGCTTTTGTAAAAATAGTTCATTGGTTTCTACATTAATTGATTTAATCAAATCTTAATAATATTTCACAAGTTAACGCAATCTACTTCGCAGTCGAATTATTGAAATCACTTTACAGATTACGTGTTACACTTAACTACACAAAAAGTAGCAATCACAGCGAGGAAAACACAAGAAGGAGGTATGCTACCCGAGACTAACATTTAATTATTGTAAATTAAGATAAATTATGCGATTTTCGCGGTTTTGTACTTACTGTACGAGACCTACTTCATTAGAAGTTAATCACTTAAGTAATTAAGAAATTTCCAACATGCATTGCGTCTTGTATATCGCAAATGCTCGATGAGCTTACGAGGCATTTCCATTATCGATTTTTTCAGAATAAATAACCAACGTATTAATGCAATAATTAACTAACATATTTTATTCCTCCAAGGTACCTCATGTTGCGTTTTAACTTGAACATCATCAATAACATTATATACACGAATTCTAAAAATAAGATCTAGATTACGGGGTCATTGCAATTCCAGATAAATATTATACGCTCCATAGCGATTGGTAACTGCTGAATAGATCTTTTGGAGGTTGTTACGTTCCGAGTGGCGTATTATTCGGGGAGGAATAATGTCCCATAAAAGAAGCAGAACTGCTTATTCGCAAGATGCAATTGCAAAAATTCACCGTAATAAATTGATGTTTCGAAGTTTCGCGGACTATTGGGTTTTCGGATATGCCAGTTCGAGAGAAAAGAATCGGAAGATTTATACCAAAGTGATACCTGGATTGTGAAAACATCTACAACAACAACTAAATTTATTTTTGAATTGTGCTGTATATATGTGGAGGTGCGCGTAGATTATGTAAGAATCGAAATGGCTCTTGCATGCAATTTTGTTTGAGATGGCAATAAATTCGGAATCGATCCTGATCTCTAGTTTGGGAAAACAGCGATAATTAAGAAATAAGTTGCGACAGCTTACATCTACCCAGAACTACTCGCAAACAGTATCGATTTGGTACTGACTAGAGTTAGACTAGAATCGGCGATGCTGTCGTAACCTATTTCGTAATTGTACTGATGTTTATGGTATGTGGTAGTAAGTAACAGTAAGTTACATATGTATACACCAATTGAATAGTGATAATTTAAGTAGTTCCATATTTCCAGCTTTGTATAAAATTATCCAACTCAGCTTTGAATTACAGAGAGGACATTCATTGATCCATCTATTTCCTTAAAATTATACGTTTAATTCTAATAGACATGAATCTTCAAATATATTTTTTTTTTTCCGCAGTATCTCCTGGTGCCCTGGTAGAGCGTCGGAGTTGAATTGTTTACTGTTCTTTGTTCCATTTACTCCATCGCCCCCGATTCTGTGCGAGTTTCTTCATTTCACTTGTCGTTCTTCCTCTCTTTTCTCCTATTTCCTATATCTGTTGGCTCCATGTTTTCCTGGGTCTCCCTTTTCTTCTCTTGTTGGATCCTTTTGCTTCGTATATGCTCTTTACTAATCTGTCCTCATTCATCCTACATACATGTCCAGAATCTTCAAATATAGATATTTATTTATAGAAAATAATGACAAGGTGTGACACGAAAATGTTCAAAACTTCTATTCCACATTATAAATACTTTTCCTACAGATGAATATCAGCGAAATACCCAACAATTTTTCCATGTGATCTTAGAGTTTAGAAAATCGACACTTGTTAATACGCTAGTTCTTTTTTTGTCAAGAATATCTCTCTGCAGTAACGTAAAAATTATATTGTCGGCTAATAAGTGAACGACAATCAAATCGAAAATAGTGAATACCCACGCAAGAATACCTTTAGTGACAAAAATTTCTATCAGTCTCAAAATTTTTATGTAGGAAAGAGAATCGCTTACAGGTTACATTATATGAATAATATACCAATATATGAAAATCATATATGTATTTTGAGATCCTATATTGAACTATAATAATACATCAGCAGTTGATAATTGAAACTTGTCGTAGTTATTGCATAACAATATGTATAACAATGTAGTAACTTTGGTGGAGTTTGTAGTAGTGGTAAGGTACTTCTAAGTACTACCACATCAATTTCAATACGTATTAAACTAAAGTTGTGTTCACCGTAATCATTTCTAACTAAATAGAAGATATAAGTACTAAAATTTCATCTTGAAATATAGTTATAAACGCAAATAATTTAGGAATTTTTTGTGAGTTGCTTTTTGAACATTTGGTGTCACTAAGACTGCAATTATAAATTTAAAAATCGCTGTATATAGAATATAATAAACAATAATATATCATCAATATCAATTCTGTATGATCCTGAATGTACTATCATTCTTCAAGTTGACTGTACTGTTGGTTGCCTGTTATCCTCCTTGATTGTAACTAGTTCACCTAATAGCAATTGTATCCACAGTCCATGATTTCACCTGTGTCTGGCCTAATTTCTTAAGGGATAATACTACTTAAGATTCTCGAGTATTTCTTCTTGTAAAAATAAATTTGCACCCATTAAATTTAAAAAACGGGTGGAGGAAAAATGCATAACGAGCACTTAAGATAATAATCTGTATACTCCCAAATAGTTGCCATCCTCAGTAAAATTATCATGAAAATCTACTATATGTACTGTGAACTGATGAAGGACATTTTATAGAGGAAAAATTCAAGCATTTCTACGAATGATTTTGCGCGATTTTCTTGGAGAATGACAACGTATTTACCTGATAGTGTTAAAATGAGTGTGGTAAGCATAAGAAGCATTTAATAACGGAAAATTTCAGAAAATTCTTAAATTTTTAAGATTATCAATCAATTTTGAGAAGCAAACAACAGTAAAGGGTTCTTTCCAACATTGTCGTGTATCGCTATATATATATATATATATATATATATATATGTATATCGACGTTTCCTTGTCCATACTGCCAGCTTCTTGAGGAAAACTCAAAGAAGAAACAAACAAGCGGATAACGATACCCACATATCAAATACTGGCAGACGGCTAGATCTGATAGAAGTTTCTATCAAATTTCTATCCAATTACCCAAACATTTGCATTATTTTCATCCCCATCTCGCTTCTGTGTGTTACTTGTCGAAAAAAATAAAATTAAATTAGCGTCAACGAAATAAAAAGCGAAACGCAAACAACAGAAGGGAAAATAGTTGCCGACTTTAATTCCAAACTCGTTTATTCGTGCAGCATAAAAAATTCTTGTAGTAGGTAGTGCAAACGGTACGGCGAGAGCAAACGTAGAAATTTATCAAGGGATTACAATCGATAATCTTTATCCCGAAACACCGTCAGTCGTAAATGTTTCCCTTTTTCCTTCTCCGTTTATGCTGCTCGGTGCTCTGGCCGCTCACCGACAAAAGAGCGACGGTGACATTGCTCGTTCCGACAAATATTTGTAGGACCGAGAGATGTACAAAAAGAGGAACGAGCAAGGCGCTATGTAAATGCAAGTGAGGATGAATTATGCAACGGAAGAAAAGTCAACGAATGGAGAAAATCGATGATTGAGGAGGGTCATTTAATTCTTGAGCGGGTTTAAGGAGTAAATTGAGTAATTTAAAATTTATAAGATTTTTCAGCCATTTCGCGATTTAGTGAGAGGATGTCGAAACGGGCTGGAAACAGGTTTTCCCATAGCAGGATCTTTCTTTGTATACACGTACGTCTGACTCGATAATTTACCAGGTGTATGAAAGTATGAAAGTATGAAATGTGGATTTTTTTCTAAAAAAACATTAAATTCGGAAGAATGATAAAAAGTGCTTTATTCAAAGATTCTCCATTGCTTGTTGAGCAACTGTGAATACCACGCCAGTAAAAATCTTCCCCTCTTGCTGCGAACCATCCATCGATGCAGACAAGTGGTAATCAGAAGGAGCCAAGTATAGTACGTAAGTTGCATGGGGTAGAACTTCCCAGCTGAGTGCTTCCAACGTGTTGCCAACCGGTTTTGCCGTATGAGATGGAAACATCGTCATGAAGAAAAACGACTTTGTGTTGCCTCTTTCGGTATTTTGGTCTTTCTTCAAGCAGCAAACGGCTCAAATCGGTCAATTGTTGTTCGCAGCGTTTAGTATTAACTATTTCCCCAGGTTTTAACAACTCATAATACACCACGCTCCTCTAATAATCATAATCCTCCTTGATAATCACCTTAAAAAATTCTTGGCAGATGGGTATTACTGCTGTGAACGTGCAGCAGGTGGCAGTTGTTAATAGATTGCGATTGCATAAAGCAATTGCATATGGCACCTTCCGGTAGAAACATGACTACATTAATTTTTTTAAATACTATAGAAGATAGATGGATGTGTCACCCCTGCGTACACACAAAATGGTATTTCGGATTATTAAGATAATTGCAGCAGATACAATGCAGATTCATGTAGAAACATAATCCATTTCTATCTGAGCAAATTCCTGAAGATTAATGAATTCACAGAGGTTGTATAAAATATGGATATATAGTTTGAACCTATTTATAACCTATTTATAATTTGCTTTATTTATTACCATGGTTAATTCTATCAACTCGGCACCCTTATCCAGATGGCATTCCAATTTCAAGTGCCGTCAAAATAAACGTGCAACTTACGACTTGCCTAACATGCACATTACCCTAGTATCCGCAATTAAACAAACACGAAAAGTTGACAAGACCACGTGCTTATTTACACACACAAATCCATAATATGCAATTTTTCACGCGCCCAGACTTGTCACGCTTTTAACTACCACCTCTTCGAGCACCTGCATTCCACACAATTAGTTGCGTGCATGTATTATTAGAAATTGCATTTCACTAATGTCCAGAGATCAACGTACGTTCGCCTTTATCGTTCCGTTCGGTCAGACGGAGAGGGGCTGAAAAATATTAATAACTCTGGTTAGAACGGCCAACGACGTGGAACGATTGTCCTAGTTATCCTCTGTTTCCATCTCTTCTTTCGTCGTTTCCCTTGCCGTTAGTTTTTTCATTCATTCGTTACTACGTCGGGAATCGATCGCTACAAAGTAATAACGAGATATACCATTACATAACGCATTACATTTTTTCCCTTTCGGTAGTAGAAATTCTCGAATTAGAATTATGTATAGGATTTCAGATTTCAGAGAGTGGTTAAATTTGCTGTAGTATACTAGAGGGAGGACTGGGATGAAGATCTATTCCCTATTGATGTATTTCAGATGTTATAGCACTTTGGTGATTTGTGTAGTGGTTATCGAATAGCTAACTCTCACATTCATGGCGTTGTCAATCTGGAGAATCAATCTGTATCTTTCTTTGGATACCAGATTTGGGAATTCGAGAAGATAAAAAAGCATTTGTTAGCAAATTCCAGAAATTGATATGAAAACAAGATGCCCAAAATGTGAAACATAATCAGCAATTTCCAGTACAATAATAACCTTAGATGCTGCATTCCTTATAACTTTTTCTGGAATCTTTTAACAAATTGACTTTTTTAATTTTCTAGACCTTAATTTTTGAACTCTTCTCATTTCCTTTATTTTCTGTCAACAATCTTGAACACCATATTTCACATCGATTTCTAGATTCTTTTCCTACATCTGCTTTTATGACGTCTCCATTCTCCTCCTCCACCTTCCATATATGAAGATGCTTTCTTCGGTGGCTAATTTTCTTTCTTGAATAACGTGCTTATCTATTAACACTTTTTCAAATACAATACGAAATCCAGTTGAAAACATTTTTTACACGAATGAGCTTCCAGTGTTTCACATTTTTTGATTATTCTCATTCCTCTTCCACCTTCTACACCCGCTTTCTTCCATTTCTATTTGTTCTGTTATATCGGTTCAGAACATTTTTCCAGAAACCACGACCTTTGCAAAAACCTCGAATAGTTTCTTTTTTGATGCTCCTATTTCTTGTCCTTTTCCACCGTTTCCGGTCGCCACTTGATTCTATTTTTGCCAAATGTTTCCCAACTAATCATCTCTCATCCTCTACACCTATGCGTTGCATTTTACGTTCAGTTTTGAACATTTTCCTAAAAATGAACTGGCAGATTTCTTCAGCCAAGAACCAATTCGCTCTGTTACGACCAATTGTTACAGCGTTCTGTATTGTTACTTTTGGCCTCTCGTTCCAACTTCTGACATGCAGATGGCGCGGCCCGCTTTCGTAGATTTCTTCAATTCGCCTTTTCGGATGCACGTGTTATTCATTCGATTTATGGCATTCAGTTGAACAGATCGTTTTCCGTGAATAAGTTATTTGCTCTAAAGTCTCGTTCGTCGAGGATATACATGGGAATTCGACACTAAGAAGTTAATATTATCGTTAGGTGAATTTGAAAGATAAACTTCCCCAATTTTACTCTTAGAACTACTGGTGTTGTGCGTTTTGCTTTTCCCACTATTGGAGGTGAGTTTTCTTTCTTCTTGTTAGTATCACGTTGTTGTAGGGTAATAGTATGGAACTAGTAGAGTACGAGTTGAGCTAAGATTATTTAAGAACATCTAAGAATTAACGTAGAAGTTAGAAGGACTTTAGTTTGCTGTGTTCGGCTGATTTCCCGACATTTTTACACCAAGGGCGAGAAAACCCGCCATTTCTTAGTTTCCGCCCCGATATCGATTACCACGCCGTACGAAAGTGGACAACCGAATATATATCACGCTAACTACTGCCTTTATTTTATTTTAGACTCGTTGAGTTTTGGGAAAAATTCCCTAGTATCTTCTAGTTAATTTAGAGTTAGTAAATAGGAGTTTAAGGGGCGGGTGAGAGGGGGGTAGATTGGTTTTCGTGCAAAAAGGATGTTCCTTACTTTTGCTAATTTAATAATATATCTGTTGAACGAAACAAGGAATTCTTTTAGTAGTTCAAGGTGAGACTACAGTTACTTGTTACTTGTATATATTCTTGTTTAATTACGTTATGCTAAAGCTGTAGTGCGGTTGTAAGGCCGCTGGAATTGCGGTTACCGAAAGTGTTGTAAGCATTAGGTAAGAAGCTAGCTTAATTGAGTTTAAATTAATCGATACACCTTAAGTGACAAATGAAGTACTACTCAACGTCACTCGCTTGTCGCTTGTCGCTTGTCTCATGTTTGTTTCACTACCGACTAAAAGATTTAGAACGTAGGCGGTTCGGATAACCTCGTTTCACCTAGTAAAGAATCTGGAGGGTCTCTCCGACTTCAGGCACTTAGATGTGATCCAGTTCTATAATTGGAGAGTGGCGCCATGTTACTAAATTCTCGAACTTGAACCTACGCCGTTTCCATTGGGCTAGCCCGCCCTAGATTTCCATCTTATCACCAACTAAGTGGGTTACTCGAAGCCTAAGTTCAAACTTCCGTATCGGTTACGTTTCCGACCTTTTCTCTTACTAGTATCGTTTTTACCAATAGTTTTAGAAGCTAGTAACAGCTCGTATCCATGATAGAAACTTTTATTATGGTCTGTAATTACTACTAATTAACATTTACGTTACATTATCGGGCGGGACTTACAAGAGCGAAAAGCAAGTGGCAATAAGCACACATGTGCCAGCACAATGCGATCTCAGGAATGCCATAAACTGTTTCTGATTCTTCTCTAACAATTACATCCATTCTGATTAGTGTCTGATTTACGTTGAAACGAGCCTTCCACTATTTCGATATTAACTTTTAAAATTGATCAAACTACATGGTACGACATGGTAATTTTGACAATCCCTTTCTTGCGCAATAGGATGAAAATCCAAGAATATTTCACATATCTGGCGCGAATAGCTCATTCCTCGTCCCCATAACTAATTTTACATGCAGGCTTTATGAGTTCATATTGCGAAAAACGACTTTCGAAATGAAAATCCCAACAAACTATATATTATAGATCCCGGTCGTTAAACAGATTGTGATGCTGCGAGCGAATGTCTCCGGCTCGTTTCCTTGCACCCTCCGTCCTAGTCCCTCTTAATAAAATTTCCACTTAACGCACATGACGAGCTGGATGGCACTTAAATTTACGACACATGCTATCATTTTATTCAATCAAGTACGACGTCGTGCTCTCGTTAACTATACATAACCATAATGTAGACGAATAAATCATCGCGTATAACGGTGATTGTTTCGACTGTCCACGTGGAAGTAGAGTAAAACTTTTCAATAACGGTCATCTGGGAGGAATGGAGAGAAATGGTAGCTATGTACATAGCGGTACAAGTTTTCTATTACTTAATTTTCTTTCGGTATCTATAATATTCATTTTATCTTACCGAGATACTGGCTTCTTCGCGATATTGAAGAAAAATCAAACCGCATAAAAAGGGAACACATCCATAATTATTAGGCGACTATTATACAGAGATAGTGTTGGATAAGAAGTAGTGGTTTATAAGGAATAGAACAGAACCGGCAGGCGAAAGTTACAGCGAGCCTGTGTTTTCAAGATATGCAGTGCATGTGAGTCGCAACTCTGCTTTCAGAATACTACCACAATTTACGGTTAGCTTTAGAAATTACAAGCCCGCTGCGAAAAGATAATGATATCCGTGGCCGTATTATTACGGTTTCGGTAATAAAAGGTATCAACATGAAGAAATTTCGTGTAAAAAATTCGAACACTTAGGGAACTATTAACTACAAATATCCATTTCTAGGGATGGACATCAACAAAAAAGGAAATTTTCTGCGCACATATGTAGCAAAAATTGTCAGGATACAATCTAACGCAGTGCTTATTTGAATTTCCATGATTATTTCTTTGCGATTATCGCTGGCACCTTTTAATTGAACGTTTATCCTACACCATTTGTCACCACTATACTCACAAATTAAATTGACCTTGACCGTTACCAAACGTTAATTCCATTTTGTCATGTGCCTACTACCATCAAGCTAGTAACGTTATCGCCACATCATCCATTTCTCCTGTACCTACGCGCAATCGAGATATCTGTTGTCCTGCAAAAGGATTTTGAGCTTGCGAACGTAATTGGAAAGCTTGCCTCGTACTGTTCGTGTGTTAATTATATTCGAGATACGTCACGAAAATATTAAATTAGTTTTAATGAGAACGTGATTAATTACCACTACACATTCTGATTTAATTAACTTGCGTCCACCGGCTGTCTTCTTCTCAGATGGGGTGGTTGTTGCTGGGCGCCGCCGTTCTCGTCGACAGCTGTCGAAACTGCGGCTTTTTCGACGTTTCGTCAGATGTCGCACCGCTTTTCTAGCGAAATTTTGTCACATCCTTTGCGGTCGTTACGCCAGGAGCTGGTGGATCTCGGTTAGATTTCAATCTGCGGTTACTAAATGCATTGCACACCAACTGTCTGCGTACATTGATACATGTACTATAGACCACGAAATGATAAGGTGAACAAGCCCTAATGAGAAGATGGCAAGACATACCAAATACCAAAGAACGCCTCGACGACTACCACATACGTTTCTAAACCATACTAAATGGGCCATGTACCCTTGTCTGTGTAGTTCTTCCACCAAAGATTAATTTTCTTTTTGGTCTACCAAAATTAATTTTGATATAATTTTGGTGGGGCATTTCTGATTTTTGATATGCCATCAATATCATATTAAAATTATTTGGATGCGTTATGTCATATTCTCATCTTATTAAAATTTGTAAGAAAATGTAAAAATATGCATATGTATAATTTTGATATAATTTTAATATAATGTTGGTATTTCGCTGGCTTGTTGTCATCAAATTTAGTATGTATTGAACGTAGTCGATTCATGCCAATAGCCATATCCACACTCATTAGCCTGTTTACTGTATTTTAGACTAGGTTTAGTACTATTTTTTGCCAAAATAACCGAATTTTGACATTTAATGTAAAAATGTTTGGTTTAATATTCGAGTTATCGACTTGAAACTTCGTCATATAACTTAAAAAACTGATTAATAATTAAAAATTTCATCTCACTCTATAGCCTCCACCACCACTTCTTGGCCATTTTTTCTTCGATTTTAGTGTACTCTTCGCCATTTAGTGCTGAAATCTAGTGTAATGACAACACTGCTCGTGTCTCTACTATATCAGTTTCTGGCCTGTGAGTATGGCCAGTTTAGTGTATTCTACATTAGATGAAATGCATTTTAAACCAAAATAACCATTTTTTTAGGTTAGTTCTGTTCAATTTCAGAGGTAGAGGACCGATCTATTATTTATTTTTTAAAAATATCATAGCTGCCCATGTATGCATTCGACAGCGGTTGATATTTAAACAAAGCAATTTTTAAGTTGTGTAAGCTAACTTATTCTATCTTTCTCCAAAACTTTATCGTCGATTAATA
This sequence comes from Chrysina gloriosa, assembly GCA_038088585.1. NCBI lineage: Eukaryota > Metazoa > Arthropoda > Insecta > Coleoptera > Scarabaeidae > Chrysina > Chrysina gloriosa. Next base: position 26,278,028 of record CM076089.1, read on the forward strand.
CAGGTCTGTCGTATGCCTTTAAAGGGAGAAACGATGGGTAAAAACTATAACATTCCTTCAGCCGAGAAAAACAACGTTAAATAAAGTGTGTATCATGTGACGAAATTTTTCTGATAATTTTCGACGTTTTCTAAACGGATCAGTTGCTCTGTGCACATACTCGACCTAATCGCCAGAAAAATCGATAAAAATTCGGATTATACCCAACTTATCGATGGAATTACGGACATTTGGACTTTTATAAGTCGATCAAGCGTAGGAAAACAGGAAATAAAGTTGGTGACTGGTTATAATATGAAATCGATTTGTAAGACGCGTTGGACATATCGATATTTTCGGCGGAAGCAGCTCGAAAATTGGGGCGCGGGTGTGGATGCAGTGTCCACCAAGTTCAACTTGGATCACGTTTAACAGACTCAGTGGGACAGAGTCAAAATTTTCAAGAACTTACTAGAAACATTTGCTGAATTATCGGGTTTCTCCGAAGGTGATCAATAGGCTACGTTGTCGAGAATAATACCCGGTATCCTTGGACTGCAACTGTCGTGAAAAATTTCGTTTCGATAAATGAAACCCAAAAATATACCTCCTATTCTACTGAACGACGTTGAGGCTAAATTCAATTACATTTTGAATCCAAACGCCGCGTTAGGTACGCTTTTAGACTCCGAACATTTGTGGATTTTAAACAACGCCCAAATTGAAGGTGTAAAGACAGAAATTTGTACGCTCCTTCCAGAAGAAATTTCGGCCTGTTCACCTTCGCCAACAGCACTGAATGAAAATGGTAAGGTTCAAACTTTTAATTCCAAATAAATTAGTTGTACTTTTATTTATAAAAAGAAATCCGTTTGCTAATAATGCTACACGAACGCAACACATACTTGCGCGAAGTGCTTCATTTCTTGCGCTTTTTTATATTTTCGCGCGAAGCCCTGCAAGTTACCATTTGAAATTATCAAATTCAGTTACTCTTCCCGTACTATAGTTGATTTTTGACAATCTACTAGCAGATAGAAATATTTTACACAAATGAGATTTATGATTTCAATTCTCAGAAGCCCATACAACTTCAACGACTATTTCTGCGTCTCCAGAAAGCCTGAAAATTCGTTCAAAGAGAAAACGATGGATGTGTGCTAACAAAACTGACGGTAAGTGACCGGCAGGCTGAACTCCGCTGATACATAGGTTCGTATAGAAAAAATCCGGTCGTGATTGAAGAAGGGTCGATTATTTTTTGGCAAAGAAACTGAAAAACATTTCCGCGACTATCCGACCTCGCGATTAATGTTTTGTGTTGCTACCAGCACCCCAGCCGTTGAGAGAATGTTCTCAATTACTGGCAAGGCTTGTTCTGGCTGCCGAAACAAATTGTCTGGATTGAAGTTGGAACAAGAGATACATACATCAAAATTTGTGTTATATATGGCTGCTTGTTATAGATTTTGCATTTAAAACCGTTATTATTAAATTATAGTTTAAATAGTTTGCTCAATAGTATTTATTTTATAACAAAAAGATTTGGACCAGTATACCAAAATTATATCATAGTTAAATTATTTTATTTTGTTTTGAGTGGCATATCTGACGAGTATCATACTTAAAATCGTAGAGGCTACCAAAAAAAGCACTACTGAGGGTAGCAGCTTAGTTATCAAAACATATTTCTAGATAAAAGTGCATCATTTTCTTTTTAAAATAGAAAAGTAAAAATATTGGATGACAAGTTTTGTGATCGTCCCCAGGAGAAAATTGCTATACTGTGGGGACTACGTATATTTACTTCGATTTTTATTAATACACTTTTCTATTTCGCAGGAACCATCCAACCTAAAATAATTTCTCATTGTTGTAAGATCCGAATAATTCCTTCCTCCCATATCCTACAAGTTGGGTCAGATAAATCGCGATCCAGCAAATCCGTTTATTTTTCTCCGAATTCGGCGAAACAAACCGAAGGAGACACATAACCCCAATTTACTTTAATGGCAGCAGAAGAGCGCACCGCACGCGCGTCTCTTTCAATCTAGAACCCAGGCAATCCGTTTTGCGCTAACTCGTAGGGAATGCCTTGGGAGGCGGGGCGGAAATAAAGATAATAATTAGGAACGCTTTATCCTGTGTGCTACGGCCTCCGTCGAGGCAACCAGACGGATTGTCGCCATGTTAGATTTTTGGGGAAAGGAACGGATGCCCTTTCTACGTAAACGTATACGCGTAGTAGGAGGATAATAGGTCGAAAGATTAATTTCGAATTAATACAATAGGGCTCACGTACGCCGCACTGAACGAGAAGGATGTTCTGAGGAATGTTGGGACCTACGACTCATCTCGGTCTCCACCCAGTGAATTGTGTTAGCTCTTCTTGTTGCGTAGGGGTCGTCTCTTTCTCGCACGTAGGCGGGTAGAGTGTTAAGCGTTCCCACGAACAACTTTTTGTAAATTCCGAGCTTCAAAAGTTTACGAAAACAGGGCCGTACTTGTTACTTAAACAGGATAAATAAGCGCTTTTTAGGTGGTTTGGCAAATTACATAGATACTAAAAATTACTTTAAAATAAAAATTAAGATTGAAGGTAGGAACATCTGTTTGTGTGGTTTGGAACTTAGGATACTTTCATATCAACATTAGTATCTATACATATAATGCGATGTAGACGATTCTAAAACAATATTAACCTAAATGAGGAATGCCCGTAGCTTTCATCACTATCTCCTCTATTGGAGACGACAATGCAAGTGTCGAAACACTTGTTTGTAAGTTTATACATCGGTGTGATGTGAATAAGAACTATTTTCTCTTCACGACAACATGAAGGGCATATAGACTAAAAATCCAGTTAAAGGGCAAGAATAAGATCAAATTGAAATACGCAATTTTATTGCTGGAATCGAGCAAAGAAGTTTGTATATAAGTTGGTTGTTCACATAAAATTTGAACAACTTGGTATCAAAAAGAAGTTGGATAAGATTAAGTTGAATTGTTTATATGCAAACTAGAAGCTACTTGAGAACATTAGTATAGTAAGAAGAAGTATAGTAAGAAAATTTGAATTTATTACCACCCAATTAATTACTATTGGTTCCCATTTACGCATACCTTTTGGACACGCTTGACAGATAGCTCATCACGAATGTTTAGCGGTTGTCAAAGATCCAAAGGTACCAGACTGTGCAAAAGACGATCCACTACATAAAAAGTTCTGTACAACATGCTTTTGCATTACACAAATTGGGAAGAGAAGTCAAAAATAAATCAGAATTAGTAGATGATAGAATGAATAAAACGTTTATAAGTATGAAAACGTTATCTAAATTTTTTCCCATTAAATGGTAGTAGAACAATTCTATCCGTTATAGCATTTCTAACGGGACGCCATAGCAAAGTGGTGTCTACTTCTACGATCTATATAGATATTGTCACTCTTTCCTTCATATTTTCTTCTTAAAAATGATTAGCTTCGTATGATTTGGAAACTTTTTGTTTTTAAGGGTGTAAACGCAAACAACACAGAAAGATAACTGATACATCCCCTATCATCCTGTATGAATACTACCTATTCATATAACATACGTAAAGGATTTCGCTAAAGCATCCAGTATCTCCGTATGTTCTACCACTCACGTTCTTACGGAATACGTCCCTGCAACGTACCACCCCAACTTCTTTCATTCTCAACAATTCTCATCTCTTCTCTGTCTAGACATTCTTGAGACTGTCTTCCGTCTCGCTCTGTTCGCGTCTTCCTTTTCGCTTCATCTTCGCAAGCGGCAGACCGCATAGCGGAAACAGGTAAGTGCATTCTTCGAATTGTTCGTCTATGAGCAGAGCACAGACCAGAAAGTAGTGGAAGCGATTCGAGAGAAAACTAGACAAAAACGAGAGGTATATCCACGAGGCGGCGAACGAATCAAAAGAAGGATAATCGAAGCAAGCGGGGATGGCGGAGAAAGAAGAAGAGGGTTTCACCGGCCTCGGTATGCTCCTATTTTTAACTTAAGACGTTCCAGATCTGTGTGTACACACGGTTCTTGCCCGGTTGACACCGAAGAAAATACACAGGGCTAACAGATTTGTTTGTGGACCGAACCGGCGGCGGCATCTCGCTGTTTGTGTAACCATTTAAAATAAGTAGATTTCCTAGAGATGGTATTGCACCTATAACAAAGATTTCTCGCTCGTCGACGTGTTGTTAGACCGTGACTCTTCCGTAAATATTTAAGAGAACGAAGAGGGACCATGTATACAATGGGGGAGACGGAACGAATGTTTGGAAACAAAATGTTGTTATAGTTGTAGACGTCAAAGCAATTGATCGTTAGTTGATTTATCTTTGGCACATCACACGTAGGAAAGAATTCCAGAATTTGGAAGGAAAACTATCAAATTCACCAATAGTTTAGGCTTCGCCCCAGGCTTCTTTGTTTGGAAATAAATAATTGAAAGTATGTCGTTTGAAAGCATTGGGTGTGATTTTTATCATTACATTTCTCAATTCGCTAGTATACGTTAGGGGTGGGATAATGCACGACTATTCGACTTCGATACGCTAGAACCCCCTATTTTGTGAGGTTTGTGGCATAAAATGGAGAAGGTGGGGTGGGGCAAATGGCTCCTCATCGGGGTCAAAGATGGGGGTGACGTGGTAAAAATCCACAAAAAGCCTCACAACTACCTTGGTGTCGCCCTGACAGGGGCGAAATGTGAGACCAATTCCCATTAATTCTCCCCTCTAACATTTCTTTCGAACATACCTACCCCGCTCCCTACGGGGATTCCTATACAAAAATTATATTCTTGTTGTATTTGCTCCCACCGCTCTAACTGTCCCAAGGGGTACTAGAGGAGAAAAACGTATGACCGGTCCACAATATTCTTCCCATACAATTTTTTAATTTTTTTTTAAATAAATTTATGAAATCGAGAAGTCCGATTGTGAGCTCTTTAATTTGTAGTAACTGTAACTTTTATTGAGCGTAAAACAACACGTTGTTATAATCAGAAACTGTTTATCAAATTAATTTATTTTTATCATGCGATGGATATTTCTTCCTATTTTCGGCGACGACCTGAAGCAACAATATTTTTTCCTCCTCGTTACGGCACGTAACTAGACACGTTGCTAGAGTCCTCTATTAATTTTACGCCACTTTCGGCAGCTTCGTTGACAACATGTAACTTATGCAATATTTCTAGCGACTGCTGGTAGTCTTCGCCCTCTTCCTAAGTTTCTAGATCGGTAACAATGAAATCTGTTGACAATCCGAAGCGTGTGAAAAATTTTGCTGTCTCAGGTGTAACGTAATGGCTCAAATCTTTCTTCGCGAGTTCTTGATTCACTTATTTCGATGGCAAGGTAATTCTTTTTCGAAGCCAAAAACATGTACTGGACGTACACGATTTTGGTTGCCACTGCCGCCGCTAACTTTCACGTAGTCTTCCCTCTCGCTGTCTTCGTCGAACGATTCGTCCATCTCATCGTCGATGACTCTTTCTGTTCTTTGAATACTCGAATTGCATTCGCCATTTGCCGCTTGATGTCACAGAGGATACTCGGATCAAATAATGCAGGAGCAACAGTTTCACCAGTGAGATACCAGGGATGTCCACAGAATTTCTTCACCAATCGTTGCGACACAATTTTATCAATTGAAGCATAAGCAGCAATTGTTTTCAAAAAATTTAAATCGTTATTTGGAGCTCTGGTTGCTCTGGTGGGGCTAAACCAAGCTTTCATGTAAAGTGTTACGGTGAAAATGCTAACATCGCGAAGTCCATTTAATTCTTTTTTGTTTAAACTGAGACGGAACAGAAACACTTTTGGGCAATACATGCCTTCCGCCATCCATCGAGCATGGCTGATGGGTCCCGGTAGCCTGAAATGGTGATTGGGAATATTTTCACGAAGGAACAATAAAACGATTTCAAGAAATTCCTTGTAGTCGTTTCTGGGTTGTTTTCGTTCAATTCAACCAAACAAAACGACTTGCTCAAAAATACATCTTGAGCACTTGTTTTCTAGACGGTAATTTCGTTCCCATTATATTTGAGCATGATTTTCTGATTAAAACTACGCCGGTTGATGTTGATGCTGACGCTGTATTTAATTCAAATAATTCAGGAATTGATTTCACAATAATACACAACGATTTGTCAAATTTTAAATAAATACACCTTCATCGTTGAATGATCGTAAGATACTATTTATATAGAAAACGTTGAACTTAAGTGTTACTCATACAAAGCTTAAACCTACTCTAATATACCTGCCAAAAAGGTTCTGTCTGCAATTAAAAAAACTAATTACCATCCTATTAAATAAGTGACGTTTTTATATTTTACTTAACCTTCCTATACTAACGCATACGGTCTGTGAGACCGATTTATATAGTATAGAATACGTGTTTCATTTTTGATGTGAGTATAGGAAGGTTAAACAATTACTGCAAATTAAAGAGCTCACAATCGGACTTCTCGATTTCATAGATTTACAAAAAAATGAAAAATTGTATGGGGACCATATTAAGGGTTGAAAATAGCGGGTAAGTATGTTCTGAGAAAATGTTGAAATTGAAAAAATGTTGGGGGTCGGTGATACATTTCACTCCTCTAGGGGCACCTTTTGGACAATTAGAGCGATGGGAGTAAATTTTACAAAAATTTCATTTTGGTATGGGAGCCCCCTTAGGGAGCGGAGATAGGGGGTAGGTATGTTCGGAATAAATGTTAGAGGGGAAAATTAATGGGGATCAGTCTTACATATCACCCCTGTAAGGGCAATTCCAGGGCAGTTGTGAGGCTTTTTGTGAATTTGACCACTTCGCTCCCACCTTTGACCCCGATGAGGAGCCGTTTGAACCCACACCACCTCCTCCATTTTTTGGCTCTTGCATTCTTTTTCGAACGTCACAAAATTAGGGATTCTAGCGTATCCAAATCTTGTTCTAAGGATCTCCAAACAACACTATCCCATTCCTTATATACATATATATTTCTAGATTAAGGTATCTTTCAATTTGTCGATGGTGAACTAGATGTATGTAGGTATTTATTTTCACATCAACATTGCTAGCTAGATCTACGCGGATTTGTGTAAGAGTTTATGCAGAGCTTTTTAGCAAAGTACAAACGACACCATTGCTATTTTCCAATCAACACCACAATCTGCATAAATTACGATCAGAGATATAATCAGAGATAATAATTAATGCTGGATATCTTGGAAAAGAAAGGATATTTTCTACACACAGATCATTAACATGTTAGAATTCGCCTAGGTATTTATTATCGAGATAATTATTATGCGTGTGTTTGTGAAAATAGTAATAACACGCTATTCAGCCGTCATAATGTTCATTTAAGTGGACAGAGTAATTGATAGGTATGATAATGCAACCTTTGTATTTGTGCGGTATTAATCATAGTACGTACGTTAGTTTACGAATAAATTGTGTTTTGCTTTGTAGGTTATAAGTGTGTACGCCGTTTGACGTGTAAATAAATTTAATGAAATTCTGCTGTTCATTCCATAATTTGCAATGCAAAATGCGTTTCAGTAACCTACTTATCAATTTTATCGTATATTAAGCTATGACCTATTAAATGTGCGCTCAAAGATTCTATGTTATATATGATTAATTTAGAACTCCGAGAAGAGTGAAGAGCGTAAGAATTTGAGATAAAGTATTGATAATTCGGATGTTGAGTATATATGAAATCTACAAGGAGTTTGAAATGTTAGTGCTTTTCTAATATATCAGAGTACATTGTCTCCCGTTGGCTGGGTATATAGTCGGGATGATATAGGAGTAGCGTATCAAAAAGATGATTAAGTAATAGCGTACACTTTGAGAACATCCAGTAGGATGTCGTGAATGAAGATACGACAAAATTGCTACAGATGATGATCTATGGCAAAAGGAAAAGTCCAGTAGAGACAAAGATAGAACGAAGCCTGGGTTTGATCAGAACTGCAGAGCTATAGAAAAAAGAGCAGAATGGAAATCGAAAAAGACACTATAGTATACACCCACTGGAACTAAATACAAAGGACTTAAAATGATGTGTCTAACTTCTTGTTTCCAGGGCCGCATAGTGTGAAATGAGGATGGGGGCTTAACCAGTACGGCATAGTTTTTCTCTCAATTATCACGAGTCTCTTTTCCAGAAATGACAATGAGAAAAAGGAGAAAACACCTACCTACAGAATGAAGTGTCAAACTTTTGGCGAATTAATATTGGAGATTCCTCTAAAAATAGATTTACATATATCAAATTTCTGAAAAGTATGGTAGAATAAAGGAATTGACTCTTATGGCTAAAAACTTCAACTTCCTAAATAAACATTAAAAACTTTGAATCTAATCATTTATTTATTCCGACGATTCCTTTAAATATTTTTCTCCGTGTTCTTGACAGCTTCTTGTCTGCTGATCACGATACGAAAGCTTACATTAACTTTCGTGACCTTTTGTGCTATTAGTGCTACTATAAAAGAAAAATATTAGGAAATATAAACTTTCGTTTAGTTACTAAATGATATTACCCACTAGTTGATCTACTGAGCAAAACAACACTTTGGTTCGAGGTCTAATTCGAACTTTTACCTGCTCATTGTATTTTTATCTTATCGGTTTACGTAAGGGAAACAGCAAATTTTATTAGTTTAGATTAAATAGATTACGACGAATACTTCTTAGCTACAGAACTGCATTTTCATGAAATAGCTGCCAAAAAATCGCAATTACAGTTCTAGTGCAATGCGGTAACCTATACAGTGTGGATATTAATGACATTGGTTCGATGAATATTTGCACAATAAATCATATCCAAAATCACATGTGAGAAGTTTCTTTAACTGGGTTAAGTGGGTTACGCCATTTCCGTATGAATTCACTCAAGGAACACTTCTTTTCAAAACCTAATTAGAATCGTTGGTTGCTTATTGTTTTTCCTTTCGGATTAGGAAAAGCTTGCTACTTAGATACAGACTGACAAGTTTTATTTCTTGTTCATGATATAAATGCCAGATAGTATGTCCTTCCGAGATAATCAAAACATCAATAACGGTGGCTTAACAAATATTTTTAGATCATGTGGTTTGTGATAAAAGTTATGTTGGTAATAAAGCAAATGATACATGAGAAGTCTGTGAAATCTTTCCAACTTGGTGAGTAACGAAACTATCAGATCGATGCGGATAAACACATGTGTCCAGTGAAATGAATAAACAATACTTTTCCTCGCGGTTTTGTTTAATTCTTAACATGCGTGAAGAGCGAATCTAACTACACTACCCGGAAAGGTCTGGGTTTTGTGAACTAGATGGGTCATACTAACTTTTTGATTACAGAATTATTATGCAATAAATACTAAGTGGATATCAAGATGAAAGTATTGACCTATAGTGCTGGCAATCAAAGAATTCTTAATTGAGTGAATGCACGGTGCAATGATGATCTTCAAAATTCATTCGAGAAAATCTTTATTTGCAAACTGAAAGTGGAAAATCAATCAGCAACATTGATTTTATCACATTTTCGTTCCTCGTTTTGCTTCCTGCCTGTTTCTTTACTAATAAGAATGCTGTATTGCATATATACGTATAGTTATGTACATTTCAGATTCTGTTTTTATTGTGGTACCAAATTTACTTCCAAAAAGATTAGTTAGCAGTCATAACATGTTGCCTATCTATACTACCAACTTTGGTCGCGACAGGTATGGTATATTTATTAGAAATCAGATACTAACGAGATGTGATCTTTAAAGTCACAATACATGGATTCCAGATGAATGACACGGTATCTTCCGAAATAATTTTAAGGGAACCGAAAATATTATAAGCCATCATATTTGAGGAGAATGTTAGAAAACTTAAACATTGGACCACTCGGGAAATAACCGGGTGTCAAATTCAATGGTTCATGCACAAGTGTGGTTTATGAGATAAACGTCATTTCCTTCGAGTTTGTTTTGAAGTACAGCTTACTCTACTTTCCTTAACTATCAAATCTTACTTCTTTCGGGAAATCCAGTATATATCCCATGCTAACGGTAAGTTTGGATCATCTAGCTTATTCCTATTACAGACATTTCGATGACCGAAAATGTGTGAACATTTGGAGCGTGCACCTTTAAAATATTGACAAGAAGCAATGTAAACAAAATATACACACATATAGTTGAAAAGGTTCGTCACAGTTTATGTGGGATTTAACGAAGCAATGTTAGTGAGTTCCTAAGATTATTTTTCGGATTACTACAGGAATTATTTCGTTGGTAATTAGCTGCTATTTAATTAGAAAATAAACACAAGAAATACCGGCGGAAAGGAGATCGCCGCGATGTATGTATTCATCTAAGCCGATCAGTTAAGTTAAGCCCATCGGAATATCACTCACAGGTGCAGTAGTAAACAGCAACAAACACCAACGTGCTTCAGGATTATTTCTTTAAACTGAATCCGGCGTGTCATACTCATAACTCAAAGTACCTTCGCATGTTAGATGTATGTGTGTACACGCTTCGCTCAGAATAACGTCATTATTTGTATAGGCGTCGCCTTGTTTAGAATAAAGCCACTTTCCCCTCACGGTCTAACATCAAAGAACCAATTTTCGGACGCGCAGCAGGAGTTTATTTTGGAGCAATCGAGAGACGAAGAAGAGGTAGTCGAAATTCATCAATTATTTGGGTTCCACCGTTTATTTGAATTTCTTTTTCCGATGACATCGAGCACACAGTAAGTTTCTACCTTCCCATTCCGACGTTCTTTTTTCCGCATTATTTCGTTTCAGCGCGTCGTTTTTTCTTTTTTTGGGAGGAAGTACAGGCAAACTCGCACGCACACAGTCGAAATAATTAACTCTATGAGGAAAGAACGCGGCGAGCGTAAACATAAATCTCTTTCGTTTGGAGATTGGTTGTAAATTCGGCGAGATTAGGTTGTAAATTTTCGGGCGTGAAGCTACGGTTTCGTTTCGAAGTAGTTCGTGTTGATTAAAATATAAAGGGAATTGATCTTTGGTGATACCGTTACTAAAAGATACATCTGTTGATGTCAATCGGTCCTGATTAAGGACTGATTTAGATAGTTGTTTCCGAGATTCTATTGTCGATTGATTCTGTGAAAAATGCAATAACGTGACGATTTTATCAGCGAGGACATAAAATTGAATATAAAGAAAAATGTAATGTAGGGATCCATAATTTCAAATAGCTTCCCTCCTCCGTTTTAATACTGCGATTCACCACTACTGTAAATAAATATTCGTCCTCTTTTTCTGATGAGACATTAATACCCTTAAACAGTTGGACGGCATAACTTAATATCCTCATACCAGAGTACTCTGCTGCAGTACTAAATACACTTCTTCTAAGAAAAAAAGGTTTCCTATCATCCGAACAAGGACACACACTAATAAGGGTGACACATGTTCGTAATGTGTGAGGACTACATAAAATAAATAAGTGTATGACAAGTTAGTCACGACGATACATATTTTAGCTGTTTGACAGATAAACATCGGATATTAGGGCCGTATCTTTTCGGTGACATCGTGTTTATTTCTCCCTTTTTTGTGCCTAACCGAGATTAAGGCGTTCCTCTGTTTATTTTCGTGTATGAAAAGGCGCGTACATCGAATTCTTTACTACATGTGAACCGAGTCGCGCGAAGGTAGTTAGAAATTCTCTTCGGTCGTTTATGTTTACAGTTTACGTTTCGTTTTATCTAGGAATGTGTTATGATTATGTTTTTATTTTTCATAAGCCTAGTTTTTGTTTAGTTTCAAAATTTTGTAACGCTGTTCACTTTTAATATTACTTTCTATTTTAATTTACGGCTAAAAACGATTTCCCTTTTCTACATATATCACTTTTAGCAAAACTACGAAGTTTTTAAACACCCAGAATTTCTGGAAGCAGTTTTTCGACTACGCAACAACAATAAGATAATAATAATCGTAATAATAATCGTGGAATTAAATGGTTTCTATCTTCATCATAGTGATTTGGGTACACCTACGAGGTACATTCAAGTCATAACACCTCCGATTTTTTTCTCGCAAACTAATCAGCCGAAAACTGTGAAATTTGTGCTACTTCTCGACCTAATCTCTCTGCACCCTCACACATTTTTTACAACATCGACGCCATGATTCCATGACACCTGCGAGCATTTCTCTAGGAGTCTGCTTTGACCCCTGGAAAACCGCTATGCAATAGCGGCACGGCTAGTAAACTTGCGACCACGGAGAGTGTCTTTCAACAGCCAAAAGTCGCTAAGAGCTAGAGCAAGTGAGTAAGGTGCATGAGAAATCCCTTCAAAGTTGTTTTCACGAAAAACTGCAGCGTCGCATGCTGGTGCGTTATCATGGTGAAGGATACGTGCAGTATTTTCAGGCCGTTTTCATGCAATGCTGGAAAGAGCTTGTTCTTCAAAACATCATGGTTTGGATGCACCGGTCACCGTAGTGCGCTTTCGAACGGAATGAGTAAAGATTACGCCATCACCGTCCCAGAACATGGCCACCATCATATCATCAGTCTTGGTGCTTACCCGAATTCTTTTTGGTGGCGGTGAATCAGCGTACTTCGTTTGAGCTGACTGGTGCTTCGTTTCAGGATTGAAAAATGGCATCCATGTCTCATCCATTGTCACGATCGATGAGAAGAAAATCTTCTTCATGCCGGTATCACGCGTCAACATTGCCTGGGGAAACCTCGCGCACAGCCTTGTGGTCATCCGTCAGCATTTGTGGTATCCACCTGGAGGACACTTTTCTCATTTTCAGCTCTTCTTTGGGATTGTGTGCACAGATTCCACGGAATGCCAACTTTGGAGGCGATGTGTTCCACACTCATTCGGCGATCTCCCACAACAACTTTCTCCGCTCGCTTGATCATGTCGTTAGACCGGCTGGTTCGAGGCCGTGGATTGTCTTGGTTTGTTATTACACGACGTTCTGCTTTCTTTGAACTGTCGTACCCACAAACGCACGTTAGATACATCTATGAAACCATCACCACATGCCTCAATCAACTGACGCTGAATTTCAATTGGTGTTAAACCACTCAAATGGAGAAAACGAATGATTCCACGCTTTTCTTGTAATGAAAACGTCGCCATTTTAAGTATCAAAAACAGTCCTCTCTAGCACGTATTCACAACAAGTGCACCCGTATTTTAAAACAAACCCCATGTTTCTACTCTTTCCAGTCCTGAGAAAAAAATCGGAAGTGTTATATATATAACTTGAATGCGCCTGTACATAATGTTCTAATTTCCAAGTATAAGACCTATTTCTAATTATGATAGGTTGGCTATTTTAAATACGTCTTATAGTTAGATTTCTTCTTAGATTTAAAGGTTATAATAAACCAACTTTGCAGCTGGATGTATACATGACCAAAAATTAATCATAAAAACAATTCTAAGGTATTTCAACGAATGGTTGGATGGCTAACATCTTAGATGCAAGAGGCCAAGCATGGAGGAAGGTCAAGATAATATCGGTTGCAACGGGTCGCGGTTGGTATTGATTGATTTACAGAACAGGAGGTACCTGGCAAGTTAATCATGGTTTGGATGCCCTTGAAAAATAAAGGTTAAGAAGACGAAAACTACGGGAACAACAAATTGTTGGTATTTTTATTTACTACCTACAGAAAGATTGGCACAACATAGTTTCATCTTTGTTTTTTTTTTTTTGGAAATAAAAGAAGACATGTAATGGAAACGGAAGTGGCACTAGAAGAAGAAGCACAACTGTTGGGGTAAGTACAAATAAGTCCAATAAGAGAATCAAATCAAATATGCTTATCGCGAAGAATTTTAGGAATACTTCTCGAATTCTGTTTCAGGGAAAATACGCGTGTTCAATTTAAAAAATCATACCATTTCTTATCACGTTGTCTACGTAGATTTGAGAGGTGCTTACAATTAGTTCTAAACCTTTCAAATTCGATTTCTTGAATGACCATTTACAATACTAGGCAATAATACGAATCCACCAAAGTTTCCATGTTGTACAAACTTTTTGGAGATATTACACAATCAACTCTAGAAATTGATGGATGCAATGTTACCAGTTATTTTCTCATAGCGATTTAAATCAAAGCAAATAAAAGAAAACGATTATGTTATCAAATTGTGTAGGCGTGCTTCGTTCCTGGCCCTTTTCTAAAGACATAAAATTTGCTACAAACCTGTATATTCGGGACTGATAGCAGATATAGAGTTGTACTAGAGAGGATATCTTAGTATCAATTAATTAAGTTCACGCTACTGAACGAGCCGCTTAAAACTCTAAGAATCTACAATCTTTCAAAACAAATAGTTTCATTCACCAAAGAACTTTGCCCATAAAAAATGCGAAACTTCGGAAAAAACACAAACTTTAAGTGCAATGTTGATTCTGAATTAGAACGAAGAGCTCTTTCGAGTGGTATATAAGAATATCTTCAAAGACTCGCAGGAGTTAAGAAATTCTGCAATTCGAGACGATCTTGGTTCTTATTTCTTTGGGTAGGCAGTGGTGTAATTTCAAAAACTCATACACTGACGTAAATTTCAAGAATTTAGTACTGAATATTCTGCAGCCGCAGGAATTTTATACTCACGATATTATTGTCACCAAGAATATTACTATTAAAGTGATCTATCCATAGAGAGAGTAGTTTTATGTATGTAGGCTATTCTAGATAATTTATTCCTAGAAAACATAATTTTTGGGTAATGAATACAAAAATATCTACCAATAAGTATAAAAGTAATATTATCAAATTGTACGAAATGTTCATTGGTATTTTTACCTGTAGATCTTCAAAAACATTAGAACTGAAACAACCTTGAGAAGCAAACATACCGATATAACCGATGCAATGCAAATTGAGTCGTTTTTTTAAACACATCAAAAATTATAGACAAAAAAGTAAATCTGGTATTTTCATTTAAGCGAATCTTTTGGTAATGTAATCATAACTTATGTACTACGAAATTGTTTTTTGTTGCAAGTATAACATAATCATTCGCATAAAATGCAATGCATAAGTTTTATTCGATTAATAATTAAATTTCCGATGTCTTTGCACGAGAAGTCGTTGCTTAACCTGTACTTATTTCAATTGCAATATTTTTTTCAGTTTCCATTACTGAATGCTTCTATATATTTTATTTATATAAATTCATCCGTTGTGATTTTATGGAGTAGTCGGGTATGTACAACGTATACTTACATATTTTTCATGCGCCAAATTAATTTTAGATGTATTTTAAATGATTTTACGTGTTCCACATAACAGTTTATTGGTAACATTTTTCAAAGAATATCTTGCGAATAGTTTTGATAATAAAACTCCGAGTTCGCTAATCATTTTAATTATCGTGCAAAATCCAAATCACTAATAAACTGTGTGGAGAACCAATCCAGAGAAAAGTCGTTATAATCAGATTGCGTCAGAATCTAAACCGCAGACAACGAAAACATCTAACAATTAATTACATCCACAGATATATTCGAATGACAAACGCAAAGCGCCTTCGAACTAATTCCTCTGATTAACCGCCGAATGCATCGAACATGTGTGTAGAAGCTCTGCGTTCGACGTGTACGCCATCGTTTAATCCAGTAAGCAATCGTGTTAACTGCATCATAACCGACCGTGAAAGGACTAATGCGACTAAAAAAGACGCCCGGACTAAGAAGATCGTCCTCCGTACGGAGAACGCGACGCTGTCGCGATGTCCGCCTGCGGGTTCAACGACACGGCGAAGTGTTTGCCAAATGTTCTTGGCATCCGAGCTGTATCGTCCGGAATTTCTATATTCGTGTTTATATGCACTAGTTAATTAATGCGGGTGGACGATACGCTCGTGAATAAACACATCAAAGCGGTAGAGCTAGCGACGCGGCAACCTCCTCCGTTTCGAAGCAAACGCCAACAAAACCGTTCTTCTCTGTCGGTATAGTTCGGAGGCGGCGGTCTATGCACTAGAATTCTGGAAGCTATTCCTGGAGTTGCCATAATTGTGCGGTTTTGCTAGGATTCATTAGAAGAAGCCGTTGGATACGGTTCAATTAAGCAATTAAAATGTAACGACGAGATTCGGTTGAGGTTGTTTAGAAGTCGCTGGTAAGTGAAGAGACGAGATATTGTACGTGTCTTGTATTTTGCTTAATTCTGTTTCAAGTCTTTAGTTGATTTTCATTTATTTTTGCTCGAATGTGTGTAAATTTAAATTGTATTTGATGGAGATTCATCACTGACAAGGGAAGATCCCGAATCTGGAAACTCAAAAAATTATGAAACTTTGGGAACATGTGGATCACATGTAGGTGTGTACTACGCAGTTCCTTTTTCTGGGGAAAAACAATCTGAGTGGGTGAGAAAAAAATTGGAAATGGAAAATTTAATAGCTATCGGTAAGATATATACAAAAGGCTTTAAGACAAAAATTGTTTGTTTGAATGAGTTTTATTAAACTGACAAGAAAAAAGGGTATACATATTTTTATATATATATTTTTTGACAGGTAAACATGTTTGGGATTAATAATAGGCTTGGAATCTGTGCCATATGATCGCGTAATAAATTTATTTATTGTTCTTGAAACTATTTTGTAAGCTCCCTTAAAATTGCAAACCCAGTGCCGTGATGCTTTCACATTCTCTAAATCAATGTGTGTGTTAGCTTGTAATGCCCGGCGCTGGACGTCGAATTCATGAATAATGGCACCTGAATCAATACTATTTACAAATTCGTTATATGCGAATTTTGAAATTTTAAGCAACTTTGCAACATGTTTACTATTTACTTGTCTAATGTAGCTTCATTCGATAACCTGC
The DNA here is from genome assembly GCA_038088585.1 of Chrysina gloriosa. Classification (NCBI taxonomy): domain Eukaryota; kingdom Metazoa; phylum Arthropoda; class Insecta; order Coleoptera; family Scarabaeidae; genus Chrysina; species Chrysina gloriosa. Next base: position 26,294,881 of record CM076089.1, read on the forward strand.
AACTTTTAGAAAAGAAATAATCTAATCTAATCTAATGAAAAAACGTAAATATATTTTTTTCTTACTTGATGAAACTCGCCCAAACAAACAATTTTTGTCTTAAAACTGTTTCTCTATTTCTTATCATTAGCGAGATATGCGCATAGGCAGAATGCAAAATTCTCCATTTCCAAATTTTTTTCACCGGCTCAGAGTATTTTTCCGCAGAAAAAATTGTCTAGTACATACCTATATGTGATCTACATGTTCCAAAAGTTTCATAATTTTTGAATTTCCTGCTTCGGGCCCATAAACAAATAGTTATAAGTTACTGGTTCCAGATAACACAACGCTTTATTCGATGGCAGCCAACACTGCGACTTCTTTAGATCTGCTCATACCTCAGCTATTAATTTATCTCAGTCATTACAAACTATCTCACTTACTTACTTACTTACATAATCTTGAATCTTCCTACCGAGAGGTATAAGACGGTTGAGCTGACCATCTTTTCGTTTATCTTCCCACTCTGTGATAGCTTATCACTGATAAGTTTTTTGATCTGTTCCCAACGTATTCCTCCTTCTTGCACCAAGTTGTACAGTCTCCCGCTATGTCTTCCTCGGTCTTGCTCTTCTGTTAGAACCCCGCACTCGTGCTTCGTATATTGTCCTGGTTAACCTACTGCCTGGCATTCTGTGAATGTGTCCCAGCTAGTCTGGACAAACTGCGGCAATTACGAAATAAGTTACGACAGCCTACGTATACACAGACTGCTCGCTCGATTTAGTACTGACTAGAGCAACCATCTCCAATGCTGTCGAAACTTATTTCGTAATGTTACGCCGTTACCGCAGTTTGCCTAGGCTGGTCCCAACTATCCTAGTCGTTTTTTCTCTATTTTAGTTAGTATCGGTTTGGTCTTAAGGTTTCTCCTGAATGTTTCGTTCCTGATTTTATCCAGTCTTGTTTCATTTTCTATTTTCCTTATTTATTTTACTTTTGTTAGTGTTGGATAATGTCCGCAACTCGCTGCCATATGTAGGTATCGGGTTCACCACTTCTTTTACCACTTCCACTTTTATTTCTTTTGTTATTTCTCTTTTATTAAAGAATGATGACTTTAGTGAGTTATATATTCTTCCCACCCTTCCTATTTTGTCGTTTATGTCCATATCTAGTGTTCCATTTCCTTTTATTGTAGATCCTAGGTATTTCAACTCTCTTTCTTGTTCGATGCATTGACCTTCCATTATAATTTCATGTGCTCTGTCATCTACTGAAATAATCGTCGTTCTTGTTTTCTTGGGATTTATCTTCATATTGATGTCCTTTAGTTCTTCCCTCACATTGAGGATATGCCGTAGATTTTCTTCTGAGTTTGTTATTCTTGCCATATCGTCTTCAAATAGAAGTTCCGATAAGACTACCTTTTCCATTTTCCAATAACAAGTCCAAAGTCAGCATATTCATATTCCCTTTAGCCCTCTTTCATGCCTCATCCAACACTACCGAGAACAATAGTGGGCTTAAAATATGCCTCTGCTTCAATCCGTTTCGCGTTTTCAACTCTCGAGATTCCTTATTGTTTGTCCTTACTACATTTAGTGTTGTATTATACATAAAGCTTTTGCTGGGATACTCATTAAGATTATGTCTATAGTTCGAACAATCACATCCCATTTCTTACGTAGGGGTATGATGATTCCCATATCCCATTCTTTCGGTACTTTGTTAATTCTGACATTTAACTAGTCTGTGAATGCATTTTTCCTGTCCAAATATTTCACCATTTCTAGTGTTATTTCATCTATGCTTGCCGCATTCCCTAGCTTTAATTTACCAATGTCTTCATTCAGTTCTTCTACCGTTACATTGGGTATATATTCGAATTTGTAACTTGGGTTTCTCCTTCTTCTTCCGCTGTATATGGTTCCTCCATCTCCACTAGTTCATAAAAATACTCTCTCCATCCATCCATCCATTATGCTTCAGTCCTTGTTTTTGTTTTTATGCTATATTCTTCTTTCTGTCTCAGCCCTTTTGAAGTGCGATAAAATAATTTTTTATTTTCTCTACTCATATATTGGCTAAATTTCCTCCATGATTCTTTTTTTGCTCGCTGCACTGTCTCCTTCCCTTCTTTTTTTTTCGTCTTGTATTTTCTCTAATCTTCAGATGTTCTTGAGCTAACAATAAGATAGCTTCTCCACGCATTCTTCTTTTCCTTTTTAGTCCTTTGCGCGTTTGTTGTACACAATTCTGTGTTCTTAAAAGTTTTGTTAGTTGCTCTAGATATACCGCACCTTCCCACTGCCGCTGTTAATATCGAATCCTTAAATGCATTCTATTTTTTTATACGTTTGTTGTTTCTTTCTGTGCATGTAGTAACTATCCCACTTAAGATACGATTTGATCAGAAGAAGTCACTTACTTCCATTTGAATTGTAAAGATATTACAAGGTTTTATGCTATTCCAACTGGCCGCGGTTGTTAAGAGAATTGAAAATAATGTACTTAATCTATGCTAGTTCTATTTGCTCCAATCTAAAGAATAGAAAACCCAACAGTTGCTTGGTGAACAAATGAAAGATGCGGATCTCGCGGCCTTTCCACTGATGTGGTGATGATGTGATGTGGTCAAATTGTCGAAAATAACAAACTTTGCGTTTTTTTAATTACATCTGCGTTGCTGGTGTCTACTTCTTTTATTAAGCACACAACTTGCACACAACTGTGTTAAGTGTAAACTACATAAGCAGGGGTGTGCGTAGTGTGGGGTGAGCGCTTTCAGCGCCTACTGTTCAGTGTTGTATGTGGGCGAGATTCATGTGTAACACACATACTTCCACTGAAGATCACAACTTAACTATCAAAATAGGTATCGCAACTTTTCCAGAACTAAGTGTGGTCATTGACGACACCGGACTTTCTTCTTTGTGTTTTCCTGCATTCGTATGTTATATCAATTTCATATAACGATGACAACGAAATATAACCCATGCCAGATGTATGGTTTCCAGGATTTATTCTATAAGCATTCCAAACACCTACAAGAAGTTTGTCGTTATAGCAACCTACTATTTCAATTATCTATCTCTTTCCAACGACATTGGCGATGCATCTAATCTTCCCAACACCCTTTTCCTCGAATTCCAGCGACGCATTTGATGTTCCCGCCTGCAAGAACGCGCGTTGCGGTGCGACGGGGCGTCCTTAATCAACAGTAATGTATACTTCCGTTATCGGCCTGGTAATCTGCCTTAATCAAGTTATCGTTGGCGGACGCACGGACTGAACGGATGGTTGGGTCGAGGGGCGAACGAACAGGACGCAGGGTTAATATTAAGATGTCGTCTCGTGGATGTATTTCCCCCGAGTGTACGTGGGCGACGCGCCTTAATCACCGCTAAAATGTTTGGGAACAAACTCTGTATTGATCTTCATACTTCATATTAGGTGGTATTTATAGGGATGTTTCATGTTACGATGAAAGTTTCCGTTAACGTTATATATTCGCAATAGGATTGACTTTAATCCTTTCTTAGCAACAAAGTACAGAAGCAGTTTCATATATTTTGTTGTTCATGTAATCTGGTACATGCGTTTGTCATAACTAGACCTTGGAAAATATGCAAAAACATACTAAATGCATAAATGCATATTTTCAACATTTTTATAAATGTATATTTTCAACATTTTTCATAAATGCATATGCAAAAAGAATTACATATTTTGGAAATTGTTTCTAACTAATTTCCAAAAATTATCGGCGGAATTTCGTAATTTCCGGTAAAATACATCTACGACATGACATTATCCCCTATTTTAGAGAAGTTTCCCGAACTTGATGGAAATGTCCAACTTTACTGATAAACAATATTTTTATGTTAGGTAACTTGTAATTGGCGGAGGTAAGTTTTCCGCCCTTCTCTTTTTCCGTTCGTCATAGATAGCAAAGATTAAGATTCTATAAATCAGTTGTCACTCAGCAACATCAACAGTGTATTGTTAAACTTATAGCATGGTGATTGTCTCAATATAAAATGCCTAACCAAGCTTCTGATAAAGGTGCCCCGTTAAACAAGTGAACTGCTGACAAAAAAATTCAAGATATTCGACTTCAACCACATTTTTTGCATAGCATGTAATAAAAGAGTAAGTTACACATTATACATAATAAAATAAATTTACAAAAATACTTTTTGTGCAACCGGTCGCGGAGGAAACACTAACCATAACATAACCTTTAAAAATTATTTGTATTTTTTATTCGCGATAATTTTCTTTTAGGTAGACCAGCATTCGGAAACTACGACTCACAAAGAAAAGATGCAAAACTCCTCAGACCATGGTGCAACAGTTGCTTACAAATAACGAAGCCAAAATTCCAGCCAGGAAAATTTCTCAAAGGTTTTATGTAATCTCTTCACTAGTGTGTTTATAAAGCTGACCACCCAATGTTTCAAACATTTTTAAAAGCTCCATTTCCAAGAGTTCAATGTTCCTAGTTCTTCAACTTTACGGAAAAAATATATGAATTTAAATATATTGCGAATTTTGTTATTGGTAGTTTGGACGAAACTGAACCGGGAAATGGGTATTTGATGAATGTAAATGAGCTCAATGAAACAAATAATTTACCTATTGTGCGATTTGTAAATTAATAAAACAGCAATATTGTTCAGTTTTAGAAAAAATAGTAGGTTTTTAGCAACTTAATGAAATGAATGATATTTTAACTGGAAATTTTACTAACAATGTAAATTTGTAGATTTAAATATGCTCCAATAACATCATGATGTTAAACTAGTTTTTTATCCTACAAACACAAGCTAAGTGACCGCAGGAAACGTATGAGTATGGATAATATAGAAAAACTTTCAGTATTTTATTGTATTAACTTAATTGAATAGTGCAGTTTGTGTATGTATCTATGTGGGTTTATTGTAAATACATGTAAGGTTATTTTTGTAAAATATGTATGTTTTAATTTTTTTTTTGTGGTTCGTAATAAGTGCAAATTAGGATGAAATTATCTTTTTCTACATATTTTTTGGCATAAAAGTAGGTGCATAGATGCATATTTAAGAACATATTTTTAACATTTTGGTGCATATTTTTGCGATTTTTAGTGCATATTTACCAAGCTGTAGTCGTAACTAATGCGTCAAATTTATTTACAAGAGGAAAAAGGATAAAAAGAATTGGCCAAATGAAAGTGCAGTTGTAGAATCTCTGCAGTATGTATTGTCGAATTGTATTTAAAAACCAAGGCGGTCTTGGACCTCTCCGGGTACGATCCGGCCATGAAGGTAAACACAACACTTCTTATCAAAAGAAACATTTCACAGTGCTTGACATATGGCCGACATTTTACATACAACTCGTACATTCACATGTTCGAAGTGTCGACAGATATGATTCACAGCCTTTATGATGAAAGAACACACCAAATATGAACAGAATATTGCTATTACGTCTGTACGTCTAAAAACCTAACATCGTATTTAACCTCGGGGGTTCTAAAAATCTTCCATACTATAACAATGAATCACGGCTTTCCGGTGACAGTAAGAAAATATTTTCTCTTACAGAGTTTGTTTTATTTTGTTTGGAAATTTTCCCCTTTAATTTGATGGCAAGTTATGAAAAGATCTGTGTATACCAATACGATTATTCTTACTACTATATTGCAAACTCAGTAACACCACAAGTGTTAATTTTGATATTCTTGTTCGAATTTCTTGAAAATCCAAAATGGTAGTGTCAACCATTAATTACTTATTTGCCTATTCGCTATCTAATTATAGTACTGGTAAGGAACACGTCAAACACAAATGTAGATAACAGCACCGTCCTAATCAAATTTTAATTACAAGCGGCATTACTCTAAACTGCAGACCGCAGTCAATTTTTGCTCTTCGCAACTTTTCCTCGCCGAAATCTGTAAGAACGTGCGCCTAAAGTAGCAATTAATGTTTTCTCCTAGCTAGCCAAACGTTGACAGAATTAGGTCAACCGGTTGTGCCTCGATCTTCATATAAGTTAGACGTGTTATTTGCTCACATCCTGTTCCCCCAATTGATAAAAACGAAATTTTCAGAATGTGACCGCATCATCGACCGAACTGCAACGCCGGTGGGTGCACAAATAGCGGTAATTACAGGTTTACGTAACGGCGAACGCGGACGGTGTGTAATGAGACCTTAGGTCTTCCGTTCGCGTTTCTACCGGCCGCCGTTGGGGGCTGCTGTTGTACTCTGTAGAAACTTTGTCTGGGTTTTACGGAGTACGTCCAACGCGGAAGGATAAAATACTGCGTGAAGTCGTTAAGTACTGGCTAGATTTTGTGGAGTAGATACGCTAAATAAATGTAGATGTATGTATGTATGCACACATACATATATGGAATGCTCCCTTTTGGATTATGGACTTTGCGGTCGTTCGTCTCTGGTTTTTACTGTTTGAGGTATAAATGGGAGCACCTTCGTACACGGCGAACAAAATTAAATTCCCGCATTTGCACAACGAACGAATTTTTTATTCATCTTTACATTCTGTCGACTATATTTGTTAGGCGTCAGAATGGATTTCTGATTTAGTTTGCCTCATATCATCGTTACCCAATTCTATTTACTCTAAGCTATTAATTTTTACTTCAATTATATTAAAATTTCGAAATCAGAAAAAGACAACTATTTGTAAATGGTCTCCTTTATTCATTCCTGGATTATCTATTTGATGTGCTTGCATTATAGTCAGCTCTATGTCTCTATGCTTTTATAAAGAGCGGTATCCTCATCTAAGCTTGCGGCTGATGTTGACCAAGGTTCCTGTAGAAATCTCATAGAAAATATTGAAGCAAGCGCCACTACAGATAGTCACTACGTTAATGATCAGAATAACAGGGAACAAGGTAAGGTCAAGGAAGAAAAAATAGTTTTAACGAACAAATTTGGAAGAAGATAAAAAATGGACTTAAAAAAACATAAAACAAGCAAAATAAATCGTTTGAGAAGATTTTAGCCTAAAGACAGAAAGTAGTTCTGCAGAAAATCAAAGGTAATTATGGAATACGATTAAAAGGTTGAAACGAAGCACACTAAAACCAACAAGACACGGTAAAAAACTTAAAACAAGAGCACTTCGAACGAGGAACGTCAAATAAGATGTAGAGAAAGATATGGAAGTAGTGCAGAAGAAAATTACATAATAGAAAAGGAACAAAGGGGACAATAAAAACAACACCAAATGAAAAAACTTAAAAACCGGTAACATCTTCTTAGGGCTGCTGGTAGAGACAATAAATAAAGACACTAATAGAATCAGGAGGAACATAAGAAGGGGTAAACAACTGGCTAACATTATAAACGAGAATGACCATATAGCAATTCATTAGAGCCAGAATAAGATAAGCGAATAAATTTGCTTACGAAATATATACTTTATTATCTCAGCAGCTTATAACAATCCAGCTACAAGTTTAACTTATTGTCAGGTCTAAAACATGTAATCTATACATAAAATTGCATTGACATAGTGTGTTTGAACGGACTAAGATGTCATACTTAATCGAACAATTTAAAAGTAACAATTAATTACAAAAATGTGTCAAAATAAATTGCGGGTTGAACCAAGGTGAAAATCAAAGCAGTTTTTCAAATGAGATTAAAGGGTAAACAGATTTTCAGACTGAGTAAGACGAAATTCCAGAGAAAGTAGCTCTGCAAGGGACGAGTATTGAATGTATTAGAAAGGGAAGAACCACGAAAACTACGAGAACTGGGTAAAAGGTCTCAACGCTGGTATAGTTTGAAAATAAAAATTAACACTCGGAGAGCGAAGAACAGGTGTTGCTAGAAAACATAGTGTCCTTAGTTTCAACTTGTTTAATACTAAAAGCGTTGTGAATAAACCTTTTGCGTGGCTTCTGAATCCATCCGTTACTACGGCACTTCTCCCATTGCATCCATTTTATAGCTAAGATGGTTATCCACTTGTTCATTGCCAATGACACCCAAATCCATTTACCATAGCCATGTCCCAAACTTAACTTTAGACCTAAATAAATTTTACTGCTTTCAGCTTGATAATGCGAATAACTGCAGTTGGGCAAAACATTCTGCACTATTAATGCGTAACTTGTTTCTAAGGTGGTGGTAAGAAAGAATAAGCAATAAAAACTTTGAAAATATTAAGGAGTCATTCTAGGATATGCTTTTCCACGGAAATGATATTATGCTACTTCATCAAATGAACGAGCAATTAGTTTCGGTATGAGTGCCTTATTTGTGGATTGTTGTTCGATAAAATAATAGCAAAGATGGTTGAAAGTGTATTGTAATTTGTAATAAACAGATTTATAAAGGATCTGTGCCATATTAAGCTACAGAATACAGAATGTGCTGGTAGCTCAATGTTTCGCCTGCTATCATAATAGAGGAGTACGAGAAATATAAGTACATATATAAGTATATAACAAGTTGATAAAGAAACCAAAATTATTGTAAGACTAAAATCTGTGGATCTCAAATTTTGATATATCTCCTGGTTCCTTCTACAGTTAATAAGAGTGTTATGTATTTCACTTAGCCCTTTTGGAAACAAATGTTCAAGTCTTTGGGTTAAGTCCTTTATCTCTTACCCATCTTACTCATCGATCTTATCGATCTCGTTTTGAAAATTTATTTAATAAAACTGAGGCTGCTTCACAACCGAAACGTGGAGAACAACAGTACAGATATTCCTCGATTGCTGAAAAGTTGCCAATTAATTAATGTAATTTCCTTCCCAAAACGTCAAAAGCTACCAGGCAGAGATAAGAACATTTTCACTCGTCCTCTATTTCGTATCAGATGTTTAATAACTTAATCATAACTTGAGAGTTGCCTCAGGTCAAAACTTCTTCCTTCGTACACCACGCGGTAGAACTGCGGCGTTCTCCCATAACACTTCGCAAATTAGGTTATCAAAGTGCCTTTAACGGCGCTCGCGGTTCTAAGTACGACCACAACTAACTGCACTTCGCAATTAATACACAAGCGAAGACGTGACAGGCACTAAATGAATCATAAAGAGTAGTAGCATCGGTGTCTGCCTGCCTTCTTCCCTTCGCTCGTTACCATTAAACGTCTTGCCTGGTAAATAAATGTAATCTAAAGCTCAAAAGGGTCATGCTGCATCTCACGTCTTTCCTCATCTAAAGTGTTGATCTAAATATTGAAAGCATTGCAGTTGAAGATAAAGGGATGGAATTTATATAATTATATTGAAATAACCGACCTCAGTTCCAAAAGCAAGAAGCAAGATTGGTTATTCCAAGAATGCTGCTGAAGAACAAAAAAAAATAAAAGCCAAAAAGACGTTAATAGAGATAAGAAAGGGTAGGATACACATCGACAAACCTCTCATTACAGTTATTTATTGAAATCCAGCAAGACACAGTCTATAGAAAGGCACAAATATTAACAGATTCATAATGGCGGATTCGAATCATCGCATGCAGTAAAACATGACATTTATTAATTTCTTGCGTAATAGGTTTCTCAACTTTCCGTTTACACAAGCATGTTTGGAAAAGAATTAGAGTATATTAAAAAAGTCCACATAAGAAATTCATATAGTTTCGAAAGAATTACTAATATCCTAGAAATACAAAAAGTGAAGCCTGTTCAACGAGGTATACTTTAAAGAATTTATTGGGAAACTCAAAAGATAAAACAAACAACAGGAAAGGTGATAAATCATACATGGGATATTCATGACGCGAAAAGCTTTACAATTCAAAGGACATGTGATACATTATCGTTATTAATAAATACATACATATTCTTGTACTAATTTGATTAATTGTATTTATTAAGCGAAATTAGTTTTTTGACCCTTCTGCGATCAACTCGCTCTTCGGAGGTATTTTTGGTTCCCAGCACTAAAACAAACATTTTAAAGAAAGCACCGATCACGCATTTATGTCACAACGCCAACAATTTATTCAGATGTTATTCTCAATTTCAATCATAATCTTAATATATTTTATTATGTAAAAGAATTTTTTTTTCGTTTCCCTTGAATTTATATTATTATATTTTGGCATACACTGTTTCTTTTTATTTATTATAACATATTGCTCTGTAATTGGTTTCATTGTAACTGTTGGACAATAAAGGCTATTATTATTATTAGGATAAATAAAATTAAAGCAGAATTTTAGAAGATTTTCGCTAACAACTAGGCCTGCATCCTTTGTTTAGAACTTTTTATTCTCTAAACAAACGCTTCAATTTTATCGTCATTCCATTTGGAAACCTGTGACTCAAGTTTTTCGTTACTCGTTTATAAAACTAAAAAACGTCTTTGTGCGTTAAGGGAGCCGAATCTAAATCCGGAAATCGACTTTTTTCCTTTGCGGCTGTCAAGACGATGTTGGAAACTGCTCATTCATCAACACCCGACTTATAACAGGACTTCGTCAATCGACAAGCTCGGATTCCGCTTTGAAGCTCTCGCTGTGTTTTTAGCTCTGATGTAACCGTGTGTTAGAGAAAAATTAAACACACGTACACATCGGTACTTTAACGTACGAATGCACTTGTAGTAATGCGGGATACGGTATTTTGCTCCAGTTCGAGATTCACAAAGTGGAAGCCGACATTGAAAATTTTCGGAAGAACATGCATGATAAAAAGAATAAGTATACTTTAGTTATTTACCTACATCAATAAGAGAAACTACAATAATTATAAATTATAATATTAGTCCACAGCCTATACTTGGATGTACACTTAAAAAAACTGTGTTAATTCAAATGCACGGGAAACATTTCCTTTTGATTCTTCTCCACTGAAGATAGCAACTTCGTTTTAAACATATTTATTTGGAGTTATCCAAGCCGGCCAAACAGAACTTTAATATTACCGCTAATACAATAGGCCTCTATCTATTTCTACATATTTAAGACATCCTTCTCGTATTTTGCAACGTTCAGCTTTACGCGTGCGAGAGCCAAGATATTCGTTTATTTCGACAAACAGCCGAAGAAGCGTCGAAATCTCGACACCAATAAAAGCGGCTATTCGTGCGAAACACGCCCGAAGATTCAATGATACAGACGAAAAAGCCTCTCGCAACTCAAGCCCCCATTATACGCCCGAGAACTCTCCTCATAGAAACTATTTTGTCGGGAAAATCTTCCATTGTATTCAAATGATATACGTGCCGCGAATGTGAAAAGAACGCGCGTCGACACGTGTATTAGTATTCGTCCGCACTCCAGAGCGTACACAGTTGAATTGTCCTCGAGAAGGAGAAGGACGCCGTCGACAAATTCGCGAACGACGTTTCGCAATAAACGCCGAATTATCCATCGATAATGCGTCAACCGGAAACGCGACAGAGAAAAATGAGAAAGAGGAAAAGAGGCTATCGACGAGGACGGAGAGGAAGGATGGATGTGTACGTATCGCGTTTTCCGGGCGTGCTCGGTAATTAAATTCCTCCGAGCCGAAAGTATCGACATGTTGAAGGAATATCCTTTCTACGGTGGGCTTCAATACTATTTCCTTTTAATTTCGATTGTTTTCCGCGACGGTCGGGAGGAAATTTTTTGACAGATATGCTTTGATGGATTTTAATTAGATTTTTTATTAAAAAAGGAAAAAGTAGAAGGATGGGAAAACTTTTCCAATTTAAATGAGAAGGGAAAAAGGTAAAGTAGCAGCGTCGAATGTGAAAATATTGAAGTATTTTAGGGAAAACTAAAAGGTGAAAGCATAAATCATATAGCGAATACTTCCATACGCATGTACACTTATGGAAACTCTAAGTGTCCGCATCCCCAGGACTTACGCCTCGATGGTTACAATACTCACAATCTAAACGTCTGTCTCAAAATCGCCTATCTGCGAGGTTACAATCGGTTAGTGCGTTTAAAGCTGAAAATGTTATTATTTAATTTCTGTTATAAAGAGTTTGTGAATTGTTAAAAGATAAGCGATAAATGAAATAATAAATGTGGTACTGAATTAATAGGTCACCTACATATGCTTTGTATTACTGCCTCTTACTTGTTATTATATAAATAAATATATGTGGAATGTAAATAATACATATGTGTAAATAAGTTTGCTGTATAATAATTAAAAATATGCCATCTAGTACGAAATTTTCGTATCTAGAAAAAGGCAAATACAGTGAAATCTCCCATAAGCGGCATCTCTTATAAGCGGACAACTCTGTTAAGCGAACAATTTTAGTGGCACCGTTTTACCCACATGTATTTTAAATCAGACACAACCTCTATTCAACGGACTTTCCCTTAAACGGACCCGGATAACATAAAATCTCAAATTTAATTAAACTCCTCTCTTTTAAGCGGACAATTTCGAGGACCGAACAGAGGAGTTACACGTTTAACCAAATCTATTGACCATTTAGACGCCATATATTTTGCAGAAACAGCTTGGGAACAAGTTGCCGACATAACTATTAAAAACTGTTTTCGAAAAGCTAAATTTTTGTATGAAGATCTTCCTCCTTCTCCGTATGAAGATTTTGACGCAAATGATGAAATTTCTTTATCCGTCTAGGAACAAATCCAAAAATCATTTATGGCGAGGGACAATATTAACGTTGATCCTGCTGACTTCATTAATTTGGATAGTGAACTTGCAATCGAAGACGACGATCTTGATTCTGCCATAATAGAAGCTATCTCAAATCCTAATGCAGAATTAAATGAAAAAGATGATATTGTCGATGATGAGTTTTTGAAATCCCAATAAAAAATCAGTCTGATGCCATAACATCAGCAAACAATTTAAAATTGGTTGCAAAGAATGAAGGCGACATAAAAGGCTTTGAATTTGCTGTAAACTTAGAAGCTTATTACGTTGACAAGTTATTTCAAAGCAAGCAAAAAACAAACCACATTGTTTGACTTTTTTACGAAAACTGCTTAGGAATTATGTGTTGTATATGTAAAATAAAATAATCTACTTACGAGACAACATATTATATAGATACATCTTATTATACATGTATGTTAAATTTATTTACAATGTGATGTTGCTTTAGAACTTACCGTTTGTTTTTATATTTTTAAATTTACTTAAAATGTCATGTTTATCTGAGAATTTATTTTTTTTTATATTTTCACAAGTTTAGTAAATTAGTAGGTAAATATATCACAACTTTTTCTTCTCACATTCTATTAAAAGGACACCTCTGTTAAGCGGACAAAAATTGTGGCACCGTTGGTGTCCGCTTATGGGAGATTTCACTGTAAATAGAAATTTTTACCAAAAAATTTACTTCATTAATAGAGTGATAAATGATGTAAAATCCAGATCCTTAACAGGTTTAAGAATACGTTTAATGAATATACCGACATTCGTTTTGATAAAGTGATGTAGATATGAAACATTAGAGAACCAAACAATTGTATATATATGTATGTATATGTGAAACGGAGGTTATTGGGGAGTTTAGCAATCATACATTCAATAGTAGTATGTTAATTTTTTTGTTTTTTGTTTTTTATTTTTATACCCATATTTCGCATCTACAGACTACTATTGAATGTATGATTGCTGAACTCCTCCATAACCTTCGTTATATATATATATATATATATATATATATATATATATATGCAGACCAGGAGTCTTTGCCGGTGAGATATATATATATATATGTATGTATATATATGTATGTATATATATATATATATATGCGTGTGTGTGCACATATCAAAATACAAGTTTTGGAAAATCCATTTGTAAAACATTGAAGGCGTTGTAAATGGTGCTCAAATACAGTACGTGATGTTAGGGTTATTTTGCCGTTATACTACTCTCACCTAATTGAGATGATTTTTCAAAACTAATATGAAATAAATCGGCAAAAGACGAAATAAAAATTCATACAAAAATTTATTGAAATAAAAGATATTCCTAAAAAAATAAAAACAAATAAAGTAGTGTAACAAACTAATAAATTGGCAAAAAGGGAAATATACGAAAATTTTACAAAGGTATCACAAAATATAAAAAAATATATGAGCGCCTAACATTAAAATTCGTGGCATTTTATTCCATGGAACCTAGAGCTTGTGGGTATTTTCCTTTTTATTATAATGTATGGGTAATGCGAACAAATTGTATGATTGTCGTAATAACAATTTATCATTATGTTTGCAAGGTTTACATTATGTAAATTTTCTTGTATTTCTGAGAAATATTAATAATAGTTAACCATTGCGCCTTTATTATTTATTAAATTATATCGCTTTTATTTTTTCTTTCAATTCGGGTTCTACGAATGATACTATCGCAGAGGCTTTCCGTAAACGTATGGATATTTCCCTGTCTCGTATATCGATAAGTTGTTCGTGTGCACACGGTATACTATACATACATATGTTGAAGAATTAATTTTAACCTGAAATTATTTTGTAACATTTTAATTACATTACACAAATTACTGTGAGATTTACCTTTCCTGCTTTTTAAATCAATTTTTTTAGTGTTAATATAACAGAATGTTGTATTTTATATCTAGATACATAACTTTTAGATACGAAAACTTCGTATTGTATGGCATATTATTTAATATATACCAAAGTTATTTGCAGTGTGAACTATGTTGTGAAGTAGTTATAAAAAATTAATTTCGATTACTGAAACCGTAATTCCAATTATATTTCTTTATTCATAAATCTTAGAAAAATAGCAAATCAGAGGCAATATTAAGAAGAACAAGTGAGGTACTAATTTAGTACTATATTATTTTACTTGTCACTTTTCTTTAACATGTCACAAACTCTTTTTATAATACAAATTAAATAATAACATTTGCTACTTTAAAGAACTGTTTCGTACGGACCAATTGAGTAACCTCATAGGTTTACGGCTTTGAAACGGGCGTTTAGACTGTGACAATCGGGGCGTATGCGCTCAAAAGGCTGACATTTAGAGTTTCCATGAGTGTACATATCTTATTACTTTGGATCTTAACGTTCTATTTATAAGAAATGAACAGTAAATAATTTGCATAGAGGATATACACAAGCCTGCGAAATTTGAGATTTTGTTAGTTACGGAAATGACAGGAGCTGAATCGCTGAAAATGAATCTGAGAATTGTCTACCAGGTTAGGTTTTAGAGTAACTTTACGTTAACTGGTTAAAAGGTGGCCATCTTAAATTTATGAGTTTATTCTGGGAGGAACGAATCTTTTGTTTATATTTTTGAACACGGTATCGTATTGTACTAGTCTTCGGCTTTAAAATCAATTTTCGACAGTTGCAATTTTATTTAACTTTAAAAGAACTGATTGAGAATGCTACTGCTAAAGCTAATGCAGGTTTAACTCTGAAAAGAACTGATTGGAAAAGTAGTTCTGAAACGAACTATAAAAAATAATAGCTGAGACAATCGAGAAAATATGAAGCCTTTTAGCCGAATATACTTTATACATCTAAAGATGCAGAAACACAACGGTCACAAGAGTGTTGGGTGAGTGATTGAGCATGGCCAGTATTATAAATTTAAACTTGCATATCAAAATGGATGTTAAAACTGAAGATTGGCCGTTTTCGGAAATATATAAAGAAAATTCCGTTCCCTCCTAATAAATTCATAAATTTGGACCAAAAGTGCCATTTTTTGACCATTAAACCTAAAATTATTCAAAGAATATGATGTGCTACATAATTCCTGCGGCCGAATTCGTTTTCAGCGTCAAAAATGTGTACGATTTACCTCCTGTCATTTCTGTAACAGACCCTTACATGGCTGTGTTGTCAGATGACGATTACTTTCACATGTGTCCTATGCTACCGTTCACATTTCCTCTCTTTTAGTGTTATCTCCAATTTGATCTCGTAAGATTACTCTATCTTCGTCTCAGGAAATTTTCTTTTGTGGAAACTTCTTTTCGATATTCTAAAGTTGGTTCTTTATTTCTATTTACCAAACACTTCCTCAATCTCTTCGTGTTATATATCGCAAGGGCATCTGTGGTAAAATGGTACAATGACAGACATTGATAAATCCTTGTTAATTTCCAATTGTAGCAAACTCGTTTCGCCTGGAAGCATCCTTTAATATTATTATTGGTTTCATTCTCTCTTTTTTTTTTTTACTCGATTCGCTCTGCACCGTATTTATCGTCCGTATGATTGCGGGACGCTCTCGCAGTGTTCCTACTTTTGATTCTACACCTTCTAGCTTTAGGTTTGTATTTTTCCACGATTACGGCACGATCTAAATATGAAGAAATGAATCTAATTCTACATAGATACGAACATCTACCTGGACATAGAGAGCATTATTATCTTTTGCGGCTAATTAACCAGTACTACATGAAATCGGACATTTTATGTGGTTCCAGTCTAGCCTTAAGCAAATAAATAGACCGGATATATCTAGTCGGAAACATGTTTCACAGTTTTCCGTCATAGGTTCTGTTGTTCTGTAGTTGTCACTTTTTCTAGTTATATAGCTTTCGCATTTTTAACTTTTCTGTTAAGCTACTTCACGGTAGTAGACGCTTCCTTGAGTTACCTTTGGCTTTCCGCTTTTAAAGCGGTGCGGTGTTGTGTACCAGGTAACGCTGTCGATAATCTTTAAAAATAATGCGGAAGCAAGGATTTACTTCCCTTCTATGTTGCAAAAGCTATCAAAGATAGTTCGTGTTCCAGGTTTGGCGAGTTTTTCGACCAATTTAAATTGCGCTTTGTGCACCTTGTAAGGAATCCCCCTCCCCTCCCCTCCCCCTCCCGCAAAGGCCGGTCAAGCCTACCCAATAGCGAGCAGAAGTTGTAATTGTAATTGACTAGAGCGTGTTTAGGAACTTGATTGGGTAATATTTCTGGTACTCAATGGCCAAGACTAGTTAGTATTTTGAATTCACGGTGCTGCTGTTATTTCATTTTCATCCTTAAACAGTTATTACTTTCATCAGGCCTGTAATAAAATCAAGTCCGTTTGAAGTCTAATAAGCTCGACAGTCCAAAAAACAGCTTTACGCACCTAATAAAATAGAGTGGTAAAAGTTTAAGAAAACCGCAATTTTTAATTAGTCCAGTACATCCAGTTTGAGAGTACTTTTCAAGAGTAATAATATAATTGAACCGTGGCAAGGTCAAGGACCATAAAGTTGCTGAGTTCTACATATACTTACTAGTTAAATAGAAGACAAACATGTTCGTTACAAAGTTCTACAAAATCTAAAAATAACCAATTCCCTGGCAACTGTTGTCATCACTATCGTCATCATTTACTTAATTTTCGTCAGCATTTCACACACTTTCTGTAGAATTTCATCGAAATAATCCATCAAAAGGTACCGAGCCATCCGTTTCCAACACAACAGCGCATAAAAACTTAATTCGGTCGTCCCTGGTTGTCCTCTATGTCCTCTACGGAGGCCTAACACAACATACAATGCGTCAGACAGACAGTCACACATGCGGACCACGGACTCATGATTGTCGAAATTGTGCGGGAATGTTCCGTAAACGATCATGTCCTTTTCTAAGCGGTCACGGTCAATTACGCGCCGACGCGACGGTCGCAACTGACGGACGTATAGTTTCGAATCTAACGGAAACAAGAGCCCCTACGAAAACGAATTGGATTTGCTACCCTGAATAGGTAATTCTACGGGGTAGGCTGGGGTTTCCCTCTTGATTGTAAATTCATGAGCTGGCATTCCCTTTGACACCCCAAGTCTCGGTGTGGCGGTGAAACGCTATCGTGTCGTTATTACAACGTTAGGGTTAATAGAAGAATAACTCGAATAATTGAGATGTATCATACGTAGGTTTATCTGTGGGGATTCTTAAATAATTTAGGATGATTTTGTGAATAATACGAATAGATTACGAGTGGGAAAAATGTTAGGGATTTAGGATGAGACACAAATGAATAAATAGATATATTGCTGAACAATAATCCTAAGATGCAGAGAGCGTGTTGAATATCGTTTATGATCAAGTTGATGAACTTCTTGGGTTAATATACTTGTAGGTATTAAGGCGCAGTCCTTGCAGAATTGGGCGGTTGTATTCCCCACCATCTCCCTTGCGTTGCCGTTGCAGCAAATACTCTGACTATAGCCTCAACGATCTGTTGAAAATGACTACACCGGGTTCAGGAATATATTTTCTTAGAAAAACTAATGGTCCAATTGTAATCAATAAAGCTTCAGTTATAGTTGTCAAATATAATCTATTCCGAAAATTAACCGCCTAAACTATAGAGTTGTTTTTTGATAGAAATGTATTACTCGTCCTCGACTCGTAATGATTTTCGTATAAAAAGGTAGCGAGACATTCCAGAAGGGAAATTTCTTTTAACGACTCTGCCAAAGTTAGACGCGGTTGGTTATTTTTTCTGAGCTGCAACCATTAACTTAATTCACTCTGCACACAAGTTCTTGCAAGATTTGTTCCTTTTCCGTCTTTGATTTTACCAAATTTTGCAGAAACACTTCTTTGTATTTGTTCATCATTTTCTCCGTTAAATCTAATTTTTCGCAATTCTCACCATATGTGTTTTGGGCTTCATTACCAGTGAACAAGCGGTGGTTTTGATTTAGTGTCTTTTGTGTAATTTTGACCTATTCGCCTCGAATTTTTTAATTCGTCCGCGTGGGTTTGTGCCTGTCACTGATTTCGACAAAGTGCTCAACACCTATTTGAAATTCAAAAATATGGCTGCCGCTTTACACCTTACTTCATACTATTTCTTTTTGGCTGAAGTTTATCCTTTTTCCACTAGCGAATTTAGCTACTACTAACTAGTAACTATGGTATCGTTCGACGTTATTGCTATCAACGTCGCGTCGTGCAGGTACAAACGGAAGTGAGCTGCTAACTTTGTAAAGATCAGCATTGTTTTGTTCCAAATGATGTTACCAAAGAGATCGTCTTCTGGGAGTTCCTTTTCCTTCCTTGCAGAACAGAACTAAATCTTGCACTTAGTATGGTTTCCAAAGCCATGATAGGGTATTAATAATATGTGGTGCAATGTATTTTTCGTTTTGTAGATTTTTTCCATTTGGCGAATGTTTCTGTTCGGCTATGACTTTTATTACTACTCTTCCCATAGATAAAATCCTTGTTTTGGTTATTCGTGCCGCGACTGACCCAAGCGCTACAGAGAATCGATCGTGCAATTGCGCACCGGAGGAATTGTGACCGAATTTATATTTTTATTTATTTAAAAATTAATTGAGTTTGTTTTTGTATTTTTAATGACTGCAATTAATATAAGATATTGACCATTTCCACCTTCAAAACTTTACCTACTTAAGGATGTTTGGCACTTTTTTCAAAATCACAAACTTAAGTTTTTTTATTGGTTCCAAAACTATCTGGAAAATAGTATATTTACCCTATAAAAGTATGGTGTGTAACGATAAAGTACTAGTTTTTCTCGATGTTAAGAGCTTCTACAGCTTTAATCTTTCTTCAAGAATAAATGAAGAACCAGTAAGTTTACGGGCTCGGAATTTTGTATACTGTGTATTCGCTACGATAGCTACGTCTTATCGGTGAACTTTTTGTAAATTCCTTTGTTATCGTTGCTTTCTTGATGTCCAAAAATGACGGTAAGGCCATGGTCATTCTTCTATTCCTTAATTGAGGTTAAATTCAACAACAAACAAAGAATTTACAAAAAGCTCACCGATAAGACGTAGCTATCGTAACGAATACACGGGATGCAAAATTTCCAGCCCGTAAACTTACTGGTTCTTCACTTATTATGGAAGACAAATTAAAGCTGTAGAAGCGCTTAACATTGTAAAAACTAGTATTTTATCGTTATACACGCTACTTTTAAAGGTCAGATACACAATTTTCAAAATAGTTTTGGAACCAATAAAAGAAATTAAGCTTAACCGATTTTCAAAAAAGTACCGAACACCCTTAACGTGGTTTTCGCGTTTGATTCGATTTTGTATGTACGTACCGACTTTTTCTTTCATTATTTCTATCTAATAGACCTTTATTTAGACAAAATGGCTACAATCATTACAAAAACGCTTGATTTTAACGTTTCTTTTTGCAAATTTAAGATTTTCTTGGTGGTTTTAAGTATGGACTGCTCTAAAGTTGCCTCTAAATAGGCATTTTATAGGGGGCTGCGCCTTAAGAAACTTAAACTTCTTATGAGTATTTACAATATTAGGCCCTTACTATTTTGTTATTCTGATCAGTAAGATCTCTATGTAATTCAGCACGGAAAATAAGTTCTGAATACTTGCGCGTTAAATGTGGCTCGATTCATTGTGTGCTGATTGGCCTTTTTCCTGAAGGTTTCGATCATGACATCTAGGACCAACTGGGTCTTGCGAAGACAGATGAAGAAAGAGAAGAAGACGAATAATAAAGTACATAGATAGCATAAGAGAAACTACTATCGAAGAAATTTGAACAAGAAACACAGTCATAATAAGCGGAGGATAAGGAAGAAAAATCGCTGTCGTTATTAGAACACAACGAAAATGTTAATTTCTGTGCTGTACTACTATTTAATTTACAATATATTTAATCCGACGCTGAAAGGCATAAGGATTGACGAGAAGAAGAATATATTTAAGCTGAGGATGTTTTACTTTCAAATTTCAAGTGATTAATACAAATTTTGTTGAAATTTGCTTGTGATCGTATCCATGCATCTAATAGCATTAATAACTTAAAATTAAACAATAGATTTGGCAGCTAAACTATCGTGTCGAAACATATGTTCAAACCACGCGATTCATAACGTCAAAAGGTGGGAGAGCAATGTCATTTTCCCCGTTATGAATATGTACAACGTGCGTTTTTCAGATTATCCGAGTTGCAGCGACGCCATTCCTTCTGCTACAGCTGGGAGTTATTTTCGTTCCCGCGAACACGACTAACCGCGAGAATGCGATTACGACAAATATAGCGCGAAGGACAAACTTTACAACCTTGCGAATCATCACCAAACGCGGGTAAAATTTGATCTGTGGACTTTGCGGGAAAATCGACTATCGTTTCAAACAGACAAGTAGATTATTAGTTGTGATTTTCATCATTTTGTTAACTATGTTTCACAGTCTTACATCTACATATATATTAGATCTTGTATCCAATTAAATTACTATGATTGTCTCTTCGTGTTATGTGTCGCAAGAGCATTTGTGGCAAAATGATTGATAAGTCTTCGCTAATTTCCCATTGTTGCCGACTCGTTTCGCCTGGTAGTACCTTTTCGCATTGTTACTAGTTTCGCCCTTTACTCTTTTCACTCGACTCGCCCTGTAGCGTATTTATATTCTTGTTTTGGTTCTTCATCTTGTAGCTTTAGGTTTGTATTTTTCAACTTCGAACGATCACGACACGATCTACATATGAAAAAATAAGACTAATTCGACCCAGATACGAACACTTACGTGGACATAGAAAGCAGTAATAATATTTTTGCAGCTAATTGGTTTGATTTACGTCTTGGAACATTAAAATTATATATCGTGTGTAATTTATGTCTTTTGATTTTCCTTTGTAAACTGTTTTATACTCTTACATTTATGTATCAGATCTTGTATCCAATTAAATTACCATTATTTAAAGTCCGGAAGAGAAGTCATTACGATTCTTCACAAAAACCTAATCAAATCTTCCATTCGAATTGATATTCATAGAACGACAGCCCAACCATACAATGTAATCCGTATCTATTATGAATAATTAAGTAATATGAACGGACCCAGAGCGACGCGGTTGCCGAGGTAATGCTTCTTTCCTTGACCGGGGACTCCCTAAAACGCGCTGTATGTGAATACAAATACGAATGGAAACGTTTTCATATTGCTAACATCGTCATATATTTAATAGCGGTTGCTCAACGTTAGTTCCTTTCACGCACCACTGGGCACCATCTGATTGTTGACGACAATTAGAATAGGGTCCTATATTTGATTGGTATGGAAATGTAAAGTAAATATAATTATGTCTGAAATAAATAATAATAATAATAATAATAATAATAGCCTTCAGAGGAGCGAGTTGATCGTAGCGGAGTCAAAAAACCAATTTTACTTAACAAATGGGGTGAATCAATTTCATTCGCAATAAGTTTTACCAGGAATCTAGCGCTGGAATCCCTCCTCCTATCAGAAAGAGATGGGAAATCATGACGATTTAAAACGTCGACATAAGATGTGCAACGCTGGGGGTAAATTCGATCAGTCTTGTACGACAGGTATTTTTAAAAATCTCTTCTGTACACGCTCGAGTGTTAGATCGAGGTAAACATAATTCGGATACCACACAAGGGATACATATTCCAACTTGCTGCGCACGAAGGCACAATAAAGAGATTTCAGCGCAGACAAGTTATAAAAATTTTTACAGGTACGGAAAATAAAACCCAGAGATTTAGAGGCAGCAGCAGAAACGGCAGCAACATGGAGATTAAATTTTAGTTTAGTGTCAAAGAGAACTCCCAAGTCCTTCACCGCAGACTCCCTAGGAATTGGAAGCCCATTGATATTGTAATTGAAGATGACAGAGACATCGCATCTTGTGTAGGATACAGCACAGCATTTATCGATATTTAATAAAATTTTGTTAGCAGAGCACCAGTTGCTAATAATTGTTAGATTTTCTTGAAGTTGCATAGCATCATTCACATTAGTAGTTCGATTGAATATCTTCAGATCATCAGCGTAGGCCAGGGTATTGCAATTTAGTAACGGAAACAAATCATTCAAATAAATGTTAAAAAGCAGAGGACCCAGGTTGGAGCCTTGCACAACCCCGGAGGCAGCAGAAAAGGAGAAGGAACTGTGTCCGTTATAAGAGACATATAAGGTACGTCCTGATAGATAAAAACCGCAAAAAATCCAAAGATTGAGTTGTGAAGCCGCAAGCATCAAGTTTCTGTAGTAAAAGATAGTGATCTAGTGCATCAAAGGCTTTAGAAAAGTCTGTGTATAAAACATCGACCTGCCCTCTCTCATCAATCGCCTCACTGATGAACTGAGTAATTTCCAACAGATTTGTTATGGTTGATCTGCCCCTAATGAATCCATGTTGATGAGGTGAAAGGTATGGTTTGATTTGATATAGAATTTCGTTATATAGCAAGTGATCAGAAATTTTGGCGAAATTAGATAAAATACTAACTGGTCTATAATTATTGACGTTAGTGCGAGAACCACTTTTATGCACTGGAGAAATTCTACTAACTTTACTAGGGAAAGTACACGTTCTGCAAGCTAAATTAAATATAAGGGTAAGAGGTATACACAGGACATCGGCGCAGTCCCATATAAGAAAGCCAGGTAGCTCATCATGGCCAGAACTCATATCTGCTTTTAGACGTTTTATACTGGCAGCGACTTGAGTAGATGTAAAAGAGTTAATACGGAAGTTGTTACATGTGGTAGGAAATGAACAAGAAGAAGGGGTAGAAGGACGATAGACGCTGGAAAAAACTGTAGCAAAAGCGTCAACAATATCTTGTGGGGTACTGATTTCTTGACCATCCAACTCCATGCAAATCGGAATCCTGGAATCGTTCCTCCTTTCACCAATAAACTTCCAAAAGCATTTCGGATCGCGAATAATATTGGATTCAATATTTTCTTGATATTTCCGAAATTTATACCTGACCTCAGACTTAATCAACTTCCGCAGTTTTTCATATTCACGTGAGTGGTACAACGAGACCGATCTCTTATGTTTTCTAAAATGGTACTTCTTCTGCTTAATTAGCTTCTTAATACTTGTATCAAACCACGGTGGAAAAACACGATTGGGTGTAATAAATTTGGGAACCGATATGTCGACAATTTTATATAGTGTATCGTAAAATTCAGACACAGCCATGTTTACATCAGAATAATTCTGCAGAAATTGCCCAAACCCAAACCTACGAAACTGTAATTTATTTAGTAGTAGGCAGCAATAATAAACTATTTGAGTAATTTCCTTTTTGTTATTGATCTACAACCAGAGCAAAGAACGTCCTCAACTAAGTAACACCAATTATCGTTTACTTTCGTTGGCGAAGAGGCATGCTTCGAGAGGCTTGAGAACCTTTTGTTTAGGTTCACACGGTTTTGTTTTTCTTTTTCATGTACGATGCTTCTCGGGGATACGATTTTGTTATTGATTTTCTAAGGTAGCAACACAAATGCATATCTCAAGATTAACTGTTTTACATATTTCCGGATTACAAGAAATGTTTCGTAATATATTGTTCACTTCAACATTTTAAGGGTTTATTCTAATTTGAGAAACAAAAGTTGTGAAACAGTAATCTAATCACTAAGAGCCAATCTGCAGACATGGCACCAATTAAAATACCTTTCACGAGAAACTTTTAAAATTATTATCCGTTAATTGTTTTGGGCATTATATCACAAATTGATCCTACATAATCTGACACTTTACAAATACAAACAAATTACGATACATTAATACAGAATTGGAATAATATCTGAACACAATCAAGCCATACATCTGGCTTTCCAGCTAGGTCATATCGTTGACGCTATATTTGGATCATTTCGCAAGCTTGCATCTGTGTCTTCCTACCTATATATCTAATTACGCTTGTACACACTGCATACCGAAATATTCTTTCTACGCTTGAACGGTGTTATTGTTATATGTACATACACATATCTGTCTATATCACATACTGAAGCCTCGAGTTATATCTAACAATAAGGTTGTCATACTTATATTACTATAATTTGATTTATGCGTCGCGACAGTTTATTTATGAGGATATAACCTACGCTTTATGTTAATCGTAAACGAGAGCAATAAATAATATTCAGCTGAAAGCGTCTAAGAACATACAATAGGTTGGAATGTGGCTTTCGCGTCGTACACTATGAAATATAGCAGAAATTTTTCGCGAATTTAAATAGTAATAGTATTATTAAAATGTATTATTTAGATATGCAAATTGCATTCATCAAATAACACGGCTGCTTATATATATATTTCCCTCGATCGATTACATCTTACTTGGAAGAATTATAATTTGGTCAGGTTGGGGAAGATAATTCGCTTTATCAACTGCATTTTAAATATATTACATCTTGGTTAATATTATGTTTCTCTGTTAATTATAATAACACAAAGTTCAAGCTTATTTCTGCACATTTAATTGAAGTTATGTCATTTATTCAATCAAATCGAATTAGAGTTTTGGGTTTAATGACCTTATTTATATCAATAATTCCAAAGCGCCTACCAAATCCAGTTACTTATTTCAGATTATAAACTTTTCGAATTCATAAATTCATGCCTCAAAAGCTCGAGCGTATGAGGACTGAAGTTATTCTGGAGAAAGTATTTCAAAACTGAGCATTTTCAAATCTAGTATTTTACATTTTGAGAACAGCGGTATTTCAATCCCCAAACCCACAAGATGTTTGAATTCGTCAGCTTGTAAGTTTCATGGTTTTACAACTTTAGATTTCGGAATTCATGCTTTCAAAATACTTCTGAATACGTATTTGTACAACTAAAGTTAAAATAAAGGATTCACAAATTTACTGTTCAAGCATCAATCAACATTTTATCCCAGATTTAATAGATGAAGTCTTGGTTTTCTAAGTTTTAAGGTGTTAGAATTTGGAGCTTTAGGAAACAAAATTCAAAGATTCAGTGACAAAAGGCTTCAGTATTCAAACTTTCCTAAACCTCCAAATTCGGAACAGAATAAATTAAAAATGTCATGATTCGGTGTTCCATCTATTGTAATCACGGTATTTCAAAATTATAGCGCTCATAAATTTATTTCTCAAAAGTTCTAGAGTTTCAGAGTTCTAAAGATACAAAAAGAATTGTGTGTCAAAATGAACATTTCTTAAAAGTAACTATTTATTACACTTCTAGAATTCAAGACTACAAAACTCAAATATTTTAGAATTGACAATATCATAATTCAATAAGTTTTAAGATGCAATAGATCTATTGTTAATGACGATCAGGTTACTATTACTAATGAAAAAGTCATGGAAGAAAATATGGTCATGTGGTTGTAATTGACACTGAGGATGATAACTTCTCAATCGAATTATATGTTCAAATTGGTGTGATTCCATTACAATTTTCCTAGAATCCAGGCTGTTAGCCTTGCTTTGGATCATTTTTGAAATGAGACAACAAAAAGTAATAAACGCGTTAGACATTAGCTGGGGACAGAAGCTTGGTTAATACAATTCTTAACGGAACGTACTCGCGGTGGTGAAGTGCACATTTTGTTTAATTGGTGTCAGATTTCAGTAGTATTGATCTGCTAAGGATAAAACGTATGGATTTCAATTTTTAGAACTTTGAAGCTTGGAAACGTATTTGCATTTATTTGATACACATTAAATGATTTCACTGAAATGACAGACTAACTTCTGCAGATGTGTGTCGTTTCCCATATTGCTGCATTCCTTCAAAAATATTTCTAATTTGATCTACAAAAGAGCTCAACAAGATGTATTCCCCTACCGTCGCTTCAAGCATTTCTAATGCTTTATCTAATTCTCTATTGAATTAGAACACTACACGAACAACTAACATTTCGCCACATATATTCTACTATTTGGATGCATTGAACCGCATAACCAACGCATTAAAATTAACTTCTTGTAAAGGATAATTTCGTATGCGACTGGCGATACATTTTCCCGTATTTTACGCACTTCTGGTTTTAGTATCTACTTAAAGGAACGATAAAACTTTATCACATTGCACAATTTTTGAATACAATAGGTAACAATTTGCCATTTACTAACCGCCGATCAGTTTCAATAAGTAAGCTGCTATTGTGTTGCCATTATCTAGGCGTCTTCGCTGCCATTGTCATTCTTCGCGCCTATACTCTTGTCGCTACCACTTTGTTTAAAGAAACGAGGTCGTAATTTACAGGTAGACATGTAAATACAACGATGGGAAGCAATTGCTTATTCACGACAAGTTGCGGGGAATATTGACATAATAAGTTGGTTGTGGAGTTTCAATTAATGAAGTTGCTAGCACAAATCCTTTGGAGTGAACAACCTCGTTTCTTTTACTGACTGTATACAAACTTAAGACATAGAAAGATGATGAGGGAAATTGTAGTTACCGATGGATATCTTTAATTGACTGATTCGGTAAACACGTTTTGATATCAATAATGATATTCTTAAATTCATTCTAAATATTACACATTTTTAATTTTTGATATTGAACTTAGCATATTTTGAACCTAAATTATTGTCAACATTATGTCGTGCTACCTAAATAATCTACCTTATTTATATATTCACGTTGATCGCATTTATTCTAATTTCGATTACCTCATGCTACTAACGCAAATATAATAGAGTACAACTATGCATGCCAATAAAAACAAACGAATAAATGAATATTATGGTTATTACTATTATCATAATCCTCACTGTGGCGATATTCACAAAACCAGTTCACGTCCGAATTTCCATATTCTCGCTCGATTCGATTCGACCGTAGAGGTATGTAGTACTAACTCTCGTTAAAAATTGAAGGCGTCGTGCTCCACGGCTATAATTTTCTAAACACGTCTGCTACTATACAACGCCACCGCCGCATTATCCATCTTTAACGCAAAAATTACGTAATTGCCGTATTACCAGGGCTTTTAAGATTCCGCACCGACATCGATTAAAGGCGATATGGCGCGGAATGTCTGAATTCGTTCGTGAAATTCATCAATAAGTGCCGTCGTTGATGGCCTCGCTGAAAACGATCGACGCCAATTTTCGATGGCGCTTTAATATTTTATCGTTAAGTTTTGTTGCTAGAGTTTAGTTCGATATTGTTTTTGCATCATGGGAGTTGTCCACTTCAGCAGAAGTTGCACTTTTCACTATTACATAGTGCGATGTTGGCCTATTTTAGATTTTGTTTATTATGTTTGTTGTTTTCTTTCAGAGCTTCTGATGTACTACTTTTGACTGTTTTTCTCGTCTACCTCGTTTCTCGCGTTTGTTGTCGCCATTTTCTCAATTCTTCCTAAATTCATTGCTTGCCCCTCATTTTTGACTTTTCCTTGTCTTCCTCTCCCTCTCTTCCCCTTTCTCCCGGTAAATTTTTCTTACCACACATACGTACATAGACCATTGTTTTCACTTGTTGAATTAAACAAAACTACGATTAAACCCAAGGTAAATCGGATTCAAATAAAATGGTGCTTTGGATAGTATTCATTTTCAAACTTTGTTGGATGTTTAATCCGCAACCGATAATTGTAAACGACGACGTGTGTCTATTATCTTTTGGTTATTTTCCTTGCATGTTGGATATAACGTGGTCAACGTTTCAAGGTAAGCCTGAACCAACCAACTAACCCTTTCTTGTTAGTAGTGGCATAGCTATGCCATTCAGATCTACATCCAGAAAACAATGATCATTTTTGGTGATTTAGGATAGGTTGAATTTCCCTGCGGGACAAATCAAACTGACTCATTATAAACGAATTTCCATTATACAATACCCATTATAGAATGTAAGAGCAAGATGTTTAAATGTTTTGTTTAAATTCATTCATTTTTTCGTCACCTACAGTAGCCGTTTCTGGTTTCGTGTTAAATGGTGCGCTGTAATTCATCTATACTTCATTCACTTTAAGAGTACAGCCCAGACTCTATAGGGCTATATACTTATTTTATTATTGTAAAGAAATTGTATAGCGCTACCACGTTCTAACACTCGCCTTGTTGACAAATTTATATCGCTTTTTATTCAGAACTTTTCGTTTATAAAGATGGTTTGTTCTGTCAAGTTGTTTCCGCTAAAGCTACTATTTGATGCTATTTTGTGCTATTTTTATTCAATCGAAATATTCGACACTTGTATCGGTCGTTCTGTTCAGAAATCTAACTGTTATTTACAAAATATTCATGGTAAATAAGAGAGTTTAATATGTGATAAAAGAAATTATCATTACAGATTTTAAACTTCAATAATGGAGCCAGCAAAGAGTAAATTATATAAGGGTGACTGAAAAGCGGAGGATACTTAACTGTCTTCTAATAAATGAATAAAATAAAAGTGAAATTAATAAAAAAGGAATTTTCTTACTTCAATATGTTATTTATTAAACAGCAAATATGCTAACCAGCATCGATATGTGTACACATTTTCTGAATTTCAATGACAAAAATGGATACAAAGATAAATGAATAAGTGATCCTTTATTAGGAACGGGTTTCGGAGGGTCGAGTTTAAGCGGTTCTACTATACTTCATTCTCTTTTAACTAATTATAATTCAAAAAAGCAGATTCTGATGGTAGTTCGGATTATTATACTGTATTTAGAGTAATAAGGAATTGTTACACCTTATCTTCAGCTATATTATAGAGATCATACATTTTCTTTTCTTCCATGATGGTAGGTTTTACATAATTTGCCCATGGTTTTTCATTTACAAGGTCAAGTCCTTCATATAATAAAGTTGTTACTTTGGCTACTTTAAAGGTCTTGTTATTGGCAGCAATATAGTGTTTTACTTGTGCCCATCCCAATTCAACTAGAACCGTACGACCACTCCCTGATTAGCATCTAGTCATTTACCTGTGGTATTCGATTAGTACATAAATAATCTTATACAAGGTCAAGAATTTCAACTTTTAAAAGAGAACTGTTAACGATAATTCCTTTTAAATGAAAGCAATTCAATTAGAGTATCTTTTACCCATGCTTTGGTAGGTTGTTCCTTGGTATTGACAGAATGGTAAGATGCATTACCCATTACAATAACACTGTTAGGTTCAAGATATGGTAGAATGTTTGTCATGCACATTGTAAACACTTCACCATTCAAATCTTCATGAGAATCTCCACTATCTTTTATTCAAAAACCAGTACACCATTTTCAACAAAATTATCTTCACTACCAATATGTAGAATAGTCAACCGTTTTCCTCTACCAGAAGGATTCTTTAATGCTATTGATACTCCTTCAACAAGTGCTTGTCTTGCAGTAAGTATTGTATCTTCCCATACACTTTTCTTGGTGTGACTAGCATTAATCCATGTTTAATCTAAGTACTATATTTTTCTATCTTGTTCACAAAACGTTCTAATATTGGTTAGATAACGACGCCTCCATAAAATATCTTGTCGTTCTATTAACACATTATTCCGGCTGCGCTTCTCACACTAAAGCCCAATTTCTTTAAGATTTTGAAAGTGTTGTCCGCTTTAACTCAGGTAAAGTATCATCCGCATTAATAGCTTACAACAGTTTGCTAAATAGGTTTAAATATAAAATTAATTCATTATTCAAGAAATACGAATGTACATGTCCTCGAATAACTGATTTCTGTGCTTCGGCTAAATGATGATACGTTTAAAGAATACGTTTTCTAGGAAGTGAACTAACAATTCCAGAAGAATCCATGTCTTTCGCAATATGCCACACTGTTCGTTCTCCTACCGCAAGTTGTGTTGAAGCCAACTTGACTGAGACTGACTTAGAATTTTACTTTAATTGCAAATATAAATTGTAAATCATTTGCCTTTGCCTACCAACAATATGCTTTCCTGAAGGACTTTTTGATGGCCCTGCGGGCGGGCCAACAGCTGAATCAATCGCCTTTTCTTCGGCAGTATGAAAATTATAAATCTATAAACATTACTGTATACATATAATTTATGAAACAATATCTTAAAGTATTAATAATAACACAATATAGTAATGTAGCTCTATGAACAAGAAAAATGAAGCAAAAGACGAGGTTATCAGAACTTATTGTTTGTATCCACAGTTTCGGATTTTATTTTATATATTGATATATTATACAACCAGAAGTTAGCTATAGTTGTCTTTCTCAGATTTGGCAACTACAAAAGGTTTCTCCATAAGATTTACACTGCACTCTTAGAGTGAATGATGTATAGTATATGTGTTAAATCGTTTAGACGTGGAGGACAACGATACTGTTGGTCAATGAAAATAAGTAAAGCAACAGTGGGTTTACCTAATCTGTTCTTTCTGATAAAGTACCTCAACAATAAAGCTTCTTGCAAAGTAACTTAAAGTATTTCAAAATAATATTGTGTTTTTGAAAAGTAGTTTTCTTCAAAAATTGTTTTTTAGGTAGGAAATAAATATACGGAGTTATATTGCGATTGCACACTGGCTAAAGTTGAAATCGACGAGTTATTTGCCGAAACAACGGAAAGCTTTAACCACATTTTAGAATGCTAGATTAAAGAATGCAATGCTTATCAAAATAGAAAAATAAAGAATTACAAACCAATGATAAGACCAATTGTGATATGGTACGGAATCTCAAAGATTCATATAGGTATGTATGTGCAACTATTGAGAAGAAGAAAAACAAAAAAAATGGAAACAACTCATGAGATTGAAGATAGTATGATATAGAGGTGAACCGCCTTTTGCGAACCACATAAGTGGAGCCTTAGAACAGAAAAAAAAAAGAAGAAAAACGAAAACAAGGGTGAGTCGTAATATAAGATATTTCTAAAAATTTAAAAAACGAATAAAAATGAAGTAATTAATGAAGGAGAATAACAGAACTAGAGAAAGCATACCATTGATACTAGAAAATGATAAAAAGGAAAAGTGACCTAAACCACTAAGAGAATAAAATCTCGGAGTTAATTATGTAACTCCTGTTACATAGTTAGTAACTTTTCAGCCCTTTTACCTTTCGGTATCGGATTATGAAATTGTGGTGTTTCCGATTTCAATTTTTATCGTTCTCCTCTTCGACATCTTCCAATTTTCTGTCTTCCTAACCTCACACGAGGTAGTTAAAGCTTCTGACTTGCAATTGTTTCTTTCTTAAAAAATTTTACACTTATTTTCAATATTTGCACTTTCAATTTTTTTCCTGCTGTAGTAAATGTCTTAATTTTCGTTGGTATTCTTCTTTAATACTTTCGTCTTTTAACCCGAAGCTTTACCTTTCTTTCTCTTATTATGTCTCTTTTCTTGTCTTGTTTACTTCGGTTTTTGTTTCCATTTCCCACACATAATATCTTTGTCGTTGCGTATTTTTGTGCCAATTTTATTGATAATTTTTCAATCACATTGTATGGTTTATAAGTGCTTTAAGTGCTCTTTCGAAAGGTGGCAGATCAAATATAAAATGTTAGAGAATGCCTTTTTCCAAAGAAAATATAACAGATGCATATACATTTTTTGGCTTAATAAGGTATTTATCATATTCGTTTATTTAGGATTAATTACAAAACAACAAATTCATTTTACGGAAATTATGAAAGCAGTTGAAAATGAGGTCACTTATTCTGTTAAATAAATTTGTTGCTTTATAACTGACCAAAAAGTGGTAGAGAGAACAAAAAAGATGAGTAATAATAATAATAATAATCCTATTTTCTTATTGCCGTTGTTCGATAGTATACTGACATTTCAAAATTCCATACATAATAGATTATAAACCTAGTATATTTTACAAACAAAAGAAACTAGTTGACAACATAAAATTGAACACAAATATGTTAAAAAGGATAAGTGCAAAAAAGGGAATTAGGACGGTAAGTATATATTAAAAACAAAACTATTGTTTTTGCTTTGCTAAATATCGATATTCATAGACCACAATTTTTATTACTACGCAGTTAAACGTAAATCGTAGAAAATTTAAAACTCGTCTTCCTTTTAATAATCTTTGCCATTCCTCCATTTACGTACGGCGAGCCACAGTCGTTCGTGCGAATCATATAAAGGAGAATCGGCAAGCGCTTCGAGCAGTCGAAAAATCGCCTCTAATTCAATCTGGGAGCATGAAAGAACGACGTTCGTCTTGCATTATTCATCAAGATAAAGCCAGCGATTAATAAGGCTCCGATGAATATGATAATTACTATGGCGACTACGGCGATCTTTTAGCCGGTGCCATTCCAGGAGGTCAGCGATAATTTCATTTCAAATAACTACATACGAACGAGCGTATATAAGGTGGAAAGCGATAAAGGTATGTATGTAGGTAAGCCATATACGTAAATTAGTTAGTACTGAATGCGGACTAGAAGGAAAAGCAATGAGAAGTTAAATAAACGGCGTTGCGTTCGGTTTTAGTGTGTCGTATATTACGGTAGTTAAGGACATAATTAAGTATAGATGTTGGGAAAAAGAATAGGCAGAGAAAACGGTTAGTTTGTTATGAGGCGCCTTCCGTATTTATTATGAAAGTCTTTCCGTGTTATTCTCCGTTTGATGTTTCCAGTTTATTTAGATTAGTTTAATAGATCTGTGTGATTCTTACGAAAGAACAGAATTACGACACGTAGTAATGTCAATGCAATTATGTTGCTTTGTTAGATTTAAAATAAACACGTCAATTAGTGTCCTTTTTTACTTGAAACTGTACTTTTATTATAATGAATCTGGTTAATAAATACTTTTGTCGTTTCTCAACACGACTATAACGACAGATAAATTCATTATTGCTGATTTTTCGGTAATGAAAAATATCGAAATTGACAGGAATTAATTTATTAACCACGTTAATGTTGTAACCTTATAACTTCAATCTCCCACCGAACAACTAGGAGCACCTTGTCAAGTTCTCCAACAACCACCATTATCGTAATCGAATTGAGTTTTCTAGTAATATAACATTGAGAGAGACGTTGATGCATTGCGGTATTCTATTAAAATAGGAATTCAATACTTTCAGGTAAACTTACCGCTATAACAGAATATAGAATAAAAATGTGGAACTAAGAAATAGACTGCACCATTGATATAAACCGTATTTTCGAAAAGAAAGTTCTTGGGGTGCGGTTCTCTGGTATTTAATATGTTGTTGCTTCAGAAAGTGTCTCATCTCAGCTTTTATAATTTGATAAAGAATTCCGCACGCAGATTGAGATCTTACACGGTAAGGGTCTTGCTAGGAACTTGAAAAAGTCAGCAATGTATACACTAAGTCGCATCCATGTTCCAAAAATGAGGCGCGGTCATCCTAAATATGGGGTAGTTTGAAAACGTAAAAATAGATATGGTGGTTTGGTTAGTCACTTTTGAATGATGAATATTGTTCATCAACCGATTATGCATTTTAATGATGTACTTGAAGAATGTTCCTGCATATAGTTCATATATTTCGTCTGTTCATAATTTTTGATATGAGAAGAAAAATGAAAAAGAAACATATGGTGCGTTTTGAATGGAAGAAAAAGAAATGTCCCGTGACGAGACCCGAACCAGCGATCTCGTGACTATCGCACCTGATCGCACCAAAACGCTATCGACTAGGCCACGAGTCCAATTGACAACCGTATTATATCTAGTGGATTTAAACGGTGGGTGAAACTTCAACATCGATTATCTCGGTAATTTATGAACGTTGCGTCGAACTATTCCAAAATATTCTTATTTAAGGTCCAAACTTCACGAACCATAAATATCAAAAATTACAAAAATCCGATTGCCTTACCTTCTCCTTGTTAGTAGTAAAAGTCTATGCGATCAAAATTTGAATAATGATTCCATTTCAAATCAAGAAATCTCCATTTGAAATTAACTGGATATGCACATGTGGTCAGTACAAGGTACAAGTACAGGTACGTAGCATTTGGCGTTGAACTTTCATGTGCAAAATTTTAATTTCAAAATAATTCTGAATAATATTAATTTCTCTCAACTGGCAAGGCTGTAACTACGCAATTTCATTAAAGCTATTCAGTAACAATTTTCAATGGCTAGTAAAATAGGTTCTTTGCAAATATCTGTTACATTTCCAGGAATGTTACAAAAATAATTCCGTAAACGGTATATTTTAGTATTTTGGATTAGATATAAAATAAATATTAATAGGAATCTAAGGATCATAGATGGATCGCGGACAGCATTGTAGCGCAGGGGAAAGACGACTTATTCTAAATCTTAGATCTCAAAATATATCCTATAACTTCATTGCCAAATCATTGGGATGATCATAGATTTTTATAATAAATGCCTTGAAAACCCAGAATTCGGTCGAAAAATGTAGGTGTAAGAAATACCTCTGTATGTGTGTATCACAGACCACTACATTGTAACTTTGGCCAAACTAGATCTCGTTTAAAGCAATTGCAGCGGATATTAAGAACGGAATATCAGCTAGAACTATATGATGAAGACTATACAATATAAAACTACCTGGTCTAATAGCTGGTAAGGTTCCGTTACCGTAGGAAAACGAACTTACAGAACAGGAAAATCTTTACAGTTGTGCATAGAACATGGAGTTGACAAGAGGCTGCAAAAAGTGGGGTAATGTCCTGTGGAGTGATGAGACTGAAATCAATTTAGTTGGAAATGATGCTAGAAGGAATGTAAGACATCCAAAAGGCCAAGAATGTTTCTCTCGCTATAAACGACCTAATAAATTAGTTTCGTTAGTGGGCAGATAACAAATAACCGTGCAGAAGCTTACAAAGTAACCACAATTTGCAAATGCCAATAATCCTGCAGGCAATTTTTACTATGTCAATCGCAAAATGCAACTGCAGACTAATTCACCTGGAAATTTTTACTGTGTTACTCGCATAACGATATACTGTACTGACGAGTCCTAATAAGGACGAAACTAGTTAGTTTGCAGTTACGTTTTCCGATTGACATAGTCAAAATCTCCTACAGGATTATTGGTATATGGAAATTGTGCTTACCTAGTAAGCTTTTGCAAGGTTACTTGTTCAGTGCCCATTAAAGAACCTAATTTATTAGGTCGTTTATAGAGAGTGATCTACATTTTATTTTATTATTGTACATACATTGTACATTGGCTCTCACAAATAGTTCACTATCTCTCGCTACACACAAAAAAAACATTAAATATGGTAGCGGAAATATAATGGTATGTCCACAATGGAGTTATACCAATCCATTTAATTAGTGACACTGTGACTAAAGAGATTTACAAGTGTATACCAAAGGATGTTATGTTACCCTATGCTGAAGATGTTATGCCCTTGGCTTGGTGGCTTTTCCAGCAAGATAACGACACTAAGCACTCTTCAAAGCTAGTAAGTGATTGGTTTCGGAGAAAAGGAATTCAAGTAATGGAATGGCCAAGTCAACCACCAGCTTAATCCAATTGAACACATTTGTGGAGATTTTAAGACAAGAACTGGAAAGAAAACCTATCACAGTAGGGCCGAATTATGGCAAAAAAAACAAAAGAAAATTGGTATGAGGACTTAAACAGAGATTCGTCGCAAACTAATTACATAACTCCATGCTTAATAAGTAGAATAGAAAAAGTAATTCAAAACAGGGGAGTATATGGTGGATATTAGTTCTATTAGTATATATACTTTTATTACACTTTTCAAATGTTATTTTACTTTCATATATTTAATCATATCAAGTAACTTGTACCTAGTTCAATGACCACATGATTCTTTGACTTTCTCTTTTAAATCACAGAATCTAAATTTATAGAAAACTAGGTGATCCGGTAAACTTCGTTTTGCCCAAAAATTTTTCGACTTATCTTTTCTCCTAAACCATCGCATAGCAATTACGAACAAACTCGCAGAACGAAGTACCCCATTTGGTCCAGTCGTTTTCAAGTTTTAAACATCCAAACAAACCACGATCCATTTTTATATATACAGAAGATTTTTAATTAGTAGTTTTGTATACTTATACCACTAGACAATAAATTAACCCTCGGAATTGAATTTGAGGAAACAGAAACATCAAAAATACGTTTTCTCATGAAATTATAGCCTCTACCGGTTTCAGTGACCACATGTGTATGTATGTACCTCAACTACCTGTCATAAAAGTAAACAATTATTCATAATTAAGATTTTAGTTTAGATTCAAATTTATAAATTATTTCACCAACAAGCAAAGAAAATTCAGATCACTCGCGGCATATAGAGCCTAAACCTATAATTCACGTAATATAAACATAATCTACCTTATTATAGCTATTCACTATATTATTACATATATCTCTATTACTACGTAAACGCAGGCCACCACCTCACAAGTATTTATATCAGTGGCTTTCGAATTAAGCACAATCTGTACTAAAATATTCGCCGTTCCTTTTTCGCTTCGTAGAACGTTAAATAAATTTCAGGTCAGGTTGTAAATCGACGGTCAGAAAATAATCACTTACCGCAGAATGACCAGCCGGTCTAACTGATTGGCTGGTTCTCCACTATTATTTAATACCGCTCTGACGGCGTTTACGTCGTTTAGAGGCTTTCGTGCTGATGCTGGAGATATCTTAATAGCATATAAATACATTCGCTATTTTCATTAGCGCCTCGCTAAGTGATAATGCAAGCTCACACCGTATGTAGCGTCTGCGAATTATTGCCTGTTGGCGAAAATATGGCGACGCTTGTGTAGAAATATAGACAGACTATAAGAGATAAATACACACACTTCTGATTATATGTCCATATAATGGCGATGAGGATGCGGATATTTGAAAATTAGTCGCTTCTATTTCATTATCGCAAACCCAACGCCAAATGGTACGAAAAAGGTGGTGCTCGTACCTCATCGAATCGTAGTATGAAGAAGGTTCGACAAATGAATGCATGACAAGTTATCATTAAGTAATGTAAACCGAACTGACGCTGTCACTCCACCGCTTCCCCACTTACGTGCAAGGCCCAACATTCAAAATCACTACTACTACTTATCATGCAATCGTTTGTCGAATCTTAACTATGAATAACGAATTTAAATAACCGAGGGCGATTGTGGTGGTTGTCCTATCAACAGCGACAGTAAAAGCAGGTACGCAACATCGCCGTTTTTTCAGTGAACAGCAAATTATTTTACCGTACTGGGCTTGGTTACTTCTCTTAATCTTTGGTGGTTGTCAGTTCTTTCCAAATAATTGGAGGTCAGTTTCTTAGAAATCTTCAATTTTCTTCAAATTTGCAAAAGTTGGCTAAGTTTTTTCCAAATCTCTAAAAGATCAGAGAGATTTTTCAAATCTCGAAAGGCTTAATTAGTTTCCTCTTAGTTTATATCTCCAACGTTTAGCTGCCATTTTTCGAACCTCCAGATATGAAGCCCTTATCACATGACGCATCGAACAGATTATAGATTTTCCCCGTGGTTCGCTCGGCAACGTCTGCCTCCAAATTACTTCGACCTATCACAGATCTTTTGTACTATAAGCTTAGTATATAGTCAGGAGCAAATTAATATACCTTTAGTACAGGCTACAAGGCTTCTCAGAGAAACATTGTTTACTTTGGTAGGTTTAGTGATAACCTTCCCAAGATATTTTATCCTTGATGAAAGTACGCTTATACATTTCCATTGTATGTGCTCCGAAGTTTCTGTTGCATTATTAAATGGATGCATGTATCTGCAGATTTCTTACAACTAGTGCTTGAAATTTATTTATAAAGTTATATGAGGTAAAGGCGTGTCAATCAATGTGAAAAATTGAAGAAATTGAACTAGAGAATTGAGCAAATAAAAGTATTGTTTCAGAAGCCCTGAATAATGGACCGTGATAGAATGTCAAAACAATTGAAGAACACAGTGGATTTCGAACTCAAGGTTAGATACAAGTATACGAGTAGGCTGTGAAAATAAACAAAACACGTCCTATGAAAATATTCACTTTATCTTGCTTAGCATATGTCCCAAATTTTTCTAGCGTTTACATTTCTTTCTCTAAATTGCAAACATTTATTTTTCAATCACATGTTCGATGTTCTTCGACACCTATTATTCATTGGTCGCACGATAAAAGGAACCCGACCCACTTGACCTCAACTTTCACCAGCGTTTAAATTTCTACGTCTAAGAAATAACCATCCTAGTTGACCGCATGCCATTCGAAGTTCTCCATATGTTCCTTGTGAAACTTCAAAAATTAGAGCGCGAAATTTAGATATTTATCTTTTAGATTACTTGTATCATTTTTCAGGTCAAATAAAAGAGAAAATTGCGGTTTAGCAGATTACATTTCACAACGACTTTAAGTACCGATATGAAAATATAATTTGTTGAATTGAAATTTTGTCTTTTATTTGGTTTAAAAGTGGTAAAGCAACCCGAAAGAAAAATGTTACAATATTGTAAAACCTGATCTTAAGACAGTATCTCAAGTGACCGTGACCGGTGAAAGGACCCGTACTTGTTTTAGATCTTTCTGTACTTCGCTGAATTTCTTGCCTGTTTCGGCAGAAGAAGTGATGAACTGTTTTTGCTTTAGTCCTGGAATATTCCTCCAATAGGGGGTCTTTGGTCCCACATCCCATTTTAGTCTCCTTCTCATGTAGGCTTTTGTGATGCGATTAAGTCATTCTGGTACGTAAGACAGAATCGAAGATATCTTCATATTCTGATATTTATATCAAGGTTACTTGTTTTGTTCTTAACCAGTTGTCTACCAGATCGCTGATGTAACTGATTTAAGAGTCACTGTCCAACTGGCGGCACAGATGTAAATCTTTGCTTTTCAACATTGGGCGGTGTATCTACACATTACTTACATACTTCTTCTTCTTAATCATGCTCCTATCTACCTTTCGGTGTAAGGCTTGGATGGGGTGAAGTTTCCTATTTTCTATATAATTATCTCCACCGTTTTCTGTCTCCGGTCTGATCCTTTATTCCCTCCCACTCAATTCCCCTCTCTGCCGCTGCTACCCTGATATCGTCATTCCATCTTCTTTTTGGCCTTCCTTTTTGTTTTTTCCTATCACTCGTGTCTCATACACTCTCTTTGTCAGTCTATCATCACTCATACGACACACATGGCCGAACCATCTCAGCTGATTCTCCTCCACTATTCTCCATATGGGTTTTATTCCTAGGTTTTGCCAGTAATTCTCGTTTCTTATCTTGTCTTTCTTGGTCTTGTTTTCTATTCGTCTTAGGAATCTCATATCCATGGCATTCACTCGCGATTTTATTTTTCTGACCTTGTCCAGGATTCACGACTATATTGTTGGTCTTATCACTTTTTCACAATTTCTGTTTTAATCCGTTTTGGCACTTCATTTTTTCCCCAGAAACGTAGTTCCCATCATATAAAACATTCTTGCCGCTTTTTTCATTCTTTCATTAATTTCTTGTTCCATTTTTCCGTCCCATTGAATTATTGTTCCTAAATATTTGTAGTTATTCACCTGTTCTATTGTCCTCCCTTCGATTTTGATGTAATTGTCCTTTCTCCTGCTATTATCATTGATTTGGCCTTTTCGATGTTTATTTTCATGTTTATATTCTTTATTTCCTTATTTAGGATTTCAAGGTTCCTTTGTAGTGCTTCTTCTGATTCAGCCAGAATTGCCATATCATCCGCAAACATCAGTTCACACTTACATACTACTGAAGTTATTTAAGTCAGCAACTATACTTCCAAACTTTTACGGACAAAAAGGTTAAACGAAACCGTTGCTCTCGCAAAGAAGAATGCTGTTTTAATTTCTGTAATGATTGTCTTTGCTATCTAGCCTATAGTTAAACCGTTGATCTAAGCCATTAACAGAATCAGATATCGCGTTAATCGCCACAATTGCTGGTTGAGCATCAGGACACGTCAGTTTTTCCAATGCAAGTGTCAAAAAACAACTACTCCATATCCATCAATCGCATCTCCCGCCTTAAACGATTAATTATATCTAATTAAATACGTAAATACACAATTTTCGCGTAGATAAATTATATTCATTTCGTCGTCAGATTACCATCACGAAGGCGCAAAAAAGCCGTTGAGAAAGTAGCAGCAAATTAAATAACACGGTCGAGTCCCGACATTAGTCGCTTCGGGCTACGTAATCTACCTCCATGCCGTTCTAGCGTCGTACCTAATTAGAAAGGCAAAAAGAGACGCACGCATCGTGTGCAATGCATCTTAACTGGATCGGGACGATTTCGTGACCGAACTGGATCAGGAAACGATGGAAATTACAAACCGGACGAAGTGAATTCGTACTTGTTCTCGATATAAGAGCAACTTCTTTGTTTAAAATACATAACTAAAATAGGTCAGACTATAGATCCCTGAAGAATTCTTGATGCAGGATTCGAGACGTAACGCCATTGCATATAATGAATTTGCATTTGCGGCAATCTGCTCTTTTAGCAGCAAAATTCAACATTCAAGATTATTTTGTAAGAGTTTTAACCCCCGTGGTCACGTGGGGTCTGTCAGACCCCAATTTTCAGTTTGAGCGCAATTTTTTCATAAGTCTCAATTTTGATTAAAAATATTAAAAATTGACATGGTTACGATTTTTTTAATAAATAGTTGTAACATTTGCGACATTGTTTTTAATGATTGTTTTCATCATCTTTCCATTTGTTTTCTTGCAAATATACTATCCGTCCTTAATCTAAAATGTTTATAGTATGTACCAGAATTTTGACATCAATATAGGACGGATAGTTTTTTTGCAATTGTTTATCGAAATGCCTCGGGCCCAATGGACCCCAGTATGACCATCTAGATTCTACATCGAAGTGTGACCACGGAGGGTTAAAGAAACACAGTGTGTGACTATGGATAATATGTTCAATCCGAAGATTTTTGATTTAATGTGTACACAGTTAGCCAGCGGTGTCCATGATCATTTTATAAATAACCTAATCCGCATGAACCGGACCGGCAAAGGGATTTTCTTCATTCGGCTTCGTTGGGATTGCCAGTAAAAAGGCGACTGCTAATTAATGTAATGGATCGAAACGGACACTCGAGCATTTACTTCATTACGATTTTGTTCCCATTAAGGATTAGCGTAGAAAAATCGATCAACACGAGATGACTCATTCTATCGACGCAACTGGCTCGGAATAACATCTGTATTTAAGAAGGAAATGGAGAAGAAAAATATTGTTCCGAACCGCCGCCGGCACTAGACAGTAATCCGTTAATTTCAGCCTGGTAAACGAGGAGAAAAAGTAACGGAGAATGGAACGAAATAGCGGTCTCCAGATACGAGTTTCGCCGTATCTAATGTTTCGGATTGGATCTCATTAATACCTTTTGCGTAACGGTTATGTAGCACTGAAGTTTTGGTTTCTTAATTAATAAGATCTCGCTTTTAAAGCTTACGAGGCACGTTTCTTGTAAGTACAGTTTTAATATAGAAAAAACATATGTAAGAGGAAAATTTTCAACAACTTTATTTTTATAAGAAAGTACTAATCTCAATCTACTTAATCAGCTTCTGAATTCCATCTTTGTACAAATATGGCCCTGCTTTGCCAACCACAGCAGCACGACCGTTCTGACGTTATCGTCATCGTCACCGTCATGGTTTCAAAGAGTGTTCTTTAAGAAATTGTGGTAGAACTCTGAAATTGTGCTCACGCTGAGTACAACAAATACTAGCCTAATAAAGTGAAGTTCTCATATCAAATAATTTCAGCAAGTAAAATAATGTGCACTGTGTTTTGGGATAGGCAGAAAGGATTGCTTGTGGATTTTTTGTTTTGAAAAACCATTTAGGCGGTCAGCGCCAGTAGAATGATGATGACGTCAAAACCGTTCGAATTCAGAAGCAAGGTGTGCGATATGATGGTTGCCTTAATATCAGTGGAAATTATGTTCAAAAGTAGATCAAGTACCAGGCTTTCTTAGGAAAACAAAATAGTTGAAAGAATTGCACTTTATGCTAATAATTACAAAATGTTAAGAAGATATAAAATGAAAGTTATATTTGTTTCCTGAAAAAATTGCTATTTTGGAGTTAGAAGGTATACTACTTACGCTGACGATATGTAGGTAAGTCACGGGATAGTTATCAATAGACAATTTTGTGTAAAATAATAGTAGTGCTAGCAACTGTAATAAAAATAAATTCATTTTTCAGGCGTGACCTAAATGAAGTTACAACTAACGTAGCAAATAAATCGATACATTTAGGTTTGTGTCAACAAATAAATAATTAAGCAAGTTTTGGGAAAAAGGAACGCCAGTGATTTCAAATAAGCACGAACTCAAAAGTAATTCATATTGGTTACATACTTTTCGTTGTAGTATTACAAACTGTCTATAGTAAAAGCTACTATGTATATATAAAAAAACATTGGATTCATCACTCCACATGCTATAAAATAATTTGCTGCAACGGCTTTGCTTCAATTGATGTTTTTGTCTTAGCGACTTTTCTTACCCTCGTTTTTGCTTTTTGTTCCACTACAAATCAAATTTGCAGAGCAGGCTACAATACTTTGAATGAACAATTACATAGTTTTCACTTTCTGTTCCTAATGTTGAAATTAAAAGTCTCTGTCGTTTTAATCCAGGGTTTGGAGGTCTCATTCCTATCAACATCTGCGTTACCAGATAACTGATAAGTGTTCTCCAGGGTCTTTAGAAATGAAAATATAAACGCAATCACCTCTCCAATAAGATCTACTCAACTCTACTCAACACCAAGCGTTTCCCAATTGGAAGTTATGTTCAAAAATCTCTGGAAAGTTATTAAACGTTGTCGATGTTATTAATCTACATACTTGCGGGAAAAAAATGTTATTTAGAATAGACTTGCTACACCGATTTGGATAACCCCAAATATCTATATATTAATACGCAGTGGGTCGTCTTCTGGTACATATTTTAGAGTGTTCCCTCCATGTTTCGCGATGGTACATATATCGTTGTTTTCGTATTACAATGCAGATTTGTCGAATGTATGTTTCATCGCGATACGTGCAGTGGAACGCATGTGAGAGTCTGTAACATATTGCATATATTACATATTCGTGCACAATATTAACAAATATATATCATTTCATGGAAAATTATTCAAAAATAATATATTTCGCAGTGGTAATTTTTTCGGAAAATTACCATGGCGAAAAAAAAATGTTGTGGTCGAATTTCGACCATCGGCCGATCCTAGTGTATAATATGCGATTTGCAAGTAAAAGTGGTAATCCTCTATTAACCGCGTGGTTTGCTGAGGGCGAAAACAGTTACCAAATTTCACATTTGGATCTATCCAAATTGTTTTGATCGTATCACTTGAACCATGTTTACATCCATTCAGAAAACTAATGGAAATCTAACCGTAGATAACTGGTTCATGTTACTTGAACTATGCGACCAAATGCAAAATAAAAGCCTAACAGTTTTAGGTAAAAACTAAATTAAAAAAATGGTAACTTAAGTGTAACTTACGCACGTCTGAAGTGAATATCCATTAATTGTCGCATTTCTTACTTGGAGGTGATCGAGCTTACATTCCACGTGTTTTTTGATAATTTGGAAATCGGTAGGATTAGGTTATAAAAAATCTTTTTCGGAGGTTTCATGTATAATCTTTTATTTAAAGAAAAAGTGAATAAAAATATGAGTATAAGGTAGTAGTATAAGGTAATGAGCTTTTATTTTGGGATACCTTGGGACACCACCAGCGTATTAACGAATATGTGTTCCACTAGCGTAGTTAAGGGTTAACTATACATGAAAATTATTCATATTTACGAAGAAATAGTAATGCGACATAAAGGGTTAATTTGTAGCTCACGTGAAATCAGCTATATGTATGTATATAGTACTTCCAAGATTTACGCTGTAATCCATCGTAAACGAAAGTAATACCGCCAAATATTTTTCATTGATCGCAAGCGTTTGTTTATAAATTCTAGCGTTACAGGATTACTATCAAGAATATCGGCATTTTGATATCCACCAAGCGTGGAGATTAAAAATTTCCGCCGTTTATTCGGTGTTGCATTTTCCA
The DNA here is from genome assembly GCA_038088585.1 of Chrysina gloriosa. Lineage (NCBI taxonomy): Eukaryota > Metazoa > Arthropoda > Insecta > Coleoptera > Scarabaeidae > Chrysina > Chrysina gloriosa. The sequence continues at coordinate 26,339,559 of CM076089.1, forward strand.
TACAAAGACCTAAGTGGTTAGCACTGTTGTAATTGATAAACCTACGCTGCAATTAACTGCAAAAACAATCTACATTACCCAATTTCACGCTACAAACATATAATACGCGATAATCAAATTTGTCACGGGCATCGTTCGACATGGCGGACTGGAAATTATGGAATTGTAAAATAAATTGAAGCGAGCGGGTGGTATGTCGGCCATTCGTCGCGTCACGGCGTTACGCAGGACCGTAATCCATTTAATCAGCGAATATCCGCGGCTGGACATCATCGGAATTTGCATTTTGCATCGGTGAATTTGACGTTTAGATTATTAATCGCGAACGATACTGGAGCAACGCAGAACGAGCCTCAACGATTCGTCGATTCATAGCGGTTAAGCAAACAACCGTCGGGCTACATAGATGCTAATGCCGTACAGAAACTCGCATCGAGAGCGTACATGCATACGTATAGTGTATTTCGGGGCAATTGGGAATTGCTCCGTTTCGCAGGTCGCATTTTGATGTGTTAATGATTCCGAATGGGCGGTCGAATCGTTGCGTTGGTGAATCAGGGAATGCCGCCGTAAAATCTGTAATATCAGAACGTATAATTTAGAAATTTACCGAGCAATGCGCTAGCCGTTCTGTGGTTATAACTGGATGAATTATGTTTGTGTAAGTATAATCTGTTTGTTTCAGTTAATCATCGCTGAACGAAGTTGGTAGTGTTCATAGCGGGAGACAAAGTGTCCCAAGTTCCTCAGTGGAGTAAATGAAAACAGATGGAGTGCATATCAAGTTATTACAGGGAAAACTGGAGTAGGGTAGCCCGGGGCTATTTGGCCCAGTTTTAACATGTCGATTTTTAGAAGATTTACAGTTATTTATTTCGAAATTCCCTTCATGTCATTTAATAGCACATACATTTAGCTAGCATTCATGTAAATTTCGGACTCCTAAAGGAAGGCATGTATCCTTCACAACAAATCTTACCAGTAGAGGATATGGGTATAGGGTATGGGGTAAGTAGGACCTTACATTACCTTACATCTTTTTTGGGCTCGTGTTTCTTTCCTTTGTCCTTTTTCTTCTCTTTCTGTGCAGTCAAGGCTTCTTTTCCAGGTAAATCAGTAAGAATTAAGGTTGTGAGATGTTTCCTTGCAATTCCTTGGGGCCGATATGCTTGCGTGGTGCTTTCTTTCGACAGCAGTCCGATTTCTTCAGGTAGAATCAGTCGCTCGGAACTACTGAGCCTCGAACTTAACGAAACATCGTTGGGATCAGAGTCTTCAGCTCTATTTTTTGTCGATATTTCTGATGAAATGTTTCGCAAAGAAGCGAGCGAGGGTTTCGGGGATGAAGTGATGGAAAGTTGTTGTTCTTGCGATTCATTTGGATCCGGTCGATCAGTGGAGTCAGCAGCAGTGAATATGTCTCTACTCAATGGCCATACTTGAGAGACTTGAGAACCAGACAGAATGTAAAATTTCTCGGACTGCAAGCGATCGACAAAGCAACGATGTCTGGGATGTCGTATATTATTCGAGCCTTTCCAGGATGGCTGCTTATCCATGTGTTACAATGTTTACAATGTGAGTTAATGGATTTGTTCAGTGGGCCAAAAAACTGACCCATCTATTGAAACTGTTACGATGAAACCACCAGGAAGGGTTAAAAGTGTGTATCATTTTCTAAGGTTCCAGACAAGGAGGTGGTTATATTTTAGCGATTAGGTTTCTGTTAGGAGTTGCTTAAATTTGTTGTGTTTTAAAGAACGTGGAGACCAAAATCGAGAATCTCAAAACAGGAGCGGTTCAGTTTGAGGGAGCTTTTCGGAGTGGGTATTAGGAAATTGAAGTTAAATTTTGACGATTTTGAGGTGGGAAGTAGTGTAATAGCTATTACTAAGGATGTGGATCGCTTTAACAATTTTAAGAAACGGAAAATGACTTCATTTTGGTGCGTTATATGTATTTATTTTAAAGCAAGAATGGTAATGGGTTTGAGGAATCTGACCCACCTTTGGAAGCTTATGTAGGCATTTCAGGATTACGGATAGATGGCGATTTTGAGGAAGAGGCGGGCTTGTTTGAAACTAAATTGCACATGAACATATATTTTTTCTAAGAAATGTTTAATTGCTTCCAAAGTTTCCATTGGAAGTGTGCATTTGTTGTCACTTAATAGGCTACCTATCTTTTATCTTTGACAAGCCTTCAATACTCTTTAGAACAACATATTACTGTCCAAAGAGAGCTTCACTTATAACAACAGTTTCAGTTGCAGTTGTGCAAAAACTATACACATCTTCAAAACCATGTCTAACTTTTGGAGATGATATCGTAATATGCAATTAGAATTATGGAGTTTGTCTTTGGTTTGGAATAAATTAGTTTTCACATCTACCGCACCGATTTTACAACACTTCAGATACGTATTTCGACCACCATCGCCCTTACTAGAGCACACAGTATGGAGTTCCTCAAAATCTATGTTGTAGAGGTAGGAGCTAATTTATAGAAATAAGCAGTGCGACCTTTAGCTCTCTCGACACAAACTGTAGCAAACTGTGCATGTTTTAAACTAAGAATACTACAATACTAAACTCTCACCAATTAGGCGGTCAGAGAAAGCCGTCCCCGTAGAGGTCAATAGAGTTTGTGGTCAAGGTCAGCTGCAGACTGTGATCTGCAGTTCTTAGTAGTAGATCGGTTTACACTTAGTTGTGAAGGAAAACAGCCTGATCGGCTGGTTTACATGACAAGTGAACTTTAACGTTTTGCAAAACATGCGGTTAAGGTTCATGTGTTGAACTGTTTCAATATGGGCAATACGTATTTTCTAAGAATGTTTAAAGAAAATGGGCGTCGATTTTGACGAATATCTGGGCCAGACTTGCCTCGAAATTATGTGGTTGTGTAAAAAAATGTGAATTAAATTCAATAATTTTGGCGACAAAATGCTTATATTAGGAGTTATGGATCTACCGACTCTCACCTATTGAATTTCCAAAAGTAAAACACAATTTTATGATTTGTTTTGTTACGTTTGGTCAGTTTTGGCGATGTCAAAAAAGTTCTCAAAGTTAATGGTGGAAATACGTCTAATTGATAGTACCCAAATCTTTCAAATACTTTCTAGGATCTCTAACTAGGCGTAGGGAATAATATAGCGCAAGGTTATCGTTACCCTCCTATGAATATTGAGGCAACCGAGCTTGAAGTAAGAAGAATCAAGTATTTACAAGGCACATTACGTCACGAGAGGGTATTTCCATATCTCCAATCAATACAAAAGTTGCAAATGAACACCCCAAATCCGAATCATGCCGAGACCCACATTTATCTTATAGTAGATCGCGATCTGCATAAACTCACAGGTTATTATACGGATGGGATCTTTTATTCATCGCCTACCGAGAGCGGTCGTCCCAGTTTGTATCAGTTTCGCGTTTGGCGTCGGTCCAACGCGAAAATCGAGAATCATCCCGCCGAATCACAGGTTTTCCGTCTTTTTCTACCGCTCCTTGTCTCAGTGAGGCGAACGTCACTGCCGCTCCTTTCTTCGTTTCCTTCTATCCCTGTGGAAGCGATCTTGGCTTCAATTCTGATCGGGGGAAGGAAGACGAAGGCGTCCCAAAACTTATTGTCTGTGATCGAATATGTTCCCGGTCGAACGCGATTTATGGCCAATAATGCCCGAAATGCGGATGCATGGGATTACGACCTAGATGTACGGGGCTATCTGCGATATATTTTTGAAAATGGATATTCTAGTGAAGTCTGATTATTACGGTTCTATCTATGATGCAGGTGCATGAAAATTTAAAAATTAAAAATAATTTACTTAGCATACTAGACAATAATATGCAAACGAAGAGACGAAGACTCTAAATGAAATTTCCATCTGGAAAATTAGGATCAGCTGAATTACACTCGTTCAGACGAGTACTTTTCTACGTGAACGAATGTTAGACAAATAAAAAATGAATAAAATTCAATAAACATAGACATACCTTTCTCTTGTTACATTGTTTAGAACAACAAGAAACATTGAAACCACCATATTGCATCGAAGGAAAATACATTTCTCTATTTAACCTTCGCCTTCAAGAGACAGGAAACCTCAACTCAACTTAACTAGTCTAAAATAAATGAAGATATCTAAACTCTGTTCATACCGCAGTCCATCTCCACCTACAACTTCCTTCCAAATAAACACTGTATGTCCAAGTGGTTATGAATGCTACGTCAATCTCCATATCAGATCATTATCACATTCCCAATTACTTGTTTATCCTACTTGTTTGAGGTGGCAGGAAACTGCGGTCGATGACGTACTAACCGTTAGTTTTTTTACAGCGGGTTCCGGCTATTACTACCACCGAACTAATTGTAGGTAAACCCTCCGCGCTTTGAATAAACGCGTTAAACAAATCCTCCTGGACGGGAGACTATTTTTAATTTCTCTCTTTTTACGACGCGTGAGAGTCGCTTTACGAGCGTTTTAATTTCACTATTTAGACACGTTGAATAGGCATTCCGTTGGAGAAAGAAGTGGAATAAAAAACGACAGGAACGGCTTACAGCATCGATCGTTGTAAGCTCGACAAGAAAAACTCGAGAGTAGTGACTATTTTAACTAATTGATGAATAAATGTTGCCTATCCTGTAGCCCTGCGTTAAAGTCGGATTATTTTGACACATTTTTCTATAGCATTTTAATACAAAAAGAAAGTAACTTAAGAACGAAAACAAAGGTAGTTTAAAACTTGTTCCGCTATAAAGAAAAAACAAGTGGAAATAGTGGACAATGTCTCTATTCCGACAATCAAGTTGTAATCGTCAATTGAAAATAATTGACCGCAACAAGTATCAAAGCACTGAAACGGTTTTAAATTAAACGAGGGAGAGTCGTCAACATTTTCAAATGCATATATTTAGACTGGTTCTACAATGTCACTTAAATATTTTCTAAAGACGAGCAACTACAAAATGCAGAAGGTTCACATGATTCGTAATTACACAAAATTTCAACATACTTCTAATACAAACGCGGAGGGGTGACAACCCAAATGTGGGAATGTTAGGATAACATAATGCTCTACAAGATTGAACAACAAAAATTCTTGTTGTCGGGAGTATTTACTTTTTTAATTAGGCGTGGTGAAATCTTGCCGAAACTCAGGGTGTGTAGCACAATACATGAAAAGTTGGATTTTGCTATTCTGAAGTCCCCTCACTAACTAATTAGCGTATAGCCGTTAAGGATTCTCCATCTGTATGTAATGCAATAACCGGGGGTGCTTTTGGACGGAAGATGGATGTTTCTTAGACGTAAATGGTCTATTACATAACTATGAAATTAGGTAATTACTGGAGATACTATTAAATCTGTTATAGTTTTTGAACGTAATTTTATATTTTCTTAGATCTAAAAAGATTGATATTTTAGTTGATAATAAATTGATGTTTGTACATGTGAGAGGGATTCGATATGAATTCTCTTACAGATATGAATTACAGCTCTTACAAAGCCGTACTGCCGAGCGGTATAACCGCGAAACGTACGTCTACGGATGGCAAGAGAAGATCAAAATTTTGTAATTTGTTGATAATAAATATATTGAAAGTTGTGATATCTAAAATTTTCATGTTTCTTTTCCATTCGGAAGGTTCTCTTAATGTTTGGTGCTAAACTTATCAAAAATCCATAAGCAGACAATTGTGCCTTGAAAATTTTTATGTTTGATTATTGTCTTTCACCTTGATGATTTTCAACTCAAAATTGATCAAAACCGATGAACGGGCCGTGAACTATTGTTTCCAGATTTTAATGATTTGTTTTTCGTTTTAAAGATCCTCTTGAATAAAAAATTTCTCAAAGGATTTTTCTGATACTAAAAATTTGCAACAATCCAAATGTCCTTCAAGACTCATTCGCTATTTTTCCTGCATGCTCACAAAATTTAATAACTTTGATTTGAACAATGAAATTCGATCTGATTTCATATAAATCCATCCCTGGTGAGCGACAACAGAAAAACTATGGAGACACAACCGTCGAAACTTAGAACTACATAAACACAAAATGAATCCTCTTCATTAACAACTAAATCCTAACGGCTTTTTAACGGAACTGACTAGATACCGGTCGTTTAGACCTCCTGTTTTCTTTCTTTTATTTCTTTTTCTTCTTTCGCGGCCATCTATCCTCTTTGCGCTTTTTCTGTCCCCGTTTCTCGGAAGCTTTACAATAAGTGAGCAGCACGGTAATGATTTTATCATCTCTGGATATGAGACGTGGCGTTCTAAAACTGAACGTCGCTCGTAAAATTCTTCTTTCCCTGTGGAGCCAGGAGCGGCGTAGAGAACCAAAATAAGTGTATTAGCTTTAAATCGTGTGTTTTAGATGTTATAAAGTTTGTCTTTATTGCCGTCTAGATTAATAAATTTGTTCGTATTCTTTAGTCTAATCGGGGTGTGGGGTTTGATGGAGGTGGAATGAAGTAAACAGCTACAGAACTGCTACCCAACTACCGTAGTCGTTTATTTTTATCGTTATTCTCTGTCCTTTCGACGTCGGTGTTGTAGAAATTAAACCTGTTTCGTCTATAAACAGGGTGCTATGCTGTATATTCTCAAAACGCGCTGACAAATTGATATAGAAGGTGTTTTGTTTTCAGAAACAGAGAATGAGTTACATTTCAGGAGCGCATTATAATAGCGAATGTTCTTTTAACTAACGGGTGTGTATTGTACTGAGAACGTAGTTAAAATTCTTTAAGAAAATTGCACCGGTCTAGCTCGTAAATAATGATATAAAAAGCATAAATTATAACAAATTATATTTATAAATTTTTGGAAATATTGAACATAAAATCGAAATATTTACTTATTTAGTGTGTGTGAATGTACAAGTATAATTTCTTTTCCGTTGACGGTTCTTCCTGTATCTCCTCTATTCACTTCTTTTCTCGACGCAGCATTATGGAGTCTTCCCTATTATCAATTCTTTCTTCTTCTGTATTGTGAGGTTCTTTTTCTTAGTAATACTTCTTAAAACTCTTTTTTTTTAAATATATTTTTAGATTTATTTATTGACTTTTCTATCTTGTCAATTAAATCGTCGTTAACCAAACAAACTTTTATTTCTTCTTGAAACCAAGACTACACTGATGTCTTTCTCCTTTGTCCCCGAAACGAAAACTTTAATTCACCTAGACTTCAGTTCATCCAAATATATTGCTGTTATAGAAACCTGTACTGTACATCGATGTATCCTTGGTTATTTCCAGTAAATTTATATAGTTCTTGTAATGTAAAATGTTGTATGTAATGTGTTTTGAATGTTAATGTTTTTTTAATATATCCATTAATATATGCTTTTTTAAATATTTAACAATGTTTATTTCTGCTGACATTTGTTTCCCCCATTAAATGATTCTGGCTGGAGTTAAAATAAGGAGGTAACACCCGTAGGGGAATAAAATGCTCAAAAGATGGTGGGCGTGGTGTCGAAAAGGTATAAATAGAACCCCAAAGCTATAGCAAATGTTAAATGAATACCATAACCCCAACCTCAACTGACCTTGATAACCCGAACCATAACAAATGATGAACCTTCTAATGGTAATCAACCATTCGTGCATTATTATACTACAGTATGCATATGTACTATTGCGGCAACAAAAATCGGGACAAGTCGTATAGGCTATTTTGACTGTTTTTTAGCTGTATAAACCAGTCGTTTGTCATATTCACGTCAATCATCTTGTCTAATGTCTAAAATAGTTTACCCACGAACGCAAGAAACTTCTGTTAAATGCATTTATTTGAAATAAAAATCTTGGAAACAAATCTTCTCTTAATGGAAACAATAAATTAATCTAGTATTTTTAGTTATTTTTTACCACGGTATCAAATGGATTATTCCTTAAAAACTGAATAGGATTTTCTTCTTCCATGAAATTCCGTACTAATTTACGACCAGAACCTGTTGCAGTCATTTATTTTTAATGTTGTGTGTGCTTTTGGGCACTCCAAATCTATTACCTAGTCTTCTTATGGACCATCCTTCCCCAAGTAATGTAATTATTTTCATTTTTCCAGTAGCACTTAAATGCGGCATATTGACATATGTCAATAATAATTTCAAATGACATAACTTTTGACAAGGCAAAAGTCAGATGTAACCTACATTATTTTAAGTGTCCCATTTTTTGTTGCCGCAATAGTACATATTTATAATATGTAAGTTCGTAACATAAAGGTTAGCTACATGTCATGACGGATCTTAATCTGCGAATTCTATGGCTCTCTACAGCGGTTCCCTCACAACTTTTTCAGTATCCTTGTGCTATACCCAGCACTTTTTTCCATAAATTTCTTGAACTACATTAGAAGTTATTTTCTGATTGAAATCCTAAAATTGTGTACAATATGTTAGTGTTAGTAACATGTATTGGTCGACTGTCAGTTTAGGAGTGTTAGGCAGTTTTAAGTAAAGCTTGATTGAGTTATGTACGTATTAGTTTCCTTAAGAAGCTGACAGTATGGACGACAAAACGCTGTCATTTTACGCTGAAATTGTTCAAAAGGTACATGTCTCATTCAAATTATTTTTAGATCCGTTTTTAACCTGTCTGTTGAGAGTTGGACTTCCTGACATAAATAGATGTACTTGTCCAAGATAAGGATAAACTCCATGGCATGGCATATACGAAACGGAAGAAGTCACAAAATGTATTAAATGGAACGAAAGTTGCAGAGTTAATGATGCATGATGCAAACAAATCTCAAGTAGCTGGCTTGATATGTAAAAAAGATTGAATTTTGCCATTTTGCTACATTCGATTTTATACGATATTAATTTTTTTCTCGGTCTAGTAAACAAATTAGCCTGCTGATATTATCTCGGAAACGAAACTTAAAAAATCTCCACAACAACGTTGGAGAGAATTAAAAGTGGCAATGGCAAAATGTTATTATTTTTTATATCACTTATAATAGCGTTCGGAAAATAGAAAAATAGCAAAACTAATTTCCCTTTAGTATCTTCGGAACCGAGCCCGATATAAGGCTAGGTTGTGCCATATACAATGCTGTGCAAAACAAAAGCAACAAATTTAATCAAAACGTGAAAGTTCATTATATTCCTTTAAAGAAAAAAATTAACATAATAAATACTTCTATGCACTGTAATAAAAATGCATTTCATTTATTAGCTCTTAGTAAATTACATTCAGTAGAATAACAAGAACAAGTCTATGGTCCATTGTGAAATGTGCAAAACAAAAGCAGCAAATCAGTATTTGGTATAGGTAGCTTTATTTTTTATAACATCCGCACATCTGAGAGGCATTGATCCTACTAAATTATTAATAGCAGATATAAAGATACTGTTCCACTCCATCTTTAGGGTCTGGAACAGATCCTCTTTGTTACGAAAACGTTGACTAGAAACGCTTCGTATTAGTATTTCAAACCGTTTCTCGGTAGGATTCAAGGCTGGTGATTGGGCAGGCCAATCAAGAACTTGCATCCCACTGTCCTTGAGATAGTCTTTAACCATCTTCCAAAACATCCAACGAAGCGGAATATTCCACTCAGCGTATAGCGGCATTTTCGACTATAATAAGTATTTATACACAAATAGGTCCATTATATCAATTATTTTATGAAAAACATCGCCCCACCGCCAGGAAAACAGGTCCACATCATAATCCCACCCTCCTCCAGGCTCGAAACTGATATTGCAGTTTTGTGGAGCTAGACGTTTACCTTTTCTGCGTCGGACAGTACACATACCATCGGAATTCATCAAATTTATATATGATTGGTCGCTGAACAAAGCCGTTCTCCACTTTTGGACAATTGACAGTAGCAATTCATATGTGTTCTAGTGAAAGCTAGTCTAAAACATAGTGGTAAACAAGGTTTTATCAAAATTTTAGTCATTAAATGGAGAATGGAAAAGACACCTTTTTTGTAAGTGCTGTTTCGTAAGCAGTGGTTTTTTGCTGGTCTGTAACTTCTTAAATCATGTTCAGTAGCTGGTCTACAAATTGCGCTGTTATGAACATTTAAGTGAAGTGTCCTCACAACCTTGGTAAAGTGCCAAACGTCTTTTTTTTAATCCCACAAATTCTTCTATCCATTTGCACGGTTTTTCGCGAACGCCGATCTGAATAGACTGTAATAACGCGATTAGTTGAGTTGTACTTTTTAGTAAGTCTGCAGATGATAGATCTAATGTTATACTTTTTAGCGATAGAACTTTGCAATTCTGCGTTCTATAAATCGGTTGTTATACGCGTTATAAAACTATCGCAGTATTTACATTACAAAGCGTCTAAACACTTTCAATATGTAAAACGAAATAACATCCGATTTGCTTTAAAAAGTGCAAAAGCAGCTTAAAACAACCGCTGCATACATAAAGTACCGTTATCTCCTACAACATAGGTTGCCTATTATCTTGAATTACTTTGATGCTTTTCTTTTGCACACTTAAAATTTGAATACTTTGGTTTTGATTTGTGTTCCTTTGAATTTCGATGTCGATAATGTAACAGTGCCCAACTTTCAATATGTAAAACGAAATAACATCCGATTTGCTTTAAAAAGTGCAAAAGTAGCTTAAAACAACCGCTGCATACATAAAGTACCGTTATCTCCTACAACACAGGTTGCCTATTATCTTGAATTACTTTGATGCTTTTCTTTTGCACACTTAAAATTTGAATATACTTTGGTTTTGATTTGTGTTCCTTTGAATTTCGATGTCGAAAATGTAACAGTGGCCAAATTATTTTTAAATTACTAGCGTACATATACTTGTATATATAATTTTCTTAAGTTTAGTTTTTCTATTTAGAAATGGCAACTTCAATTGTGTGGTGGTTTGGTTTGCACAGTAGTATATGTATTCTCTTAATGCTGCGACTTTCGTCCCATTTAACTAATTTCGTAACTCTTACCGTTTACAAGATCCCCATGCTGTTTATTCTTATCTTGGACACGGTGTATCTACATACCCGATGTATATACATATATCTACATATGACTATTTCTCGTTTCTGTCAACTTTCTATATCTAGGCTTTGCATCTGTTTTTGGTATCGTTGTTTGACACAAATGTAGTCTGTTCCATGTCCACTTTTTAACCAATAGTTTCTGTATGCTGTTTCCTTTGCCATTAACAAATTGATATATCTAATTTTATTCTACAAGCATGCCTCTCAAGGACCAGAATATGAGGAAGAAACTATGTAAGTAAGGATCCATGTTATGTCATCAAAGCATTCCGTCTAAGGAGAATAAAGGCACAACTTTACAGACATTCATAATTTTAAATTATCGCAGTTTCTTTCAACAGAAAACAAGAAATAGGAAGCAACTGTTATATCGACCAAGATGGTAATCATTTTATTAGTTCCTTACTTGAAATTAATTATATACAAATTAACAAACATGGAATCCCATTCCAATAATATCAAAAGTCATACAAACTATAACAAAACCCATAAAAGGAGCACATTCAATATAATACCGAACGATACTATTTCAAGCATCCGACGCGAAGTAATTATATTACATAACCGCCAACGAATAAGGCACTTTTGTAATCGTCGTACGCGTAAAGGTACACCGAGCAACAGGCAGGCACCAACGAGGAACGAATTATCAAGAAGCAGTCCTTGAAATATTTAGTATTCACCAGCGAACAATAAAAGTGAATAGTTGAACTCTACACGCATGGTTGGAGCCGAGGAATAGAACCGAGCAGCACTACGACATAGCGATAAGGCGATATTCTATATTCCAATCATGGAGTCGTTTATATACACCGCGCTATCGTCTAAAGCGTAAAACTAAGTTTCCATCCATATCAAAGAAGTAGTCGACACGGTGTTAAAAGGGAATCAAAGCTGTTGTATAAATATTGAGTTCAATCCGCGGAATATAAAGTATAGACTCACTCTAACCTAATTACATCGTCGAAATGTTTTTGGAAACATCATAGGCGGACTTGTTGGCGTCGCTTGATTGGTATGCGGAAAGCGGTTTCCTTCCGGTGAAGTTATCCGGAAAGTTCTAAAATTTCGGACGCCTATTAAGCTACAAACCAGCAACGCATACTATTAAAAGCGACGCTTCGAATTTGCAATTCATGCATTAATTAGAACGTTATCAACTCGGTAATTGAGTTAAGGAGATACTTACTAATTTAATAAAGTATAAAATTGGATGCGAATTTTGATCTATGTATGTAGGCATGTACCTGCAAGCGACCCTGATATCAACTCAACTTTAGCTTTGGTGCGGAGCGGTTACCTTTTTTTAGACTGTTGGCGTTGATTCTGCATGAGTAATACTCGAAAATCAAATTGGATATTTAGAACTTTACGTTGTATATATTTCACGAATGCGTTAATTCAGTTTGCCTAACGTTAGTGAACTAACTACGGGGCATATGTACCGCTTTGTTTCACAAATTGATTTAACAAAATTCTCTGGCGTTCCGAAATTAATTTCGACATTTCCATACTGAACGCAATGATTTATTTTATGTCATACACGATTATGTCATTTAGAGAAACAATCGTTGTTTTAGTTTCAACTGGAATAGGATACATCGATATGGCCTGCAGAATTGTAAAATTCGGCTGGTTACTAAAACTTCATTGCATAAAATAAAATTCGTATTAATGGTACGCCTATTGGTTATATGCATTGGGACAGATTATGCAAGAGTACTGCAGTCAAATGAAATAGGTCTTATTCTTGCGCTGATTTGAATATGTATGTACCTCCAAATACAATTCAATATGATACCTTAACAAATCTGTATAGCTAAGTTGAGATACTCAGTGGAGAACACATAAAGGAGTCCTTAAAATCCAAATTCAATCAAAATTTTTGTCATTTTGTTTCCTCTGTGTAATTATACCAATGTGGTGGAGATCAAAGATACTTGAGAGAAAATGATAATATGATTCAAAAGCGGTTTATCTAGATGAGTGTTTCACATCTGAAAAACCGTCAGATAATCTTTTTTCCACCAGTGATATGAGTCATTGCCAGTAGAGACATGTTTTGTGGTTTTAAAAATAAAATTAAGTACCTTTAGCAAAAGGAGAACAATATCAGAATGAGTATTGATGGCGTGGAATGTTAAAAGAAACCTTGCGAGCACTTCCACCACGTATAGAAAAATCTTTAATGTAGTAGAAATATTTCAAATAAAACTGTATATGAAGGAGGGAAACGAGATAACTGGACACTTTAATCCTTTTGTTTACGTCGACGTCGTTTGAGGACGGAAAGCCACAAACATATACTACGCTCTGAATCAAACCATCTTTGGAAAAAAAGAAAAAGAACCCAAGATCAAACAGATAGTATACAATGCAGTAGTAGCCCCCACAATAATGTACGCAAGTGAGTCCTGGACAATACAGCAAAAACACGAAAGCAAAATAACAGCTATGGAAATGAAATTTTTGAGAAAGATCGTGGGGAAAACAAAAATGGACAGAATAGAAAACGAACAGATAAGGAATATGATAAATCAAGATAAGATATACTAAAAAGAATTGAAAAATGTCAACTGAATTGGTACGGCCACATAATTAGAATGGAACAAAAGAGTTTGACAAAGAAAATAATAGAAGCCAAAAATAACGGGAGAAGAAAAAAGGGAAGACCAAGGAAAAAATGGATTGACAGAATCAACAAACTAGGTCGAAAGCGAGGGAAGACCACAGCAGAAATGAGAAGAATGAGTACAGACCGGACACGATGGAAAGAATGGATTAAATCGTCGTAAGATCCAAAAATAATCCGACGCTGAAAGGCATAAGGATTAACGAGAAGAAGAAGTTCACGTCGACATTTAAAATTACATAATATAAAATCAAATAAGGTGATTTCTATCCTTAACACACCACTTTCGTTTTCTACAAAAACGTATTTCGTACAAACAAATTGCCATTGTAAGGGAAGAAAACACAATGGAACTAAAACGTTACTTCATGTTAACATCTCACAACAGATATTCCTATTTTTCCTACGTCAAAATCGTTAAAAAATTATTATTGTTTCTGAATAACATATGGAAGCGCATTAGGTTTCGATCAATTTCTCAAAAACTGACCCTATAGGTAAGACCTATTATTATTTCTCAGCTACAGATTGTAGACGCCTACAAGCTCACATCAAGGTAACGGGATATCTAAATATTTACATGGGCACCTGCTTCCCTGATGGATCGAAAATAAAAACTTTCAACTTTCACGCTTGGATATATTTTTCCATTTAAAGATATCGCAATTTGCTGGAATAAGATCAAAGAGACTCCATATTCGGAGTAAACCAAAATGGCGGAATATTATTAAAAACAAAATAAATTTTTAGTTAAAGGATAGCATTGTTGTACTTGAGGGAAGCGACCAAAAAGACTGAATTAATGAAGATCAAATCTACATCATACGCAAATTCGTTTCAAAAGGTTCCAAACCTAAACGTACCAAAACTCGCTTTAAGAAGAAGAAACTTAATAAATACTTACATGCATAAAGAGTTACAAAATCTCTAGGAAGCAAAATTTATGATGTGCAGCGATGTGGATTAATGAACACCACTTTGGAATTTACATTTAATTTAGCTCCTACACTTACCACATCGATTTTGGCATACTTCAAATGTATATACCAATTTTGACGATAGATATTTGAAGTTTTTACAAAATCGGCTTGGTAAGAGCAAATGCTAATTCATTAAGTTAATTCTAAATCGCAGGCATTCTTATTTTTGGTATTTCATCTTTATACATAGTTATGGAGCTTGGAAAATAATCAATAGAAGTTGTGAACGGGAAAGGGATAAAAAGGATCAACACCATAACTACAAGGAGGGAAGAATAATTTCTCTTGCATAAGTCGAAGACCGTCTCAAAGATGTAAATTTCCTGTAGATAGATAATTTGCAGACCTTAACCCGAACTTATGAATAAAATTTTCTTTTTTCCTTTTAACAAATGAGCTTTGAATTTATTTCCTTGGAAAAAAGGAAATATATCAACAACCATCCGAAGTGTTCTAAGTGTTGTCGTGAAGCATGGCTTCAGCAATTCCAGATTATCTTGACTCAAAGTCTTCAACAAATTTGCTATATTGTTGATAAAAAAACAGCTTTCTCAGTTGGATAAATGAAAATTTATTCACCACCACGGAAACTGCCACATATACTCATAGAATCATAGTTTTAGATAAAAGAATTACATCTGCATTGCGTATTATTGAAGCGCAAGTACAAGGGGAAGAACATAATAAGAAAAAGAGGAGGAAGAAAGTAAAACGAAAGAACATTTATTTTAAATCAAATTTCTTCTCGTTGACGAGGAATTTTTGACAACACAAATTGGAAAGACGTTTTATGTCACAAATGAAGCGTGTTATAAAAATATCATCCAAATTTACATTTTTGTCCGAAACACGTGTCACCTAATTTCAGTCTTCAGTGATATTTATGGTTATGTTTAGTCTGGGCAAAACAGCGGTAACAGCATACAATCACGAAATAAGTTACGACAGCATCGTCGACTCCCCCACTTTGGACAGTACGCTGTATGCGAGTAGTTCGGTATATATGTAGGCTGTCGTAACTTATTTCGCAATTATCGCTGTTTGCCGAGGCTAGTTATGTTACAAGAACATTCTTTGCTCATTTCTGCTTATGCTATCATTTCGTGCTACTTTTCCCACCAAAATCAAGTTTTATTTGTTTCGATCCGACTTCTTTTTCTTGAGATATACTCGCTTTAAACTTTTTAGACAAACATTTTCTCATAATCTCGTAGATCTGCTTGAAAATGTTAGAAAAGTCTATCTAGAAATGAGGCATTAGGTTATGATCCATAATACTAACAAAGTACTGCAGATTGAGATGGGTATACCTCAAGCAAAAAGTTGGATAAAAACAAATGAGAATAGATTTTGGGGAGATTAGTATGGCATAAGCAAAGTTGGACAAAGTAGAAATCCCTGTTCTTACAATATAACCTCAAATATCGCCGAAAGTCGTCCTTTTTGGCACTTTGAGGTTAATACATATATATGTCTCGAAATCCTGATTTGCGAGAGCAAAAAATCTATAGGAAATAATATGTTTCATTCAGGTGACAAGAAAATAAACTCCAATTTTATTGAATGGTGTAATTAGTAAAAATCAAAACACGTGCAGCAAAATTTAACGCATTACAATTTTAATTACAACTCGCAGCACAAAAAATTAGAAACAAGAAACAACTTGCAATACCCGCCTTTCGTATTCTATTACTTCATAGCTCATTTTTACCTCGCAAATTTCCTTGTCTATCGTATCTTCTCAGTTCATAAGTAGCATGTTCAGCGATAAACTTGATCATATCTGGTATCTCTAGGCTACCATTATACAACAAAGGAGTATTAAACATTCCTTTCCTTGATAAATAGAACGTAGGGTAGCTCTTTATCGACATGAAAGAAGGATAGTCGTTAGCAGCTACGTTTATCTTAGCGATAACCACATCGTCGCCTATTTCCAACGCCAAATCCTCATAGATCGTGGCGAATTCTAAGCAAATCATGCACCAGGGTGTATAAAACTGGATAAAAGTATCTCTCTCATTGTGCATGATTTCATAAAAATTTCTTCCTACCAAGATCTTAACAGGATCGTCATTATCTTTAGGAAGTGGTTCCGATTTTATATAAGGTTTCAAGTTTCCCGTTGCGAAGTCATATACAAACGCTTCTAAAGCATCTATCGAAAAATTAGTTTCCATCATATAGTACACTTCATTCTGATCCATTGCCAGTACGAAAGGGTGATCGTAAGCACTGGAATTCAAACCCAATTTCCATAACTCGTTTTCGAATTCAAATTTGCAACTAATCGCAAAAGTAATGTTTCGGAACTTGTTAGCGACCAATAGGATTCTGTTCCTCCAGTAATTCGTTAATTTCGGGTTGTGTCTATAATCGATTTCGTAGTATGCAATCACTAGTGGTAGATCAAAATCATCGAGCGTGTTTTTAGTTCTATGTCCTACTAGGCCGTGGTAATTTTCCTGTATAAAATTTACCAATTCTTGGGTATCACCATGGCCGATGTAAGAAACGTTTTGGGCCTCGAATTTGTTATGCAAATGCTTGGGTCTAAAGAGAATGACATTATTTTTCAACCCAACTTCGTTTAGAAATTGAGGTGATGTTATGTGAACGAATTTCGCTCGATCCTTTAATATAAACGAAGCTTTCAGGAAAGCTGTCTGCAATCCGGTGTATCTTTCGAAATATCCCAAAACTACGTAATGTAAAGAGTTCAACAACCTCCCGATTTCTGACATATTCACCACCTCCGTCGAGCTATATCCGAAATTCGTTTTCAAATACTTTACCAACGGATCAGCTCTTCTATCACCGTCGTATTCCTCCACATATTCTCCATCAATGTACACTTTGATATGCGGATAAGACGGTACGCTTTCCTTCTCGCAAGTCAGTTTCCCAGCGTCCAGGCAATTCACTTTAAAGAACGCGATCTTCGGATCGTTCTCCTCGAGCTGTCGCATCGCGTTTTCGAAATGGGGCATGAACTTGTCGCAAAACGCGCAATCCGGAGAATAGAAGAGACCAACGCTTATATCGTGTTTGTTATTTTTCTCGAAATTGTCGTCGTCATACTCCGGCACCGCCACTTTGTCGGAAAACGCGAACGAGATTAATGCGAGCAAGACATGGACATTTAACATGATTAAGTACCTGTCAAGATATGACAAATAATATTGATCGTTGTCTCTGATTTAAGTCGTATAATGCATGATATGTGAGTAGGCTTAGAGCTTGTACGGTATGTCGGAGGTAATGAGATGAGCAAATTCTCATGGAGAGGTCGCAAATCTAAAAATATAGGAAATTTAAAAAAATTGACTGACTATAATTACCGCCATGGATGAATATATTCTCTTTCTTCTATACTGATACGACACTTTTTCGGTCTTGAGGGATTTCACATTCTTTCCAGGGCTTTGTTATGAATTTATACAGCCATTTAGTGTCTTTGTCTTTGAAACGAGAAATGTTGGCAAACTCTAAATCAAGATAGTTGCAATTTGAATCAGAATACGATGTAATCACGTAACAATCCCCTTGCAGAACTAATAGGGTAATGGCTGCAATTAAGTAGCCAGTGATTACAGATGAAAGCTGCAAATGGATTTCTCGAGCGCACAGGAACTCCCTAATTTATCATAAACACATTATCGATTTTTTCATTTTCGACCAATTATGATCTACGATTTCGCATTATCTTCGGAAACAATAAAGATCAAGGCGAAATGTCCGCTCAATTATGAATTGGGGAAAAATCACTAAGACTATCTACATTCTGCGTTGTAATTTTACTGCACGAACGTGACTAAGGAAATGATTTACCGCGGTCCTAATCGAGGGCAATTATTACGTTCGATAATTTTATTCTCCTTCTTATTACGTCATTTCTCCAGCGGCAACACACGATGATCATAAACGTTACTTAGACGAAAGTAATCGTCTGCAATTACGTCTCAAACACCAGCAAATCGCGACTCAATTTAAAATTATTAAAATAATCGACGCAATGAGGTAAGCGGCATACAAGATGCGGATGACGTACGACACAATGTCTTGTTGTCATGATTGTTCGATGCTGTGTATTTGCGTAACGTAAATGCATGTGTTCGTACAATACAGACAATATCTACATACGTGCATGCATAGATTATGGTGGTTAGAATGAATAATTGCTTCGCACATATATTTGTCGGGTTCCAGTGTCAAATGTAGGCGGAAATACAGTAGCCTGATATTGACATTGTAATTACGGCACTAACAGTACCGTGTGTAATGTCTGAGTAGCGATGCATCTTTGCGAATCGATACTTAATTGCTCGTGTACGCTAGAGATAAACAATAAGGGAACAACGTTAATAACACGGTACAGGTTTGTGGAAAGGTTTTGACATATTTTAATTAATTTATTTCGTAAAACTTTGCTGGTACATTGAATTCAAAATTCGGAAATTGTACTACACATTTCAAAAGATACATTCAATGCTTGAAAGCTTTTTGGAAAAATCGAATTTGTTATATTGAATATAACACAAAATTCGGAAATTGTATTGCTTCGAAAGCATTCAAGAGGTACTTGACAATTTCCTACAAAAGTCCAATTTTCTAAATCGAATATTTACCATCATATTGACACAAAGATTGGAAAAGATACTCATAATAATACAAAAGCAAAGAAATACTTACTTTGTAAGGTGTCCGAAATCGAAGACAGCGATGCTTGTAGGGTTCTCGAGTTGTACTTCAGCGTACTCGCGAAATCCTCTTGAGCTTGCTCCTTTAACATAACTTCACCTTTTGTTCCACAGCACTGTCCACCACAGATTTCTCCTGTGAAATAAATCAACAATCAAAACACTGTTATTTTAAAACCATGCGAAGAGTTACGAAACAAATTCTAGCCAAGAATTATAAGGGAATCAAGTAATTAACGAAAGCATATGCAGATTTTGAAACTATTTCTTAAGTAACTTTTATTCCAAAACGATCTTAACGGTAATGACTCAAGTTGCTTATAAGGAAATTGGAAGCGAATCAAGTAATTAACAAAACCATATCCCAACGTCGAAAGTATGTATTTTTCAAGGAATTGCAATCGATAGTTAGACTTATAGAAATTAAATTACTTCGAATGCAGAGACGTGAATCTTCTTGCCTCATTAAGTAATGCAACAACGAGAAACAAACTGCACGATATTAGACACTCTCAGCGATTTCGGCAATATGAACCGATTATTTGGGCCATTAAGTCCGGTCAAGCTATGAAACTTCACCATTAGCTTCTGCGATTTGCGAACAAGAAATGTTTTAAGGTTAATCTGAGTGCATTCAAGTTTGAGACTTGCTTTGTTTTTTATAACGTAGATTATACGAGGCATGTGTTTTAAGTAAGTACTATTTTAATAAAAAAAAGAACACAAGCCAAATTTTTTCAACAATTATATTTTTATAAGAAAATCTGTACTTTAATCTATTCTTCAACATAGTTTGCACCAATATTAATGCATTTATCATATCGTACAACCAACTTCTGAATTTCGTCCTCATAGAAATCTGCCACCTGATTTGCCAATCACTGCAACACAAAGTGGGTTTTGATTTCATATGTGACCAAGTTTCTTTTTGATTCTGGTGAATTCGCACGCATCCATTGCAGTAACTGCAGCTTGGTTTCAATATTGGTGTACAAAATCCAAGCTTTGTGGTCACTCACAATGTGGTTCAGATAATCTTCATCATCGACTTCGTAGCGTAAATTGTTGTGAAGTTTGTTGTTTGTTCCTCATCACGCACTTATGTTCGGATATCTTAAAATTACGTAGTCCATTGTCTAACCTAGCCTTCATTCATGACTAGAGTTTCCCAGTTTGTGTCAACAGTCCTACAACTATCCGAACTATCCGAAATTGCTGTACTATAATACAATAACATCGGCATACAACTTCTTAGTTTCAGTGTATAGCATGGTAGGTTTTAGCTGATGACCTGATTAGGGTCCTTAACCGGAAGGGACACAGAACCATTGGCTATGCGGATGATATCTGTGTAATAATTAGAGGTAACCATATAGGGACGATTGCCGAACGGATGCAAAATGCCCTGAACACAACATGGGCATCGTGCAGGCTGGAGGGGTTATCAATTAACCCAGAGAAGACAACCATCGTACCATTCACTAGGAAAAGAGGGATACATATCCCCACCTTAAAAGTAAACGGCATCGAGGTCGTCCCCAGTGATAAGGTGAAATATCTGGGAATTATCCTGGATAAAAACTTACCTGGGAACAGCACCTCGAGTCAGTAATAAATAAGGCCACAAAAACCTTTGGACTGCTAAACAACTACTAGGTAGATCCTGGGGTCTGACCCCGAAAATGACCTACTGGATGGAACCACATGGTTAAACCCACAATAGTGTACGGTGCTCTGGTATGGTGGGGTAAAACCAAACAGAAAACAGCCATATCGAGGCTACGCAGGGTGCAGGGACTTGCGTGCCTATGCATCACAGGGGCTATGAAATCAACCCCAACGACGGGCATGGAAGTTCTTTGAACCTGACACCGCTAAATGTGGTCATGCGAGAGGAGGCAGCTACACAAGCAATCTCCATCTATAGAAAAGAAAAACTTAAGGCAGGGAACCTTACCGGTCATCTCACTATCCTGAAGGAAATCGAAGACATACTTTGTATGTCTCTAGCAAGCGACCACATGGATACCATGCTTTGCTTTGATAGGAAGTACGGGGTCGTTTTCCCGACAAGGGATGAGTGGTGCGCAAACCCGAGATGGTTACGGGATGGATCGCAAAGGTGGTATACAGATGGGTCCAAAACGCTCCACGGAGTGGGGGCAGGAATAGTGGGGCCTAGAACACACAGATCAATAACTTTGAGCAAGGACACCTCAATCTTCCAAGCGGAACTATACGCAATCTTGGAAACTGTAGGAATCCTATTCGAAAGGGGACACAGGGGAATACGAATTAAAATATTCTCGGATAGTCAATCAGTCCTTAAGGCCCTGAGCAGTTGTACAATCACGTCCAAATTATTATTGGAATGCCGCAACATGCTTAATGGCCTGGCCACTCAGAACCAGATCACCCTGGTCTGGGTGCCAGGACATGAGGGGCACGGGGGAAATGAGATGGCAGACATCTGCGCAAAAAGGGGCTGAGAGAAGCTTTACTGAACCTACCCCACCTTTTGGGTTTAACGAAGGTCTCCTTAAAGTTGAGATAAAGAAATGGACAGCGTCCATTACAATGAAACACTATAATGAGACCAGCGGGCTGGAACATTCCAAAAAATTTCTGAGCTTCGACGCTAGGAGGGCGGACCTCGCCCTAAAACTGGACAGGGGAAGCTTAAAAACACTGACAGGGGCACTCACAGGCCACTATACCTGTAACAAGCACCTTCACAAAATGGGCTTATCCAACACGGACACTTGCAGATTCTGCGGTGAAGAAGAAGAGTCAATGGAACACTTGATCACTAACTGTGGGGCACTAGGTCACAGGAGATATAGACTACTACATGCATATACGCTGAGTGAGGAGGACCTATTTACACTCCCATTGAAGGAGCTGATCCTGTTCCTAAGTGTATTAAATAAATAAAACAAACAAGAGGAAGCACAATAGATCAACGTGGTCGCAGTGCAAAGGGCCATTTTGGGCCAGACCCCACCTCATTACAGTACAATACAATACAATACAATAGCATGAAGCTATCTAACCCTATCTGTATTCGTACAGTGCGACGTTGTTTTATTCTAATACAGTCGTTTCCGATAGTTACAATACTATTGGTGTAAATTGAGCAGCTCTCCTCATGACTCCTAGGCCATGAACCTCGCATACTGGGCGCTGAATTTCGGCAGCTCTTTCGTGTGTTGCGTAGAGAAAGCATTTTTGCAGCGTAGTACGCACTCCAATATCTATAGTTTAGAACTAAAATATTAGCTTTTCCCTAAAACTCGAAATACGTATTTCGTACAGCAAGTAAACAAAGACCGATACTTTCAGTATCGTGACTACTAACTTGATTAGCCATAACATACCATATATCACCAGTGGTACATGTGGTAGTCAACGTTTTGAAAGGATATTGTAGTATAACAAATGTTACCAGCGTTAAATATTTTATAAAAGCATGATTTAATGTATAAAAAGAATTTTGTTAACATTTTTGACACATTTCGACAACAAATATACATTACAAGGATTCACATAAATTTATTGGAAATAATCAAGGATACATCGACGTACGGTACAGGTTCCTATAACAACAATATATTTGGATGAACTGAAGTCAAGGTGAATTAAAGTTTCGTTTGGTGGACAACGGAGAAAGACAGGAGTGTCGTCCTGGTTTCGAGAAGAAAAAAAGTTTTTGTTGGGTGAACGACGAATAAATTGACAATTTCGAAAAGTCAATAAAGAAGTCTAAAATATATTTCCATAAGAAAAGGTTTTAAGTACAAGTATTAGTAAGAAAAATAAGTATTACCATACAAAAGAAGAAAGAATTGATAAAAGGGAGGAATCCATAAGCTGCGTCGAGAAAAGAAGTGAAGAAAGGAAATATAGGAAGAACCGTCAACGGAAAATTCACACACATACATTCACACGCTAAAATAGGTAAATTTTTTTTTAATTTTATGTTCAATATTTCGAAAAAGTTATAAATATAAATTGTTATAATTTATGCTTTTATATTTTATCTACGAGCTAGACGGGTGCAATTTACATTAAAAAACAAATTAATTCGGAAACACACTCTAAGGAATTTAATTGGGATATATTTTCCATTAATGAGACATGGACGAATGAATTTAATACTTGGTTGAACCGTGCACTCTCCCGAATAGGGTTTTGCCATGATTGTCATCCCTAATACCTAATATCTAAATCTTCTCATACCGTATATGAAAATTTCACATTTGAGTTTATCCCAAGTATTCGAGAATTTGACTAGAATTGGTGATGGCAGTGGTGCTCCAATTTTTTAAATGGGTAGCATAATATTGACCTAAATTGTTCATAAAATAGTTTGAATTTCTGTAACAGTCCCTTATAAAATCGTAGAAATTGCTCGAACAAAGTGATGAGTACAAAAATAAAATGAATACGAAGAAAGAAATGTACTCAATAAAATCCTATTAAGAATTTCAATTTTCACGGTAAAAGCCTCTACTAAAAGCAAAAACGCACTCGTGTTTAACACGGAATTCGTATAATGCTCGCCTTTGGAAAATTTAAATTGCACCTAATACCCACCGTAAATTGAAGCCTCTACAAAGGGACTGTTATTAATATTCGATGGACGAAGAAATGTAGGTACGGAACGCAACGCATTTCCGAGAAAAAGCTCCCGATGCAGGTGGGTTATTTAATAAATTTTAATGCAAAGCGATGTTGGAGCGAACGATGGAGATGATCCCGTTCTTTGGGTAATCTCGTTACCTGTCAATCTCGGAGTGCGGTATTATAAGCAATGGGCAAGCGAGTTGGTATAAAAACGGAGATAAATGTGGTATGACACGATAAAGTGGTCGTGTTTCAATATTTTGTATGTAATCCTTTGATGTGGTAATGCGCGAGGATGATGTGAGTGTCGCTAAGAATACAGAACGTAGAGTTCTCGAGCAAGTCGATTGAGGAATGTGTAACGCTCGTCCACAGAGAGACAGGTGTCTTGATAACGGATTCTAATTCTGATGGTACAAACTTCCTCTCAGAATTTACGTTACTCGGTCCCGAGTGATCAACCCAAAGTCATTACAATTTAATCAATTTCGATTCTTATGCCGCCGATTCATTTACAACCTTGCTCTGGATGACATGCCACACTAAACTTAATAAAAGACATAGAAAAATGGGAACAAAAGAACAGAATGGTATTAACTGTAAATGTTCAAAACTTTGGTGGCGTAGAGATACTCTAAAATACGAGGAGAAGAAGCAATACTGAATAAAGAAAAGGCAATTACTAGAAGAAATTTCTTTCCAATTCTTTTATCTACTTAATTATAGAGTTCTCCATCTATCCTATATCTCAGTGAGATATTAGCTAAAGTTTCCTCAATGACTTTCCTACTTTTTCTGGACGTAATTATCACTAAGAGTAAAAACATTTTTGTAATCCTTTTGGACCTTCTAAGTAGTAGGTACATTCCCATATTATTTAAAAACCATTTTCTTATCCAATAAAAAGGAAATGTGATATTAGCATATAAGGACCGTCAAAATCAACAATGCGGCTTTTAAATGTTGGTCGAGAAATTATGCTAAAATACCAAGTTTATAGAGAAGTTGTAATCCAAAAAAGGGAAACTTCTTAGTAATTGAGAAATAAAGAATTGCGTGATAAACTACATACATATACTGATACCCAAATAAAATGTTTATTCAAACACAAACATCATTAAAAGTTGTATTGTGCGCTAGTGAGGTCTAAACTGTTTCTTCTTCTTCTTCTTGGCCTCTGATCTATACCGTCCTAGCCAGTCACTTGAGCATGAATAGTTTCTGGTATTGATAAATTGGTTGTAAGTGGTACTTAAGTCTTTATAGCTTATTGGTTGCTCGAATCAAGAGGATAAACTAAAGACTTATACTGTAATACGAAAAGAAAGGTAACACATACACAACCCTACTTGGTGTAGGACCCTTTACAATTGCACATAAATGGGCCACGGAAAACACTTAACAGTAGAGTTTGAAAGAAAAAGGGGAGCAAAACGCAAGTTAGGGAAGTTGAAAATAAAACAGCCGGGCAAATGAGAAGGAAAAATCTACTTTTGTACACAAAGTTTACAGCTCTATATAGGTCTCTTTCAAAAACTTATTATATCCTGAATGAATTTTTCATTAGGTAGTCGTAAAATATTATTAACAATAATAGGGGCTCCCAAATTAGTTATTAGTCGTCTGTATGAAGTATTGAAAGCGCTTTCTTCAAGAAAATAAATTGTATATTCACCGCACTGGCAGTTTCGATTATCTTTTATATTTATTTTATGGAGCTGCGCTGGTAACAAGCAATGATAGAACCGCAATCTTCACATTGTAGTCACGTAAGAATTTGGTAAATGGGATAGGTGGTAAACCACGGTTTGTGTGAAACCTTCTCAGAGATCTGGAAGTATCTTTTGGCCTTGCTGCCACATAACGGTTCCGTTGCCATAATTTATGAACATTGTTATTAATAGCAGGTAATAAGTCTATTGCGACCAGTCTGTATTTCCCTGTAGAGTGTCTTTCCGCTGCTGCTTCCTTTGCCAACCTATCGGCCTATTTTATTACCCCTAATTCTTTTGTGGCCGGGGATCCAGATAAACTTAATTTCAAGTCCTCTATTAATTAGTTCGAAGTATTTCTATCGAGTATCTAGGGTGAGTTATTAGTTTTCGGGAGTATACCCCCTATGCTCAACGCCGCTAAGGAGTTTGTAGAGTCCGAGAAGATAATAACTTTAGGCAGTGGAAGCCGTCCTATTAATAAGTAATAATGCTTCTAAAACAGCGATATTCTTTGCCACAAAAATGTTGGTCCGGGGATTCAGGCTTATGGTGTGATGTCAAGGATTTCGAAATGTGCATTTATTGGCGATGTTTCTTATTTTTAATTTAAAACTTAGCCTTGTGTCGAGGATTATGCTAAGGAAGCGATGGTGGTTGCATAAAGCGACGACTTCGTTTGGTCTCCCTGCTACGACGTACACAAGTTCAATTTTGAAATTGTCCAGCGGAAATTCCTAAAATTTCTCTCATTTCGGGTTGGCAGCCTTTATTCTCCACGAGGTGTTGAGCATATTGAATTATTGTCCAAATTTAACCTGCTTTCTTTGGAAGATAGAAGAATGATTAATAGTTTGATCTTTACCTACAACTCCTTCATACCGAAATTAACAGCTCATCACTACTATCACAAATCTCTTTTCTTGTGCCACGCGTATGTTCACATCAGGGTGTTGCGTTTTATTGCCCTCGAGTTAGGACTAATATATTGCTGAGATCGCCCATTTTTCAAATGTGTAATAACTTCAGAATGCGGTACATGTTATACTTACTCTACGACTCAAAATGCTTTAATACTGGCGTTCAGAAAGAGAAGAGATCCTTGTAGTTGATTTATATTTTTCTGTCTGTCTTTTGTTAAACCCAACTATTGTGTTTGTTAACACAAATACCTATTTTATGTTAATATTTCTATTTAATTAATTAGTTGATAATAAACAATACCTATACTTTCTTTGTAGTTAGTTCATCATGTCCTGTAAAGGGGTGTTTAAATCCGTTGAGCAAGGAATCTTCATTGTTATTGTCAAAAAAGTATATATCAACCAGAGTTGCCTCCAAAATCGTAATCAAAACCTAAATGCCGGAGACAAACAGCAACGGCTTACCGCAACCGATTTAATCCTGAATCCCAATGTTGTCGACGTAAGCAACGTTTTCCTCCTTAGCAGCGTCTCAGTTTGCTTTTCTCTATTCGCGCATCCTTCTGGTTCTCGATTTTAAGTAAGCAGCAGCACGACATTCAAAAAGCCTCTTCTGCGATCGTCGTTCGCTTCGAGTAAATATGTGGATCTGAGAATCGGAACTTATAGAGGCGGATCATCGAAATCGAATGCAGACGGCTTCATCGTTCGCTTAATAAAATAAATCTTCCCGTTCGACTTCTGTTTACGGACGGAAATTTATGGAGCAGACATCGACTGTGAGTTTGTGTCATTTGTTTTAGTCAAGATCATTGGCGTGTCGTTAAGGATGAGATACGATTTATCGAGTGGGGTTGTTGTGCTATTTGTCATTTAATTGGGAAAATTTTTCAAGTGATTAAGGAAAAAAGTAAGTTCGTCTTTTACTAGAAATTTAGGAAACTAAGCAAGCGGATGGATGTAGTATATAGTCAATATAGGTTAAATATCTACTAGGTGATAGTCAAACCTGAACTTCTTTCTTACGTAAAAAAATTATCTAGGACCGAATTTTGAAAGTCCACATTTATATTGCTTTACATTACCCCGTAGCCTCTTCCTACCTTAAGTGTAAAGGCAATTCTATTTCTCCATTGCTCTCTGTCTAATGCCATTTTCAATATTCTTGAGATCTCCATATTTCGGGTGGCTTTAGGCCTTTCTCCACTATTTCTTCCTTGTAGTTTTGTTTTCCATGCTATCTTCGCCAGTTTTGCTTCCTCCATCAAGGTGATATATCCAAACCATCTGAGGGTTTCTATTTTCTTAAGACATTCCTTATTTGAAGCTTCCGTCTGCTTTCGTCGCTCCCTCAATCTTCCTTCGTATTTTCATCTCACATGCTTGGATTTTACTTTTCACTTTCGATGTTAGTGTCTAGTCTACGATACATACATACAGCCATACATGAGTGTTGGCACGAGGATGTTTCGTATACTTTAGTATTATTTCTCTTACTGATTTTTCGTTTGTTGCAGCTACTGTAAAGTGTAAATTTTGAAAATCCAAAAAGACCAATTTGTACTTCTGCAATGTTTTTGGTAACATCAGTTTGTGTTTTCAATTACGTTAAGTTTCAAACCTTCTCACGTTCATGTAAGATATTCAAAAAGTTGCAATCCAACGCGGTTAAGCAAACGCTTGTTTTTCAGAATCCTGATCGAATGATTAAGTAATAAAAAAGGTCGATAATGGCCATGAGATAAATTCATAGGCGCAACTTTATTGTCTTAGTTTAAAGGATTGCAAATATCTTCCTCTTCTTATGTTCAGACATAGAGAATACTGTCTATTTGTATATTGATATGATAAAACCAGAATAACCCAGTACACTACATCGAACTTATATCTATGGCTGATTCAATTTCTCTATGACTTGTCTTATCCATTACTTCGATGGGTGCTTGTCCCATCGCTTAAATTAAACTGAGTGGTATCACATTTATCAAGCATATTTAAGAGCGGTTCCCGGTGCTTTTCAATTTCATGGGCAGATACATATTTATAGATAATGTCACGAGAATTGCTAAATCTGATGAGAACAGTACTTATTTCCTCACGTTTGCTATTGAGGGCCTCAGCATAAGAAATACTACCCCTCGCTAGCGAATATTTATTACTGTTGCAACCAAGGAGTGCTCCGCTCTTACTAAAACGAGTATCAAAATCCATAACTAGTCTAATATAAAGAAGAGACTGATACATAACTTCGCCAAATCGGATTCGATCGAAAACAGTTGATGTCATCATTCGACCGGCAGTATCGTCTCATTTTAATCGACACACCCACAACCACATAGAATTATCCACCAAGACATATTCTAGTTGAGAACGTAAAAGAAAGTTGAGGCGGGTGTGGAATTTATAAGTAAATTCTAGTTCAACCCTTTTCTTTCAGAGAAAAAACGGAAACAAAATCAATTTTCGGTTACATAGCGGTACCAGAACACACAAATTGGAGGATTACGCCGAATCCCTTACTTGGTAAGTTAACTGTAGAAATAGTGAGATCGATGCACTGAGAAATATTAATTAATATTTTCAGCAAGTGAAGAAGTCTATAAATTAGGAAAATACAATGGTAATCCGAAGGAAATAGTAAAAAATAAGCGATGATGGTTGCAGAAGTTGATAACATCGTGAAGGTTGGAGATTAAAAGAGAATGCAAGAAAATTACTATTCAAATGAGAAAACAGTAGAGAAACAGACTCTTGCTCTATCGTTTTCGATATCCCTACTAGGCGTTGGACATCGAACCGCAGTGAGGATTATTACTCATCCAACTAGTAATCCGAGTAACTCCTATTTGACTTTCAAGAGCGCTTGGCTAATGTTTGGGGTAAATACCGCCATATGCACCACACAGCTACCCGGAAGTAACTTTAATTGTTAAGAACGTGTTCACAAGAGAAAATACATGTGCGAAGGGTGACCATGAAGACTGTACAATATTGTCAATAAAGTGCCTAGGCTCTCGGATATTGGAAGAGGAGTACATATCAAACAAGAAAATATTAGAATACAAGAGAGAAAGCTAAACGATCTAGACAAAACCAACTCTTTCAAAATTTAGTTCTACACCAAAAGATGCGTGGGGTCTTCAAACAGAATTTTGAGCAGATGCCTTAGTGTAGGTGCGTGGATACAAGCAAATTAACGCCAATCGAATTGTAGACGGCCTTGTAGTAATAGAATTAGAATTAGACGGCGAGAAATCACCGTAAAAAGACAAGTCATAAAATTGTATTTAGACTGTGCATCCACCTAACTAGGATGTGGATCTGTGCTTGTGACGTACCAAATTGACATCTAGTTCTCAGCAAAAATTTAACTCAATGGCCTGTGCCTTTGTACGGGTAGTAGTCTTGTAGGCGAAAGTTGCTCACTATCCATTTATAATATTAAATAGTTACTGGAGATACGACGAAAGTCATACAGGGTTTGTCATAACTAATAGTCAAATTTATTTACAAGGTTATATGAGATACACCAAGTCAATGAGTGTGAATAAAAATGGAAAAATGGACAAATGGAAATGGTGTTTAATTAATCACCAGAGATTTCTCGATACACACTCGGTGTTCGGCGTCATATGGTATAAATAGTGCCTGTCCTAAGTAAACATAGACTTGACTGTACTAAATATATTGACATAATTTTATTATCGTTTACATTTCTTTGTCCAAGCAGTAAACACACCTCATTATTTTACTCGATGTGCATGACCAAATAACTTCCCTCCAAAATCTTAAATCTTTCCGGCTTTCCTGAAATATTATTGTATATGTGATTAACTTTCTTTTACTTTCGATGAGTACGTTGCAAAAATTTTTTCACAATGTCAAATTAATGTAGAAGAAATACAGTGGTTAAAAGAACGTCGGCAAATGAAAGTTCTGTTTGCGGTGCCGTCACTTACTAATCATAACAAATGTTCGAAGTAATTACCGCCTGTGTCGCTCGACGTAATAGTAATAACCGCATGCACGACTGTTGGCTTACAGTTATCGCATTGTCCAGACGATCCTGTAATTCGTCAGTGGAGTTTACTTCCGTCTCATAAACTAATGATTTCTCATGAACGCGGGGATCACGCAGTCAGCTTATATAGATTGTTGAAAGCCCCGCAGAAAATTAAAAGTGTCTAGAGAGTACGCAGAAAATAAGTATTGATAAATGAACGTATTCTCTGGAAAAAAAATTGCATATGAATTTCGATAAATATGTTATGGTTTTAGTAGACGAGAATTGAAAAATTCAAATCCACTTGACCTTTCCCTACATATTCACCGCAGCTTACGAGGTGTTGCATTTCTCGGTCTAAACCTTTGAGACGGATTTATGGTTTCAGTCCGATGAATTCGTTAAAACTGCAGCGTTCGTATTCACTAGACCTTACTAACGATATTTCTACGTCTAAACTATAAACATAAGTCAAACCAGTAGTATTTCAACATCTTATTCAATTTGCTTAAAAACTTCAAAAATTCATTCTGACTTGCCTGTGATAGGAAAGTTCCTTTTTGTAATACTTTTGTTTTATTTTGTTTGAATTTTCTTTAGTTTTAATTTTATGCATAAGTTATTAAAAGCGGTGTATAGTGCAGGCTGCGGTTTTCAGCAAGTAAACACAAAGTTGGTGTAGATAGCCTCTACAGCTTCATCTGCAAAGTTTGAATCATTCAAGACCATTTCAAAAAGTCGAGAAATAGAAAAGAGTATTTGTATTCCCGCAGAAAGAGGCAAGAACCTTCTCGAGTGTGTCCTCCATCAGGTACTGTCAATTATCTTCATAGATAATTATCTTTTGATTGGCCTGCTAAAAATGGTGGTGCGCTTCACAACAGTGAACATGACAGACATCACAAAATTCAGGAGAAAAATATAAACCTACACCACATCGGTCGTAGTGATTGAAAGACATCCTGCACTAGTTTCTTAGTAATGTCATCGACCATTTTTAGTATTCAATATATTATAGTAATGATTTTGGGAGACGAAATGAAGTCCCATTGATTTGGCGTCTCAAATCCATTAATCATTAAAAACCTAAATACAGTCCGCTCTAGTAATAGGGCCGGCTATAGGCGGTAAGGAGAGTATTTTTCCTGGCACACGGATGCCTCCACTACTGAGGCGCGCTCACAGCATCGAAATTCGCTTCGCGCTAAATTGAATTTGAAGGAGCGAAATTATACGCTATTTCATTGAGCTAACAAATATGAAACCGGAGGTCAACCAGTAGTGAGGGTAGCGCTCGAGCAAGAATTAGGAGAGCGGTCTTATTAACAGTGGTCCTATTACCAGAGCGGACTGTAACTGCTTATGTATACCGGCCAGAAACAAATTTTAAAGAGGTTAGAATCTAAATTAATGATAACATGCACCACGACTTTTCTACTTTGTGTCTGTCGCGGACTCCTTTGAAAAGCAAGTCAACTCGCCTTTTTCTTTGAAATTTTATTACGAATTTATTCTTAAACCGTCTCACATGCGAGAAGCTTCTGCATCGGCAATTTAAACGTTATAATTCGCCTTGATTGCGCCTAATTATACATCGTTATGTTTACACGGTAAAAGATACCGACCGACCTTATCCGCAGAATTAATGGCGCCAGCTGCTCTCTGGAATTATTCGAAAAAATCAAACCGAGATGACGACTTCAAGGTCCGAACGCGCAAATATCCGATTGATCGAATTGTATTTCATCGTTCTGAAGCGCTGCTTTTTCATATGCATGCACGTACGCTACTCGCGATGCGTAACGACATATTAGAGGCAATTGGGTGTATTAGACCTTCGAGAATCGCGCGAACAATGATGCCATTTTATTCTAAGAACGTAGGAATGGCGCTCTAATATTAAATATCGTAGTACCTATAAACGCAATGCAGAAATATGCGACTACGTACTAGTATGTGTGCCTGTGTATATACATATTAATCCCGGAATGTCTTCGCCGTTCTCTAATGAAGCTATTCGCGTAGATTGATGTTCGATTAATGGTAATCATTCATTACGAGCGTAATTATAATAAATTGCGCTGTAAATGTCATTTTGTAGAAATATTCGATCGGTACGGAATTCATTACTGTTTTATAACAACCTGTTGTTACTAAAAATAGCAATCGATCGCTATATCGATTCCTTACAGTTGGACATGAGCCGCTTACAAATATATTCGTAATTAAATCGTTAAAAAGTCGTTAATATGGGGAAATACAGAATCGTTTTGGAGGATGCCATGTTTTTATGAGATTTTCCAATATAATTTTAAACGAGTGCAAAATATTTTAAATCGTCAGAAAACTTAGATCTTATGCTTGTCACGAAACTCGTGCATGGTACTTATCTACATACGTACAATTGAAAACAACAGTTCAATGCGTGAGCTTATAAATACAACGTAAAATACACCGAATGAAACTAAAAATGGAATACCTAATTTTACTAGGAAGCACTGGTAAGTATGTCTTACCGACTTAATTGAAACTACTATGTGTGTTTATAGACCAATGTAGTGTAAAAACAACGGCTTCTTTCTTAGCTGCCCAATTTCACATTAGAGGGATGTACAGCACCCTAACTTCAATACTACCATTTGCTGTTTGACTCAATAACTCATGATCCATTAGAGATATCAAACAAAAGGTGAAGATTTGCGGTGAATATTTAAACTGTTTTACATGCTCTCAGCAATGGCGTAAATATCTTCCCTATAACAAATATATGTTTATGGAAACAACCCCTCACCCCCTTGTTATAGGGTTAAAAAACAGTTGAAATCTTGTCTTTCTTTGATATCTTCTATGGTTTATGAGTGGGAGTTAAACAAGGCATTAGGCAACTAAGAAAGTTGCCGTTGTTTTTACAATACATCGGTCTATAAACCTGCAAAGTTTCATTTAAATCGGTGAGACACACTTACCAGTATTTCCTTGTTACTCGTAAGTTAATAATAAAATGATTTCAAACTCTAACAAGCATAAAATCATTTAACATCCTCACTAACAAAATTTATATTATTCGAGATGGGTATGTGGAGGTTGGTTCAAATTGATTGGCTTTCTTCGATAAAGTTCACAGCGATGGGTGGAGTGATCACAACAGAACACGAATTCTAGTTTCTTTAATAAAGTTCATTATCATCCAGCTTTGTATACACGGGTATAATTTTGCTGAAAAATAATTAGAAGGTACAAACAGATGTGCTTGACGAAGATTCTTAATATAGCGTAATTGGCAACTATGGCCAAAATTCATTATTCCTTCGATTTTATCCCATACGGATTTGTTTAACCATCATTACATCGACTATGTCTAAATACGAAAAAATCTCACCGTAATTATTTTCTCATAAATATTTAGCGACTTATTACTTTCTTTTGCGACAGAGAATAATAACACCACCGAATTACTAATAATAAAAAATTCTGTTAATTAAACGGAAACATCGACATCTAAAAAGTAAGTTAATTAGGAAAGCGAAGGAACTTTTTAGCTGACAGCGATGCCGAGGATGCCCGAAAAATGATGTGGGTGATGGTAGAGTAGAAAAATAGCGCAACCAGAACACAGACAAAAGGAATTCTCGAATTTCTTAATTGAAAAGTGTTCGTATGAGAACGCGGTAGGATGTAATTCAGAATTACTTCAAAATAATTACGCCCTTGATAGAAACAACCGCAAATTTATTTTCACTTTATAAGAACAAAATTGCATCCTATTAATTTTATAATAGCCAATTTTCTTCTAATCTATCTAAAAATGCAAGACCCTTAGTGCAACAATTTCGTTGCAAACATTCCATTAAGTGAGATAACACCCCTTGTTAGCATATGTGCAATTTTCCCGACCCAGTAACGAAAATGCACGTTTATTTTTATTTACATTTATAACTATTTTCTCAAATAAGCAAGGGAAACATATTTTAATCACTAATTTCTTTAGCATGTTATCTTTATCTAGTAAAAATACAGCGCCATGCCAAAGTTTATATTTTTCTGTTTGAGTAGGAATGATAGTTCCGACATTCACAAAGTAGTTTTAAGTCAAATTGTATTGGGCAAGAAACATATTCATAAATATACAGCAGTCAATAGAAATTTTGAGCCAAGTTGCCTTTGCAACCATCAAGAGTAGCCAACAAAAACAAAATCTCATCTGAAAAATTTCAAGATCTTCAATACAATGATATAAAGATCCAGGGGAATGCAAATGGGAGACAGATAAAGCTAAGTGAGCTTTCTAAAGTGTAAGGAAAATATAGACCAATAGAAAAGACGTATTATTGCATAGTTTTCCTGAAATGCGTGTTGACTGAAAAATTACCTTTATTTGATATTTGTCGACGAGTATTTCATTAGATAACAAGAACATCATTTGTTTTAAACTGGAATTTCATATATCTATCAAGAAAAATAGGAAACTTACAAGCGGCGTACTCGTTACCATTAACTTATAGAATTTCTTCATGAAGAATAAATGGACTTTCTCTAGTTGAGTAGGAAGTAGTAGTTTGAACAACTTTTAAGATCGTGAATTACTTGAGGCATATCCAACCCGGCCTTAATTGTTATTCAGACTGGCTCGGTAACCTCACCTTTACAATGGCGATTAGGAGAGTAGTTCAGGTCCTGTGGAGGCAGTGTTATTGCTCCATCCCCTTCCCGGAGCCAACTTATCCTTTCGTTGCCTTCAATGCCACGATAAGAAAATATCCAAATTAAGCCTTTCTAAGTTTCATTTATAGTCAAGTGACAGCGCTGAACCGGTGGTGCCAGTTTCCAGGACTAATAAGGCTGTTTGACTAAAACTGATATAAAGGTGTAAGGTGTTACAGGCGAACATTGTCAAATCCAGCCATCAGTTATGTTTTGTTCAGAGTGCGGCTGATAATATTAAAAATAATTGTAGTAACTAGAACTACAAACTCTAATCAGAAATACGGCTCCAACCAGTAATATACACAACTTTGAAATGGTACTTACAATACTCTTTTGCTAATTCCATTTTTTTTAACTGACCCTTTTATTCGAGGTGTTGATTCTTATTTCCGTGTCACAGAAAATTTGCTTGCTATGCTGCCAATGAAAGATTTTACTAAAGGGGATGATACCTTACGTGGAAAAAAAAGTGTGGAGTAGTAACTAATGGAGTCACTTCAAGGGCTTGAGCAAATGTTTTTGTGCCCAAATTCCATTAAAAAACTAATCGCACTATCAAAACCGTTGTTTCACGTCAAGTCTAGATGTATTAAAACCTCTAGGCTGCCGCCAATCTAAATAATTTTTGGAAAAGCTTCAATCCGATTTAAAACCAACATTCTACTCTGAAGTGTGTTGACTAATTGTAAGTAAATGGAAAATGTTAAAACGTTTTACGATGTAGGAGAGATGTACAAAATCGTTAGGAAATAAGCGTACAAAATTAGTTCTGCGCAAGTACATATCTCTTGCGCTGTACTGGGTTTGCATAGGAGTGGTAATATGCGCTGTAGTTTTCGTCTGTCCTGATACTTCTCAACGTTTGTGTACATATTTATAGAAAATATAATTAGAAGTAGTATCAGAGTTAAAATAAAATATAAATGGTTAAGTGACAGCTGTCTTTAATTGTCCCAACTACAACTGTAGATTTACATGGACTGAATACAAACCTGGTAACTCAAAAACAATTAGTTCATGAATTTTATGGATACCTAAAATTGATTGAAAATCAAACTAGACTTTTCGATCACCAGTGGAAAAACGGAAATGTTTACCATTTGTAAAAATTTATCCAGCTACAGTGACATCGTCATATTTATAGATGAATAACACAAATAGAACTTCCCGGTCGTTTCGAAGGTTTTTGTAAGTATGAAATAGCCCAGACATTTTTCTTCTCTTTTTAACATTCCGGAAGAAAAAGTATCAAAGTACAGATGGATATCGCGCAATTCCAAAAAAAACTTTGACTTAAAATGAAATCTTATAATACGTACATAATAGAATAGTTGTCCTACAGAGGTTACCTGCAATATTTTCCAAAAGAGATCTAGGATTATAAGAAAGATTCAATACATATACCTATATACATATGTACATACACATCTGCTCAGCGATATGACAATGCCGTGCTTGACGATCATCGCCGACTAACATTCCGATCATCATTGAGATCGTGAGAATCGTCAGTCTCTGTGTGATTATCGAGATTGGTAATTGCTCCGGTAGGGAATATGCAATTAACTAAAAAAATAATATAATGAAGAGAGAGTTCAAATAATTGAGTGTTAATTCCAAATTTTACGAGAGTACTGTCAAATTTGCCTCTGGAGCCAGTCTTTCTAGGAGAATGGCGGCGTTGAAATTCATTGTCCCTATATTACATTCTGAAAAGTTTATCTGTGTATACGTGTGAGCAATTGCTTTCACGTATGAATTTTGTAAAATCTAAAATCCATATCAGAATACCAGATTCACTGCGAATTGATACTTCTGATGTGTACTGCCTTGTCAAAAAAATCGCAAGCCGTTTCATTACTTTCTGAAAAGAGCATTAATTTTTAATAATAATAATGCTCTCTTCAGATATCTACTTAAGCTTTCATGGTTTCATGCGTCCTCCAGAGTATTAATCAAAGTAAACGCACGACGTTTTATGCTCTCACATATTAAGTTACTGGACTCAAAACTTTTGGTAAAATGATAATAATAAAAGGAAAAGTCGGAAACGTGGCCGATACGGACGTTAGGCATTACCATTCGTGTAACCCACTTAGTTGGTTGTAAAGATGGATTGCATCTAAGTTTCTGGAGTCAGAGAAGCACTCCAGCTTCGTTGATAAGTGAGATGAGGCTACTCGAACCACCTACGTACTGATCTTTTTATTCGGACCAGCAATGTTACTCGAAAACTCTATTTAAAAATAAAAGAAAATAAATAAAGATAAATTGAGGCGAGAGACTGACCTTTAACCACACTTTATTCGTCAGCACGCTTGAGGTATATAGGGTCTCGATAAAATTCAATTAAGCTAGCGTTCTTAAATACTGTTTTCACAACTCTCGGTAACCGTTGGAATTCCAGAGATTTCACAGACACATTACAGCTTAGCAGAACGTAATTAGAAAAGTATGTGCCCTTAAAATGCAACAAAAAATGCTAAACAGAATCGAATGTTTCGTTGAACAAATATCTAACTAAATCGTTAACTATAAGGTAGCAAAAGTAAGAAAACCCGTTTATACTCGAACACAAATCCTCGACTTAGTATAGCTAAATTAGTTAAATAATTCTATGGAATCTTTCCCAAACCTCAACCAGACAAAAATCAAGTAAAGGCGGAACTTAGCGTGACGTGTATCCGGTTGTCAACTTCTGCACGGCGTTGTAGTCGCTGTCGAGACGGAAGCTGTCAAAGATGGCGGGTTTCGTCGCATTTGGTGTAAAATGTCGGAAATCCAGGCGGACAGAGCAAGCTGAAGATTAAGTCGGCTTCTAGCTTCTACGATAATTCTTAGATGTTCATAAGGTTCTTATATATTCTCAAAGTAAATCTTAGCACTTTACTACACTAGTAGACTAGTATACTAGTCCCCTCTAGCAATGTGAAAGAGGAAATAACGCCATTGTAATTAACAAAAAGGGAAAACTCACCTCCAATAGTAGGAAAAGCAAACGTACAACGTGGCCGATAGTTCGAATAGCAAAATTGGGGAAGCGTAACTTCCAGATGCACACAACGATAATATGAAACTTCCCAGAGTCGAATTCATGTGCAAGTCCTCGATAAACTATATTTTAAAGCGAAAATTGAATAACCTATTCACGGAAAACGACCTGTTCAACCGAAAGCCATCTACACGACAGTGTAGAAAGTGGAAGCGAGAGGCCAAAGGTAACAATACCGGAATACTGTGACAAATCGCCCGTAAGAATTTCTGTTAGAGAAGACAGCATCATTGTCGAAACTTAGTTTGAATTATTATTAGGATATGTATCTATTGTTTGTAAAATAGCTATGGTTAACATCAATAAATTAACAAATTATTAATTCTTACTCAACCAACACTATTCCATATGTCTTTAATATGGAACAGGGTTGGTTTTAATTTTTAAGGCACTAACACGCTGAGTGCCCACGAAATATAGTAACTGACTCACAAGTACAACAAACATGTATCATCACCACGTTCGTACACTTAAAAGAAAAAGAAGTATTATAAATTGATTTCCTTCCTGTAATTTACAACCCACTAGTAGATATAAGGGACCGGATCCATTACGTTCTCCCCTGATGTCTCCAATTTCGAACAGGAACCACCACAGTTAATATAATGCACAAACGGATGAACCCACAGAGCGCATCTTTTGAACGAGTTTCGTTTAATTTGTTCGGAGAAACACTTCACCGTTCCTTTTTCCAAACCAAACGTTCGGAAAATTAATTTCGCGGAAATGCGTTTTAGCGCGACCAACACGAATAGGTGGTTTACGTACGTGCCTTTCGGAGAAAAGAAGCATTCGGTGTGACAATGGCGATCGCAACGATTTCGTGCCTAACGTATAATACAATACTATTCGCATTTATATGATCAAAGCGACTGAAGTACTTGTCCTGTGATTATATCCGTGAACAATATTAGAAGAGAGAGGTGGGGCGTATGGAGGATGACGATTTGGTTGAGGGAGTTCTTTATTGTGATTATTGGAGAGTATCATATACAGAGTTGTGATCGAGAAGTAGTTGCATATTTGTGATGTGGGTCAAGGTTTTTGGGTAAGTAAACAAATTAATTAAGTTTTCATATTTAGGCAGTTTCGTCTACCTAGGGCTCGTGCAAAAAGAGGTTTGATTGTTAAATCGGAGATGTATAGTATGATTGCCATTCTATTGTATGTGCAGTTGTTGCTTGGTAGAGAAAACTCGTCCATTGTTCTTGCTCTAAATCTAAAGAATCCATGCACCAATTATCTTCCTATTTATCTTATCCAGTTCTTGTCTCCATTTAAAGGTTCCGTTTATTTAGTAAAAATTTTGGTATAGATCATATACGATACTACTGACATGTAGTAGACATATCTATTCGTTTATCTTCGATTTCTAAATCCGTTACTTTCCGTTCAATGACAGAATATCAGTATGGTGCACGTAATTATCCAAAATGCTACGACAAAAATCTTTGAGAATATCTCAATATACATCAGTAATCAGTGCCGTAATGCATGTGAACAGAGCGTATCGACATATTGTCCTTATTGTTATGCAATTTTCTATTTGTAATCCCGCGTTCGCCTCGTGTTTCGTGTATGTATACATATAATACCAAACGTATGTGTGTACATACATACATGTTGTACGTACATGTTGATTTTGAGATTACATCCGATTACGTTCCTATTATCATAGAGACGCGTAATTGCCTCGATAAATCAAACGGAAACCTAGAATGTTTTGACGAGTCGTCGGTGGAAGGTGGCGATTAACCTAGCGAGAGATAAAGAGAGTTAAATAATGCGTACGTCGATTCATCGAATCGAAAACGCGCACGAATAAACGAACCTACACTATAAATCTGGATAATCTAGGCAACAATATGAATTATTATTGGGGGATATTGAATAAGTAATGGAGCTTTATAAGCGAGTAATAGGTACAACATTACATATAACACATTTATGAAGCTAATGGCTTTCAGTGTGAATTTAAATGGGCATGGAATATGCTGCGATGTGGATATCGTACCAAGATAATGGGTGTTATTATTGAGGAAAGCTTTAACGGCTATAAAGGTGATGAAACTGGTGATTGCGGTAATGTGTAGGACGCTGTGTGGTCGAGAACACCATCTCAAATTAGGGTTGCTACTCTTTTATATATTAGGCTTAAGAAGTTAACTCATAAGAGTCTTAGTTTTGATAATTTAACATTGATGATTTTTCAAGAAGTTGTAGCTCAATTAAGTAGCAACATTGTGCTTTACAGATAACTGCTTACCTAGCACAATAAGTTGCTAGTAAGATGGATTACGTCCAACTTCTCAGCTAATTCCAACTATTTACTAGATATTTTTGAAAAAGCTTTTCGATTTTACTGGAGCATCAGTATTTTCTATACATTGTTATGGCCAGTTGTTAGTTTTCTGTATCATTACTTGTGGCATCTCTCGCCCCAAGTTTGACGGGTAGACGGCGCCCCGCTTTCGTAAGTTTTCGATAAATCATGCGCATCTTGGATGCGCGGGTAAAACATTCAGCTTCTGACGCTGCGTTGAATCAGATTGGTTTCCGTTAATAACTTATTCCATTTTCGCTGTTAAATCTCGTTGTTGGGGATATACAGGGAAATTCGACGCTAGGAAGTGTATAGTATCGTTGAAAGAATTTGGAAGTATCGTTTCCCCAAGTTATGCTGTTCAATCTAATCGTCCACGTTGCCTCTCCTTCAATTAGAGGTAAGTCTTCCTTTTGCTGTTGATTACATTGTCGTTATCATATCTTTCACGTTGTTGTAGGGAATTAGTATAGGCTGGTATAACTGGTGTAAGCTACTATAAACTAGTATATACGACTAGAGAGAGCTAAGGTTTTTTTTCGAGAACGTCTGAGACATCTTTTCATCAAGTGCAAGAAAACCCGCCATCTTGGACAACTTCCGTCCGATACCGAATATGACGCCAATTCCGCTTTTATTTGATATTATTTATATTTTTTACGGTCGGGTTTTTAAGAAAAATCCCTTGAATCTTGTAGTTAATTTAGAGCTGGGAAATTGAAGATTTGTGTGGTAGTATACAGGGGTTTTGCCCTCAGGGGCTCACTGTTAACAAGTTTAACAAGCGAGTTCGGGAATTTAGCGCTGCCGA
The DNA here is from genome assembly GCA_038088585.1 of Chrysina gloriosa. Taxonomy (NCBI): domain Eukaryota; kingdom Metazoa; phylum Arthropoda; class Insecta; order Coleoptera; family Scarabaeidae; genus Chrysina; species Chrysina gloriosa. Next base: position 26,381,049 of record CM076089.1, read on the forward strand.
GGTACCCGAGCTAAAACGCAAACTAAGGTGTAAGCTAACGTGCCAAGAGTTGCGTGGCCGCAGGGGAGTGCGGTATTTAACGTTCCCCTGGGGGCACCTTGTATTTAGCCTTACCCAATTCAGCGGCGCTCTGATCGGGCGGGCAGATACTTCCCTAGCTACTCTTCGTACAGCTACGCTATCTGAAATTTCCAAGGCTAAATTGCCAAAACTTGTGAAACAGGGCCAAGATTATATACAGGCTAAAAGCCATAATCAAGGCCAACTTCACTAAGCATGCACAAAGGGGCCAGGATTAGTCTAGATAAGGAAGTTAGGCCTCAACAGACGGCGGAGGTTACTAAATGTGACGAAAGGACGGAAGTCCGCAGGTCTTCCGAGGGGCAAGAGGCCAGAAGGTTTAACCTTCAAGGAGGCTGCTTTGGAGAGGATCGCGGTAGTAGGCAACGACTATCCAGAGACCCAGATGGAGCCGGCAAAGCTTAAGGCAGTCCAGGACTCTATTATGGAGGCATATAACAGCATTACCGAGCAAGAGCTTCAAGTCCACTTTAAAAATACACGTATATACGGAAGAACCGCTGTCAAAGCTGTTAGGTCTAATTAAATGAATAAAGCTGGAGAACGTATTCTAAGGAGGCATGAGGGCCACAGTAGATCTGGAAAGGTTGCAGTGGAACAGGCATCATTGCCACCTCAAGTAATCTTATCTTATCTTAAACAGGAGTTTTCTTACTTTTGTAGACATTCAGCTATTGTAGTATTTCTAGGGGGCGGGGTATTGAGATTTGCTTTGATGTAAAAGGATCTTTCACTACGTTTGCTAATTAGTACAATATATCATTCTTTTAGTAGTTTAAGGGGGAGTTACAAGTCCTTGTCACTTGAATATGCTTGTTTTTAATTACGCTAAGCTAAAGCTGTAAGGTAGCTGTAAGGCCGCTGAAATTCCACCGGCTACCGAAAGCGTGTAAACCAGATAACGAACTAGCTCAATTGACTTTTTTGATACACCTCAAGTGACAATAAGGTGCTGTTAAACATCGATATCTCGCCTCAATTCATTTTGTTTTTATTTCATTTATTATTTTTAAATAGTTTTCAAGTAGTTTTGGTGGTCGCTTCACGACAGGATAAAGATCCAGACCACAGACAGTTCGGATAACCTCGTACCACGTAAGTATATCTCCACACTTGATACGAATATTGAAAGTTTCTGTGCCAAAATTAACGTGTTTATATCTAACGTGAATTTTAAGAACTGAAATCGATAGTGCCGCATTCGATGTTTTAGCATCTAGAAGCTTATGTGTTAGTGTTAATGCTCTCTGTATCATGATCGTTGTTTAGATAAAAATTCGATTGATAAATCACATTTGATAACAGAAAAAAAAAAAAACAGGAAATTTACAGGGAAGGGGTTTCTTTGTCCAAGAAAATGATTTTGGCATTATGTTTAGGCACAAACTACACAGGCAATACACGAGGGTAGGCAGGAAATAAGTCACTATCTAAGTGTGATCAGCGAGAGGTATGTATCAAGATCGATGCTGAGGCACCTACATTGTTCACAACCGATATTTTAGCTGTTTACGTAGTGGCTTAATCCGTCGCTATACGTTGTAGTCTCGTGAATAGTCTCTTCAGAACCAATATTTCAACAACTGGTCTTCTACTTGATCTAGCGCCGTGCTTGCGCACTGGCTTAACCCGTCATGATCCCATCTAGCACTTCATATAGTATGTGTTAACTAGCCTCGAATAGACAAATTGCTATAACTGAGATAGATATTGATCGCAGGAACTAAGTTCCTTGAAGCCATACGTTACCGTTACCGTACCACTTCGGTAAGGTAGAGATTGAAGACACTTGTCTCGTTGCTAGCGAAACACGTGTCACCAGATTTAATTAAATAATTTTTAAACAAAACGTTTTCATTTCGCACCATTACATTTTATTCGCTTTTCTGCAACTTCTGTTTATAATTTTGAACATTATCATGCGGTGGTTTCAATGAAGCCTGTCGCCAGTAACATTAACTTTTACGAAAGTGTTAAAACTTACGTCTAGACTTGTTTACGACCTCCATCTATTTCGGTTGTAAAGTTCTCCCCAAGAGACTGGGATATTTTCGCAAATCAACTTCACAATTAGATTACCAGCGATAGAGACCACAGACTTTCACTTTAACAAGAACGCCGCCACGTTAATCAATATGCAGATTAGATTCGAGACTGCAAGCGTACGATAAACTTCCTTCGATCTATACATAAATATGCGATATATGCGGCAACACATACGTCCGTATTCTTAGACGTAAAAGACCAACAAAAAGCAAGATAAAATTGGATTAAAGATCGGATGTTTAAAATTATGCGAGGAATAACAAAAATTCCTTCAGATTTACGATCCATTTATGTAGATATATGTACGTTCTTCTTGCTATAATTCTAGGGATACAAGAAACAGATGGAAATCGAATATGGAAATACAAAATGATACCATATGTACCTACATATATATTTAACTACCTATCCGAAGGGCTTTCATAATAAAATATTAACGATACGCATACACTATCACAACGTGAGTAAAATGAAATTTTGATTTTTAGAGAAGGATATGCTCGATCCGTTTTTTTCTTCTCTCGGTTCTATATTTTTCTCCAGCGATGACCGGGTACCAGAACGATATTTCAGCAAGAACTCACCCGCGAAGTGCGATTCACGAATTAAAAAGAAGGGGTGAAAAAGATCTTGATTGGACCTGAGAGAAATGAATTATTTTTAAAAGGGTGAAACGCGATCGTATAATTCCGTCTTAAATTAAGCCAAAACGGCAGGAAGATAAAGTCAAAATGTCGCGCACATGTAACTAAGCGGTAATAAAAATGTTCAGGTTAATTTCGAAAATTTCGGATATAAATTTTGTCGAGATAGCGAGTCGCCTTTGGAAATTTGTGAAGAATAACCGTATAAGCGATGATGATGTTGCTATTTATTATGATTATTACTTTTATTTTGACGGTTTGCAATTTAATTTTGTCTTACGACTGAAAACTTATATGTTGGTTTACTAAGTAATTGTAGATTTAAGTGACATATGTATTAGATGTTGAATGTTTAGGTATGTATACGTATTAGAAACGTCAAATCCATATTATTGTCTGATAATTGGTACTGCAAATATAGTTTAGAACAACATATATCGGTCGATTTTTAGCACAATGGGTACTACAGGGCCTGAGTGTTACCCCTTCGGGCTTTCTCTTGTATTGGTGGATTATGTAGTTTCAATTTCGCGTCAATCAAAACGATTAATTTCACCACATTTTACTCCCTTACTCCTAAGAAAAGAGTACTGAATCACAAGCGAACAGAAAGTGGCGTGTGGTGTACAGTACCAAAGTTTTAACAATGCAATGGAGTCAAAATTCAACAATCCCATTGAACTAAAAAGAAAAGCAAATTGCTAACCTTTGTTCTGGTGACTTTTCACTCAAAGCCTAACGACGCCCATGTTGAATAATGCGAGCTGATGGCGACCAATTTAACCCAATAGTCGATTCTCAATAGCACATGAAGTTGCAGAAAAGCTAAATGTACACAAACCATTCGGATTTACAAATTTGCTTATGAAACTTAACAAAAATGATCAGCTTCCAAAGTCATTAACGGTGAGAAATGAGTTATTTCCAATTTTTTGCTCATTCGGTATAGACTACATGGAGCACGGTTGCCACAATTATCATATAGTACTAACATTACACCGTGAGGTTGTGATGTGTGACGCCCTTAGCCAAATTTTTTGAATTGCATAAAATTAAATAACAATGACGGTTATGTCAAATCTCAATTGATTTGGTCTAATCCTCCGTGGTCACATGGGGCCTATCAGACCCCACTTTCCACTTTAAGTGCAAATTTTTCATATTTCTCGACTGTTAATAGGATTTTTGTTTCCATCTACCTGGAGTTTGAAGTGTGAAAAAATGGTAACTTTTGCGACATTCTTTTAATGATATTTTTCATCATCTTGCCATTTGTTTTCTTGCAAATAAACTATTCGCCCTTAATCTAAAATGTTTATAGTATGCTCCAGAATGTTTACATCAATATCGGAGGGATAGCTTTTTGCAAATGTTTGTTGAAATTGTTGGTGTCCAATGGACCCTAGTATGACCATCTAGATTCTATATTGAAGTGTGACCACGGAGGGTTAAACGTGGAGTTAAGATGGCAAATTATTACTGATAAAAATTGACAATACATTATTGAATAAAGTTGTTATTCAAAAAGATGGTATTTAATTAATTGCCAAAGCAATATTTTTTGTTCCTGAAAAGGATATTGTTCCAAGTAAAGTAATTTCCAATTGGTTGAAAATACGAGAAGAGGTGATAAAATTCGGAATTTATGATGGTAATTAGAAAACTATTAAATACAAACCTTGAAGCTTTCTAGGGTCAATCTAATCTAGAGTCTAGTCTAGAGCTAGTTTTGCTATTTAGATTAGTTCCATGCTATTTATATCACATTTTTTCTGTATCAAATAAAATCTTTGATAATCTTTCCTCTCAGACGTCACCAAAATTAATAATAATGAGAGCATAGGCGTAATATAATTGGACAACTTTATAAACCCCGCGTATCTCGTTATCTACCGTACTTTAAAATAATTTACAAGGGAAGGTTTGCAACACGAAAATTTAAAATTTGTAAATTTGTGTGTGAGTTGAGTAGTTTACAATAGGATATGCTGCAACTAATTTTTATTAGTACGGAAAAACACGGCGAAATCTACGTATTGTGTTAGAGCGATTTTCAGTTTTTAGCGTATATCTGTGTAATAAAAATCGATACAAATTAGTGTTATACATACATCGAAGTCTTTTTAATGCTCTATTACATATGTGAAAGTTGCCCCACATTGTCATTTATAATCAAAAGTTACCTCCACCCCAACGCACTACAAACCTACCCTAAAATTTGAATTGCATTACATTAAATAGTATTTAGAATGGCAATGAATATATGCAAAATTTATTGAAAACAAATAAATTTACATTAACAAAATATTGCATATTGTATATTTATGTATGATTACTAGCATGCGTACCTAGTGTACTCATGTAGTACAGGTACATATGTATATGTATATATATATATATATATATATGCGGTCAATAATATACGTACCTTTCAGATTGAACTTTCGTGTTCAACATGTTTACTGTAAGATAATTTTGAATAAAATTAAATTATCTCAACAGGCAAGGCTGTATATTTGTTCAGTTTGCTACGAAACTAGGTAGTTTCATTAAAAATATTCAGTAACAATTCTCAATGGCCGCTAAAATAGGTATTTTGTGAATATCTGGCACATTTTTATAAAATTGACAAAACTAATTCCGTAGTAAGTTAAGGTATAAGAAAAACATCTCATATCACATACGACTACATTGTAACTTCGTCTTAAGCGATTGTAGCAGAAATTAATAATGAAATATTAGCTAGCAACTATAACGACTATATAATATGGTTTCCATACTTAGGAAAGCGAACTTGCAGAAGAGGATAGCTTTTGTACTTGCGCATAGAACGTGGAGTAGATTAAAAGGGTGCTAAAAAGTAATGTGTAATGACTTGTGGAGTGATGACTAATGAGACTGGGATCAATTTATTTGGAAATGATGCTGGAAGGAATGCAAGACGTCTAAAAGACCATCAATTTATCTACCGCTACACACACACAAAAAAAAAACTTTAAACATAGTGGTAGAAATATAATGGTATGGGCTTTCTTCTCCTGGAATGAAGTTGGACCAATCCGTTTGATTAATGATACTATGACTAAAGAGATTTGCGAATGTAATCTACAGGATGTTACTCTATGCTGCAGATATATGTACATATATACATATATATATATATATATATATATATATATATATGCCACTGCGATTGCCCTTCCAGTAAGATAACGACTCCAACCACTCGTCAACGCTAGTAAGTGATTAGTTTTAAAGCAATGGAATTCAAGTAATGAAATGGCCAAGTTAGTCACCTGATTTTACCCCAATTCAACACCTTTGGGATGTTCTTAAGATAAGAATTGGAAAGGAAACCTACCACACTAAGGCCAAATTATGCCTTACAAATGCAAAAAATTTGGTATGATACTCCAATACCGATTTGTGTGCAACAAATTAATTCTATGTATAATCGGTTAGAAAAAATTATCAAAAACAGGAGAGTATACTGTGGGTATCCATATATATAAAAATGGATCGTGGTTTGTTCAGATGCTTAAAACTTGAAAACGACTGAACCAAATTGGATACTTTCTTCTGCGGGTTTGTTCGTAATTGCTACGCGAAGGTTTAGGAAAAGAGAAAATTATTAAAGCATTTGAAAAATTAAGAAAAGAAAATTAGAGATGAAACAAATTGACGACGTTTGATAGGTTATGACAGTCATGGTGCGCGCAAAAACAATTAAGATTATGACACTTGTGATTGTGCGCGCATGAATAATTGTTTTGTCATAGTAGTAGGAAAGTCAGCAATATCCATCACAGTCTTATTTACAATGCCGCGTGCGAGATCGAATCTTTCACAACGAAGCCGTAATGCAATTAGACTGCGGAATATTGCGAATCAATCCACTGCAGATGAAGAAGAAATCGCATGCGAGAAGGGCGCCGTGTTAGTACGACCCGACTTCGAGCTTCACAAACACAAGAACAAAGAGAGGCCATACGTGAAACGACTCGATTGGCAATGAGAAATCGTCGAGCAGAACACAGAAATCAACATCGTCGAGCGGCAACAAGAAATGCTTCGAGTGTTAATTTGAATCGAGGAGCGTTTCAATGACTACAGTTGACTACAGTTTGCACCCCTTCGTCAGAACTGGCCCTATGGAGGTTGTGTGCGTCCATTGCGGTGCATTGAAGTTCGTTGGAGAAACGCCTGGATTGTGCTGTCTCATTGTCAGTGGAAAGATTAAATTGCATTCATTGCTTGGCGAAGCTCAAGAATCACGACATTTTCTTTCAAACGCTTAAAGGTACAACGCATGTTTCCAAACGACTTTAGTTGGAGCTAATATTATTGAAGAACGCAGATTCAGTCCGACATTCCAGATACTGTTTGTTAATAAGAGAGTAGCCTTTATTTTTGGTATTCATAAATCACTAATTATCACTTCCCTTTCGACTATACAGATACAAGGACAAATTCACTATAGAATTGGATCATTGCAGCCGGTTGAAGACGCACAGCATAAAATTATTTCAAATTTACTTCATGGCCATTATGGAGGACCAACTTGATCGGCGTCAAACGATCAATAACACAATGAAAAGAGAAATTCTTCAAGATTTGCAGGAAATACTTCATGAATATCATACCTTGATTGGGTTGCTCAAAACTGCGTTGGATCGCATGCCAAGTGATAACTATAAGTAAGTATAAAGTCGTAATCAGAGCAAATAAACGCGCCGCTGGAACACACCAACGACAATTCAACGCTCCGACAATAGATAAAGCGCAAAATATAGTATATAACAACGTGCTTCAATGAAGATAATCGACAGGAGTGCAACCCATTCAGCAAATGGTTTAACAGGAATTTGTGCTACAACGATACGCGAATCATTTGGTTTACATTCAATAAAGCAAATGCTTTGCTCCCACGTGAATTTGCTCCTTTTCGATCTTTTATTCAACTTAATTAATTTTATCTTAATATAAACAAGTTAATAAAACTAATATTTATTTAACTTTTTTAAACATTATATTACTTTCAATAACCACATGAATGTTTGACTTTGTTTTGTAAATAATAAAATCTAAATTTCTAGCGAAATCTGAATTAGTATTTTTGTGTACTTATACCACTAAACAGTAAATTAACCAACGAACTTGAAATTTGAAAAAACCAATAACTTTTATCATGAAATTATAGCCCGTATCTATTTCAGTGACCACAGGTGTATGTCCGTTTATGTTCAGAAAAGTTATATATTTTCATTAGCAAGTAAATGCTATTCATTGCGTTTATTACTATCACTTTGATACAAATATATAATAGCAAAGACGATAATAGTCAAATAATCTAATTTACTCGTCTTTATCAATATATTACCAATGATCACGTTATCATAGTTTTCAAACTAATAAATTAATACAAAGAAACTACGTGCAGTTCTTAAATATCTCATTATTTTTGGTAAATACTATCTTTCATAAAGAAGATGCAGACATCTATGATGCGGAATAATTGTCTCGTATCTAATTAGTATATAAAATATAAATGCTCAAATGTATAGGATTGCTTTACATTATTTTGGTAGTATAAATGTATTTGTTTTAAATAAGTGTAGGATGTATTTAGCACCATTTTAAACGATATTTTGTTTAGCTATAATTTTTGTTTATTTTCACATACGTCATAGACCATCAAAGAACAAATAAATAACAGTAATATTTCATCTATTTTTATTACCGAGGTATGCCCTAAAATCTGGAAATCGTTCTAACAACGATCGGAGTTTTCATCCCCTCAATATTTAAAAAATAGTTTTCAGGATATTCTAGGGTCGACTACTCAGAGTTTCAAATTTTTATGAATATTCAGGTTGGGAACCTTCCCTTGTTACCAGCTAAAATTGAGGAAAACAAAAACCAGGAGCTTAGGTACTAGGGAAATATAGAAGGAACGGTTTTCCTTATTTATCGCTTGATACTTGCTGCCGTCTTTACGCTCGCTGGACGAGCAAGATATAAATACACACGGCGGCACTATCACAACTACTAGTCATGAAGCTTATTATTTATGGCCGTGAAAATTATAACTTTAGTTACTGTTGGTATTTAAAATGAAGCATCGAGACTATTAAGTTGCTGTGACTGCGCCAGCATGGTGTCGCCGTACGCTCTGGTTTCCTTGGAAGCGAATTTATACCGGACGATTTGCATGCAAATTACATCTTAATTTTGAAACCTAAGGCTAAAGATGTTTACGTACTAACGCGTCGATTGTATGTCGCGGAATTAAGCCTGGTTGGTTTGGGGTTTGTTTCCAATTAATTTTCACCAGAAAACACTAACATGGTAGCAATTCCAAAGCTTAAGGTTCGTTTACAGCTGTAAACATATTAGGACTTCACTACGTCTGATCTATGATTATAAAGGGAAATGTTTTGTAAAAATGTGGACAAAACTAAATTAGATGAAAGTTATGATAACTTTCACAGAGTACACATAGATAAGTTACCAATAATTTTTCGTAAAGAGGAAAAAAACCTCAAGCGTTGGAAGTTGACCAGTTTGATTGCCAAATTGGTCCCTAAATTCATATAAAACACTTAACACTCCCATACATTGGCATGAAATTTTCGACCGTTCCATTTAAGGAAGTTCAATTTCACCAATGCTTCGTGAAGATCGGACATTAGGGGCGATTTCTCCATTAAGTGTCGCTGCTAAAGCAACACTTGTAAACTTCGAACTTTTTCGGAAGCGCTAACACTCACTTCAATAACAGCACACTACACTAAAAAATATGTATATTGTACTGAGAATTTAATTAAATTTCTTAGACAAAATTGCACCGGCCTAGCTCTTAATTAATGATATAAAAAGCATAAATTATAACAAATTATATTTATAAATTTCGAAAAATATTTAACATAAGATCAAGATAATTACCTAGTGTTGTGTGTGTGTGTGATTGTAATTTTTTTTTCGATGATTGTTCTTCCTATATCTCCTCTCTTAACTTCTATTCTTGATGCACCTGTAATTTCTATGGATTCTTCCCCTTCTTAAATTCTATCTTCTCCGATATGATGAGGTTCTTTTATTCACTGGCACTTCTTCTTAAAACCCTTTTATTCCAAATATATTTATTGACTTATTTGTTGACTTACATATCTTGTCAATTTTCTTCGTCGTTGACCAAACAAACTTTTTATTTCTTTTGGAAACCAAGACTATCCTGCTCTATTTCTAAGTTGTCCACGAAACGAAAACTTTAATTCACCTTGACACCAGTTCATCCAGGTATATCGCTGTTATAGAGACCTGTATTGAATGTCGATGTATCCTTGGTTATTTCCAGTAATGTTTTTTAATTCTTGTAATGTAAAAGTGTTGTATGTATATGTCTGAATGTTAACAATTCTTTTCTGTCTATTAACCGATGCCTTTTATAAAAATTAATAATTTTATTTCTAGTGAGATTTGTTTCTCTCATTGAACGTCTCTGGCTGGAGTTAAAATAAGAAGCTAACATCCTTAGGGTAATAAAATGCTCAGAAGGTGGTGGGAGTGGTGTCGAAAAGGTATAAATAGAACCCCGAATCCTTCTCTTGCTTCATCTTTGCGATCAAACTACCTAGTATATCCTATTCGCTATACAGTGGATTTATTACGCATGAAACGCACCTACCGTCCGCGATTTATTGAAAGTAGCGATTTGTCAGTTCTCGTTTTTGATTAAAAGCTGTAACAATGCTTCAGTTTTGTGGTAGCAATTGAATTAGCGATGGCGAATGCGTTGCGCTCTAAATTTACGGCAAACCGCGGACAAGTGTGGTTTTGATGTTCTGTCCGATACGATTTCTATGACATAACACGTGTTATACTTCGAGATAAAAGGAAGCTATTAATAGAAACGATTTTCGCGACGTAAAATTCGAGATTTCAACTCGCAAACACTAAATACATTTTATGCATCCCTGAATATCGAGGGAAATGAGGTGTTGAAAAGATGTGCATTTAAAGGAGAGAAATATGAGGAACTGTTAGTGGAGTATTGTTGTTGTTTATAGTAGTAGAAAGCGGGATTTTGGAGTTGATAGATCATCGTCGCCAGAAGCTAATCTAAACACAGCATTACAAACATTTAACTAAAACATTAATAATTAATTATATTGCCGATTCCTGTGTGTTTACACAGGACTCGGCAGGACTCTGTTTAGAGTTGTGCTTAAAGAATTTTGATCGCCAGATATAGCTTAATCAATTCATTTCATATTTTTACTGAATTGTAATGATCGATACAATAGCATGCAGGGAATGCTAACCACCGTCATCGCAAGATTAAAACGGGGCGCAAGTTAGATATCAAATAACAAACTATTACACATACGAAGAGTAAAGCAGAAGAACTAGAAAAGGCAGAACGAATCACCTTGCCAATGGAAAACGTTTTGCAGTACCGAAAAGTGTGTTAAAATTGTAATTTATTTTCCAATTTCAGTTTAGAAAATACACAAAGTGACTAATCCGATAATAATTAAGTTAAATGAATCTCGATAAGGTTTATAACTTGGTGCATGCTTTAATAGCTATTATTGATAATGTCAACGAATCGTCGATCATATCGATCATAACAAGAGTTGGCTAACACGGGACGAATACATCATCGTCAGAAAGGGAATAACTGTGGGCCTATATTGGTAATACTAAATTACGACAACTTTTACTCGCATAAATATGCACTTTATTTACATCCACAGGAAATAAAATGGCATTACAAGTAGCGAAAACTATTACTATAATAAATATGAAGTGAAAACTCGGTGCCTGTTATGGAAGTATGTAGTGAGAACAAGCAATTTCCAGACCTGCTGTAAAATTAGAATACTAGACAGCTTTATATGCTTCATTCTGCTAACTTTCGGCGTTTATCACTAGAAGTGTCTCTATATGTAGAAAAAGAATGTTGGACTCAATCGAGATAAGATTTACAAGTTTTAAATATGGATCAATATTATTAGGTAACATAGGTACCAAGAAGTTTGATGTAATCACGATTTTTGCGCAAAACTAACCATATTCTTCAACTATTTGTTGGTTTGTAGAATCGACTAGTTCATTTGACCGTGGCTTCGAGCGTTCGTATAAATATCATTGATTCTTCCAACAACAAAGAAGTGTCCTGCAAAACTTTTCATGAAACCAGAGATAGCTTCGTAATGTTGCGCAAGTTGTACATCTATCTCAACTTGGTAATTCTTAAACTGTTGACTTTTTCAAACGCGTTTGCATCTTGCGCACTTAGTGTTAATACTACGCGTATTACTTTGTTGAAATGCTTGTCTTAATAAATTGTACGAAGCCACGTTCACCATTTTGTTATAAAGGCGGTGATCGTTCGGAACTCCTCGACATAGGTTACATAATTCGCTGGCAAAATTAAACAAAAACTTTTATTTTAGTGATTAATGGGTCAACTGCGGGGTGATGGGAACACTTTCAGCTACAACATGCAAAGAATACAGTAAACACGTTATATGGAGGAGATTAGGGAAACGTATTGTGAGTGCCCTACTGGCGTTTAGCGTATATGAAGTTCCATCCATCACTAACATAAGAGCTTGTGTGAGTTCTACTGCAAATGCTTGCGGGGTGGCTATGGAATAGAACGCTTTGGGTTGGTAACTGGGGCAAACAGGTAACAGGGACGTATGTTTTCCAAAAGACTTTCAAATGTTCCGAAACTACTGCAACTTTATAACGGGGAATGGTATATTTATCCCGCACGCGTAATACCGAAACAACGTTAGGCGGGACCATGTTAGCGCCGACTGATTGTACATAACACGAATACTCTGTTTTCACTAGAATAGTCACAGTTGCGGTTGAACCAACTTCACACGCTCTATACTGAAATCTAAACAGCTGTTAAGCCCTTTTTATCTCTGTAGCAGTATGGTTTTGTAGTGGGTATATCGACAACCACTAACTTAACCCACATCACCCAATTCGTGAGTGAGGCGCATGACAATTGTGGCCAGGTGAATTGGATAGCTTCTATTTCAGTACAGTGCTCTTAAACTTTCTGTGGTCGTACCTCACTGATCCTAACTGCTATGTTTACTACAATGGTCTTCTCTCCATCGTCTGGTGTACCCCAGGGTACTAACCTGGAACCGCTATCATTTAACTTATATCTTAACGATCTTCTGTGCCACATTAATTGTGATTTGCTATCCTATGCGGATGACTTAAAGGTTAATACAACAGTGCAGACTGCACTAGGCTACAAATATCTCACGCTTGGGTTACTGCACTAGGCTGCAAGTATCTCACGGTTGGGTTACTGCACATAATTTACCTCTAAATATCTCCAAATGCGCGGTGGTGTTCTGTACACACTCCAACACGTCTATTTAGCTACATGGTTACTTACCTTTACCAAAATTTAGCAGTAGAACGAATTCAGACGGCATTCCTTCAATATTTATCTTTTAAAATTGATGGAGTTTATCCCGACGGAGGTGCGCAATACCTTAGACACAACTTTATTTCTCTCTGATAGAAGAGACAATACCAGCGCGAGTTTTCTTCTTAAACTTCTTACCAATAGCATTGATTATTCCGTTCTTCTATCGCTAATTAATTTCACTGTACCTGTTCGTAATACTAGACACTTTACCACTTTTCATCTTCCCAGAGTTAAGACGAACATACTACTAAAGGCGCCAATAAGATACATAATAGGGATTGGAAATAGGTTTGAAATTGTTCCGTTCTCCTCATAAACATTTTCGCTACCGAATAATATTTAAGTTTAAACTTTGTGTCTCTTTGTACTATATTTAATATGTGGGTCATTTAGTGTATGGTGCGCACATTCATATCGCACTTTTTATACTGTAGTTTGTTCTTTTTTGTTGTTTTTGCTCTATAAATGCTCTTGGGCTTTTGCGAAATAAATAAATAAATTATTATTATTATTATTATTCATAACAAATGTACTATATCACAACCATAATAATCAGAAGATGGTCGACGATCATTCAAGGATGCAAAAACTCAATAACTATAGTTTATATCTTGCGTCACATAAGTCTATTGGAGCTACCAGCTATACTCATACTCAGATTTTTCAGTATTTTTCTAGTATTTGTAATGTTTCCAGTATACCAGCAGAATATTCAACATGTGCAAGTCCTTCGAAGTTTGAATGTCATAACACGGCGAACCTTCTCTTTGCGTCCTTGCACTTTCTGCAATCGGATTCCAGTTTTAGTTCAAATCAAAAAGCGTCAAAATTCTGCTATGCAAAAAGTACAGGAAATAGGAGAAATCAGAAGTAGCAGATCTCCATGTTCAAACATTTGTGCTGTATGTAACTTGACGAGAGCATGGTAGTGGCACGACGACGAATGGAATAATTATGGAGGAGACATGTATCATGGATATCAAAGGACACAGACCCTAATAACTAGCAAAATAACAAGTTTGGCCATCTCAGTATCTCGGTTTAGTAACATCCACGTTGGGATTCTGCTGATCGAAAGAAGCAAAAGATGGGAACAATTAGAAGTCCAACAGATATAAATATTTATATTGACATGTAATAGGACACGAAATATGAAATGAGTACAGAGATTGTGAAGCAGAGGAATGTCCCAAAGCAACCTAGACGATTATCTGGGTAAGAATAATTTCAAAACAAATACAAAATGGAACGAACGTTTCAAAATAAAAGTAACTCCAATAATCAGCGAAACTTGGTCTCGATCCCATTTTCTTTGAGTAAACTTGGGACTAAAGTGATAGACAAAAATTGAAAAGGTCATTAATGTTCCGTAGATTTACCACACTTAATACAGAAGTAGAAGAAATTGGATTCAATTTTCGATTATAAAAGCATATTAATTTTGCACCTCAGAACACTAACATACTTTCGAGTTGAGATAGAGGAATCCATAGGTCAATATCGAAAGTTTCTTAATTAAAGTAAACATTCTCAGCGACTTCAATATTTTCTAAGTTTATGTCTGAATTGAAATATCAAGTCGGGAAATCAGAAGGCAACTGCGTATGAGACCAGCACTGGAAAAAGTCGAAGACGAAAAGTTAAAAATGATGGATAGTATAAACAGCGCGAAAAACCTGGAACTATTTATTTACGAATATTTATTCGTTCTAAATATTCTACAAAAAAGGGAAATTTTCTATTTAATATTTGTAAATGTATTCTGTATATGAAATAAAAGATATTGTTGAGAAATTTCAAGCGTTTGTAACAACTTTTTCGAACGAAATTTACATCGCGAACAGGATAATATTTCAGTATGTTTACATAACATAATTTTTCAGCGATCTTTCCGAGCTAGATAACGAAACGCTAAAGTCAAGAATTTATATTGAGAATGGGATTAGTCATAGTTCATACTGTGAGACATTCGCTAATACTTTGGCAAAGTAAAATAGCCTTGGCCCCTTCGAGGAGGTTTCTTAAAATAAAATATCGTGCGATCAAGTTTCAGTAACAAAAACAAATATCCAGGTAAACTTGTATGAAAGATTATAATCAAATACATTTAATAATAAAATTTTACCGTTAGCCATGTGAATATTGGTATTTCCGAGTTTATGGTAATGTATGGACATACCTGCAACAAAAAGAAATACACCATCAGACTCTATTCTACGGGGGAACAAAGCTAAAATTAAGAGAAACAGAAAACTCCATTGTTTGGTATGAACCCAAAATAAAATAATTCTTGTGGATACAGTACCGAGTCGGCAACTATATAGTTTTCTTTGCATCCTCTAGAACTGATATGACAAATTACTTATCGAAATACGCATCCAAATCGATGCGGTAAAGATAAGAAATATTTTGAGATAAAATTAAAAATAGTCTGATTGAAGCCACTGACTGAAGTCCTAAATTAGAATCTTCACGATTATTTAAAAAGTTTGTACACTCACGAGCTAAACTAAAATAGCTCAATGCTCGTCACTCTATTATTATTTCATTGTCGGGAACAAACTCTAAAATTATCCTTAATTTATTACAAGAATTTCCCACGACTGCCATTGTTCGGAATCTAGGCGTAAAAAATCTTAACTCTTAATGAATCAAAATAAATTTAGATGTTAGAACGTGGTCGTCGAGTCAATGAACTAAACCGAACTGCATACGCATCATCACGCACACGCCACACACATCCACAATCGAGAATAGTAGCAGAACGAACATAATTGATTGCGTGAGCAAGTGGGTCAACAACATAATGATTGACTTTTATTCGAAGAGGTGTCACATCATGTCAACTGCATAAATTTCGACGGAAGAAGACGAGAAAAGATGAATAGAGCCCATTCATCTTAGAAGTTTATTATTCAATTTAATGCTTTTATAATTGCTCAATCGGAGTACTCCAGTTAAATCAATCAATTGGTGGCGTATTTGTCGAAAAAGTTTATAGGTTTCCGCATCTTTACGACCCGGAGAACATTAGTAAGGATGTGCTAAATCGAGAATTTCGATATGAATCGATAACATTTCACCCAATTAGGCGCATATGTTTTGTTTTGGTTTGATCTTAATAGTAGAATATCAAAGTGATGACAATCCATCATATGCCCTTAAAACGAAGGAACCACTTAATCTTTGTCTAAAGTGGAGTCAAAATAATGGAAATATATCCTACTATCCATTTTGGATTGTAAGCCAGCCAAGTGCTAACTGTGATATAATTGCACAATTACATATTAGATCCTATAACTAAAAGATTAAATTATTTCTACTCAGGGGACCAATATTTTGCGACGCTCCTCGTAAGTGGAATTCGTAATCTTACAATTAGTCAACATCTAAATCAGTAAAATTTAATCAACATGTTGGAATTAAAATCTTGGATTAGAAATTTCCGGCGGTCTTGCATTTTAATATTATTTCTAATGGGAACAAAATTAAAAATATACAATTTAATAAATCCTAAAAACACTTGAAAGCGGAATTACACCGAACAGGCTATAGTCCTTTACGTTACCTCGCTCCTTTATAATTAGAGTCATTAAGGAAAGGAGGTGTTGACGTTAAGCACGGTGGATTTCGTAAATTTATATTATGCAAATTTCGTGGTTAATTTGGGTCCCCCAGGAAACAGGATGCCAAAGGAAAGGACCATCGTTGTCGTTCCGCAGCGATCATCAAAAGACCTGCGTAAGATACGCGTACTTGTAGCAGTAGTGCCCATTGAGCTGCTGTTTAGGCTGTAGGTGTAGTAACTCTTATCCGCCGGGAAAGGGAAATACGTCCTCCTGAGTCGCTCTACAAACTACCGCACTCGAATTAAGAACCTACTCGAATACATTCGCATAATTGGATATCTCGTTCAAGTGGTCGTATTAAGTGTTATCTTAATTGCTATAATGGTTAAAGCGTGGTCATACGATACGTGTACAATTAATCAGTGCAGTAAATGAAGGTGTCCATGTAGATCGATAGATTACATGCGCAGTTATAAAGAAATTGAACTTGTGGGAATGTAAACATTCTTGTACTGAAACAATTTATAGCATGTACACAAAATGTCTTCAAACTTGTAGTTGAAGTGTAGAAAATTACGACCTAATTGTTACATATGCTACGTAAGATAAATTATCCATTATAGCTGGTAAAAGAAGATGTGAATTAACTGACAGCTGAAGTGCTTGTAATCAAGCAACCACCAGTATGCACGTTTTAACATGATTTAACGAGTATGTAAAGGCTGGTACACTGAAAAGTATTACAAAGCGTTTTGCGACACACCCAGTTAGCTCCTAAATTGTCGCTTTCATTTGCACGTATTGGAATCAACAATCGATCGATATCATGATTTATACAAATCGGACGCTTGAAGAATATCAGGCCATTTCTAAGGTGAACGTACCCAACAGGAAATAGCTCAATTTGTTGCAATTAGCCAAAGTGTGATTTTACGGCTAGAATATCGTCTGGTAGAAATTAAAGATAGTCGACGAAAACGGAAACAAGGTCGGCCGCCTTCAATACACCCCGAAATAATCAGTATATGCACAATTGACTCATAGCAATTGCAATTGCGTAATCCAGCTCTGAAACGTGTTTGCAATCTTCCAATTAATGTGAATAGCAACTAAGAATGTGATGATTGGAGGTAGGTACTGTTTAGTTATAAAAAAATATTTGTTCCAAATGTATACACCAAATTATGCTTCTCGCAGATTTTGAAGTAAACAAGAACATAATGAAATTTAAATATTTGTTATGATTAATGTTTGATAAAAGAGTGGCTCACGTGTCATCACTAAGTAGTGTATATCGGTCTTCTACTTCACCTACGTGCAAGGCGCGACATTAAGTAAGGGAGTCAGTCTGGTTTACACTACTTAATGATTACACGTCATCCACTCTTTTATCAAACCAGAGTTATGATTCGGAAGTCTGCAAAACAAATGTTGTTTTCCTTCCAATTGGTTATGGTTATATTGCGACGTCAGCAAATTAATACAATAACTTACAATATCCGTTTATTGTTTTGTGGCAGTTTAGTTCGTTAGTTCAGTTTTCATATACATGTACCAACGCACAAGATACGAAAACAAATAGGCTCCCCGACCCTAAAACTTCGTTTTTTCATTTTGGCGCTAATCCTTTCAGCTCGAAAAGTAAATGGCAACCATTGTTTTTATATACAAAGTGTACAATCCAAGTTAATGTTCCAAATTGCTTTTAAAGTCAATCACAATACCTCCATTTTGAAAACAGACCAGTCAGACTACAATTATAATTAAAGCACTGCGGACACCCAAAACGTCATGAAAACTGTTTCCAAACACCCTACTTCAACTTTAGAGCAGACTTACGAAAGATTTCAGTTTTTTCAATCTCAGCAATATTTCGGCAAAAATTAGAATCGAATTCTTCTAAACCTTTAATTATTATTAAATTCCTGTTTCTCCTACTCTTATTTCCAAATTGAAAGAGATATAGAAAGAGTGTTAAATTGCTTAACGTTCTTCAGGATCTTTTCAGGTAGCAAACCATTTTGAAAAGGTCAGAACACAACTAATCCTGTTGTTCTAACCATTATCAGGACCATCTTCGATTACATATAGTTCGCCAAAACGCTTACTTTGAGAAAGATAGTCTATGCATTTTTTCATTTTAGAGCTAATTTCACGAAAGTTAGAACTCGAATACTTTTTATGCTTTTATTATTATCAACACCACACGTTATTTCATTCCGGAAGTTGTTGCAAAATCACAGAAGGTACATATATCATATCGTTTGAGCTGTCTCCTTACGAAGTTTGGCCAGAATCAGAACTTAAACCCCATAACGCTCAAACATTATCAGAGCTACTTTCAAAACCTCTCAATTTGCTTAATTTCCAAAATAGCTATGTTGAAAACGGTGCAGAATAAATATATCAAGGTGCAAACTACCAAGAATTTTAGTATTAGTTAGCTAAGAACGTATTCGATTTTAAATACTGTGGAATCTTATAGTTTTACTGATAATCTAAGAATGGAAAATTTTATTCAATGCTTTTAAATGAAGCATCAGTCGTAGGAAGTAACCCCGAAACCTTTCACTTGCGAAGAAAATTCGAAAACAACTTGATAAAGATATTAATTCAACGATAATTTTAAATTGCACTTGCAGTAAAAACGTTTCATCTTTTTCGTGTTGTAGCCTTTTAGAAAAACATTCCTTATTCAATTGAATTTATAAACCAAAAGAGGCTTAACTAAGCTTCTTACATTCAATGCAATCTAACTTCCTGATTGTATAAATTATATAATTACAAGAACCTCAACCGTTCTTTCATCTATTTTTTCAATTACCCTTTTTCTTCAACTACATGCCTTCTTTCCTCTATTGTCCTACGTTAATTACATCGCATTATTTAATCCGATAGAAATCTCAATTTACCTTAATCAGCGTCGCTAGTACTGGAAGAAACAAAACATACATAGTTAAACGTGAAATCGACAAAAAATATCTGCAACTTGTCTTATGCAACAGCAATGGTATTCCTTATGGCTGTCTTCTTCCAACTCTACTTTATGAGCGGACGGGGAAAAGACGGATCTCTCCATAAAATATGCCTGGGTTTCGAGTCGCGAACCGGCACAAAACGAGCTAAGATTCTTGGAGTCGATTCTTACGAGTCCACCGGGATTCATTCGAGACTCTCTTTCGATACATATATAAATGTTGATGAGACGTTTTTCCCGCTGGAGATCCCCTAACGAACAATTAGGGAACATCAACTGGTATTTTGTCGAGATAAGAGGTACTACCATGTTTCCATTTCGCCGTAGATGTTTCCTAGCCGAATAGGGGTTTTATCATTTATCGAGTTGGGCAGAATCTAGGCTTCGCGGAATGTATGCACTCGTTTATTTCAATGTTTATGACTGTCGGAGTTTCAGTATCTTTGCGAAATTGCTCGTACATTTTATGTTAGATACGATGCCTCGAAAATCCACTTATTGTTAGAGGTGGAATAAAATGGGAAGCGATGAAGATGCTGTGTAGTGGGGCACAAAGATGGTAGTAAAAACTATTAAATAAAATATAAGTGTACCCATTAGAATCGATTTAAATTATTTAAGTCGTGACATTGAAGCCAACTTAATTTATTCTCGAGTGATTTTCCGCTTTGATCATCCAACGATCGTTAGTTAAATTGTATACGACTATGCCTCATACTAATTCATACACCCACATGTAATATATGGTACCCCAAGAATTACAATACAACATTGCAACTACATATCGAACGATGTGAACGGCTTCGCATTTATATGATGCGAATTCCTTAACGTTGACATAAGCGACGGTAGCTTCGAAAATTTACGTCGGCCTTAGTTGCTACCGTTGTTCGTCAAAAGCGATGCCAAAATATTTGGATATTAAAGACACGCGAACTGAATCCTATATGCAAATCGATGCTAACAGACGCGATAATTTATTCAAAACGTTCGTCACATAACAATCCCCGCCAGATGGACATGTGTTATAACGATGCTGTATCGAGCAATTAGCTCTAACAATGGGGTTTTGACATCAAACGAAGCACATAATTTATGTAAATAATGTAACTACTCGCTTCAGGAATATCGGAAAGGATAGGCGTAAGAGGCGAAAAAGAGTAATACTTCAGTTGGCAAATAGGCGTTCTTAAACTTGATAAGCAACAATCGAACGCATCACGATGAGCACAAGGTATTCCGAGCTTAACACAAAAGTTGTATTTTATTTGTTATCATCAGTAACTGTAACATCTCTGTGTAATCCGTGCACCTCTCATGTATCGACCGCGTATTTATTTCCGGCCAAACGAAAATACTCGAGAAGAAGGACCCAGTCACTGAAGATGGCAAAACAATAATGCCGCTAAACAATCTTTAGTGATGGTGCAAGAAATCTTTACAGCAATGAATAATTTCACGAGGTGTTGAGTGCCCACACCTATCAAAATATCAAAATAATCTTACATCAGTATGTGTGGGGGTGTTAACGGAGAAGGTGTTCACCTATATGGAACCACCCAAAACATCGGATTACGTGAAAAGATGGTTTCGTTCTTCTGGAATCCGAAACAACTTGTATTCTAGGCGACATATGAAAATCTGCTCGAACGCCATGAAAACTGACACGAGTGCCACGATGATGCACATTCTTGCCAAGCATGTTAGGCTATGATAACACTGGTCAACACATATTTTGCTGCCGGACTTTCTTTTAACTGTTCTCCACTATTTTTGGTGCGCTGAATCTAAAAATACCATCAGATTTTCTCTATCAGCTCGTGTTCAAAAGATGTGAGCATGTATTTGTATTTAGATAGTCTTATTCCTGCATCTAAATATTGGTTCCAATACAACTTATAAAGAACGCACAAATAAAAAAGCAAATAAGTTTATTCTATAAAACAAATATTTACAAATGCTATTACCCAAAATAAATATTTACAGTAGTTGGTAACTAATTCAAAAACTTTCTCTTGAGCGCCTTTTTGCGTATATCTGAAAGAGTTTGTCCCTTTTAATCCTCCATCAGTAATCAGCCATCATGCTTGTGTGCCATCTATCCTGGTACCTTCCTTCTATTATTCTGATATCCTGATGGAATCGTTCGCCCAGCTCCTCACTAAAGTCGGCAAGATTTGCAGGAAATCCCTCTAAATGACTGTGGAGGTGTAATGCCCATATGAGAACCCAAAATTTGAAAGTTATTAAACATATACTATCCACTATTTGTACGTAATTTTCAGACTTATAACTACCCGGAAAATTTTCCACAACTTCAACAAAAGAAGACCATGCATTGCACTCAATTTCAGTCATTGATTCTGTGAAATGTGGATCTTTTATAAGTTGTCTTATTTGAAGTTCATCAAATATTCCTGCTTTTAATTTTTCATTACTAAATGCAGGGAATTGATTTGCCAAGTATTGAAAACAAAGATCATTTTGATCTAAAGCTTTCACAATTTGTTTCATTAGCCCTAGTTTAATGTACAAGGGAGGTAAAACTATTTTCACTGGTTCTACGAATGCTTCATTAATAACATTGGCCTTTCCCTCTACTACAGCGTCTCTGTTAGGCCAATTTCTTTTTATCCAATGTTGATCTTTTGCTCTACTGTCCCAAAAACACAAAAAACAAGGATATTTTGTATATCGACATTGCTGTACTTAAAGTAAATTTACAATTTTTAGATCAACACATATCATCCACACATTTGTGAAATAGTTAATTTTTTCAAAAGTAGAGATATTGTTTTGTAATCATCTTTGTGAAATGCCCAATTGGAATACTTCCACATTTGTTTCCATTGTGTAGAAGAATACACTTTACACTTCTTTTGGAACCATCTATAAAAAGTCGCCAATCAATTGATGTGTCCTTTGATACACCCAGTTTTAGTAACAGTCCTTCTACATTGTTCCAAAATACCAAGTTATCTTCGTGAGAATAGTATGGCAGAAGATTTATTTTCTGCTACGGAAACACGTAGTTTTTGTTTTCGGAAAAAGAAGATTTCTTCATTAAGTTTAGATGCAAACAATTCCGGAGACTCCTTAGAAAGGTTTAAATCTGTAATAAGGTCATTCATTTCTTACCGGGTAAACCTATCTGGACATGTTCAGTCTCCTTCAAAATCACTATTGTCATGTTCACAAGACGACATTTCATCATCATCCTCGGGTAATATGCATAGGTTACTAAATATTGGAACTGGTATTTCTTTTGAATGTGGAATAAGTCCTCTCGCTGAATCCAAATTGGGATATGTCCCCTTTTGTCAATTATTCCGATTAATACCCTTTATATTCACTAGACAAAAGTAACAATCGTCAAAGTGGTTTCTTGGTTCCCTCCATACCATTGGAATGCCAAATTTCAAACACTTTCGTTGTCCTTTGTCCACTGGCTCAGGTTCTCAACACATGATTTGCAGGCACCATGTGGCGCCCAAGCTTTATCTTGATCTCCTAGATGAACACCAAAGTAGGGCATGTACATCTTTTTCTCAAACTCACAAATTGTTTTTTTGCTCTTTCTCTTGCCGATATTCTTGGAAACCATTGGGGATCGGGGAGGGGGGTAATTAGGGGAACTTAAGACGATAAATAAATAGTTTGGTACCTAGAAAGGGCAGTAAGAAACAGAAGGTTTATTGTAGCAATATGAATGAAAATATATGAAATATTTCATTTTTGTCTATCTCAACAACTGGAGCTGATACAAGAAACAGAATGATATTTTTGGAATCAGAGTTCTTGAAATATTTAAAATCAGCTTTTTTGATGCAGCAAAAAGTTGTTTTAGTCGGCCTGTGTTATTAACCATGACATTAAGTAGCAATTGGAACATGCTATAACGTATATTAACCTTCTATAGTATCATGCACAATATATTTAACGAATTACTGCCTAAGGTACAGATTCAAGTCCTTATCGAGATGATTAGCTGGACTTGATATATCCTTCCCGTGCGCTATGAATATTCTGTCTACTAAAGCATCGTCAGTTAGGAGTTGTGCTTTACTTCTGAGCTTCAGCTTGGGAAACTCTTTTCGGAGCTTGTACTAAATAAGGTATTCCTATAGGTGAGTTGAAATTTCTTCAATATTTACTGGATGAAACCAGAACGTTTCGCACTAATTGTGATTCCCATATTGAATCCGAAAGTATATATAAAATCAACTACTAGTCAACTACACCCAACATTTTCCTCTCTAAATACAAAATCGCCCGTTCGAACTATATTTTCTTCGATAAATTATCGCGAACATTCATAACCCGTTTTCACTCAACCATTTGGGAAACCGATTGACCATCGACATCCTCAAAAAGCCCATCTAGTGAACTTTTCTCTCCAGAATAAATACGTTTTAAAATTAAATTTGAACTTTTCGCTTCTTCCGAGGTTTGGATACACTATTCCTGCCTTTGTATACGGATGGCGTTCGGAAATCGAAAATCCAGGCGGAGAATAGAATTGCGCCTGTCTCTACCTTACTCCTCGCTTAAATTTGTTCGGGAGAAAGCTTTCTTCTTGCCTCATCTCATGTGATTGTGTATGTACTTCCTTTCACCGAGAAACCCCGCTACAAGTATTTAAAGCCCAGGAAAGCGCAATCTCGTCTGCGTAAACAGAGGAGTTACCAAATGGGTGTTATTTTAAGAATCGACGGACGTTTCGCGTAAGTTTCGTAACGGAAATATCGGCGGAAGTTTATCAAAAATTGAAGGGAAACCATCGCGAAACTGAACGGACGACGCCGACGTTAAAATAGACGCTTTCGTCTGGAGGTAATACACACACAAATATTTTAGATTTGAGCGCTCGCTTTTTCCAGCTAACTACCGATCTATTTATCCAATATTCTCCTCTACGTGTATTTTCTGATATTATCGAAGCAAATTTTAGCTCCTCGTTTCTATTATCTTAACAAAATCGCGTAAAGAATCTCGCAAGGAATTCGAGCTCATCGCTTCTCTATATTAAAACTCGAAATTCGAATGCAATCGCGAGCGCATTTCTCGCGACGAGAAATGCAATAACAGGTAATGGAACTTCTTTCCGAAAGAATCGAACACTAAAAGATAAAACTAATCAAAAGTTCTAGTTTCATTCGGGCGGAGCAATATTCGTTATATCTTCGATGCTCGCGTCTATTCCACGAATGACACAGGAATTTATACGAATTTGATTAATTAAATTGAATACGGAGCGAGATCGAAGCGCTTGGTGTTAATTACTTATCACGTAAAGTTAAATTTGCCTCGCAGGGAATATAAACATATTTACTTTATTTATTTACGTAAATAACCACGGCACTTGCTGCAAAGTTCTTTATTAATTTAATATCAATTTATTACATCAATAGGCCGATAAGAAATTTCATATTAACACAGACTAGTTTCAAACTATTTTCGTCCTGAAACGAAGACAAGAAAAGAGGGAAAAAATAGTTAAGAATTCTCCCTTGCCACATTTAAATTGCAAATAAAAATAAGGAGACTGTGGTTAAAATATTGTAATATATAACACGAATAAAAGAATCTTTCAATTTTCTAGTATGTCGGCTATTAAATTTTCCCCTCAAAACAGAAAGATACAAAAAAAAACTTAAATACATAAGAGCTATAGCCGAATACAATAGTTTCGAAGTAAAATTGATTGATAACTTAATTAGGAAACAAAAATTCAAAGCATTGATTAGGCAATCCAGAAGTCTAACTTTGGAGAGAAAAGCCAAAAAAACCGTTAAATTATCATTCCATCATTGCACTAAGGTTCTTCCCAAGGTTTTCACGCAATTCAATTTGCAGGTGGCATATAAATCAGTTAATTAATTACGTAATCTTTTGGCAAACGTCAAGGATAAGGGCGAAATAAATAAAACACATTGGGCAAATAAAGCAATCAATCCTAACACGATACAAGGAGCACATTGCTCATTTTCGATTCAACAGGCCGGAAAAATTAAGTGTGGCTCGACAGATTTTGGACAAAAAACACGCTTTGTCAATAGAAAGTTTAAAATTAATTAGAGCGATAGAAAATTACAGGGAACTAGATAAGCACGAAAGTTTATATATTTATAAAAATAGAAAGAGAATTATGATTGCAGATGGAGGACCTATTCCTATTGAGTCAAATTCAGATTTAGCGCAGGATCATTCAATCGTTACGACACGCTCCATACAGCATGCATTTTAGGTTTAGAATTAGTATAAATACAAGCTCTTTATGATGGGAGTTCAGTGTAAAGTGTTTTGATGTGTTTCGCGCAGGCATTCAGTGTGTGATGTTCATTGTGCAGTGCTTTAGAGTTGTACGCTACTCGTTGTGTGGTGTTCGTCTTGGACGTTAGCCGTATATCGCTAGTAATACTGAATTCCTCCAGTTGTCCACTAAGAATTGCAAATGAGTTGCCGAAATACGTATCTGGTATTATTTTCGAAAGGTGTGGCAAGTGTACTTTTACTTATTTTATATACACTTAAATTGGAAAAACCCAAATACGTATTTCGACAACTGTCATCATCTTCAGTGGAAATACTGAAGGAACTGACCTTTGGTTAAGATCAATAGTGGTTCACTGTGTTTATATGTGTGGATGTACAGTGTGCAGCGATTATTTAATTCGTGCGTTGTTTATTTGTCAAAATTTGTGTCGTGTTAGCTGGTGCGGCAATTATTTTCCTTTGTGTTTCTACTTAAGATGACAGTTGAGCTACCGAAATAAGAATTTGGATTTTTCTAAAAAAGTGTGGTAATGTGAATTCTCTATTGCAACTACTTATTAGCTCCATTATTTAAAAAGAAAATGAAGAACTATCTTCGAAGACATTGCCACCTTTGTCTCACCCAACTTCCAAGTAAAACTTTAAAGATTCTATGTTTGGAAACAGTACAGCAACCGTTTAGTTATTATTAGCATATTTTACTCGAAACTTGCTCGATATATTTCAGGTAATAGATAATGAAAAAGCAACTCTCAACACTATTCACCGAACCCAACGGTCTCACCGAATTGATTTAGGGGTACGACATTTTCTCTGCGAGCAACATACACCTGCATCGGGCATTTATCTGGGATTACCGTACAGCTTGGTAATAGAGGAGATAAAGTAATTTATCGTGGGCGCGTACTTCCACCTGTACACCCGCGAGTATCTAAGCTAAATTTATCCCAAATGATGAAGTTATTTTGGATCAGAAAGGCAAATTCTTTTCTACAGTGCGGAGTCACTTCGCTTTTCTTGTTTATGAATATCTGTTATAGTGTACGTTTATACGAGGTGGTAAATAAAGTAATGAGGCTGGTAGAGTAGTGTTCGATCGGGCAACACTTGTGACGGGTGACTTGCAGGAACGTCAGGTGATACGTCATGTGATATGCCAACAATGCGAGTGGGACCTAGAGTAGAGTCAGGTTGTTTGCCAGCAGCGATTGCTTTAGTGAGGCAGGTTTTGCTTATGCGTTCTGACAATGACACGGGCGTTTGGGTACGACCCGGATACCAAGCAGCAGAACATGGAATTGCACACTCCAAGCTCTCCAAAAGACAAGAACGGGCAAATCAAAGATCAAAAGCATGCTGATTTAGTTTTTTGATAGTCAGGAAATCGTTCACAAAGAGTTTGTGCCTCCACGCCAAGGGGGTTAATCAACCAAACATAAAAAATAGCTAGGTGTTGCGTCACGATAATACACCTTGTCACACAGAAATTTCAGTAAATCGCTTTTTAGACAGTAAGGACATTCCTATGGCTACTCAGCCCCTTTCTTAGACCGATTGAGTTCTTGTGACTATTAACTCTTCTCGAGATTAAAACAACACCTCAAGGAACGTCATTTTGCGGCACCGAAAACCATTCAAATGGCTCGAACCGACCAGGTGAAGGCTATTCCAGCGTTGAAGTTCCAACACTACTATGAGGAGTGGATGGACCATCTCCAGCGCTGTGTGGTTTCCCATGGCAGTTTCTTTGAAGGGGACAATGTTGAAATGTTATAGTATCACAGTTGTCAATAGTGTATTTGATATTTCTTATAGGATAAACATCATCTTTCATGAAGGATAGAAACTTTAGGAATCACCTCTGTAGGTTTTTAATTTCCAATTTTTTATACGTATAGATGGGACTTACAACAATATAACTTATATCATAACATCATAACATCCTTATAAGACTTAGCAAAACATAACCGACAATCGATATATATATATCGTTAGTGTAGTCCAGGTCCTTAAGGAGGTCACCCTTTAGGAAGATAATTTAACCTTCACAGAGCGAGGGGCAACATTACATTATAAAGGAAAGAGGAGAGTATGCAGCCATATTTGATCCTATTGTTATTCATGAAAAGTCCGGCGGGGTTAATTCTCATATACATTATTTGATGACACTTATTATTATTTCTGATGATGACGAATAAATAGTACACTAGTCAGTTTACTATTTACTCGTCGCAGATATTGCGATGTAGCCGTTTATGATGCTGTTCGCGAGATGGGACCACCGTTTTTGTCAAATCAGTCTCAACGAATAATCCTCATAATAATAATAATTAGTAATAATAGTAATAATAGTAATAATAGTAATAGTACTAGTACTAAAATTTTAATAAAAAAGCTCAATGTAGTACCCCCGATTGATATGTCCGATAGAAATCAAATGGAAATTGCTAAAGAGCTCGTTCCAGAACATCCGGTGAACGAGTGGGTCAAGTTAGAAGCGAAGCGGGATGAAATCCCTCTTTTCACTTCAGAGAAAATTATACAGGTTGCGGGTAGAATCAAGAACGGGAACGCTGCCGGTCCAGATGGCATACCCCGGAAGTAGTTAAGGCGGTAGTATGTAACTTGCCAGGAAAATATTTGGCAGTCATGAACGGACTCTTAGAAATTGGAGAGTTTCCAGTCATATGGAAAACAGCGAGATTGGTACTAATACCAAAGGGAAAGAAAGCTGACCAAGAAAGGCAAACATGTCGGCCAATCTGTATGTTAAACGTCCTGGGTAAACTCTTGGAACAATTGCTACTGGGAACACTGAAAAAAGAAATAGAAGTTAGTGGAGGTCTGTCGGTCAATCAACACGGATTTAGAGAGGGCAGGTCCACAATAAGTGCTCTGGAGAGTGTAAAACAGATTGCGGAAGAGGCGTATCGAGGGCCATACAGCTCTAGGAAGCTATGTACACTCATAACGGTAGATGTGGAAAATGCTCTCAATTCCGTGCCGTGGCGGCGTGTACTTGATGAGCTGAGAAAACGGAAGATCTCACCATACCTGTTTAATATGGTAGCAAGCTACTTTGATGGAAGGTCACTCATCGTTGGGGAGAGGGGCGCCATGAAGGTTACCTGTGGGGTCCCGCAGGGCTCTGTACTTGGACCAACGTTGTGGAATGTGTATTACGATGGGGTCCTCGGAATACCAATGCCGGAGGGTGTCAGTCTGATCGGTTACGCTGACGACTTGGGAGTGGTGATAACTGCGAAAAATGCGGACACGTTGGAAGTTGTGGTCGAATATGCACTACACAATATCACGGAATGGTTAGAGGCGAAACAATTAAAACTGGCACCCAAAAAAACGGAAGCGGTCCTCCTTGTAGGAGGAAGAAAAACGAAGAATATAAATGTCAAATTAGACAAGGTAGTGGTGAGAAGCCAGGAGAGTTTGAGATACCTGGGAATCCATTTTGATAGGAATATGAGAATGGGGATCCACGTTCGCAAAATGGCAGAAAAGGCGGGTAGAGCTCTGAGCACAATCAGTAGAGTTATCCCAAATATCGGTGGGCCACGGGAATCGAGTAGAAGAATAATGAGCTCGGTGACGCAATCTATAATGCTCTACGGATCCTCCATATGGGAGAAGGCAATGGAAAGAGAGGCACACAGGAAAGTGTACCTAAGCATCCAGCGTAGGTCTGCCATAAGAATAGTCAGCGCCTATAGAACAACGTCTACGGAGGCACTGTTGGTCCTGGCAAGAACTCCCCCATAGATTTGCTGGCCAAACAGAGGACAGATGTAATGAGAGAAACTAATGGAGGCATAGAAGCGGCATACGATGCCATGCTAAAGAGGTGGCAGGAGAGATGGAAAGGGGAGGGGCAACAGCTGGCTGGACTAAAAGATTAATAAAAGATATAAGACCCTGGGTCGTCAGAGGACATGGCCAGATGGACTACTTCTTAGCGCAGCTTCTGACAGGTCACGGTTGCTTCCGCGCGTACCTGCAACGCTTTAAGAGAAGTGAAACAGACGCGTGCGATCACTGTGGGGAAGGGACACCGTCGAGCACACCTTCTTCGAATGCCCGGGCTGGACGGGAGAGAGAGTTCAAGCTGAGATAATCCTGGGAGATATAGCACCTGACAACATCGTGGACAAGATGCTGGAATCCGAGGAGAATTGGCAGGCTGTTAATGAAATGGCTAGGAAAGTTCTAGGCAAAAAAGAGGCAAGGTAGAATGTCGGACAGAGACTGGAGATAACCCGAACACCTACTAGATCTTCTCCTTGAAGTAATGCCGCAGCAGTTCCGAGGAGAGAAGACACTAGATCGCAGAGGGGGTTTTTTAGTCGGTGGAAATCCGACACTATCCGGTGACGCGGGCCGCCGGATGTCTTATCGAAGATTTTTCCCCTCTCACGTTAAAAGAATAGTACTAGTACCAGTACTAGTAATACAGTAATAATAGTAATAATTGTAATAATACTATTACTATTATTACTATTATTACTGTATTACTAGTACTAGTACTAGTCTATTCAACAAGAAGAAACATGTATGGAATACGTCAATTATAAAGAAAAATCGGAATCGGAACAAGAAAAACAAAAATATAAATATTCCGCAAGTGAGTAGAAACATGATCTTTCAATAATAGTTTCAATCCTTTCTTCATATGTACACGGGAACAGCATTATAGATTTTTATGCCCGTAAACATGCGCGACTTCTCATGTGCTGTTAGACTATATGTTGGTGTATAATAGGTGTCTCTATTTATCATATAATAAGAATGGTAATCGCAATTGCTTACAAACATATGTTCATCGAGTTTAACATACCTAGCAATTCAGAAAATATATAAAATAGTTATAGTCAGCACCTCCATCGACTGGAAAGAGGTTTACATGATTCGTACCTCGAAATCGCTATATTTCTTACAGCAGTTTCTTGCAACCAAAATATTCGTTTTGCGAACGAAGATGCGCCCCAGAACATGATAGCGGGCGATTGAAAGTGAGCATAGTAATATGAAAACATATCTAACCCGACGCAATACTCGAGGCTGTAAAGGGATCATTCCATGTCAAATGAATCAAAAGAATTTAAAAATTTTCTTGACCCCCTCCGATTTCGATGATCGTGTATTCGTTATACTAACTGAAAAATTGACAAATACAAATTTTTAGCCCCCTAAGTCGACAGGGGTCGAAAATACGGAGGGCCAGTATTTCCCCCAAAAATTTCAGAGTCGCGATATTCTTGCACCTTCAAAATTCAGTATCTTCGCTTATATTGGAGCTAAAGGTCCCAACTTTTTTGTTTTAAAGCTCTTAATATGCTCTACAAGATTACTATAACAAAAAAACTAAGGTGTACCTCCCTAATTTAAAGGTCGTGACAAGTAGTGGAGGAAATGGGAGAATGTATCCCCCGATTTTTTTAAACTTGGTATTCTCAAAGAGTAAGTCCCAAAGAGCATATCCTGAAATTTTTATCTTGGGATAACAATGGGATCGCTCGCAACGAGCTTATTTATAAACGGGGAAAAATAAATTATTTATGTTGCCTAATTTTTTATGTTTTTACTAATTATGAAATAACCCTGATTGCACATCTGCCAAACAGAAAGTCTAGATTCTATGAATTTAATATTATGGTACCCGTAAATAATTTACTATCTCTGATAGGTACTCATTTTCCTTTTGAAGTCAGGCAAATTTCTTAAGATTTAAATATGTTTAACACGTTTACTAGCGACAATGCGCCAACAGCGTGTCAAATTTAGGTTTGGATTGTCCGCGTGCTAAACGTTTAAGAGGGGTGGATATTAGGTAGAATGGAATAAAATTATAAATTGCAGAAAGAGAATAATTTTTAAAAACGGATATATGTAATACAGACACAATTTAAGGGTGCTATTTTTTAATGGTGCTGGATAGATAAAAATATTACATAACTGGGAGACACCAACATAGTCGTGACTACATTATGTATTTTAGGTGTGTCCGAAAACGTTGGAAAGGATGTTTAATATCTTTTGTTTGCTATTGTGGATGGTTACGGCTGGTAATCTGCGCCTTGAAGTTCATGTCCCTGAAAATATTTACATTGCAAAATGGCATGTGTCAACTTGCGAACAAGAATTTTATTTAGGACGATTTAAAAGACAATAAATTTTTGAAAAGGAATTTACATATTTACCTTTACTTTTTTTGGATTAATCTTTGGTTTTCCATGAAACTAAAAGTAACTGATAAATATGATATAGTTTCGTCCGAACAAATATTGCTCCCAATAATCATTGTGTACAAGAAATGCTTCCGCTTAGCTTTATTATCCCGTTTTATTATGCCACATCTCATTCAACAATTACATCTTTCGTAACCTTCCACAGTCCGACAATTTGTATGAGACACGCATATACGAATTCGTTTGTAAATGTACGAATTTGAAAAGGTATCCTTGAACCACTTTTGAAATAAACCCTTTCAATTAAATTTCGCACGTTACCCTATTATCTCGTTCAGAAAGGCGACCCCATTGCGTTATTCGCCATTTGCATTTGAACCGACAGATTAAAATCTACCGCGCGAAGAATTAAAACTGTCAGCTCGGAACAAGTCATTAGAAACGTGCGGGACAATTAATCTGCTTTGTATATACCTGTACATTTACATCGAATTACCTCCACGTACGAATTAAAGTAAGTATAGGTCCCTGGAATTTTTATTAACTGGAATCGGATCACTGTATTGATCTATTTATTTGTAGCGTAAGAACGACCCAGCGTCTATACGATAGATCTATGAATGCGAAAATAAGCAAAAGAGAAGGAAGATAACTAATTATTTACAACAGTTTAACGTAGCACGTCGAATAGACGACTCCCGAGGAAGTCCAGAATTCATCCGGCGGATTCCGGGGACGAGATAAAGCGTGCCGGAGACGCGGAAATTTGCATTCGGAATGGAAATTGGATATCTCGTGCTTGACAAATTTGTTTTGTGTATGCAACCGCGTCTAGAACCGAACAATTCATCATTCTACCGCCGCCACAGCACTAGACTGCTTTCTTCCTCTATTTGCCGCTGTGCGATAGCGACTGTACGTAAGTGGTACAGCTATTCCATCGTCGGTTGAATAATTACTGTTGCATCATCGCGAGTAAAATCCACCGTATAAGCGGTACAGGAGACCATATTCTTCCGGCTTATATTATTCGCGCAAGAGTAGGGGAAAAAGTCATTCCCCGCTTTATCCGCGGATTATCCGGGATTTTTGATGCGACGTAGTCGAGTCTGGAGTTGCTTATTTTTCGATATCTCCGATATTTCAGGAATCAAACAGATCTACATTTTCTTCGAAGGAGAAGTATCAAAGAATAATTCTTTTGTTTTACATTCAAAATCTTGTTTTGTGTCTCTAATTTGCGCTAATCTCTCAATGATCATGACTGGGAATCTCTCTATGTCTTTATTTTCTTATTCTAAGCCAGCGATGGTGAACCTATGACCCGCGCATCATGGAGTGACCCACGCCACAATATTAAATGGCCCATTTCAAGAATTCCCGCAAACAAAAAAAAAAATAAAGTAATAATAAAATACATACATGTAACTACATAAACTTAAACATACTTTAGTACATAACTGTTAGGTTTGTTTTACTCTCTATACAAACTATCTGTTCCGCCGTAATATATACTTGTGCACTGGAAAGGAAACGAACGCTTCATTTGGAACACGCGGGTGCAGCAATCTATGTTAGGTTATATCTGTGGGCAAGAGTCAACTTGAAGGTGAAATGGGGCTAGGCCGCTGTCATCAAAGCGAATCAAGTCAGAGCCAATAGTTAACCCATTTGGCGCATCTATACTCAATTGAGTACAGCAGAACTGTAGAGGACAGTTATACGACTTTTAAGTTGTTGGAACTAATTATGTACTCACCTATTTTTCCTCTAGTGAGTCATCAGATTTCTCCTCATCAACATGGCTTTATGGCAAGCTCACTTGACGTTGGTGGCAAAGTAGACACCATTTATACTGACTTTTCTAAGGGTTTTGACCGTATTGGTCACGCCGCATTGCTTAGAAAGCTGATGCCATTTGGATTTAGTGAAGATTTGGTTGGCTTTTTTAAGTCATACTTAACTAGTAGGCCACACAATATATATTCTACAACGGCTACTCATTTCAAATTTAGGGCTCAAATTTGGGTCCTTTGCTGTTCAGTATTTTTATTGATGATATTACAACTGTAATTGACTTGAATAAGTTGTTGTTTGTCGATGATCTTAAAGTGTTCCGAGAAATCTCATCAGTATCGAACTGCTTTAGCCTCCAGGGTGACTTGAATAATATTGCTTTGTGGTGTGAAGCTAATGATCTGCCCCTAAATATATCTAAATGTAAGTCAATATCATTTACACGCAGAACCATTCCAGTTTCTTTCCTTTCTTGTATCGGTGAGGATCTCTTGGAGAGGTGTACGTTGGGTGTTTAATTTGGTCCAACACTTGATTTTAATCATCACATGGATGTAATTACTGCGTCGGCTAGAAAAATGTTGGGTTTCATTATTAAGAATTGCAGATGTCTTAAAAATATTCAGGCTTTACAAGCCTCGTACTTTGCTCTGGTCAGATCTCGTCTGGAGTTACGCTTCAGTAGTACGGTATCCTTTTTATTTAACACACAATTAATTCAAAGAAGATTTTTCAAATTCGTAGGCTTTCAAGTTGATAATGTTTATCCAGCTAGAAACATAGATCAGGCAATATTGTTGAATCGCTTGGAGATACCATCACTTCAATTCCGAAGAATTACTTCTAGAGTTAAACTTGTACATAATTTAATTCATAGTAACATTGACTGTTCTCATCTTTTGCAATTACTAAACTTTTATGCACCCCCAGTTTATTTACCACGATGTAGGACGAATATTGGCTTTTCTTCGCCTATATACTTGATGTGCTACAATTACGATATAATTTCGAGCGACTGTTATACTAACCACGATTCACTGCGGGATATTGCTAGCTGTTGCGGACGACATTTCAGCGCACTTATATAGGTTCTTCCGAAAATATTGTATTGTTGTGAGGGTATACTATTCTGCATACTGCAGTTTCATTAAATGTCCTGTAATTGAATTTGTAATTTGTTGGACAACAAAGAATATTATTATTATTATATTGTGCCGTGAAAATGTCAGAACTCGAAGCTAAAATGTAAAGGACATTTCGAAACACTACACCAAATTATACATTCATATTTAACATCGGAAGAAAAGAAAGAATATTTTTCTCAAACACTGAAATAATACAATTTGCAAATCCTTCACTTTGAATCATTTATTTTTCCAGAAAATAATATTAGTGCTGCTAGCTTTAATGTAGCACACTACATTGCTCCCAATGGAAAACCTCTTTCCAAAGATGAATTTTGAAAAAATTCGTTTTTGCAATGTGACGCTGATTTCAAAGGAAAAGACCTTATAATGAAACGCATAAATGAATTACCAGTTAGTCGTAACACAATAAAAGAATATTGGCATTAGAAAACAATATAGCTCTTCAAATAAATAGTGATTTAAAATGCGTCGAAATGTTTCCAGTTGCCTTAGGTGAGAGCACGTACATTAATGGTGATTCACAACTAACAGTATTTGCCAGATATAACTCGAAAAATATAATGAGAGAATTGGTAAAATTAATTATTTTACGCGGAAAAACTACAGGTCAAGATATTTTTAACGAAGTCAGTGAAACTTTTACTAAACTGAACATTGATTTGAAAACATTGTCTCAGTAACAACTGACGGCGCGCTTAATATGGTAGGAAGAAACGTAGGGTTCATAAAACAACTTAACAAAAATACTGGACATTCTTTAATCGAATTTTATTGTCTTATTCGTCAAAAAGTGCTTTGTGCAAAACAAGGGTTGAAAAAATTTCAGATACATGAATGCTAGTCGTCATAAAAAAATGTAGATTGTATAAATGAAAGGGCTTTAAATAATCGAGAATTCGCTCAATTATTAGACGAAGTTGAGTCGCAATACTCTGGGGTCTTAATGTACAATAATGCGCGTTGGTTAAGTCGTGGTGAGGTTTTAGAAAGATTTGTTGATTTATTAGAAGAAATAAAATTGTTTTTGAATGAAAAAAGTAACACTTATGATGAATTGTCAAATATAGAATGGTTACACCACTTAAAGTTTTTATGTGATATCACACAACAGTTCAATGGATTGAACACGAGACTTCAAGGATGTGGCAAAATTGTATTAACCATGTTTGAGAACATAAAGCATTTATAACAAAACCTAGAGTCCGGTCCTGGAGTGTTTGACGGTGTGAGTGTTGTCGGTCTGCTCCGTGTTTATACCCAAGATTCTTGGAGGTTTGTGATCTTTTAATTGGTAACACAGTAATAAATATAAAAACAAAGTGAAAGTGATTATTTAGAAAACAAAATAACAGGTAAAATTAAACAGTCTTTCCCAATATCATTGATAAAAGCCAGACTTCCGACGGGTCGACCGGGGCTCGGCTTTTTGCGCGGTGATAAGAAAAGAAAACAGAAAATACATATCCGTAGAGAACAGGGGCGGAGTAGGAAATTGTATATATCATGGATACGGATGAATACAGCTCGGAAGATAGGAAGAGAAAAGGAAAAAGAGGAGAGGATGAAGAGAACAGAGAAAATATTTTCAAGAATAGTAAAAAAATAATAAGATCGCCTATGAAGTCCCAGGAAAAGCTGGAAGAAAACATTGGTGTAATGATGAAGATGATTGAGGAAATGGGAGCGAAGATTAACAATTTATCAATAGAAATAAAAGAGATGCGGGAGGAACAGAGAGAATATAGAAAAGAAATGTCAGAGTTAAGAAAAGAAAATGCGGAACTTAAAAGGCAAAATAAATTCATTAAGGGGTAGTGATGGATATGGAAGACAGATTGGAACGAGTAGAGAATGAGAAAAGACAGAATAATGTAGTGATTCAGGGTCGAAAAATAGATACAGAAGATAGGGAACAACTAAAAAACGCAATGGAAAATTTCATAGATAAAGAGTTACAGATAAGAGTACATATAAAACAGGTCATAAAATTAGGTGAAAAAACCTGTCTAGTGCAATTAGACAGGACAGAGGATAAGGCAGAGATAATGAAAAACAAAAAGAAATTAAGAACAAAAATAGGAGGAAGGATTTTTATTAACGATGGTCTATATAAGCGGGACAGGAAGATACAAGAACAAATTAGATTTAGAGCTAAAACTGAGAGGGAAAACGGAAAACAAACAAAAATTGGGTTCAGGAAGTTGTATATCGGGAATGAGCAATGGAGATGGGATAGAGAGCAGGATAAGTTGATACAGATACAGAGATCAAAAAACTAGAAGGCGTGAACGAGCAGGGAATAGAGAGGACGTACCTGGCAATGAGAGCGGATACAGAACACACTCGAACACGAGAATACATGGATGTGAGGATGGGAAATAGGAACAACAAGGTAGAGACAGAGAGGAATGCTAACACGATGACGACCACAGCTATGAACACGGAAAATGGAAAGATACGCGTTGGAACGTGGAACATAACTTCCCTAACGGGAAAAGAATGCGAACTAGCAGAAGAAATGAACAAGTACCAAATTCAAATACTGGGAATAAGTGAAACAAAGAAAGCCGGAGCAGGAAGAATAGGGGTAGGAAGTCAATATTTTCTGTACTATTCAGGGGTGAGGCCGGATCAAAGGAAAAAAGAGGGAGTAGGGATATTGTTAACAAAGGAACTGGATAGAAGAGTAACTATACATCAGTCACTCTTATCAAGGTTGATGCGCTTGAGAATAGAATTAGAGAAGGAATCGGTTGACATCATACAGATGTATGCACCAGTAGAAGGAACAGATGGAAGTACAACGGAGGAGTTCTATGAAAAACTGCAGGAACTGCTGGATGAAATAAGAGAGACAAACTCAAAAGTAATATTAATGGGGGACTGGAATGGTAGAGTGGGTAATGATACAAATAAGGGACTGGGCTGCATGGGAGCATATGGAGAAGAAACGTTAAACGGAAATGGTTGGAAAATGATTGATTTTTGTATACGTAATGATCTCCTAATAGGGAACGGTTTCTGGGAGCAACCACTGGAAGAGAGATACACCTTTGTCGCGGAAGAGAGAAACGCGAAGAGTATAATAGACTACATAGTCTATACCCAAAGTATGAAAACTAATATACGAAACATAAAGACACAAAAAGAGGCTGAAATGGGAACTCAACACAGATTGCTAACGGCAGAACTCCAAGAACAAATTAACACAGAACAACAAATAGCTGAGTATCATAAAATAGCAATCAGCAAATTAAGAAACGAGAAGAAAAGAGCACAATACCAACAGAAAACAAATGATTTACTACAGAGACATTGCCAGGAAGAAATGACACTAGAAGAGACGTGGAGAATTATTTATAATTCTGCACTAGAAGTATGTGGTCAAATCAGATACAGGAAAGAACAGAAAAGAACAAAATGGTGGACTAAGGAAATACAAAAGGAAGTCAAAAAGAAAAAGATGCGTGGAGAAAATATGTTTTAACAAAGGAACAGCAATACAAAGAACAATATGTTAAAATAAGAAACGAAGTTAGGAAGAGAATCAAAGAAGCGAAAAAGAATAGCTGGGAAGATTTTGGAAATGATATTAATGAGTAATATAAAACAAATAACAGGAAATTTTGGGACCTAATAAGATCAATGAATGGAAAGAAAAAGAAAGAAATAATACCAATTAGTAATACCGCGAATGAACTAAAAACAAGAACAGAAGATATACTTGAAATATGGAAAGAATTCTTCACGAAAAAATTCACAGATGCAGGAGATCATACAGATTTATTGCCGGAATCAGGAACACGGAATGAATATAATGAAGAACTTGAAGAGATAGATATGGAAGAGGTAGAGAAAGCCCTAAAAAGAATAAAAACAGGAAAAGCCTGCGGTGTAGATAATATAGAACCGGAAATGGCTCGGACAGGTGGGAAAGGAGTGGATCCTTGACATATTTTGTAAGGCATGGCGAACGAACACAATGCCTGCGGATTGGGAAAATAACCTCATCACTCCCATATATAAGAAAGGCGATCAAAGTCAGTGCGAAAACTATAGGGCAATATGCCTATCGACAGTATGTTTTAAGGTCTATACCAAAATAATAGCGGAACGACTTACACATTTAGTAGGAGACAAACTGGGAGAAGAACAAGCAGCCTATAGAAAAGGGAAACAAACGAACGATAATATCCACATAATTAAAAACATCAACGTAAAATCGAGACAGGGAGGAAATCTACTTCAATTTCATAGACTTGCGAGCAGCCTTCGATACAGTAGATAGAGGGAGTATAGATATCTGTCTAGAGAAACTAGAGGTTCCAAGAAAAATGCGCCAAATAATCAATAGTCTATATTGTCAGGTTAGGGGGATAGTACAAGTGAATGGAAAAAGATCAGCAGATTTTGAAATGCAACTGGGAATAAAACAACGAGACAGCTTAAGTCCATTAATAATTATTATAGTAATGGACAGAATCCTGCAAAATACGAGGAAACGCACCGAAACTGTGAAGACACTGTTAGGATATAACAGACTGGAACCTGTAGCTGTGGATGAATTACTGTACGCCGATGATCTGGCACTAATAGCTGACAGTTATGTGAAAATGGAAAAATTAACAAAAATATGGACAGAAGAAATAGAAAAGATGAAGATGGAAATAAACGTAGAAAAAGCAAACTAATGGTGATAAATAATAAAGAGCCAGCCAGTAATCTAATAATTAAAATAAACGATAAACAAGAAGAAATTGTCGACGCCTACGAATATTTAGGTACTATTATATCGAAGGATGGAAAAATTGATCTAGACATAGCAAAAAGAGGACGGAAAGCCACAAACATATACTATGCTCTGAATCAAACCATCTTTGGAAAAAAAGAAATAGAACCCAAGATCAAACAGATAGTATACAATGCAGTAGTAGCCCCCACAATAATGTACGCAAGTGAGTCCTGGACAATACAGCAAAAACACGAAAGCAAAATAACAGCTATGGAAATGAAATTTTTGAGAAAGATCGTGGGGAAAACAAAAATGCGCAGAATAGAAAACGAACAGATAAGGAATATGATAAATCAAGAAGATATACTAAAAAGAATTGAAAAATGTCAACTGAATTGGTACGGCCACATAATTAGAATGGAGCAAAAGAGTTTGACAAAAGAATAATAGAAGCCAAAATAACGGGAGAAGAAAAAAGGGAAGACCAAGGAAAAAATGGATTGACAGAATCAACGAATTAGGACGAAAGCGAGGGAAGACCATAGCAGAAATGAGAAGAACGAGTACAGACCGGACACGATGGAAAGAATGGATTAAATCGTCGTAAGATCCAAAAATAATCCGACGCTGAAAGGCATAAGGATTAACGAGTAGAAGAAGAAGAAGAAGATAACAAAACCTATTCATAGACGTACGTTTCGCGGTTATACCGCTCGTCAGTACGGCTTTGCAAGAGTTCGTATACAAATTTTATGTATAAATAGTCTGAACATTGATGTTTATACATATGAGAGGGATTCTACGGATGGCAAGAGAAAATCAAAAAAATTTGTAATTTGCAATTTTCCCACGGCGGATAGCCGAAGAGCGCGACTGCAGTTACTGCAGGAGGCTATGGCAATGCAAGTTGTCCACTCCTGTAGAAAAAATAACTGCAAAAATTGCGTAATACGTGCGTAATGAGAGAATATAGGTACTTTCAAATATTACAGTTTGGCACGTTTATGTTAAGATTGATGTAAATAATTGAGAAAATAATAAAACTTATTGATTTTGATTTTTTTAGTATAGCCACGAAACGTACGTCTACGGACGGTAAGAGAAGATCAAGAAATTTTGTAATCTTTTATTAAAAAGAAATTCTATATTTACTGCTTTTTTATTATAAACTTAATGTATATTTATTGAAATAAAATTGAAATACCAAGTACACAACCTTATTTTTAGTCACATATATGTACGAACTACTGTCAAATTTAAATATAAAATTAATATAATTTTGAACAACACTGTCAAATCTTAAAAAGAATTATATAATATTGACCCGCACGGAAAAAAGGTTCGCCATCACTGTTCTAGGTTTTCTTTCGTCCATTTTACTATTTATCCGTTGTCCATCCATCTACCTGATTGTTTAGTTGCCATCTTCGTAATCTTGTTTAACACTAAGAAGGCACAATCGGTGCAGATGGGTGTACAACATATCGGAAAATTACTTGAAAATTTGGTGTCGTACATAAGTAGTTACTAAGTACGTACACCCGACGTAAATGATAGAAAATAAAAAAATAGGATTATCTCTGTATCAAGATATGTATGAATGCACATGAGCAGATACATATCTGTTGACTTCTTAAACTAAGATCTACACGTAATCCGTAATAGATCAAAAGAATTCAAAAAATCTTTGTACACATTCCATCTTACCGTATTCCTCGTACGATACTAAACAAATACCGTACAGATCTCTCGTTTACGACCTCTCTATGGCGAGATTTATCTCAAAATATTCCGTAATAACACATTTTTCATATTACGTCTACTACACCTACTTCTCTCGAGCGCGGTACGTGATACTTCGTCGTCAGAGATTTGTCTACAATTTGTCTAGCTAGTTCATGGAACTGGGTCAATATATATGCATGTGCGCCATTGAAAGCTCTCTTCGAATGAGTGTGGAGATGTAAATTTATTCTAATTACTTCCTACTGCGACCAGATGGTAGTCCAACAACAAACGACATAGGAGAGAACGACGTAAATATGCATAAATCGCGGAGAATGCATAAATATTAACGCTAGTAAATTGGAGGTTCGAAACCGGTGCGCCTCGAAATCTTATAGGTCGCGTGTTTATGCGTTTGATGTTGAGCTACTTGTGGGATTCTGAATACCACTAAAAGTCACATGTACACTACCGTTTGTAAATGACGGACGACTAAAGAAAACAGTAGCGGTTTTTTTAAAAAAATTTTTGTAATTAACATGTATTTATTATTTAAAAATATAGTTTTTATGAAATTTGATAATGTTTACAACAGTTTTCACATTAACAATTACAATTCTCATTAAATATTTCTTTCGTCAAAACAACATCCCTTACAAATTTTAGGCAACCTTGAGACCAGCTTTTATAAAGTATCATGTGACATATTTTCCCAGGCATTTTGTAATTTCTCCCAAAGTTGATTTTTCGACTGTGGGCAGCTCTGTCTTATACATATTTCCATCCAACTGATCCGATAATAACTCAATTGGATTCAAACCAGGATATTGGGGTGGCCAGGTTACATTTACAAGGATTCCTTCTTGTTCTTTTTGTCAAAGTTAATCCTTACACAGTTTAGATATGTGCTTGGGAATATTGTCTTGCTGTAAATAAAATTGATTTCCGATCAACCTGAGTACTGTTGGGATCGCGTTGTTTTCAAAAATGTTCCTGTAATTTTCACTTCTTAAAATTCCCTCAATTTTATAAATATCTCCAATGCCATCGAACGAAAAACATCCCCCAACAATCGCAGAACTAACACCGTGTTTCACTGTTAGCACTACATACTCCATTCTTTCACCCTGCTCTTCTTCGAAAAACTTAGAACATTACCTCATCCAGAATACTCTTTTGTTATATTAATATCCCAATTTTCGTGTTTTCTGTCCCATATTAATCGCTTGTTAAGATTTTGAGGCTTGTTTTCTAGCCTTCTTACCTATTCGACCTCTCAAGGTAGCTGCTATTAAACGCCTC
The DNA here is from genome assembly GCA_038088585.1 of Chrysina gloriosa. Classification (NCBI taxonomy): domain Eukaryota; kingdom Metazoa; phylum Arthropoda; class Insecta; order Coleoptera; family Scarabaeidae; genus Chrysina; species Chrysina gloriosa. The sequence goes on from CM076089.1 coordinate 26,424,017, forward strand.
TTGATTGTACTTATAGATACTATAATATCGCGGCTTGCATTTAATTCTGCTCGAATTTGTGGAACTCTTAACCGTCTATTTCTTTTTGATATTCATAGTATCCTTAAATCTTCAGTCGCACTGGTCCCCTTCGGTCTTCCGCAACGTTTTCTTGATGTTGTCGGTCCAGTTTCCTGATACTGTTTAACAGTTGCTTGCACTGCACTATAAGTAATAGTCTGGGGATAATAAATAAACATCTCAGAAATTAACTACAGCTGCTATTTTATTTAGGGTTGGTGTCTTACGTCATAAATAATATCGTCGTCCAGACACGTCTACTGATCCCTCACTTATGAATTATAGTGTAAGTACATACCAAATCAGTCTCAGGGGCGGTCAAAACAAAATTCGTTAATTCTTTTCCTGGAATGGATTACGAAGATTCTAATTTTATGTCTGAAGTATCGTAGCGCACTAGCTGCCAATTTGGATTGGAACTAGGGGTGCTTGACAAGCCTATAACTTAGTCTATGATTCTAGGTTATCTCGATGTACATAGCAATTTTTTGGAAAATCATTAAAGCTAAGTGTTGTCCTTCATGGTTTCCAGAATAAATTTAAAAAAACTAAGACGGAAAAGTCTCTGCAAATATGAAAATCTCTGTTGATTCATTTGCTGTTGAAGAATTAACTACACCTTCTGATACCTATTGTATAAAAACCAAACGCTGTAACTCACACATGACAAATGTAGACACATCGCAGAAGTCTGCTACAAGCAGCATATTGATATCTAGGTAAATGCAAAGATTGATCAACCACTTTTCACGTATGTTCCTTAACATTTCTAACAAATATATGCATAACGTACAAAGGAGTAGAAAAAAATTAAAAGGACCGAACTGAAAGTCGAAAAGGCTTCGGTCTAATAGATCAATGCCAAAGTAATGGAGCGACGGAAGTGCTAAAATGAACGAAACGCCGAGACGCTTGTCTGATTTTCCCATTCCCTCGTAGATCTTCTCAGATCTCAAATCAATCCTGGCAGTAAACAGATAGGTAAGCTTCTCGTAAAAATGCTGTAATTCCAGCTAAGCCGTAAAAATTAAAATTGGAAACCGTTCCCTAGCGAATACGCTATATTGCCACTAGAACGGCTAGCCACGGTGAAACGAAATATGAATCAGACAGGCCGACCAGTTTACGATTTATATGGTAGAACACAACGGCGACAGCATCGACAACAACAGCAGTGGCGATCCTCCACACTGTCTGGAGAGCAATTTCATGCCGATGACGTTTCGCCGTCGTTTGGGGGAATCGATATATTCGGCGCCATACATTCCACCTAGACTACGAGGCTACCAGCCCCGGTAAACGAGCGTCTGCCGCTTTTGCTACGGGCTGGCCCAGCTCATAGCAACACAACCGACGCGACGTCTTCTAGTCTGGCAGATATTTCGCAAATGCTATTTATAAAACAGCCGAGGAAAGTCATAACTTTCTCGTTCCGTTGGGTCGTATTTCTCCTAATATTGTTCTGATGGCCGTCGTGGATGTCTGGCCGGGTGAGATAGAGAATTTAGCGCTTTTAAATAAAGGAAGGGGCGAAAGCAAGCGACTGAATATCAATCGACCGGGTGCTGATAAATAAATAAAAATTGGGCCGTCGGGAATCATTTTGTGCCAGCGATGGGCACCTTTAACTGAAGTGAAATAACGTTAGGCTAGTCAAAAAGTGCTTTATTACGTTATCTCAATCAAAATCATAGAACACGTAAAATGCATTCCAATCGATTCAATTCTTTAGACCAAATTTGTCATTTCGCGTTTGAGAATCTTTTGTTCTTCTTACAGACAAATTTAATACAATCGCCTTCAGCATCAGGGTTTGGCGCTGAAGGCCTTTCGCAAAGTATGGGTGGAAAAGGTTAGGTGGTCGTGAAAGCGATGAACGTGGTAACCTATCATACCCAGGATAAAAACTTATTTTATTATCGGGGCTATGTTACCACGGTAAGGCACCGCGCCTTTTTCGATTCCTTTGTATACATTTAGTTACTTAGGAAGAAAAGTAATTTTCAGGTTGTTCAGAGATAAAATATAGATAAATAAATTTGTATCAGAAGATGTAAGTGACTAAAATGTAGTACATAAAATAGAAAACGTAGTATTCGAAATTTTGGCGAAGATCTTTATAAGAATAATTCTCCGATTTTTGCTCCAACAGGAAATCATGCGAGAACTGGCGAAAACATACATATAGTTTCGTGCCTTTGTTTGACACCTCTCTCCTTCGCTCTTATTCCGGTAGTGAACACCCTCGAATCCACCCATAATTAGCCAAAACTAATGTAATGACAAAAGCGTACACGAAAACTAAACTAGATGTACCTCCGATTGAACGATGTTTGCTTAATTTTAGCCAAGTTTAATCAAACTGTCCTGAGATATCCTCTAGACGTTATCCTCTGAAAGTTTTGAAATATCAATTAAATTATTTCTATTTTCTTTAGAAATACACCTTCTGATTATATTCCATCCATGAACTCTTAGTAATCGTGCAATTTAATTTACCTCTTAGGGCCGGCCTTTCCACATCCGATTAAAATTTCGATTAACTAATGATTGATTAAATTTAGAATCTGCCGATTAAAGAAAATGAGTCTTCCTTGCGATTGTATTTGGCGGTTAGTTAAACGAGTAATATCAAATATAGTTACGTTGGCCATACGCATAAGAAGAAACAGAAACTCATAGGGTAAGTGTAGAAGAGAGACAGGAGCAGGTGACGTCGTTTTGTATTGGATAAGATGTTTTTAGGTTATAACTAGAGTTTGTTAAAAAGGTGGTACCGGATAAGGACGTCTAGCGCGAAAGTGTTAACCGGAATAGCCGCCCTCCTAGCTATTCTCCAATCAACTTACTCCAGTACGCTGCATTCACCGACATGTGTCATTGGCCGATACCACCTCTTTAACATACTTTAGTTATAACCTAAAAACACTGAATACAATAGAGTTGAAATGAACTTCCGTGTAAGTAGTTTAATCCCAAACAACAATAAGTACTCGTATTTGCATACTATGTTAGGGTATGCGCGAAATTACTTTCACATTAGTGTAATCCATTTGTTATTAATTCACTCATCTCGGTAAATCTTGACCTCAAAACCGCAAATTATTCACATTTTCCTTAATTACAAAGTTGGGTTTTACGTCTTTGTAGTATCACGTCAGAATTCTAATTATTTTGATGTCTAGTTTGTAAGATTGTAAGACACAAAATTGGGACACTTTTTAAAAGACGAGGTAAGTTAACTCCAATTTAGAGGAATGTGAGCAATTCTCTATTAGTATTATAATTTTGGAATTTCAAACTGACCTTGTTTTTGATATGGTCATTTTTTGCCATTCAAAATACTAAAACTTGAAAGCATGGCTTACATCAACATAATTACAATACCGTTTATTTATTTATTTCCGCTATCTCTAGTGTCCTTTAATTTTTAACGAGGTAATAAACCGAAAAAAATAAAACGGGGAAAGTTATGAAATTTATACGTCATACACATGCACACACATATTCACGCTCACATCGTCTAAAAACCAACGTTGTATGCCCCACTAGGGAAACCCCGCGGAAAAACAAAAACTTTGATGAAATACAACAATAGCGTCGGTACGTACGTCAACTTACGACCGTTATTCTTTTGTTCCGACTCCATTACGAGACCTTTCACGTTACACATTTCAACGTGTTTAAAATTTTTAGAACTTTTGTTCGGTCGCACAACGCCCACGTCTACGACTCCGGGGAGCCAGCTGCCGTCATCGCATCGCATCGACAACGAGGAAGAAAGCGGGCAAAAAGAACAGGTCGGCTCACATTCATCGGAATACCGTTCCAAGAAAAATTAGGACGAGTGCCAAGACGAGAAGACATCGGAGAATATCTTAAACAAATAACTGAAACCGTGGAGGGCTTGTGGGTGCTGCTCGAAAATGGAAATAGAAATATGTATGTAGGCACGATTTTATGCGGGCAGAAGCCCAGACGAGTGGATGCTATTTTAGTATAAAGATGCGAATTCCCTAAGACGAAGATGAGACCGCAGTTGATCAAATTATCTCCATATTCATCTATTATAGTCTGCTTATTCTTATCTACATATAAATTTATTTAATATAGATTGGCTGTTGGAATCAAAACATTTGCTTTTGCTTCTTCTCTTCAATTACCTAAATTAATAACTTATTATTTCAATGATTGTCTTTATTTGGAATCCGAAATAACGACAGTTGAACGCAATCCGGTAAGCAGGTTCTATGAAAGGTTAGTTTGAAAGCCGCAAAAACGAATTCTCAAAACATTCGACATCTTACATTCCAGAAATTATAAACATTGCAAAATGTGCAAATGCTAAGAATCATTCATCAATGTTCATAGTTTCTAGACCTAAATAGGTCCTACGCTTGGTGAAGTATTACCAGCAAAGCTTCTGTGGAAATTTATTTTATCATCTTTGGAACTTGGGTTCATAAATTTTTAAGCCAGGTAACCATAGAAGTCTTAAAATAAAAAGCTCTGAGAAAGACCCCCATTTCTTCAGCAAAATATAAAAACTATTAAAATGAAATTAAAAAACTCATTTGTTGGCCTATTTTTGTGACATACATGCGTTAAAATAAATCCACTAAAGTTTGTATAAAGTGTTTCTCAAGATCGCGATGTAAAAACCATGCTTTACTTGCGCTTTAAATTTAATGAAGAGTTAATCATGAAACATCTTCGATCGTATTATCTTTACAAAACATCAATACAAAGCATCTAATATATGTTTTCTTGAGGAACAAATAAGAAAACATATTCCGGGGTTCGCGGAGAAAATTAAAGCGCTCGTCAAATCTAAATCTTCAGCTTCCCCGCTACAAACCGAAAGTTTAGCGTCGTCAGCAAATAATGAAATTGAAATAACTTAATCCGTGTATAATATTGTGACGGAGGAAGATGGAATTAGCGGTAATATTATTCATAGAGTTTCTCTTCGTATTATAACTCGAACATAAATAGTTATATAAGTAGCAGACAGCCCCGTGGACTAAAGTTGCTCGAGTTTGCTAGGGAGAAATATTAAAACTCTGACGTTACTATTTCGTTGCTAACTTAAATAGAAACTTTCGGTAACTACATAATTGTGTTGAAGCTGGATGAAGTATAGGTAGTTGCTAGTTCGTTTTAAATTAGTTACTGATTAGTTAGTTTCCAGTTAAATGATAGATTGCACAATGTACGTAAAAATTCGCAAGCCCTACTGATACATAAATAATAGATGCAACAGCAAAACTTTACTTTATTTACGTATTACATTCTACACAATCTTATTCATTATTTTCTAAACTGCGTCTAACCCAGACCTACTGCGTCGACCTTCCCAGCTTTCTGTATAATTAGTCGAAGTAATTAAGAAGTTTTCCTCATGTAACCTGATTTATATCAACCTATCAGCTGCCAAGTACTGACAATCTTTCATCTTCTCGAAAAATGGACGTTTACGACGTAAGACGCCAAACTAGACATCGGTGTACGTAAATAAGTTTAAAGGTGGATGATGTGTAAAAGACGCGCGCGTGATGTTTTCGCCTTCCTGTCAGAACTTTCGGGGTAATTAAGACCTCGCAGGAACAACGAAACGGAAGAGCACTAGGTTTTATGATCTTCAGCCGCAGACAAAAGGATTGAGGAAGATCGGAGGCAAGTTATTCATAGATTTCATCCATATGGTTCTTTACCCTCTTAAGATTAAGAATCACCCTAGAATCTAAACGGTTTTTAAATTACATTATTCATAATAACATTTTCCCGAAATTTCCAATCCTATCTTAGAGAAGTATTTACAATTCTATATCAACTTCTTTTAGCGATTCCTGCAGTAAGAGAAATAGGGAGAACTATGAAATGAAAACGTAAATATCTGATGACACAACTTGTCAAAATATCAATTCTTTAAGCATGTCCAATCATTTGACATTAGGATAACTGATAACACAAGCGTATTCCAACCCCTTGAAAATGTTACGTTAATGAAATATTATGTCTTCACACTAAAATTTGAGTTTTTCGACACTGCCTGAAATGATACTTGCGATACGTTATACACATTTTTGTTTCTCGTATGCAAAGTGATAAAATATAAAAATTTAACAAACCCAGTGGGAAAGGAAGAAAAAATGGAGAACACAAAATCCGTATTTATGTAATCTTTTATTACTTAATCGCATGTATATATATATATATATATATATTTCGTGACCTTTTATACTTATCTTATATGATAGATCTCTACCACTAATAGGTCAATAAAACAAGGCTGGTTTGAACGATAGTTATATTTTCAGAACGTTTACAAACGTTTTCGGAACACCTTTGTCAGTGAAAATATAACTAGATAAATATATAAACAAACTTTTGTTTTTTATTTGGGACTATCAACAAAATAACTAATGATTAGGATTTCTTGATATAGAGAATGTGTAACCAACTTTTCTATATATATAAATTATAAAAACTAAATTAATGTGTAAACATACATGCAAATTAAGTAAAACCTCATATCAAAAAATCTTTGTCGAAACCTTAACAATTCTGTTCAAGGACTAGGGAAAACTAAATTTAAAAACCTAGCCAAAGGTTTCCTTATTTAATCGCCAAATTTTTGCTTAAGGTGAAAGCCTCACAGCAAAGACAATGTGAACTAATTAAAGATTTAATCATAACTTGCATCGAAAAATGTGTACTTAAGATAGGCAGAAGTGATAGATGCATACTACACTGCGAATAGTGATGTAAAACTTTAACTATCTATTTGTAAACTTGATTATATGTATTTATATATTTAACCTATTTAAATAAATACAAATATGAACATTTAAATACATTATAGGGATGGTCAGCAATTTTGCACAGATGTGAAATTTGAGATATTTTAAGTATCCAATCGAATAATGCTAGATGCCACACCAATATATTACTTACTTAATCCTATACCTAACCAATATATTAAACTAATAATAATGAAAACGATTTAATTTGAACAAATCCATTTATAGAACAATGTATGAAATAATTACAAAACCTATAGGTATCGCAAATTTACAACTAAATAGCCTAAATAAAAAAATAACATAAAATAGGTAATTGTATGAACAACCACAGAAAATGGTTGTTGAAATTAAATAATCAACTACAAGGTTCTCTTCTGTTTCGGATCGCCAATATTAAAGCATTTCACGTCGTAAAATAAATGTCACATGTGCCATAAATACTGTTAAAGTTATTGTACATTTGAAAAATGGGTGATCTCAGTAATATATTAGTCCTAGCCTGGGGACAGTAAAAAGTGATAGCAGTTACGGATTGTTGATTTCGTTATTAAGGAGTTTGTAGGGAAAGGTGAAACCATTAATCATTCTTCTATGTTCCAAAGAACACAGGACGGTAATTCAGTGCGCTTAACACCTCGCGGAGGGTAGAGACAGTCAGCTCGGAATGAGAGAAATTTTAGAAATTTCCGCTGGACAATGTCCAGATTGGACTTGTGTATTTCATACTATGGAGACCAAACCAAGTTTAGACCTCACCGACGCACAGTACAACGTTCGTAGTTCCGCTGTAGAAGTGAAGAAGACCCAGTTGCAGGTGATAATGCCTAACATTTTACTAGCGGAAGAAGATGTAATCATAATGTGTGAGTAGAAGTAAATGCGCTATAAGCTAACTCCAAGAGCATTAACTAGAGTAGATGTTGAAATAACTGTATCCTGAAGTGCATAGCCAAAAACAATAGGATGGAGCTTTCTGGTGAAGGAAACGACTTTATATTTTGATATGTTCAAGAACATATCATTTCGGTGGCACCAATTGTCGGCTAGTTAAACTGCAGGTATGCGCAATCATCTAGGCTCACAACTGAATTAATTTTTTCAAGTCATCAGCAAAGAGAAGGCTCTAGGCACTAGTATGCGTTACTAAATCCTCTATAAATATTAGAAATCATAATGGGCCTAAATTGGACCTTTGGAGTAAACCGGAAGAAGCAGCAAAATTACAAGGGGCAAATTAATTTTATTCTACATACTTCTGCCTGCTCATCCATGAGCGTGTGATGTACACCGGGTAAAGTAAATCAAATTAGTGAGCATGGAACATTTTGGCATGAAACCGTGCTGGTAGGTAGATTAGGACGGTTATTCGCCTATCATTATTAATATTGCCAGCATCACCACTCTTCAGTATTGGACATATCCGGGACAACTGCCAGATGCCGGGGAACGTCGATATCGTCAGCGGAAGATAAACAGAAAAGTTAAAGGTTTGGTAAGCACATCCACGCAATTCCTCACAATTAAGCTAGGTATTTGATTATATCCCTCTGCAAACCTATTGCATAAGCTGAGTATAGACTTTCGTAGGATGTGTAGGTATACATATTTGAAAGTATTGACGCTTTCGTCGCAATAATTATTACTAAACGTGTGGCAAATACACAGAACTAAAATAGCCTGCGGAGGCATTTACAATTGCGATTTGATCTCCAATTGTGACGTCGTTAAAATTCATTTTTTGACGGTATTCCGGACGACTCTCTTTTAGATTCTACCAAAGAGCGGAATTATTTAGGATTTGCGATAACATTATTCTCAACGTCGAATAGATACGATTTATCAGTAGCGGAGATCTGCCCCTTTACCAACTTTCTAACTCTTCACTACATTTATACTTATCATACTTCACGCAATATTTCCGCTTCAGCTTTATATTATACATTATTTCAGTGGTATATCAGTTAGGGAAAGAACACTACTTGATTCTAGAACTGGGAACATGTAAATCGAGGCTGAGGATAGTGCGCGGTAAAACTCAGAACAGGCTGTATCAATATCTGTAAAGTTATGCAAAGAAGTCCAATGCCAGTTAAGTTGTTTCCGGAATGGATTAGTTTCAAAGGTTGAATAAATTTGACACCCTCAAATCAATTGATAGTGCTGGGTGATATAAGTTAATAGATATCAATGGGTCATCATCTTGGGTTACCCTACATGTTATATCAGTCAAGACAAGATCCAATATTCGACCATAATGATTATGAACATTATTTACTTGTTTAATGTCTAAAAATTCAATCAAATCATGCATAATTCATGACTTATTGTTATTAAAATATAATACCTTAAAATACGGAACATTGAAGTCGCCAACACTTACAACATTTGCCAACCCACACAAATAGAACTGAAACTGTTTCAGAAACACCATAAAATTGACATCACTCAAATCAGTACATAAAAAATAAAAATACCTGAAAATAATTTTACAACAAATACCTATAATAATAAAACAAATTGAAAAACTCAGACTTATATATATAAGATAAGCGGAAGAATACTCTTCAAGAAGTTGTATATGCATATCGCTGCCATTAATTTAGTATCACAAGGCACTAGATTTCCAATACCATGGGAAAAATGTCCAAACCCAGTACGGTTAAGATATTCTTGCACATCCTTTTGTTTCCACTACGAAATTTTTATTATATCTTGTAGTTGCTCCCTTGAACGCTATTACTGTTCAATTTTCAGCAGAAGCAAACCCCCTTTTCATCTGAGAAAGCAACATGATCTCAATCTCTATACAGATTGCCCAATTCACACAGCAAAATTCAATCTGTCGCAGCACGATCTATTAGAGTAGTCTCTTCTTTTATAAAACGTGTTACCTGCGATAACTTGGTATAAAATTGTTCGGGAAAGCTTTATTAACCCGTCAATGGTCACTAGGTCATCGTTTAAATGTATTTCGAAGCAAAGGGCGAGCAAATTGCTTAAACTGGCAGATTAATATTTCCTTTAGGTAAAAATAAATAGAGATGGAAACCGTCCCTGTTTCTAGGCAGCTACCTGCCTGCTACTTAGAAAACTATCCATATTTATTTGGACTGCCGCACATTAAACAAAGCAGCTTACTTTAATCTCCGTGGGTCTTAGGGTCGAATCAGTTTTTAGTTTGATTTCGGCAAGGGTGAATTTGGAAAGGTTTTATGGCAGTTTTCTCAATCGCTTTTGTCAGCCAGTTACCAGTTGTATTATGTTTTGGTCAATCGTTACGCGCAATTCAGCGTCATGGCAAATGATCCAGACTGTATCTATTCGCAGGACATTGCACGAGCAAATGTGTATTTAGTCTCACTGACTGGAAAAGTAATTGGGATTACGGTGTTATAAATGATTTTTGCTTTCCGTAGTAAAAATGCTGGGAAATATTTTGCGTGTTGATCTTTGAGGGAATACTAATTTTACATCAATAGACAAAGAAATAAAATATATCCTTAATCGCGTTGTCTTGACCAAGCCAACAGTATGAGGCAAAGAGCTTACGACGAAGGACAAGGAGAATTATTAGAAGTAAAGAAGATCTGTTATACACGACACAAAATTTATTACGCAACATCGTGGACTTACGTCATTTACCTTCTTAAATATTCCGCAACCATAAAGGCGGCCATAAAAACCAGTGACAAAGATAAACACACCTACTTCCTTCAGAAACTTTTAGCAACCATAAAATGATATAGTATTTGGACAATTATCATTTCTGAGCTGTCCTAAAATGTGTAATTTTTACAGGTAAAGTTGTTATGCCTTTTTGTTACCTGTTATAAAATCTGCCCGGCCCTTTTACGATTTATTTATTTCAATGTCGACTTCCAGGCTAACGTCAGGCGCAGGGGTGTTACCTGCGTTTCTCTCTCTTAACTCCACGTTCACGCATTCCGTATCCTCAAATATCGTGTAGAAACTTTTGACCGAAAGCGGGTAGTCTAAAATGTATAACTCGTCACCCGTTGACTAATAAACATACTCTCAGTACTTAGATTAACTTTGTTTACGGGCACGAGCAAGATAAATTGAAATTAAGGCTGGGTCGTGCCCGAGCGGAAGACTAATTCCGGTGAATTAATAAAATCAGAAGAAGAATTCGTTCTTCCTTACCGAAAGCGCGCTCCGCTCGTGATATAACTCCGTACGAGAGGATGAATGTGAAAGAATTTGTTACCGATTTAATTAAGCAGAGGGGTAAGTGGAAGTGAAACCGGTTGTTTGCTGATGTGTACCCCGAATGTTTGGGAGTTACTTTATATTTCGATTTTTTAAGTCCGTGTGTACCTACAAGGTGAGGCAAGTAAATAACGACTTTTGTGTTTCCACTTGAGATGACAACACTAACACACTGCCAACTGTTTCACTGCATTGGGTAGGGCTTACGCAGTGTGTATTGGAAACTTCGGACCAATTGCTTCTGTAGTTTCCAATAAATTAACTTTGAGATCGTGGTGGTCGAAGATATAAGTGACGTGAGAAAAGAGCACCGAATCAACATCAAATTTCTCGTGAAATTAGGCGAAAAACTAGTCGAGATTTTTTGAAAGTTACAAGCTATCAATGGCGAAGAATGTTTATCAAACGCCCGTGTTTACGAATAGCTCAATCGTTTAAAGAATGGCCGAGAATTCGTTGATAAAGATCTGAGAGAAGACGCACCAAAAGAGATGTGATTCATGACCTGCTGTTCGGACAGTCAATCTGCATTCTACTTCGAAGTTTTGAAATGTTTAACAGCGAGGGTGGGCTGCGTTTACCTGGAATTGGCTCAGAAAGTATGGTTATTGCATCACTATAACGCGCCGTCGTATTCAGCGTTAACTATTTGGGGGTCTTTCACTGCGAAAAGCATTACTACGCTCCCCAACGCCTCACATAGTCCTGATCTTGACCCATACGACTTCTTGCTCTTCCCAAAGTCAGATCAGAGAGACCCGTTTCGAACGAGCGGAGGACACCAAACGACCGCGACGTGGGTCATTAGGGTCTTCAGGGTTCCAAGATTGTTTTTAGAGTTAGAGACATCGTGGGAAACGCTGCATCAAGTTTGGAGACACCAATTGTGCAAGCTTATAACCTTACTTTCATCATACTGCTTAGTATCCGTTTGGAAGTAAAAAAGGTTTCGCTATCAAATTGCCGCACCTCGTACATGCCGTCGTGCAATTGATTGGTTGATTTGTGGGGCACATTTTGCAATGTTCGTCTAAGTTTCAAAACCTTTCATCCTGGATTATTTTGTTAAGTGGAATTCTTGTTGGCACTCAGATTTTCTTGAGTAGATAGTATACCTTGCTCTCGACCTCCAGTTTAATTTAAAGCTAGCTTTTGCAAACATTGTATTGTGAGAGTTGACTAAAAGCCACAGCTCTATCAAGCTACCGCAGGTAATTTGGGAGCCGAGCGAATTTTGAAAGTTATTAAAGTTGTCGTCGAAATAATGTAATAAAGTCAAAAATTATATCGTGCAATAATCTATTACAAACTTCAGAGGAAATGCCCTCAAGCGTAATGTACCCGCTGAGCTGACTTCTCTCTTTGGTTGTCTCACCTTATCAATTAACAATTTCTTGGGAGTACGATAAATTTTAGGATAGCTTATCAGTCTCAGCGACGATCCTAGGACATAACCACTAAAAGTCAACATGTGATATATTGTGAAATTAAAACATTCCTAGACATTTCAAAAACCTCAATCCAAAAAATCTCAATGTGAGCAATTTACTTTTCACGCGTTTATTCATGCAAACCTAAGAATATCCCTCAATTCGAATGAGGAGAGCGAAAAAGTTATACAGATACAGATACTTACTTTAAAAACGGCAATCTGCAAATGCAGACGGCTTGGAAATGATTCCTATGTTAGCTCAGAAAAGATACATAAAACATATATATGCAAGCATACATTAGGCCTGCTATCTGTATGACTTATCTGTGGCAGAAGTAATCTCCGTGCTGCGAAAAACTAACCCGGAACCCACCAAGTGAATGCCAACTCACACACAATTCGTCCAACAGAAAACTGAAATAACTACTTTAACAATTGGCTCCAATGAATACAAAAGTGTTTCAATTTTAGGTGGAAAATAATAGAGAGAGAAATAATAAAACACTTTCAGTAGAGTTACTTTTAATGACTCTATACAACGCTAAAAAGACAACCCTCATAATGAGAATCAGTCATGTTACATGTCAGTCAACTAGAAGTGGAGTGTTCAAGCCTCTTGGTCTTCAACCCCTGAAAAGCTGTTATATTGCTCCGCCGAGTGAGTTCTACGTTAGTGTTCAATGGATAGTGTGCCGTCCTTCACCAAGCACCTAACAAATTAAGAAGAAACTTTCATAACCAAATCTAGATGCTTCCACTAAAAGGGTTTCAGCAATATGTCAATTCGAAGTAACTCAAGAATTTATATGGACCGTTTGTAATCAATACTGCTCCGCGAGAGATACAAATTTAAAAAATTACTCCTTCGACTTGATGGCATAGACAATACGCAGAAGAAATAATAACCACGAAAATATATGGCGTTAGTTTCCCCCAAATATAAAATTGATTTTCCGTCATTGATTATATGGTATACTGAAAGGTAAAACTGTAAATAGCAAATATTAGACCCAGATCTTCAAAAAACGAAACAAACAATTCAGGTACATCAAAAGAGTATTCCAGAAATGTCCAGGAAGAAAACCATTTCCCTGATTTGTCCTTCTCTAATTTTAATTTTATTCATTTCAGCTTTTGTACAAATTTCGTTTTATAAACAACTGCAACCAAAATTTCAATTGACCCAGATTCCTTCACTCTAAAAATCATAAAGGATTGAATCGTTTTTTATTTTCAATTCGCGCCTCGACGTCACCGCCTTTGTTCGCCCAACACCCATTTCTAAAAGAGCACCACGACGAGAACTTCTCGGCTCGTAACTAACATCGCTTACGTCCTTTACTACTCCCGAGCGTTCGTAATTTAACATAATGGAATTATGAGTTGTAGTTATTGCGAGGCGCCCGGAAAGAAACACGCTCGAGCCGTGTGGAAGAAGGGTCGAATGAACGATGCAGAAGACATTAGCGGGAACAAATTATTTGGTCTGGTGTTGAAAGCATCTTAATGAGTTACGCCTTTTCCTACGGTCTTTCTGCTGCAATACCGGCTGGATTCGAAAGAAAATAGTAGTAGTAAGGGAACGCGACGAAAGCAACAGGGAGTACAGTTTTGAAAGTTTTCTCTCGCTCTCGTTGCGATTTCTCTTTGTGAATTCGTCGATTAGAAAAGATGGCGTGCTGATGCCTTTGTGCGGGTCGAGTGTTTACAAACAGTTTCCTCTATTGAATGTTCCACTTTGGTTGAAGTTCATATTCGTTTACTGAATTGGAGGTTATTTGCTTAAATCATTGCTTAAAATTAAACGTACATGTATCTACATGTGTATGTTGAAGTAGGTGACTGATACTCTCATCAATCTGCAAAATGCAGCAGTTGTACTTGTTGCAGAATTATGTTATTATTAAACCACAAGTCACTTGATGCTCTTTCCCAGATAGGAAAACAGTTCTGACGTATCTCTTAGGCTCTCCAGAACTCTTTGCACCCATAATCAGTTTGCGCCCACGCATTCTTACGCGCAAGAATGTGCGTCAACATTTTAGCACGTATTTTGGTCGAAAACAATCTAAAAATCAACTACACCCAACTACATACTTGTAGGCAAAACTACACATGCGGGCAAAAATGCTGTAATGAGTACGCAGGTTTGGAGCAACAAAAATCAGGTGAAATTTAGGAAAAACAAACCTATTTCTGCACCCGTTTATTTGCTGCTTCACCTAAAGATCATCAAATGGAAAGGTGTATACATATTAGGAAGCTACTTAAAAAACTAAACTCTAATTCGCTTATCAATTTATGTAATTTCTTTCTTCTTATAAAAACGTGAAAAACACCTGCGTAAGAACAGAGTTTTCAATAAAGATAATTTTCAGTACTTTTCATGTACGTGGATGACACTCACTATATCAGCGGCTGTAGCAGGTAGAATTAAGCAAAGTTTATTTTTAATATGCCAGGAGATGTGTATTTCCTACTTTATGAGTTTCATAACGTAAGCAATAACCGAACTCGAATATGGCTACTTAGGTTTAATGCCTCATTCATATGAAAAGCTATTTTCTCGAATACTTACACGAAGTTATGTTTATGGTACCAGACACATAAAGACTGTTCACAACAGTCAGCTCCACTGACCGATTAAACTTATGCTAATGTCTACTATTCGTAGCTGGACATTCTCAGTCGCCAGCAACTTCTGGTCTATTAAAAATCGGAGGAAACGAGTTCGCGTTATTACTCTGATTTAGAGTTTGCAACGACTGAGTAGAAGCAATAACGGTCTGATATCGGCAATTGCACCAATAAAGTATACCATTACATAAATGCTCTCTACAATTGTATGGTATCCTAGCTACTCGCTAGAGGGAATTTTTCATAAAATTTAATTTTCGACTGAAATATCTGTGCACGTATGTGTTTATATAATGTCTGTGCAGGTATGTTATCGTTTAATATGTGGAATTAATTTAAATGGAAATGTTTTGCAATAGGGCACTTTAAAATGAAAACAAAACTGAAAGCTGATAAATGTGTTTGCATATATTTCATAAATTGATGGGATTTACTTTATTTTTATTTTGAATTTGTATTTTTCATTATCGAGGAGAACTTGATTCTGTATTGTGTGAAAACGATTCGAATACTGGTGGATATGTACAAAAACTGTGGAAAGTGGGGACGTACTTGATGTACAGGGTTCGGCAAAACTGATGAAGCAGTTTTGAGTGATTATAAAAAATTAACCGAGGTACATAGAGGAAAACCAATTTCCGAATTTAGTAGCAAAGACCACTTCATATTCAATAAATTTTAAAAATAATGTCCTCGAGATATCCGCCATTAGTAGCAACACATTAATCGAGACCATTTCGGAAGTTTTGTACAGCTCGTTCACAAATATCCCAGGGTGTGGCCTTCCTCAATAATCCACTCCCTTATCTCTGGTAGGGTGTGTAGTCCGAGTTTGAACATTTTCTCGTTTGAGGATATCCAGAGAAAGAAAAGGCAGCTGTTCAAATCACATCCTCAGAGAAATCAAGCGTCCAGGAAACGTCTCTCTTAAAACATTGAGTGAATTTTGAGCGCGTGAAGTCTAGCACCATCCTGTTGGAACCAAAATTCCTTCATTCCCCCTTCTTCAACAATCTGTTGTTGCAGAAAATCTCCCAATCTTGACACATAATGTTGGCGGCATCTTCCGCGGGTTATTTTCACTCCAGTAGTAGAAATTCTACCAATTTTTATCTATCTGTAGTTCCGCTGAAAAGAAAATGTCCCTCGTTGCTACCGATGAAAGTCGCTGCCAGAGGAATCTTCACAAGCATCTGGTAAACTGTAAATTTAAAAGAATTCTCTTCAGATTGAGGTCCTATATTCCCGAAGCAACAGCATGCTTTCGAGCAGAATATTTTGGCGATCGATCAGCTGCTGCTCTCACCAGCTGAAAATTTTCCGGTGTTCATGGGTACCTTTTCTAAGCGTGCAACTACTAGCACTGCTCCAACCGACTAACTCATGTCCGTATTGTGTTCGCATCTAGAACGGCGTTGTCGAACTGACTCAACATTCCGCGCAACAATGCCATTCTGTCACCAATATACTCTTTGTGTCGCCGTCTACGACCAGTTGTTTTCGATATACGGCCGCAAAGCAAAGCATCAATGTTTTCTAGCCTAAACCATATTGGGTACTGAAATGGGGTGACAAACGGAAGAAATTAACTAGTTGCACCTGCGTTGCCCCAGCATAGTGTAGTATACTCGAATGGTTAATTACCACTAAAAAATTCAACATTTATTATAATTCAAGATATCAAAATTCAGAGTTAATGCTGGGGTTATGGTCTTCATTTGATACTCGGTATATCTTGGGGATTCTATTTATACCTTTTAGACACCACGCCCACCACCTTGTGAGCATTTTATTACCCTACGGGTGTTAGCTTCTTATTTTACCTCCAGCCAGAGACGTTTAATGGGAGAAACAAATGTAACTAGTAATAAAATTATTAATTATTATAAGAAGCATCGACTAAAGAGAGAAAAGTATTGTAAACATTCAGACACATACATATAACACTTTTACATTACAAGAATTCATAAAAAATTACTGGATATGAATAACAACGATATGCGTGGATTAACTGGAGTCAAGTAGAATTAAAGTTTTCCTTTCGTGGACAACGGAGAAATAAAGCAGTGTAGTCTTGGTTTCCAAAAATAAATAAAAAGTCTGTTTGGTTAACGACGAAGAAAATTCACAAGATAGGATAAGTCAACAAATAAGTCTATAAATATTTTTCGAATAAAAGGGTTTTAAGAAGTACCAGTGAATAAAGGAATCTCACCACACTGGAGAAGAAAGGATTTTAAAAAAGAATCCATAGAAAATAGATCTGCATCGAGAAAAGAAGTTAAGAGAGGAGACATAGGAAGAACCATCATCGAATAAAAGAAATTACACTGACACATACACAACACTAAATAATCATCTTGATTTTATGTTAAATATTTGTCAAAATTTATAAATATAATTTGTTATAATTTATGCTTTTTATATTATTAATTAAGAGCTAGGCCGGTGCAATTTTGTTTAAGAAATTAACTAAATTCTCAGTGCAATACCCTGAGGATTGACTTCTCCAAACTGCTTAATTGATTTGCCCGCACCCTGTACAACTTGTTATTAAATCTTTTTTTCTGATGTACAATCTAACTTATATTAACCATAAACTAAGAAAGTGTAGCAGAACAGAATCAGATCACGCCTGCTCCTTTCTATGAATTCAAGATAAACCATGCAGTTTCATCACTCTTGCAAATTTAAGGTAATGAACTAGCTGTGTACCCTCGCTGCAAATATTATTCCATTAATAAATCTTTCCTTACAGATTGAGTCTACTTACTTTTCTAGAAAACATGCCTAGTAATTACTGGCAGTAGCTTCTTTGGAAAAACAATCAAAGTAATTTTGTGCAAATTACGAAAACCTGCTCGAAATGCTTTGCATCCATGATAGTAGTGTCAATATTTGGGCACTTACTTCAACGGCTTCAAGCAAATTCTAATATTTACACCCGCGTTTCTCAATCTTTATACACTACACTCAACTATTTTGCTTGTGCCAGTTTCATGGTTCAAGTATCTCAGAAAGAGAGCAAGATATCTAAGTTGATTTACTTCTGATTCGCACTACTCTATGGGAATGTACCTCGCGGCTATTCGCCGCTTCCTAAACCACATTCTCTATCAAATCAGTACTACAGATTTCCTTAGTTGCATAATAATTTACTCTACTTAGCTCAAATAACAAGCGAATGTTTATCCTTATTTACATTGCATACATTGCATCGATAAAACAGTGATAAAAAATATGAACAAATATGTATGTTCAGGATCAATGTCATATCTAAAGTAAACTTGAAAGGTAAACAACAAATCTTCAAATTTTCATAAAACTACTTATAAACATATTCACATCAGACTTTATGAATATGTTTAATTTACCTTGAGGGATATTTACAAAACGAACGGAAATATGCGTTTCTATGAACTATTGGCTTAGGATATGTGGTTGGTTGGAATGGAGCTAATGTCGTTGACGGCATCTACCCGCAATCATTGAAAAATAAATATTAATAAGGGACAGAGGCGCCATCAATTAAATCTAGGACTATTTTATTGTCTGCCTATATGATTAAAAATTCGCGCTCGTTCCAGGTGAAGCACGAAGTTGTAAGTTGGAACCGACTTCCTCACACGTAGAACTGACGTCGTTCGTTCCACGTACGAACCCGCAACATGCACACGTTCACGGCAAAAATGCATCAAAGATGAGGTTATTGGCACTGCCCCTATCCCATTCTGGAATGTTGGTTGCTCGATACCAAACGGCACGTTTATAAGTAACCAACCGGTTATAAAACCGGAGCCGTTTTAAGGTCCTTTTGTCGGCTCTTCGCAAGGACCTGCCGCAGTGACCTTTCTCGGGATGGAACGCAGAACTCGCATGCAACAGAACGGAGAGGAAAAAGAATGAGAAAGGGGCAAGAACAGCTTCGATCGCAACGGCGAAGGGGAAAAAGAATCATAACGAGATGGGCAAGTCGGTCGGCGAGCGGTAGGTGTTTCTTTGTTGTTCTTCACATGGTTGCGTCATTGCCGAGGCTCGAAAACTATTTCTTGCCTCCAGAGTTAAGCAAGCACGCGCACTCTGTTCTACCGACAGAAAAACGCTCACAAATTAAGTTATTAGTCGGATAAAATTGAGGTATTAGGGAGTCTTTAACGGTGCTTTATACTAGAAAGCGAACTCGGGTGCGCTCGGAGACCTTCCGCTGGGAAATCACATCTGCCTCGGTACTAATGACCAATTTCCTAAGTTATATTGATTAGAACGGTTCGTGGGATTATTAGTTGTATTTTCGCAGCAATTTCTTGTTTCTAACGATAAATTACATTAATAATCGTCAATTTTGTAGAGGGTGATCTACCGGGCGCAAATCTTTTAAATAATTGAAGTGGTACTTCCCTATAATGCTCTGAATTTTGTGAAGATCAATCTTCTGATTTCAAATTACGTTACTTTTGCTTCTAAGTTTATTAAACACCTAGAAGCATGACCAAGTGTTCTGTTCAATAAGATACAGATAACCAATAAACCTGAACAGATTTTAAGTAGATCGTGGTTACTGTATGATCCGAATTTTTACAAATTTACGTAAAGCCTGATTCATCAATTATCCGTTTAAAAAGAACTCCTATCGATGTGAATACTTCCATATTCGTATTTTGTCAACTAGGTTACCATCCTCACTGGAGAAACATCACTGTTGAATATTGGCTGGGACTAGAGTCAGTCACCGCTCATACGCCTTGGTTTGAACAAGTTTCGCCAAGTACTCCTGGACTTTGGGAAATTTTTGTCATGATCCTGGATCTTTAATGTTCGGGGTAAAAGAATCGATTTGGCTAACGTCTGCCCCAGTCACAGTTCCAAGTCTCCCCTTCTTTGTACTTTATTTCTCAAAAATAACAAACTAATTAGCAAAGTATTTGGAAGTATCCAAATGAGTGTAGTACGGCATCATTCTTTTTATTTGATTTCATTCTAAACCGCAAATTTTCCCATATCTTCATTTTCCTTTTCGAAATCAATGTATTACTCGTTGCTTCCTCGTAAATTTATCTTATGAGCAGGTGCAATACAAATTTTAGACGGCAAATGTGCTTTCTCGATCTATTAATCTAAAAGTGGTGCGGTTCTTCTCACAGAGAATAGCCGGAGTACTGTCCTGTTTATTCTTTTGCGTCAACTCAAACTGGACACCCACATTTAGCATCCCGTTATGTCTAGCTCAATTCGGATCTATACAAATGTATGTATGTCTGAGTCTCCGATCTTTCTTACTAAACGACACACTTACCACAGGTGCACACAACCCGTCAGGCCAATTTCCACCTTAATTAGTGAAGATCACTTCTTCACCATGTGTTCATACATTATGCATACACATGTATATTTCTTTCTTGATGATTTATCACCCCGATGGCAGTAATTATTGTGCTCTACCTCGAGTGCATTTATTCCATAGCACAAGCGCATTTTATATCGCTAGAAATAGGTAGAAAAAGCGATTCCATTGCAATATCTAAGGCGACTCTTAACTTCAACATCTCTCCATATGTTATCCTTCTTTCTTTTTCGCATCGAATGCTGACAAACCTGTAGCGCAAAGTCATATTCACGCGTCAAGGTCGAAAACGGTGCCCATTTTAACAGCGGGCGGTAGACGCTTCTGCAAAATCGTTCGTTAGCCAGGCTAATAAACTTATTACGGCCGCTTGTGGTGAATTTGCTGTTTGTAAATCACGGGATTTAACGTAGTCTGGTCAGATTTTTTGCCAGTGCCAAAGCCACCGACTAGAAGTATTTATAATTTCTCGATTTACATATGTATCGATCTGTTTTGATTTGGATTTGTTGTAATGTTCGTGTACTCAAGAATGTGAGGCCAATTATTTTAACTTATTACCCTGTTTGATCTAGCTATTTATTGAAAAAAAAAACGACCATATAAATAAGATTCTATAAGAGGTTTCCATTTAAAACGTTCTTAAAAAGTACTTCGCAAAACACCACAATTAAATTAATTAATAAGATTGATCGTTCAAGATATTTACATGTTTTCCACTAATTATAAATATAAATTCTAAAAATGTCCGGCACTAATAATTCACAAGCTTGTACCAGTTACTAGACAAGGTTCTTCCAACCTAATCCAGCAGTGGCTGCCAGCAAGAATTAAATTTAAAAAAGGTTTATCCTCACTATGATTTGGATTTCTCCGAATATGTATTTTCTCTACAAAGTTGTAATCCTCAGCAAACAATACATAGACAAAAGAAAATACAATTTGTAAACTTTAACAAGAGCAGCTCCTACTTGTTCGCCGCAACACCACTACGCTAACCACGTAAACGGAAAGCGCTAAAGCCTCAAATTCACAAATAATGCTTCTTTTCTTGTTTGTTACATAAAAAAGAAATTGGAGTATTTGGAAGTATCCAGATCTGCGTAATATAAGGTGCCACCCATTTATTTTAAACAACTGAGACTCCTGGCCATATCCTTACACTAATGGCTATTTTATTAAATTAAATCGATATTTCGAAAGTTCAAACGCGGATATTTCAATAAATAAATAAAGCATTCGACTCACCATACACCAACAGTAATCAGACAAAATGGAAAGGAGTAGTTACCTGAAAAAGAAATCACAATAAAATCAAGGAAATATCGGGATAAATCTAATATTAAGAACTATGATGAGTACTTATTATGAAATAGTGAAGTTCATTCCCGTAGGAGCTACATTAGCCGAAATTTACAACGGACACCTTCTAGCCCAAAATTTCATTTCAGCTTCTCCTTTAAAAACTGTGTTAACCAAAGTAAGTTGTTAAAGGCCATAGGTAGATGAAGATATCCAAGCCAATATAGAACAGTAAGAATTATTTCCTCTGGCACACAAAAAACCACAAAACACATAAAACATTTAAACATGTTTTACATTTATAGTCTTAATTTATGGTACTTACAAGGAAACACCGGCAATCCCAATTTTCAAAAAATTTTTTGTGGATTTGCGGAACGTTGCACATGTTCTTACGACCCCAATCGCCCGCAGTTGGGGCGGAGAGCGCTTTAAAAATACTCCGAAATAAAATAACGTCGGTCTACCTACAAAGATCTTGCTTGCTAATTATAAGTCTATCTACCATAAAGTGTAGGACTGGAGAGTTGAAGTAATTTTTACTTTCCACAACATTCTGTCTTGCGCCAATATATTCGCTTCTGCTTGTTCAAAAATTTCCTCTTGCTCTTCTCTTGCTTTTCTCCAATTCATTAACCTTTCCTCTGATATTATATATTCGTGAACCAGCCATTTCCTGTTGTATTAGTTTGGTCTTTAACTGTCCTCTATACCTACCCTTCATTTACAATTCTGTCAGTTCTTGTTTTTCCACCTGTTCTTATAAGAAAATTTAGAGGATTTACATCTCCGTTTGTTGCAGTTCAAGACTCGCTGATATATACCTGTGTAATAGACTATGGATGACTCTTCCCACTTTTTTTGTTCTCTCGTTTATCTCTTCTTCAAATTTTCCATTTTTTCTGATAGCCCATAAATATTTGAAGCAGCTTACTTGTTTTCCCTACTGTTTTAACTTCAAGTGTATTATTTGCTGCTGATATTATCACTGATTTCATTTTCTCTGCTTTTATTATCATGTTCTCCTTTTTGAGTTATTCACATAAAATACCTCCATTTATATTGTAGGTTTCTTTCTAATCCTGCCACCCTTACAAAGATATTGAGAAGAACCAAAGTTTTTTTCTCCAAATTTATTAAAAATTATGAATCTTCTTTCCAACGATTTGTTTACGTTTCCTTAGACTTTGTCGTCCAGTGATGTACAGCTCTAACATCTAACAGCAGATACATTCAAATTGAGTGAGCTCGTTTGTTATCTATCTATTTCGAGAATGATTCTTGTTTGGAAGTGATTGCCAGCTTATACATTGTTCTTTTACATTCATGCTATTGTCTCTGGGTATACATATTTGGGAAAAGACCCAAAGAAACCTAAACAAGACAGAAGAGAATGATGATGACAAGCCAGCGAACATTTAAACAAAGAAACTAATATAATTTGATCCACACAATATCCAGGTGTTTTGGCGCTACGACTTGAGGAAAAAGCAGTAAGTCGACGTAGAGGTTCAAAATCCTCCTAAGTTGCCGACTAGTTTTCAAATAATTTTCAATCGAGTTGTGTACATCTATAATTTATAATTTTAACAACTTTAACCCAAACTGTTTGTTTGTCAGTCAAATCCGAAGTAAACTGTGAACAGTTACGATATAATAATTAAAGTTACATCACGATGTAATTACAAACATTTACTGATCGCGCTTTTTTTATTTACATTCAGCTAATTTCTACCTCTCAACACTCATATCTGAGTTAGCACATATATATATATATATATATACAACCAAACTTTTAAAAAGATATTCTTTAGGGACCAACTGTTTCGTTAAGGTTATAATAGCGTTGTTACCGCCTCCTATTTTTCTGAAAGCCTGCCAAAAGACTTACGAAAGATTTAATCACGACGCATCAGACTAAACAAATTTCGTAAAAACGACTAGAGAAACGGAAAGAAGCGATTAGCTTGCACATTCTGTTTATGAAAATGCTTCTTACGTACATTATCAGTTCGAATGTACGCAGCTCGTACTCGAAATAACCGAGGTAATAGCCGACTAGCGAATGTTTAGAGTATTTTATTCGAACAAGCTCGTATCGACTATAAATTTATATTCATCCTCTGCCCGATATTTAGGAGAGGAAGCAATTTACTTACGGATATGTAAACATATCTAGTCTATATGCTGGTGTAAAATTATTTATTATGGAAAGCTTTATAAACACTTCGTATAGCACGTGTAACAAAATTTTGTAGACGAGGCAGTCCGAAGGAAAGTACGGGTATTAGTTTTTGCCTAGACGATACACAATCTAGATTATGCACAAAGCAAGCTTCAGCACGGCGGATAAATAGCGATGGGAGTCTAGCAATGCGCAGACGGTTAGCGGTTGCTCTCGGTGTAAATGTTAGTCATTGAGAGCAACACCCTATTAGGTTTCCATGGTTCAGTTGGCATATTGGATATTTTCAAGGCTAAGGCGAGAGAGGCTATTAATATACCGGATCTAATTTCCATGATACGGCACTGAACCTTCAAAAAACCAGATGAAAAAAAGGGATTTGGTAAATTAATCCGAAACGTGTTGACGTGGATCTATACGCGCGTACACTAAGTGATTTAAGTTGCAATAACTCCTTGTCACAAGTACGATATCTTAACCTTCTTAATTAAATAAATTGGTTTGGAATCAACAGTTGATTCGGCAGGATTGGAACAATGCTAAATGGGTTGTATTGGATTTAGTCATTCTGCTCCGTGAGATATAAATACTGTTGATATCTTACTAACAATTCAGAAAATTGCTTTGGAACCTTTGGTGTAACAAAGCAAACACACTGACAAAGTCAATGCACAAATTTCCACTATCACCAAACAAATATTGCATGTATCTCGACGCGCGTTTCGCTAACCAAGTTAGCATCATCAGGAGATGATCAAATGTGAATTATAAATCTAAGCAACGTACTTTATATAAGTTCGGGTGAGTAATACAACGAATAAGGACTAGTCCTATTATAATTGATAGTGGAAATTTGTGCATTGACTTTGTCAGTGTGTTTACTAACAATTGTTAAGGGCGCCTGGCACCATCGTGCTTTGTTCGGATTTTTCCATAGGTACCGTTCTATGATGTGATAAAACTGAATGTGTACACACATGCGCAACTTCTGGAAGTATACACGGTACGGGTAAAATTAGAACGAACGGGCGTGTCACGGGTTGTATTATTTGTATCCACAGTTTGAAGTAGGAATAGTGAAGATAAGATCAATTTTTAATAATGTTTCACATATCGTGAAAATATTTCTAAGAAATCAAAATCTCCGAGAAAGGACCGAACAAATAGTGTCTAAAGTCCAAACCAACAGCCTTGAAAAGTATAAAAATATAAGAAGAGATACTACCGCAACAAATTTTACGACCCAATCATAATTCTATAGCTCATATCACCAACAAAAACAAAGCCCAGACATTGTAACAATAAAAACTGGCATCCTGCAGGTGAATTTTTGGGTAATCAACCTCCAAATTGAAGAAACTTATTTTTCTTTCACTGGAAAACACCTTGCACAACAGAAAGCTTTATTGTGTTAGTGTAGAGATTCAAGTTGAATTGCTATTGGGCGGATAATCACAGGATTTATGTAAGGTATCAATTTTATTTTCTAGTAAGCAACTGCAGCTTATAATATTTCTGGAGGCATGGTATCTCCATCCAAGGTCAGTATTCCAACATATTCTCCGTAGCAGTCCTTTTACTTCTCACAACTGTTACAATTAAGAAAAGCTCTGACATGCACTTTTGCAGTAATATTTAGGGCCAAATAGTCAGCCATACTCTTTTTATCTAATGTTTTCGTAGGTGCGACATGAATAAAGTTTTCTTGGTATTCTGAAAAGAACTACAAAAAATAAGTTTTAAGTCGCTACATAGTCATAATAGTTTCTTGCAAGGCGCCCCTGAATTTGTTGTAAAAAGTATTTACGATCACAATGCAATAAATGGTTTTCCTGTTTACTGTATAGCAACATAATGGAGAATAAGATTGACGGACACCAATTTTAAATATCTAGATCCAAATTTCTCGGTGCATGGCCATTGGTATGCGATTAAGCGAAAAGAAGTGAACATTCACTTTCTGAAAATGTAGTTGCAATTAAGGCATCAATATTTTTACCGTTTCTTACTGCGAGAATAATGGAAAACGAGACAGTGGAATCAAAATTTCAATTTCTAAGACCAACCCCTATCAAACTTTAGAATTCTGCTAACCCGTCCATTTCTAAAATTGAGAGTAGATCTACGATTGCATCGAAAAATATTCACAATCTAGTGCCATAAATGTTTCTAGTACATGTATTCTAATATCGTCGCAGCTGTTTTTGTAATAGTACGCCGACACATCCGCACCGCCTCAAAAGGTATTTGCAGTAGGATAGTGTTCTTGTGTTCTTTTGTGTAGCAAAGATAACGAGTAGAGAGAGAGATTATCATATAGATACGACAATTCTTCACTCTCGCTGTTTAAGCAGGATGATGGTGGAGAGGAGCGGCTGTTTACCGTAGTCTTAACTAAAACCACTCGTTCCTAGTAATAAGTACAGTTGCTCAATTTGCGCCAATAGTATTACAACTATCTGTAACGACGGTAATGGAATAGTAACATAACCCTATACAAATACAGCCGGCTTCGTACAGTCGTTTCAGATATTTGTAGTACAATTGGTGCAAATTGAACAACTATAGCCATAAGGAAAATGCCAGTGAAATCAATATTTGATGCACTACTTCGTCAAAAATTTCCTGTCTGTTGATCATCCGTTCAACACAATCGATCCAATTCCGTATTACAATAGAGTCGCGATTTACTGAACTCTGGTTGGAATGAACTATCCGCTCCAATGAACGACCAAACTTTTACATTACGTCGCGATATAACGAACATTGAAAAGCCCCGATATAGTGAACTGCATTCGTGGTATTAATAATACAGGGGATTCCCATTTTTGTTTGTTTTTGTTGCGTGTTGGCGATTATAAATGTGTGCACATATGTATGTATGTATTTTACTCCAGTATGCCAGTTCATTTGTAGATCTCGTCATAGACGCAGCAAATATGTGGCAAAAAGAAAGCATTCGAACTTAAAACAAAAAACTACTAGAATCTTTGAATAAAGGCGAGTGCGTGAGTCTATTGGCTAAAAAGTATAGGATAGCAAAATCTACCGTATGTGCTATAAGAAAGGAAAAGAGACCGATACTAAAGAGACTTTCGCAAACATTAAGAAGTGCGGCAAAAACGAAGACGTTGAAAGTATGGAAAGAAAATTATATAAATATTTTTTAAACTTAAGAGAGAGGAAGATACCTGTCAGTGGACCGATGCTCCAGGAAAATGCAAAGATTATACAAAAAGCAATTGATGAAACTACATCCTTTAATGCTAGCAACGATTGGCTAAATAAGTTCAAAAAACATTATGGCATACGACTACTGCAAATAAGTGGAGAGAAAATTTCGTCCCAATCTGAGTTAGTTTATCCTTTTAAAGAAAAATTAAGGTGCATTATTGACAAGCTTGGTCATCATCAGATCAAATTTATAATACGGACGAGACGGGTCGTCATTAGAAATTGTTACCTAGCAAAACCTATGTATCAGAGACAGAGAAAACGGCACCCGGTAGAAAACCCTCTAAGCAAAGAGTAACATGTTTGTCCTGTATATATGCTACAGGCAGTCACAAATTAAAACCATTAGTCATGGGAAAGTCTAAAAATCGCCGAAATTTTAATTTGCCCGTTAATTATAAAAGTCTTAAGGCTGCATGGATGACAATGAAAATTTTTCGAAAGTGGTTGCACAGGATGCTTATCTTTGAAGCAAGTATGGTGCAATGAAGTATATAACAGCAACACTAACAATACAATCACACTAGGTGGAAACGTTCTTACAGAGTCGCAACTTACCGATCAAGGCACTATTATTGTTGGATAATGCACCAGGTCATTCACCTTAGGTGAAATTAAAGAGTCCTGATGGTCTGTTTACTGTACTTTATATGCCACCAAATGTGACACCTCTAATCCAGGCAGTGGACCAGAATGTTAATAGAAATACAAAGTTTTTCCATCGTAAAAATCTACTAACACAGTTGTTGTTACAGAGTTGTTGCAGACATATACTTTAAAGGATGCAGTTTCAAATTTGGCTATGGCCTGGAATATCTTGAAACCAACTGTTACAGAGAAATGTTGACGAAACATTTTCACAATCAATTCGCACGATAAAGATGATAATCTTCCAATAAGCGTCTTAAAAGCACGTTCACTAAATGATCAAATACACAATGCTAATCAGATTGTTGTTAAGCTCTTGCAAAATATTTATCCAGATATAAGTAAAATTCCAAGGATATTGGATGTTTATGCAGTAATGATTCTGAATTCTGTATGTTACAGTAGAGGTGGGATAGTATTGTATGGAGATCCTTCGTAATAAAATTTGGATGCGCTAGAAGTGGACCGTGACATACTTATTGATAACATTCCCAAAAATATAATTAAGAACTAATTACCGTCCTATTAAATAAGGGATGCTTTTATATTCTTCCTAAACAATTACGAGGGCCATCCAGTAAATAAGTTTCCCTATTTTTTAACCAATAAACAACATTATTTACAATTATGCAGTTATTTTATTTTCATTATACAACTCATAGACTACTTCTCTACATAATCACCATTTCTGCCCAAACATTTTTGGTACCGTTGTAGCAATTTTTTGATACCACTGTTGTACCAAGCTGTGTCCTGTCTTCGTAGCCAGTGGTTCGCCTTCGCCTTCACTTCGTCATTATTCGCAAAGTGCTTGCCTCCAAGGTGCAACTTGAGTGCTGGAAAGAGATGGAAGTCGCTTGGGGCAAGATCCGGAGAATAAGGTGGATGTGCGAAAATTTCCCATTTGAAGTTTTTCAGCAACGTTTGGGTCGTTCGAGCTGCGTGGGGGCGAGCATTGCCATGTACCTCGCAGCGTTAACCGTAGTGCTTGGGGGCAGGTAGTCAACCGTGAAAAAACGAATTACAGAACGGAGTTTGCACGTGGACACGTTCACCAGTGGTAGCTCCATGGCAACTGAAGCGCTACGGACTTGCGCGTACGAATAGCGTGATGTGGAAGGTCACGCGCTTCCAACGCATGCTAGTCACCATTTCTTACACTACTAATTAATTTTTACAACGTTTCGTTCGCAGAAAAAAATAGGGAAACTTATTTACTGGATGGCCCTCGTACTACGAATTAAAGAACTCACAATCAGACTTCTCCATTTCATAAATTTATTAAAAAATAAAAAATTTGAATGGGGACTACCTTAAGGGTTGAAGATAGAGGGTTAGTATATTCTGAGAAAATGTTGGGGTTGAAAAAATATTGGGGGTCGGTCACAGATTTCATTTCTAGAGGGGCACCCTTGAGACACTTAGAGCGGTGGGATTAAATTTTACAAAAATGTAATGTTTTTACCCCGACGAGGAGCCATTTGCCCCTACCCCACCTCCTCCATTTTTTGGCTCAAGCATATTTTTGTCAAACCTCACAAAATTAGTGGTTCTAGCGTATCGAAATCGAAAAGCCGTGCACTATCCCACCCCTAATGTTACATATTGTATGTGAAATAAATGACATGGACGAAAATAATAAAGATATAGAACCACTAAATTTAAATCATCTGGAGAATGAAATAGGAATTGATGTCGAATCGGAGAAGGAAGATGACAACAAA
This sequence comes from Chrysina gloriosa, assembly GCA_038088585.1. Classification (NCBI taxonomy): domain Eukaryota; kingdom Metazoa; phylum Arthropoda; class Insecta; order Coleoptera; family Scarabaeidae; genus Chrysina; species Chrysina gloriosa. Next base: position 26,453,616 of record CM076089.1, read on the forward strand.
ATGTCATACACTGAAGACAAACTTATTTCAACAGGCCCAGCTTGGCGATCTATTAACGACGTTATCCAATGGGCTGAGAAAATTTTTCTTATATATGTATCAATATTTATATGTATATAAAAATATTTTAATACGCCTTTATTTAGTATATACATGCATACATAGTACTACTCACATTGTCTTTTACAGAGTAAACATTATTTTTTTGAATAAGTGTAATTAATTTCAAAGCTTGCAAAAGTAACCACCTCCAAAATAGTAAAATCGCTTGGCCGGATTTAGTTCACTAAATCGCGACTCCACTGTACTACATATTCGTTAATTTGTCAATCTTTAAATACACCCGGTGTTTCACCGTATTAAATCCCCACCAACTCCCTAGAATAGCAAGCTCTATTTGTTTATTTTTACGACGACTGTAAAAAGTTCGTCATCCAACATTGACAGGTGTTCTACAGCGTTGCTTGCCAAATACACGGGAGTAATTCGTTGTCGGGTGTACGTGAAACAGCAGCTGCCCTGTCAAAGTGCAGTTCGACTTAAAAAGTTTTTGCATTATACCGAACACGGCCAGACGTACACAACATCAACCGCCGCCGTCGCGAAACGCTGCAACGTTTCACTTGAGGTAATATATCGACACTTAGCAGATAGAAAAATGGAGGACGAGCATGCATTAGTAAGAAAAGTGGCGAGCGAAGTTGGAAGGAGTGTAGCTGCCGCCCGAAATAAGAAGTAAACAGCAATAACTCTCCGACGGTACAAGAATAACGGCTTTAGAGCTTCGAGTTCATCGAGAGAGGTTGTCGTTCAGTCGATGCGTCTATTTTATTGTAAATTTTCTGATTTCTCGATAACTGGAGTGTATGAGGAATAGGTGAAAAATTTGGAGAAGGGTCTTAGAGTGAGTTACGATTAAATTATCTTGAGAGCCACACACATAGCGCAAACAACTACAAAATATTTCACGTAACGTTTTAAAGTTTTAGAGACGAAATTTATTTCGGCATTAGGGTATTAAGGTTGCAATAGCAAACAACAACCCAGTATTTTCCCAATTCGTCAATTCTTGTAATCTATGATATTCTAATACGTTTCATTGATAATAGCAAATTCTATGACTAATAACGTCTTATTAATGAAAGCGCAGCCTTGCCAATTATTGTAACGGGTTCCTTTTGGACAATGCTTATTACGTGCAATTGAATGCGATCTAAATTGGCTTTAAATAAAGAGATAATGATAATGCTGCATTACGTTAGCGGAAGCTTTTTACAGATGCAGCAACTTCTTATTTTAACTGAACCTATAGATAACGGAGCAGGCCCTTTTCTGGAAAAAAGTATTTGGAGTTTTTGCAGCACTTGTAATCCGGTACCTATTAAGGGATTAGACCGGTGTAAAATTTTCAAAAAATCGAACAAAAAAATGTTCAGTTTAAAAAAATAGTTTGAAGCCTGTAGAATATGGATCTAAAGCAGGTATGGGCAACCTCCGGCCCGCGGGCCACATGCGGCCCTCGAGTAAGGTTTGTCCGGCCCGCTACTGAATTCTTTCGTTGCATATTAGCACGGCCCGTCTAAACTTCATTCATAATGAATCATAAGGATACTACAAAAATGTATATTTTTCAAGATTACTCACAGCATAAAACTTCTACAAAAAAAAAAGGTTGCCCATGCCTGAATTCTAAAGGATCCAAGTATACATTCTAATTAGTCTAGTTTACAACAGAATCGCACTCGCTTACCGACCGTTCGAGATTGGCCGTGCGCCCAGTACGAGTCTGTTGTGGGCCTGACTGAGCGTTTATTACGGACTTGCTATTAGGAGACATAAGAATTCAATAGAAGAAATGAAAACGGTAATATGGGCAACGTTACAGCACAAATCGTCAACTGACGTTAAACCCCGACATGAAAACTTAGCCCAGGTCAAGTTCTTAGTGTTCCTGACATGTAGCAAAGGCGACGAATAAATTAAGTGAATACACTCACAAATCTGTTCTTCATCCTAATGTTATAGTAGCAATCACTCCTATCTACAAGGAGCTTAGCAATTATGATTTTTAGGTGCTGTTTAGGTGATTATACTCAAAATTCGAACGACAACCTGATAGCATTAATTTGGACCATCACTCCAAAAATAACATTTAGTAGTGCTACATGCGTTAAAACTGCTGTTAATGTTTACTTGAAGTTTAGTGTTTTTTATTATCCTTATAGTTTTCTCTAAGCATTGACCGAGGATTTTTACAATATAATTGATATTTTCCAAAATATTAACAAATTAATTCCCCAATATTGCAGCCAAAAACCAAACCAAAAGTTAAAAAAATTTTCAGTCAAATTTAAATAAGCCTTGAAAAAGATCGGCTAATGCTTAGGGAATACAATATCTTTAATTATCTTTGTTTTGTTTTGGGTTCAGACGTTCCACTATGGCGGAATCATCGAGACCAATAAACGCTGCGAAAAATTTACTTTCTCTAACATGGCAATAAATGGTATTAAAATTATTATTTTCCTTCTGATTTTATATATTTTATATCGTCATAGTGTACTTAACTAAACTATCAAATTGCAAGTGTACAGCTCTCTTATTTCTTTGGCCATCTACACTTGAAAATTACCTACTTTTTCGGCCGGTTACCCCGATCTAACCCCTTAAATTTCTCAAACATCAAAATACAATCGATTTAACACATATGTAGTAATTATTATTTAAGTATCCTCTATACATGGCCAGAGCGTATACAGGAAAACGACGAATAGACTTTGTAATGAGGGTGAGTTGAGTTACGGACTTATATGAAGAAACCACAAGATCTCCAGTGAACTAGGTGGAACTAGGTAAATGAATGGTCTACACTTTTTAAGCAAATCTGGACATTCTTCTACCTGCATTCCATTTAGTTGCACCCTCCCTGAAAATATATTCATGTTAATTTTGGCTGGTGCGAGGTATTGTGCGAGGATAACGGTCGTTAGTCCATATATGGTCATGTATCAGAGGTATCATCAAACTACAAATACCCGTGATATACGGCCATATATCAACTAACGCCATCTTTGCAGCAATACCTAACAAACAACATCACCGCCCACTGCATAGAAAAACAAAAATATACTGATATGTATATGATTAGCCAAATGGCTCCCGAGAAGTAACCTCGAATCAAAATGTACATTCTCATTAAACAAGATCCACCAACTTCAAGACTTTAGTCGCATACAAACATATCTAATCCACGTTTCGATTTTTGCAAACATACCAAACAGAACGAGTAACTAAATACCAGCTCAGCACGACACAATACCAACAGCAACGACCTCCCTAATAAAGCAGCCCTTTAAAATCTCCTTAAGTCGTGAATACACATTTCATTTTCCACTACATCTTCGCTCCCTTCGTTTCTTGCTCTTTACCCTGCCATTTAGGGGCGACGACGTTCATATACATGCTGGTACATTGTCCGTAAATATGCTTACGGGATTTACCGCCTCATATCGTCCCAATCCGGCCACTTTTCAATAAGACACCTCCTCCTCTTACGTCGCCATTACAACCACTTTCGTCTCAACCGCTCCAAACGTAACCTGAGAATTTATTTTGCAAGTGCTTGCGCTACTCGTTTCACGCAAGAAAAATTTTAGCATCGTTTTTGAGGTGTAAAATCGGCGTCAATTGGCAGGTGAAAAGTTGCAGGCCTCAGCCCACGACGGTAATAAAATAAACCGTGTTCTTTATATTTAATTAACGGATCTTTAGGAACATCTACTCTAGTGAACTATTTGATGGGGGTGTGGAAGAATTATTTACGATCAAAATGAACGATAGAGATGTATATCTAGAAGCATCTCCATTTGGAATTTTAGCATTTGAGAACAGAATTCTGTCATCTTCTGCAAAACGAACTTCCTAGAAAGAATGCAGTTTTAAATTTAACAAATTTCGACTGCAGTTTGGGAATAAATTCATCAATTCCAAATCAATTTCTCAACAGATGTCTGCGCAACCTCTTATAGAAATAATAACTGTTCTCGACACACCGCTTTAAAACGAACAAGAAACGAAGACGAGCGCGCATAATTACGCTTAATGCAATGCCGCAACCGGGCGTCTCGACTGTTAATCTCTTCGCGTTCGCTTCATTTCAACGCATCAACCCCGCTTGCGAAATTTCGGCGAGTCTCTGGGCGACGTTAAAAGGGCGGCATAAATTTTCTCCCCATAGAAGCTACAAATTAAATCTACCTCTCCGGCGTAAAACAATCTTAAAACGACGATAAATCAGAAATGTATACATTGCCGCAGAACGGAAGAACGAATAACGTCAAAAAGATGTAAGGAAAATAAAGGAGGAAATTGAAGAAATCTCTCGCGTAAATCGTTGTAAATATGGTGTGGAAATGGGCAGTCGTAAACAAAAGGAAGTGACGGAGGGAAACTGGGCATCTTATGTGCTTGAGCTCGAATGAAATGGTTCCTACTTCTACGTATACTGTTACATAAATTTTAAGAACCTGGTGCTGCTAGTGGTAGAGATAGATTTAAAAACGTCTGATGAGTAGTATATATAATACATCAAAGGGAAATATATTTTTTTATTCTTTGACTCATTAATTTGTTCGTCTTTATTTTTACCGCTCCACGAAGTTTCGGCATCCTGTCACGCTATTTTATTGAAGTTTCTGATAAAATTTGGTTCCATTCTGCCTAAAAAATAGCAGCAAGCATTCAGTAGAAGTAGGACAAACTTGTCTGACTTTTCAATGGAGCTCATCCCACAAATGAATGATGGTAGAAATCGGAATTTTGGTTCGAAATTCGGCAGCCACCATCCACACAGCAAACTAAACGACTTTCCTTAATAATATTTCTTCGTATCATTGTTGGTTTTTTTAGGGCTGATGAGATTGAGAATGTAAGTGTGTAGGAATAGGAATTCTGGTTCGAAATTCAGCTGCCACCTTCCCCGCCACAAACTAAACGACTTTCTTCAATAACATTTTTTCGTATCATTGCTGTTTTGAGGTGAGGGGGAGGGAGGGGGAAGGGGGGCTGATGAGTGAGAATGTAAGTGTATGGGTAGGAATCGGAATTCTGGTTCGAAATTCCGGAGCCGTCTTCCAAGCCACAAACTAAACGATTTTTCTTAACCCATTAACGCCGAGATGATCAAAATTTTTACTAACTTTTCAATGTGTTGATTTATTATGTTATCGGACCAAAAAATAATGCAATACCTCTATTCCTACGCGAAATTTGATGCTTTTTCAGAATCTGAGCTCAAAATTTCGATTAGACACCGAGAAAACAAAATGGCCGATTTAAACGTGAAAAACGTGAAAATTTTCGAAAAGAAAATTTTTCGCATTTTTTCTTCACAATGATACCGCAAAGGTATAAACTTTTACTATAATCAGAGGTGATCATGGCACTCGAACATTAAGACGAATTTTTTCAGAAAAATTCATCAACGCGTCTTTTCAAAATGCCGGCGAGAATGAAAAATTTTATAAAAATCTTAATCTATCGTTTTCTTAAAGACTATAAACTTTAGAAAAAACATCCTAAGAACAAAAATGTCTTAAAATTAGTCAAACAATACTCTCAAATTTTTTCAAAATTTTTAAAGACAATTTTTGATTTTCGAAAATTTCAAAAGATCCAATTTTTCAAAAATACCTAAAAAATTTTGAAAAAATTTGAGAGTGTTCCTTGACTAATTTTAAGACTTTCTTGTTCTTAAGAATTTTTTCGTAACGTCTATAGGTTTAAAGAAAAAAATATTCTTAAATGGTACATAAAATTTTGTTTCTATCTACCACTACAAAATTCACGAACAAACTCGTACATCCTCCTTTCACTAGTGCATGGACACATATGTTCTATACAATTTGTACATGAATTATAAGTAAAGCATACAATAAAAATATTGGTTTTCACTTTTTCAATACATTTGTTATGTCACGAAAACGTTCAAAATCTTCTGCTTCATCGCATGCAGAGTATGAATCAGATTATTCGGATAGTGATGCCGACGAAAACATATTGATTCCGAATGCAGACAATTCAGGCTCCGATGATTCTGATTCCGATTGTGATTCGATATCTGATTCAGATTCTGAACATGAATTCACAATACCAAATATTACTTATAAAAAGCTTGTACTACTCATTCTGAAAAATATTCTGAAAAAATCACGAATTCATTTGGATCGATGGCGAGAAGTCATATCCAAATACTTGTGAAGAAACAATATTATTATCTGAAGCTACAAAAAGAATATACAGGCGTGCGAGCCTTTCCAATTGTTTGAAACCTTTTTTCCGCCGAAATGAAACAATATATAATTGATGCGTCTAAAGAGAATAATTATGATCTGAAATTACAAGATCTTGACACATTTATAGGTATAGTTATCTTCAGTTCATTCAATAAAAGAAAGTGTCAGAGAGATTATTGGTCATCTGATCCATTCTTATCTAGTGAAATTGTTTCTTCTGCAATGACTCGCGATAAGTTTGAAGAAATCAAGTCTAAAATAAAATATTCAAAAGCTAAAGACCAGGATCCGTTCGATGTTGAAACTTTTCCAAAACAACTTCCAAACAAGTTCGGAATATGGAAAACTTCTATATCTATTGATGAAATGATGGCCAAGTCTTATGCAAAAACTGTATTGAAACAATTTATTCGAGGGAAACCGATAAGGTTTGGTTTGAAATTTTGAGGTTTATGCACTTCAGACGGCTATCTACTGAATTTAGATCTATATTGGGGTAAAAATTCCCAAACCGGAAGCAAATTAGCAAAATGTGCTTTAGGTATTCGTGTAGTATTGCATTTATTAGAACCTTTTTTCGGCTAATAAATTATAATAAAATCCCTGCATTTCATTTGTACTTTGATAATTTTTTACAAATATGGATTTGATTTTACACTTGCAAAAATTACGTTTGAAATGCACTGGCACTATCAGAGACAATCGAGGCAAAGAAAAGAATATACTTGAAAAGAAAGCTCCATGAGGTACTTATATTGTAAAACACGATCAAAATAGTGGTATAAATTTCATCACTATTATGAATTCGAAGCCCGTTTCAATAGCTTCAACTGCTGCAGGTGCAGGCAGTCCAATATCAACTTCGAGAAGATATAGTTCAGAGGCTCGATCCAAAACTGATATACCTTTTCCGCAAGCTTTTCATTTGTACAACAACTTTATGGGCGGTGTTGACGTGCATGATGGACACTGCAATAATGTACTTCCAAGTATACGTTTCAAAAAATGGACATGGGTCGTTTTTATAAGATTTATACAGGCATCCATTACAAATGCCCACGTAATTTTCAATGCTACACGTGATGGAAAGAAAAAGTTGGAATAAAAGAGTTCACTATTTCGATTGCTAAATATTATATTCAAAAAGGTCAAACAAGTAAAACAGTTCATACAGGATCTAATAGGGACAAATTTAAAAATTGTTCAAATGAAAAATGTCCAATAAGAACAAGGATCTATTGTGAAAAATGCAATCTATATGTATGCAATAATTGTTGGGCAAAAAAGGACTGATAAAAGAAATGTTAAAGTGATAGGCAAGGGGACTCAAGAAAAAAGCACCCCGAAACGTGAGAGGCAAGGGGACTCACGGAAAAAAACACCCCGAAACGTGGAAGGCAAGGGAACTCACGAAAAAAAGCACCCCAAAGGAGACAAAGTTCTACCACGTCCACGCCGTTGTCTCTGGGTAATGCAAAGAGTAGAAAAAACAATGTATATTGTAGTATAACAAATGTTACCAGAGTTAAATATTTTATAAAAGCATGATTTAATGTATAAAAAGAATTTTGTTAGCATTTTTTACACATTTCGACAACAAATATACATTACAAGAATTCACATAAATTTACTGGAAATAATCAAGGATACATCGACGTACGGTACAGGTTCCTATAACAGCAATATATTTGGATGAACTGAAGTCAAGGTGAATTAAGGTTTCGTTTGGGGGACAACGGAGAAAGACAGGAGTGTCGTCCTGGTTTCGGGAAGAAATAAAGGTTTGTTTGGTGAACGAGGAATAAATTGACAAGTTCGAAAAGTCAATAAAGGAGTCTAAAATATATTTCCAAAAGAAAAGGTTTTAAAAGTAGAAGTATTAGTAAGAAAAAGAAGTATTACCATACAAAAGAAGAAAGAATTGATAAAAGGGAGGAATCCATAAGCTGCGTCGAGAAAAGAAGTGAAGAAAGGAAATACAGTAAGAACCGTCAACGGAAAATTCACACATATACATTCACACACTGAAATAGGTAAATTTTTTTTTGATTTTATGTTCAATATTTCGAAAAAGTTATAAATATAAATTGTTATAATTTATGCTTTTATATTTTATCTACGAGCTAGACCGGTGCAATTTACTTTAAAAAACAAATTAACTAAATTCTCAGTACAATATGCACAGAATCAGCGAAGAAGTAGTCAAGGAACACTCTCAATTTTTTTCAAAAATTTGTTAAGTATTTTTGAAAAATTGGATTTTTAAATTTTCGAAAATCAAAAATTGTCTTTAAAAATTTTGAAAAATTTGAGAGTATTCTTTGACTAATTTTAAGACATTTTTGTTCTTAGAAATTTTTTTCTAAAGTTTATAGTTTTTAAGAAAACGATAGATTAAGATTTTTATAAAAATTTTTCATTCTCGCTGCCATTTTGAAAAAACGCGTCGATGAATTTTTCTGAAAAAATCCTCTTAATGTTCGAGTGCCATGATCACCTCTGATTATAGTAAAAGTTTATACCTTTGCGGTATCATTGTGAAAACAAAATGCGAAATCTTTTTTCGAAAATTTTCACGTTTTTCACGTTTAAATCGGCCATATTTTTTTTTTCGGTGTCTAATCGAAATTTTGAGCTCAGATTCTGAAAGATCATCAAATTTCGCGTACGAATAGAGGTATTGCAGTATCCTTTTGGTCCGATAACATAATAAACACGTTGAAAAGTCAGTAAAAATTCTGATCATCTCGACGTTAATGGGTTAATAAGATTTTTTCTCATCGTTGTTTATTACTTTTTGCTAGGGGTGTGTAATGTGAGAATGTAAGAGTGTGTAGATAGTGGTAGAAATCGGAATTCTGGTTCGAAATTCGGCAGCCACCTTCCACACCGCAAATATACTCTAGTATAAACTAGGATACACTAGTAGAGGAATAGTATATCCTTGTAGAGTGCTGGAAGGACTTCAGTTGGCTGGCTTCCCGACATCTTGGGCAGTTTCCATCCCGATACCTATTACCACGACGTACGAACATTGACAACCGGAAATACGTTGGGCTAAGTCCCGCCTTTATTTTATTTTATTTTTGAGTCGTTGAGTTTTGGGAAAAATTACCTAGAATCTTTTAGTTAATTTAGAGTTAGTAAATCGGGGATTTGTGTTTGAGTAAAAAGGGATTTTCCTACTTTTGAAACCTTCAATCCTTTTAGTATTTTAAGGGGAGATTACAGTTACTTCTCACTTGCATATATTCCTGTTTTAATTACGTTCTGGTAAAGCTGTAAGGTGGCTGCAAGGCTGCTGGAATGCCAACGGTTACCGAGAGTGTTGTAGCCATTAGGCAAGAATGTAGCTTAATTGAATTTAAACTAATCGATACACTTCAAGTGACGAATAAAGCGCGGTTCAACGTCACTCTCTCGCCACAACTTATTTCTTATTTCGTTTATTTGCAAATAGAGTTTTCAAGAAATTTTGCTGGTCACACGACCGACTATAAGACGTAGACGGTTCGGACAACCTCGTTTCACTTACTAAAGAACACTAAAGACACTTAGATGTGATCCAGTTCTATAATTGGGGAGTGGCGCCTTGTTACTACATTCTCAAACTTGAACCTGCGCTGTTTCCATTGGACTAACACGGCCTGAATCTCCATCTTTACCGCCAAATAAGTGGTTAATTCGAACTATAACGTCGAACTTATTTCCGACTTTTCCTTGTAATAGTGTTTATTTTCTACTAAGAGTTTTGAAGCCAGTAACAATGGTGTTATTGGCACATTTGGAATTCGTCGAACAGTCAGTTGTAATTAATATACAATTATTGTTATTACAAAATACGTGTTTCGGGAACTAAATTATCCTCAATGGAACATTAAAACTTCATCGAATGGACGCATTACATTATTTCATAGTTAGATCTTCCTTAGTGTGTATTTACAGTCACAAAAGCAGGACATCGTTTCCTTGTAGAAATCAAGCATGTGATCTAGTTTCATTAAATATTTTCCCTGTTATCTATTGGACATCTTTATGTAAATATTGCTTATTTAACTTTATTCAACGACGAACAAGGCAAAATTCAATAATTAGCCCCTCTTTGTACTTTCAAAGGAATTTCTTCTATTCCCTTGTCTCAAGAGGTACACGGCAAATCGCAGCATTATTCCGAATCATTTTCTTTTTCCGCTTCGACGAAAGATTGGTGCTTGTGTTTTAACGAATTGGAAAATTTGACCCAAATTGAAAATTTAAATCAGAAGTGTTATTTTATTAAACGTTCCTTGTTTTACTTGGCAGTTTAATTTTTATAAACGTTCTCGATTTCTCGCCTAAATAAAAATTCATTCCTTCGAAAAACCTAAAATTAAATAATCTCTGCTTCGGACTTAACGTTCAATTTATTGTTATATAATCACATATGTCCGAAAGTACTTGTTTGCGAAGGCTTGCAAAGTAACTATGCGAGCCGAGTATCCGAGCAAATGGGAAATAAATTTTCCGAAGCGAAATTAATCTAAACAGTTTACGTTAGCCTTAAATATATAATAGTGTAAATAAACTTTAAAGAACCAAGCAGTCTACCGTTGACTTTAACAAAAACACGCGAAAATTTATTGCTTTTAAACAGTACGTCAGAGATGTTACATGTATGTACATACATACGTATGTATTTAGTCCGGTTCTAAATTTGCAAACGGAAAAGGTCAGAATAGCAAAATATTATGCAATCGAAAGAGCAAATATACATGTGTCTTTGGTGTTATTATAGCAATCATCAAAGGACATACATACATACCTACATATTGTCTACTACCAGTTTATGGAAGAGAAATATAGTATGTACATATATATACGCGATCATATTGCTTTTCAACTTGCTACGATAAGTTTAGGAATAACGGCGATATAAACAAATTTTAAAGAATATCACCACGTTATCCTGCAATTTATCTAATTCATACAGATTGGAAACACATACATACATCAAAGTGAAACATTGGTGAAGCTACCAAAATAACAACATCTTAACCCATTAACGTCGGAGATGGTAGAGTTTGCATTTTGTTTTCAAACGATATTTCCATGTTTCTAATAAAGAAATAAACGAATAAAAGTAATATTTGCGACCGTTTTAGAACTATCACTAACATGAATTTGGAAACAAATGCCTGCTATATTTCAACAATTTTGTGAATCGATGGGTGAGGATTTTTTCATTTTTGCACAATTTAGATTTGAAAAAATCAAGACGTACAATTTTCTCTATTTTCCCATTTAAAATCCGCTGTTTAATTTTTTGGCAAAAACCTTAATTCTGAGCCCTGATTCAAAGAGCTTCGGTGTTAATGCGTTAAAGAATATGCTTATAGGAACAAAATAAACCAAAAACCTACCACGTAGAGAAGAAAACTAACTACGAACCTTCCGTGACGATCAATTTTAAAACCTTTGTGCAACTACGATTTAAAAGAAGAAGGTTCTATTTAGCCAGGTTCTAAATTTCAATGAGAATGTTCATTGATGGAGTGTGTTTACTTTTCAAATTGCAAACATAAAAACTGCTTAATAACCTATCTCATGAACAGCCCCAATGGTTTCAGGTTTCAGAGAAATTGGTTTAAAGCCATTTACATAACGCGAAAATTTGATATTAGCAGTTTCTTAACAGAAATTTAGTTATTTCTTTGTTCATTCTTATCTTCTAAATTAATAACTATCAACGGGAAACGGATGTACTGAATTAATAATCCTTTCATCCATACATACATACGTCTTGTGAGGAGTGCATTAAAATAAGTATCGATCGATGAAGAGTGAAAGCAAACGATATTGAGTCAACTAATATATGCAACTTCCTAAATGAAGACGAAGCTTAAATAATGGAAGATTTGTGTGAAGGAGTGTGGGTGGGAAGTAAGGGACGTCATCAAGTTAAGAGAGCGTGGTAACAGAAGAGATGATGTTGAGAACACAATGCTTTTATAAACATTGCTCCAAAATGCAGGGATTAGTATAAGATCGATGTAGTTGTAAAATATAGTATCGAAGAGAAGCTACAGTGATACGTGGACTGACACAAACACGTAACAGAATGAAGAGACAGAGAAGAATAAGGAAAGTGCTCACGTTAAAAGGACAAGAAGCAAATAAAAAATAAAGCTAAAAAAATACTTAGATGAATTCAAAGAAAAAGAATTGAGTTTGATTTCTGGTGTATACCTGTCATTTGATTAAGGCTCTACTCTATTTGCGTTTGTCTCACTTGCCGTTACTACAACAGAAGCTTGTCAGAAAATGCATCTTATATTTAGAAGCGCAATAAGCGGATTGGGCAAAATTAATTAGTTTGGTCCAATAAATAATATTGAAGAAGAAATTTCCCTATGTAAATCCACGATTTTCAATCCAGATGGATTCGACACCTAAAAGGTTATCTAATGCAGTTGTAAGACAAAACTGCTAGTTTTTTGCATGTCCAGTCCAAGTGTTGATACAAGCGAACAATAGCGACTGACCATATGCTTCTGCGCGATACTGTGCCAATCTTTAAAGATCTAATCAATAAGTTTTCTTCTGGATTTGGAATCATTTATTGTAAGTAAAGCGTCGCATTCATTTATCGATTACGGGCAGCTGCGGTCCACTACACTACGGATGAAAACTTATTCCTTCTATGTGTATTGATAGAGTCGAGCTGATTTGTAGGAAACAGCCCGACCGACGGCACTACGGAGCTACCGGAAATTTGCCGATAGAATACTTTTGCCGAAATGGTGCGTTCGAGGGAGTTTACATGATGAATTTTGTTTTGCTTCTATAGTTCCAGTTGAAGAACTGATAAAAGTTCTTTAAATTCTTTGTAGCTCGTTGTAAAGTATTAGTAGATCTTGATGACATGATCGCATATTAGATGAAGAAACAATGTAACATATTCACCGTCTCTGTTTCTTTCTGTATATTTTGTGTATCCATGTCCTTTTCTCCATGTTCTTCCTCCTCACATAATGCTGCCACAATTACAGCTCTTACATCTAAAATCTACGACTACGAAATCTTTGGGGATAGTGCGCGTTAAAACTAAGAATTGCTGTCCATAGTGTAGTGGGCCGTAGATGGTAAGTGAGCGCGAGTCCTAATTCAATGAAGAAAGCATTACAGCAAATTCTTATTATGACGAACCAAAAATATTCAAGACAAGTCTCGTAAAAAGTAGATCGCTTGTGTGAAGAAACGAAACTATATTTATGCGGGACAACATTTAGACCCAGACAAAAACCACGCTGAAGAACATAATGGAATAAAATAAATACATCATTTTCTGTTTGTCCTGGTCAATCAACAAGTCCCTTCTTAGACGATTGATCAAAAAGAAAGTTAAAGTATACAGTTCCTTTACCTTCCTCTATTCTGATATCTAATTTCTTGGGATCCGTGCTCGAACTGTTGTACTTTTACTCTAATTCCAACGGTTAGCAAGAAATATTTGCAATCTTCAGGAGTGAACAATGTGTTAGACTCTCGGGGAGGTCAAGGTAAGAAGACCTAAATTTGGCTAATATCGTTTATTGCTGCTACAGTGTAAAAGTTAGGTCTTTTCACCTCAACTTTCCCGAGGGTCTAACACGTTGTTACTCCTGAAATTTGCAGTTACGTTGTACTCGTTACTTCTACCTGACTTAGAAATATTTACGACAAATTTCCTGCTTATATTATAAATGAAGAATTTAAATGTTCGGGGTTTGTTGGTACTAAAAGTTTTTACAGAAGTCCACATTTAACATACACATATCACTCCTAATTTCTTCCACAATTAGTTCAGTAACAACATTAAAAAAACATCGGACGTACTCGAATTTCCTTTTTACTGCTGCGTTTTGTTTAAATAAAATTAAGTACGGACATAAACAAGTACTAAAAAGTCCCGAGTATCTTCATCATGACACGAAGTTATGTTATCCGTAAAGAGACCAAGGCCAGTACAATCCTGTGCTTGTTATTTTAGCAGGTTTATTGTGTAATAAATTCGTTTTTAGGAGATGCTCCCAACCGAATAAAAATCAACACATAAATCGACGATTTACGAGAGTTAAATGATTTGGTGTTCGGTGTTTTGCTTTCGTTTTTATTCTCATTGGTTAGGAAACAGAACAAGTTTGTTCGAATAGTCAAAATATTGTATATGTGATTCATAATAAATTGCTTGTTTCCTTTTATAGTTTAAATTAACATCAACAAACAGGCATGCTAATTTTTTTCGGACTGTTATTATAGTTTTGTTCAACTGTTGAACTAAATATATTAAAAGCAAATAGAACAAAGTCGGAATTTGTTTTTGACTTCATCTGATAAAATTTGTTTCCCGTTGTTGTCCCCTTGTCCTTGAAATATATGTAAATATAAAAGCCGTTTCTGCTGTTATTAATAACACACGTGTGCTTTTTACAAGCCGATCATACGTGGCGCATGTGAATAGTCTATGGAAAATAATGACAATGGTTAAATAAATGAGTTGATGACGCGTTATCATTAAGTAGTATAAACCAGACTGACGGCCTTACTTTTCCGAATTTTAATGTCGCGCCTTGTACGTAAGTGGAGACAAAGCCCCGTTTACACTACTTGATGATACACGTCATCCACTCTTTTAATAAAGCTTAATAATAACGAAACGGCTGTTAAGGCCGTATTACACTTATCAGCTTCCAGCGAAATAATCATAAGACACCTACGCGTGTAATAGAAGGAAAAGTACATCTGGAAGGCCATATCAACTTACAGATTGATTTGCTATTTTATACCTTATCACTAAGGTTCGAGAAACGAGTGCATTAAATAGTGTAAACCGGACTGACGCTACCACTCCACCACTTGTGCCCCCTTACGTGCAAGGTGCGAAATTAAAATTCGGAGGAATGACTGTGCCAATCCGGTTTACACTACTTATCATGCAGTTGTTTGTCGAACCTTACTTATCACACATGTCAGCTTCCAGGGCTATTTTCTGGCGTGGAAGCTGTTACGTGTAATACGGTTTTTAAAAGTTAGCCCATTATATTTCATATAACTATGTAACCTGATTCTACAAACATATGAAGATATTTACTGGATTTTGAGATCATGAAAACCATGTAATCAGAAATCTGCACAATATGTTCGGTTTATCTTCTTTATTGCCTTAAAACGGTACAAATCTCCCACTAATATCCTTTACTGTTACTGCAAATATATAACATAATTTTGCCATTCACGTTATACAAATCATGGTAGAAGAAAGTTGTGTGTGTACACAGGCCAAAAATGGAATGCAGTAGCCCCGCAAGTAACGAGATCACGTTTATTACTCTGCACCATGAGATAGATACCTTTTCAAAGACGCATTTCTATTTACGTGCTAACGCTAGTCCCCCGGGTTGTTGAAGCTTACGAGGCTGTCACTAGGTCGGCTAGATCGAGCCCGTCTGGTCGTAACTTCGTCCGCATACAAAATGATAAATTAACCCAGAAAAATCAATTTCTTTGGCGACCGATTGATCGTTTCAATTTTTTTATATTTATTTATTTGTTTACTTTACTTTACTTTTTAATTGTACGGTCAGCAGGATACCGTTACAAACGTAAGAGCAACTAATCTATCTTGAAAAGAACACAAACGATGTTGTAGAAGTAGGACATTTCTTTAATATTGAGTTACTTAGGAGACGAGATATTAAAATTTAGGTGAACGGTGAATGTAAACATCAAATTTTCATGATATGATACTGAAAGCTTTCGATGTGGTTGGGTGGTACTACTCCATGTTATGCCGCTTCCTTTATTTAGTGTCAAGAAGAAAATTGTATTAACCCATTAACGCCGAGATGATCAGAATTTTTACTAACTTTTCAACGTGTTTATTTATTATGTTATCGGACCAAAAAATAATGCAATACCTCTATTCCCACGCGAAGTTTGATGATCTTTCAGAATCTGAGCTCAAAATTTCAATTAGACACCGAGAAAAAAATATGGCCGATTTAAACGTGAAAAACGTGAAAATTTTCGAAAAAAATTTTTTCGCATTTTTTTTTCAGAATGATACCGCAAAGGTATCAACTTTTTACTATGATCAGAGGTAATCATTGCACTCGAACATTAACAGGAATTTTTTCAGAAAAATTCATCGACGCGTTTTTCAAAATTGCGGCGAGAATGAAAAAATTTATAAAAATCTTAATCTATCGTTTTCTTAAAAACCATAAACTTTAGAAAAAAATTTCTAAGAAAAAATGTCAAGGAACACTCAAATTTTTTCAATTTCAGAAATTTTTTAGGTATTTTTGAAAAATTTGATTTTTTGAAATTTTCGAAAATGAAAAATTGTCTTTGAAAATTTTGAAAAACTTTGAGAGTGTTCTTTGACTAATTTTAACACATTTTGTTCGTCGAAATTCTTTTCTAAAGTTTATAGTTTTTAAGAAAACGATAGATTAAGATTTTTATAAAATTTGTTCATTCTCGCCGCCATTTTGAAAAAACGCGTCGATGAATTTTTCTGAAAAAATCCTCTTAATGTTCGAGTGCCATGATCACCTCTGATCATAGTAAAAGTTGATACCTTTGCGGTATCATTGCGAAAAAAATGCGAAACAAATTTTATTTCCAAAATTTTCACGTTTTTCACATTTAGATCGGCCATATTTTTTTTCTGGGTGTCTAATCGAAGTTTTGAACTCAGATTCTGAAGGAGCATCAAATTTCGCATAGGAATAGAGGTATTGCATTATTTTTTTGGTCCGATAACATAATAAATAAACACGTTGAAAAGTTAGTAAAAATTCTGATCATCTCAGCGTTAATGGGTTAAAGTAATTAACCGTCAACATAGCGTGTTCTGCAATTTCGTCGAATTTTCTAATTTTTGGAAGTTATCAAGCATGTCATGTTACACAAGAAATATTTAACAAAAATATACATTGCCAGCAGTCTCCAATAACAGTCTTCTCTCCACAAAGAACCGCCTAATTCTTTCACCACCAATCACAGACCAAACCAAAAAAAGGAGGCAGTATGAACAGGTTTTTCTAAAATTGCGCCGGGCCTAAAAAGTATTAATTTTAGTTGGTTTTCTTATCTCTAGGTTAGAATTGTACTCGAAGAATGAAAGATGTTGAACTATGAACAGTACCAAACTGGCAAATAAGAACGACAACGATGGATATAAAAGAAGAATGTGAAATTGTGAAATGAAGAGTACAGAACGAAGGGCAATATTATTGGGTCACATTGTTCTACAATGGCAGTCAAATCAAAACTGAATAAGAAGCAGACACAGATACATAGATCTAAATGGTTGAGGTTGAAGCAGATCTAAAATTTGCAGAGGTAGAAAATAACACGTAAGGGGGAAAGAAAGAATTTCCATTTTGAAGTTCTTTTTAAACTTCTCTCATTGTCAGTGCGTATTTCCCATTTAAGGTCTGTTAGCCCTACTGCTACTTTCACCTCCATCTACACGGTAATTAATTAGAATTACGGAATCAGTATTAACCATTTGCATTTATTTACATTATATTTAAATAAAGAGAATCATAGGAAGCATTAGCATGAGAGAAACCCCTTCGGTAGGGATTTACAGGGTTCCACAATACATAATTTCTTTCGAGCAAAATAGTGGCTTCTGAAGGACACGGTGTTGCTTGAACGAAAGTGAGAGTGTTATTGGGGAACAATACAAAGAGCATAATGCTCAATTTTCTGGTGTACTGGTGACCATTGTCAAAAAAATTATTGAATTAATGAATGAATGGAAGGACTCGCATCTAAACTTTTCACTTCCTTTACTAATATACCTCACTTCATATACATATTTATTACACTTTGGCTATCTATTAATAGATCAATTCTTCTGGGTTCTCCCTGTATGGTCATTGCCGTAAGTATCACGTTTCCCACTTGCATCTTGCACTTCATAAATGGATCAAATGTGCCTAATGCAGTGTTTTAGTGGTCTAAAACCATCTTTGCATTAGTGCGTTTCTAATGAAACCGGTTTGGGGCACATCGGTTGGATGGTTTCAAAGTCTATAATGAACATAGAAATACTTTTTGTATTATATATATACATATACATATGTATATATATATATGTATATAGATTCCTAATTTAATTAGGCTATTGAATAATATGTTGTGTATAGTTTGTTCTCAAACTGTGTATGTCACAATGGTCTGCTGTGTTACTGTTCTTTATAGAGCATGCTCTCTACACTGTTTTCTTAATTTCCATTCTCACTAGAAAATCATTACTTCCGATTTTTGTTTTCCGGCTTTTAATTTTTTGATAAAGATATGTGGAAAAGTAGGCTATAATTATTCTCTCGCATCCGTTTCTTGGGAGTTCATTTATTATTCTTATTATGCTTGTATTTGAGTATAGTATTTGTCATTTCAAAATCATCTTTCATACACTGTTAATTCTAATTCACCAAGACTGAAGCGGAGTTAAAATACTAAAACTTAGAACAAGGACTCCGACGCTGAATAATGGAAGCATAACATGAAGATTAACATAAAAAGCTGTTGCGTTTCAGCGAAATAAGAATGAGAATTTTTAAGATTGATGAGAAAATAAGAAAGAATCAGAAATAAAGAATTGGGCTACAACATATTCACGTTATATGAGAACATCTATTCACAAGGAAAATATACGAAGCAGCAGACAAGGTGGATTTTGGTAGGAAGAAGAATAAATATGAGATCCGAGGGAAATATAGATTTAAAGGAGATAAAGAACACGACTCAAATTTGAAAAGAATGGAAGAACATACCAAACTAATCAGCTCTATACTTACCATATGGAACTAAAATAGCAAGTAATCTTACAACAAAGCAACTAGTCACCAAAAACAAAACAATAATAGCTGGACTTTCTTTATGCTGTACGTTAAATTGTGCCCCATCCAAGTATAACAACGAAGAATAAAAATAGTACCGATTCCATTTTAATACCAAGCATTGCGCTACGACTCTAGCAATTTAAAAAATCGCAGATTCTTATTTTTCACATTTCGCATTAGATCGCGACTTTCATTCGCATTTACACATTCGTAATTTACCACCTATTTGCATCGTAAATTACAACCTCGACGTTAGTAATTTGTGCTATAATATCCAGCGTTGATTGCGCTGTAACGAAACAAATAAATGAAAGGTGTCGACGTGTTCGAAGACGACCGTCGACAACGCCTCTTCGGCGTACGAAGCGATGGGAGAAGTTCGAAATCACGTAGGTTCCTGCAATAAAGTTTTTTCTCTTTTTACTTTTTTTTTTAGCAGGAGACTAAAACCATTATTATTATCTTTGAACATATATGGCCAAACACGCACCTGATACCCACGCGCGTCTCTCAAAACACTTAAGACGTTCGTTATTTCACGCCGAAAGTCCGGGCACGTCTTGCGCCTAACCATACACGGCCGATATTATGTATATGAGATATTGTAATTAATTAAAGATAACTTAAACCACGAGGTCGTAAAACGTGGCGATTTGTATCGCGACTGACGGGGAAAAATGATTTGAAATTTATGGTCGAGGCAGTAGGGAAGGCTTTATTAGTGTATGTAGAATTTGAATACAATAACGACAGTATAAGCTTAGTGGCGTTGTAATATAAAATTTATGATACGACAGTCTCAGATAGCCCTACACTCCCTACTTGCTTTATTTGGAAAGCGTTGGAAACTGCAGATTGCAGATCTTAGTGAATAAAATCAAATGGAAATAAAACTTTTATCTAGAGGTGAATATATTTCACCATTTGTTCTTAAATGAATCACACCTGGCTACATGTCTAACAACTAAGCAAACCTTTATCAAACTAGTTGTTGCAATTAAAAATCTACAGGTAATAAGAAACATACATTCAGCTTCTTTGGTTGTCATTCCCTTTCATTATTTATAAGACCGTTTTCAAAACTTAACTGTCCGTAAATTCTAAAAATAATCATTTTCTTCGTCACGAGACACGAGCTCGACAGAATTAAGTAGACAATAAACAATTCCGAGATGCCATCGGCCTTCTGCGAATGGAATAAAATCCATAAAGGATTTACTACAATTATTCTGGAGCCCAAGGCTATATTTGAGTAAATATCTATTCGTTTGGAATTCATTATTTATAATTACTGTTATTACGGATTCCTTTGTGTTGCCGCCCGTGAAACAATCCAGACAAATCGGTCTTGAGCCTGCTATTATACGTTTAAACGAATAGACGGTCGTACTACACACTTCGTTTTTTTCAACTTACTTTATTCTTCCAAGTTTTAAATCATGTGACTGGATCAATTCGACTTGAGAACAAATGTGAATGAATATGAAAGAGGGGTACACGTTTGACAGCGAAATAACGGAATATTTTAGAATTTTAGAACATTTTAGTGGAATGAAATATCTTTATTCAATGTATTTTTATCAATAACTTTCAGGCAGCACTACAATTTTACGTTAATAAAATTAGGAGTTTTTATCTGCATAGGTACAATTGCACCTTTGTATTGTATTATTAATGTAGATAAGACTTTCCGTAGTAAAATGATTAAATTATTTCACATTAAAATTATTTGATATTAAAATAATAAATATGTATCTAAAAGAAACTCACTGTACATTTACAATTTATAATAAAACTATTATTTTTACATTTCAATATGTATGTAAGTATGTGCAAAACTTCAAATTCAAAACGCAAAGAATATAGTATGTTTTACGTTAATATTACTCTTAATAAGATATATATGAAGATACAATTGTATCTACACAGTCTCGTGAGAGTGCTAGATCTTACATGCCCTAAATAATAGGGAAGGCATTGAGATGTTTTCCTGAAATTTCTCATATTTAATCTTAATTTAAGGCCTGGAGATGTCACAAAACTTCAGGCCTCCATTGCTTATTAAAAAAGTTATTGCAATTTAAAAACGAAGAAGTTACAATTGTACCTGTTCCGTCCAACTAGGGTAAAGGGTGTACCCTCAATAAATCAATTAACAAACAGTAAATTACGACAATTTGAAGAAATGTCAAAACCTTTCCAAAAATTTTTGTAATCTTCGGTTGACTTTGAAAGAAGATATTAATTACTTCATTTCCAAGCATTTAACATGGGAATCTGTGATTTTGACGCACTTTATCGTTTATTACGTTGGAATTAACAAACAGATTTTAATAAAATTTGAAGGAGATATGAACGAATATCGCGTGAACATTTTTCTTTTTCCCAAACATGTAAACTTGCTTGTATTAGAAGAAATAACTAAAAAGACAAGATTTTTGGGCAATACCCAAACGTGACAATACCGCAGTATTACAAGTTATAGCGCTTTATTCAAAGGCGAGTTGCTGAACTGCAGCAATTATGAATCCATGTGAATATCTGTAAATTAAGTCAATTATAAAAGCATAGTATTAAAAAGAATGAAAACAATACAAAAAAGAAAGACAAGAGAATTAAGAATAATTGAATTGTATTGCCAATTTCAATATATTGTATTACATACATATATTATTTTTAACATTTATTTTATACCTTCATAATAACATTTAGTAAAATATTTTTAAAATATGTAACACATACATATGAACGTTGTTTTTCTTAATCAGTCAACTTTGTTTTTAAAAATTAGCAATCTTTTGTAAACAGTTAGCATGTTTGGTCACTACTATTTTGCCATTTTCATCTTTACCTAATAGCATCGACAATTCTTTGATTCCTCCATCTTTATAAGCTTCTAATATCATCTCATATGTAATAACTGAAATAATAATTTTTTTTCTGATGCCAACAGAAGTGCAATTCTTTAATGTATCCAGTGATTACATCTTCACACATACGTCTTTTTATAACTTCGCCCCAAGTTAAAGTTGATTCAATAATATTGAGTTTCTCGAAAAAAAAATTCAAAGGTACGTACATCGCGTACTTGAGAAACTTCAATGCCGAATTTATTTGCCAAAAGAAAAACAATTCATTTCAAAATAATAGTAGATAATATAGAAACTTCATATTGGCTGTACGTGAGCACATATACTAACGCAAGGAATGCGGTGTTGCCAAATTGTATACTACGTTACTCAAGTAGAAGGTTGAAATTCTTTTGACTTACTACGTACCGAGGATACTTTCTTGACATTGTTATTAAAAAAATATCGTTCCAAAAGTTTTGTAAAAATAAATGATACTGCAAAGTTAGAAACGACATACTCCAGCCAAACTTCAATACATTTTCGGAGTTACCATAGACGAAAGAATAATATATAAATAATTCGGGTTCATATTCTATAACACGAACTGTAACGGACACAATAGTAATATCAATTTAACTTCAACATTACACCAACATAGACGAATCGATAATAATTAGCAAATATATTAAGTGGCTAATTTGTGGGAACACAAAGGCTATCGCCTGGTTAACAAAACTTTGCCGACGGAATTTACATTGCAACGCGTTGAGCTTTTGCCCGTTTCATGCTCCATGCAATAATCGATTACACGAATTATACTCCTGGTTGAAGTTGTCGATGCAAGTTGATCGTACTTGATTCATTCTGCCTGTTGTGATTGCCGTTTTCGCCGGGTTAGCCAAAAAATAATTGCATTTCGTTCAGAATGAATAGAGGCTGCATTTTCATGTAACGCAATAACTTTCTTTCGTTCTGCCATACTGCCGCCAATTTCATGATTTCCCGTGCTAATAAATTTGCGAGGATAAAAAATAGTCCTAAAGAATGATTTTCTAATCTGCGAGTTGATAAATTTATTCAAAAATAAACTATAGATTGATTTCTGCACAAATAAACGATGAAGTCATTATAACCATGCGTGCCAAATAATCATAAATCAACAAATAAATGCTTCTCTTCTGCCATTCTTAAAAGTATACATACATCGAAGTTGTATGGTGTGTAACCCACAAAACGAATCCTTTTTAAGGGATCGCGAAATTTTCGAAAAAATCGATTTTTAGTTCTTCATTGATATTTCTTGAAAATTTCAAGTTGATCCGTTCAAAATTAAGAAAGTTATAGAGTTTGCAAGTTGAACGATCACAAGAATCCCTGATCGGGAGAAGAAATTCGCAGATCGTTATATTGCTCTACCTCCGAAAGCGTTGAAAATAATCCAGCCAATATACGAAGACCTCAGCGATGAAAATTTATTGGAAAGATTCAGAGGTGGTTTCAATCAGAATTATAATGGGAATTACAACCAGCTTATCTGGAAAATAAGCCCAAAAATTATTATGAGTAGGTCGATCTCGGTTGAAATAGCTGCCTGCCAATTCAACGAAGGGCTCATTGCGTTATTGAGAACACTGCAAGCGATGGGGGCACACTGCGGCCGTAATGCTCATGAATATGTCAGAGAAGAAGACGAGATGCACCTACAGACGGCCGAACAGCGTGCTCAATCTAACACACGGGAAGGGAGAATGCTTCGTAGACAGAAGCAAATTGGGATTTTGCAGAGGGGTTATAATATGGACCTGGCATCAATGATTCTACGGGAGTGCCTCAAATTATATTTCATCCACCTGTAAACCGGACCTAAAACTTTAAACGCGTTTTCCGCGAAACGACTTTTTCCAAATCGGTGACCACGATATCTCGAGAACCACTGAACCGATCAACTTCAAATTTTACAAACTTCATCTACACATCAAAATCTAGTACTTGAACGAAGGAATTTCCTTTCCAATGGCGGGTTGGGGTTTTTAAATCAACAAAAATAGAGGATTTTTTCGCCGAAAATGTCATTTCTAGTGCAAATAGCCGCCATTCTTCCAAAAATCAATATTTTATCAAATCCCTCGTTCAAGTACTAGATAATTTATTACTAAAACTGGGGGCGTTTGGTTTTTAATTCCAAGTGATCTTTTTCCCGAGCAGTAGTGGTCACCGCAAAATACGTTTCCCAAACAGCAGTCTGCACGAACCATCGTACACATTATATTTACGGATATTTTTCGAATAAGAAAAGCCTAATGAATATTTAAAACCATGTTACGTAAAATGGAGAAAGAAAAATTTCAAAATCACCACGCGTTTCCCCAGGAAAAATTCACGAAAATACGGTTTTTTACCGCCGCGTCACAGGCGTGACCCCTTAAATAAAGTTTTCTAAATACATAATTCTTTCTTCTGGTTCTTGAGTTGTGGAAATACATGCAATACTTCAGATTTCTTACGCTCGGTAGTATTCGCTTTGTTTTAATTAGTACTTTACAATGAGTTTGTAATAAATTGTCAATTTTAGACCAACGACTTTTATTACAAGTTTTACAAAGTTTTATACGTTTCCTTTACTTTCGTTCTATTTCAATCAAACTTATTTTGGTCTATGGAATATAGAATACCTTTGTGTGCAAGATCTACAAAATTTAATAACTGAGGAAATGCATATATACTCCATGAAAACTGAGTAACGACTGGCCTAAAATCTAAATTTCATTGCCTGTTGGACCAAACAAAATAATTTTTAGTGGAGATCAAGATTTACTAGATTTTTGATTTTTATAAGTACGAAAAGAGACTACGGTAATGTTTCCTGCATGCTCTATTGTTCTTATAGTATTTTTTCTGTAAATTTTCATTAATAATGATTTTGATACTGGATAGAAAAATATTCTTCAACATGACATTTGTGTTAATATATAGTTTTAAATGTCTTCCAGTAGACGTTTATATTATGTAACATTATATTCTCCTTCAGATAATTACATGATTTTTTATCAATAACAGATTTTTTTACGTAATGTCTGACATTTTATATAAATCCTCTTCATTAGATTTTCTATTGTAGATTATGAATTTTAAAACTGATAAACAGATGAAGTTTTACTAAAAATATAGAATTAGACTAGTTTCCTTATGTTACACTGCTCCCACTATTTTTTAAGATTTTAGTTATTATAATATTTTTACACTTACTTAGTAAGAGGTAATACATGTTTACGGCAGAATCAAAATTCAACTCATAAGAATTTCTACGACTTTCCTGAATACTTTGTGACAATATCGAAGCGTTTCCTTTTATTCACCTCATTTATGAAGATTTATTTCTTGTGACATAGCAATTATAGCCGTGAACTCCTATCAACGTTTGTACTTTTTATATGCTAGCATTCTTTTCTGTTGCAGCTCTTACTATTACTGTTAATTTTGATGCTGAAGTGTTTGGATTTATTATTTCTTTACTTATTCTAGGTTCTTCGCGCTCATTAAAAGCTTTTTTAAATCCTGTTGTTGGTTACGTATTATGCCTTCCTGAAGCCATTGCGTTACATGTATACTATATTGTAGTTCTGCTTTTATTTTACTGCCAATTAGTTGTATACCTTTCCCTTTCTGATATTAAGAAATTATTAGTTCACGCGTCCGAATTAAAATTTCCTTCCTTTCCTAACCCATTTTATTAACACTGATTTAACAAACTTTCAAAGACTAAGTTAAACTGGATAATAGATGTTGAAAAGGGACAATTCCTCGTCCTTAATCGAATAATAGTAAATAGACAGAAAAATCCCAGAAATATATACATATGAATCCAATCTGTACGAATGCGAACAAAACAAACGCATACAACAAGCGAACAAGACGCGTGTTTGTCGAACCTTAATAATCACACGTATTTTGAATTAGCTTAACAGTACAAATTGACCAAGCTAATAATTTAGATCAATTTCATACATCGACCCTTTTCAAGACTATTATTATTGGTAGCCATCATCATTACGGGACATAAAGCATGGGAAATTCAAGAATTCAAGTGCAAGTAAGCACACCGTATCAGTTTCCCAGATACAGGCAGTAACTTGGAACTTTTTTAGAGTTTATGATTAGAAAGCTTATTATCTGAGCATATCAGGTTTCCATTGTTGACTTCAGCACGTTACCAAGTAAGTGCCTGATTCAATAGAGAGGAAAGATTAACATGATACGGTGGGATAATAGCTTACCGGTGAATAAGCTGGAATATGCGAAATGCACACGGAAAGGTACACTTTGCCTACGATGATTGCGTACTAATGCATATGTGATTTGGACCATAAAGTTCGAAAGCCACTTATAGTAGTATTAAGGTGGTAATGCAATACGTACACAGAAAATGAACGTATAAGAACAAGACTCGGGGAAGTAAGAATGGTTGATATCCACGATATTATTTTTGAAACAATTTATTTTCTTCGTACAAGCCAACAATATTGTAGTGTTTGCTAATGTCTTCCTGCTACATAATGACGGATGTATTAAATTTGGATTATGTGAAAATTACATAAGTAGGTATGTAATCTAGCACCTGAAGCAATGACATGCAACACCATAGATAGATAAATAGATAATTTTGTAATGTTACTTTTGCTTCAAAAATTGAATTCACGCATTATTTGTGTCTACATTTACATTTAGCCAATATCTCACACTCGCCTGCACGCAGTAAACAAGCTTCTGTTAAAGTTTACTTCATCTCGCACCAAAAGAAAACCACAAGAAACAGGAGAACAACGTCTGCCATTGCGACTGAAATTCGCAGGAATTACATGTACGTACTGACAAAAGCAACAGTAAACCTTGATTACCGTTGAATTGATAAAACGTTAATCGAAACGTTACCGCACCAAACACCAGCTAATTTCCAGACGCGTTCGCCGTTTGTTTGTAGATAAAGATGCCTCCGTCGTTTAACGTAAACAACCCGCGTTACCGTATAGTGTTAAAGTGCCTTCGCCGCTTTTGTTTAACTTCAGCTCGCACTCCTGGGAGGAGTTCGCTCTTCTATTCATCGGCCACAAACGAATTTTGTTCACCTCCTCGGAAACAACGGGTATGTAAGTACAAACCCAGAGTCGACAGATGATGAATCACATATACAATGCTTATAAATAAATGGATATTATCTAAGAGAGCTAGCGGGTTATTAAAGAAAGCCTTGTGTTTATTGCGTGCAGTTCCAGGAAGGAGCAGTAAGAACGCACGATATGAACACATATGTAAGTATTCGAGTACATTATATGTGGAAGGAACAATGAGTACAAAAGACGTCTATATATCAGGTTTGATAAATTTCATGCAGTTTGTTCAAAATAGTTAAATCATCCTTATTCATCAATTTCATCATATAGTGTTCTAACAATTTGATTTGGTTCCTATCCACACTAGAACGCGAAACACGAAATATTACTAATATTATTTAGTTTTACCTAGCATTCCTAATTCTAGGCATCGTTCTGTTACTTATTATATGTAATATTGTATTCCCAAAAGTCAGTTTAACCTTCCTATACTCACGCCAAAATGAAAACGTATACTATACTATATAAGTCGGTCTCACAGGCCGTATGCGTGAGTATAGGAAGGTTAAAGAGAATAATTCAATTAGAGATATTTAATCAGACTAAATAATTTTAAAGTAAGATTCAACTAAATTACTTTCTTTATACCTCTAATAATATAAATGAATATAAAATAAAATGTAAACAGTTGTAGGAATTTTAAATCATAAAAGACTGACTTCAATTTGAAAGCTACGAAACAAAATTGTAGGATACATATATTTCTAGCTTGCTTACGAAATTTAACCTTCCTATACTCACGTCAAAATGAAAGACGTATATTATACTATATAAGTCGGTCTCACAGACCGTATGCGTGAGTATAGGAAGGTTAAAGGGAAATTTCGGATCGGGACCAATATATAGCTGCATTTTGAAGAGCAACGAGAATTTGCTGAAGAAATTGTAGTTGCAAAACCTAGTTTCGGCAAGCTCCTAAAAACATTAATTTTTCTTTATAAACTCGGCCTGTTTAATCAGTGAATTATTGCACTACACTAACTATTTATGTATATCGTTATGGTAGAATAAATAAGAGCAGCTTAGAATCCCCCGCATGTCTAAATTCAATACCTATTTGATTTTCTCCAGTGAAATCGATTGTGGTTATGTTTACAATTTAAGAAGAATAATACTTATTGCTACAGCCTTTCTCTGTATTACGTCATTTATTATACTTTTATTCTATACTAAAAGTTGGGGTATTTATTATTTGATAAGTTTTCCTGACAAACAACCTACCCGAACTAACGATTTTATGTTAATGTTGGTGTTTCTTTAATATTATTATACTACTATTTCACTTTACCATCAAAGTATTTCAATTTAAGTGCAGTATTAAAATTAAGTTTGGATTATTTGGAATGTACCTTAGTATCATTGTTAAGTAATTAATAGATCTCTTCTTGATTGTATGTTTCCACAAATTTCAATTTTGATAGAGAAATCTATTCTTCTATAGTTAGTTTTAAAATTAAAAATTAAATTTCTCATCTCTAGAGCAAATCCAGATTTAAAATTTAGAACAAAAAGTATGCTATTGATAATTTGATCTGATATATTATACAATATACCAAAAGTCGATAACGAATTCCGATGCTCAGGCTCGTCTACTTTTTAAATAACGATAAACACACGTAGACTACACATGAGCACACAGTCACAATGATGAAGTCATACCAATGTAAAGAGAGACCCAAGGTTGAAATTCCGGTTAACCGTGTTTGCTCAGCACAATCCGACTTTATTAATTAACTTTCTTATTAAGTACCTTCGCGAGAGATACTTTGTCGGTACGATAAACATGTGATAGTAGTAGTAACAGGTATACAAAAGCCGAAAGGAAGGAATACAGGTTTGTATTAAGGACGTACCCCTACACCTTGTACTTACATCTTGCGGAGCTACCAGAAATACCATTCTAAATTGTTTCTCTTTAAGAGCTAATCAAATTTAGAAGTCCGAACTAAAGAGAAAACCAAGGTAGATGTAAAGTGGGAATTGCTTGCTTCAAGGGACGTTTAATAAAACAATTACAATGTTAACAGTAAACAAAATACAAAACATACAATTTCTACATGACCTCGTTTGTTTCTACCGAAGCTTATAAAATTTCAACTATAGAAGACAAAGCTGCTGAAAACCATTTATCAAGCTCCGCCAATTTTTTCTTCTCCTAGAATAAAATAAAATGTAAAGTCCTCTCTATATAACGACCTAATAGGTTAGGTGCGTTAATGGGCAGCTATTAAATACCTGTGCAAAAGCTTATAAAGTACACACAATTTGCATATGCCAATATTCTATGAGAGAAATTAAGGCTTAATTATACTGTACTGACGAGTCCTAATGAGATCGAAACTAATTAGCCTGCAGTTGCGGTCTGCAATTGATCAAGCTTAATGTTCCTCACGGACTATCGGCACATTGTTTTATTAATATCTTGGCTAGGTTAACCTACAAAGCCAATTATAACACGTCTGTTTTCTTTTGCCACGCTTATCTCCGTGTCAGGATATTGCTTTCTATTGCCCCCTCCCCTCATCGGCTAGGACTAATATATTGCTGAGATCCCCCATTTTTCAAATGTGTAATAATTTTAACAATATTCTCGAAACATGTGCCATTCTTCTACGACGTGAAATGCTCTAATATTGGCAAGCCAAAACAGAAAAGAACCTAGTAGTTGTTTTGTATGTTCTTTTGTTTCTCTCTCTGCAACCCACTTTTGTGTTGGTTTATATAATTACCCATTTGTTTTATTTATTTTAGTTTTTAATTATTATTTTTTTAATCCGACGCTGAAAGGCATAAGGATTAACGAGAAGAAGAAGAATTATTTTTTTAATATAGGCCATTTGGTTGTGAACATAAGATACTTATAGGTTTTTGTATCGACCTTTCGTTCTTATGCTTTCGACTTCGTTGGATTCGATCCCAACCGATGGTACAACACTTTTCTTTAAACCAATTTGTTAATTAAAAATTGTTTTTTTCAGTCATTTAATTTTGCATAATATATCATCTCTCTCTTTTACCCAGTTAAGTAACTGCAATTAATTATTTTTTTTTTTTAGTCATGCCATTTCACATCCATTAATGTAATCGGATTTGTTTCTGACGTACAATTTTTAATTTGGAGAAATATTAATTTAAATCTACAAACAAGAATGTACTTTTCTTTAATTTCATTTCGGAACGGATATAATTATAATCCAAGATTTAGTTAGCAATTTGTTTCATTAAATGTTAATAATTTGTTTACATCATTAACTAACAGAAGTTTATTTAATGTATGATGTATTTCTAGTGGATCTGGTTGTGCACAAGGTAATCAATTAATTTAATTTATATTGTAACCAAATGTGAGTCCATCCAGTGTTGACAAGGTAACAAAACTCTATTTTATTGCCTTTTATGCCATTCTACTTATTTTATTTTATTTGATTAAGATATCAACAATATTTTCGAATTTACAATTTATTGAAATATTGAGTTTCATATTTGTTTCAATTTTTTTTTATTTAAATAATTTTGGTTATTCATTATTTTTGGAATTACTGTACTATTATTGAATAAGATTTTTGTCAGTGCCTTTCCATCTAAGAATAATCGTATTCGTGCCCCCTGATCAGTAACACAGGTGAGTGGAGGTTTGAATTTCTTTGATAATGTGGTGTCTTAATTATTTCACTACTTTTAAAGTTTATCCAGCCCGTCCCCACTGAGTTTGCGGATACCACTTCAGTTTTTCACAAGTATTCTAAATTTTTGGTGCTGTTCTTTTGCATCTATCATAACGTTGTTGGCGGCCGAACCTTTGAATGCTTCAAACCGGTTTATCAAAAAAAATTCAAGTCAGTCCTACTACTTCAAAAACTATTTCTAGAAGTTCCTCTGAGACAACTAATTTTTATATCACGTTCGTTGTGCAGGTATTGGTGATATTACAGATTCTTACTAATATTCATAGAACTTCGAAAATTCGATACGTTAAAAATAATTGTATATCTCCAAAAGAATTAAAAGAAATTTTCAGTTGAATTTTCCTAATTTAAGTTACAAAATCGTTGTTGCATACTGAGATTGCTTAATTACTAAAATATTTAAACATCTTTGAAATCGACTTTTAAAGTTTCCAGTAATACCTCAATTATCGCGGCTCCCTTTTGCAGCATCCACGCCGCTTTCATCTCTGAAAGAGTGCCAAATTGCTTCGGGAATAGTAAATACGATTACGGGTTTTGCGACGGTGCAACGAATACGTACGGTTGGATAATGTAATAAAAGTAGTTTTTATCTTTGTCGAGTAATTCTAGAACGCGAGCTGTCGGTACTTTTATGTAATGACTAAGCCGCTTTACAGTTTAGAAGGATGCTTCGCCTGGTTACTTATTTAGCTTCTAATTTCAAGCATCAAATTGCCGGGAGATGGGTTTTAATGGTAGCGGTAGATATGTGCTTGTAATCATAGGAATTTCTGATTAATATTCAAATGTGTGCGACCCGTATATTTTTCGTTAGCAAAAAATTATGAAACAACAATACGGGCCGGAAATAATATAATTTGGCATCAAAAATTTGTTAAGTGAGAAAGAGAAACTGCTCCGTTTGCGTCATATTCTATGTTCATCCTCGATAACCCAGTCAATTAATAATCTCCTCTTAATACTCTATCGATCAACTTTTTTACACCATCAAACGTTGTAATTGTAAACAGAACTACCTGCAATTTGGACAGTGAAAAATGTAAAATCTTGAATTCGAAATTAAAACAAACTTCTCAAGGGGATTTACTGTACAACGGACACGAACGGTTTTATTAATGATGGACGTCAGTTAACTACCTCGAAATGTTTTTAGAATTGCAGATATCTGTTTTCGTGACAGGAAAATATTGCAATTCCGTCCCTTCAGTAACATTCCTTGGCGAGACTTAATGCTTCTCCGTTTCAATATTAATTCGAGAAACAGTTGAATATGAAAGATTTTAATGCTTACGAACCACAGTCAATTATAACTTTAACAATGAAATGGGAAGAAACGGTGCCACAGAACAGTCGTTTGAGAGGTAGATTTTAATTCAACAAAAGGAAATATTTAAGCAATAGGATAGCAATTAGTAGTGGAAAACCTCTGTAAGTGTGTACTGGGAAAGCATAATTGCAATTCGGAATTCGGATGGTTTTGTTTGGGAAAGTAATAAGTAGGATTTAAACAATAGAAGAAACTGCAACTGCAATTTAAAGATTTAGATTTGTGATTTTTATAATAATATATGAAGAAAAATAAAGGTACATTTACGTGCAATTGCGGACTGGAAAATTCGTTTAACGAGTAATCATGATGGTGGTTAAGTAGCTAACACTTTGTTCTAAAATCAAACTTTTTTACAAAATGGAAAAAGAATATTTCCTGCCAATGCAAAGACAAACATTTTTATTAAGAAGAATCAATCACTAGAAGTAATTGTCGATATCAGGTAATCGTTCATCTTAAGTTTTGAAAATTGCTAGGAATCTACGTTAATAAATTTTAACACTGCTAAAGAGATTAGGAGTAAATGTCACCTAGAAACAAAGCTATTGTCACGAAAAGGATAATCACTGCTTTACTTTTCAAAGTAAAGCTCTTGAAAGGAATTCATTATAAGAAAGAAACTTTCCAAGAAAGCTATTTCAATGTTTCGGATAGCGACTTTCTTTGATTTTTTCTAAATTCCAAAAATTATTTCGGAAATCGGATCGTTCGTGCAAAAATAGTAAATAATAGTCACTGTCGCACATTGTTAAAGTATTTTATTAATCATTTCCTAAAGTCAACAATTTCGAAATTATATATCGAAACCCTCATGGTTTCTGTTGTAAAGTTTTAATACTCCCTAATACTAGTACCTTTTTCCATTAACAAATGGTGACCCGTAAATTGAAAATATCTAACCTAAGAACGTAAAACCGACCAGTACTTTCCACTGCATTACGGGATTAATATGTTTAAGTGCAATAATTTCACAGAGCCCGATTTAAAAAGATATTGAAATTTTCATCTTAGTTAATTGACCTAAACATTTAAAGAATTACTACATTTTAAAGAATTTCAGCTTATATATTTGCGACCGCAATGTCTCAACAATAATACACAACCTAACTCGTGTTTCTATTTACAGCGATACTAATTATAGATGTATTTATGCAAGCGCAAAGTACAGTTTATTAATTTCCTACGCGATTTATAAACAGTTTTTTAGATTTATGACTTGAAGTCTATAAACCGAAACTTTCGTAAGCACAAAAATTAAAAAGTCCGGATAACTGCTATTTTATATCTCATTACATCAACGTATTAACGATTCATTAAAGCAGATAGCTATCAATCTACCTCTTTAAACCCAACATTTACTACAGTAGTCATAAACAATCCCTCTTATCTCAATTCCCACGAAATTCCATTCTCCCTTATAGTACTGAATTCCAATGCAACGCACACAGTATATCAATTGCTAACAGGTGTAGCCAGTCATGCATCTTATTTTATCGGCTTCATTATTGACTTAAACGGTTAACTACGAATTACTCGGACTCCTACGCCGAAATTCTTCGAGAGAAAATCCGGTAGCTGAATAAATCACCGCATCGGGGCTCGAATTTGTCGTTAATATCGTTTCCGACGGTTAAGTCTTCGAATATCACATTGTAGCAGTTCAACGAGTACATACTACCTGTATTTTATGTGTGCACATTGAATTCTATGTGTCGAAGTTATTTTCTACGTCGACCTAAAATTAGCTTAACGACCGGTGCAAGTTCTGTACCTAATTGTAAGCGTGCGTATGCTAGACGGTAATATCTATTTATAAGTATTTAGTCCGAATCATGTTGGTTTTGTAATGCTGCAAAGAATTTTGTGCAGAATTGATTGCAAAGTTGATATTTGTATAGTAAATAGAAATGCGCTCAGAAAAAATTAAATCAGATATTTGATAGGATTACGCAATTCAGCATATTTTATGAAAACTAGCTAACGATACTTTTGCCCTAATAATCGGGTGATATAATATATGCACATAACTAACATTAAACTCCATTAGTATACCTATTTTGCTAGTAACGAAGACAGTATCTTCAGGCAGTATTCTACTGAAAACTCTAACACATATTTTTGTTTCCACAAACCCTTTGATAACTGACACTAGACGATTAGTAGATAAATAGTTGGCCAGATATGCCAAAGGTTTGCATTACATTATTTGTGTGTATATAACACAGTTATCAGAAATGTTATAAATACGTAAGCCTTGTCCAAGTATTTTGTAAATATTGATCATGCAAGAGCGATATTGACGCTTATCTTTCTGCCAAGACGCAAGAGAACCGTTCAGTATTCATACGTATTGAAGAGAATATTCGACGTTTTAAAATAGGTAATGCTAGTATTCCATAAACTGCTACTTGCTCTAATATTGTTCCTTATATTTAGCCAGTAAATAATTTGTTGGTCTTTCCTCAAGTCGAGAACAATCTAAGCAATTGGAAAGAAGTAAAGGAAATGTGAACGCTAGTAATCACATGGAACTAATAAAGTATTTGTATATATTATGATGTTAAGACAACACTCTTGTAAATTTCCAAAAAAAACCGTCGTTGTCAGAACATTATACAAAGGAGCAATTATTAAATACCATTCGGGCATCTCTTGGGGGTGGACGAAAAGAAGCAGGTAAATGGGAGTTTTGAGTGCAAGATATCTTGTAGAGAACTATTGTGACAAATCAAATTAAGCATAGCACGACGGTTAGTGCATCAAATTACTCACATAAATGGTAACAGGTTGGAACGAAGCTGTGATCACTTTATTTATGTTATGACGAGAGAAGATAATCGTGTCGGCCCAGCATCCGTAACAGCTGGAGCAACCAACCGAACTTGGCGCGCGCCTATCTGATGCGATACGTAAACATCTCCCGGGTGGCAAAGCAGTTCAAATTCGTACACATTCATCAATGATTAGTTGCCCCAACTGTTAGGGCTATGCTGGGACGATACGATTATCTTACCCTACTTATGACCAAGTTACAAACACTTATCTTTAGATTAGCTCAGGCATGAGCAATCTTTTTTGTAGTAGTTTTATGCTGCGAGTAATCTTGAAAAATATACATTTTTGTAGTATCCTTATGATTCATTATGAATTAAGTTTAGACGGGCCGTGTTAATATGCAACGAAAGAATTCAGTAGCGGGCCGGACAAATCTTACTCGAGGGCCGCATGTGGCCCGCGGGCCGGAGGTTACCCATACCTGGATTAGCTCATTCGCCATTAGGTATATAATTTCTATTTTCTGTTTTCAGGTAATAAGCCCATTGAAAAGACTTAGCAAACATCGTCTACAACTACTATCAATCCTATTCGCAAGATCAAAACCAAGTAAAAACTAAAAAATAAAAGGATATTAGAAAACGGTATGTAATACTGTTGAAGGTGACGTCACATTTATTACTCTTCATATTATTTCTGTTGTAATATTATTGTCATTTGGTCATGCTAGTAAAGGTACACTACTGAGGTGTTTGGTCCACCATACGCGTGCTTTGCGTTGTGAAAGGTTAGAAAGGTAATATCAGGAGAGTGCAATAGATAGAGAAGTGACGTGAGCTGACTGACTGTAGTACGATTTCATTCAATTATTAATTACGCAAGCGAATTAGCTTCGAACTTTGAACAAAAGTAAAATAATGTAACAAATACTTCTTTTGTCAAGTTCTTCTAGGTAGCAATGGTATAGCCATGCTTTGGAGAAGCTGAATAAATACAGCTAGTGGCAGGCCTTCTAACGTATCAACCAAATGAGTCCCTACTGCAAATTGCACAGAAGCTATATGTTCGAACTAAATAAAAAAACAGGAGACTCGAGATTTGAAAGAATCGAGGAATATTTGGTAGATTAGAAAGAATCCAAATTAATTAAATATAAGATGAGATTCAAGAGACTCAAAATTTGGAATTAAAAAGAGTGGAGGAACTCAATGTTCTAGCGATTCGAGTTTTATGATGAGATAAAAAGTTTGAAATTGGAAATCAAACAGATTTTCAAAATTCGAGAGATTACTACTATCATTCCAGTTAAAACTCGAAAAATTCCACGGATTTCAGAGATACCAGATTCGGGAAATGCAAAATTTAAGGGGTTGGACATTAGAGATCTGAAACATGAAAGGAGAACATTTGAGAAAGTCGAAAAATCTCAAGGCCTAGGTATTTCAGAATTAAAATTGAAAGAGCGATTTTACAAAAGATTAAACTTTTGAGATATTGGAAATTGATTTAAATACTAAATTCAATGGAGGCAGCGTAACTTTATATTGTACGTTAAAACAGAAATTAACAATAGTAAAAACCCTACCTTTAAGGTTGTACAGCTGTAGAAATGAGGCTGCTAAAACATTTCGATGCCACAGAAAAATGTATTGAAAAAAGATAGAGAGTTGAATACGAGACCAAAGAGGGGATAATTAAGGACGAAATTAGGTAAGAAAATAGAACATGACTTGAGGAAAAGGCGCAAAA
This sequence comes from Chrysina gloriosa, assembly GCA_038088585.1. Lineage (NCBI taxonomy): Eukaryota > Metazoa > Arthropoda > Insecta > Coleoptera > Scarabaeidae > Chrysina > Chrysina gloriosa. The sequence goes on from CM076089.1 coordinate 26,490,353, forward strand.
TTGAGGAATAGAAACAAATAAAGCAAGAGGTGGGCAACAGAATACAAAGTTGGATCTATCCAGGAGTCTTCTGCATTTTTTATAATCGCACTCATAATTTTCATCATTTCTGCTATGACACAGTTTATGAATAAATGCACCTTAAAACTGATAACGCTATACGTTTAGCAATCATATTCCGTGATTCCTGTAGGAAAACCCACAAAGTAATCTACGAAGAAGATAATCCGTTCTGTTTACCAACGATAAAATTCACACATAAATCATATTTATTGAGGACACCTACATACATATATACAAATCAACTTTCTACATATTCCAAGTTTACGATAACGAAATCATTCACTTCCAACACGAGAAAATTATCAGTTCTTTTGCATTTTGTAACGCAGCGTTTTTAGTTGTACCCGACATTAGCTTTTTACTTTATTACTAAAATTCTTGGGACTCGAAGCTTAACAAAAACATGTTCTGCATGTTCCCGGTCCACATAATTAAAATACATTTCGAAAACGTCATGCAAAACAGGCTATTGCCCTAAAAACTCTGCCGTTCGGGCTTCTTCGCGCAGTGACACAAGATGTAAACACGACGATAAATTACGCTGGCGATAAAAAATGCGGAGGTCAAGAGCTATAAATTTTATTGTATGGCGAAACAAGTAAAACAGTTTCGCTAATATCTTTTTGTCGTAACAGCTTTAATTGAAATAAATTACGATTTCCAACAATGAATTTATTAAAAATTAAGAGATAAGGACTGAAGTTTGTATCTAAATTACCAGAATAAGGCGAAAGGTGAATTGGATATTTATGAGAAAAATATATATCATTCCGCTGGTATCAAGCTTGGGTGAAGAAATTCGTTTCCTTTCTTACCATTCTGTCAAAAGTTATTTATGACGCGATAATATTTGGTAGAACTTGAAATACTAGTTTTTTCTAGTAAAATACACAGTGACAGTACTATTCGACATAAATCATAAACCGATGGTCGTAAGTAGTTTAAGACGTACCTTCTTTCTTATTCACTCACATTAACTTATGGTTATAAAAATCGCATATAAAATGGCGTTAAAAGCAATATTCAGTTAACATACTACTTTATCCTGATTTTTCTTCACTCATACAGATTTTCTAGAGATCTACTATCGAAAGACCAACTTCTAATCAATTTTATTAATTATTTTATTAAAAAGTTTTTGGACGTTTTGTTACGCCCAACATGATCTACAAATTTAATAAATAGTTTATGAAGTCAATTACCTAGCAAAATTAAGGAAAAAAGGAAATTATAGCTCTTACGCATGATACAGTAGCGAATTGAAGTTCTCGATTAAATAATTGCCAGTGTTCCTTTATAAACAAGTTACTCCTCATTTTCCGCACCTAATAATCACCTTTTCCTTTCGAATTTCAGTTAGGAAGAAGCCTAGTTAATATAGTAATAAATAATTATAGACTACTGTGAACATAATTACTATCATGTCCGCTAGCAACTAACCCGTTTTAATACGCGGGGCTTCGGTCGGTATTAGCGGTAGAGAGCTGGATGTGTACCAATTACGCTTCCAATATAAGCTCTGATGCGCAATAATTCGTGTAATGCAGGACTCAACATCAAACACACTAGCGCTAATTGATGTGTTTGATTGCGGTAGGTGAATTACAAGCTCTAAGAGACAATACTACGGTCCGATTAAAGATGTTAAGGATGAAGTGGAGAATAAAACAATTCCTTTGTTATGAGTTTTGAGGCATTAGGTCCCGAAATAAACTATCTTGTATCCTTACTACACCAATTTATACACTTTTAAATATTAGATTATATTATCCTCGAAGAAAGGACAACCACAATAAAGAGCCACCCGTGATCTTGGGTGGCTCGCTCTACCAAATTTCGATGAAACTACACGAACTGAAAGAGTACCTTGATATAAGAACAACACCATTATCTTTCACTGCCGAATCTCCCGATTTTGGAGTACTACAGTACACAGTCTCAAGGATGACGGGAATTATTTTTGAAGAAAATGAATAAAGGGGAACCGGGTACCCCATACCCCTTTTTCTTTAACGTTTTTTATTTCTATTGATTATAAATAAAGGATATCTCATAGTCTCGAGGATTAGGCGAATTATTTTCGCAAAAAATTAAAAGCGGAAAACCTATACCCCCATTTCTTTATATATTTTTTATTTTTATTTATCACAAATAAAGTCGGATTTACGTAGAAAACGGTGCTGTAGCTTCCTATAACAAATTTAGACAGTAAATAACAAAGATATAAGAAAACGATAATGAAACTTAACTTGTCATTGATTGTCGCTATAAATGTATATTTAACTAGAAATTATTAATATTTCGATAACGGTTTAAAGAAATGCTATAATATAATGTGATTGAAGGTCCAACTGCCGAAATGGCTGGTAAAATTGTGTTACTATTTGTTGTAGAGTGCAAAGGTTGGATAATACTTTCAACGGTTTTCCGACCCTTTTCGACCTAAGTACGGCCGGAGTGCATTTCTAAAGTAAATCCACCCTCATCGGCGTTGTATAGATTGCTTCTGCCGATACTAGCGATATGCGGTTTGACTTCCCTAATAAAATTATTGCTTAACAGGTCTTCCATACCAGCTCGTGTCACCGTGTAGTAAATTTTGTTATTTTGTTATTATGTACTTTCTTGAAGTTCCATACCCACCAATGTCCTGCCTTAAACACGTCGTGTCCAATTTTTGCTTAGCTTCTCAGATCTATATCATGAATTATTTTTCCATCGTCAATGCTATTTTGAAATTTGGTATGAACGTATTCGGTAATAAACCGTAGCTTATCCGTATGCATACCACCTCTGTGAATACTTTCTTCCCACCTATATAACTGCCATAGCGATTTGACCTTTCATGATTTCGACAGAACATCGCTTGGATTTACCACTTCTCCAATATTCTGCAGCTTTAATTGTGTAATCTAGGTCAACAACACTACCTCCTTCTTCAGGAACACATGCAATATTTTCATAATCATCTTCGTCATCTTCTGCGTCATCTCACACAAACTGCACTTTACGTGGTTCTTCAAATCGTTCAAACTCCAATCGTGTTACGTATTCAAAAGAGACCATGTTTTCTTGTTAAGCATTTACAATTATATCTTTCAATGCATCCTGCAACTCAAGTTCTTGAGACGTCAAAGGAATTATTGCAATGTTGGCTACTTGAAACGTTGCAAGTAACACGTTCAACAAATTAGCTATATTGATCGTTGCCACTATGCTAAACTGCAAATTTACCCTGCATGAAACAAATGCTTCAGATATATCGGTTGAAACGGCTACCTTATGTGTACATTACAATAATGGTGTACGTTATAGAATACTTGTATTTTCAGTTTATCGAAATTTACATCGATACACCCGTCATATTATATTACAGTATTCCTTGAAAATGTTATCGAAATAATTAATAATTTCAAGGATTAGAGATAAATATATATTTACTGTATGCCTGACCGGAAAGAAAAATATTTCTTGTATATCGGTATCTACAGTAAGCACTTATAATTAACGAATTTCAATCACACTATATTATATTTATTATTATTTTTTTAAACCGTTATCAAAATAAGAAGTAATTTCTAGATAAATATATATTTATAAGGACAATCAATAACAAGTAAAGTTCCATCATCGTTATCTTATAACTTTGTTACAAACTGTCTAAATTTGCTATACAACAATCGTTTCCTACACATACCCGACATTATTTGTGAAAATAAAAAAATTAAAAGAAATGGGAGTATAAGATACCCGCTTCCGTTTTTAATTTTTCCCAAAATAATTTGCGTCGCCCTTGAGACTACATAATATTCTTTATTTGCAAAATATAGAAATAACAATTATTAGTTTTCTTCGTATATAACTCGCGTCATCCTTGGGACTATGTAATATACTTCAAATTATATTCTACAAAAAAGAAAAATCTGGTATCCGAGATATTTACAAGAATTTCAAAATCATTCAAATCTTTGGAAGGGGACTGCATTCAGAAATCGGTGGATTCCGCAGAAAAAAGTGGTGTTGTTCTTACACCAAGGTACTCTTTCAGTCTGTGTAGTTTCATCCAAATCTGGAAGCGCGGATTGCCGATGTTCCCTTTTGGTAGTACATACTTTACCATTTTACCATTGATAAGAATAAAGTAGTGCCTATTGCAAGAAGGTGCAATGTGACATACATACATACGTCGTGACAAATGTAAGAACCCTTTAGAGTTTGCTCTAAACTATAGACATGCCCATGTATGTAATTAATATATCCATTTAGGAGAGGTAATTCGATATTCTAAATGTTAAAATACAGATTTTATAGTAAAAAATAAAAGCATCTAAAGAGCAAGACTCACCAGACAATAAGTTATTAAAGGAAATTGTCGGGAATATTTACCTGTAAAGAAAACAATCGTTAGTCAAATCGAGCAAATAAATGTAATATTACTACTAAACTGCCGCATATTAAAGGTAAATGATCACTTGACTAATGCTACATCAAGTAAAAGTGTTAATAAATACAGTTCTAACTACCGTCTCAGTGTAGCGGCTGGTTTAGGACAAGACGTGGCAGTGCAACAGTGCCTAAAGGGCCCTGGAAACGATCAAATAAGTTTGACAAATATGATTGTCAAACTTTACATTTTCATGTAGATTGTTTGACAGAATCGTCAAGCAAAGCCGTAAACTATCAAAAAATTTGACAATAGCGTAAAGTTTGACAAAAATTTTATCGTTTCCAGGGCCCTTAAGAAGTGCGAAAGCAAAAAGCATTCAGGCCTAAAATTAATTAACACTCGGAAAAAATAATAACACAAGTGCAATCTACAAAAAAAAAAAAAGGGGAACGCCCGATACAATTAAAATAAGTTAGCAAATGTAATTGCCCCGAACCCATCTTCACGTAGGAGGTAGGAGGTTGTCTGCCCCGTTAGCTCAGCACGCGCCACAAGGTTACCATGGATGATAAGGGTACGAGGAAACCTTAAATCCTCGTACTTGAAGAATGGAACTTGTACGGTAAGTACGAAATACTCGAGGTTCGAACAGTAATTATAAAAATTAATGTTCTCCCTGTATATAATACCACCTTCTTTCCATTAACCAAACAAGGCTGTTTGAAGTTGTTCACAATAAAAGTTCGCAGTGATGGTTTTGACACCTTTCCAAAAACTAATAAATGGATAATTCCTTTTGTTGTCGACCAAAGCTAGGCGTCCACCTATCCGCATCGTACGTATCGGACCCATCGCATCAAACGGATCGTTATATTCTTTATATACAAGCGCGTCCACCTATCCGCATCGTACGGATCGCACGAATCTGCCCGTCGGCAATGCCGACGCCGTTGCTCAAGAGGCAACTTTTTGCGATGCGTGCCGATGACTCACTACGAAAGTCCGATAGTTGCGTCGGCAAATTCAATCGCTGCCGATACTGTGAATGAATTGGAAAAAATAATCCGTTTGATGCGATGCGTCCGATACGTACGATGCGGATAGGTGGACGCCTACCTCAAAGGGATTATTTCTTTCCAATGCGTTCACAGTATCGACAGCTATTGGATTTGCCGATGCAACTATCGGACTTTCGTAGTGAGTCATCGGCACGCATCGCAAAAGTTGCCTCTCGGAGCAACGGCGTCGGCATTGCCGACGGGTAGATCCGTGCGATACGTACGATGCGGATAGGTGGACGCCTACCTCAAATACAATAAAATCTTGTTTGGGTGTAAGAAAGCTTTGGGAGTATGTGATACCGCATCAGTAGACGACAATCAATAATACGAACGCTTAGAATTTGAGTACAATACCTCCTTTTCGTCGCAGGTTAACAACCGACTAAGACTTGGTTCGTCATTGTTGCGCGAAATGTTGGCCGAACAAATGGTAAGACGACTTAATTTGTGATTATTTGACAATTCATGTGGGTCCCATTTGCTTAACTTTCACCTCTTTCCTAGCTGATGAAGATGGAAACGAATGGTTTCAATACTCTCATTGAACCTGTCTTTAAAGCTTTCCTCCCATTATATCCGTTGATTGGATCCATATCAAGCGTTTTGATTCTGAGAACAAACCTTCAAGAAAAATCACACGTCGTAGACAGCAAATTGTTCTCTATTCCGTACCGACCACTTTCTACCCTTTTCTTCTTACCACAGTATTTGTATAGTGTTATTCTTTCCTAATCTCCACTATCTAGTCGTCTTCAACATTGAGATTTCTTTTCCTGGAACTTCAAAAATACCTTCTCAAACTAAGATTGCTTGCTTCTGTAGAAACGTTTCCCAGTAATTAAGTTGTCATCTTCGCGGTGGAATGTTTACAAAGAAAAGGAGCACCGTCTGGGTGAGTATACACAGGTGTCACAAAAGTACCGGGATATCTGGGTATTTCGTCAGGTAAGAAGGTCGAGGTCATTCTTTAAGTATTGCTCCCCGAGGAATCTAATGCTAACCTCAAATTTGTATAGCTTTTTGTCAACAACCTTTAGGTCTCCAGTTCGAACAGCAGATGCTTTGAATTATTTGCACTAAATTTATTTTGATCAGTTTAACTGCAACAAGAAGAGGCAAGAGAAACTAGTAAAAGAAAACAGGGTGGCGAGGGAGAACGTTAGAAGCCGGGGGACTCACGCTATAAAGCACACCGAAACGTGAGAGGCAAGGGGACTCTGGCTAATTAAGCACCCCAAAGGGGACAAAATTTACGTCGTTCACGTCCTTGTTCCTGGGTCATGCGGAAAGCAAATCAAATATTATTCTACTGTGACTGAGTCTTTTAATCTAGACGTAAAATTTTCTATAAATTTCCGAACTAAAAAAATTACCTCCAAATGACCGTCAAGGATATTGTCAAGGTCAATTTTGAGATTAATATTAGATTCCTTGTAGAAAAATACTTTAAAATGACCTTGACCGTTTTGAAAATAATCTAGCTATATGTACGTATGTATATATGTATAGATTCTTCATTGAAAAACTTCCAAGACATAGACAGGTAAATGCTAAATATATCATCATCTCAACATGTGCAACAATGCAATGTGCAACATTAGATAGATAGCCTATTTACAAATCCTCTTCCGACCATTTCAAAAGCTTCGAGATATATGATACATAAATCTGCATTCTTGAGTAATTCTAACCCAAAGTTTGTCAATTTTCTGCCCTGCTTTTACGTGATCGCCAACAAGAAAAGATCAAGTGAGGTCAAAATTTCATTCTCGTTAATTAATAAATTCTCCATTTGATCTAGCTGGTTTTACAAACTTTCTATTCTTAAGGGATTAATTGTATTTTGTAATACATAGTTTAAGGCATAGTTCACCGGTAAGAATTTGACCAATGAGAACAGGACCGGTTACATTTCCATATTTTTTTCTGTTATAACCTCCAAAGTTAAACCAAATGTTAAAACCCCATAAAGTGTTAAATTTGTACTGAAATAACTTTCCAATGATATATCACAAATTGTATTATCCCATTTCAGATTCTTATGTCAGGGAGGAGGAGATGTTCCCCCCTCGAAATAAGTATTGACCTGTCAGCATTTTCTCATAGCTGTACTAGTTTCGGATGTAGACCGCCTGGGAAGTGCTTCAATGAACGTACTGTATGTAAACATATGAAGCATATAATTTTTCTACTAAGAATGACAATTTAGTTTTCGACACAAGTATTCGAAGGTATCCAGATTGGCGTAATAGAAATAAATCATTTCATTCCAGTTTATTCTAAACTACAAGGTTTTTATTTCGCATTCGATATTGGTTAGAGGCTAAAGTATGGGTTTGTATTTCTATGTATTTTCTTTTTCCTTTCCTATAAAAGACTAGTGAGTTAGTCAAAGTTATCCGATATTTGAAAAATTCTGCATGGAGTCATAATTTCATATTCTGAACAACTTTTCTCAAAACATTTTGCCGTACCTACTATTAACCGAAATGGTCTCAACCGAAAATGTATTTTCGTTAATTGTCATGACGGCCTCGATTTTTAAAAAGTCAAAATGTGCTTGAAATTCTTTTCAGACCAAGCAGGGCGGCATCGCAAAAGATTGAAACGAGATTCAACAACTTTTGATCAATTATACCTATAATGAAGTTCATGCGGGGACACTGTATATCATTCTACGTGTATATGTGCATACACGTATACATATCCTAGTAATATTATTTACCTTTCCAACTATCTAATCTGACAAAACACGCCTTATCAAATATCATTTCTGTAGACAATCAGGAAAGCCTCCTACCCAATACCCGTTAAATATTATTAATCAACGTTTTTTATTTCAAGAAAATATTGCTGGGAAAACCAGATAAAAATATTGACCCGAAGCTGATAATAGGTAAATATTATTCATATGTTTAGCAAAAGATTAATTAGGTTTACCATCTACCATAAGCCAGAAAACCCATTATTTGGTGTTAAAACAAAAATGTGTGTATAGCTATGAATTTAATTTTTGATAGCACGCGAATACCTGAATAACTTTCTAAAAAGAAATGAATTAACAAACTGATCTATACATAAACAAACAATAAACAAATCAATTGAACGAATTGAATCAGATGCAGATATGAATTTAATAATCTGCTCCTATCACAAGTGTAGTAATAATTTCTAATAATAACATGTTTACGGAAAACCGAACGAAATTTTCGGCGTATCTCCAGTAAATTGTCTAGTGCTGTAACTACGTTCCAGGCAATTCTGAAATTCTAACAAACAACTACTGGCAAGTATGTGGCAAGTACAGACACATATGCTAATTACTAAGATTCGACAAACGAGTGCAAGGTAAGTTATTATTAAGTAGTGTAAACCGAACTGACGGTGTCACTCTACCATTGGTCCCCACTTAAGATCTAAGCGCGAAGGAGTGACAGCGTCAGTCCGATGTGCGAAACTTATCGTGCACTCGTTCGTCGAACCTTACTAATTAATAAGGATAGAAATTGCATTGAATTAAAGAGGAGTATTAGCCTAGCATTAGTTTCGCCGTTGTGCGGCTCTTCAACTAGTCACATTCATAACCAATCTAATGCATCTCGCTTCTAGATCTCAAATTATGGTGGCTCGGGCATGGAAAAATTATTTCGAAACACCAGTTGTTTTTTAGGCGAAAATTTCCCACCTTCTATTTACAACATTAGATAAGTTATTGGAGGTACGCCGATAATTCCGTGCTTACGTCAGTGCACATACTGCTCCAGACAGGATTTCGCGTAAACTAAACACCAGACTGTATACAGCAGCTATCTCCTACGACTACTCTGGGCAAACGGCGGTAACAGCGTACAATTACGAAATAAGTTACAGCATCGCCGACTCCCCACTCTAGTCAGTACTAAACCGATGCCGTATGCGAGTAGTTCTGTGTATGTGCAGGCTGTCGTAACTTATTTCGTAATTACCGTCGTTTGTCCATACTATTTACAACGTTGGATAACGCCAGACTAACTTTCTCCTGTCTACGCATTGGATTGAGTACATACGCGTTCCAAACAGTAACAATAAGTGAATCTTTTTTAACCTTCCTATACTCACGTCAAAATGAAAGACGTATACTATACTATATAAGTCGGTCTCACAGACCGCATGCGTGAGTATAGGAAGGTTAAAGGAAAGAGCATGGAATTCTCCCTTAAGTAAATACAGAGATAAAAAAGAGACGAAAATTTCTGAAAAGAAGTAAAGAAATGCATTTAAAAGTAATAATATATCAGATACGAAAAACAAGAGTCGGTTCTAAGTCTCATGAATCCACTTTATGACATCCGGAAATACCTATTTATATAAACGAACAAATATATCCCGCCTATTTCAACAGTAAATATTCATTACCCTACACGTTAAGTGTATGTCAACAGTCAACATTTCAGGAAAAACATCGAAAGAAAAATGTTGTAAAGCCCATTGGCAGCGCATATGCGAACACACGCACACATTGTTCTATATTTATCTATGTCGAGTATTTTTAACCGATGATATGCTAGGTTAACGCGAGTTTTTTGCATGTTCCGTCAGTCGTTAACCTCTTGCCTGCTAGTGAACAGAAAAAAACAATAAATATATTTGCATACTGACTCTCTTGAACAATCGCTCTGTAAGGTTAAACTTGTTTAATCAACTCGATGTGAGTGGAGGGGACTTGGTATATATTTAACAATGTCACCGTGAGGTGTCTGCGGTTTGTATCGTTTCGATCTTCTAGGTGGATAAGAACGTATGTATTTGGACGTAACGTGATGAGTGGGCTGAGATTAAACTTATTGAGGTATTTTAATTTTTTAAAGTGATTTCCTTCATTTTGCTATAATATAACGAAGAATAGCACCTCATTTTTTGTCCTAAAAAATGTAGGAGAACCAAAGTTAGCGTAAATATAAAGCCAATGAGTTATAAACACAAATAATGTTAATGCTTGTAGCAAATTTGGCACAAACAAGTAAAACAGCAGTAAACGGTTTTTACAAGGCATGATCATTACGAACTGTTTCCCATTGCTGAAGTGAGTCAAAAGCAATACTCGTTTAGAAGCAACAAAGCTTGCTAATCACAGTACAAATCAGTTTACCAATTTAATCCGAATGTCATTAATATCCTTGTAGTCCACCCGACCGGATGCAACATTGGAACAATGGAAATCCAAAGAAAATTCAAACCAAAATTTCATTTCCGTTTCTTCAAATATCCTCCTGAACCTGTAAACCACAAAATTGATGATGACTTATTTAAAATATTAAATATATTTATATTTATATATACATACATATATATATATATATATATTTTTTTTTTTTTTTAATAAATCATCATCCATTTTGTGGATTACAAGTTTAGGAGAATATTACTAGCATGGTCACGGCCGCTTCATTTGAAATTAAAAAATTAAATGCACACTACCGTCCATATTAGTTCGGACACTTGGTAAAATTTTGTAAAGTATTCTTAATGATTGTAGTATTATTTTAAGGTGTAAATTATATTGTGATATTAGACTATTTATGAAGTTTCTAGTTCGCAAGAGGACAAACACCTTCAGAATTTCAGGGTAACAACATCATCATATAATGATTCAAATCTACGTCATTTTAATGGCACTTGTGAAACAAATTGACGATCCCTTTATTATGTTTATTTTCGAGGTGGAAGTATGAGTATGACTAATAAATAAACTTTGTGTACACTACACTTACATTACTCTGTCCTAACACTGCTGCATATTATAATCAATATTATAGTTACTCGAGAAACGTGCTTGTGTGTGTGTATTGACCGAAATAGTTTTATTCAAAATTTCCAAAATGACGAGGGGACAGCCAAAAGCCAAGGAAAACGTGCTACTATACTTTGTTTTCATCAAGGAGGCTATTCATTGCGCTAGATTGCGGAAAAGACGCATGTGAATAAGTCAACGGTAAGTGATATCGTTAGGAAATATTAACGCACGGGCAGTTTGCAAGCTAGCGCAGGTCTTTCGCAAATAACAACAAGAACAGACGCTGAATGCATAAAATTGTTAAGCAAACCAGATACAAGGCTGACAGCACCCGAAATTGCTGCAGAAATAAATCGCGACCGTGAAAGACCAATTTCTGTCACAACAGGAAAGCGGCGATTAAAAACTGCAAATCTACATGGCCGCTATTTTGTGGGAAGACCGGGGTAACAGACAAAAACGGTTGCAGTGGAATGAAACACATAGAAACTGAACAGTCGAAGACTTCAAACGAGTTTTATGGACTGGCGAATCGAAGTTTGAAGTCTTTGGACAAGTGAGTCGTGTTTTCGAAAAAATATTCAAGCGATTGAATCCTGCCGACTGTGAAGCAAGGAAGGGATTCTATGGGCGTTTGGGGTTGTTTTTCGTATGCTGGGACAGGAGACTTTCAGCGAATTGAAGGCATTGTGAGAAAAGAAAATTATTTAAAAATGTTACAAGAAAATGCAATGCCTTCAGGGTTGCGTTTAATTGGTAATAATTTTATATTACTGCATAACAACGACTCCAAACATACGGCATTGGTATGCAGAAATTACTTAAATAACCAATAGAATAGTATTCTTGAAATAACCATTGCAAAGTCCTGACATCAATCGGATTGATCTATTAAGGGATGAATTTGACAGAAGAATTCGAAAGATGTATCCTATCTCCACGACACATTTATGGAACATTATACAGGACTAGTGGGCCAAATATAGAACTTGAAAAATTTGTGGAACAAATGCCTAGAATTGTTATTGCAATTCTTTGAGCGAAAGGAGGCTTTCTCGACTAAAAGGACACTTCATAAATTTAATATTATATATGGAGAATTATTATTATTTTTGTCGTATGTTATAAAGATGTTTTAGTAACAATAATAAATAAATAAATTTCATTTTGTAGTTTAATTTAACGTCAATATTCTACAATTTTGTAAATTTACTTAAATGTCCGAACTAATATGGATGGTACTGTATATATACTAAACTATTTTTTTACAGTATTCCTGTTTGATTTATCATTTCATGTTTTACCAAGAGCACCACTTCTTCGTCGATCCTTACTGACCGATTTCAGCCATATCACCGTACTTAATTCTATTACGATCGGGTTCCACATCTATGACGCACAACAATACGTGTAACGTACCGTTATGCGATGAGTTGCCCTCGGTCTCAAAACCGCGAACAACGTAGCGGCGATGATAGAATCTCCGCTAGATTTACGAATTATCTGGCGGTCGCGGCGTCATTCAGATAAACAACCCAATCGGGAAATGCAAATTAAGCGAAAACCGACAGACAGGCGATGACTGGTGTTCGTTCATCGATGATTGCGGCATTGCGCTCGCAAGAAATTCATCGATTTCCGTATTTTGCGGTGATTGTTTGTAAAGTGGTTGTCGACTTTGCCCGGTAACGGATTGAAAGAGATCTACTGTCGCGAGAAATATCATGTGGGATGTAAATACCATAGCAATGATAATAATTTTGTTATTATTCGTGATAAACGTCAAAAGTTGCGTATTGCTTAACTACGACCGATCCAGTGCTACGCCTGTGTGTACACAAAATTTATTTGATTATACGTACAATTTGTTTAATTAATCTTACACGTGTGCTTGCACGGTCTTTATTCTACGATCTGTATCTTTGTCCATTTTTGAACGTGTACAAGGGAATTGTTAGTTGTCTAATTTGCGGATGTTGCAGTAATACCTGTACATAGTTGAATACACAAAACAGAATTTCTCACACAGTTAGAAAATTTAGTAAAAACATTTTAACTTTAGAACAGCATATTTGTGGAATCCTAAGGTTTTGGTACAGCCATTATTCTTTGCGTTCGTTTAAAACTTAGAATCTACTGACTTCTTGTAAAAGATTAGATACTTAGTAAGTACTAATATCCGTATCACCATTTTCTACTTAAAATTAATTACCATCCAAGGTCCATCTTCTGATTCATTTGGAAATGCTGAGTGTGAGAGTATTATGCTGATGCTAGTGCGGATGCGATAAAAAATAAGAATAAACTGAATCTGGTGTGATATCTAGACGTTTAGTTATTATTTTTCTAAGGTGGCACCACAAATGTCAATTTCGAATTTAACAACATAGAGTGATTGTTTTAGAGAATTGCGAATCATAAGAAATGTTCAAGTTTCGTTTTCTAAGTGCTTACTTTCAAATTGCAAAGGCGCACAATTTGGTGTAAAGTTGTGGGCAAAAATTTTAAGAATTAAGGAAAGAATTAAGATAGTAATGCGTGGGATGATCACGGGCAGGTTTTTGACTGCACGTGCAACTGTTATGTTAATTCTAGTTGTATCTTATGTCAAAATTGAAGAAGCCACTTCGAAAGCGTTATAAATGTCGTCATCCCCAATAATGATAATAATAAGTCCCATTACAACTGCATTGACGTTTTTCAGGTCATCGAGTAGAGAATTGAAGATAGTGTGGCCAACAACTACGCTTTGGCCGCCTATAATGACCTCGGGAACTGAATCCCAGGACTCACTTTTACCGAATGTAATATTGCAATTTATTTTAGGTTATGCAATTTCCGTCTAGGTAGCATATGCTTATCACAGTTATTTTTCTTGCAGTGGAAATAAATGTTTATCCGTCGCTTCATACAACCCTACCTTTGAAAATCAAAGAATTTTATCAATTAGGAAGCTTATTTTTTATGAGGTTTCGTGTTTTGTTCTTAAATATAAGGCAGATTTCTCCCAAAATACTTTCGGCAGTTACAACTTTCGAAATATGAATTATTTACTACCTCTTTCACCCATAATTGGTCTCCCTCAAAAGTTTGGTGTTATTGGGATACACTTTATATAATAAGCTCCTAACTCAAAGTCAGACATATTCTGCAGTTTTAATCGTAACATTGAGAAATATCTGCTGGATATCAACTGCTATAGTTTGAATAATTGTGCAAATCGTACTGAGAATTTAGATGAAATAATAACTCTTAACTGGATTGCACCGGCTTAGCTCTGAATTAATAACATCATATAAAGCATGTATTATCACAAACGTATTTACAAGGATTTCGATATAATTTTACATAAATTCAAAGTAATTACCTAATGTGTGAGGTGTGTTATATGTAAATTCTTCTGTTACAATGAAATTCTTGTCCCAGACTCTTTTCACTTCGTTTGGCCCCCTTCTTAAATTCTGTCTTCGGTAAAACTGTATTTGTTTAATATTTCCTTCTTTTAAAACATTTAGTTTTAAATATAATTAAAATTTATATTGTAATTTTACTTTAAACTTCATCAAAAACCTTTTTTTATTTTTGTGTTGTTGACATTCCCCTTATCGACCAACATTTCTTTTTCAACAAGATCGTTTCCCAATTCCAAAGGTTACTACATTTTTCTTCCAGGTAACTAGATATGTTTACTATTTCTCAATAGATAGCGCAATTAATCATCAGTGATATAAAGTTATCACAGAGGTCTAAATTGATGATGCATCTGTGTCCTTGAGATGGAAACTCGGCAATGAAATTCTTCTTATATCCAGTGGTAATTAGGACTTCTTGTAACGTGAAAGTGTTGAATGTATGTGTCTAAATGTTTACATTGCTTTCTATCTTTTAATCGATGCTTTTTATGATGATTGATATTTTTTCAGTTTCATATATTTCTCCCTTAAACGTTATTGACTGGACTTAAATAAAGAAGCTAGCATCCCCAGGGTACCTAAGCCTTTAAAAGGTGGCGTGCGTGGTATTGGAAAAGTATAAATAGAACCCGAAGTTAAACTAAATGTCATTTGAACATGAACGTCCATGATTCTCAAACCCAACATTAAATGTAAATTTTGATATGCTTTTAATTGTAATTAATGATAGAGATATTTTGCAACGACTAATGGCAATTAACCATATGAATAATATTACAAAAAGTACATTAATATTACAATATATTTTAATATTTATAATACTACCTATTTTTGTATGTACAGTAATTTCAGTACAAATCGTAAATAAATTACTATTATTAGCATTCTTTTTCTCTCTTAAGACAAGGGTTCAGGCATCAATCAACGGCTAATCGCAAGCTGACGATCTTTATTTCAGTTACAACGTACGAATTGCATGTACTAAAAAGAATAGAGATTGGGTTCTGGGGGTAGTATAATAGTGAATATTTAGCTATTAAAAGTTCCAGGAAAAGGTTTTGGGAACTACACCGGTTGCGCATATAACGATAGCAAGGACGACTTAATTTTGTTACTACTTTTCTTATACACTGTAAGTTCGCCATAGTTATTTAATTTCTTACCGTAAGATCGATGCAGGTTGTAACTGTTAGGTATTGTAACATCTATTACAAAGTGTGCTTGAACTATAACTGGAGCTGACTAATACTGGACGAATACATGAACGTTATAAAGGGAGCAATTGTGGGTTTGTATTGTTCATATTAATTTATGATAACTTTTACTCGCGTACAAGCGGGACTCCGCATGTTCACCGCGGGATGTTCAGATGTCAAAACACGGCGATGCAAATGAGCAGGAACCAAATTCGGAAAGCAGTGGACCTGTTGACAGGACACTGCCGGGTCAACAAACATTTCCACGCTATAGGACTAGTGGAAAAGCATATCTGTAGGGTTAGGTGTGAGGAAGAGGAAACATCGCAGAATGTCCTCTGTAAATGCCAGGTGGTCCAGTCCACTACAGGACTTTAATACCTCCTGTATCCTGAGAGACAAAAAAGGTGAAACTTTATTGAAGCTTTATCGAGCAGATTATCTAAAAATATACAGTAAGCTGTGGTAAATTAAAAGGTAAATATAGTGTGTAGGAATAAGGGATCAGAATTCAATGTCGAGAGAACATGATGTCTATTATGTAATTACCTTCCCTTTTATTTTTCGAGCTGTCTAAATTTACTATCAATTCATCATAGTTTTTGGCACTCTTTAGAACTCTAAACTTGAACTTAGTTGAAACTTCAATTCTTTTTAAATTAATATGTATTAGGTGATGTCAATCAAATATAGCAGTAGATACACATTTTCACTAATATTATCCAAAAATAAATATAGAACTGCCAATTACAATCAAACTATTTCACAATACCAAATTACCAGAGACTGGATTATGTTTTTTGCATATCGATAACTATCAACGGTAAAATTAAACTCTTTAAGATCTACACGAATTAGGGCAAATAAAAGCGTCTAGCACTAATTTAATTTTACATATTTAGAATATTTCGGCTTTTCCACACATATGTGTGTATTTCCAATATTTTAACACATTTGAAATTATTTGACATATTTTTCTTTTTGAAAATCGCGTTATTTGTATAAAGACTATAGTAAACGACTTTCTGGGAAATTTATATTGTACCATTACCGCTGTTTCGTAAAATATAATAAAATAAATATTACTCAAATAGGAATTAATGCTTTTTCAAGAAATTTATGTTTCTACATTTTTCTAAGAAATTGTTAATTGCTTTAAGCTTCCAAACGGAATATCATGTTCAATACCGAAGAGCAAAGATTATTTTGTTACAGTTTCTAAGAACAAAAATCGGAAATTAAACGAATAATGGTGAGTTCTGATTGGTTAAAAATAATTAGGTAGGAGTGCATACGTTTCAGCATTTATCATTTAAAAATTTTCATCATTTACAAACACCGAATAAAATGAAGTATTGCCGAGTATGTACCAAAAATGCCAAAAGTGAAAAGCGATTTACTTTTGAACGAAGAAAAAGTATTCTGGTAAGTGTGTGGTAAAATGGTAAGTTGATAATTTTACAAAACAATTTTATTTTATTTAATTTATTCGAATTATATGTTTGTTTTGCAAATTCTAGTCTTGCTTTGTATTGCTGAATAAAATTATTTTCATTAATAAAAATATTTTTCTTTAATTTCAAAATCATTTTCTTATTTTATATCTAAAAGGGTGTATACATTTTCTACTATGATTTTCTTGTTTTATAGATTCCAAACTACTCAACATCTCTCGACCTTCATAAACGATAGTTAAAACAAATGTGACAATTAAAATTAGCGCAAACAGGTTCATCTTCATCTCCAAAACATCAGAGTGAACAAGTATTTAATTCGGATTTAATTGCAGAAATACTGTACCTGAGGAAAGTACTTTAAGGAAAAGTTATGTTAGAAATGTATATAAGGACGTAATTAATGAAGTCAAGCAAACTGTAAATAACAGTTTTATATACTTTATAGTAGATAAAGCCACGGATACTTATGGGTGCTATATGGCAAATTTATTAATAGATTGTTTAAATAACAACGCTCCTGGTAAATCCTATGATTTCGTGAAAAAAAAGTAAAAATACTAACCATGTAACAACGGTCAGGTTTATTAATGTAACTTTCATGAATTTTATCCTTCCCAACATTGTTCCAACTAATAAAATTGTGTTCATGCTTTCTGAGGCTGCGTCATACCAACATGGTCAAAGCTGGTCAACAAGTTTTGTATTCCATTTTAATTCAGGTGACGTGTTTAGCACACGGTTTAAACAGAGTGGAGAAAAATATTAGGAATTCATTTCCTATACCTAATAGTTTCATTAGTACAGAGATATTTTTAAAATCTCTTCTGAGGATTCAGTGTTACAGAGAAAAATTACCTACTACTCCTTTGCCACCGGAACCAATAATCACAAGATGGGGAACAAGGTTGAAAGCTGACAGTTTTTATGCAGAAAATTTTGTTCCTATTAAAGAACTTATTTTAAGTTTTGAAGAAGAAAATACTGGTGCCTTTTCTTAGAAAATAATTCCCTGCACAATGAACTCCGCTTCATTAAGTCAAATTATGATTTTGTTAACAAAACTATTGTTATTCAGAAAGTTGCTGGAAAAATAGAGTAATTTACAAATAAAAATTTAATATATATAGCGATTTAAATTTGTTGCAAGAATTAATTAAATTCTCCGTGGCAATTTTGATATTGTGACCGACTTAAATCCGGAAGTTGTTAATGTTTTAAACTATGCACTAATCACATCAGTTCACGTCGGACGAAGTTTTTCAATGTGCAAATCGCTACTGATGTGAATTGTTTTTACAGCAAGGAATGTAATGTTTAATGTAGAAATGTAAGTGATAGATATCTGTTCAATAAAACCTGTGTCTTAGTGTTTGTTTCTTTTCCTTGATATGTACTTCACAATATATTTTACATTCTGAAAATATTTTTGAAACATATTTTACATATTCTAGACATTTTAGGAATATTTTGCTCATATTTAAGACATATGTACATATGGACATGTTTTTAGTCAAATCTCGAACATATAATCCGGTCTCTGCAAATTACACCACTGAACTTATTTCTCCCAATTTTAGTGTGGCGCCTTGCACGTCAGTATAGACAGGTTTACACTACTCAATGATAACACGTGATCCACTCTTTTATCAAATCTTAGTAATAAATCGCAGGAAAAAAATAACTTTCACTTCAAATTAACTAAAATTTCTCTTCAAATGCACCAAGAAACAAGACACGCTTCTTTACCGCACGTTAGAATTAGTGGGAAAAGAGTGAAACCATTAGATAAATATAAACTACAGAAATATATGAATTTTAAAAATGTTTATATTATAGGGGTTTTCGTTTTTAATCTACGTATCTATCTTGTATGTTAATATAATAGATATTTGCTACATTTGTTCCATCATTTTTACATTTGCAAATTTATTGCGTAATATTTTGATCAATGGAAATTCAAATCAGTCTCATTTCTACGTCTATATTTTCTTTCCGAAGAAACCTCGCAATATTTATTGCAAGAATGACCCTACGAAAGGTCGCGTTGTTAACAAGCATAGATTGATAAAATAAATCAAACACATACGTATGCACATACATACACAAGTCATTTTTAGCAAATAGTTTTTCCTGAATGCGTTGTATTTTACAGCATATTCCAGTAATCGAAGCTAATTCCTCTTTGTTGTTTGAATAACCAAGTCCAATATCCTTGATAGTGTCGCTAAACTCCATTATTTTGATTTAAATGCGCACAATAATAAGTAATAAAAGCTAATACAAAATGAGTCGATATAATATGATGTACATTATATAATTGATGTCAACATTGCGCAATAGTCACAATACAAAGAGCACATAAACAAATAATTTGAACAATAATACGTGAACATTACTTGATAAGTTTGGTTTTTGTTCGCATCATGGGTAATTTTCTGAGATAATTTATTTTGATGACGTAATGATTGTTGATAATTTTTTATAAACTATTTGTTGAACGTGGAATATTCGTATACTTAAGTATCTATTTCACTGTTGTCTTCATGCTTCGATAAGAGGTAGTTTATCGGCGATCAAAAAGTTGTATTGGAGGAGATATTATGTCTAATTGGGGCTATTTTAAAACCGGCAGCAAGTTATTGGCTGAAACATCATCATCGATAGTATGGCCGCATTTCCTGGGAATGACATTTTCAACGAAATAGGTGTCTCAAAAAAAATAGTATTATTTGGGTCTATTTAATGGGTAAATATAAACTTCTATAAACTCTTCGTACACCTAAATTACCGTTTCTCGAAATCATTATCCGCTCATTTAAAATTCTGAAATAATTCGAATTCATAAGTAAGATTCGACAAACGAGTGCACGATAAGCTGTATAAACCGGACTGACGCTATCGGTCCCCCGAATTTTAATGTCGCACCTGCACGTAAAAGGGGGCAAGTGGTGGAGGAACAGCAACAGTCCAGTTTACACTATTATGATAACTTATCATTAGAGACTGGATTATATGTTCGAGATTTTACTAAAATATGTACATAAGTATAATATATTTTGAAGTAACAAGGAAACATTTCTACGTTAAACATTACATCCCCTACTGTAAAAGCAATTCACAATCAAGTTTTTTAATATTTTCAATAGTTAAATTATGTCTCCTACCCGTTAGCGATTTGTACTTTCTGAAGTTTCTCCTTAAATTCATCAATCAAATGAAAAGACTCTTGCAACAGAAGTGATTCAGTTTCAAGAATAACAATAGTTTTATGAACAAAATCATAATTTGACTTAATGAAGCAAAGTTTACGATGCAATGAATTATTTTCTAAAATTGCTTTGTTCTTTTTAAGGACAACATTTTCTGCATAAAAACCAGCAGCTTTCAACCATGTTCCCCATTTTGTGATTTTGTGCATACAGTTTTTCGGAGCTGTATTCTAAATGCTCTTCATCAACATCGGACATAGCCAATATTCTTTCAATTTCATCATCAGATATTCTAGTTGCAGTCATTTTGTAAACTGAAAAAAATTACAATAATACCAATGTTAGTCGTTATGACTACGCTGTTTTTACAAACACATACATACCTTTTATGAGTTTATGAGTTACACAACACGTCAGTATTGATTGACAGCAGCTTTACAACTGAATCAGCTCTCCCAACGTAAAAAATGAGAAGGACACAGAAAGAGAAAAAAAGTTGGGGCGGGAAAAATCAGTAATGTTAGTCGAAACGACTAACACTGGGCATGCAGGGTTAATTACGTAACGTCAGGTACGGTATTTCTGCAATGCTTTTACAAAAACATGTTAAAATTTAGGTTTTGTAACTTATAAACTGGGATACCAGCAAAAAACAAAGCTTTGGTTAATTCCGACTTAAATACTTATTGTTCACTCTGACTTTTTGGAGATGTAAATGAACCTGCTAGTGACTGTCCTACAGACATTTGCACTAATTTTGATTGTCTCATTTCTTCTTAAAATTTCGTTTATCAAGGTCAATCGAGAGATGTTGAGTAAGTTGGCATTTTTTCTCACATGGAATCCATAAAAGAAGAAAATTATAGTAGGAAATATATACATCCTTTTAGGTATAAGATAAGAAAATGATTTTGAAATTAAAGGAAAATGTTTTTATTAATGGAAATAATTTTATTCCACAATCCAAAGCAAGTTTTTCAACCAATTGTATGGCAGACTAGAATTTGCAAAATAAACATGTAATTTGAATTAAATAAATAAAATAAAATTGTTTTGTATAATTAACAACCTACCATTTTACCGCGAATACTTTTTCTTCGTTCAAAAGTAATTCTGGAACGGTCTTGATCCAGGAGGCTACTAAAGTGCTTTTCATTTTTGGCATTTTTGGATAACATTCGGTAACACTTCACTTTACTCGGTGTTTGTATCATACCTACCTAATTATGTTTAACCAACCAGAACTCACCTTTATTCGTTTAATTTTCAATTTTTATTCTTAGAAACCGTAACAAAATAATCTTTGCTCTTCGGTATTCATAATGATATTTCGTTTGGAAGTTTAAAAGCAATTAACAATTTGTTAGAAAAATGTGGAAACATAAATTTCTTGAAAAAAGCATTAATTCCTATTTGTGTAATATTTATTTTATTATATTTTACGAAACAGCGGTAATGGTACACTGTAAATTGCCCAGAAAGTCGTCTACTATATTTTTTAATAAAAATAACGCCATCTTAAAATGGAAAAATTTGTCGAATAATTTCAAATATGTTAACACATTCGAAATATATGGGGCAAAGCCTAGATATTGTAAATATGTCAATTTAAATTAGTGCTAAACGCTTTTATTTATCTTAATTCGTGTTGATCTTAAAGCGTTCACTTGTACCGTTGATAGTTATCGATATGCAAAAACATACTCTGGTATCTGCTTATTATCCACTCGTTCGTCGAACCTTACTCACAAGTCTTAAGTTCCATAAACGCGCGTCTTGTTCGCTGAAAAAACAGTCTATATACGGTGAACAAAACAAGCGTTTGTCGAAAAAGGCAATAAATCTATACGAGTTTGATATATGGGACGGAACAGACATATATGAAACTCGTATAGGTCTATCGCCTTCTTCCGACAAACACATGTCTTGTACGCTGTTTATAGACTGTTCTTTCAGCGAACAAGACGCGCGTTTATTGAACCTTACTCATAACGCAATTCATTGTTGACTGACATAGATTATAAATTTAGAACCATAATCGTAATGAATGATTCTGAAAAAAATATACAAATTTCGGCAACAAAGAAATTAAATGCAACATCCGATTTTACGTCCAGTATATACATTTAATAACAGTCCACAAGGAAAATTGCATCGAAAAGAATTGCATCTATAACCTGACTTTTTCGCAATAAGACGGCAGACACTCAAACAAAGAGAACTTAACAACTTCTAAACTGCACAAAACAAGCTTTTCAGAATTCAAAGCGAAGGCAATATTTTTCAATTTGTACCGAAGTCTGAAATTTTCCCTATTCTGTCGGCCGTGTCTTCGTCGAAATCCCCGAAGTACGACCATTTTCCTCGCCTGCCGCTTCCGAAGTTCACGAACTACGCCCGCGATAATTCAGTTTGTTTGTTTGAACGCAGTCTACGGTACCGTACTCTATCTGCATTATATCGGAAAGTTTCAGCGCATTCCAGACTATAGCTTCGCGGCGAAGGGGAGGAGTGCAGGGTACAGTAGGGCGTGCAAAACGAACGCACAATGCATCTGCATGTACGTACGTACACATTCGTGTGGCACTTTATCTGCAATAGTATCACAAATACGTGCCATTAAATTTGCAGATAATAAATGTGCCGGCCTTTTGTCTCCATTCACGAAGCCACGGTACAACGGCAAACCTTAATGAATATAAATGCGAGAAGACGAGTGTAAAAAGAGAAATACCATTTTGTATACCATAAGGGTTCGCCTAGATTGACGGAGGCACAGACGTAGAATAGGAGAACAAGAAGAGAAGTTTAGATTAGATTTGATTGATTACAGCTTTTGTCATGTGCACTGTATGGCTATGTTTTGATTCTTTTTTGGTTAATAAAATACATACATCCGTATGTCTGAAAATAAGACAGCCTTAGGGAAAAACTTTGCACTTAGAATTCTCGTGAGGGAAAAGATTTACACATAACATGCTTTGACTTGTATAATTTGTAATAATAATGTCTGGTTAAAATAAATCTAACCTAAATGTGCTGAAAGAATGATGCTCCATTTTTTTAACAAATCAAATTTATTGCACATCCAATTAAGAATGTGGTGGAATATACACTTTATCGTGTTGATCATTTTTAGCCATTCCGTAATAAATTTTGTTTTAACATGAAGTAGAGCTTCTTCTTAGGTCTTAACATATTTTATCCTACTGATATTTTTTATTCATTTTGTAGAATAAATTTGGTTTTAACATGAAGTAGAATTCATTTCTCATATCTTTACTTGAAGCTTTTCTTTTAAATCTTAACTATAACTTCATTGCCTAATACCATAAGTATGTTACTTTACTAAAAGAAGTAGAAAACAATTTCCAACGTAGTTCGCAATATAACAAAAATCTCACCGAGCGGATTATGTGTCTATTAAAGTACAGTACAGTCGAGTGCTTCCCGCAATAAACAACCAACATTTCACATTACATTACGATATAGCATTGTAAATCATGTGACACTTGGAAGAAACAACTAGATTCGGCTGAATTTAAAGAGTGGCTATTACTTTTTATACACGAGATGGACATGAAATTTGGCCGAAATAGCCAGGAATACGCGCGCAAAGAGGATGAACATCGTACACTCACAGCTGAGAAAAAGCTGAGACTGAGAGCCGACAGTCAAGAATTCGTCTCAGATAGCAACAAAAGGATGCTCTGGACATCGCAGCTGCAGCAGGATCTTTGTTATATGGTGCTGGAATCAACGATTCTATGCGAGTTATAGACAAATAATTTCTCCGTTTTATTTCTACTTAAAACTTCTATCGCTTTCTTCTCGAAACAAAATTTTTGAAGTCGGTAGATACGATTTCTCAAACACTAATGCACCGATCTCATTGAAATTTGGCACACTTCTCCAAAATAGCATTGACTAGTATCTGAATGGAGGTTTTTCTTTTTCGACTACAAATAATTTTACAAGGCTATACGTAGTGTAAATTGTGCATACAACTCTGCCAAAAATTTAAATTTCAATTTTTAAGGAATCCTACGTTCGAGTACGACCTATACGTATCTGCTAACAGAAAAAAATCTGGTTTTTTAATTTCAAGTGAAGCTATCATGAGTTATCCTACCTAGCACAAGGACACCTTTTTAGGGGTCTCCGGAAACTAGGCCCCACCGGCTAAATTTCCAGAATTTTTTGATGACGTTTTTTTTTAATATTGTTGAGAAGCTGTCCTTTTATGTGCTCAACACTTCAAATGAAATAATTCATATATTATATTTTTAAAAATCGAGAAAGTATGCGTTTTTCCTTGGCTACGAAATCCACGTAACCCCTTAACGTATTTCAGTGTTCGATAGCACTCGCTGAATAACGTTAGCAGTGCCATTCTGATTTATAATTTTACGTAAACTTGTTGCAAAATAGTAATTGCAGTGAGTTGTGATAGTGTTAATGGTTATTCTTATATGTATTACATATATGTAAATAATATGAACATAAAAGCAAGTACATACATGTGTAATAAGCATTTTAGTTGTGATTTGAAATTTTAATGTGCAACGTGGCAAATAAAATATTTAAAATTGGACGAAAAACTGAAAGTACCAGAATGCTTAAAATAGGCAAACACAGCAACAGAATTAACGAAGAATTAGGGTGAAGCAAAGTCTACTATATGCGGCATAAAGAAGAAGAGACACGTGATCTCTGAGCAAGTTAGAAAAACATTTGCGGGTTCAGGTGAAATGAAAACTTTAAAAATGTCTACGCATGCAAAGATGAAAAAAGCCTCTTAAATTAAGAGCAATAAATGTTACAGTAAATGGAATTATGTTCCAGGAAAAAGCAATAGTTCTACAAAAAAAAAAAATGGATGAAACATCGTCATTTACTGCCACTAATGGTTGCTTGAATAGATTTAAACAACACTATGTAATACGACTGTCAACAATATCGGGCGAAAAATTATCATTTCATCCAGAATTGATAGATCCATTTAAACAAAAACAAAAAAAAAAATTGAATAGAAGAGTTTCCCGTATTGGCAGATCAAATATATAATGCTGGCGAATCGGGTCTTTATTGGAAGCTTTTACCAGAGAAGACCTACGTTCCAAATACAGAAAAGAATGTACCGGGCAGAAAAATTGCAAAGCAAAGGATTACACTCTTATTGTGCACGAGTGCAACAGGAATTTCAATTGTCCAATTTATTATAAAAGTACCAAGACCGCATGGATAACAACTCAAATAGTTAAAAACTGGTTTGATGATGTATTTCTTCCGGAAGTAAGTGTAAAGTTTGTAAAATCATTGAGACTGTGTTAACGTTTCTTTTTCCTTAGGTACAGAAATTTCAACAGGATAATAATTTACCTAGTAAACCTTTATTATTATTACATAACACCCCAGTCATCCACCGGAAGAGGAGTTAAAGAGTGATGACGGTTTGCTTAGTGTAATCTATACGCCACTTAATGTTATGTTATCCCTCTCATACAATGTTTAGATTAGAATGCAATAAGAATAGCCAAGCTTCTCTATCGGAGAAACTTATTACAACTGCTAGCAAAAGATACGAACCTTAGTGCCTCACTACAAAATTACAGTTTAAGGAATGCTGTGTTAAATCTTATGGCACGGAACAGTTTGAAACCAACTGTCATAGCGAAATGTTGGCACAATGTTATGGCTACAGAAGAAGATGACGAAGAAAATATCCCACTGAGTGGATTAAGATTAAGATTACTCGGTGATGAAACACATAATGCAGGTAGAATCGCTATAAATATTTTGCAACATATTGAACCAAGTGTAAGTAGCATCTTTAAATGTAGAAATATATATAAGTAGCTTAATAGGAATTTCTATTTTAGGTTGTATATGAGGAAACCGACGTAGTAAGCTGGAATAAAGACGTTGTGTTGGATAACAGAGCAAAATGAAGATGAGTTTCATTCATAATCTGAAAAGGAAGTAGATTTTATGTTATTCGGTACAACAGAACAAACTATTTCTATCATTAAATGAAGTAATTCAGTTGATTGAACAAAATCAACTAGAAATTGATTATTCCACGTCACTTGCGTTACTTAATTAACGACAAAAATATTAAGTAGTAAGGTACTCAAAAAACAGCGGCAATTACACATAATACAATTTGTGTATCTTACCAATGAAAATCTACATATGTATATCTTTTTAGAAAAAAATTACATAGTACATACGTGATAAATAAATGTTTAATTACAAAGAATATGGACGTTTTCTTCTCAGTTTTTCAACCTCAAAATAGTGAAACCCCAAAATAGTGAGTCCGCCATGTAAAAATTTGTTCACTAAATCGCGACTCTACTGTAATAGCTAATTATCAGTACCTGTCTAACGACATACTGCAACAGAATGAAACTTCTCTAGGTCGCGCAAGACAGCAAATTCATAATTTCTAGTTGTTTTGCATACAGATCACGTACCATACTTATCTACATATATCTGAGAGCCGGGAAACGAGTATCTTCATTCGTAAGCAGTAAGAGAGATCCATTGTCAGTAAAAGTTCGAGTATCGCTCGAGCAGCCTGAAAGTGCATGGTAGCTAAGATACGTAGGCAGAGGGACGCCCTGAATGTGAGACTTGCGCTTGCCAATTCACCATACGAATACTTCTCGTTGTTTTATTATTAGCCTAACGTTATTGGAGTCGTGCCTTGCAGTATTATAGGGAAAAAGGTAAAGAGCACGGTACACAAAGGTAATTGAAAGAAAATGTACCGTTAAGAACAATTCTCTTGTCGTGGGTTTTCTGTAATTAATATAAAGTTCTCGGTACAAAGCACACTTGTTAATGCCTTCTTGTTATGTTTTTCCCTTATGCATATGAATTTGTAAATGTTGAAGCTCCAATTGGGATGCTAACCACACATAAATCAACCTGACTGATTTTGAAGTTTGAAAGAACACTTCTTCAAAACCAAGTCCTAGAAATGGTCTTAAAATGGTATTTTATTAATGATACCTAAAAAATCACTGAAACAATAAGTATACCGTATTTTACCCTCATATTGGTAAGAAGAAGGAACATTTGCGATGAACATCAATGCAAAGCCTAAGGAATTATTAAATATCAAAATTGTTTAATTTGAACACACCTAAACGAATGTACAAATGGTGATCCTAGTCCTCCAAACAAATGAAAAACTTGTCCTTCAATTCCTAGGCTGTATTTCATCCACATATCCGCGTAAACACATTAACATTACCGTACCCCAACAACATACGTAAAGCCAGAACAAAAGACCGAGCCCTAGATCCCAAAACTACCGTCAGAAAGGAAGCTTGTAGATGGAAATTACGGAAAATCCTCGACGCATACGGCCTTCAAGGGCCGCTTACTACTCAACGAAAATAACTTCCGCAGCCGCCCTAGAAAACTATGTAAATTTCGCAGGATTCTATTCGGCGAATGCTCCACCGGCTTCGCCGAAAGAGAACTATGTAAATGCCTACTTATGCAAATGGCCGGCGAAATGGGTTTGCCTTGTAACTCCTTAATATGACATGCGATAGACGTTTAATGTTTAATAAAATTACCAGTCGAAAGTCGAGATCGCATCGGTCGACCGAAAGGGGGACGGCGAGAGATCGGATGAAGATGGAGTTACGCAAAATCGGATAAAGTTTTGAATTGAATACCTACGTTCGATATTAACGCTCTCTATATCGATGAGGGATGGCCTAGAGCGCGAACGAGAACGCGCCTCGGAATTTGATGATGAGGTGAAAAGTTTGCATTCGGGATAAAATACATCTGACGTGTTGAAGTGTTGGAAGATGATGTTGGGATATCAAATACTTTAAATGAGTTCTGAAAAATTAAAAATAAAATGCGGGGAACCCGTTTCTAACACCTGCAGAAGCAGCTTTGATACTCTCTGATATATTCTTCTGAATAGAGAAAGTACCTCGACAACTGGTCCCAACATATGCAGAGGTATATTACGTGTAAGGGAAAATATTTTAGAAACACTGTATTTTGACTTTCTAGTTCCCTTAGTATAAACTTTGCCAATCACTGCCAAAACCAGCCATCAGTGAATGTGTATTAGTTTTTTCACTCGTACATACTCTATATGTGTATGCATTGCACCCCTTCATGCTACAATAGGTTCTTGCTGGTGACTGCAACACTAACAGCAATATCCTCTTATTTACAGATTTATTAAATTCTCTTGATCCTAAATGTATTGTTAAGATCCCTACACGTGTAACTGATTACAGCAGAACATATTTGAATACAGTATGCGTTCGTATCGTCACTCGCTCCTCCAACCTTTTGTTTAGTTGAAAAAATACGTAATTTAATACCAGAAAGACGACGTATCTACGTTTGTTCTAATTACTTAAATGCATATCTCTCGCAAAATTTACTATATGATTAATAATGCTAGCAATGTTTTTATCTTATCTGTGCTGCAGTTAGCTTTTTGGTATATAAACAAAATTTATGTCCAATAAGTAGGTAAAGCAAAAAGTAGCAGCACGATTTATGAATGAGAGTTTGAGTTTTTTTCCTCTGACGGGACATTTTTCACAACCAATACCCTGAAGGAAAAACATGTATGTATTATTGATAGTTGCTCAAACCAATAATTAGCCGTTTCATTGTTCTGATATAAAAGGTTTTCATTTCTCGGGAAAGGAAATGCAAAACGGAATTGTTATGACGTGTTATAGTCTAGTCTTGTGTTAGATACCTGATTAGAATAGAAATAGATTTGCGTCCTCCTAGAAACCACCTCAATTAATAACCAAACACATGTAACGACATAGAGTTTCTCTTACTTATTCCCTTTATCCAGGCACTTCGAAATTACTAATCCCCTAAAATCTAAACTAGAAAATTTTGGCTACCATTCAAACTATCGACGTACTAAAAGAAGAAATAAAAACTCTTAAATAACTACTTAAAATGTATCTATTACTGAAGAAATGCAGACGTCAATAGGAAAGTTAGAAAGCAAATAAACAATAGGGCAAATAATTCTAAGAGGACAAATCCCTTCGCCATGAATAAAAAGCAAAAACTGAAAAACAAAACTAACAAAAGTTAGCATATATGCATGTAGGCATTGGAGAAACGAGTAATAAAAATTCGGAGCACAAATAATGAAGACTTTAAGATTGGAAAAATAAAAGAGGCAGCTTGAATTAAGGCGGAATGGCCAATTACAACACAAACTAGACGCAAACATATCCAGGCACGAAAACTGAAATGGCTGGGATACTTCATAAGGTCATCCAAGAAAAAGTATAAGAACAATATCGGAGATACGACAGAAGACCAGTGGCTGATTTTCGCATTTTGTAACGACTTCAGGAGTTCCTCAAGGCCCGAAGATAAATCATTTGCCATCTTTATTAATAACATTGTAAACGTTGTTACTTCCAATAAGTCACTCTCCATTAAAAACTGTAAAACATAGCGTTGATGACTGCCTTGTTCTCGGAATGTTGAAATAATATTAATTGACGTAAATTTTGCATTTTGCGTCTTCTATTAATTTCGCTTATTCAGAGCGCAACAAAATTTTAGATTTAAGATTTAAGTATTTAGTTCCATTCTAAATTAATTTTTGTGAATCGCATCATTCAATTGCTACATCAGTTAAATGCAAGTTGGGAGTCATCATTCGTACTTGCAACATATTTAAACCAGTATGCTTCAGTACAATTTAATTGTACTCGTTCGTTCTCATTTAAAATATGCCGCTTTAATATGTATAGTACTTCTTTTATTTTATAAGAACTGGTGCAAACACTTTTCGGTTTCCCCAATTTTAGTTCCATCCGCTTTATAACATTCATAGTTTTGAGCTTCTCAAGTATCTGAAGTTTCCACTTTCCCGGATTATCGCCTGCGCTGTGTACCAATTATTCCAAAACCAACTTGACACTGACGTCATCCAATTGCACTCTATATTAGGCGGGGAATAAAGAATCATAAGGAGAGGATGGTAAAACAAGACCAAAGAGGATGTAAGGGAACTAGCAAATAAAGAACAAAAAAATAGAGAAGAGCAACTGTAAAATCTCTAAATTACGTATTAGAAATGCTTCAAGTAACCATGGCTCAAAGGAATTAAAATTAATTAATTAAATCATAGTTACAATATTTTACCTAAAAAGTTTGCCAATTTCCAGTGAACTCAGATGACCATAAAGAATGTTGTAACAATAGTATGTAAGTTTTCTACCATATCTGTCAACTGTGAAAATGGCAAGTAGGCAGAACCCAAAGCCAATAATTTTAATACAAGTACAATCTAAACACAATATTTTTGATAGCCAACCCTACAAATGACTATAAATCAACATTACCATTTACATATATTTATTACAACCTTAGAAACTACGCCACTGGTTGAGACAATGACGATATCACCCGCGCAATGTGTAAACAATGAACGATCAGTGTTTTAATGCCGGTTTATTGTCTCTTTTTCACTGCTTTCAACAGAAAGGACGTGAACGATCGGAATAACTAGGCATTATGCATTAATCGGTTGTGCTTCGCCTAGAATTCCAAATCAATCGTGCGTGTTGGATTATGAAGATTAACGTGACATTGAAGGACTACACATAACCGAGGGAAAATAATTGTATTATCAAAAGTGCTGTGTAGATAATAACTTCGTTAAGTAAATTGCGTAAGGATCTTTGTTGGGCGATAACTTCAAAATTTCGTCGAGGTTTTCGCAGAATGTACCTTATGAATTGTTACCTGGATCCACTCACGACATAAATATTTTTGCTTTATGGAGATTGAGAGATTTAAAGTTGAAATTTATGACCTTGCGGACTGCAAACAAAAGATTATTCCCTTCAGGAATTCTTGCGAGGTAAAACATCATTCATATTACCCACCTAACCTGTGTTCCTCAAAAGACCGAAGACTCACAATACGACTATAAATATTACCAATGCTGCGACGAAGAAAAATACTTATATAGTTGCTTGGAGATCACTAATCTTCTGCACATATTAGATATTAACGTTTCCGGTCGAAAGTTTTTTAATTCGAAAATTATTCAGGGACAATTAGGACTTCCTGCTTTAATCTGTTAGTTGGTTCCACTGGTAGAAGATCAACATATTTAAAACTTGGGCAGAAAGTTAAACAGCTTGTTAAAAATCAGATATATCGATTACCGTACATGTAAGACACCGCGATAGACAGCTTCTGTAATCACTTATCAACAATAAAATAAACATATAAACAAAACAAACGGACCCAAAACATTACACAATTACATTACATTACATTAGGCACCTACTTAGGTACCCACAAAATGTACTATTTACTGTTTACATAACATTATCGCTCGACTTTTATTATAAATTTATTAGTAGATTAATCCCTATCGATATTTGAGATATACGATTTATTTCTGGTCATAGTATCTAAAACCAACCAATTTTTCAAATGATACAAGTTCGAAATCATCTGATCGTAACATAGCTCTAAAAATGATAAAGGATTGGAGACGATAAAACCGTTATTAGTGCAACATAAACCTCAAGGCCTTCAGTCAAGTCACGAGCGAGAAACTTGGTGTAATTGCGGCAGTAAAAATGTAAAATGTTTATCTCCAACAACTAGACTTCGTGCGATATCTATCTGGAAGTATGTTATGAATTTTAGATAAAACTAGTCGGACTGTATGCACACAGAAGGAGGAATTCTACTTTATCACCGTTTCGTATTTATATTTAGTCTTTAAGGAATGAAATATAAACGGAGAGTTATTGACCGAAACGGAGTTTTAGAATTAATTCTATTTCAGATACGAGTAATTAGTGCCTCAATTGCTGTTATACCCAGTATTTACAAACTTAAATTGAGCACAACAAATAACAAGGACTATATTATTTCAAACACCGGCTTATTTTCGTATCGAGAATTTCGATTCCTCAACAAAACAATACAATACACAATAAGATTATTTTAATTATATTAAGTCCCCATAATAGTTGTACCGAAGATAATACCAATAAATTCTCATAATTATATGTAATGAAGCATCATCTTGTGTGCATTATCAGCGTATTATATCGTGTCGTTAACATCGGGGTCAAATGTACTTGAACTTTGCATAATAATAAAACTGTTTGATATGGTAATACCTTTTTTCCTCTTACGATGTCATACCATTCCTTCGGACCGTTCGAATTTACCGTGGTTTGCGAAACCGACTCAACATATTTCCTTTTATATGACTCTTTTATTGCTATTTTATGTATGTGTACAATGAAAATTTTAATGAGAATCGATTCTTACCGCTTCTTAAGTTTAATGCCCGGAATGACGTGCCTCTTTTTAGTTTTAATATTACTTATATGCAAACGAATTAAGCAACGACATTGTGAAATACAATGGACCATATTTTATATGGTATTCCTTCGAGATAGCTTCTGAAAGAATCGTAAAAACCAATTATACCATTCTATTCGACTTGGTACGCGTAACCTTGACAGTCACTATGAAATATTACCGGGAACGTCTATCGATGATTTTGTTTAGAATTTGACATTAGTAATATCCGTTACATGGGTGAATAAATAAAGACAAACTGCAGTTTTCGGATTTAAACTGTATACAAAAGAGCGAAGAAAATTTGAAAATGATGTGTTATAATTGAGGAGAAACATGAAATTAGCTTAAGTGCAACGTCCTTTTTCAACTTCTGATGAGTGGGGTACTACAGTCAAAGTTTCCACAGCAATTCCCTTCCTATACTTGAGGTATACCGGTTGTCTGAATTAGAAAATAGTTGTTGCAGGTTAAGGGAATAATAAAATTGGACAGTTATCTCATAACTAAAACAAAAACAAAAACATACTACGGCTTGTGGAACTCACTATAGCTACAACCTTCTTAAAGTTTATAACACCATTGCAACAATGGTAGGGCGCTGACGATACTGTTTACGAAAACTACTGTAGTTTCAAGTGTACATAAATTAACTAAAAGATATGGAGGGACCAAAACAAAACCGCTTACTACTGCCCTTAGGGTTCTCCAACCCGAGTAGCTAGCTTACGCGGACTAGCTGGTAAGTTACCTTGCCACAAGATTTGGAGCTTAATGGGGCTACTCACTGTTGTTGAAGAGGGGAGGAGTCTACAAGCACCCGTTCTTTAAAAAATAGGTAAATATGTGAAAAGGGCAAGAAATATTCCAACAGCAATTTGACTTCTTGAGGAGCAAACAGCACAAAGCTGCTCATAAAATATGCATAAAGATGAGCGGGAAAGAATGAAAGATAAAATAAAATAAATAAATAACCCTATCGACTTTCACACTCTGAACAATAATGTTCCACGGGTACAGCATTCATTTTACTGTGCGCCCGTAGTAATAAGTGATATATCTGAAATCATTAATAAGTTACAGTCATCACATTGCGCTGGAGATGACAACATTTCTTCTTTTATTATTAAGAGATGTACTAATAGCATTTTAGAACCTCTAACCTATTTAATTAATTTTTCGTTTAATAAAGGTATTTTTCCGTCCTCCTTGAAATTAGCATGTGTGAGACCTATTTTTAAGAAGGGTGATGTCAATAATTTTCAGAATTATCGTCTTATAAGTATCCTGCCAACATTTTCCAAGATTTACGAAGCAGCAATGAATAATAATTTATTGAAATATTTCTTCAAATTTAAATTATTCTGTGAAAACCAACATTTTTATTCCAGCCCGTTCAACCAATACCGCTCTGTTTAATTTCGTTAACAAATTGCATGAGTATGCTGATAGTGGCTGCGCTTGTATGGCAATGTTAATAGGTCTGTCAAAAGCTTTTGTCTGTGTGCATCACTCTATTTTATTATATAAATTGGAAAAATACGGAATTAATGGTAACTCACTAAAATGGTTTGAGTCCTATTTGCTCAACCGCCTTCAAAAGGTAGTTTGTAACAATGTCGAATCTAGTGATGCATACATTACTATTGGTGTGCCTCAAGGATCTGTCCAACACTGTCTGTCTGATGGGGCCAACACTTTTTTAATTTATTTAAATAATTTACCAGCCACTCTTCAGTCGATTGACTGTCTGACTTTGTATGCCGATGATATCAACATAATCTTATATAATCTTATATAACCTCTGATGATTTAAACAATACTTTTATAAAGGCCAACTCTGTCTTTAATCAAGTACAGGCTTGGATGCACACTAACAGGCTTATACTCAATCCTAGTAAGAGTCAATATATGCTGTTCGGGATCGGAGCAAGACGTGTTTCTGCGGATTTCCTGTTGAATAGCGAAATTGTCACTTTTATTCCTACAACTAAAATCTTAGGACTCTATCTACATGAGAACTTAAAATGGTCTTCCCATGTTGATGAATTATGTAAAGAACTATCGCGAACTTGTTATGCTTTAAGTAGCTTGAAGAGGTCCTGTAATTCCACTGTATTGAGAGCCTTCTATTATTCTAGTTTTTATTCCAGAATGATATATGGCGTTATGCGCTGGGAAATATTATCCGATTCAAATCGCGTTTTTAAATTGCAAAAGCGAACGGTTAGGATAATTAATAATCTTGGCTGGCGTGATTCTTGCAGAGATATCTTCCGGTCTCAGCGTATATTGACTTTTTATGATGCCTTTATTTGTGAGGTGGTATGTTTTGTTTACAACAATGTCTCGGCATTCTCAGTTAATAGTGTCCAGCATATCTATGCTACCAGAAATACAAAATATTTGCTTCCGCCTCGCCATAGGACTTTTACCTTTCAGAAGAGTTTATTTTTCATGGGTTGCAAATTATTCAACAATTTGCCTCGTAGTATTAAGGAAATAAATACTTTTAGATTGTTTAAGAAATGTGTTAAAGATTCTTTGTTGGCCATTAATTGTTATTCATTGCAGGATTACTTTAATGTCTGCCATGGTAATTGAATTTACATGTTTTTTTTTTTGTTATTGCTTTCTTGACTTGTTTCAAACATGTTTTGCTGTTTTGTACACATGTTTCGAAATAAACGTATATTATTATTATTAAAATAATTTTATGAACATGAGGCTCCAACAAAAATAGGGAGAGGTAGAACTAGGAATGGAGTGGATAAAAATTAAAACGAAAGCAAGAAAGATAACATTACAAGGTTCGAAGCGTAAAAATAAGCAACAAAACAGTGTTCGGAATACTGAATTGAATATGAGAGAGAATGGAATATGAGGAAGAGCGTTAGCTCGGCCAGAAACATAAGAGAAAGTCAATATAGTTCCATTCTTTAAAAGTAGACATTCAGATTATTCGGAAGTTTTTGAAGGTACCATCTTAGCAAGTTAGCGTGGTCTTTACAACTATTGTGAAAGTCAGAATGAAGTGAGAAACAAAAACGGTGTTCAACATCCTACTAGAAAACTTAATCGAAAACAAGCCGCCGTGGTCCTCCACAGCACTCCTCGAACACACCATCCACAAAGTACGTTTCAAAAAGGAAAAATGCACGTATCAGATTTGGCGATTTAACTGGAGCATTTCGGCAACTTTATACAAAAAAATTTTACAAAATTTCTAGAACATGCTTCCAAAGAAGTCATCGTTGCTAGATCTTCAAGATTCTATTTTCTTGATTTCTACTTTAATAAAGTTACTTTGAGTACAGATATGAGGTTTTTGTTTTTAAAAGGTTCAAACTTTGCGTTGAATTCTGGTCCAGTCGATAAGAAACGGTTGACTAGAATCATCGGGCTTGGTCATTGGATTTTGGACTAGCATATGTCATAATTTTTACTAGCTTGAGCTTGTTTGGTGTTTGTTTTGTGGGGTGTGATACATTAATTTCCTTTGTTAAGGTAAAAATGTCTAAAATTCAAACCTGCCTTTTTGAACTAAAGCAATGAATTACGAACATCCATGTTGGCTAAGGTTGTTCCAGTTTCAACAATGTGAGGAAACGTCATGTTTTAGAAACAAAACACCTTAAATTCGTATTTTGTATCGACTTCTACCACCTTCTACGGTCTATGTGGACTAGATTTACATCTCTGTTGCTTTCTCAAACTTCTTCCTGTTCCTGTTTCTTCCTTCCCAACTACGATTTCTCCGGTCTACGAAACTTAACACACAATTTTCGCCAAATTTGTCCTAACCTCTGATAAAAGTAATGTTTTGAAAAGGCGACAATTTACTCTTACGTATACCACGTAATGTTCAACTTTCAATCTCTGAAAAACGTAATGTTCTTACGCATGTTTACTGCAACATATATTTCAATGAGCAATTCTACATAGTCAAATAATTAGGAGATATCTACATAAGCTTTTACTTTCGAAAAACATTTTTATACAATAAAGAAATTATCTTCCAAATGTACTTATTGGTCGATTTTAAAGTCTGCTTACAAGCCAATCAAGTCATCACAATGACAATTTCGTTTGACCATCGACAAAACTGTTACAATCAAATAATTCACTTTGTGCAGGTTCCTATACACTTTGGAAGATCTCTGTAGTAGTAAGAAATCAGAATTTCCCATTGAAATCGCAGCGAAATACCACGAGATAAAAACTATTCTAGGAAAAAATATCGACCACTTAAGACTTCTTCCCTACTTAAAAAAGCATGTTGCGCGTTACGCTGCATGCTCATCCGATCAGCAAGTCTGGTAAGCCAATTTGCCGCTGCAACGAAGGTGAGTTGATTAAACGGCGCGTCAGATACCCACCTAACGGGAAACCGAAAGAAGAACGTCGAATGCGAAAGTAGTTTCGTCCCTGCCCCCGGACCCATCTTCATTAGACATTCGCCTTTCGTAGAACACTGGCGAAATTCGCAGGAAGTTTGTTTGTGCACTTTACAACGGCGACAACGTGAGCATAGTTCGCAAGTATGTTGTGTGGGAGTTTCTTTAAAAACGGTATTGGATTTAACAGTACAATGTACGATAGTGACTCAAAAAATAAAATCAAATTCATTTGGTGGAATGAATGTCTAAATTTTTTTGATACAAATGGCTGAACAATGTTCGAAGTAAGATGCTAATATGTAATGAAACCTTTAGTTTTCACTTTATTAATAAACATTAAAGAAATGGGAAAAACACGTCTACAATGTTTCTGTCTGTCATTGAAAAAAGTGTGTTGAAAATATTTAAAGTTTCATTGGCGCTACCCATAGATCAGTTTATTGTAGTATATCAAAAGTCACAGTTAATGTTGAGGTTATGGTCTTCAATTGTCATATGGTTTATTTTGGGGTTCTATTTACACCTTTTCGTCACCACGCCCAACACCTTTTGAGCATTTTATTACCCTACGGGTGTTAGCTTCTTATTTTAACTCCAGCCAGAGACGTTTAATGGGAGAAACAAACTAGTAACTAGAAATAAAATTCAGACACATACACCTACATACAAAACTTCCACATTACAAGAATTCATTAATTACTGGAAATAACCAAGGATACATCGACATTCAATACAGGTTTCTCTAACAGCGATATACCTGGATGAACTGGGGTCAAGGAGAATTAAAGTTTTCGTTTCGTGGACAACTTAGAAATAAAGCAGTGTAGTCCTGGTTTCCAAAAGAAAAGAAATTTGTTTGGTTAATGACGACGAAAATTGACAAGATAGATAAATCAACAAATAAGTCGATAAATATATTTGGAATAAAAGAGTATTAAGAAGAAGTACCACCTAATAAAAGACCGGAGAGGATAAAATCTAAGAAGGGGAAGAATCCATAGAAATTAAAGGTGCATCGAGAAGTTAAAAGAGGAGATATAGGAAGAATCCATAGAAATTAAAGGTGCATCGATATAGGAAGAATCATCTTCAAAAAGAGATTTACACTCACACACACAACACTTGGTAATTATCTTGATTTGATGTTAAATATTTCTCAAAATTTTTAAAACATAATTTGTTATAATTTATTAATTAAGAGCTAGGCCGGTGCAATTTTCTTTAAGAAATTTAATTAAATTCTCAGTTGGCTTATTGGATAATAAATTTAAAATTGTCATGTCCAATTTTAAATTGATTGATTTAAATGATTAATGATATTCATATTTTTGTCAACTTTATTTGGGTAGCATTTTCTAAAAGGGAGAGACGCGGTAAATACATGCAATTATCATCAGATGGCCAGATTACATTCATAATGTTAGCTGAAATTACTAACGCATTAAGTTTCTACTAGTACGCAGCAATAATTTTGAAACTTCTAACCAAAGAATGTGATCTAGATAGAGCTCAAAAGTTTACAGCGTTGTTCGAAAAGATATATGTATAGCCAGATAACCACTATGACTTTGTAATTGATCGGGTTTCTAGCTTCTTAGAAACATGACCCAGCGTCAACTTCCCTAACATGCTAAAACTTATTGTGCTATTCCAAAAATATGACCAAATTACCCCTATAACTTTTGAGGTAAATTTTATCAAATCTTTCAAATCTTTGAAAAAGGCTTTTTAAATACATACATATATGATCTCCACGACCGTCCCACAAGAAATCAAGAGTTTTGACATTTCAATTATTGATTTTCAGGAAATTCCTCGACAGAATCCTGCACGCCAATAATTATAAACCTTTTATTGTTTTCATTACGTTTCTATCTTTTGTCCCTTATTCTTCATTCATGGTTCACCTCAGAAATTTCTTCAGTTTCCAAATTCGTTTATTGCCTTTAGTTGCATAAAGTTGGCCATCCTTGTCCATAAAATAACACAGAAACTGAAAGCAAACCACGCAAAGTTGTTCTACTAGGCTAATATAAGCAGAAAAGATTTACTATATTACTCGTCGACCTCCTTTCGACGATTTCTAGTTGCAAGCCAATGCGTATTAAATTTGGCACTCGTTCTCGACAATTTTCAAATATTCTTCTTATTATTTTAAATTACCTAGTTTAATACCACTCATAACAAGTGTTATTGTCGTCTTATCGATTTCCGTCTTTATATTTCTATTTAACTTCTCTGAATATTCGGTGATTTCCACAGAAGCGTTGCTTCCTTTTAGCCAATT
Organism: Chrysina gloriosa; assembly: GCA_038088585.1. Classification (NCBI taxonomy): domain Eukaryota; kingdom Metazoa; phylum Arthropoda; class Insecta; order Coleoptera; family Scarabaeidae; genus Chrysina; species Chrysina gloriosa. Next base: position 26,529,974 of record CM076089.1, read on the forward strand.
AGCCAATAGTCCCAGTCTAGTTAGAAACTTTCCACCTTTTCAAATATATGTACCTAGGTATCTAACATAATTTTCTCTTATGTCGTTGAGTAATTACCGTTTGTAGGTTGATTTTATTTCATTGTACATAGTACGGACGGGATCTTTCATTACTCAATAATGAGGTGGGTAATTGAAAACAATAATGTCAGTAATGAAGTTCACAAATTGGTACTTCATCACTTACCTTCCTCTTGCAGACTTTGGATGTTTCACATAATGTTTAACATTAAGGCCATAATATCCAGGCCTTCGCACTCGAGGTGCGCTCGGCCTGTAAAAATGAATACCCGTGATTAATTTCCTGCAGTAATAAGACACAGTTAGTGGCCACACTATCTTCAATTATTTAGCCGCTGGCTAAAAATAACTAATTCGTACTAAGTCGAACCCAGTATGGTATCTGGACTATAAACATGGGTAGCTACTATTATTTATTAACATTAGAATTGAATCTTTTGAAGTTACCTGGAACACAAAGTCAACTTTCACTCCGACGATTAACATAAATAATTTAGAAGAAACTCGAAACGATTTAACGAACTTCCGTCAGATTCTTTTATTTCTTGAAAATAAATTGGCAATACTATATAATATTACATGATTTTGCAAAACGTATGTAGTTTTCGTCAATATCGAAACAAAGACAACTATTTTGAGCACACCTTTACCTCATACAGTATTTCTGATTTGACGCCAATCTTGACACGTGACATTTAAGCATTAACCTAGTAAATTCTCCTGAATTTGTCATCAACAACGTTGTAAATGATTTACCTTAAGCGCCACATATTTTCGCTTCAAAGTTGCTATTTAACCATAATATTCGCATCGTTCTTTTACGAAAGCTGCGGCAGCACCCCGGTGAAAGCAAACGCGAAGGACTTCCCTTACATGGTATTCATACGCATGAAACGAAGAGATAGAAATTCCGATAGCTGCAGCGGCGTGCTGATAAAGCCTCAGTGGGTTCTAACCACGTCCTATTGCTTATGGAACGTGTCCCCTGCGAAAATACTCGCGTACATGGGCGTAACGGATTTGAACACTAAAAATAGTGATAAAAAGTTCAAAAGCGCGTGGGTATTGATGTTAAACGTCACGACAGTTTTTGTTCGTACAAAGTCTGTAACAGCACCCATACGGGATACGATATCGGATTGCTTCAGGTGAAGAAACCATTCGAGGAGCAGAAAAATTGCCGAATTGCGCAAACTCCGATGAAGGAAATCAAATATAATGGCGTTACGGTGATAGCAATAGGCTTTAGACCGGAATAAATAATAAAATCGAGTGTGCTGCAACGAATGGAAAGGAAACTTCCGGATGACCATGACGAAATGTGCGTAATGGTGGAGGAATCTCCGATCTGCGTACGACAGCCTGGAGCGGAAGACTTGATAGAATACTCAAGTTCGCCTTTAGTTTACCAAGGGCTAGTTATAGGAATCGCTTCTCATGAATTGGTTACTGGGTCAGGTCGAGCCCAAATGCTGTACGAAAATGTTTTTAGTCACAGGAAATGGTTGCATTGCACTCTCGAGAAAGAGTGCGAAGGCGCACACGGGAATACAAACAAAACCCATTTTGACACCTTACTCAGTAATTTCCTTTTAGTTCTAACTTATTGTTTCTACTGTCTAATTTAAGTTCCGTAAATAAGAGACAAAAATTTTAATGTCGAATACAGTTTGGGAAATGCTTCTAATATAAACAACTTTAGAAACGACTGCTACCGCTTTCTTTTTGTCGTATCGTCTTGTTTGGTTACTGATACCATACAATAGACTTGGGTATTCCGAATTGAAAAACTAGGAGAGATGGATACGTATTTATAAACATTGCGATTGTTATAAACTTTAGAGGGCAAATCGAAGAGTTTGCTCGATTGATACGTGGAAAGGGAAAGCCCAACGCATAGGGTTTATGCTTGCGGTTAGTACACTGGGCCAGAAAAGTAGTAATATACATTCTACACTTAATTTGAATGTTTCCAAAAAGAGTTGCGCTAACTAAGTTGTCATTCCCATTAAACAAAGTGTAAAAGAAAGAAAGTATGCCCTTTCTTAATTTTGGCTTTTCCTCGGTGAGGATGACAAGTTATTTTTCAACATATGCATTTGGGGATATACAAATTGGTATAATGAAGACTAGAACTATGTATGTTATTTGCGTACATCACAGTTCACTTTATTTTTTGTTCAGTAACTTTCTAGTCTGCTACTTGTTTTTGGTACATCTTTTGTCTGAAATTTTACAGAATATTTTGGATTGTCATCTCATTAAGGTTCACGTCACAAAACTATATAATTTTACGGGAGAATGTATCGCCTTTTATCACAACGATTTCCAGGATTGCACCGTCTCACGCGTAATGATGAATCTGCCTCGATTATTTTTGAAAGCGCTAAATCTAACGATACGATCTACACTACCGTCCAAAAGTTTGGAAGCAGCGACGCCAACAACGGATTTTACAAAAAAACAGATAAAGTAAATTTTTATTGTGATTATTAATGAATGTATGTAACATACGTCACTATCATCCATAAACAGTAAATTTATTCAAAAATATAATAATATATTAGGTAGTAAGTCTATTTTCGTCTATATGACCACCTTTAGCTTTAATAACTGCTCCACAAATTTTTGGCATTCTTCGAAGCAATTTTTCAAGGCAGTTCTCGTCAATTTGTTGCCATGCGGTCCGTAAATATTCCCATAGCTGTTGGGTGTTGTGAGGCTGTTGGTGTCTAGCCCTTGGATCAAGTTCATCCCACAAGAGCTCAATAGGGGACAAATCCGGACTTTGAGGAGGCCAAACCATTAACTTTAGTTGATTTAATGCTGCTTTCTCCTCTAAAAAGTTCTTGCAGATTCGAGCCGTATGTTTGGGGTCATTATCTTGCTGAAACACAAACGGCTCGCCAACAAGACGGCTTCCAGACGGAAAACCATGATTCTGCAGAATATTCAAATACTCTTCTTTCCGCATTGTACCACTAATTTTTACTAAATCACCCGTCGTTCTTCCAGCAAAACAACCCCAAACCATAACACTACCACCTCCGTGTTTAACAGACGGCACTAAACAGGCCTCACTGACTCTTTCCCCGGGTCGCCGACGAACAGAAACTCTCCGTTTCGTACCGAATAGTTCAAATTTAGATTCGTCGGTCCATAACACTGTCTTCCAATCCTCCAGTGACCAGTTTGCATGTTCTCTTGCCCAAGTTAGCCTTTTCTGCTTATGCACATGTTTCAAAAACGGTTTTTGCGGCCGACGCACCCCCTTAAACCAGCTGCCAATAACCGTCTCTTGACGGTGGTAACAGAAACATTTGTTTCTCGTTGCGTATTGACGCGCGATGCGATGTCCGGTGCTGTTAGACGTCGATCTCGTTTAGAAGTTGTTACAATGAATCTGTCATCAGCTGCAGAAGTCACCCGTGGCCGCCCACTTCGTCTCCTATCAAGATTTTGCCCGGTCTCTCTTCTCCGGGCCAAGGTATAATGCACACCCTTCGGTGAAATTCCCAACCGTTGTGAAATTTATCTTTCGGTATATCCTTCGCCGCGGAGAGTAAAATCGTACAACGTTGTTCTGCAGTCAACTGTTTGCGTTTTGGCATTTTTACGCTCAGTACTTCACCAAATTGTTTTAATTCCGCACTGAATTCAAAACACTAATTCCGCAAAGGAAACCGATACGACACAAAAGTTTTAATACTTCTACCACACGCACTCAACGATTACTGAAGTAATACTAAACCGTTTGACCGAAAGCAATTACTGCAGGTGTCCTACTCATCATCGCCAAATAATAGCTGTACTCTTGGAAAAGAGCAATAAAACGTATTCGGGTGAAATTTGTACCTAAATGTTTGGAATTTACGGATTATGAGTAACGATTTTATAATTGCATAGAATAATTTACAATAGGGATTAACGTTTCACGATATGCGTAATAGTTGTATAATTTTAAAGGAATTTCACCTTGCTTCCAAACTTATGGACGGTAGTGTATACGGACACTTCTCGGTTTAACTGTACCGTTCGAGGTATTGAAAGACGCACCGTGCTTAAGAAATGGACTTCAGCTCCCACTGGAGCGACGAAGAGTCGTAAGTATCGTGTACGAAGCATTAGGCGTTTGTCGAACACGGCAGAAAACAGCAAAAGACGGCCGCCTCGTTCCTCGCTTGCGCTACGTAAAAGGCGAAACATAAAACTGCCATCTGATAAAAGTAAACAAGACGAAATTTCATCCTAAATCACATTAACTTATGTTAATCTGAGTAAAAGAGCGTGTGTTTTTAATGTGATCGCGCGATCCAACAAAACACCCACGTACATATATATACATACCTCACCTGCATATAGTAGATCTGAAGCTACGTCTTTTAGATTAGAATCTGATCTGAACTGCTTCGAGTTCGTTAACATATTTTAATGAGGCGGAGGCTCTGTTGTGCTATTATAATAACATAACAATCGTAATAAAAAGTTGAGAAAGCGGTATTTTAATTCTTAAACAGCAATATATCATAGGATGTCATCAAGGTCGTAAATATAGAAAATTTTAAGCATCTTCATTACTGAAAAGTGTCTGAAACCAATATGGCACGCGCACATGAATTAAATATAGGCAATTTACGCACGCTGTTACTTCAACATCAACTGTTGCAAAAGTATCGTCAATTTCACCATTGAATTGAATCTCAAATATTTTGATGCGACAATTTTATAAAAATTTAGATATTGTTTAACTCAACAACAATGTAGGAATTATACTTTTCGATTCTTGGTCGAAAAATCACAACTTGCCGCTGACTTTCGGAGTTAAGGTTTGACAGTAGCAGTCACAGTAATGAATTTCGTGGAGGTAGTCAACTAACGCCTGGAACGGGATTCTTACATTGAAAATCACTCCTCAGCTTGCAGTAAATTTTATTAATTAGCAGAGACCGGATTATATGTTTTTGCATATCGATAACTATCAGCGGTACAATTAAACGAATTAGGGTAAATAAAGGCGTTCAGCACTAATTTAATTTAGCTTATTTGGAATATTTTAACATATTGGAAATAATTCGACATATTTTTCCGTTTGAAAATCGCGTTATTTTTATAAAACATATAGTAGACGATTTTCTGGGAAATTGGTATTGTACCATTACCGATGTTTGGTTAAATATAATAAAATAAATATTACTTAAATAGGGATTAATGCTTTTTCCAAGTAATTTATTTTAAGCTTCTAAACGAAATATCATGTTCAATACCGAAGAGCATAGAATAAAGGTGAGTTCTGATTGGTTAAACATAATTAGGTAGGGGTGTATACGTCTCAGCATTGATCATTTAAAAATTTTCATCATTTACAAACACCGAATAAAGTGAATTGTTTCCGAGTGTTATCAAACAATGCCAAAAGTGAGAAACGATTTAGTAGCCTCCGGGATGAAGACCGATCCATAATTACTTTTAAACGAAGAAAAAGTATTTTGCAAATTTTAGTTTGGCATACAACTGGTTCAAAAACTTGCTTTGGGTTGCTGAATTGTTTTCATTAATAAAAATATTTTCTTTTAATTTCAAAATCATTTTCTTATCTGATACCTAAAAGGATGTACACATTGTAGCTATTGCGTGTGTGATGTAGGCGAGACTGTGAACGAGATAAAGATGCTTACATTGTCCAGAGTCAATCAAATGGTATTCTATCTAGGCCAAGGCTTGTCAAGTTCTACAGGATCGACTTTTATCTAGTAAAATGTGTTGCGGTCTATCTTCTGATTATATTCACTTTGACACTATTATTGGTAGCAACAGCCACGACCACATTACGTTTACGTGTTGAAATCTTCCCTTGTTGGCTGTGATCCACCAAAAATCGCGATGCGATCGACTTGTAGGCCATCCCTGATCTATAATAGTGCTTATGTAAGGACTTAACCCGCCGCTATCTTCCCCAACTTCGTGCATAGTCTACATATTCTGTGTCTATAACCAACACTAAAACGTCACCTAAACCGTTTCAAACACGGCAATTTTTTAAACTCGGTTTAGAACATTATAAAGCAATTTACACATAGTATCCTGCGTAATTACCATCAATTTTCCAGACACATTGCAGCAAAACCTACATTGTTTATAGACTTCCATCAAGGTGAAAAATTAACATTTTCAACAAATTACTTGGAAAAATTCGAAACAAACACTATGCACGGAAATTTGGGGTAGTTGTACTTTGTATGTTCCACATATTCAACTGCGCTATCTATTTCCGCCTCGCCTGATCAAAATTCTCATCACTAGTATGATGGTTTAATAAATACCTAAATAATTATTTTCATAACCTCTTTTCCTTTCATACCCACTTTTCTAAAGGGCTTTAACCCGGCGTCATGGGGGATGAGTCAAAATTACCCGCCACTTTTTTAATTACTTGTGGTTTTATAACTGCACGTATGACGATGCCGCTCTGCTCAGTAGCTGGAGATATTGAATATCTCCAAACGTTTTTAATTCCAAATCAGTCGGACAGCAATCGCACTTCGAGTTATACGTGCTGAAAGTTAAAAAGGTAAATATGACCCATCTCCGTAATCGATATAGCTATTTTGCGCCATGTGTATTTTATGTATATTGCGTATCGAATACAATTTTTAGTTGCTAATAACTACATCCAATTAACTTTTTGTTATTGTTTTCTAAATAATAATTGGTAAAAGTGAAAAACTGATAAAAGAATGTGAATTGTTTTCTTGTTAAAAAATAAAAATAATAAAGTCAGGTTTTATTTCCTTAATAAAGTCAGATATAATTAAAATGTTATATTTTTTCATAAATATAATGAAATATCTGGAGTTTAATAAGTGGGTAATTATGACCCAACCCCCACGTCCGTGTAACTAATTTCCACCCCCATGACACCGGGTTAATAGATCGATCCCAATCTCTATTGCTTCTTCTGCAGTACAAGAATTTCTAGGCATAGTTTCTAATCGCAATATATTTAATTTATTTAAGGAATTCCTGAGTACATTCCTGGTGTATGCATGACATACAAAATTGTCTTAAAGGCAATTTTTTTGTATTTTAAACACCGGAAGTAGAAACAAGCCTGAAATAACCAGTTTAAACAGTAAACAAACATATATGTATGTTTGAAGTAGTTAGTACATACATTGGTCTCCTTCAAGTTGCAATGCTATTTATTGCAACACAGATGCTGCAGATTGATCTAATTCTTTTAACATTAAATGCGATAGGTTTAGATATTCGTAATTTAATATTAGGTACCTGCATAAATTGTTAAAAGAAATCCTGATTTCGTTCGCTCCAATTTCCTATCCGTATCTCCTCGGAAAAATTCACTTCAAATCGCTTTATTGTACGCTAAATAATGCGACTAAAGTTTTTAACATACCTATACTGTAATTAGCTTTTTAACATAAAGATTTGAAGCAAAGACAAACAGAATTTATGAATGAGAATGCAGGTTTAGATTCAATTTTAAGGGCACATTTTTAAACTGGCAATAATTTTCCCTTTGTCGAAATGAAGACCTTGGCGGGAAAACGTGAATTATTGGTAGATGTTCAAAAGAAAAACTAAAAGTTTCAATGTATCACAAGTTTTTGCATTCCTGGGTTTCAGTCTCATACAAAGAAGAAATTTCAGGTACAGTGGAACTTCCCTAAATAGAATAAATAGCGCAATATACAGTCCTTGATACAAGAAGAAACATTTTTCTGTAACTATAATTTTCCTTTATTCGGATTTGATATTAAGATATTTGCATTGCAGTTACTTGGCATTAACCTTCCTATACTCACGCATACGGTCTGTGAGACCGATTTATATAGTATAGTATACGTCTTTCATTTTGACGTGAGTATAGGAAGGTTAAAATTGACTCCATTAATACGAAAAACTGGTATAGATGTTAGTTTCTTGGATGAAATCTTGTTAATTAATGCTTGTCTCATGTTAGATGTGCCATTAGGATAGCAAGCTTTTGTATAATTTTACGTCTTATTAGAAGCCCTCTAAACTTACCATCCGATAACGCCTCTAAACGTATGGAGAGTTTAAATGCACTACGAAGATATCCGGGCTCTGGAAAAATTTCACAGTCATTTAACCTTCCTATACTCACGTCAAAATGAAAGACGTATACTATACTATATAAGTCGGTCTCACAGACCGTATGCGTGAGTATAGGAAGGTTAAACGTTCAACACGCCAAAAGACGAAACGACAGATCATTTGAGCTCGTAAATAAGCTTCCCAAAACTGTATCTATTACCGAAGGAATGTGAACGTTGCGGTCACAAATCATCCAAATATCCATAAACACCATATGCCATTCACTCTCCGGAGATAACGTACTTTTTCTTCAGCGCTTTCGTTGATTTACTGCGAGCGGTAACGAGCATATTTTGTCCGCTGCAAATTTCAGTTCTCTTCGTAATAAACTCTGGTCATTATCGATGTCAATCATCTTTGTTTTCGTGTTTACATAGCAAATTTCGACTGCGATCAGTTTCATCTTTGGCCTGCAACAGTTTTCGGTAATACACCCAATTACATGAGCACGTATTTATCTTATCGCTGCGGCAATTAACTCGTTAACTTAAAAACTTACTTCTGACAAATACGCGGTTTATGAATGAATATTGACTTTGAACTAAAGTTTGAAACGGGATTTCGAAGAACTGCGGGAACAATTTTATTTTGTTAATTTCAGGCTGTCGTTTCCGATGGAAAACGAAAACGAACTTTCTGAATGAAGACGCCGACTCGCTGCCTCTTAATCTACAATCTGTTTAAGTTGTTAATGCATTATAATTACTGATTTCATACGCTACGGCGTAGTTTATTATCCAACGAAATTACACCCGAGCCTTTCAGGCGGACGTGATTACATGCACTGACAACGTAATCCCATCATTCAGCCTAACATCTACACTGTCTGGCTGAAACCTGCTTTTATCGTCCGTAAAATTCAATTAAACGCTAATGGTATGTAATTGGCTACGGTTATGTTTATTAGGTTACTTAGAATCGCACGCAAAACATGCATTTCAAGATTCTCATGCTTCGAAAATAGAGGTTTATTGAAACAAGACAACTTTGTTGGTTGTGGGAATTATTGAAGAAGATACTTTTGGAACTAAAAAGTCTAAAACTGACAAGAATTAAGGGAGGTTGCAATAAGAGCGCAAAATTTAAATTTGAAATAAAACATGGTTTCCTATAGCAAAATATTGAAATATGTATTGATTTATAAAGCAGACATTTGGGAATTGAGCATCGAACAACACATCTCGCGAGAAGCCGCTACGAAATTGTTGACACATGCGTACTCTTCCAGCGAAATTTTCAATAACGGTTCTGCATAAATTTGGCGCTATTTCGTTGATACAGCTTTCAACTTCAGCCTTTAATGCTTGGTTGGTTGTAAGCTTGTTGGCATAAACCTAAGATTTCAGAAGGCCAGACAGAAAAAGTCCAAGGGTGTTAAATCGCACGATTTTGGCGGCCAATGCTGGTCTCCAGAACGGAAAACATTGTTCAAAGATCCAATTGGCAAACTATCTTCGCAATGCACGACCTGTTGCACTTTGTAAATATAGAGATCCAAATCTTTAGTGAGAATACGGTGAAGAGTGGCTGTTGAAATAACCAATGACCTTATGCACGATAGCGATCGAACTGGCGTAATTTTTGTTCTGACCGACCACCACGGGCGAGAGAGTTCTTTCGAATTTTGCGATTAATCTTTCCACTAGTGATGAATTTGGAATATGTATTATTTCTACTGAATTAACCAATTACCAATTAAATTATATTATCCAAAATGGAGCGGAATTCATATCTTGCGTTCTTTTTCTGACTCTCTGTAGAAGATACACTGGTCTTCAATACGGCGCCAAGATAATATGTAGTATAAATATAGAGGACAAAATGTAAACTATAATCAAAAAGTATACTCTAGTAGGTATATGTTTTAAACGCCGATGTATCAAATCTTGAGAAATAAATGAGAAAAACTTGCGTAAAGATATGGGGCCTCTACGTAAATCTTACTGAAACAAAGTCTAAACATCCTAAACATATGGCAGAGAGATAAGATTTATATACGGTGGTAGTGATTGAACGGCAAATAATTGCGATCAACATTCCAGAATATTGAGTCTAGAATGTACAACCTACGATCTACAATCTACAATCGACAATCTATAATCAACGTACAAAATAGTATCAAACTTTTCCATCTTATTATATCATAAACTTAGACAGAAAATTAAATCCAAATAAATTACTAAAGATGCAAGTACACTCAGCCTCGTTTCAAAACGTCCATGCCGAATTTTAGAGCTTACTTCTTAAGATACTGCAGCCGCTTGCAATATTCCCTAATGGCCTTAGCCGTTTGGCTGCTGCAAGCGCTAAACATAAACTTTTCGTATAAATTCCACCTAACCGAGCCATTATCTATTTCGCGAGGCCAATTGTGTCCCTTTTGCGTCGTCCCAGTTGGCAAAGCTCGCGCCGACCTCTTTTCGAAAGCTGTCCATTAAACAAAGTTACCACCGACACGAGTTTTCTGCTACAGCTATCCATACGTTTAACCTAAATTGAGAATGCTGTTGCTGTATTTTTAGGTTACGAATGCGAATTGTATATGAGAATTAAAACGCGGGTAGACAAAACGAAGAAGGTCAGTAGGACTGCAGATTTGTTTGGATTTGTACTTGACGGATGAATGAAATTCATATGCCAAAAATATCTAAATGAAAGCTTGTATGTTGTTTTGTCAATTTTGAAACTAATTCTTTCTGTTTAATTTTTACTATTTTTAACCACTCAATCCATGCTATAATCAACAACGAAACTTGGGTAATAAACGTCGTTAAAACTACGTGCTGTCCCCATTCTAAACGTACCACATTATGCGGGAGGGTATATATAAAAACATTCCATAAATTGTTTCTTGCTGTGTGTCGACAAATTGATTGAAAAAAATTCACTAATTTATGTATATCTTATAACACAAACTGTAATTCCAACCTCACACGCTCGTAAACTTGTCGAAACGACAAGTAAAATAATATGTATGGACTGACGGCTAGCGGATAATAAACTTTCTAGGCTAATACGGTTCATACGCATACGTGCACCAACGTATATAAAATCATGTTCATGTGTTATCTCCATAACGTCAACGTCTAGCACTCATCTTGAAACTCCGCTCGTAACATTAGAAAATACGACGTTTAACAACGCAGCGAACGAGGAATAGGCTCTTGAAAATTTAAACACAAAGTTTCCAAGCGCTAAACTTGTGTATTAGAGTTTCATCTACAGGCTCAAAATGCGGAATACATACATATGTACAGTAGAACCTCCCACATCCGAAATAAAAAAGATTGAGGGCATTTCGAATAAGTAAACAATTCGGGTTCAGGTTTGTTTCATTTTATAGAATAAAAGTTGAAAATAATACGTATCGTGATTATTTATATTTACAGCATTTACGAACAAAAAGTGTAACTAATACAAAAATTTTATTTTATGTTGTTTGTTACACAGAGTAGTGTGCGGTTTGCCACGTGACGACGACACCTCTTTGCTCAGCAGCGCAATCGTAAAATAAAAACTCGCCGGGCAAGTCTTTCGAATGTCAGAAGTTCGGATATGGGAAGTTTTACCGTATATGTAGTATTTAACTTATAATATACCATTAAATAGGTTTTCGCAATTTAAGAATGCCATCTACAGGGTTTCATCTGAAGAATCTAAACACCCCACAGCGTTTTAACTTGCATTTCTAGCCCTAAATCTGAAACGATAAACGAATCATGTGATTATGTCTCATTTGTTTGAATGATTCAGTTTGTAGCTAGGAGTGAAAATTATTAGAGTAACTATCTAGATGAATCTCTACAAAACGATCAAATTCATTAAGTGCGTTACGTAGACAACTACAACGTAGCTGTGCAATAGCTTACTACGTAACCACAAATTGCATATGTCAATAATCACGGAGGGTATATGTCACTAATTTATTCGTTATGAGGAGAGTCATCTTGATTCATATTTTAGCTCTCGTAAATAGTTTACTATGTCATCGAGTATGTCCAATATCTCTTCCGTTATTATCTGACGGTTTATACTTTATTAATGGCGGACTGACTATATCGTACTACTGAGCCCTAATAAAAACGAAAATATAGTTTTCGGCTGCAGTATGCAATTAATAGCATAATTCCCTTCGTAATTATTGGCATATGTAATTTATACTTACTTAGTAAGCCATTGCACAACTAGCTTGTTCAGACTTTGCAAAAATTAATAAGAATTACAAAAACCTTCCATCCATAATCTTATTATAATACGGTTTGCTTCTATTAATATTTACATATCAGACACTATTTTAAAAATATCTAATAAGCAGTAAAAGTGCAAAATTGGTAATTTGAAGTTCAAAGTCTCAATAGCAGTTTGTTCAAACGAAACTAAATCTTGCTTTGTACGGGTAATAGTCGTTTTACAGACGAGCCCAATGCCTAAGTACAATATTAAGATAATTACTGGACATACGGCTAAATCCGCGTACCCAGTAGCAGTACGCCATACGCGGCCCTCATTTCAAGAATCTGAGAAATTTGACCACATTCTACGATCAGATCAGATCAGAATTACTTCTCATTTTTATATATATATAATCTGTCTTGAGTTCGATACACTTCGGTTTAATAATTAGATTTTCCTGATGCCATCAGAGCGATATATTAAAGTGTTCAAAATAGTTATCAATTGCAGCAGTTATTCCATAATTGGACTAAAATCTTGACAGATGCTTCTGGTTGGAAAAGGGAGATACTTTACGCAGTACTAAATCCAAGGAGTACGATGCAGCAGATACGAATGCGTGATATATTTTATGCGACTGTGTCATTGCAGTTGCATACCTTTTGCAGCTTTATCATAATGGAACTACACCTCATTCTTAACCAAATCGGTTCACCAAAAGTACTTGAACGTAGAATACTGTTCCTCTATTATTGTCAAAACTGTTTCAAGGTAATGAATAAAAATAGTACAAAACCAAGCTACCTTTGTAATTAGCCTTTCCATTCTAGACACCCACTTCCTTGTTAAATTCCATTTTCATGTGATCGAATTTTGGATTAGAGGGCGAAGTCATAAATACAGATTCCATTCACTATCGAAAAATGATTGAAAAATGCACTGGGATTGCAATGAAGCAACTCTAAATGTTATTCAACAAGATTAACTCACACACTGTTTCGTGTATGTGGAAGTCACCTTCCAGGTAGTTTTTGCATTGAAAGTTCTTCATGGAAAGTAAACGTAGAAGTAAAAAAATAACATACAATATATTATACTTTCTTACTTACTGACTTACTTAATCATAACCATTATACCTTTCCGGATATCGGGTTTGTGGAATTGAGTCACGTTGGGGTTCTTTTTCCATGCCTTTCGGTATGTTCTTCTGTCTTACACTTGTCTGGATTTCCTTCCAATCTATGTTTCTTTTCTCCGCCGCTTCCCTTACTGCCTCTATAAGACTTTCTTGGTCTTCCTTTTTCGTTTGTTTGTTTTGGCTTCGAAAACTCTTACCAGTGTATCTTCTCCCATTCTCATAACAAGTGAGTTGCCCTTCTTCTATCTTGTTTTATATGGGCTTTATTTTTAACTTATCTTTGGTTGTACAATTTCTCTGGTTTTGTTTTTCTATCTATCCTTCTCAGTAATATCATTTCAATACTTTGTGTTTTTGCTTTGATTCTTTATTGTTGTCCATACTGCAGATCCGTTGCTTCCTTTCTGCTCTTCACCTCTTAAACGCCCCATCTTTTGTTGGAAGTGTTCCCTAAATATTTGAAATTTTTAACCTGTTTCAATTTTTCCTAATTTGGAAAGATTTCATGTTTCTTTCCTCCTTTTCATGTTTACTATTTCCAGATATACATTGTATTTTTTTACATTTTCATTTAAGATTTCTTTATTTTTGGCTATCGTCAACATATTTTATTTCTGATATTCCTCTCGGCCTCATATAATATAATTATGGATCAAAGTGATGATTTTTTCAAAATTTACCTCTTTTAGCCTGCTTGAACGCTAAACACTGTATCTGTATATATAAAAATGGATCGTGGTTTGTTCGGATGCTTAAAACTTGAAAACGACTGGACCAAATTGGATGCTTCCTTCTGCGGCTTTGTTCGTAGTTGCTATCCGAAGGTTTAGGTAAAAAGAAGAGTCGGAGAAATTCTTGGGCAAAACGAAGGTTGCCGGGTCACCTACCTAGTCGTTTATAACTAACACAAATTGTTGGAGAAACAAATTGTTGGAGAAACAAATTGTTGGAGAAACAACTTTATGTTGTCAAAAAACTGTTTATCGACCGTGACTTCCGCTTTCGCCGGTATTGCTCTACGAAAAAATTGTTTCGAACGACATCCAAACACAATTATTGTAGGATACGCTTCAAGATGGTTAGTTCGTCTCCAATGAAGCACATGTACTCGATTAATTAATAACTGTAACTAATAATTGTTTAATTATTAAGTATTTGTTTTGTGGATATCTCTTAACTCTCTCTTATCTTGTGTAGACTTCTGCCCTCAAAGTTTCGAATAATTTCGAATTTCTTTTCCATTGAACTAGTACGGCCTGGACCTCCATCTTTATAACCAACTAAGTAGGTTACTCGAATTGCAATGAGTAACTCCCGTATCGGTCACGTTCCCGACTTTTTTATTATCCCTTTTTTCTCCCATTTACAAGCTCTAAATAGCCAGCCAGCTCTGATTCTTAGCTAGTTTTTGCTTTCTAATTGATATTGCTATATGCTATTTGAAAAAATAAAAAACTGAAACGTTTACTTAATCAGATATTGCATCTTTAATCCTATTCTTTTTAATTTCGTATTGATAAATTAGACAATTTAAAGCTAATTCCTTTTCCTAAAAGTATTATACACGTACGTATACATATATATATATATATATATATATATATATATATATATCCGTACGAACTATAACTATAATTTGATGACACTTATATAACGCGGCGAATAAAATTACTTGCACAAAGTGAAGTAAATTGTATAAAAATAATGAAATAGCTACCCAACTAGACAATAAAAATTCTTCACGGTAATAAAACTTAGGAATTTCAATTACAAACAATAATAGCGACGCAAACTGAAGTCCTTTACGTACAACGTGGAAAATAACGAATTAAGTGTAAACAAAACGTAATTAATTTCCTGACGTACCGTCTGGGCTTAACATTCTATCAACGGGACTCAAGAAATTTTATATGCATGCTAATTGTTTATGCAGCAACAAAAACATAAACAAAATTGGAACTATATATTTATAAAAATATCACATTCATGGAGTACAAATACCAACAAGAATACATACACCTGCTGATAAGTTCGTACAAAATAAGTGAACGTAACCATGTCAAAGAAAACCTACACGCTAGCAACAAACAAACCTACAATTTATTGAACCTCATAAATTCTTCAATCAACCTAAAACAATGCCAGCTGTCTAAAGAGGTTACTCACACTACTTAGACCACGAGAGCAATGAAGTTCTCTAACAATATGTCGCCGATCAATTGCGTACCTAATTGTAGCATTACCACGAAACTAGCTGCAATTGTAAACAATAAAGTTTTACAACCGCACAAATGCTTGTAAAGTTCCTTATAGCTGTCAGACAAAAACGCTGGAAGCGCTAAGAGCTAATAGTACCAGATGTGTGGGAGGAACGATTACATTTTAAGAAATATTAAACATACTTCATTGACAGATATATTACTTGCATGCGTGCTGTTGTAATCTTGTAATTAGTGATAAACCGAAGAAAAACCGTCTAAATTTAATTGCACTAAATGACTAGACTGGAGAGATTCCAAACCGATGAACGAAACATAAACACAGAAACCATCTACATACGATCCCTTTAACAATACGAAGGAAATTCGTCGGTCGATGAGGATTAGACGGATCACAAACCGAATGATTCCTTTTACCTGCGCATTATGCAGGTACCTGCCAGCTATACATACGTACGCAGCACATTCAACTCACAACCGTTTCGGGAACGCCTGAAGAATGTGCCGACCCAAAATGAAAACGTCTCGGTTTAAACGTAACTCGTTCTGACCTCGGGGTGAGTTCCTAAAACGTGACTGGACTCAAGCGTGGGTGCGCCTCAACTTTCTCGGTAATGCCAAAACAATTTCAAGAATCGAGGAAAACAATACTTTTCTGCCTAGCAGAAATCGTTTTCGAAGTATCACAAAGAAGAAATTAGCAGCCACGATTTGTATACCCGTGCGGCCGTCTATTTAACAGGAAGGTTGTCGTGCTTGAACAAGTTGTGACAGGTTACAGCTTGATGTGTGACTACGAAATAAAAGGAATAATTGAGAGAATTTAGGATGGATCTAGTACAGAAATTTTGGAAAAATGATGGATAACCATGTGGATACCCTTACGATATTCAAAATATACAAGGTCATTGATCTGAGCACCTACAATATAAGTCAATATTACAATGGGATGTTTCTGTGATTTCAAACTATATACTTTACACATCCTTTGCATGTGTAAAAATTTAGGAAATGGTTCCACCATTTAGTACCGTACAAATTATTGTGACCAGTAAATTTGAATCACATACTATACACACGTTCCAGGGTTTTCGGTTTTTGCAACATTGAACAAATTTGCCACCATCCTAATCCGTTTATAAGCGATTAACCCCATTCTCGTGCCATATTACAGGGAACCAACGACGGCTCAAATCCTCTTTAATTACGTAATGCAAGAGCTACAACAGCGCGACCGACCATCTAAGCTAGTTTATAATAGAGGCCTATGTCGCTACAATATCAAGAGCGACCTAGTCGTAATATTAATCAGGTGGTAATTTCAGTCTGCATAATTTGTAGCTGACCGGACCATCCCGAACACGTTTCGGCTTGAAATTAACGTCGACGCAGAATCTAAATGTCCGCGTAAATAATTTGAATTACTAATAGGGATATCCCTAATTTTAAGCGATAACCACCTATATTATGCGTAGAATTTGTCTACTATGAATCCTATGAAATCCCATTCTAATCAATAAGTTTTCTAAGCAATCAGGACAAAACGCTTGTAAAAATTCCATAAAATTCATATATTAAAGAACTGCTGAATTCGACGAACGGAATACAGAAGTGCATCGTATACGACAGGAGTTTAAACAGTTTTCCGCCGGTCTGACTCAGTGGACACGGCCATAAAACTGCTTCGGAACACATAAAAGTTGGATATTGAACGTAAATTTACCACTAAAACCGTTTGCGAGACATTTCAACGAAACATGTTAGGAACTCTATAAATTTTTGAAGTATTTCCAGAGAAAAATGGACAAATATTGGAAGAGGGTGTTTCTTATTTATTGCGTTTTAGAGTACTTCTACGAGAGTACATATTTCTGAATATGAGTCGACTAAAACGAAGAAAACGGATGTTCTGCGAAAGTTACTTTTCGTATTTACTAACAAAAATATAGTACAGATTTGACCAGAAAGATTAAACATTTAAGTAGGGTTCATGTGTTATTACTAGAATTTGTTAAAAAGGTGGATGACGTGTTATCATTAAATAGTGTAAATCGGACTGATGCTGTCACTCCTCCCAATTTTATTATTCAATGGTAAGTTATCATACACTACTTAATAACACGTCATCCACCTTTTTAACAAACTCTAGTTATTAGTGTTATTAATAGTGGGAGCTATTTAGTTTTATTTAGAAATCAAACCGAAAAGTATTAGATGTGTGTAATTTTTAAACAGCAACGTTCGCTCACATGTAAACTCAGGGCTTTCCTGAGCATGTCGCAACTGTTTTCTTTCCTACGACTGAAAGATATCATTTCGTTCAAGTTTTGTGCAAAAGAAATAGTATTGTGCGTGCGTTTCACAATATCGTCAGTCCAATCAGATATGTATAACAACAGATTTACTTTTAAATAAGAAATAGCTGTTTATAAAATCAGGTTTGAGTTATGTATGAGGTAATATACGTAAGGATCAGTTTATGACTAAACACTCACTAGCGGTAAATAATTGTTAAAGTAGTGCATTAACATAATATACATACATAGGGGAAAATTGCATATAATGTGCCACCATCATATCTTAATTTTTTTGGCGAATAACATTACGTGATACAAAAAATGCAAATGTGCCATTAAGTATTGGAATTTGATGTAAGTGCACTCAATGTTCCTCTGTATTGAATAACCTTCCTATACTCACGTCAAAATATGAAACATATACTATACTATATAAGTCGGTCTCACAGACCGTATGCGTGAGTATACGAATGTTAACAGTTCTTTTTTTAGTAAAAAAATCTTTTCACAACGTTTGCAAGTAGTATGATTTAGAAAGTAGCTAATCTAAATCGTACAGCCGGCTTCCAAAATGGTACCAGATAATTAATGTTGAAAACGAGAGCTAACTTACCAAAGAAAACATGAAATAATTAATAATATTATTTAAATATCTTAACGTACTTCTCTGAAGTTGGCGTTTGAATTTTCAAAAATCTAATTCTTAGAGTTCGGAGACAAATAAGTATAGTTCTGGAGTTGTTGCGTAAATCTTTCAATAGTTTTGCAAAATTACCCCAGAAAAAGCAACCACTATGTTTCAGGGCTAATTTGTTCGATGGGGAGTGCTGATGGTTTTCTTTTTCAGCATACAGGTAAGAGTTCTGGAATTCTTTATTGTTTTCGGGAATGGCTCAGCAATTTTTCTTTGCAATAGTTGCAATTTTTTGATTTCGTAAGAATAATTGAGTAGAGTTCTGAGTAGAGGTCTGAGTAGCACTCGAAGAGTTCTATCGAGATTCCTTATAACGTTTTTCCATAAAGTTGAAAATTCAAGTTATTTACAAAATTCCAACCAGTCTGCTATGTGCCAAAAGGAAATCGCACACGAGTTCTGAATAGAGTTCTGGGTAGCGCTCGGGGAGTTCATTGACCTGATTTTGCTAATTTACAACTTTATAGAAAAATGCTATGGGGATATTCGATAGAACTCTCCGAGCACTACCCAGAACTCTAATCAGGAGTCCTGTGCAATTCTTTTTCTTTTCGGCACATAGCACACTAGTTCGAATTTTGCAAATAACTTTTCCATTTTCAACTTTGTAGAAAAACGATATAAGGCTTTTCGATAGAACTCTTCTAGCGCTACCCAGAACTCTACTCAGAACTATTTTTGCGAAATCCAAATTTGCAACTTCTGCAAAAAAATGTTTTGCTGAACCATTCCCGAAAACAATATAGAACTCTAAAACTCTTACCTACCTGTAAACTAAAAAAAGCGACCAGACCTCCCCAACGAACAAATTACGGCCCTGAAACATGATGGTTGCTTTGTTGTAATATTGCCGAACTATTGAAAATTGTATCCTAGAACTCCATAATTATATCCGAGTTCTTAATGTCTATCACTTATTTCTAGTGGATCATAGCGTTTCAGTCGATGGACTTTTGGCTGTTTTTTAGAAGATTCACAAGGAGGAAGTTGGGATGAAGTTGGTGTAATGTTTCATTTGACACAAACCAAGGAGTATCAGTAACAGTTTCTAGGGTGTTACACTGAAACCTTTGAAGAATTTCAATATTCAATATAGTAGCAGTACCCCACTGTTACGTACCGTAAGACCATATAAGTTTTCACTTTGTATACGATCAGCCTTTTGAATCACGAAAGCTTAGATTTCCTGCCAATTAACCAGTAAGTTTAGAGAATTTTATGCCAAGCTGGTTTCTCTTTGTAAAGATGTGATGTTACCAGTTAATCATCTGATCAAGGTGCATGCCCAAGTATTTAACTGTTAGTCTGTAGGAGTTGTTGACCATTAAGAAGTACTTTGAACACGATTCTTTCCTAAGGATAAAGGTTATTTGTCCGTATTTTGATTGGTTCGCCATTTGTTCATCCACTCCTCAATGTTGAGAACAAATGGAATTTGTGGGATGCGTATCTTGGGACTGCGGTAGTACCCATAACCGCGGTGTCCTTTGCGAAAGAGGCAGTAAACATAATTCGAGTAGTAAGTAAACCTACCGTGAGGAGTTGATAGAGGACACTCCTCCAGGACTCCAGGACACTCCTTTGTGATACTCCTGATTGGATTGGACAGATACTACTCAATTGGTCTGGATATTGTATTTATTGCTCAGATATGATAGTAATAGCACATAGTAAAGAGTTTCAAACATTGATTTCAATGTATATAGTAATCGGGAATGCCATACTTTATCAAATACCCGTGTTACGTCTAGAAAAGCAGAAGTACAATATTTTTTGCGTTCGAATGCATTATTTACAACTTCCACTAGTCTGTGAATCTGTTCAGTTATAGCATGTCTGTCACGAAATTCAGACTGGTGCTCTGTGAAAATCTTGAGTTCGTGTAACAATGGTTTCAGTCTTTTAAGGAATAACTTTTCAAATAGTTTTGGCAAGATAGCCAACAGCGTGATGGCTCTGTATGATGATACTTCATTTTCAGGTTTTCGAGGTTTAGGGATTAAGATGATGAGTCCAATTTTCCGCTGACATGGGTAATGTCCTAGTTTAAGTATGGCATTGTACATTTATGTCAGTACAGTTAGAGATTCCTCTGATAATTGTTTTACAATTTCTCCAGTTATAAAGTCTAAACATCGCCCTTCTTTTTAGATCAAGGTTTCTCTGAATCATATCGCTTGTATAGCTTTGAAGTGCCATTTGAAATGGCATGTTAAGAAATGAGGTGACTATTTCTTCTTCTATTTGCGACATTTCAGATGTAAGACGCTGGAAGACGTTAGACAAGTTAGACAAGTGTTGTCTAAAAATTATGGGCAATAGTTATATGAAATCGAGCTTTAAATACATACATATATGATATCGAACTTTGCCAAAATTTAAATTTTTTCTAAACATGTCCATCCGTATGATATGTAGCATCCGGGGACAGTAGTTTATTCACACTACCAAATGTTTATACAAGTGTATAGTAGCATGCATTAGATTTTTAACACTATCGCGCTAGGAAGGAATTGTTAGTAATAAGCAATTTACAACTTTTTTATTTCAGTCAATGATCTTTCTGGCTTTCTGTGTTTTACATAACGAAGGGAAGGACCATGTAAACAAGTAATAAAGAAATTGGATATTTGATGCAGCACTTGATCAGAATTTTAATCTTCTTGGAACATGATTAAACTAAAATCTTTCTATCGCGTTGTTATAAATCCGGTTTCTGTTTTCTTTGCACATATAATGGAAAATGGTCTGTGAAAACACAATTTGATTTTTTTGTTGCCCACAAGAAGTTTAAAAATTTCTGAGTAAAACCATTAATATAACAGAATATGCGACTTTAACAACAAGAAAAAATCGATCTGATACTATTGTCAATTTAATGAAGGTTGAGTATCCTAACGCAATACATGCTAGAGCTTCCCTGACTAACAATAATAAAACATGATATTTAAAGACTGTTTAATATTAAATATTAATCATAGCACTCAAAAATCATGTTCAAGACTTCAGTAGTATTATAAAAATGTAAGTGTGAAAATGAGCTATTACGTGGTCAACGTGTCAATTCAACTTTAAATCAACACGAAGCCGTAAAAAAGCATACGGTAATCGTAAGTGAAAGTGAGAAACCTATTTATAGGTGCTTTTTATCTAAGAATAGCGCATTATTATTGCCGCTATTAACTATTATTTATAAACTGTATAGTATCTCTATTACTGTAGACTGTAATAACAACAATAAATTAGCATTTGTATTATTGATGAAGTTCGTTGAATAGGGTACGGACGAGCGCATGCATGCGTTTGCACACACATACAGAAGTGTGTGTTTATTAGTATGCGAATGACTACGCTATAATTAGGTGGGCACAAACGTTCGTACACAATGGACGATTGGCTTATCAAAATCCGCTGTTCATTCAAATGCAATTCCTAATTATACGAACACAAACGTTGTTGTAGTTACTGTGGAGATTTAAAATGTTTTAGTGATTACTCAAACTGCGTGTGTAGTCATGTTTGTGGTGATGAATTAAAGCAACTTTTAGAAACTAGTGTTGCCTTTTGATACGAATGATAATTGCAGATTTCAGATCTGTGAAAATCTATATTATAACTTTGTGATCCTGCTGGTATCTTTTGTACTACCGATTTAATTCTGTGAAAACCTTCATTTTCTTCATAAAGCCTTATCCGATTTCGGAAATAAAATTCTCGGCAACAATTCAATTACACAATTACCATGGAGTTTATTGAATTGTTTATGGTCAAAAATGTAAGCCACATTACCATTTCCTCTGAACTAGCTGACTTAATAAACACAACCATAAGTAACATCGACAGTTCCATTTTAAACCATCACCTTGAACACTGGTTAAACGCATCGACATTTCACTTACTATTAGTAATGACTGCAAGGATTGTGACGTAGTATTATTGACACTATACCATACTGCTAAACTAAGTCCAACCATCTTCAAACCGCATGGTACCGATTCAACCTCTACATCCGGTGTACGTATAAGACCAGGACCTGCGCACTTACATTTTCTTTTGTTTTCTAAGATTCTAATTTGTGCGTAATCCCCCAGGTGGATAACGGAAAGGACGTTCATTCATCGAAGAACCAAAGTGTCTGCTCCGACATTTAATGACCAGAAAAACATTAAGTACTAAACCCAATTTGGCGCTGCCTAAAATGGTCATCAAGTAATGTAGTGATAGTAGTATAATAGATGATAAATAATCGCATATATCAATGTGATGTGTTTCCCCCTGTCCTCCAGTCCTGCCATTTCCAAACGATTGTGCTATAATAAAAACAATATTTGCAATAGTCTTGCCGATTAAATTTATGAAATTAAAAAGAGAAGTGTAGATTGTTCTATTTCTGTATATTAGAACACAATGGCACTGTTGCTAAATATATAATCCACAGTATCTTCATGTTTTAATATACAAGTATTTTCGTCTCCATTGCTTCAGAAATAGAACAATCTATACTTTTCTTTTTAATTTCACAATAATTTACCAACATCAAGGCCAAATAAGTTTGCCGTTTGATTCTTGTTTAGAAGTGATGGTTACTTCTGAAAAAATAATAACAGTATCGATCTCGCAGAACGTACATATATATATATTCTGCTCGTGTTGGTGTTGCTTTATTTTGCTGGTTTCTATAAATATTAAATCAATTACCTTCTATCATTCGAAAGTATTACTTTTGTGCTATCTAATGATTCTTTTTCTATTGATGTGACTTCAAACACGTAAGAGAATTTGAATTTAATTCATAGTGTTTCACATATCCAGCCGTCTCTTCTTAGGTGAGGAAACTTTTTGTCAGATTTTTGAGTGCTGATTTATAAGATTTGCACAGTTTTTCTTTGATAACATCTATCTTACCTCTTTCCTTTTGTCTCACTACCTATCTCCTCACCGTGGTCTACTTTTGTTTGTGTACTTAGTCAGACACCTTGAAAGACCCCTTGGTGTGAACAAAGTGGCCCTGTCTTGCACCTTTGTACACCTTTTTTTTACAAAGATATTTTTTGACCATATTTTACTTAATGATGGTTGTGATTAAATGTTCCTGCGGTTGCAATTTAAGTGCCGAGGAGCATAAAATTATTAATTGCTGGGTATGCAAAAAATCCTATGTTCACTCCTGCATTGATTTAAATGCATCCGAAATTAGAACAATAAAATCTAAAAAGGGACTATCTTGGTCTTGTCGCAACTGTAACGTACTTAGCAATGACATTGGTGAAGTGAAAGCTGCTATATTAAGTTTTAAAAATGAGTTGTTATCCAGAGAGGCTGCCAAGATCAGTGAGGATACTTTTGAATTACTGCTGGCTGAATTAGAGGAGAAAAATAAACGTAAAGAAAATATTGTTCTTTTTAATGTCGGAGAGTCTGACTCGTCTAATGCCGAAGAAAGGAAGAAACATGATGCTGAGATTGCTGGTCGAATACTGGGAGTTTTGTCAAGCGATATTAATATTGCCAACATCAAAGTCCATCGAATTGGACGTCGTGACCCAGGTTCCCAACGTCGCCGTCCTCTAACAGTGAAACTTGACAACTCCAAGGAAGTTCATGCTGGAATTAAGAATTCGTCTAGACTGCGCGGCTCGCAAGATTATGGTAATTTTGTTGTCTCTTTCGACCGAACTCGAAGACAAATCGATTATTATAAGCAAGTCAAAGCGGATTTGGACGCCAGAATTGCAGGTGGAGCTACGGGTTTGAGAATAAAATATAAATTACGTATACCTACAATAACATCGTTACACTAATTAAGCCCAACAGAGAAATTGTAATAAATTATCAGAACGTCCGTGGATTAAGAACAAAGACATTAAATTTCTTGTCGGGTGTTAGCGATGGTTATTACGATGTTATCTGTGTTACCGAGACCTGGCTTTCAAACGATATTTTCAATAGTGAACTGTTTCCTCCGACATACTCAATTTTGCGCAGTGATCGAAGGTTTGATGAAGTAAATAGAACGCGAGGTGGGGGTGTTATTCTTGCTTTGAAATCTCATTTGTTTTTGCAACCAATAGATCTTAGTGTAGTAAAGAACGCACTACTCTTGATAGATATAGTATATATAGTATATATGTACTTTAAAATCCAATAAAAATATCATTTTATGTAATTTATATACCTCCTGATATTTCATCTGCAGAGTTTGAACTTTCTTTTAATCTATTTGAGGAATTTTGTATTCACAGAGATGAGAACATCGTTATTCTAGGCGGCTTTAATATTCCTCACTTTGTTAATCTTACTAGCAACGATTTCAAATCTAGAGTCCTAACTAACTTCCTCAACTTCATCAATCTCATGCAGGTTAATACTATAACGAATTCTAGGGGCGGTTGTTGGACCTTATATTAACCAATTTTCAAATGACATCTGTGACTCACGAAAACATACCGCTGATTAAAGAGGACTTGGATCATCCAAGCCCGACGCTACACCTTAGTTTTTATGAAGACCGTGTCATAGATCTAAATCCCAATCTCAAACATAAAAATTTTAATTTTCGGAAAGCTGATTTTATTAATCTTCAAATTAATAATTAATCAAAACTTATTAGGAGTATTGAACTAAAAACCATTATCGCCTAAAATTCAAAAAAACTAATAATATATATGATTTTAATCAATTCAAAGAGCTAAGGAAACAAATTAAAATAAATTTCGAAAGCACTATTGAGCGATTATATATCAAGCATGGAGTCGTACATTTCAACTAATCCAAAGCAGTTTTGGCAATTCGTAAAATGTAGGAAAAATAATGTTAGTATACCCAATTCTTTAATTAATTCAAATGGAGATACTTTAAGCGACCATTCATCTATAGTTAATGGGTTTACGGAAATTTTCTATTCTGTGTATCTTCCAATATCACAGTTTGATCACATGACACCATCGTGCTTGAACACTGTGCCGATTAATGTCAACCACTTTAATGAATCTGATATCATCCACGCAATAAAGAGCCTTAAGAACGATTTCAATACTGGATGTGATCGTATACCGTCATTTATTCTAAAAGACTGCGCCAATCTCTTCGCTTATGCTTTGTGCTACCTCTTTAACTTATCTCTAAACACTACTACTTTTCCTGGGCTTTGGAGGATAGCTAGATTGACACCTGCATTCAAGAAAGGAGATAAACACAGTATTCAAAATTATAGACCTATTGCTATAATTAACAAATTTGCTAAAATATTTGAAATCTGTCTCTACAATTCCCTTTACTCCCAAGTTAGAAGTCTTATCTCTCTCGACCAGCATAGATTCATGACTAAACGATCTACTACTTCTAATTTGACGATCATAACTCAATTTCTTTCTGACAATTAGGATAATCATATACATGTTGACGTCATATATACCTTATGAAACTAGACATGATGGGCTTTTCTAACAAGCTAATAGCATTTTTCAAGTCCTATTTATCTAATCGAAGACATTATGTTGCTTTCAAAGGTCACTTTTCTGATGACTTCTCTCCTTCATCTAGAGTACCTCAAGTAACTAACTTAGGTCCTCTTCTATTCCTAATTTTTGTAAATGACCTATGTAACAGATTCGGCTGTCCTAAGTTATTATTTGCAGATGACCTTAAACTCTCTGTCTCAATTGCTGATATTGGTGACTGCCAATTCTTACAAAGCCAGCTATCCATTGTCCAAGAATGGTGTACAAGCAACAGGTTAACTATGAATGTAACCAAGTGTAAGATTGTTAGTTATTCTAGAAAGTCAAACCCGATTATATGCAATTATATTTATGAAAACACAATTTTAGACAGAGCAAATTCTATAAGGGATTTGGGCGTGACTTTTGACTCTAGGTTAACCTTCGGTGAACATATTACTCAAATTTCTAACTCAGCACTGCAAACATTGGGTCTCATTATAAGAACTACAAAAAAATTTGACTCTATCGGACCTTTGATACTACTCTATTCGTCATATGTACGGCCTAAACTTGAATATGCCACCATAGTCTGGTCACCTGTATATAAATATCAAGCAAGTACGCTTGAACAAGTTCAAAGGCGTTTCCTAAAATACTTATATTATCGTATTTATTCCATTTATCCCACTCAAGGTTTTAGCCATGCATTACTTCTTAATATGTTCCATTTCGAGTCGCTGGATTTACGTCGCAAACGAGCAGATTTAAAGTTTCTGTACGATTTAATCCACAATCATTTAGACACACCAAGACTCTTGGAAAATATTGGTTTTGCCGTACCACGACCATCATCGAGATTTTCAAATATATTCTATTGCCCTAGACCGAAAACAAATATTCTGATTAGATCTCCTGTTTACCGAACTTGCATGACGTTCAATTCCCTATCTGATAGCAACGTGGATATTAATTACACACCATTGGAAGCACTGTTGAATTCATGCACAGCAAATTATAACTACATCTAAGATTTTATATTTTAGTATTATTTTGTTAAGCTTATTATGTAAGAATACTTTTGATTTGCAATTACCTGCAACATGTTTATTCTCATTCATTTTTTATACTTCTTCTGTGTTACTCACATATATATATATATATATATATATATATATATATATACAGATGTATGTATGTTAGAAATTAAGTTTGTCCTGCAAATGGAATGTTCTTCTGTTGGGCAAATATATTATTATTATTATTATTAAAATCCAAGAAGACGATGAAACATCTGACTTCGGTACGTTTCAAAAAATACACGTGTATGTATCTCCAAACCTTTGAATAAAAAAAGCATTAAAGTGCGATTTTTGACCACCAACTGCAATTCCAGAAGATTTCTTGGAACAAAGGCTAAACAAGAGCGTTGTTGGCAAGCTTGTAATAACAAAAAATGGTTACAGATGTTATGTCTTGGATTTTGAACGAATAGAGCTACAAATTGTGGTATAGATTAGAGGATAGAAAATCAATGTTGCCACCACATTTTCCATTTAAAGAAGGTGCCGAACTAGATAATCCTTCTAGAGCCTCTAGGTTTACTTTATGGGTTGTCTCGTTGGCACGGACGAAATCTCCATGGGGAACAACACATAATAAACATTATACAAACAACATATGTATATGGTACATTACATTTCATGAAACGATTTTTGTTATACACTTAAAATATGCCATTAATTCTTAAACATTTATAAAACACTATCTGGAAACTGTCTCAATCAGAACAGTAATACAGGATTCAAATATTGTCTTTAATTTTATAACTTACCTTTATCGGCTCCCTAACTGCTTTTACTAACATTTTTGTAACATTCATGACAAACTGTGAAGAATGGCAATTTCCATAAACATAACAACATAAACAAACTAAAAATATCGGTGTTGGACTAGTTATCGTAAGCGTTATCAATTTTTCAGTTTAAGAGGAATGGTCTAGGAGCACAGAAAAGTGTCTACTAACGTCACTGAATATTTTAAAGAGCAAAACACATTATATGTAACAAATTCAAGGGCTGCTGGAATATTAGAATAAAGTCAGTAATAACTCGAAAACTGCTAGAGATGCGTCTACAAACCTTAATACAATTTTTTAAAACGTACTACGCCAATTTTAATAATATGCTAATATACAGTGCGTTTGATTTGAGAAAGTAAAGTTTTTACCACTATAAATGTATGAATTGCGACTTAACTTGTGAACACTTTGTACATGACAAGATAACGCCTGCACAAGCCCACGTCCTCATACTTAGACCTCACAGCCACCGCCAAAACAGAAAAAGGGAATAACTAAAATAACTGAAGAACGGTTGTATGTAGATATAGGTATAGTAGTACCTCTCTTTTTTGGTGCCTTAAATACAGAATTACAATAAAAACTATAACATCGTACATAAAATAAGAAGTTGACAAGAGCCGCTAACATATTATTGGAGAAATTTTTTCCCAAAATAAATGATCACAACATCAACATCGAAAACTGTAAACGAACCAGTTGCGTAGGATACTCTATATGCATACGTTACTAAGAAGCTGCCGTACCACCAAAATTTTTCAAAAGTTTTGTGAAGATTTCTTTTTTGATGATTGCTAGCTCCTCAACCCTTTGACGACGAAGAATTTTCTGCTGAAAATTTTTTGCGGATTCTTACTCGGAAGCACTATATAGACTAAAGTGTCGTCAAAATTTCAAAATTTTTACTCCTACGAGAAAAATCATGGGACATTTGTGTCCCATTCGTCGTCAAAAGAAATGATTTTTGTGCAAGTGCATTGAACATTTTTGAAAGAATTTTGTCGTTACAAAAAGTAAACATGAAAATGCTTGCAAAACTTATTGCTTTATTTACATTGTAAAAACAACAAAAAAGATTCTATCGCTTGCTGATCGTTTGTCCAATAGTTTGCTTTTAGTTTGCATGATAGTGCGTGTTGCTTTATTTACATTGCGAAGCACACGAAAATTATTACAACTTTTAGTTTCTAATCAACTGTTCAACTGTTTGCATCTCACAAGTTGTGCTTAAAGTCGTGTTTTAGGTTGCGCTTTGAAACATACAATTTTCATATTGTTATTGTTAGCCAAATACATACATAAATTGTTTTTGAAAATGAGTAGATTGCGTCGGTTTTATAAAACTAAGAGCTTTTCATTGAATTGTTTTAGTTACTTTGTTTTTTAATAATAAAATGTTAAATAAAATAAAATGAAATACGAAATAAAACATTTATTTTTATTTATTTTCACCTTTGATGACGAATGGGACACATATGTCCCATCTTATTTTAAGTACTTGTAAGAAAAACATAAAACCGATTCGAAATTCATCTGTCAACAAGTTTATATAAGGTATTGGTACACTTAACCTTCCTATACTCACGTCAAAATGAAAGACGTATACTATGCTATATAAGTCGGTCTCACAGACCGTATGCATGAGTATAGGAAGGTTAATACTAAAATTTTATCCAGCAGTATCAATTAGAGCCCGAAATATTAGAAAACTAAAACTGATAAAAAATAATACGAATTTCCGACTTTGAGACTCCCTTAAGTGCAACTGAAGATCCAAAACGTTAATTTTAATACAAATTTGGAAGAGTTAATTTGTTTTTGAAAAATACCAATTTGGTTGAAATCCATTGAGAAATGTGGCTGTAATGACGAAAAAAACAAATGGGACATATGTGTCCCATTCGTCGTCAAAGGGTTAAATCTGAAATACACATATTCGTGAGAATTTCATGCTTAAAAACAAGACAGGATAGATCTCGATTTGCACCTTTGAAGTTAGTGCAGCAGAACTCCTACCCTATCCTATACGTCTCTGACGGGGGTTTGTGACTAAGCTATTAATAGTTTAATCCAGAGGGTAGTAGCTTGGCTTCCTTCATATGACCAAGTTTGCTTAATGTGATAAGACTCAACAATCCCTAAACCGAGTATCAGTCACACACACATTTATTAGTTCATATTTATTATTGATACTAAATCAGACTAAAAAGTCGCATTTGACTAACTATATCCTTTAAAAACATTGAGATGTGAAATAAATGGCAATTTTCGCTTGTAAACAGTCGTAATGTGATAAGATTAAGCTAAATTTATAACAAAATATACGTTATGCTTTTGTAAATATTGACGTATAGATTTTTTGCTCGGCAATATTCAGAAATGTATTCATTTACAGTATTTGAGAAATTCGAAATGTTAATCTACGAATTTTAGAAAATTCTATGACTGTTTCCTCTTGGTTGAAAACCTGGATTCTTAAGATATAAGCATATGTATGTGTGATACAATGCACTCAACCAGATTCTGTTATATACATATATTTTAAATTTGTGGAAATAACTCGAGAGAATGAAATAAACGCTTGCCAGAAATTGAACTGGTAGAAATAGCTAGCCAGTTAATAAAAAAACCTTAACGCTTCCAACCAGGTTGGAAATTGAAAGAAAAAAGAAAAGAACCATTTTGGACTCAATCTGTTAATAAAGTTCCATCTCTATTACACAACATCCTTGACTCAAAAGTTAACCATTCTTCAAAGCCAACATTCAGTTTTAAGTCATACAAAGAATCCTCCTACAAAAAAAAAGTGATCAGATGGCTCTAAGGTTAACTACAATGTTCAAACAGGCTCAACTAATTCCGCGTTCCCGAAGACAACAAATAAAACGTTGTTCCGGCCGAAACTTTTTCAATTACCGAAAATCCGCGAGGGAATCTCGGAACATCGATACCAAGCCTAATTCCCCCTTATTAAACATTTAATATCCTCTCCGGGGATTCCCACACTACTATTCAATCGATTAGGGTGTTCGATTTCAATTAAATATAACTAGGAGGAAACCCTTTCCGCAACGAACGGCGTCGAGTTACCCAGGGGCATATATCTACCTTCCTGGATCATACACCTATGTGCGATAATCAATACGTCCCCTTAATTTGCATGTTTCCTCCAATCGATAATCCCCGATATTTGTTACGAACGAGAAGAGGTGATGTATTAATAAGAATGGTGTAAGGTGGGGCGATTTCTCTCTCGAACGAGCACTTAGACGAACTCCATTGTGCATGGGGTTGGTTTTATGGGTCATGGTGGCAGCAGTATTGAGTACGAACTTTATTTTTAACATACTTATAGATATAAGCGTCGGCTTCTTGTGACCCTTCGCCTCCAAACGGAGTTTATTTACGGCTTCATGCCGTTCTAAGGGGATTTCCTGCGTGATCTCGGTAAATTGAGTCGTTTCGCTAGGATTTTATATCGTGGTCGCGACGTTCTTTCTATCATTAATTTAAAAATTTATTTATCTAGCGACTTAAAGATTTTATCAAGAGACCGTTTCTTTTGCCAGACCAAATCTATATAAATGGCAATTTGATGATTTTGAAATAACAAAAATTCCCAAGTCACAAATGTGTGGTAGTGTGTGGAAGTAGTTTAGATGGATGATTTGACCGTAGTGCTGTTGTATGCCTCGGAGTTATTTTTAACGTTTGTGTACACTTGTATCAAAACAAAACTGACGAGCCTAAGTTATATCATAGAGATTAGATAAGAAAAATGTATGGAAGGACATCTGCAGATTACACATAATCGATATCTACCTATAACACACGAAATATAGAGAAAAAAACGAGAAACTTAATAAAACATAGCCGATATGAAATTAAGATTAAAGCAGATTTGATACTTAATCTGGGTAAAAATACATGTGTTGTAAGTCCAAATTAATCCAAATACCACATTATCCATACAATATAAAAAAAGGGGAGGTGTCGTGGGAACCTTGACAAGAGCGAAGCTCTTTACGCATTTGATGCTTATTTGAATAAAAGGTAAAATTCTATAATTAAATAAAAATTAGTTGAAGTTGAATTTGAAGTAAATTCGAGTCCGAATAATAAAAGCGCCATCTGATGGGGGGCGGAGGGGCAAATACGGCGCTCTAAAAAAGGTAAGTGAGGAAAGGTATCCTAACCGCTTCAGGAAAAGAAAATTTTAAATCTTGAACGTGTCTTGTAGTAACACGTTTTTATCAAATATTCGACTACATAGTAAAAGAAGGTAATAAGAAGGTGGCCTGGTTGACGTAAAGGAGCAAATATTCCAACGTTTCATTACTATTTCGATGCTTGTTCTAAGGCAAGTGTATTCAATTACATTTAGGACCATATAAATCAAGGCAATAAAACTAGTTCGTCTCCTCATGGTGCACTCCGGATAATAGTAAGAGCAGTAGGGGATAGTAACTGACCGAAGCGGTGGCAAAAATTAAAAAGAATTAAAATGAAGAAGCGCCGCAGGAATAGATGGGACAACACCAGAAATGACCAACTACCTAGAAGAAACTAGCATCAAAGCTTTTGGATTTAACACAATATGGGTTTAGAGAACATAGAAGTACCCAGAACCTAATCTTGATGCAAACAATAGAAAAGAGCATACCCAAGAATAAAGAAATGCATATGTGCTATGTAAATTCAAGAAAGTCTTTGATGTAATCAGGAGAATCGATATATGGGAAGCGCTACAACAAGAAAGGCATAGCTAGAGAAATGATATCCATGAAAGTCACGTACCTACAACAAAGCAACAAAGAGAGAATAACTAGAATTAGAAAAACAGGAAGATCTGAAGCAAGATTGTGTGAGTAACCCACTTCTATTACAGATCGTAATAAAGAAAGCAATAGAGAAAGCGAAAATACAAATGAACTAAAGAGCGAAGAACTAAGGGAAATAAATATGAACATAATGAAGACAAAAAGGATGTCACAAGAAAATAAATATCACAATATTTCATTGGAAGGACAAAATAGAGTAAATGAAACAATTCAACAATAATAGAAAAAACGGAGGGCGAGATGGGATAATTACGACCAAGAAACTCGAAGGAATGTATGTTTCAAGACAACTTTTTAATGAAAGTGGTACAACTTGATTAGGCAAATATGCAGTATGATGAGTCATCTGTTCTTTTCACAATGTAATATTATGTTACAGAGTACAGAGGACAGATGATCATACTGCATATTTGCCCAGTCTAGTTACAACCAAAGAAATAAAAACATAATTACCTAGTTCAAAAAATTGTTATCCCAACTTTGTCAAATAAAAATAAACGTAGTAAGTAAAGTAAACGTAGTGGAAATCAAATTCTAGAGGAATACAGTGATAGTGAAAAACAGATAAAATCGGAGACGAGATCCCCAGGGAAAAATATAAAAAGGAAAACAGCAAAGAATAACTGGAATGGCTAGGATACATGCATATCATGACAGAAAACAGATTAACCAAAATAGCTCAGAAAAATCAACGCCACAGTAAGAGTAGAAGAGGTACACCGACCAAGAAAAACATGGTCAGAAGGTTAAAAGCAATGTTAATGTCGAATACGTGGCAATTAGAAACCAAGTCCAAAACAGGGGGTGTGGAAGAACAGTTTTGGTATTTTCAAATCATATAATTCGACTTAATATTGCAATCATTAAAGCATATTTAATCATTTTAAAAAGTTATTACATAAGATTGAAGGAATATAAACTGAAAAAAGAGGAGAATAAAATCCAAGCTATGAAGAAACTGGAGAATATTTCTAGGGGATTTCATTCCAAGCTCTAGGTTTCGTAATTTTTTATTTGCTTTTATTTAATATTTTTCAAACCTTGGATTTAGCCTTTGGTCGTACATATTCGAATGCAATTATTCCTTACTATTGCTTTCTGTTCTATTGAAAATATTCTCTACCACTTTCACAATGCATAATTAGTAAGAGTAGGAAAGTATAAAATGAAGAAACTGAATAAGAATAAGCTGTACTGAGAGTACAAACACCCGCTAAACAAATAAATGTTTAAATGCAATTTTCTTTTTCAATTGTTCCATTTATTTCTTTAAAAATTCCTAAAAATGTAAAACATCTGCAATCAAATTGTCGCGCTAATGAACTGCTAATATTAAGCTACAAGTCAGCTGCAGCGTTGTTTGATGTGATAAAATTTTTTTCTTTAACTGCTCTGATTATTCTTCTACCTGTACGTGCTCATGTTTTTCTCTCCCCACCCCTTTTTCACCACTATTTTGTGTTTTAATTGCATCACTTACCATTTTGGCAAAACAATGAAAGATACTAAAATTAACTGGTACGTTTCACCTTCTTTTCGCAATTTTAAAGTTAAAATCCTTTATTCCTCTATACAGTGC
Organism: Chrysina gloriosa; assembly: GCA_038088585.1. Taxonomy (NCBI): domain Eukaryota; kingdom Metazoa; phylum Arthropoda; class Insecta; order Coleoptera; family Scarabaeidae; genus Chrysina; species Chrysina gloriosa. The sequence continues at coordinate 26,564,411 of CM076089.1, forward strand.
TTTTCTTGGCCCATTTTTCTGAACATCTTCGTTAGAAATTTCTGTTACAACTACACGTAATTAAAATTAGTTGTAATACGACACGCTTTCCAAAAGATATAAACAATATTACATACAATATTTCAATAACTACCACCGCAATTTATTGCGCAGGTGGTTTTATTCGTTTTCTAAATATCTCTCTCAGCTGTATTTATATTACTTTCATCAGAATGCCATGTGGTAAGTATTTGCGAAAGTAATACAGAAAATTTGATTTGCAATTCTGCTACTTCGGGGGTCACTGCTATTATTTTTTACAGGATTGTATATCCTTCGGGCACGTTATTCTTAATATTCTTCCTGCGTGCTGACATATCAACATAATTTGATACATGCAGTCTCAACAAAAACAAGGTTGAACGTTCCGTTAAGTCGCTTGATCCATTTTTCTACATTGTAAAGCTTATCGTGCACATGTTCAACATCTAACGCAAATATCCAGATGTACATATCTACAAAAGCAAAAAAAGTTACTTTAATGGCTATCAAGCATTCGCTTAGGATGCCTTCTACTTTATTTTTGGTACTTAACTTTGACATTGACATTCCAGACGTAATACTTCAGGAATGTATGGAGGTTTGAGAGCATAAGTTTCCGACAAATAATACAGGCATGTATACATACAAACGTGGGAGGCTTCAGATAGACTCGTTTAATCGAATTTATTTACGTAATAATAATTTCACCCTACAGTCTATAAACACGTTCATTTTAAAATTTTAGTACTTCTAGAACGAGGTGAAAAAAACATGGGTATAATAAGTATTAAGTTGCCGTTCGGAATAATAAATTATTGTGCTTCGTCTTGGAAAAGGGCACAGTCACTTCCCTTGGGGGCAAACGAAACAGAGGCGGACTTAGTAATATATGAACAGGAATAGAAAGATAACTTGAGATATTCGTTCAATCGTAAGAGAAGTTAATTTTATTATAAAAAAACCGCTAATATTATCTTAAATAAAATAGTTTCTATCCTTGCCGCTCCGATAAATACGCATTTCGACAAATATAGTAATAATAATAAATGTGATAAGGGTAAAATCTACTTTATTAAAGAATATGTTTCACTGTTTTTCTTCTAACAAAACCGGAAGTGAAACTGCAAACTTTGGGTTTTGGAGGTGTTATTGGTATGGTCAAAGTAAGAACTACATATTTTATTTAAATTCGCTCTAAGTTAAACATTGGTACTTTTGTTAGTAGTTTGTTAGAAGCAATTCCATTAAATTCGATTACTTTACGGGCGTAGATTTAAGATAAAATAAATGTTTTTGAAAGTGATTCATACTAGTGCTAGTAGGAATACACTTTTACAGTTGTTGATAAAAACTTGGGCCAACTTTATTATTGTAATTCCAAGTAAGTTTCCAATCGTATGAAAAACAAATATATAGATCTACAATTCTCCATGATTACTGCATTTATTTATTCAGATTTTTCTTGCGGAAATACTAGAAGTTCTGGTTTTATAATATCAAAAGTTTACTAAATTATGTTAAATTCCAAAACGTGAGCACACATAGATGATAGTCACTTAATTCGTCGATATCCAATATCGCTATTTCTTACTGTTTTTTTTTTCCAGCGCTTAAATGAAATAACAATGAAACTCCCTATTAATACAATCGTAATTAACACCAAATCTAATTTCGGCACCTAAAGCTATTCATCCAAATCAATTAGATTCAAACCGCAATTTCAGCACTTTTTCATGTAGAATTAACAACGATGAAATTCATTATGGAAAGGGAAGGTAGTATCAAAACGTTAAACATTTCAAATTACTCAAATCTTTGTGTTCTTAACGTCTTGAAGAATTAAAGTTAAGAACAACAATCTCATTGATTTTTACTTCTTTTACCAGCCTTGTATCTACAGCTACAAAGCAAACAAGGAGTTTTTTACGATCTTCAATAAAAACGGTAAAAATTTCATATTTCTAAGTTTATGAAATTTCAAAACTCTAGCAATTCATTTGCAAACAGTGAAATGGGCAATGAAGCCAAACAGACTTGTAGCTTAAGACATTTAAAAAATTATGTTCGGCATACGTTAAGGAAAATCGTTAAGAGATAGGTAGCTCTAAGAATGATTGTAATTGTAATCATCTTTTAGGTGAATAAAGATTTACTACTACTACTACTACTTAAATTTGAACCAACACAGTCGTAACTATTATATGTGTATTGTACCTACACAGTCTTGTCTACAGAAGACAGAAGAATTAGGCAGTTAGTGCTTACGGCAGTGAAGTGCACAAAACTGTCAAACGATTAGACCCGGTGGTCCAACACGAAATATTATGAGGTGGTAAAAAATTTATGACAATAAATGTGTTAAACAGGTGAAGGTCGTGGCTACTGCCGAATATTTTGTCATAAAAGCCACAAGAACTATGCTTTCTTGGAAAAATGAACAAACATAAAGTACCATTTCTTCTTTCGTTTAAACCAAGTGAACATGGCAAGTATTCTAACATTCAGCATTAAATTTTGCCCAACTTAATCTTACACACTATTTCTGTTAATTAGTATCAACTAGTGAGAAGCAAATGGCGAATTATTTGGTGGAAAAACCATTGTGAATTATTCACTTTGAGGTTCCCAAGTCATCCTTAAACAAGTTAGTTAGCGATTACGCCTTTTCCTTCACGTTTTCAGGGAATTGGCTGTTGAAACTCGTGGGTATTGCAATTTGAATGTTTTCACTAATATCTTACACAGCAATTAATCCAAAGACATAACTTGATCTGTAGCTGAAAACTTGAATTACTATTACCGAACTACTTTTAGTTGACAACTTGTAAAAAAAAAAACCCAATTTGCAAATTCAATTTGTGAAGCCAAAGGTTTTAACCAAAATATGTTGTACAGTTCTTTCTGGAATATTCAATCACTGACGCTTTGGAGTGATGTTACATACATTACAGTTTCCGAATCTTAACCTCATTCAGCCGACTCACAACTATAGTGGAAATCGGTTATTGTGATGACTATGGGACCTGTAATTTTTAATACTCATAACCGGACGATAATATTATACAGAAGATGAACAAAACCATATCACTGAACAGAATTCGCTAGAAAATAATACTGTTTACTTCCAAAAACACATATTTTATCAATAAATATTTTGAAATATAAAATGAATTATTTGTCTGTAATTTGTCTGAATTCAGTGTTTTTGAAAGTTCGTTGCTTTGTATTGAACACGACGAATTCATAGCACATTTTATATCAAAGCATTAGTTGGAGAGCTTCTGCAATTTTTTTCTTCTTCTGTAAATATGCTACACTAAGTTTCTTTTAATAATTGATAACAATAGCCGAAGTTTGTTTATAGTAAGTGGATTACTTTTAAGTAACGTTTTATGCCGTGTTTCGTACCGACAGATTGTAATAACAATACCCGATTGATAACATTTTATCCCTTATTTCAATATCCAGCTTCCATTGTATTTGGAAATCGTTAATACTACTCATAAACTTCCCACGAGGTAAGCAGTAATTACGGCATGAGCTTCAAAACATTCTCTGCATTTGTAATAAACTTCGACTAACAAGGGAACATTCCGAACCCGAAAATTGAAAAGAATTGAAACTTTGTGAACAAATAGTCCACACCCAATGTTGTTCGAAAGTATTTTCCTTATCGCCCAATCTTGTTTCAAGAGGAATTCAAATAGGATCCTTATCGAAGAGGTGGGAGAGGGCACTATTTTGTTTTAATGGAACTTGGGTCCTATTTTCATATATGTAATAAAGCTCGATGAGACGATTATTTTGATATAGTTGTAACGTATTTGTTCCAGCCATTGCCGAATTAGTTTGAGAAAACCGAAAATCTACTAAACTTTCAGAGGTAATACTTTCGAAGATCCTTGGGTGTGGACTACTTGAGCTCTGTAAAGTTTGAATCTCCAAAAAACGATACGTTATTCGTTTGTTCATCGTTTGCCCATGTTTGTGCGTAAAAATTTTTGTTTGTCCACCCTTTGTTGGAAAATTATTTTTAAAAAATTTATTACGGGAATAAAATTAAAGTCGCGCTTTTATTCCGCTAATTCGTTTGTCCAACGTTAGTCCAGGATTGTCCAGCAAAATTTTTCGTTTGCCCGCGCGGGAAAAATTATTTATTTGAAAAAATTTTTTGTCACCTTTCACTTTAGGCGTTATACAGCTTCTAATGGAGCAAATATTATAAACATTTGATACAACACTAATAAAAACTGTCGCTGTTGGCAATAGTGGAAATATATTTTTTATATTTTTGAAAAGTGGGTTTTATTTTAAACCAAGAAAGAATATTATAAAACCTGAACTCATTGGATTAGAAATTCAACATTTCTGAATTTCTAAATGGACAGTCGTACTAATGATAAAAAATTAGTTACACGCTGGAAAGGAATTTCGTGCCGGCCCTGACCATCGGAGACAACGAAACGAGGAGTCGAAAAAAGCCGTATCCATCCTCACACGGACACCACACAGACGCAAGCCGACAGCGTAGACCCGATCGGGCAGGCCGACCAGACGATAGAGAACTTGCCCGTAAAAGTGACTATTCACCGTTCCACCATCTCCTTAAAACAGGTCAGAAGACCATTTTTCACAGGTATTCTTGGAAAGTTATAAAAGGAATAAAGTAATTTATATTCAGGAAACGCGGTCTCTCCTATATATTCTCTCCTATTCCTATTTCTTGCCGCTCCGTTCGCTATTCCTACGGCTGTTTGGTGTCTCCTTCGTACATACATACATAGATATAGTATGTACGTATACGAACGAGCATCGAATACACGTTCTCAGTTTATCCGATATAAAGGCGAAGTAGCGTGCGCAGCAAAATCTCGGACACGTAAGCAACTTTACGACGTTTATTTATATTCTATCGCCGATGTGTTCTCCGATTGCTACCGAACTAACCTAGGGCGAATTCGAAGAACATTGAGAAAGCCATCCGCATCTATATATATGCTTAATTTTTGAAATACACCTAATATCTAAGAGATATGTGATGTACAAGTAAGGATTAAGGAGGTGATGCTCAATCTAGTTCAGAATGTATGCTGCAAAACCAAATCTAGCAATCTTAATATCCATAAGTATGTATGACGTCATTGACAAAGGAAATTTCTGATATGGCTTAAGAATAGATCAAGGATCTCAGAATCCACAGACCAAGACATTTTGATCAAAGGTGTTAGGCTTTTATAAATCGTATTCGCGATGTTTAAATTAACCAATAGCCAAAATTGGTTCGCCCAATGCGAAACCGATTATTAGCCAAAATCAAAATTGAATATCGGGTTTCGTCTCTTTTGCTGTATAACATCCTGTGAGCCCCTAGCCAGTTTACTCCTTCAAGTCCTGGTCTTCGATCAAACCTACCAGGTTGCTAATGGTACTAACTAAAAGGCTTTTCCAGAAATTAATTACGGGTTTCCTGTCACAGTAGGAAAATATTCTCTTACAAATTTTATTTTATTTGCTATCAACTTTTTTGTTTTCATTTAATGCATAAGTTGTGAAAAGGGCTGTATAATCCATTTAGTGCATCTGATTATGCACTAAGTAACCGTGTAATTTAATTTATTTCAATTCGTAATTTTGAGTAATAGTAATTGAAGTGTTAGTTTTACTGTAGAATCGGTACTGAGAAAGACCTACCCTTTATTTGCCTTCATATCATTTTCTCGATTCAGCATGCATACATACATTGATTTACATATTTTAAACTCAATAAACGTTGAGGGTTTAAGTTTAATATTTGTGTTTTAATTTTTCCTTTTTAATATTGAGCGAATGGACGAATTCCGAATAAAGATTGTGAGTACCTTTTCAACTAGGAATAAGTTCATGCTCATCTCCGATCAACAATGCGGATGACCGGGGGCCTAAATTTCTTCGATGAGGCAACGCCTTTTGAATTTAACCCAGTCCGCCTTCACTGTATCTAACTAAATCCAAAAACATTCAGAAATCTTGATAAAGATTTGAAAATGTATGGGACCTTTCTAAAGAAGAAAATTCGAGATGACAGACAGACAGACAGGAATGGAATGCAGATGAGGAAAAAGTGGTTATTACGTGTGTTGAAAGGACCGGTGGGCAATATTTCTACAAGAGAAATTGAAATTGAAGCTGGCATTTTCAGAACTACAGTTGCACGTATTTTATAGAAGAATAGGTAAAGTTTGTTTCCTTAGAAAAGAGCACATTAGACTAGTTTTAATGGTGTAGTAAAACGTTAACTATTTTGCAGACAATTTCAACTACAAGCAAAATAAAGAAAATACAAAATGGTCAAACCCGGTCTATCTACTTCACTGTCGGTTGCCATGTAACGTATACGGAACTCACTAAATTTAATGTGCTCTTCTCAAAGGAAACAAATTCTATCATCCTTCCAGATATAAAGTTCACCAAACGCTTTTTCGAGGCGATGAGATTAGGCGTATAAACTTTTACCAAGGTTACTTTAACAAAATTCAGTCCTGAATTTTATAAAAAGATTTTGTACTGTGATGAAACAGGATAATTCACATTTTATTATACAACGATGCGGCGCAGTGTTATTTGGACGGATTATTTACAACGACACACTCACTGCACAAAAGATTTCTCCAGCAACTTAAAAAGTAGGAGTGAGCTTCACCAATATTCTGCAGACTTTGGTAAATATTTCAACAAAACGAGGGTCCTGCGCTCAACGGATGTAAGGTAAAAAATTATTTAATTATAGCTAAGGTTTGATAAAAGAGTTGATGACGTCTTGTCATTAAGTAGTGTAAACCGGTCTTTGACTTTACGTACAAGGGGCCACATTAAAATTCGGAGAAGTAAGGGCGTCAGTCCGGTGTACACTACTTAATGATATGAGTCATCCATTCTTTTATCAAACCTTAGTCACAGCAAGTAATACGGATACATCTTTGCCGCCAAGAGCCTCTCCGTGCGATTATTTCCTCTGGAGGTTTATCAAAAATAAGGTACACCATGCGCAAAACTATAATAGTGTTGAAGAATTATGAGATGCAGTAACATTTAATACTGTTGATCATTAGAACTCTAACAAAGGTTACAAGAAGTGTCGTAAACAATGTAAGCAGCTAAGCGGTGGCATTTTTAAACATCTAACATATCGTGAAAAATATAAATGAATATCTGCAATTCCCTATCTATCCTTTCTGCTTGCCCGAACCGAAATCCAAAGTGTTTAATTTTCAAACTGCTCAACTCCTGGCACTCACAAAAATATTTTGAGAAGTTTCCTAACAATATACCCTGCAGATAGGATCTTCCACTACTCCTATGATGTACAGATGTTTGTTAAGCCAGCGGTATCCTATCAACAGACCCAGTGCCATCTCTATTTCCTTCATTCACAGCAGCTGGTCTGTTCAGTTGTATGAAGGTTTGCCTTTCTCATTTCCTATTGTCTGATAAGAAACTCCGGACGTAGATTCAACCCCTACGAATTTTCTTTGCCCTCTTCTGCGTGTGGAGGTTCGTTTCTTCGTTTCCTTGTATGCTTGGGTGTCCCGCCAGCTACCATGTTTGACTTTCATGTTTGTAATTCATTTCTGCATTGTGTTGGTTGTCGAATTTCTCAATGTGTTTACTTGATTTATTCACGGCTCCATTTTTCGGGGAGAGAAAAGCCACCCAACAGTATCAAACGGTGTAAGCAGCGATAACCACAATCCTTGAGAGTATCCCAAAAGATATAAAAAATTGATTTAAGGACTTAATCGAGCATGCCAAACGCTATATCAAAAATGAGATAATGCCAGAAAGGTCGGTGCATCCCAACATTCCGCGAGAGTCCCAGTTTTTGTGCTTTGGCATTGTTTTGTGCCGTCTTGGCAGCTATCTGGGTCCTACCCAAGGTAGAGACTTTCATGTTTTTAATTCATTTTTGCGTCTTGATGGTTATCGGGTTCCTCAAGGCGTTTACTTGATTTATTCATGATTCCATTTTTGGAGAAACAAGCCACACAACCCTTAAGAGTGTCCCCAAAGGTATAAAAATTTTATTTATTTTAGTTTATTTAATCGAGCGTACCAATCAGAATCGATGTAATAGATGTTGATTCAAAGATCATTATGATTGGCTTTGTTTTATTTTCTGGCACGTTTCGGTTCGTTTTAAACATTGGATACTTAACCAATACTTGATGCGTATGAAAAGCATACATTAGATTATAGTGGACTAAGGAATAACTTGCAGCATCAGAAAAGATACAGACCCACACCAACGTAAATAATTTGAACGGAACAAAATTAAAGTCATACTATGCGCCTTTTTACTGAAAACTGAAATCAATGGATAGACTGCTTCCTATGTGATTGGAGCTGTGAAATCAGTTAGTGAAAAACTTTTCTTATTCTGCCCAAAATGTACGCAAAGCTCGAAGGAATATGTCGTTGAAATAATTCTAATTCGACTAGATATTTCTCTATAATCAAATAAAATGTAGGAATATACACGGACCGTATAAATTTTGTAATAGATGGAACGCCATAATGATCATCCGAATTTACAAAAATCTGGAACGCATTTTCCACTGGCGAAACACAAAGTCCCGTCGAAAGCTTGAGAAATGTTTTACGCGCACCATGACATCACACCGGCTTATTTTTAACTCTTGTATAACTTCAAATACTATTTTCCAAACACATAAAATCATCATTAAACCAATTCGTCACGGGTTTCAACTTCGGCTTGGAACTCTTTCGAATGTAACGAATGATTGTATTTGTTTAAATCTCGCGTCTCATATGAGCTCTATTTTAACTCTTCAATATCAGTAAAAGAAGGCAAAAAACTGTGTGTATATAAATTCCTAGAAGTCAAACAATATATATCCTGCGTCTTCTACTTTAAATAATAATAACATCCTTTCCGCCGTACGACGAACGCGGCAAGATAGGGAGTAAAACTGGTAATAAAATTCAGCGTACCTTTAGCTCCGCTCGCTGGTGGTGGCGGCATCTCGCTAAATATGGGAATATTTTCCAAAGTTTTGCAGCTTTTCTCATCTCCGATACTTCTCCGTTGTCGACCGGCACTTTCTGTATTCCTACAGGACACCAAACACAAGCACAGTATCGCAAACACGAAGATATTCAAAAAATACCAATTCGCCACCGGACGATACATCGTCGTACAATGAAGCTTTTTCTACGATTCGCTTCAGGGGTTTCTTATTTTTTAAATACGCGGGCACCACACGTGCGCGCGAATTTCCCGGGGAAAGTTATTAAAATGAACGTTTCGGGGAATTTGAGTGATTTGTAGTTGATTGTGCGCGTATACTGCTTTGCGAGTGAAGATTTCAACCGAATCGGATCACTGTAAGCACTGACACTCACACGAACACCGCTCGAAACTGACTGGAAAAATGTGCGGGAGCTTATACGACAGCAGATGCGGTTCGGTGGGGCATGCGCTCACAACGCAAGCTTCTCGTTCGAGGTCGCCTTCTAGGAGTGGGACCCTTTCTGCTTTGATATGTGCCGTTTTTGGCAATTTTTTTGGGGTAAGATTATGACTCATGTTTAGCGCAAAAAGTGCAATGGACAATTTTTTATAAAATAAGTGCGGATAGAGTAAACATGCAGGATATTGGGAGGTACCTACAATGGAGTCTAGGAAAGATTTAAAAAACGATTAATACTAAACATTTCTACAAACACTATGACTGTGCAAGAAATTTGTTTCCAGAAAGACTAGTTTGTAAGAGAAGGTTATGCAGTCTTTGTTTTGAAGTAAACTTAATTGACACTTACCAAATTAAGTTTGAGATGAAGACTACCGTCCATATTAGTTCGAACACTTGGTAAAATTTCGTTAAGTATTCTTAATGATTATACTATTACTATAAAGCGTAAATTATATTATAGGATGAAACTATGACGTTTCTTGTTCGCAAAGAACAAATACCTTCAGAATTTCTGGGTAATAAAAAATTTATGACATTTTGATGGCACTTGTGGAACCAATTTAAGATTCCCTTACTATGTTTATTATTAATGTAGAAGTATAAGTATGATAAAATAAGTAAGCTTAAGCAGTTTACATTACTCTGTTCTAACAGTGCTGCATATATTAGGAGATAGTCACGTTTATGCAATCATTAAAACATTAAGCATTTCTGCACTAGGCAAATGATCAAAGGCAAATGGGAGTATTACAAATCAATAAGAAATCAGCTCACCTGCCCTATCCGTAATGAGAAGAAGCATACTTTAATAAATTCCTAGCTAATAGTTCATCTCCTGGGGTACTTTGGAAGCCGGTTAAGAGATGTAATACTTACCCAAACGATTACTTCCGGGGCGCCTGCAGAATGTTGACGAAATATCATTTTACGACAATACCGACTGTGGGGCATCACCAGATTTCAACTTTCATTGATTTTTACAATAGCAATAAGTTTACTGAATTTTACTCGATCTTGAACTTAAAATATGGTTTCAGAAGATGATATTACTCATGCTATTTTAAGTATTAAATCCAAATCTTCTGGACTGGATATGATTATCCTCGTCATTATCCCATATTGTTGTCCTTTTATACTGCCTTTCATTGCGCACATTATTAAATTCCGTATTTTGGATAGGGTGTTTCCACAATGTTGGAAGAATGCTACACTAGTACCCAAGGTTACTAGGCTCAATGATTTCAATTAGCTGAGACCAATATCAGTCTTGCCTGTGCTGTCGAAAATATTGGAAAGAGTAAGTATAACATCTTGCCGGAATTCCAGTCCGGCTTCAGATGTATGCAATCGCGTGGCACGGTGTTGATGTATATCGCTGAAGATGCGCTTCGTTCTTTGGAGGACGGCAAAATGATTGCTCTAGTTTCGCTTGATTTCTCCAAAGCGTTTAATATGATTGCTCATGATTTGCTTATCTCAATACCTGGTTACATTGGATTGCACAAGCCTGCAGTGTTGCTTTTGAAAAATTATTTCAATAATAGAACTTAACAAGTTTAGGTCAATACAAATATTTCATCACAGCTTAAAATCAAGCACAAGTTTCCGCTGAAGAAGTTATTAATGGTGATATTGCGGGTGTTGTTGGGGCAGCGGAGGCTCATGGCTTATTAATCAATGGTTCCAAGTCGTCGGTAGTGCTTTTCGGGAACGGTTTTGTGCGGGACAGGGTTTTGGCTGTTATGGATATTGGTGTCAACGGCATTAAAATATCCAATTATACCGAATGCGAGATTCTTAGTGTAACGCTCGACAGCAGGCTTCGTTTTGAAACGCATGTTTCGGTGCGTATCGCAGTTCATTTCATATTACATACATTACATACATAGGCTACTGTTCCTGTTAGATATATATATACTGAACACGGATACACAGTTGCTTTTATGTGATCTTTTAATACTATTCAAATTTAGTTATTGTGATTTTCTGTATGGCCCGTGTCTTGATTGCATTGAGTCTGGTTGGATTCAGGAGGTGCAGAAGCCTGCGTTCTACCTATGGTATTCGTGAATACGTATATATCTTATAAACTGAAAGAAACAAAGTCGCTGAGTATTGAGATGAGAAGATATTTGTATACAGCGGTATTTTATAAGAAAACGCTAATTTATCAAACACTCGTCTATTTATCAAGGATGAATTAGATATAGAACTGATGTTCATAGCATTAACATTCGGCGGTCTTTCTCATTCAATATTACAAGAATAATTAATTTCTTGCCACCGCGTCTCAGAAAAATGTCATTGCTGGGGTTTCAGCGGCAATTGCGCTAGTTTCTACTGCAGTTGAATGATCAGCTAATAACTGCTAATTTGTGAATATGTTATAGTTGATTCGTAGGGTGTAACGTCGCCTCATCACATATATATTATCTTTTTAGTTGTTTTCTTTTTCGCTTTTTTCTTATTACTCTTTCTCTTTTCTTTGTTTCATTTTTGTGTGTGTATATATACATATATAGGTCCATATAGTCTTTTCTTTCCCGGTATGATTTTTCTTTTTTCTTTCTCCACAGCTTCCATCCAGCGTTTTATAGGTCTTCCCGGTTTCCTTTTACCCGCTGATACCTTCCATACTACATCCTTTACGTCTCCTTCATGTTCCATTTTTCCTAAATACCCAAGTCATTGCATGCTTCTTGCCTTGATGGTGTTGCCAACTAGTGCCTCGTTAAACAGTTTACACAATTCTGCATTTGTCTTTACTGTGTACTGTGTTTACTCTGTGTCCTTACCTCAGAAAAATTTTCTCAGAACTTTTCTTTCCCAAATCTCTAGCTTCTGTTTTGGTTTGTTAGGCATTATCCAAGTTTCACATGCGTAGGTTAGAGTGAGTCTCAAAATAGTTTTGGAGGTTCTTACTTTTGTTTTCCTTGACACTTATTTCGATTTCATAATTCTACTGAGACCAGCTGCACAATTATTCTTCTTCGCAATCCCCCGTTTCTTCTTGGCATTTATTGTTGATCAGTATTCCCAAATATATAAAGCCTTCCACTTCTTCAAATTCTATCAATGTTGGTTCTTGTCTATGTAATTCAACGTGGTAATAGTTTTACTTCCGCATTTATTTTTTACTTCCATGAATTTCGTCCTTTTGGTGTTGAACTCTAAGCCTATTTGTTCAGCCTCCTTCATCAGTTCCTTCGTTATCTTTTCCAGTACTCGCTTATTTCTTGCTATTAAGACCACATCATTGGTGACACCTGTTAAATATGGTACCTTTCCTGTTTATACCACTCTTTTTATTACACTTTCCAATGCCAAGTTAAACAGGGTTGTCACCTTGTCGTAATCTTCGATGTGTTTTAAAGCTAGTATTTTTTGATTCATGAGTTATTTTTACTAATTTTATTATTTCCTTTGTGATTTTTAGTTCTATTAGGATGTGAATTAGTTTGGATCTATTTATATTATTATACGCTCTTTAAAGGAGAACAAACAGCATCTGTGTCGGAATCTCATATTCATAGCACCCCGTAACATAAAAATATGGTCGGTTATTCCTCCGCCTTTCCTAAATCCTCCCTGGTACTCTCCCAGCAACTTCTCAGCGTATATTTTAAGTCTCCTTTTTGTGAATGCATATTATAATCAATATTGCTTGACAAATGTGCTTGTGCGTGTATCCGTAGTGAGTGTGTATTCAAGCAAATAATTTTATCAAAAGTGTCTAAAATGTCGAGTAGAAAGCCAAAACGCCAAGAAAAACGTGCTATTATAATTGCTTCTCACCAGGAACACTATTCATTTCGCCAGATAGCGGAAAAGACGCATCTGAATAGTCAACGGTAAGTGACTAAGCGGAAATATCAACGCACATGTAGTTTGCAACTCAGCGGACGTCCAGGTTGTTCGCGAAAAACAACAAGAGCAGATGATAAGCCCACGAAATAGAAAGACAAATTTCTGCCACCACAGTAAAGCGACGATTAAACAGTGCCTTTGCTGTGCGAAAACCTCTACTACGCCGGGGTAACAAAAAGCGATTGCAATGGGCTGAAACACATAGAAACTGTACAGTCAAAGACTTCAAACCAGTTTTATGGACTGTTGAATCGAAGTTTGAAGCTTTGGACAAGCGAAGCTTGTATTCGTAAAAACATCCAAGAGGAAGAGGATGTTGTGAGATTGTATTGTGCTAGCTGAAAGCTAGAAGAAAGAAATTCTGTGGATTGGGATTGGCTTTCATACGCTGCGACAGGGGACGTGCAGCGAACTGAAGGCATTATGAGAAAAGAAAATTATTTAAAAATATTTCATGTAAAAACAATGCCCTCCGTGTTGCGTTTAGTCGGTTATATTCATGCATCACAACAACCCCATACGCCATTGGTATGCAGAAATTACTTAAATAACCAAGAACAAAATAATGTTCTTGAAATTGCAGAGTCCTGGCATCAATCCGATTGAGCTGTTGAGGGATGAACTTGACAGAAGAATTCGAAAGGTGTATCCTATCTTCACAACACATCTATGGAACATTGTGCACGACCAGTGGGTCAAATAAAGTGCTTGAAAAATTGATGGGGCGGGTGCTTGGAATTATTAGTGCCATCTTGGGTGCAAGAGGAAGTCTTTTTCGACAAAAAGAACTAAGAAAAAATTAATATTATATGTTAACTATTCCTATTTTTGTCGTATGTTATAAATATGTGTTAATAACAATAATATTATTATAATATTGTGATATAAATTTCATTTTGTAGTTTAATTGTATGTCAATCGTCTATTATTTTGTTAATTTACTTAAGTGTCTGAACTAATATGGAAGGTAGTGTATGTATTGCAACAATTGTACCCTCCTCAGAGTTTGATATCTTACAAGGACGTTAAAAGAATTCACTGCGGATGATAATTTTGTCTTTGAAAAGCGTATTACTAAATATTCAAAATCCTGCGGTAAAACAAGAGGCAATGTTGTTAGAATAGAGCATTCCTGTAAGAGGAGATCGTGGATTATGCTAATCAACAACAAACTTAGTTAAGCAGTGGAAATAAAAGTTACCAACACAGAAAGGCATTGAAATATATGGTATGTTGCAATATGGTCTTTAGAAATGTCTCAAAATGTGGTAAGTAAACTTTGGTAACTATATTCTCTCATGAAAGAACTAAGTTGAAGGGACTCTCATCATCGATTCTAAATTGTTTCATCAACTTTCATCCTAAGGGGAACCTAGTTTAAAATTAAGTCCAAGTTTATGGTAGTTAGTACAGCCCATAACTACTTGAATGACGTTTAGTTCAAGCTCAGCATTCATCTTGATTTACGTAGTTACCATGCAAAAATCAATAATCCAACAACATATGAGGTAAGATACACTTTGGTCGGATAAGCAATAATGGCCTGCAATTTTGGTAAAAAATCTTAGATTCGTCCCCATTAAAACTTAAAGTGACTGAAAATTCTTGTAAGTTATTCCTATCACTAACAATATGAACGTAACCTGGTGGGAAGGCTTGTGTACGCTCGATGAATCCTGGAGCTAAACCACGCAGGGGAAACATAGGAGATGGGACTCAAACTAGGCACAACTCCCACGAAGCATCTGGCGCATTCCGTGTGTGTATAGACCTACATGCGTATTTTTTGGCACTTTGACTATGATGACCTTGATAAATTCCTCAGAAACAAACCAGAAGACGCGGACTACGAAAGGAGAAGCCCGGAGGAGAGGGTAAACAACTTGCCGGAATTGCTAGACGCAAAGACGGGGAACAAGAACGTAAAAACAAATTCCCATTAGCAATAGCATGTGTTAGGTAAGCACACCGGTTTAATCTTCGGTGCAGTGGGCTAAGAACAACACCGTTAAAAGAAAGGAAACTGTATAATAAGGGATGCGAAATCTCAAACACTCAAAATACTTTTGTACAGGACATAAGTCGGCTCAAAATCAAAAAAGTAAGAAACCTTTCAATGGCATTATGTTATAAACCAGCTTGTAAGCCGAAATAAAGAGACTTCAAACTGAGGTAGAATTGTTTCTGAATTGCCAAACTAATAAAATATGCTCATAAACTGTTCAAATTCTCGAAAGACTAATAGAGAAGAGATGCCACTATAACTACGGAAACTAGCAGAACACTTTTGAATAAGACTACAATCGATTGAAGATCTACCATAAGCTTCTCCCTAAGTCAGAGAAAATACACGCAAACTAAATTCGAACTGCTTTTGAATTAGCATAGGTTCATAATTCGATCGTGCCCAATCTACTATAATACTTGTGGACAAGAACTGTCTATCTCCAAGGATAAAAAGTTCAGATTGAATCTAACTGGTTTCTCAACTACCATTAAAATATAATTTGACCGTAACTGTCGAAAATACACTTTCGAATAAGACGATGTATCGAATGGTAGTAAACCTATCTCGGTTTCCTTTCATAAACTACCTAATAGGTCAAAAGAAATAGACCAAAAGCAGAATCTGAATTACTTCTGAATTGCCATAAGAATTACAAACAAGAAAAAATCGAAAGATACATCTACCTGTGGTTTTAAACCATGAATTACCTACCAAATCCGAGGATGTAAACTTCAAGCCACTGTGCCTGGCTTCATTATAGCCTTCCTTGATGTTTTGTACTTGAGCGAAATGCAAATACATGTTCGAATAATATGCACTCTAATGTTTCTACCGCACTATTGCAAAACCTGCAGATGTCATTTGTAGTCTATTCTGTAATCTTGGAATGGTATCTCAACTAAGAAGACCCGAACTAGTTTCAGAGTATCTTTTGTAGCTTGGAAAACTTCTTGATTTTTGGGCACAATAGATGATAAGCTTTTGCCTCCTTAAGTCCTAGAATATTCCTCCAGTGGAAGGCCTTTTTATACAAATTATACTATCCTCTCTATAATCTGACCGTTGCGTTGGATTCTACCCCGTGCTTCCTTTTGAGCTGTTTGTAAAGCATAGTGACGTGATATGGCTGAGACGTTGCAACATCGGTTTAACCCTTTCGCTCCCAATGCCGTGCTTATCTAGCGATATATAAAGTATTTTGTATTTGCAGTGCCGTGTACATATATACGTCCACCTTTAAATACTTATATCCCTTATCGTAGATATACAATAATTCAATATTTTTTGTGTATTCACCTGTCCTTGCACCCACTGCAGGTTTAATAAATTGTAATGAAAGTGCTTGTGAAACCCACCAACGTTTCAGTACGGTACATCATATCAATACGTAATAAATGTTCGGCACGAATCGATTTTCTAAAGGCTTTACTCTGTTAAGACGACGAAAGACTTGCAACAAAATGGTGTAATGTAACATAAGTAGAACATAGTCAATATTTTCGAGACGGACGTGTAGCATATGTAGGCTCGTTTAGAAATTGTAACAACTTGGTTGACATTTTACAAAAAGAGTGTTCCACCGTTTACCCTCCTCCACTTGCCATATTCTTTATGGTTGGTAAAAGGTTTCCGATATATCTGACTCAGTTAACAGAGAAATGGAGCATTCTTGGGTTAAACATTCGGAGGGCTGCGCGTTATATTGACGAGAATGTTATGCTTGTGTTCTAGTTGGGAGCGTTACATTACAACATCGTATATACACGGTGTAACAAAATTCAGAAATCTTGTGTATAAATCCTAAATCACAAGTATTTATGGGAAGTGCTGAAACGTCAACTTCTATTTTTGAAATAGAACATTTTCTAGTATTTCGGTATATCTCATATTCACTTGTTTTGAAGATATGACATCATTGATTTTGTTTTTAATAGCAGTTTTTAATAGAACATTTTCGGGTATTTCGGTAAATCTCAAATCTCGATGTCTTCTTATACAAGTGAATAAAAATTACAGTATACGAACATCAAATACAAAATTTAAATGATTTGAAAAATTCAAGCAGAACGGCTTTAAAGCAAATATTTCCTAACGTATGCAGCAACGTGCAAAGCGAATTTGTCCACCGCTTGAAGTGCTCTCCGGTGGTAAATGGTGCTCAAATTGAACACTTATTTTAAATTTTACATATTTGGGGAGTTTCTTGTGTTTAGATTGATGCACTTGCTTTAGCTACATTGTAATTATTATTAAGGATTTGATATTGATGAATATTTCTGCACAATTAATAGATAGCACTCCACTTTTACCATATTGATGTAGTCGGAAAAACTAATACCATCGACTTTCGCCGGAAAAAAGTGGGAATTACTATTATCAACAAAATCGATGACATCTGAAAAACAAGTGAATATGAAATTTTGCGACATAACAGAGAATGTCCTGCTTGACCTATTTCAGTAGTTAGATTGAAGCACAATATTCCTGACTTGTGTTAGACAGTGAACAGTCAATGGACCGTCAAATGGAATGGAAATCTCAATGTTGTGTATTTTGTAATAAAACTCTGGAGCCGTAAATGTGACACTTGTATTTTTATCGGTTTCTATCAACAACTCATCATCTGTTTTCCATTTACCTGAATCTAGATTTTTATATCGGTTCGTAGCCTTGCTACTCCCCTCCATATATTTATTAATGAGATCTATAGATGTAAAATGTAAGATATATAAAACCTCTAAATCTCCAGTAATATCACTTGCCTTTAGTTTAACCTACTGCACCATTTTTAGGTTATATAATTCTGCATCTCTCCTCACGAATAAATGCAAAAGAACGAAATTAAACATTGCCTCCATAGCAACAGCCAAGCAGGCGTACAAGCAAATCTGCTTCTACAATTTTTGCAGTATTTCTTGGCTATTAATTTCTGAAGACTTAGGCTACCGTATCAATGATCCGTAAAAGATGATTAAATTAATTATCGTCAGATAAATCCAGTGTACAATTTTGCATATCCAACACCAGTTCCTGCCAAAAGATCCACATCAGAACTCTAATAGAAATTCTTTCAATATGAGCTTTGCGGTGGAGTCTTTTATAAAGTGTGGTCCCAAGATATTTAAAACTTCTAATTCGATTGTAAGTGCTCAAACTACTGAATGGGGCCTGTGCCAATGGAAATCGGGAAGTAAGAAATCTATTTACGACTTTACGCCATAAACCGCCTTTCAACAGAATTTATACGATTTCTGAACTGCCTTTATGTAGTTGCCAAGACTTTTTGACTCCAAGCAAGTTGGCTAGAAATCAAAAGATAGGAAATATATTTTTGACCTTCTCCTATCAACTACCTCCTACATCCAGAAGTAAAGATTTCAAAACTAGCCTGAACTCTCATAAATGCTAAACTACTAGAAGTCTTGTGCACAAGAAGTTAGCTGGAGGGAAAGAATACAAATCTGCATGTGATCCGCGCGTGAACTCGTTTCCAGGTCAAAGCGTATAAACTGCAAATGAATGTAGGTGTTTTCTGGATTGCCATTCGAACATAATTTCAGGACTTTAAGACGGACAAGGTAAGAGTTGGCTGTTAAGCGGAACGTAATAAATCTCTTTATGGGTTCCTGTTGTAAAGTATTACCTAAGTATGGAAAGAAATAGGCTACTAATTGGTTCCCATTTATTTCTGAATCACTTTTAACATATAATTCGACTGCTAGTGCTCATATATCAGAAGACCATTGCACTAAGCGTTAGTCGACTAAAAATAGAAATATAAGTCTATACATATCATACATTTAAATTTGAATTACTATTAACATGCAAGAAAATTCTGCAAATACAGAAAACCTATGAATACAAGACCCAAATTGTTCTAGAAAAGCAGTAGTCTATGATTTGGTTCATTTGTGAATCTTGTTCTGACATACGAACTCAAAGCAAAGTGTTCGCATATTGCTTCAAAGTTAAAAACAAATAAACTTATCAGTGTTGTTCTTCGACCTATGTTCAAAATACTGGATTTTTCGCAACTTATGCGTCGAATTTGTTTATAAAATTATATGAGGTAAATATAAGTCAGTGAGTGTAAAAGGAAAAAAGAATTATTAGAAAAATTTGAGCAAAGGTTTTATTTTGTTTGCACTGAATTATTTATCGGAACAGACGTTCGGAGTTTTTCTGGCAGTGTGGATTCATGCGACTAACCGCCCTCATAATTCCACCTTTACATTTCTTTTTCTACTCTAAGCAGTAAACATTCTAATTATTTATCACAACAGATGACTCGATACACACTTGAAAATTTTTTAATTTGAGGAATTGGGCGTTTGATGCAATGGCGGTGAAATTAGGCATTCATATCCTATCTTATATCAACTTGGCCATGCATCTGTAAGTCAAATTTTCCTGACATTTACATTTCCTTGTCCAAATAATAAACATAAGTAATATCAGAAGTTCTCCTGCTCCTCGCAAAACTTCAAAAGTTAATTTCGCCTTTCCTATGATAGTGGCAAAATATTTTCTGGTGCAAAATTTGTTTTATTTTGTTTGAACTTCTATTTAAATTTGATGTATAAATTGTGAAAAACTGGTACATTGGCCGTGTAAATCGTATGCGATGAAATGTTCGTTATGGTGGTGAAGAGCTAATTTTAACTTTACCCACATGCTTTAGTTGTAAGTGCAAAAAATGAAGGATGCAGTATGTAATTGCAAAACGTTATTGTTATCCCTTGAATGACGCAGCAACGGTCGCTTCAAACTCTCTACAATCGTAATTTTTTAATTTTTAAACTTTAACTGCGTATGTACATATGATATATAATGATATATAATGATGTGGTAACAAAATCAGATGATTTGAGTAAAAGTCATTTAGTGCCGGGTACAAGAAGTTCAAGTATGTATCTAAACGTTGTTGATACTTTTCAACCTGTTTTAGACGGACGTTATTTGTGTTACAATCTTACGTAAGATTTATAATGTGAAAGTACATATATTGTAAATATAATCTATTTCCATCTCAACTGGGTTAATACACCTAATGAATGCGATAGTAGCTGCTATAGATAATGAGAAATATGAGAAGTTGACATGTTGTGATCTGACTCACTCTTTCCACACTGTGGATCATAATGCGTTGATGAACAAATTGATGTACTATGGAATGCGCGGGAGAAGTTAAGATCTGTTGGCTTCATACTTATCCGATAGACATCAATATGTCGAAATGGATTCACGCAGATCAACAATGGTGACCATAAAATACAGTGATCCCCAGGGACCCATTCTTTAACCTTTACTTTTTGTTTTATATACATGAACGATTTAGTACTAAATGTATCAGCTGACGCAGTTTGCTTATACACGGATGACACATCGCTGGTGACAATAGCCGAAGCAAACAAGACTCTATAACGAAAACGACTAAAGTACTTAGTGAAGCAGAAACATGATTCAATTCCAATAAATTGTGACTTAACCCAAAGAAACACACAACATCTAGATGTTTCACTAAATAGAAGGGTCACTACTAACATCAAATTATTAGATGTCCACGTGGGCAGTAAACTAACGTGGATAGTCTACATAGACGAATTGGCAGGAAAGCTGTCTGCAGTGGTTGTGAGAAGGGTGAACTAATTGTATAGTCATCAGGTTACGAGAATGGCCCATTTTACAAATATCCAGTGTTGCTATGCATGGAGTTCAATTCTAGGGATTGCTGTGTTGTGCGCGGAGGCTGACGTTTCTTTCTTCTACAGAAATATGCTGTGAGAGCTCTCTGTAGTCTGAAGAAAGATCAACCATGTAAGCAAGCGTTTGTGGAAGAAGAAATGCTTGTAGTACATACCTGAAAACAGACACAACCGCAGAATATTGGCGAACTTGGACTTAGAATTACTGAAGAATGCAAGCGTTCACCAGAAACATTTGAAAGGGTTAGAAGAAAATTTATAAATAGGCTATATTATTGTCTTTATCAAAATAGTATACAATATGAACAGTTAATTAACTAATTCGAATATTTTTTTAAATAAAAGTTGATAATTTTACAATTCTTGCATAGCATTATTTTTTTTTCTGCTATAATATAATCCCCAAACTTTACCTAAATGTCAACTTATGATATATCATTGAATTTCTAATGAAAATACTTTTCCAACGATGTGTTATAGATATATAAGATTTTTATGTTGCGGAGGGGGACGTTAGGAGGTTAGTTTAGTATTGCGATGTATTAATCAAAATGGTTCCCCCTCGAAACAAAAATTGACATGTCTTTGCATTTTTTAATAATTCTATTAGTTTCGGACGTAAGCCGCCTGGGAAGGTTTCAAATGAACATACTGTATATGTTGTTTGTGTACTGTGTTATACAATCTCTGAGCCTTATACACTCCTATGATAATAGTGATATCTTAATGTAGTTCAGTATTAATATTTTATTTTACTTTATTGCTTGCCATAATTATACTTTCACAATTGTGTTGCGAGCACTCGTCAGCGCGTGCAGCTGCTTATAGATTTTGCCTGTCATTAACTTTATAACTTCTTAATGAGAAATTAATTATTAGTTAGATTTGTTTAATAAATTTATATAAACTGGATCACTTGCAAAGCTTGTTTTCTAACGTAAACATAAATCCTCCTCCCTCGTTCCTTTTTAAAGCCTGTGATTTTAATTTTCTTCTTGTTTTTTGTCATTGTTTGTTATTTTGCAGCATAACGCAGAGGATATCTCGCATGAGCAAACAGCTGAGCCGAGAACAATGAAAAGAAAAATCACTTCCAAGAAACAACCACAAACCCAAGAAGATGACGTTATAAAGGAAGCATTAGAAATTATGAGACAGACGAAAGATGATTATGATCGCTCTGGAGAATGTGTAGCAATGGAATTGAGGAATTTAAAATCACATTATTACAGGGGGCAATTAAAGAGTGTTATTCGTAAAGCAATAGTAGAATATTCTGATCTGGATGAAAGAGCCTACTGGACCGGTGTGCCATCCTCTTCAAATTCAAGTGCTATACCTTCTCCAAGTGGAACACCAAGCCCTGTTGACAACAACTTTCTTCCGCCATCTTCTGCTAATAGCCAGACGCAAACAGCCCAAAATTTTTACAGTTCGTTTCACTTATCAAATTTGTAGAATGTATATGTTTTTCAGATTCCCTTTTTATAAATAAATATCAATCAATTTTTGATTTTGAATTTGCTTTACATACCTTACAATATTCTTCTTTTAAATTATCATAAATGGCTTGACATACTTCGGGAACTATTCTTCCAATTGTACATGGTGGTAAACGGAAAAGGTACTGCAGACTGCAGTAAGAATCTCCTGAAAATTTATAGGTATATATATTAAAAAAGTACAATTTTCAAGAGATTTGCACAGGAGAATACAGTATTCAGATTAAAAAGTTATTATAATAATCAATGCGTACCTGCAGCCAGAAAACGGAGTGTGACCATTAACCTGTCATAAACAGAAATTGCATCACGCAATTTTGTATTTTGCTTAACAATCCGGTGTTTCATCAAATCTAGAACCTGTTCAAATTGCACTGCAGACATCCGAATAAAATTTCGAAACTGTTGTGCGTCTTCCAACCTCAACTCATTTACAAGTGTGGAACAAGCTCCAAATTGATTTCGCCGATCCACCCATTTCCTCACCCAACACTCCCTTTTTTCACTTTTCGCTTTTTGGCAATTTTGTATGCCACAATGAAAGCTAGCGCCTGACGCGAATCCAGTTAGGAAAAAGATATAATTACCAAATCGCGATCAAATCACAACTGAGTGCACTCTGAAGTGGACATAAATCTTCCTGGTCTCGAGACTAAAGTGTCTGTCGAGTCTCAGAAAGCTGTCTCCAGACCTCAAGTGATCTCAGATGGACAACACCTTGAAATTGGTCTCGAGACTTTCTCTCGAGATTTTGTCTCAAGTGGACACTTAGCATAATGTACACATTTTATTTCATAAATATTGTGACACAAATTATATTTGTCTAAAGCGGGCTTTAGTCACCTATTAAGAAACAAAAGTTGCCCGGATCCTGTCTACGATACGGTTCTATATCTAACTCTTATCTAATTCCATCTCATTCCTCCAACTCCATCAAATCTACCATTTTTGTAATAAAAGCCGTAATACAATAATTAATTTATTGAGAAAGTTTGAATTTGACCGTGGTTTGTCACGGTGTATTTCTACATCAATTTTTACACACTATATGTCAGAGTTAGATGATGTTCTATTTTGGAAAATTATTATTGTGAATTTTTACAAGTAAAATTTTATATATTTTACATAAAAATTTTAACGTGTATTGCTTTCTTAAGAGAAAGCATAAGATTCAAATATTAGTGTAACTATAATTCAGGTAGTGACTAAAAGGCAACTCTTGCTTCTTACGAGGGGTCAAATTTTAGATACTGGAAATTAAATATACCTGGGGACTAAATGTCTCGGGGACTAACTGACTCGATACCATTCTGTTACAACTATTGTAAAATAAAATTCGCTATTTCGATTTTCTGAGAAGGTTTGCATTCTAGTAGATTGATAACCTTCATGACAGATATCAAAAGAAACAACAATCCCAGTTTTTGCTCTAGCTTAGTCTCTGCAACACTAATTAAATCCACGTGCTTGTATAATTTTTTTCAGATAAAATATGTTAAGACTAATAGTGGTTTGACTATTTAGCAGCATATCGGATAGGTATGAACTCGTTTGATCGTTAGTTCAGAAAAGGAGCGTTTTAAATGTGTTCTGAATAACGGAAATACCATTTGTAGAAAATTTCTTCTTTCTATACATCTTAAGCAATGAAATAGAATTCAGAGTAAAAAATCGAATTATTTTTTACATAAGAGAGAAAAAAATTGAAAGTGGCTAAGTTGTAACCATTTTAACTTTCTCACTTCTATTTAAAGTTTCGCGCTTTATCCGGCATTTCATTAAATTCTGTGAAGTAAATTGTATTTTGTTTTCCATTTTATTCCCCTACCAATATTTCATGTGATTGCGATAATCCTGAAGAGAACATGATCCTCCCAATTAAAACCGAATGTGTTAGCCGTTCGTAGTGTACGTTCTTGTTACTTCCTCAAGGTACACACTACGTTTACGAGGTATTTCCAAAGTCTTTTGATGTGGGCTATAGCTGCTCTCTTCCCAAATTTTCCAGTGGCTTATAGTCCACCTCCAACATTTTTCTCTAGTTTTCTTTGTCCTATTATGGTTCATTTTAAAGCTTTCTTTATTAGTCTTAATAACTTTTTCTTCTTTTTTAATATATATTCTTACCTTTTTTGTCTTTTCTTTTTAATTATACATTTAGCTGACTGGGCTCTTATCCTCAAAATTTGTTTTTGATGTAGGTGTTGGGCTATATGTATTCTCCAGATTTCTTGAAGGCATCTATTTACAGGGAGTTGGATTGTCACTTTTCTACTGCTAACAGTTAGTGTGTTCTCGCCAAAACAACACTGTGCTTATCGAATTTTGTTTCTCAACTGATATATTTATTATTAGAGAGAAATCCTTCAAGAGCTTAAAATTACCACCACTTCAAATTTTCCAAAAAGTGCACCAACGTAATAAACGAGCTTACTGAATGCATGTGCAGACAAAACGAATAAGGATGACTTAGCATGCGTTACAATAGAAATAGGTTATATCATGCTGGCGAAAGAGCGAAGGAGAATCGATATACCACACCTCCTCAATATTTCTCTTGGTAAAATTTACTTAGGCTATAGTTGTTCAAGATAAATACTTAGCTAACTTACTATTAAATAGCCTTATGTTATTGCTTCGGTTGTTCTATACTGATATCCATATTGCCATGTTCATATATTTGTTATTCTAAATGGTTGTCGTTATGTTTTTAGTTTTTCCTTAATATCCGCTTCAACTATTAACGTCTAAATAACATAATTCTTGGACCAATTGTAATTTTGCTTGTTATAGACAAGTAAATCTATATTTGCGGGCGCATAGTACTGTGTGACCCCGGGCTTTTTATAAGAGAGTTTATGGATTGCTAATCTGAGAAGGCAAGCCACGAAATATAATTTTCAAAATATTCTCATGAAGTAAATAAGTTTTGGTAAGAAACTAATTTTGCAAGTTAAAGGTGCTCTTCCACCATTTATTTATTCTTCAGTTAGGATGAATTCGCGGAAGGTTATTTAAGGTAGGTATTTCAATTACGATAACCTACAAGCTGTGAAAGTTTATTGCCCTCCGTTCGAAAAAGATATAAAGATTTGGCGAATTTCGGAAGAAATATTTAGAATAATCGTAATCTGGTGCTGTCATTATCTTGAGAAAAGATCGCTATGGGTAAATGTAATCTGTTTCACTCGGTAACCTAGAATATTTCAATAACATTTATCTTTATAGCCTAAGGGCTATTAAGACCGGCTTAGCATGGATATCGACTCCTATTATCGGCTACCGAATTCGAAATAGTGTGACCCGCAATAGTTGAAACAATGTCTCCATCAGAGCTATAGTTAATGGTTTTACGGATTGAAATGAATTACATATATGTATCTTGCAAAGAATTTCTCTGAAAAGAAACTAACAAAGATTTTAAAAATGATTCCTTTTATTATTCCCTTCTTTTACTGAAAGTTCTTTTAGAAAATATAATAATATTCAATCCTTCTAAATGAAGTAATTAAAACGCCAACGAAATACCTTCATGGGTTTATTATCGTTACGTAGAACATTATTTTCGCAAAGAATTTTATTTTCACTCTCCTTCCGTATCTGATTAAATGTTAAACAATGAAATTTACGTACGTCTAAGGAGAATGTACGACTTACACGGGTAATAACAATAAATTTTAGCTGGAAGCCAACAAACTATTTACAGCATACGCGCACGATTATTAAAAATGGAAATACATTTTCCTCCGACGCTTAACTCGAAAAGAGATTTAAAAATACCCGAAGAAATATGTATAACAGCGATATCATTCATCTATTTAAATGAAAACTTACTGCATGCTTAGCTCATTAGCATGTATAGATAAATATGGCTACGCTGTATTAAAATGAATCAATATGTTCCCAAAATAAATTCTATTAATGTTGTTCGTTGGTGCTCCTGATGTTTGCTATAATAATTGTTTAGGATAAGATTTATAAATATGTTGCTATATATGCAAAGGTACAAATTTAATCATAGAAGTCATAAAAGGAAATTTGCGCCAAATATTTTTTTAAATACAACTGAGTTGACTTTCCGTTTAGCGATCGAAAAATATCCTTGTATCTTTTGAGCTCGGTACTTAGCATGTTTGCTAAGCAGTATATATCACGTTAGTATATTTGTGAGATATAGATCCTAGAATCTTTTTTATTTATTTTATTGTCATCAAGTTACCACTGTCAAAGTTAATAATTAATTAGTCCCTGACTAGATTTGGAATAGCTTCTATTAAGTGCGATAATAAGATATATAAGCAACAAAAAGTTCTTTAACATACAGGGGTACAGACCAGCTCGGTAAAATAATCAGTTTTAGGGATTGATTGGGAGGAAAAGCGGTCAATTTTAACATCAGATCTACTAACCGTACTAATGATTGTAGGTGATGAATGTACAAAACATTTGTTCATTTAATATTTAGTTATCTACAGCGCTCCATCCCTCTTCTCATATGATTTTTCTTCTCAATTCCTTTTCTGGAAGTTTTTTAAATTTTGAAGACAGTTGCAAAATCATTAAATCCCTATTTTGCCCATCTGGATTATTTCTTCCGGCTGAATGTTTCAAGCTCGGATTATTGTCTTAACCATTTACCTAGTTGGCTTACTTCGAAGATATTCGTGTTGTTTCATCCGAAATTAAAAGTAAAATTTCCACATTACTCCTAAAATAGATTTCTGGTAATACCGACCATGAAAGTTCAGGAAAATAAGTTATGGTTGATATTCATCCTCTTTAAAAGGAGAATAATACAGCTCTGTCCTTCTTCTTCTTCTTCTTAATCATATTCCTATCTACCTTTCGGTGTAAGGCTTGAATGGGATCAAGTTTCCTATTTTCCATATAGTTCTCTCCACCGTTTTCTGTCTCCGGTCTGATCCTTTATTCCCTCCCACTCAATTCCCCTCTCTGCCGCTGCTCCCTGATATCGTCATTCCATCTTCTTCTTGACCTTCCTTTTTTGTTTTTTCCTATCACTCGTGTCTCATACACTCTCTTTGTCAGTCTATCATCACTCATACGACACACATGGCCGAACCATCTCAGCTGACTCTCCTCCACTATTCTCCATATGGGTTTTATTCCTAGGTTTTGCCAGTAATTCTCGTTTCTTATCTTGTCTTTCTTGGTCTTGTTTTCTATTCGTCTTAGGAATCTCATATCCATGGCGTTCACCCGCGATTTTATCTTTTCTGACCTTGTCCAGGACTCACTACTATATGTTATTGTTGATCTTATCACTTTTTCATAATTTCCGTTTTAATCCGTTTTGGCACTTCCCTTTTCTCCAGAAACGTAGTTCACATCATATAAAACATTCTTGCCGCTTTTTTCATTCTTTCATTAATTTCTTGTTCCATTTTTCCGTCCCATTGAATTATTGTTCCTAAATATTTGTTGTTATTCACCTGTTCTATTGTCCTCCCTTCGATTTTGATGTTATGTCTTTTCCTTTCTCCTGCTATTATCATTGATTTGGTCTTTTCGATGTTTATTTTAATGTTTATATTCTTTATTTCCTTATTTAGGATTTCAAGGTTCCTTTGTAGCGCTTCTTCTGATTCAGCCAGAATTGCCATATCATCCGCAAACATCAGTTCACACAAGTTAGTCTCCTTCATTTTCCAGTGACCCATTTTTAGTGGTTTCCTTTGTTTTTTAGTACTTTTTATGGCCTCATCTAGTACCATAGAAAACAGCAGTGGACTAAGCACACAGCCCTGCTTTACCCCAATCTTTGTTGTAAACTCTTTAGCTTCTTCGTTGTTGGTTCTTACTATATTTGTGTTATTCCTATACATCTCTTTTATTAACTCTATTGTTCGTTTGTCTATATTTCTCTTTTCTAGGACATTCCATATGTCTTCCCTTCTTATCCGGTCGAAAGCTTTTTCTAGTCTATAAAAGTCTATAAAACATATATGTATTTGTTTTTTCTTGTTAATTAATCAAATCTTTTAGGTAATATTTGTTGGTATTTTTCATATTTTCTTTCTTTCAATTTGTAACTCTTAATTTTTTCTTGTATCCTCGTTCTTCTTTTGTCCTCTCTTTTCTCTTTCCCTCTCATATCCATTTTTACCAAGTCGTGGTCACTTCCTATTTCTGCACTGCGTGTTACTTTAATATCTTCATCATTTCATCAATCATCATTTCCTCTTTGTGTTTGCTTACTAAGAAATAGTCTATAATTGATTTTTCTCTCCTGCTTTCTTCGACTCGCGTGAACTTGTAAATGTCTTTGTATCTGAACTTCGAGTTTTCTATTACTAGATTGTTTTCAATACAAATTTCTATCATTCTGCTTCCATTGTTATTTTTTGTTTGTTCTCCCTCTTTTCCCATAATATCATCGATTCCTTCATTCAGATTTCCTACTCTGCCATTGAGGTCTCCCAATACTATAATATTTTCTCCCCCTCGTCTATTGTTTTCTGGAGTCTTTCAAAGAACTCTTCTTTTTCTTTTTTACAAACGTCCTCACTTACCCCATATGCCACTATTAGTGTCCAAGTCTCGTTCAATATACTAATTTCTACCTTCAACAGTCTCTCATTTATATATTCTTCTTTCATCATGTCTTTCAATCTAGTTGGCGTTATTACCAGTCCAACCCCGCCTCTTGCTCTTTCTATCTCTTTAACTCCAGACCAGAACATCCAGTATCCCTTGTGAATTCTCTTCATGCCACCCCCTTTCTTTTTCGTTTCCGTAATTCCCATTATTTCTATCTTATGCTTCTCCATTTCCATCACTAACTCCTCCTCCTTCCCATTCACACTTCTCACATTCCACGTACCCACTCTCAGTGTGCTATACTGCCTTCCTTCTTCTTTTATCTTGTTCTTCTTGCCGTCTTCCTTAAACCCCTTGTTTTCCCCTCCTCGCGTTTTGTTTAAGTTTTGAGTTGCCTTGTTGGGTCGAGTTACCTCCAGTGCGAATGTATTTTCGCTTTCCCTTTTCCAGCGCTGCTCCCCAAGATTCTTCCCTTTTTCGAGCGCTTCCCTTCTACCATCTTTCACCCCTCTTCCGCTTTGCACGTCCCTCGATCGTATCCTTCTTCTTTGCCATGGTTGTCGTCGTCAGTCCCTTCTTTCCTAATATTATCAGTTTTTGAATTTCTGTTCGAGGGCTCTCTCTCGTATCTTTCCAACCTCGCTCTTTCCCTGTGCCATTTATAATCTCTTCCATCAATTATGATCTTTTGATAACCTAGCTTAACTCTTTTCCTTCTTTACGTTCATTCTCTCCTATCTGCTTCAGTTTCTTCTGTATATCTATTTCTTCTAGGGTCATTTCGTTATTTATGTAAACTCTTTCTTTTAACTGCCTTAACTTATTCTTATTCAGCATCACTACCTCTTTAGCTCTTGCCTTCTCTAGAACCACTTTATACACTGACTCTCCCATTTTTATTACCTCCCTTATCTCTATTCCCACATCCATGTTACTCTTCATAAAATTCTCCATTCCTATTTTCAAATTGTATTTGTCTTCCGTTGATATTTTCATTCCCGATACTACAACGTTGTTCCTTATGCTCATTTTTTCGATTCTATTCATTCTCCTCTCCATGGATTTCATTGTCTCTTAATTTCTTCTTTTTCCTCCTTTAATATTTCATTTTCCCTTCTTATCTCCTTCAGTTCTTCTTGGTATTCTTTCTGGTTCTGTTTCATCTCCTTTACATCTCTCATTATTTCTCTCATCATAGCGACTAGATTGCCTTCCTCTGCTTTCCCTTTCTGCAGTGTTCTTATTAGTTTTTTACTACCCTTGAATATTTCACTTGAGTCTTCCCTTCCTCTTCCCCTCTTTCTACCGGAATCCTCAGACGTATTGTCATCACTCTCCATATTCTCCCGTCAATGCACCAACTTTTCGTCCGATCCCTGTATCTCTTTCCCTACTACTATTTTGTTCTTTTTTATTATCACTTTTTATTCTGAGTGTATTTGTTCCAGTCTTGTATCTATATCAGAAGCACAGCGTCAGGGACGTTGCTCGAATCGACTTCTCGGAAGCTAAATCCCTCCCTGTGTCACCACTGTTTTATGTATATTTACTGTTTGATGTTTTCAGTAACTGTCAGACGCGTTTATTGTGATAAGGCTCGATTTACGAAATTACTTATCGCCCCACACGCCGGACAACCGCTCTCTTCGCCGATCGAAACTCCACACAGCTCTGTCCACTGACTTTAAATTCTTATTTATCATTCATTTTTATCCTTCGGCAACTTATGTACTTACATGCGTTGCACATCTACAAGGCTTAAACCTCTTTGCAGATTTGGTTCAATTTACAAACGTTAGACACTTGGAACATGGCTAAATATATATTTTCATGAGGTATGATGCTGATAAACTCTGAATCTAACATCTCAAGTTTTTGTTTCGGGCTCGACAATTATACCTCATCAATGAGTTAATAAAGAATTTATAATTTCGCTGACGTATAGACACCTTTTAATATTAACATTTGACCATCCAAAATTAAAGGTAATGATAGATTCAAAGTGACAAACCACCTATCCAGTGAGCCAAATTTAATAATAAGGAACAATTTTAATTAGTTCAATCCTGACCATCTTAGATTAGAAATAAAAGAGTTACCACAAAGAAGAGCTCACCAAACAATTTCTTTGTTAAAAAGACGATTAAATGGCCTAGGTTATAATTTCAAGCAACAATTGCAGAAATAAGTCCAGAAAAATTCATCCAAATTAAATGAAAATTACAGACGGAAAATAAAAACCAAAACGTTTTCCGTTCAAAAACAAGAGTCCTATAGTCACTCGAATTGGAAGAAGAAACAAACTATTTTCGATAATGCAAAGAAACAGTAGAGAAAATTATTCAAAACAATTCTTTTAGGCTAAATATGGGGACGAGGCGCATTCGATTCTCGCAAAAAATTAAAGCACCGTAAGGGTGACTTAAAGGGTGCTAAATTATCTAAATAAAAGTTTTGTGACAAATGCTTCCCAGAGTCACAATGTAAGAAAAACGGTGAAGTGTTTACGTTACGTTCAAATGGAGCTTTGTTATGTATTTAATCGCATAAACACAATTTATAACACATTTATAATAACTTTTATCCTTTTTCTACAAATATAGGTTCAAAATAGATTAATATAATTTTCAGTAATTTACCAATAATTTTACATTTTCTCCGATGTTAAAATGTATGATTTTCTAAATGACATTTGACTGGTAGCAACCAGTACCAACTTAAATATTTTATTGTATGGCAATGTTACATCAACAAACAAAAAAACATTCTAAAGTTGGGGTTAGCTAAATTCAGCTATATTTGAATCCAATTAATTAGTCTTTAGCGTAAGAGTTACCCATTCAATATTTGATCCCAGAATAGATACACTGGAGGGTTTCCTAATTCACATTAACGCTCAATATAAAGATACAAACTTCTGTCCTCTTCCTTGATGTTGTGGTTTTTCATAGAACAGATGGTCGTCTTATTCGAATTAATACCTAATAATCGGTACTATTATGCCAATTCCCACCACCATCCTTTACAGAAGTCTTCCATAATAAATTTGTTGGTTCACCGTGTAATTACTATCTCTGAACCCAGTGCCTTGAAAATTGAATTATCTCATGTTAGAACTATTTTGGTTCATATTTGGTGTAAGAAATCTTCCCTCGGGGATCTACCATTGATGATAATTTCTACCAACATACCTTTATGGAGCCCAGTGTAATTACTAACTACATCGCCACTGCGTGCATCTCCTATATGTTTCAGTTATTGAAAATCTAAGGGAACATGTATTTTTTGTATCGGTTCAAATCGATATTAAGGGGGTGAAATTAGAGAAAAACATGTTAGGGAGGATTTGCCAGTTTCACATAGGAGCAGTGTTCCAATCACCATGAAACCAATTGCAAAATGTTCCTTACGTCAAATAATGAAAGTTACATGTTTTACTTTCTCTGCACCACCACTGCAAGGGGTGAACCAACCACTGAAATCAGCTTTTATAACGTAACAAAATTTATTTGCAGCTGATTTGGATGGTACAAACGATTTTGAAGAGGGATTAAAAATAGAGGCGATGTATTTTAGTTTGTTGCGAGAAATCTAAATCAAGGGGTGAAACACCCTGTAAAGTGATATAATCTTAGATACAAATTGTATTAATCGATAGAAAATGGTACAAATAATTTCAAAAATATTTGTCGTTACAGAGATAGACATGTCACGAAGAGGGTTATCCCTCAACGCTGCATTCTCTTATTCGTACAACTAAATCATGTAATCTAATTTGAAATTAAATTAAAATAATGAAATAATTCTATAAATTATAAAGTAATCTAAGTAACATGTTCAACCACTCAGACCACTCTTCACTAAAGGCTTCAACCACTCCTTAATGCGAAATTTTCGGATACATGCATTTGAATTGTTCAAATCGTTTTAACATATTTCAAGTAATGGGAAAGTATATTAAACCATGGAAGTATCTTGTCTCACTCCTCACATTACCCCTGCTGCATAGGGGCACTCACTTACGCAATTGCTTACATAAATATAATTGGTTTATCGATTGGAAGGAGTTTTAAATAAGTATTCAATATTTTTAATTGCAGTATCTGCCTTTATTTAATGAATATCATTTTTACCAATTTATATATGTATTATTACATTATTATATGCACATACAGTAAATTAATAATATACTTTCATTCATTATATTGTTTGTAAATATAAAATATTTTTGTACTGTATACGTACTGTATATACTTAATATCAATTTGATATTCGATATAAAAGAAATACATGTCTTTTAGATTTTCATGAACTATATGGCATATCCAAGTTTCCTTGTTAGTTGATACGCCTTCATCTTCTAGGATACCGTGTCCTTTTGGTTTATTGCAAATTCGTGAAACAAGACGTTCAGCTAAAAGTCATCTGCAAAAATATTAACGCTGCAGCGCGCTGTCTTAAACTCAGGAATTCCTCTTCTGCAAGATTCTAAATCCTAATACAGTAGCAAAACATTGCATGCAGACTAGATATAACATTCTCGTCGATAAAACCAGTCATTTCCAACTGTCGGTTTTATTTTCAACGCAAAATTCGTGAAACCATCGAATCCAGAAACCCTCTTTCTTCTTCTTGGAAATCATTACTGTTACAGTAACCCTCCACATGTTCCGCTCCATTATTCCATGCTCAATTAATTGTATCTTTGGTGTTCCTTAATTCATAAAGAAATCATTTTGGTTTATATATTTTTGTTTAATTACATTTTTATTGTTTTTTATTTTATGTATTATTCTTATTTCGTGCATTATTTATATTATGTTTTTCGTTTTCATTGTATCATACGATCAAGTTCCGGGAATAATGCTACCGAGTCTAAATATGGAAGCTTACGCTATTGGACAAACTTAATATCTTAAGAGTGGTAGCTTTCCAAAAGACATCGTGTATAATGTTTTAGCAACTATACCAGGTACTAATACTTAGAAAAATTTATGTCATTTGAGAACTTGAAAGACAAATTACACTAGGTATCGGTTTTAACGACATCGGGTGTAGCGATAACCCTATTATAATGTAAAATTTCTATAGCTGTCCCAGTATCCGTCTAAATAAAATAAGATTAGAAAGTCGCTTGTAATTACAACTTGTCACGTTTTGTGGGTTTCCGAATAGAAGTCAGTGAATCGGAAACGTTATCCTTTAATGAAAGGGTCTGTTATGCTACAGCTATAAGCAGAAAGAGGCAATAAAATTTAATCCGATAATTCATTCTGATTACACTGGTCAACACAATTTTTGTTTCCTTAATTTCTTAACTGTTGTTGGGTATTTATATGGCTCTCACTATGAAAAAAATACTGGGAGGTTGCTAACAGTTTTACTTTTTGAAATATACAGTTTTATTAATTTAACTAAAAATACAAAAAAATTTATTACATTAACAAAATATCTATTGAACACTATCAAATGATCTTTTATAAGATTTCCTTGAATGAACGACTTTAAGTAGATCTCGTTGCACACTCCAGTAGTAGTCTGCCATCATATGTGAGTCCCACCTTCCCTGATAACGCTCTCCCATTGTCCGAATATCCTGATGAAATCTTTCACCCCGTAGAAAACGGTCTAAATGCGAGGAAGGAATGCAGGAAGTGGATTTTTAAGCTCAAGTTGCACCCCAGCTCTTACAAATCCGATAGCATACACTCACAAGCTCCACATAGTCGACAGATTTCTTGTGACGTAGGAAATTACTGATAACCAAAACAAATGAGTTCCAAGCTTTGGATTCGACTTCAGACATTGATTTAACAAAAATAGGAACTTTTACGGGTTGCCTAAACTGTGGCCCATCAAAAATACCGGCACTTAATTTTTCTATACTTAATCTTCGAAACCTGTATAAAAGAAAATACATTTATTTCATTTTTGCAAGATTTTTCAAGAACTCTAGAACTATGGTCGAGGTGCAGAAATATGTCCGAATCGCATTGTTTTTCTCGGAAATGGTTGCTTCGTTCATTTTTGATATTTTCCATTTTTTCGCACAATTTTGCACAACTCTTGAAATTTTCCGCAAAGTACTCTACAACTATTTCATATCTACCAGGAACTCCAATTATTGATTATATTTTTACAAATCGGGTGCCAACTTCACGAGACTTTAGAATTGCAACAAGACACACAAAATATATAAAGCGGTAAACTAATCTATATTATTGAATCCAGTCCCTTATAATCGGACTGTTATGGTAATTACCGTAGTGCCAATAAAACTGGTATACTAGGAGCCGACGTGTAGGGAAGGTTTAACATATCTGAGTTGAATATCAGTCAGTAAGATAAAGATCGTAATGAATCAAAATTTGGTAATTGCTCTTAAGTAAATATTTAAAAGCCAACGAATAAGAATTGAAGTAGCTTATGCTGCCAACGATTGCTTAAAAGTGAAGAAATTGATTATAATCAAAGCTTTTTCTTAAAAAAATTGAAGCAATTGCTAACATATGCTTAAAATATGATTAATAAATTAGAGAATTGCTTTCAAATTTGTAAAGTAGGTCGATCCCTGCATCATTTGCGTGTACGGTCAACTATTTTAGTTTTCTTTGCACAAATAATACTATATGGTGCAGGGATAGGAACGCCACTAGACGAAGTAGAGGGCTTATAAAGTATTATTGTTTCGTCAGCTCACACAACGCCTAAATATATATTTGTTAGTTTAAACTAGTTAAAAATATAGAAATTGTGAAATCTAAAAATGTTATATACTATACCTGGAATATTTTTAAAAACGACATTATTATGTACACCCAATTATTCTAATAATAATTTTCCCAAGGCTTATAAACCATTGGTTTATTGCCTGTCTTATTAACGTCAAACTTTCGTCTTCATATTATTATTATTATTGTGGCTATACACCCCCGAAGGGGTTGAGCCTCCTATTCGAATCTCTAGATCATTACAATTTGGGAGATCAGTCCCTTCTTCTGATTATATGCTTTCACCTAATTTCTTCCATAGTTTTCTGTTTTTCGTTTTTTGTTTCCAATTGATGTGTCCGGTCCTTCGTATATCCTGCTCCACTTCCTTCAGTCATGTACTCTTCGATCTTCCTCTCCTTCTTCTACATCCCGGCTTCCACGCTGTCACATCATATATTACTGCACCTGGACCCGCTCTCCATACATGTCCGAGCCACCTTGCTCTTGATTGCTTAATTTTTCTCAGTACATCCATTTCTATTTCTTGTGCCAATTCCTCGTTCGTCCTTCTTCTGTATTCATTCTCGTTTAGTCTAATTGGTCCCAGGATAGTTCTCATTACTTTTCTCTCCACTATTCTTAGGTCCTCCTCATCGTTCTTTGTCATAGACAGCGTTTCTGTGGCATACATCAGTGTTGGTCTAATTATTGTTTTATAGATCTTCAGTTTGCTGTTTTTCTTAATGTCTTACTTTTTAATAGCTTTTTATTTGTGTAGAAAATCCTGTTTGTTGTGATTATCTTCTCTTTGATTTCTGCTTCACGCTCGCACTTATTAGTCATTGTCACCTTCAGATATTTGAATCTTTCCGCCTCCTCAAAAGCATACTTTCCTATTTGGATTTTCTTCTTTTCGCATTCTCTATCAAGTCTCATTATTTTGTTTTTCTCTTCATTGATTTTCAATCCCATTTTTGCTCCCTCTGTGACTATCTCTTCCAGCACCTCCTTCATTTCACTCCTGTTTTTTGTTATTAATGCAATGTCATCAGCGTACGCAACTATCTGTTCTCTTCTTGTCCTTAATGTCCCCTTCTTTATCCATCGGAGTACATATTGTAGAGCCAGGTTAAATAGGGTTGCTGACAGTGCGTCTCCTTGCCTTACTCCTTCATTGAAATCAAACTCTTCTGTGTCCCCTTTCTGCGTTAAGACAATCGCTGTTGTTTTTTCCATTGTCATCATTATTAGCCTCCTCAATTTTGCGCCTACACCCAGCTCCTTTAGCGCTCTTTTTAGTTCATTTCTATTAATGCTATCGAAGGCTTGCTGGAAATCTATGAAAAGCATTCCATTAGTTGTTTTATTGTATGTATTGCATCTATCGTTGATCTTCCTTGTTTAAATCCGTTCTGATATTGCTCCACTGTGTCCTTTGTTACTTCTGCTAATCTCCTCTGCAGTAGTGTGGAGAGCAATTTGTATGCTGTGTTTAGCAGGGCGATCTCTTTATAGTTGTTACATAACCTCTGGTCTCCTTTTATGAATTGCTATTATACCGCATTCCTCTACTTTGCTGCTATATCTGTTCGTAATTATTCAATAATTTAAAGTTTATTTCGGAGCGAAAAACATTCCAACCTTACTGTCTCTTGCCAGAACCGGCTCGTCTTCATATTACAATTTCTTTTTATTACTGTTTTATTGTAAGTGAGACGTTAAAAATATCTGTATATTGGTGTATTAAGACATTTAACGCGGCCTCCTTTTCTGATTTAACTTGAGGAACTAGTGATTTATTAAGAACGATTTTATGTTCCTTTAATTTGTGGACAAATATCAACTGCTTCTTAACCCTTTCATTATTACCAAATTATTCACTCCCACTTGAATCTGCCATATCACAAAATGTATCTTTCTATTTTTCACAAAAAGATAACAGTTGTACTGATGATCTGAATTTACAGGTGGAGACCTGTTGAGTAAGCAATTGCTGCAGAAATGTAGGAAATTTGCCTAAAAAAATAAATACGCCTTCAAGGTCATTATGATCATCATGCTCCATCATGCACCAACACATTCTGGACCCCCGCACGTAACGTAATGTTTTCTGAGAGGAAGCTGCGATTTCGTGTGAAGCGACACACATTGGTCCCCGCATTTATGTTCAACCTGCCCTTGTCCTTCCATCCCTTAAGCACATCCACTACGCGTTGCAATCGACTGTCGGCTCACAACTACGTCTTCGTTCAGCGAAGACGTGCAGATGAGGGATACTACCCAAGGGAGGAAGTGCACTCTTTTAGTAAAGGTGAAGCACAAGAAGTGCCTTCATCTACCACAAGAAAGAAAACTAATGGTAATGAGGAATAGCGTAGGTGTAATCTAAGAGTTATATACTTATTTTTTTACTAAAAAAGCATATAGAAAGTCGTACATTTTCATTTAATTTTATTTTTATATTTACAATCTTTATTACATGTTTCCAAACATAATATTTGTAAGTTGTCATTTGTATCAATATTAAGTGTTCCATACTCCATTTACAATAAAAGTTAAATTCCACACTACAAACTGTATCTTTTGAAGAACATGTTTCTAATAGTAATAACTATTGGAAATATTCATTTAAAAAGAAATGAAATCAAAACAAAAACCGTACGTAAAACCTAACCAAATTAACATTCAAATAGTGATAAACACACGTAATTGCCGTAGAACAGCCATGTCAAACTCAAAGTCATTGGTGAGCCAAAAGCATTAAGATCGTAAACTAGGTGGACCGCGAAACCTAATCTTAAAAAAGACAAACTACTGAAAATCTTAACGAGAAAAGGTATTATTATCAGACAAGTATGTTTATTAAATTTTCAATAAAAAGGAAATTACAAAAACACAAACATTTACTTCTTTTGCCAGGTATTTGACATCTTTTGTCTTTAATTAAGTTCTCTATTTGTGGCGTTAATTTATCGGCGAAAATAAGTTTTAAACCTGTCGAAGTGTGCATCCGTCAATCGCGATCTTGTGGGACGTTTGTTTCCTTTCATCAACGAAAATAATTGTTCACACTTATAAGTACTTGAAAATATTGACAGGATTTTACAGGCAAATTTTCTTTTTCTTGGTATTGAACAGGCAACTACTTATAAATTTCGAATGTACCAACACTATCAAATTTTTGTTTTAAATGGATCTGACACTGAATTCCAATTACTTCCATCTGCAAGTGAGGGCGAACTTTATCAATATGGACAATGAAAAGACCAGTAAATAAGAAAAAATTGTATTCTTGATACTCAAAATCCTGAAATCGCTTTCCAAATTCTGGCAGAAGGCTTTCCATTTTCTTTGTATACATTTTGTATGATATTGGAACACTCGTACTTTCCTGATACGCCTTACAAGTCGAAAAATGTAATAGATTGTCCACTGCGACCTATTTTTTCCACAGCATGATCTTACACTTGAAAGCTTTTACATGATCATGCATATCTGTTGTAACTTAACGTAGTCCTTGCAATTAAGTCCGACAAATGTTTTGTGATATCTACCATAAATGAAAGACAAAAGAGTAAAAAGGTACGTCGGATATTGAGCTGACATCTTGTCCTTTCACTTCCATAAAAAAGCGTATTTCTTTTTTGAGTTTCCAAAACTGATCGACAACCATACAACACGAGAGCCATCGCACCTCCACATAATAAGGTAAACCAATGTACTCACTTTCTAAATCATGTAAAAACGCAAAAAATTGTCGCTGATTCAAGCCACGTGTGAAGTTTATTATTTTTTTTTCACTAATTTTAAAACGCTTTCCAACTTGATCACTTTTGAGCATAAAACTTCTTGGTGGATTATACAATGCACATGATGAAAATATAGTTTGATCTACTCCACTCATGGAAGGAGCTCGTCTGTTGCAACGGAACACAGTTTTGACAAATCTAAATTGTACTTTTGTAGAAGTCCGTAAACAGCATTGAAACTATCCTCTCCAATTGTTGTATCATGCAATTTTACTAATTCCAGTAATTCTTCATAAACGCTGATATCTCTATCAACAGCACAGCGAGTTGCGCCACACCACACACATCTGTACTGATGTCACAGCCAACAGAAAATGCAATGAAAGAGTTTGATTTTGTTTTTATCTGATCACTTAGATTGGCAGCCAACTCAGTAACTCTTTCAGCGATGGTATTCCGGGACAAGGGTACATTTTGGAAAACCTTCACGCTCCCGGGATTTACGATTTCTGCGACCTTTACAAGGCACTCTTTTAAATATTCACCTTCAACAAATGGTTTTTTGAGTATTTTGCGAT
Organism: Chrysina gloriosa; assembly: GCA_038088585.1. Taxonomy (NCBI): domain Eukaryota; kingdom Metazoa; phylum Arthropoda; class Insecta; order Coleoptera; family Scarabaeidae; genus Chrysina; species Chrysina gloriosa. The sequence goes on from CM076089.1 coordinate 26,604,585, forward strand.
CAACTCCAACAATACGTAATTTCCTTGAACAGCAGATTCAGTCTCTTGCTTTGGACGTGTAAACATAAGCTGTTGATTTTTTAACCGTGATTTTGATTCATTTAACTTTTCGTTTCTAATCATGTTTGTATACTGGTCAAACTTAGTTTTATGACAATCATAGTTACGTTTTATATTACATATATCATTTTGGGACACCGACTGTACTGGTACAAATCAAGCAAATAATTTTGTCTTTTACTTCACAGCAAAAAATTCTAATTCCCACTTTTTATTATTTTATTATTTATAATAATAAGTACTGTTACGTGTTGTAAGAATAAGTACGCAACTGAACTCGCAATTCTATAGCAACTGACTGACCTCAACCGAGCGGTCTTGGCTTATTATAGGGGAACTAGCTGTTAAGCCTGTCCCTTCCAGGCAGGAAGAAAAAGATAATCTGTTTGGCAGAAAGAAAGCAAAAATTTATTTACAAAATCAAGAAGTTCTTTTTTTTTTCCAAATAGGCGAATTTACAACCCAAATAAAAGTACAATACAAATGAACTTAATAATTAATTAACGAAATAGTCCAACAACTTTTTATTTCAATTTTTTAATATTTTTCATTTCAGGATTGTTAGGACTATATGCTAGGCAATTTTCAGCTTCCTATGTCATTAAGGGGCTTTAATACAAGCTAAAATGTTAAAAAATTGAATTTTGCCACGCTCCTTTTTCGTTTTAATTCTCCACCCATAGGCCAAAATCAAAAATCCGGCTACGTTAGGATTTGGCCTAGGCGTTTTACTATATGCATGCCAATTTTCAGCTTTCTAGCCCATCAGTGGGCTTCAAAAAGCTCTGGATAGACAAAAAAGAGCAACACATAAGTAAGGAAATTATATATATAGATGTGATTTCTCGACAGTCCTTTTCTAGAATGTTCAGATAGCGTCAGCTGTTTTTGCGCGATAGAACTTTCTGGAACAAGCCAGAAAAAACTTACGTACGTACGTAAGGACAAAAAGCGATTGGGCCAGAGATAATAAAGAAAGGAGAATGGAAACTCAATGTTAAAACGTTGGTATATAGGTTTTGCGCGCCATCCCCGCGAATTTCCCTTGAATTAAATCCGCCATGTTAAATGTGCGGACAATTTAAAAAGCTACTGTAATTTTTGAAATATATTCACATAATCAAAGATAAATTATTTTGGCGATTCAGTCAGATATAAATCTCAACGAATCGCCCAAATAATGTATCTTTGATTATCTAAAATTTTTAGGAATTATGTTTTGTTATAATATTCAGTTTCATGGTTTTATATCAGTTTATGAAATTACTTACAAATATATACTACTGAAATACATTTATTAATCAAATTACAACAATTATAATTCTACCAAATGTAAATCAATTTCACAAAATTATTCAACAAATCCACGGAAATTTGACTTGGAAATGAGACATAGAAGACAAGAAAAAAAACGTTAAATAGTTTCATACTTTTATGTATGAGATTCAACCTGACAAATATAAATTAAAGTATTGTGCGATTAACACTAACATTCTCTACAAACACAATCCGTAATGAATGTTTAAAACTAAAGAAAAGAAATAACAGTGTACTTGTAGTTAACCTTCCTATACTCACGTCAAAATATACACGTATACTATACTATATAAGTCGGTCTCACAGACCGCGTGCGTGAGTATAGGAAGGTTAATTAAATCTAACACTTAAATTTTGTAAACACAATAATTACGTTAAAACGAGTGCCTAATATGCACCTGCAAATACCAAATGTTAGACTTATGCTTATAGTATTTAGTACATTCACTTATTATCACCTTCAAAATTGTTTTTAAATAGCACAATAGATGTATACTTTAATCAAAAAATAGAACACAATAAAACAAAAACTACGTTCCAAACACAAGCTCACGTGGATAAACAGAACCGGCATAACACAACTTACACCAACCAATCGCATATTATGAGATGATGTATGACGTTCAGATTCGATAGTGGCTCTAATTCTTGATATTCCCCGGAACAACAAAATCATGCGGGTTGCATAATTAAAATTTGGTCACATTGTACAATGCAACTTCCCACTTCATGGATTGGGCAGCGGCACACGGCGCGGCGAGTGTGGGAGAAGAGTGTGGCCGATCACAGCCGATCACAGCCGAGATAGATCGAATCGATCGTCGTGATACGTGTGTGTGTGTCTGTGTGTGCGCGACTTGTTGCAGAGCGCATGTTTTCAGAAACGGTTTATCTGGGTGGTTTCAAAATTGCTTCCGGCCGGAGGAAAATGCTCAGTGCGCCGCATGTTTGACATGCTTGACGCAGAATGATGCAGAACTTAATTGCATGCATATTAAACGATAGATACCTATAATTTTACAGAAATCGGTAATGTCTGTACCATCTACCACAAACTCGAACACTAAATTGTAGTAACACTAATGCGTATAGGTAAGTTAAACAGGTGTGGTGTAGATCGCTTTAAATTTCTAATGTAGGGACTTTATGGCTAAGCAGTTGTCATCAATGAAGCGAACTAAGAATTTGGATGGAAAGTCTTTTCTACCTAATTCAAACTTTCATATTGCCAATTTTATAGAAACTTAGACTGAAAGTAGAGTAAAACCATATTAGGAAAGGCAGAAATATGTTAATATTTTAAATTATTACATTTGCTAATATATAGCTAATTTTATAATTGATGCTTGGAAATTATAAAATATTCCTGATTTTACATACTTCTATAATTGCAATTTCTAATTAAGAGATTTTTGTGGTGGAAATTGGATTTTGAGTGGAAAAGGATCAGAGTTATGCTACTTATCAATAGATGTCTCACTTGGGACGTGAAGTTAAACCATTTACTATTTTACCAATCCAACCAATCCTTTCCTTTGCAGTTTTGCGAATTTCTAACCTCTATGCAAACTGTCACTTTGACGTTCGCAATGGTTTAATACAAATTAAATACAATTTATTGGATCAAAAAATTATTTTGTTAACTTTATCGCAGCCTGGAGTCCAAACAATCAAAAGATGATACCAACTTCAAGTTGTGATATCAAGTGATTAAATAGGTCGGTATGAAAGCAGTGTACAGGATATGGTAAGATATATTAGAATAGTATCGGTTTTTGGGTTACCACAACGATTTTAGTATGGTTTCGGACTTCTTCTATCCGAATATGGGCGGAGTAGAGGAACATATATACAATTTATCACAGTGCCTTATAGATAAGGGTCATAAAGTAGTGATCATGACTCATAGTTATGGAGATAGAATAGGAATTCGATACATGACAAACGGTTTGAAAGTTTATTATTTACCAATTAGAGTGTTCTACAATCAATGTATACTGCCCACAATGATATGCAACATTCCCTTAATTCGAAATATATTTATTCGTGAAAGTATTGATATTGTTCATGGACATTCTGCATTCTCAGCTTTAGCACATGAAGCAATATCAATTGGTAGTTTAATGGGATTAAAGGTAGGTTAATGAGGTGGAAATTGTTAAGATGAAATTGATATGTTTTGATTTATAGACTGTTTTTACTGATCATAGCTTGTTTGGATTTGCGGATGGAAGTGCCATAATTACAAACCAGTTTTTAGCAATAACTTTGTCAGATTGCAATCATTGCATATGTGTATCACATACTGGTAAGGAAAATACTGTTCTAAGAGGGAGGGTTGACTTTAGTAAGGTTTCGGTAATACCAAATGCTGTAGATACATATACATTTACACCAGATATTGGTAAGAGGACACCAAATACAAGTAGGTATTATAAATGATTTTATTGATGCTGTAATAAAGCTAAAAGTAATCTTTTGCAGTTACAATTGTGATAGTATCCCGCTTAGTTTATAGAAAAGGTGTAGACTTAATGGCTCATGTAATAACAGATATATGTTCTAAATATGAATGTGTTAATTTCTTAATTGGTGGAGATGGACCCAAAAGATGGTGCGCACCTTTAGTTTTTCCCCTCTCGAATATTTTAGTAAATTGCTTTCTAGTCTGCTAGAAGAAATCTGTGAAAGGCAAGGCTTACAACATAGAGTTACTCTGTTAGGAAGTTTAGAACATTCTCAGGTGCGAGATGTACTGAACCAAGGACATATTTTTCTTAATACATCTTTGACGGAAGCATATTGCATGGCAATAGTGGAAGCAGCCTCTTGTGGGTAAGCTTATGATAAAAGTTTCGATTTATTTACACCAATTCTATGTTCTACATTAAGACTTTTAGTTGTTTCTACTGAGGTTGGGGGTATACCTGAAGTATTACCATCTGATCTGATCTATCTGACTGAACCAACGGCAGAGTCTCTAGTTGAAGGTGTAGTGGTAAGGTGGGACAATCAAATAACGAGACTTGTGTGAGCAATATGGTTTATTACAAATGTTCCAATCAATTTTTATTTCCTTCAAAAGAATCCCTTTACGTCTTTCCCGTTGTACAAAGCAATGCTGTAGGCCTTTAATTGCCACCCGTTCAAGAAGTTTGTCGTCTTTGGTTTTACCTCGTCCACAGACTGGAAATCTCACTTCAATTTTGGGAACAGCTAGAAGTCCCATGGGACTAGATTTGGTGAATATGAATGCTCGAGCACAGGATTTCACAGAGAGGGCGCTGTGGGCTAGTACTGGTGTTTTTCTAAAAAATAAGGCATTTTCCTGGCTCATTCCATCAGCTTACGTAATAATTTTGTTAACTATTTGACCTTCACGACTTTTTATTATCAAGGCTCAAAAGCAAACACAAACAAGCAAAACGAAACCAAGTTGGCTCGACTATGGAAGTATCAACCTCAACCACATCCCAATGGTTTCCTGTCACAAGTTGGAGTAGGGATGCCCAGTCTCGTTATTAATTGTCACACCTCGCATAATTGTAGAATGATAATTCTAATTGGAGTATATTTGATAGGATTAAGTAAAGCGATCCACGACTTCAAATTGGGGAGTTTCGTTTGTCCATATGAATGTCACCAAAGAATACAGAAGTACTATAACTGGTCAAATGTTAGAGATAGAACGGAGATTGTATATCGCAAAATATTCAGCGAGAAACAACGGACTTTAGCACAAAAGTTAGCAAGGTTTGTGCAGTATTTTTATAATTTGGCTGATTTATTTGACTGTCCTTTCCATTCTGGTTTCCACCGTTTGGGAAAGTATCTTCAATTAGGTTTTGATTGCGAAAGCTTTTGAATTCGAAAACATTTTGGGCGGAGTTTTACGAAATGGTAATATTTTTGGCCAAGTTTGCTATTACCTTTCGGACTCGAGATCCTTTCTCCCATATTTAACGAGCCCTTTACAGCTAACGGAGAATAATTTTATACACAAATGAAAGTACAAACACATTCATATATTATATTTAGATCTTTAAAAATAAGTGAGTACTGTAGTGTTTTTTCCGTGTGATAATTTGTACAGCATTTGCCCAGATTGATTACTCGGACAAGTATCACAATACTTTCCTCTTTTTGTTTATGGCTATTGGGATTGTAGCCCATTCAGCCAATCGAAAGGAGATTCGGTGAGATCACAGCTCTGCGTCCAGGGACACAAACAGGAACACACCCTTCCCGTATCGGGGCCTTTTGATACCACTTTATAGTTGTACAACAATTTGGCCATCGGAACAGAGGTATAAAAGGACTGGATGACTAAATTATATGACGTCAAAATCACAACTTTGATTCCACAACGTAGTTGCTTATTTGTTTCGCATTCCGATATCTTATTTGAAGTCACTATTAAAAGGATGTTGGTCGAGAGTTGTATTCCAGAATTTTCTAGCTCCTTCGGAAAGAGTTGTTGTGTTGTTATGGTAGAATGGCAATTTCAGCAATACATGATTAAAATCCGCACACTCGCATTCCAGGATATCCATTATTCCTAATGTAAACAGATGGGCGGCATACAATTCATGATCAAATTAAATCTGGCTATAAGCGAGTAAAAGAAACTGCGATTTTGTGGAATGGAGGGGTCGATGAGAGCATATTGAGTCGTTCTCTGAGAATTAGCACATTGCCACTTCGTGTTCAATTTTTGCAGTTTTAATGCAGTCTTATTGCATGAGATAATGTCTTATAAGCTTACTTGGAAGTTGGTTTCTGCTCGCGCTGCTATAATTTCCACAGCAAGTCCGTCAACTATTTCATCTGACGTTATATTTACGTGTCGCTCCCCCAGATAAACTTCACTAATTTTTCCCAACTTATAGTGAATGGTTATTATTCGTTTGATTACTGTATGGCTTAGGCATGAGCAGTGACAAGAGTTTAATGTTAATTAGTAATTAGTGAACATCATGCCTAATATTTCTTTCTAAGAAGCTAATTCCTTTGCTATGCAAGATATGAAACCTGAAATTTCTATTATTTTTATTATTTCGACAAAATAATAATCAAATAAAGGGTATAATCATAAGTATTTTTTAAATAATGATTTTGGTATAATTACCGCTGTAACAACATTAGCAGACACATATAACATATGCAAAGAAGAACAATTGTTTGTTTATATATACAGTTATATTTCACAGATGAAGGTTGCACGAAAACATGAATTATATATAAATATGGATACTTGTGTATATTTATAAGAGTATACCGTTGGTATGGTTAATTCAACTGAAGTACATATCTTTTATTGACTATCAGCGTACCTTGCTTATCTATATCCCAATTGTATTCTATATCTATTTGAACTATATTTTATGCAAACGACTGTACTACTATGCGTTAGATTTATGTGACTGTCTGTACCATAAATTTCCAATACACGTCATCAGAAGATGCGCAATAGCATACCTAGTGTGCTAGTGTCACAGAATAGACAGAAGCGACAAGGCGTGTCGGCAGTTTTGATGTTCATGTGGTCGATTTGAATGTCCTAGAAATAGCTCAGAAGTTAGCTAACGCCATTTTGAAAATACGAAAGGTGCACATGTCTTCGCACTAATGGAAAAATATTAGAGTTTTGTATACGTTAAAAGAATAGTATTTGCTAAAAAGTTAAATCAGTGATACACAACAATAACCGTATATTTTAATTTTAATACGTACACACCATCCCAGAATAATAACATTAATGAAGCTAGCCAAATATAACATTGTCGTCGTATTTAAAACATGGTTCGCGGCCATGCGCATACAAAATTGACCACAAGATTTTCTAACTTTGTCGCTTCTGTCTATTCTGTGCTAGTGTGTATTTCTATCATGGAACGTATAAAACCATGGAACATGTTCAGTTAGGTTAGTTTAGTAGAGAGTGGCTGAGAGTATACGTGTTATATTTCGTTTGTGCTTATTGTACTTAACTTAAGTGATTAAGTTTTTAAAAATACTTTCAAATATGAAAAAATACTTAATCGGATCTAAACGTAGCCACAGAATAGACACAAGTGACAAAGCGTGTCTGCAGCTTTGATGTTCATGTGGTCGATTTGAATGTCCTCGAAATAGCTCAGGTAGCTAACACCATGTTGAAAATACGAAAGGTGCACATTTGTTCGTATTCACTAAAAATATTAAAGTTTTGGATATGTTAAAAGAATAGTATTTGCTAAAAAGTTAAATAAGCGATACACAACAATAATCGTATATTTTAATTTTAATATGCACACACCGTCCCAGAATAATAACATTAATGAAGCCAGCCAAATATAACATTGTCGTCGTATTTAACCTTCCTATACTCACGTCAAAATGAAAGACGTATACTATACTATATAAGTCGGTCTCACAGACCGTATGCGTGAGTATAGGAAGGTTAAAACATGGTTCCCGGCCATGCGCATACAGAATTTACCACAAGATTTTCTAACTTTGTCGCTTCTGTCTATTCTGTGACGTAACTTACAGCTGTGCCTGCAAGTGTGCAATACAAGGTCGTCCTAAAAGCCATGAAATATATATTTTTAGAGTGAAGCTTTTTTAGCGAGGTTCTGCGGCGAAACTTAACTGGGAAATGTGAGACGCTTGAAATCGTAAAATAGACACTTTTTAGTTCTATCTTTCTTCTTTCATTAGTTCTTTCTCTCTCTCTCTCACACACATACATTACCGACCATATACATATATGGGGACGACAATAGAAAGTAGAGAAAATAATAGAAATAGTAATACTAATATCTTCAAAGTTTATATTATACATTACAAATGTAATTCGTAAATTTATAACGCAGTTTAATTAAACAACCCTCTATGGTACACTTTACAAGTAATTTGCATTTTACCACAATTACTTTATTTTACATTTTACGATATCTGGGGCTGTATTAATCCCTACAGTAATAAGATTAAAATAAATTTGAGGAAAACATTGTTCGCACTGTAAGACGAATAGATTCCAACAAAGAAATTAGAAAAATATCGGAAAATTTATGGAAGTATTTCAAATAAAGCGTCAGTTTAAAATGTGTTATCTTCCATGTCAGATCGCCGTTAAAAATGCCAAAACGACAAGAAATATCAATAGAAAAACGGGCGGCTATTATAAAATTAGGTGGCGAAGGATATTCAATAGCACAAATTGCTGTAAAAGTGAAGCTATCAAAAACGGAAACGGAAAAACGGAAAATGCGGCAAACTGGTTCACTTCGGAATAGAAAACGGTTAAGGCGAAAAAGAGCGCCGCTGAAGATCAATTTATAATAGTAACTTTGAAACAAAATAGGTTTCTCACCGCCCCAGAAATCACTCAACATCTGAATATTTCGAGAAATCCACCAATATCTGTCGCACAGTTAAACGGAGACTTCTTGCAGCAAGGCTAAGAGGAAGAATAACTACGAAAAAGCCATTGCTGAAACAGCAAAACAAGAAAAAGAGACTGGAATGAGCCATTCAACATAAGGATTGGGCGCTTGAGTAATGGCATAAAGTGTTATGCACCCACCAAACCAAATTCCAAATCTTTGGTTCAAAACGTCGATTGTTTGTGAGGCGGCAGACTGGAGAAAGAGCAAGTGAACAGTATCTGGTTCCTACAGTGAAACACGTTGGAAGTAGTGTGGTGGTTTGGGGTTGTTTTGGTGGTACAGCTGTAGGCGATTTGAAAAAAATAGACGGGATCCTGCGTAAAGAGGGTTATCTGAATATTTTACAGAAAATGTTGTCCTAAGTGGGGAAAGATTATGTGGCCAAGGTTTCGTTTTCCAACAAGATAACGATCCCAAACATTCATCTTGTTTATGTAGAACTTATTTGATGTCTCTTGAGAAAGAAGACAAGTTGATATGAATGATATGGCTACCTCAATCTCCAGATCTGTCGCCAATAGAGCTAGTGTGGGATGAATTAGACCGCAGTATTCGAAAAAAATGAGTTAGCAGCGTACGAGATCTTGGGAGAAGCTAGCAGAAGGTAGCATAGACCGAAATTACAGACGATTATCTGGAGTCTCTGATTAGAAGAATGCTAAGAATATGTGCCGCAATTATTAAATCTCGATGTGGGCATATTGACGAAAAATCAGTGAAATTTTATTTCGTAATATTGTGTGCTTCTCTTTTGTTATTAAACATTAAATACTTTTTCCTTATACATTGTTTATTCAATTATAGAATTTAAATAAGCATCAAATGCGTAAAGAGCTCCGCTCTTGTTAAGTGTCCCACGCGACACCGCTCCTCTTTTGTTAACGTGAGAGACAAGGAGGGGGTCCGCTTAATAGCGCACCCAGGTTACTCAGCACCGATGGAGTCAGTATCCCAGATTTAGTGCACCCCTGGTTTGAGATCATGTCGCGCGTGGGCGGATACTTTCGAACAACGATGGCCGATCAAATTCTATACAAAACTCGACAAAAAATCTGTCGAAACAAGCCTACGGGGAGTCTGCTCTATCATACGTGCAAGTTACAAGGTGGGCGAAGGAGAACTATGTAGGAAGGAGTAGACAATGACCCCCGCTCTGGACGAACATCAACAAGCCAAACCTTTTTGTTTCAGAGGGTCAAGACTACACTCAAAGGATGCCATTTTGTTAGCATTTCGGCTATATAAGCCGACGTGATGACAGCTTTAAAGGAGGTTTCCGTAGAGGCCTTCGAGGGGACGTACCGGACATGGAAGAGTTCGTCGAAAGAATGTATAGATGCTTATTTTTTCAACATATTTTGTGACTTTCGGGACGCACCCCGTATGTTTAAATATTTATGCTGCTGATTGTATGAAACCGAATAAGCGAAAGAGGCATTTGCAAACAAAACAAGGATTATGAAAATAAACGTCATGATTTCTTTGTGAAGAAGTTGAAAGGGTTTAGTAATCAGAAATTAGCCTTTGCAGTTTTGTCGTTTCTTCAAAGAAAAATTGCTTGCACTTATAAAATTGCACATCGCACAGCCAAGTGCAACAAACCTCACATTATTAAGGCAGCTCTCATTCTCCCTGCTGCCCTCCATATAACCGCAACAGTGCTTGGAAATAGTTATGCTGAAGAGATTCAGAAAATATCAATATCCAATAATAGCACTATTAGACGTATTGGTAATATATCGGAGTATCTGGAGGAGCAGTCTCTTTCGAAATTTAGAAGCAAATTATGCTTTTCAACTAGATGAGGTAACTGATAGCACAGCGTTTGCTCCTGCGATAATGCACCTATAAGCGAGAACTTACTTTTCTGCAGAGAAATTGGGAAGAAAACTACAGAAGCGAATCTGTTTGAATTTACTAATAATTATATAGTAAAGGAAAGAAAAGAACTTCTACATCACGCCATCCAAAGCCTACCTGGTGTATCTCTGACGTGTTGTAAGCAGCGAACGTATTATACGGAAGGCACATTTTAGCGATCTTTCCGTTCAAGCCTATAAAAATGAGCAATGTTTTCAATGTTAGTACATTATCATCTCTTGATAGATAAGATTTTTTGAGGCAGCGGTTTCGTACTAACAAAATACTAAAGCAAGACGTGTATGTTTTTACCATTCCATTTGCTTCATCCTTTATACTTAAGTCCTCTAACGGTTACGTATAAATTTCTATACACATAACATTCATTTATTAACTTGTACTACCAGTTTAGAAATATTTCTATTTTACATTAAAACATTATAAAAAATTATTTCTTATTTTAGGTATTTACGTACCGGAGTGTGGCCATTTTTACTAGTGATATCGCTAAGTCACATAATTCTACGAATATTAGACGTGCTAGTGCCCAGACGACATATCGACATCGCCAAAAGTTATAGGTATAATAGGAAAAATAAACGAGAATAGTTTTTTAAAATATCTAGTTTTATTTTCTGATTTCAATAACTTTTCACTCTGTTAACAAAATCGATCTAGTTACGTCGTAACTAAAACGTCACAAGAAACTACTTATGGACCACATCAAATGGGAGATCGTACTCGAAAGCACGACGCGAACATTCAAAACTTACTTTCTCCATTAACGCTCAAAAAATGGTTCATTCATAAAGACTATTTGTAAATGTAATAAGAAAAAATATATAGTATGTAGATTATTTTCCGAAAAAAACGAGAGCTAGCATCAAAGATTAATAGAGGTCAACAGAAATAAATAAATAATCTTACTTTTAACTAAATATATTAATTTTGATGCGTAGCTTTCGCCGAAGCGGTTTCTCCTTTTAATATATAAACATTTATTCCATTTTAGTAATAAATATTAACAAAATTGCTATCGATTTGATCTCTAAGATTCGTTTACAAGTTTCCGTTTTGCTTATTTATTTTTTTAGGTATTAACCCATACTTCTAACATTAAATAAATATTGACTCTCAAGAAAACGAAAAAGAAAATAAATAAACGCTACTTGTTTCGTTTCTTCTTGGACAATACAACGTTATACTTATTGAAAATATAAAATTCATTGTACTCTATTCTTTTAATCTCGCTAACTGGTGAATTTTTTTCATATATGTACGTTTAATGAAAACGAAGCGATTTACTTATGTATGTACAGAAATATCCGGTGTATGAGGAGAATTCTTCCGCCAGCCGCAAAAGGTAAGAGAAAAACATCGAATAGCTTGCTTGAAAGAATTCCTCGCGACATACACGCCTGATCTAATTCATTTTTAGACATTGAAGCTTTAAAAAAACCGTCGTTTCATCATTTGAAGACGGCGCAAAATGTACAACTATATATTTTATAAAAAGTTATTTTAATAATATATTAGGCCAGATATTATCTCATAAGTTCATTTTCCATCTCATTAATGTTACTTTATTACTCGTTTTTGATTATTAATTCCTCAGGTTTGCATATTATAATTCTTCGCTTTCGCTGGGAATGTACATAAAGGAATGCATTTTCTCAAATTATATACCGACATATGTATATATCGTATTGTGGCGATTTGGTCCACTCGAAATATTCAACCTGAGGTTTCATTTTGTTAACGTAATAACTTTGATTCTTATTTAAGTAATTCTAGGAGCGTACTAATCATGTAAAATAGTACCAAGACCGCTATCAGTGAGGTAAGGTTCATATGCTAGGTTTCTTCTTGTGAACTAGGTGGCGGGGGTAGTGTTGCTTCTTGACTGTTGTAATTCAAAGAGAGACGTTTGTGGATATTTGCGTCCCTGTTGTCGTTACGCTGAAAACGAAATGCACTGATTAATTAATCGATTATTTGGAAGAATTTGGCAAAACTCGTTCTTTCTAAGCTTACAAGAAAATGTTCTTGCTCAATATACAATTATATAGTGTGTCCCTAGATTGATTGCAATTATAAAAAATTAACAAAGATTCTAACTTTTGAAATTATATTGCAGGAAAAAATCTAAAATTGCTCTTTCATACAGGTTTCTTCTATCAATTAGTATATTCTCGAAGTGACGCTATAAGTCTCTAAGCAATTCAAATCTTTTTGAATCTACAGTTGCCGTTGCAAAACTTGATGTGATTTGTAAAAGCATCGTTGTAGTTTTTGATGGGATTTTCTCTATTTTAATTCCCCAACATTTTGGTCATAGGCATCAGAATCATTTTGTGCTAAATTGTTACAGTTTTCTGTATTATTGCTTTTGACGCTGAGTGGGGAAAGATCGGTTTCCGTGACTAGTTTATTACGTGTTCGCTTTTAAATCTCGTTGTCGAGGATTATACGGAAATTCGATGCTGGGAAGTGTATAATATGGTTGAGTGACTTTAGAAGTTTCGCTTTCCCAATTTCTGCTGTTGTAGGGAATTAGTATAGGCTCATATAACTATAGGCTAGGATAACTAGTATAAACTAAACTACATCAAGTGCGAGCAAACTCGCCATCTTAGACAGTTTCCGTCTCGATAGTAATTACCACGCCTGACCACGCCGTACGAAGGTTGACAACTAAAAGTCACGCTAGTCCCTAGAATCTTTAGTTAATTTTTTCTTACTTTTGAAACATTCAATTCTTTTAGTACTTGAAGGCGAAGGATCAGATTGGTTTTCGGGTAATTTAATAATATAGTTGTTGAACAAAACATTTAATTCTTTTAGTAATTTAAGGAGGAATCACAGTTACTTGTCATTTGCATATATTATTGTAATTAGGTTCGGCTAAAGCTGTTATGTGCCTGTCAGGCCGCTGGAATTCCAATGGTTACCAAATATGGGCAAAGCTTAGGTAGGAAGCTAGTGTAAACGAATTTAACTTAATCGTTTCAACTCAAGTGACAAATAAAATGCTGTTAAACGTTATTTTCCCGCCTCATTTCATTTTTTATTTCTTTCATGTTAGTTTTAAATAGAGTTTTCAAGTAATTTTGCTGGTCGCTTTACGACAGAATAAAGATCCAGAATGTAGATCGTTTGGATAACCTCGTATCACCTACAAAAAAGCTGGAGGGTCTTTCTGACTCTAGATACTCAGATGTGATCCAGTTCTATAATTGGAGAGTGGCGCCTTGTTACTAATTTTTCGAACTTGAACTTCGGCCGTTTCTATTGAGCTAGCATGGGGTGGATCTCCATCTTTATCACCAGCGAGGTGGGCGATTCGAACTGTAACGTCGATCTTCCGTATCGGTCACGTTTCCGACTTTTTTCCTTTATTACAATTTAACCAAAAGCTTTAAAAGTTAGTAATAAAATTTACAGTATTCTCAAAATTTATATCCATGTTTACAGCCTCTTGAGCCAAACAATCATAAATTATCACAGATTGCTCAAAATCACTATTTTAATTATTCCGCGATTTCTTTTGCCTTTGATTAAATTGGAGTCACAGAAAGGTAAATATTTTCTTGCTTTTACAAACCATTCATACGTCATTCCGTCTATATTGTAGCCTTGTAGATTGAAGAAACTTAGTTTCTGCCGCACATTCACATTACTATGCCATTGTCTTAGTTATTCTTTCCTACGTATGATTGAAATTTGGTAGCCAAAGCGGGAACACTAACCCTATCTTTATTATAATGGGTGGTGCAAAAGTAATGTCATAATGTGAATGTGCCTTAAAATGTTATTGAGCTTTGACATCTATGTTGTAGACAGATAGAGAATTAGTTGACAACAAGTATCCCCGCAAAGTGACTGTTTGGTGTGGCATTTGAAGTGAAAAAGTGGACCTTATTTTTTTTTAAGAAGGCCGATGGAACCACCGTAACCGTAACTGGTGAGCGTTCCAGGCAGATGTTAAACGAGTTATTTTTCCGCAAGTTGCTGAATGCGTCTCAAACATTGTTGGTCCCAGCAGGACGGAGGAACCGCTCACACAGCTCGGGCAACGATGGCGATTTTGAGGCACCAATTTCCCGTTTTGGTGATTTGAACTGGCCGTCCAGATCGCCAGATCTGGACGGCGCCAGACTTCTTCCTTTGGGGCTTTTTGAAATCTCGCGTTTACCGCAACAAACCACAAAGTTTGCAAGTCTTGAAAGCTAACATTGAATAAGAAATCGCCAATTTGAAGCCGATGTTTTGCGAGCAACAATTCAAAATGCCCTAAAACGAGCACAAATGTGTATGAACTCGGGAGATGGTCATTTGACCGATATAATTTTTCAACTTAATGTCATGAATTTTACATCTTCAAATAAACTTTTCGTGAAAACAGAGCTCATTTTTTTTCATTTTTAACAAAATGAAAGCTAACTCACATTATGACATTCCTTTTGCGCCACCTGTTACATGTACTTTCGCTTAATGGGTAAAAAGAGTTGTAAAATGCTTCATTTACGTATCCGTGTCCGGTTAAGAGTCCGCTACGAGAGAGTATACTGTACTCTGTATCACTTGTCAACAAAAAAAAAATTAATGTAAATTTCTAATAAAGTACTTCATTCAAAAAAGAAAAATTAATAACAATTACTCAATTCAAATTCCTCTAATTTTTTTATTTAATGAACTAAAACTCGCATAATATGCAGACAATTCAATTATGATTAATAAAATAAAACATAAATTAATTACAAATCTTTTGAATCAGCACTTTCACGAATGTGGGTCAGACGATATGGTCCAATCCATTGGCCAGTGAAATCGCCTGATTTAACTCCTTTAGATTATTATTTATGGGATTATTTAAAACAAAAGGTTTATTTATGTGGCCTTCAATGATTAAAACAAAAAATGAGGGATGCTATAGATAAAATTAACGCAATGACCATACCAAATTTATTTGTGGAGTTTTGAATTGTGGAAAAATGTGTTGATAGTGAAGAAATTCAATTAAAGTAATTGTTAAGTATTTTCTTTTTTGAATAAAATACTTTTATTCTGATTCAGTCAGTGATCCGATATGTGTAAAATTTTGCATAAGCTCATAATTTCATATTCTGAACAATAATGTTTTTCAATAACATTTTGCCGTATAACTGCCCCAAATGGCACTTTACTTTAACAGAAAATGTTTTTTCTCACTTGTCATGACTAGCCTTCGTAAACAGCGGTAACAGCCTACAATTACGAAATAAGTTACGCCAGCATCGCGGACTCCTCACTCCAGTCAGTACTAAACCGATGCTGTATGCACTCGCATACAGCATCTGTGTATATGTAGGCTGCCGTAACTTTTTCGTAATTATTGCTGTTTGTCCAGATTAGTCATGATGGCCTTGAGTTTTAAAAACTAAAAATGTGCATGAAATTCTTGTCAGACCAAGCAGGGCGCGATGCTAAAACATTAAAATGAAATTAAAAAGTTTTTGATCAATTTTACCTATAGTGAAGTCAATCCGAGGACATACTGTATATTTTTTATTTTAAGTTATCACATGAATCAAAAAATTACCACGACTTCACTTATGTAATAATATATGGGCAAAATTTAGACCCAAACGAACTTTTGTTGATCCCATAAATTCCCAAAAATGGGCTACATCACAGATTTCACGTACTTACTTTGATATCGTCAACTACTCCTGCCGTATGGTACCTTTTAGTCTCGCTCCTATATCCACGTTTGACCATTGCCTGTCGTAACTGTCCTCTACTAAAATTTTCGCAATGTTCTGTTGGTGAAACACCTGTAAAATACAAGAAAGGAAACGTTGCTAAAATGTTCGTTGGTTTCGCCGAAAAACTAATTATTCCACTAATTTTCTGGGCGCTACAAAGAGTCCTGTAGCTACTAGCGCCTAGCAATCAAATAACGAGGTACGCACTCTCACTTTCATCAAGCATTTGGATAAGGTATACATAAGTGCTAAGATGCGAAAGCTAAGTTTCTAATCGCTAAAGTGAACAACTATTCACAGAAAGAAAAGGGGTAAGAATGAAGATAATAAATAAACTGATTGAAATTAAAATAATTAAAAGTGATTAATGATAGAACAAAAATACAAAATAAAAAAATGTTTCGTGCTCACCTAAACGTAATACGCCGTGCAGTAGATGTAGCACAAAACTTTACAAAACTCTGGCGTACTGTCAGAGCAAAAAAGACTCACAAGAGAAATATGATTGTTACCAGTTTTCTTCTTCTAGATACGTACGTTAAAATGAAATGGGAAAAACAGAAAAAACAGTGTCAGATTATTAACCTTTTTACAGTAAGGTAAAGCGTAAAAACTAAGAACTAAATTCATGATAAGTTTGAGAAAATGATCACCACTCCGTGCAGAAAGGCAAAAACAACTTCAGAACTTTCTTTTCATACAAAAAGTTTAACACAGTCTGCTCTCTATAAAACTTATATAAAATCTTTCGTTTTGCACCGCGTTAAAACAAAACTTACAGGTACTACAGATTTGTGTTGTTTAATAGGAAGAACAAGAATACCTGTACTAAAGGAGTAGTTGTAAAAAACCCGTATTTTTCTATTTTATTTCAATCAAATCCACGTGCCGAAAAAATCTCACGCTCAATGGTTGTGTGTAAATTTTCACGCTTGTATTATATGCAGTTGGCGTTATCAAATCACAGAAAAGCTCTTAATTTTTTGCATTGGTTTCTATCGATTGTTTTCGTTATTTGAAAGAGTTTACTGAACATTCCAAGTGCTGCAACGGTATCAAACATCCTTCCAAAAATTGGCAATTTAAAAATTAGATATGAGGTTTTATTTAAGCAGTGTAATAAAGACAGAAGAAAGAGGGAAATATGCAAAAAAAAAAATAGTCCATTCTTGTTCTACTTAAAAAAGATCGTATTCCTAAAAATACTTTGCCCAATATGTGAATTCCTATCATACAGACTTAAGAGAAATCGAGAACATAAATTAGAGAAAATTGCATGTTTTTGCGACAAGAAGCCTTGAAATTCATCATCCTATAGTCTCAAACTATATAATAATAATAATAATAATAATAATAATAATAATGTTTATTGCCCAACAGGCGAACCCAATTACAGGACAAAATACAATTGCATACAATGTAATATATATATATATATATATATATAGTATGTAAAAAGGAAAATTAACTATGAAATTTTATATTAAAATAAACATTTATGTAATTTAATATAGTAAACCAATTGATATTTCAAGAATATAGAATAAAACAACAAAAAAATCAAAGATTAAATTGAACCAATGAAGATGTCATCATAAAGTCTATCAGCATTCTGTGACATATGCGTTACTGGAGCTCTCCATATGATGTTAGTCCTGGGCGTACTGTATGTGAATGATGGGCATTGTCGAGCTGTTGTCCTCGGCAAATAAAAATTAACACGTGAAAGTAGCTATGGGCAATCAATCCTACCAATAACTAATTTATGCAAGAAACGGGCACTATGAAGAGATTTTCGGGTTGCCAACGAACGGACCTCATGTTGTTCCAGTAAAATGTCGTAATCAATCCCTTGTTTCGGATAAATTCCAGTAGTTTTGAAAGTAAGGAATTTCAAGAAACGACGTTGTGTCTTCTCCACAGCAGATATTTGAATATTATAATAGGGGTACCAAATAATGGACCCATATTCCAGTTTGCTGACGACCAGCCAAAAATATAATGATTTCAGTAAATGGATATTGTTGAAGTACTTCGACGATCTAATAATAAAGCCAAGAACTTTAGCTGCCGAAACACATGTATTCTGAACGTGATGACTGAAATTGAGCGCCGGATCAAAGTCACTCCAAGATCCTTTATCATATTAGTTTTACTAAGAGAACGACCATTCATAGAGTATGAAGTTGGAATAGGTGTCAGTTTACGTGTGAAGGACATGGCAAAACATTTATCAATATTCAAGAGCAACCGGTTTGTTACAGACCAGTCCACTACAACATCAATACACTCCTGCAGGAAGGTGGCATGATCATCATTAGAAATGTTTGAGTACATTTTTAGGTCATCAGCGTAACCCAAAGTGTAATAGTTTGCTGTCAAAACAAACAAACACTTTAGAGTTAAAAATTGAAAATTACCCAGGGATACACAGTTATTATAACTTTTTAACATATGGGTGAAGCAAGGTTATTATAGATACGACAAAATACATATATGATAATAAACCAAAAAAAAAAAAAAAGAAAGAGGAGGAAACTAAGCATATAACAATAAAACAAACCGATTAATAGAACGGGGTGTCTATTTAAATATATCAAAGGATAGCACAACAGATCTGGAAATGAGCAATAAAATGAAGAAGGCAACTAAAGTCCACTACGCACTGAATAAAACCATATTCGAGAAAAAGGACATCAGTCAGGAAAAGAAAATCAGGGTATTTAACTCAATTGCAAAGTCCAATAATGCGATACGAAGCGAAAACGTGAACGATACAATTAAAATACAAATCCATGGAAAACGCAGCAAAATAGAGATATTTAAGGAGGATAGCAGGGGTGACTAAAATCGACAGGTATAAAAACACATTAGGGCAAATCTCAAACAGGACCCAGTATTGAGGAAAATTGAGGATAAATAGGTGAGGAGATTGGACCAAGACAGAATGTTGAAGAAGATTAGCGAGGCAGGATTGGGAAGAAATAGAAGAAGAAGAAAACCGAAGAAGACATGAATGGAACAGATCCGCAAGATAGGGGAGGAAAGACGTAAAAAATAATGAGGAATATCACAACAGAAACGAATACCTAGCTGTGACATCAAAAAGCACTTTTGAGATGAACAATTAAGGGGTAATCCTACCTTGTGAGCACAAAATCGTAGGTCATTTTCTTATCTTTATCAGAGGAGAACAGGTTGATATATTTTAATTTCGTTTAACGTTTATGTTTCTACTAGTATTGAGATACAAAAGCAAATTTTTATTGGAGTCTTCAAATACAAAATGGCGGCGTTGCATCCCTTGCAACTCGATACGCTTTTTTGACATAGTCGCTACGGCCGTACATCTCTTGCTCGCACTTCTGCACCCAGAATAAAAATTCAAGAAGATCCTTCAAATATATCCCAAAAATGGAGTAAACATCGTAGGTTTTTGTTCAAATTTGAATTTTTAAAGAAATGACGTTGATATTTATGTCGAAATGCTGTTTTTGAAGGAAAAATTGGTCGTAAATCATCGATAAAATGCATAAATTTCTTTTATGGCAAAAATCCTACGATGTTCACTAGATAATATGATCGTGAAGCTACAGTTAAGCTTTGAAGTCAACTGGTTGAGAATTGTAGGCGCTATCGTTACGGCCAACTCGAAAAACACGGTTTTGAGAAAACGCGTTTGAAGTTGAATGTACCGAAATCGCATAGTAGTTTTTGACATACATACCTCTAATCTGCATTCAAAATGCATTGAAATTTCAATGACTTTATAATTTCTTCCATCCACAGAAACTTTCAGATATCATTCTTCAATAAATATTTAAGCATTTAGGCAAATAAACAAAAATGGCAACAAAAATTACAAGGTACGATTACCCCTTAAGAAGAGAATTGAGGACCACACCATCTACAATTTTTCTAAGAAAATTTCGTTGACTTCAGATACCAACTGCGAAGATAAAGGACAGCAGAAAGAGCTGGTCTGACCACTTTTACAGTCTACATTATCCGTTTATACACATTAAAGATTCTAAAACATCATTATCTATTTCGTTTTGGGGCCCAGTTCTTTGGCGAAAATAAAATTTCTACCCAGCTGAACGATATAAGTGTGGCTAATGCCAGCTCGTGGCATCTGCGTTGATAGTGCACTTTCTGTGTGATTTGAATACACTGTTATGCTGCTTAACCGGATCGCAAATCGTCTTCAGTCAAGACAGTCAGTGTTAAATATTGCGATGAGCATATCCGCTTGAAAATTGTTGAAGTGAAACAAGGCTATTTGCGGAATTTCTCTGGTAGTCTGTGAATACATTTTGCTGGGCTTTAGCCTCATGTTCAACAATCTTAAATTAAGATAGTCAATGTAATATGTTGAAGAATGTCGCAAAAAGCATTTGAGTCTCTCAAAGTGTTTGAAGTAAAATAAGCTCAATTTTGTTTTTAGCACTATCACACCATCAGCGATAACTAGGGACTTTCCAAATCGTGTTCAACTGTCTTAATTCAAGGTAGTTAATAGGTTTCAGAATGTCATGCGAAACGCTTAGAAATCCTCGAAATGAAACTAGCTCAATTCCTTTTTGTTTCTATTATCAGTCACTTCATATTATCCGCGATAATTATGAATTTCTCAACTCAACTCTCTCAAGTTTTCAAGTGTACCGTTTTGCATCGTAAGTCAAGTTGGTCAATATAAGGGATTGAAGCATGGCGTGATAAACAGTTGAATTTTCAAAACTTTTAAAGTTTAACGATATCAGTTTCTTTCCTAACGATAATCCTACTCCATATCGTCTGTGAACGTATTGATTTGTACCTTAACCTTAGGGTTAACTGCCTCAAATAAAGATAGTCAATGTCATAGGACGAAGAATATCGCGATGACAAATTCTGTTTGGAAGTCTTGAAAGCGAAGCTGACACGTATCACCTGCGATAATTATAGCCATCTTGGCTGATTCTTAAATGAATTATTTCACACCTTAATTACACTTTTAATCGTCTTAAGTGAAGGTGATGAACGGAATAGGTTGAAGAATGTCATTCAAAAAGACTGAAAAGTAAGATAAGATCAATCCGTTTTTAATTATGAATTTGTTGAAAGTTTATAAATGCTCTTTTTTTTTTATCTTAGTCACATCCCTATTAGTCTTAAATTTAATGAATAACGTTAACAGTTGAAAACTATTGTGATTAGTATTTATGTTTTAAATTTTTTGAATTGGAACGAGCTCAATTATTTGTATAATTTTACGAGGTAGGCGCCATAAATTCTTGGTCTGTTAGCTTTATACAGGTTCAAGTGTTTCAAACTACGTTGTGTCATAGTTGCACAAGTGGGGCCTACACTGTATATACGTACTACGGCTCGCAGAATAGTAGTTTTTAGTAGTCGAAAACGTGACTAGTGCATGAAATGAGAAATATGGGCATACGCCTAATCACATTAAACAAAGTTAAGACAACGTTTATATGTATATACTCATATATATATATATGATCTCCTTCATATTCTACTGTAGAAAAGTGGACAAATATTTCTCTTTGGGACAAAAATTCTTTGAACATGATGAGCATTCCGGTCAACCAACAAGCGATAACGTTTCAAAAAGTTGCAATGATTAACGAAATGGTATCAGAAGATCACCGTTTGAATGTGAAAAAATTAGCAGTAATATCTAAAATTTTTGAAACAAGTATTCGCCGAATTCTCCATGACCATTTGGGTATGAATAAGATTAGTGAAAGATAGGTACCGCGTCTTCTTTCCTGTCTTCATCGTCAATGTCGGGTCGAATGTGCGCGTTCGTTTTTAAAGGAGATAACCCCAAAATCGATTTTGGAGTCCGTTGTCACAGCAGATGAAACAATGGTTCTGTTTTATAAAAAAATATCTTAGGGGAAATCGTTTTAAGGACGATAGGGATGTGCAAGCAGTTCTAATAGAAAATTTTGAGAGAAAAACTTTAGATTGTTTTTATAAGGGTATAGAATTATTAATTGATCGTTGTAGGAAATGTATTGAAGTTAGGGACATTATATTAAAAATTAGAAATCGTTATATCTTACCAAGTTTATTTATGGCACCTGTCTCGTAATGCCACCTTCATAATTGCGAATTTGTTAGATAGTTTTAAATGTACTATTTTGCATATCTTTGAAACAAAATGAGTTCAATTCTTTCTCTAATGTTAATACCACTATTGTCACTTGTCTTCATTTCCGTCCGGTTTTGAACTAACAACGATACAAGTCTATGTGCATGTCAAATTTCAAGATTTCCGATTTTGGACATTTGAGCATTGGTGATCACATTGTGTGTCATCTGCATTCTAGAACTAAAGCTTAAAATCGATTCCTTCCGTCTTCTGTTTATACTATGACAACAAAGTTCCTAATTAGCCCAGTCAGAAATTTCACGTGAAATTACATTAATTCCGCAAACCATTTTTTTGCAATCGTTAGGGGTCCCCCTGGTAGTCTAAATCTCAATTTTCGACCGCCTAGAGGGTGTGCGTTAGCCGCTATTTTGATTTTTCCAAAATGGGTTTTTGGCAAATAACTCGGTTATTTTTGACTTCAGGTGAAAAATGCAAAACAAAAGTTGTAGAAAATTATATTCTCTACAGTTTTGATAATATAATAAAAAAGGTATTCTTCTGAAAATGCCGCTGTAATTTGTTTATTTTTAACTTTACAGCAAATATGGTCATAAACAAAGTTGTAGAGAATTGAATTCTCTGTAAATTTGATAACTATGATTTTTTTTTGTAGGAACAATATTTAAGGTCCCCACCACCGCTGGGGTAGAGTTCCAGGCGCGTTTTTTTTTATCCGGTATCCCCAAGAGGCCTAATCCACTTACCGGGCAAATCCGGGCATCATTTTTTGTTATTTTTTGTTTTTTTTTTTTGGTTTTTTAAATATGATTGTTTCTTCAATCTATACATTTCAAAATGCTATTTGTTAGAAAAACTAGGTCTTATTTCTTTTGCATGAGGGCCCTGCAACATCGACATCGTCGATTTCATATTCTAAGGCAATTTCCTCAATGTTCGATGATATAACTACGGTTTCACTCTCGGAAAAGGAATCATCATCATCTTCCTCATCATCTTCGAGCAGCTCTTGAATGTGTGTTGTATTTTGGCACGTTTCTCCGCTGCAATTGTGGCACAAAACAGAACAATTCAGATCTTTCCGCAATTTTTCCTACATGTGCAGGAAAGCGTTTTTAGCAACGATTGAGGGGCAGGTTCAGCCATGGTAGGTATGGGTTCCAAACCGCGACTGTTTTTTCCAACCCCATTTCTTGGCATCTTCTTGTTCAAGCCACATTTGAACCTGCAGGTATGTCCTGTATACGTGTTGTTCGGTGGCTGTTGAAGTTGGTGGCAGTGTAGCAAGATTAAAGGTAATTTTGATGACAGATTTTGTGAAGTACTTAAATCGGAGTTCATCAAGGGATTTAATTTTTTGATCGCCTCCAAATATCGCGATCAAAAAGCGTTCCCCAACTGTGGCTAATATGTGTCTGTCAACTTCGTGTTCTTGAAATAACTTTAGATCTGAACACAAATGTTTATTATTTTGTAGAGTGTTGAAAAATTTCACTTTGCCAACATTAAATATGGAGGCTGTGGTGTCGCATCCATTAAAGCCATGCAGGAACAAAATGTTTTGGGTTACACTTTCTTGAAATTTAAAACTCGCGTATTCCGTGCCTATACAGTCTCTGAAGAATCATAAATTTTATCGCTGTTCAACCGCTAGGTTTTTCCAAAACTATCAAAATTACAGAGAATTCAATTCTCTACAACTTTGTTCATGACCATATTTGCTCTAAAGTTAAAAATAAACAAAATACAGCGACGTTTTCAGAAGAATGCCTTTTTTGTTAATAACTCGAGAAATATCGATTTTATAAAAAAATTATATTATCAAAATTAGAGAATTTGATTTTCTTTCTCTTCTTTTGTCTCTTGCATTTTTCACCTGAAGTCAAAAATAACCGAGTTATTTGCCAGAAACCTACTTTTGGAAAAATCAAAATGGCGGCTAACGCCCACCCTCTCTTGGATACATTTACTATTTCTCTTATGGTTCTTTGTAGTTCCCTTTTGTTTTCGCTACTATAGCTAGGTCGTCTGCAAATGCTATACATTAGTGATCATTTTTCATTATTGTTTCATCCATCTTAATCCCACTTTTTCTTATTACAGCCTCCAGAACTAGGTTAAATATTGTTGTTGACATTGGATCTCCTTGTCTCAGTCCCTGCTCTACTGTGAATTCGCTAGACCTTTCCCCCTTCCATAGAATTTGATTTTTTGTTTGTTTTAAAGTCGCTTTGACTAAACTTATCAGTTTGCTAGGTACCCTCAACTCCTCCAAAGCCTGATACACTTGCTTCCTCCGGATGCGGTCATACGCCTGCTTATAGTCTACGAAGAGCACATATAACGCAGTTTTATATTCATAACAGCTTGCTTGTATTTCCTTAAGTATAAAAATTTGATCCATTACTGATCTATTTCTCCTAAATCCTGCTTGGTACTCTCCTACAGTATTTTCCATAACTTCGTTTAATCTTGAACGCAAAATCTGTGCCAATATTTTATAAGTTGTTTCTAGCAATGCAATGCCTCTGTAATTTTCACATCTCTGTTTATCCCCCTTCTTATATATTGGGCATATTTCGGCCTTCATCCAATCCTCAGTTATTGTTTCCTCCTCCCAGATTTTCCTAATGAGTATGTATATTTGTTCTTGTAATAGCTCCCCTCCTGCTTTAATCATTTCCGCCGTGATTTCCGATGCTCCTGGGCTCTTATTATTTTTCTGGTTTTTGATTATTAATGCAATCTCTTCTCTGGACGGAACCTCTACTATCGTTTCATTTCGGTCTACCGCTTCCCTCGTATACTGCTCCTGCTCCTCCTCACCATTTAGCACCTGCCGGAAGTAGTCTTTCCACCTTTCAAGGACCTCTTTCGTTTCGCTTATCAACCTTCCCTTCTTGTCTTTGATATATACATTCGGCGCTGTACATCCCTTGCTTACTTTCTTTATCTCTTGGTAAAACGATCTTTTTCTTTTTTTAAAGTTATCTTCAATACCTTTTAGTTTTATTTCAAAGTAGTCTCTTTTCTTCTTTCTACACATTCTTTTCATCCCTCTTCTTGCTTCTCTGTACATTGCTATATTTTTTTGGTTTTCAGTCGTTAGCAAAATCTGTCTGGCTCTTCTTACCTTCTCCATCATGCTATCACATTGTTCGTCAAACCATTCCTTTCTCTTTTTCTTTTCATCTTTTACCCCGACCACTTCGTTTGCTATTTCTATCGTCTGTCGCACACCCTCTAGGCGGTCGAAAATCTAGATTTAGACTACCAGAGGGACCTCCTAACGATTGCAAAAAAATTGCTGTGCGGAATTAATGTAACTTTAAATTCTAATTTGACTGGGCTAAATCTAACTAACTTCGAGCGGTCAAGCGGTTCTTAGTCTCCTTTGTTGGATAATATAATTGGATCTCCAATTTAGAGAAATCAAGAGCAGTGTGTTTAGAGAAAAATCAAATTGTTTGAGTTCAACTACACGAACTTCCTCTTACGAAAAATATCTATTATATCAAGACAAAATTAAGGAAAAGAAAACGATCGCTGATACACGGCTTATTTACTTTTTATACCTACCTATAAAAAATGAATGCAAAATAAAACACTTTTTCTCCAAAAAGTAACTTTGCTATTCCACATTTTTCCAAATTTATATGTGTTAAAATGCGAAATATGAAAATACAATGTTACGCATCGTTAACGAAATAAACATTTGAGCTTTACCTAGAAAATAGTTTCCTTACTTTACTACCAGCGGTGGAGGTAACTCGCAAGATACTTCTTATCATTGAAAAAGAGGTATGGTATGCTATAGGAATTCAATGAGGTACTCGTTTTTGTATTCAAATTCTTGTGGCATATAGGAACTTGCAACCCTGTTAGAACTGACCAGTATACAAGGATGTAAATCGGTTTATTAAATGTGTGGAAACAATTTAAACCAAACTTCACGAATCAACCTTTGCCGTCAACAGTATCAGGATTTCAGTTTGTTGTTACTACCGTTGTAAACAACTTTCTCCTCTCAGTGAAATGCCAGGGCAATACAAAATGTTAAACGCCGAGAACCCTCCCGTAGGCAGCTGCGTTGTAAGGGAAATCTCCGAAAATTCCTACACTAATTATAAGCGAACCTAATACCTCATACGCCTATTCCTCATCCTTTGAGTCGATAAACTCGTAGAGAACGTGCAGATGAGATAATCCTTTTCACGTCTGAACAGCTGAGAACTATAAACGGTTGTCACAGTATCTATCGGAAGGGACCTAAACGAGATCTGTATGGTATTTACCATTTCTAGTTAACGATATTGTTGAATTATTATTATCAATAATAATTAATACCCTTTAACTAACAAGTTGTAAGTTAGTTCTAAGATGACAAACTTGAAAAGAAGCAAAAATAATTTCTCGGTGTTTTCCCAGGAGAAAATCGCGAAGGATGCAATTTAAACCGCTCCCGTCTTAATAAATAGATCGAGAGCTGAGCCAGAGACAGAAAGCTCACCGAGACTTGCACGATAATTTATTTTACTCGGGTTTTATCGGCGAGATCCCAAGAGTTATTACTTGAAACGTACCGATAGCCTTCACTGCGTGTGTCCCCGATGAAGATAAGTACAGAAATAAGACTAAAAACGAAGTCCCTATTTATCGTAAAAGAACTTTAATTTCATCAGTTTAAGGGTGAAAAGTTGAAGTGGTCGTTTTAAACCTTATTTTTGGGGATTAAGATGTAAAAATTATTGGAAACAAACACTAATACTAATTTAATAGCAGTGGGCGTAATATGATTATTCTCTAAATGAGGTATTTATATATACATTTGCGAATATTCACACATTAAAAAAATTCCATATCTACATTCGACTCACCTGCAATTACCGGAACATCAAAATCAAAACTGGCAGGAACTTGTCCCGAAGTACTCGCCGACGAAGAATTGACGTGCCTCGTCTTCAATAATGGCGGGTTCTTGCTCTGTGATATGGCGAGACCTCTCCTCAGATTTCCTCTGGTGGGTGAGGGGGCGGGTAAGATATACCTCGATGGGTCGGACTCAATAGGTGACCACCATTTTTGGTATTCGGAACGGATAAGGTGTTTTGATTTAGGTTTAGGCTTAAAGTCCCTACGTTCGGGGAACCTAGAGCAAGGTTAGGTAAGCTTTGCCCGAGGTTGGTGTAGGGTTGAACCGATAGAGTGTTTGGGGTTTTGCTAAACAGGCGCATTTTAAAGGAATTTTTTGAGAAACGGGACTTCGATCCGGGGTAACGGTTGTACACCCTCGTCACTTGAGATCGACGCCGTTCGGTTTTCGTTTTCGACAGAAACGGCTCTCGAGTGGTCTTTGCCGGAACCCACTGACGACTGGTCGTTCATTTCGACAGATCCGCTGAAAAAATGGTTAGGTGAAGCTAATCGTGGAATGAGTTTATAGAAAAAGTTAGCTTTTGGAATTGTCCTTAGGACAAAGCAATCATTGGATTGATGTAAAGATTTTCAAGCGGAATGAGATGCACTTACCTATGACTGTGGGCTAGACTAGAAACTCGACTGGCTCGCGACGAGGAAGCCAACGGCGATCGTGGCGCTAACTGTAAGCTGTGAAATTCCGTTTCCAAAGGGTCCGCTATACCATAATCCGTATCCAAACTTTCCTCCAAATACGTCGGTTGCTTTGCCTGGGCATATAACGCTTGTGCTTTGGCAATGCTTTCTTTCCAGCTCTGCAAATTGCAAAAATATCTTAAATGATTTAATGACAGTTTATCAATCTGTGTCGGTAAACGCTATCGAATTAAAAGATGGATGGTGCAGAGAAAACTGTTAGGCAAAAAAGACACTAAGAATTTCTAAACTTCCAAATGTGTATTACAATAACTGTGTCATCATCCTCAGTAGATAAAACACAAAGGCAACAAAACGTGAACACTGATTTCCTCTTCGATCTAGAGAGTTCCCAGTGGCGATTTCTTTCCAGTTGCGTCCATTGAAAATGATAACTTAGTTGTTGAAATAGCGCAATTGGAAGTATCCAAATCGGTGTGGCAAGAGTGGGAACTACTACGTACATTTGGGATAAGACTAGTTAATGGAGTTCTTTCAACATCCGGACTAACCTTAAGCTTCTTCGCGTCATTATTTTGCAATATGAAAGCTGCCACCGGCATATTAAATTCATTCTTGTAGATTACGGCCAGCGTCGGCGTCTCCTTATTAAGATCCGTCACGTCCAATCGATCGACGAGATAGGGCTGCCTTATCACACGCATCGTTGCGACACCCTTCTTCGTCGACGGCTTGCAGACTAGCAGTATATCCGTCAACAGGAAGCAGTGAACCTCCATCTGCGTTTGGGGGAGAAGAGAAAATATTAGATTAGGGGAAGCCGATTGTCTCGCGAGCTATGGATAAACGACAGGAAAAAGTTCGAGTATGAGATCGAACTCTCGGAAGAGAAAACGCGGCAGGCGTCCTGCCGATTATATTATCCGTTCCTGCGTTGTTCTTAATAACATTAGATTTGTCCTCGGGTAATGCAATGTTTGCTCGGAAGGATCGAGGGGTAGTTCGCGCGATTAAAAATTAATTAAGTGATTAATACAGTTTTATTTTTGTGCTTCACCGAGGAGGGTTGCCATGTCGACACGACAAATTTAATATAAAGTGCTCGAGTGTCTGTCGGCGGCAAACAAATTCGGTAAATTAATTTTGAACTTTGTAGAAAGTTATATTATAGCACCCACTATATTAAATAGAATGTCGAAACTCTAAATGGATGACGAGCATGTTACAAAGTGGAATACAAACGTACCAATTCCATATTTTAGTTTTAATGTTATTAGGGGTATTCCACATTAATTGGATCAATTCAATAAACTTATTAAATTTAGCAATTGCTTATCCTTGATCCTTTTCAATTTCAATAAAATTTGCTCACATATTTTCTAGAGTGTCAAACAAAAGTGCGTAAAATTGTTTGTTGCATCTCTAGTCATTCGAGAGTTGGACATCCTTAAATAGTGTCACCTTTCGGCCGACCGTGTGCGCGGAAAAAGACAGTAAGTTTGCTAAGAGACTGTAGTCTAACAATGTAGAATTAAAATGTTGTAGGTTAATCTAAATCTTAATCTAATTGTATGTGCTAATTTTCAAAGATTATTAAAGATTGCTTTCCTTTTTGATGGACAAGTAAAGTAGAGTAATGTCCGCTTATAACGAACAAGGTTATTGCGAACTCTCGTTTATAACGAACCAATCTCTAAGGTACAAACTAAAGTGTCATATGTAGCATATGTTAGTTTTTTCGCATATGAGGAACCTTGAATTTTTAAAGTCTTCGTTTATAATGAAGTTTAGACGGTATTTTAGCGAGTAATGAGGGGTATTATCCATAGTCTAAACCAGCGGTTCTCAACCTTTTTCCTTTGGGACACACCAAAGTACATTTCAAACTTTTGCGACACCCCTACATGTTACTTTTTACCTAGATGCAAAAAGCGAACACGTAAAGTACCTACAATACTTTTTTTTTATGGAACGACTATGAGAAATTTTAAAATTTATTGCGTAAGATTCTTAAATAGAAAAATATAAACATAAAAGAAAGTTATGACTCTTAAGCATAAAAAAATAATCATCAACATCAGAAATAAAAGAAATCTTAAAACTAGTGAGATATTTGTCCCTGGCGATTTCTGCAAAGTATATCTATGCGCGGACGAATTCTTGACAAACACACTCTCATCTCGCCGTCCACAACTAGGCGAGACCTGGAGTCACATTTTATATTCTTCAATATAGAGAATTCAGACTCGCACAAGTAGGACGTTGAGAAAGGCAGTAAAAGAGATATTGCTTTATTCGCGATATCCGGATATTCATTTCTGATTGAGATCCAAAAATATCGGGAGCATTTTCTCTAAATTTCGATCTGAGGACTGTATTCGATGATATTTCTATAAGTTGCTCTTTTTCGGAGCAGTTTAATTCTGCTTTGAATGCATTTTCTTCGTCAGGTGCAATCAGCCACTCCCGGCCAGTAGTCGAGATCGAGGGAAACTATTTGGATATCCCTAGTTGCAAGTCAGATAGGTGCCCTATTATGCGTGCCTTTATCTGATTTTTCCCATGTGTTCAACTCACTTGATGCAGTCGCCGTGCATGGAAAAGCAGTTAGATCGTTCTCTCCTATGGCCGGGATTCGAAGGGCAAGCTTTTCGAAAATGTGCTGATTCTATCACTTGATGATGTGATAGTTTCATGCCGTTCCTGCATACTTGAATTCAAAGCATTAAGTTTGTTAAAAATATCTGAAAGGTACGCCAGCTCAGCACACCAAACGGGGTTTTTAAGACATTCACAATATTCAAACTTATCATTACTTTCAAAAAATTTAAGTAGTTCGTCTTTAAGTTCTAGAACTCTGGTAAACATTTTTTCCTTTGCAAAGCCAACGGATTTTTCTGTGGAATAACAACACTTTATGATCTGCGACCATTTCTTTACAAAGTTTCTCAAACAATCGCGATTTTACAGGACGAGTTTTTACATAGTTGATCGCTGAAACAATCGTTTGAATGACGTCACCTAAACGATTTCCGTTCGTAGTTTTCACCACTAAGGCTTCTCTATGTAAAAAGCAATGAGTAGTTATTACTGATGGGGTTTTATTCCGCACAAAAGTCAGAAACCCCTTTATACTTCCTGTGATTGCAGCAGCGCCATCAGTACATATAGCAATGCAATCCGTCCACTTTAGTCCGTTATCTTGAGCTTTTGCTGAAATTTCGATGCTTTTATCTAACTATAGAGCAAATTGCGTGTTTCTTAGGTTTTCTATGACATTACTTTGAATATCAAGTGACATGTCCTTAATGCGCCGATGAACTGTATCATTGGACAGAGGTACTTTTGAAATCTGTTCAACTGCTTTCGGTCCCAACATAATCGCAACAATTTCTTTACATGCCGGTAATATAAGCTCTTCACCGATGTTATGAGGTTTCTGTTTCTTGGTAATCATTTCAGAAATTTTGAATGATGCCAAAAGGGCTTTATCTGAGAGCTTTATTCGTTTTTCCATCATGACAGAAGAGGCTTGAATGGAAGTATACAGGCTTTGGAAATATTCTCGCGGTTTTTGAGAGACGCTGTGGTGGTTTCGTTCCAAATGCCTTTTCAGTTTGTTAGGTACCATAGACTCATTTGACAACACTATGCCACACACCACACATTTCGGACTAGGTTTGTCCCCGCGCCTGTCCACGTAAATCCAACATTTTGCTTGGTTCTGGTTTTACGTTTTTCTGATTACTAGATGATGAATACAGCGTCATTTTTGTTCTCTTTGGAATATCAGTATATTCATCTCCACTCTCCTCAGATGCAGAAGAGCTGTCGATGTCTAAGGTTTCCTTGCCCTTATTACAAATCTGTCCATGATGAAAACAGCGCACTAGCAACTAGCAAAGACACGAAACAGCGAAACAGAAGAAACGCGACGACTGATTACTGATTACCAAAAATAAAACGACCAAAAACTTGATAGCGGCAATCTTATTTTATATAACGAACTGACGATTCCTCCTGCTTTGAATGATGCGAGGTGATGATGAAAATAATAACGCACTGAATTAATTCACTTATTTATTACCACGACGATTATTGCGACAACTTCGCGGTGGTTCACAAAACTGCTTGACTGAACTGAGGTACAACTGATTTTTAACTGCTTAACTGACGATGATCCGAGCTACGACTGCCACTCTAACTCTAACTCCAACTGATAATGAGCTAAGCTACGACTGCTACTGTAACTCTAACTGCGTGTGTCGACATATGTTGGTGATATAGTATGTATATATATGGTCGGATAGAAAGTGTAGTACCAAATAATGATTAAAGCCATGAATTAAATGCTTCTACCGGTACCTTAATCTACGTCTGATGGATTCATGAGACCTAGAAATGCACTTTCGTAACCGCCAACTTTTCTGGTGAAGATTATTCACCATATGGGCGATCGTTTGTTTTAGAGTTGAATGCAAAAATATATGATTATTATACGATACATGCTTAAATGCGTATAATCACATATAATGATGGGGATTTCTTGCAAATTGGGCTACTCCAAGAAACGATTTGGCGATAATTTTTTTATGTTCTAGAATCTAGAACGATATTTTATCTGCGGAAGATTAGAAGACATTAAAAATTGATCGGTTGAGACACCCTGGTCTAAACAGTCATTATCGTCGACTTCTACTCTCGAAAATGGTAAATTTATTTGATAGTGGCGGGGAAAATTATACTATCAATATTTTGAATGCAATACACTTAATTTATATGGCATCGCAGATGGTATCAAAACAAATAATTTTTAATTCTTTGCAACGCAGTTATTGCCTGGAGATTGATAATAATTGTGATTCAGACCATGGCCTGCCATTAGTCGATAGGCTGAAGCGAAGTCAACAGGAAGATAACGATAACGATCTTTGAGACAATCTTCCTTATAACGAAAATGATTTCAATGAATTTGTCCATATTATTGACAATCTACTGTCGACTACTTGGATGATGCTGCTATTGTCGCTTCTGTGTCTGCAATTGACATTGATAATGCTGAGGAGGAGGAAGATAAAGATGAAGAATTTGTGAGTAGGGAATTGATATCAGTTCCAACCACATCAGAAGCACCACGTTCATCATTTTCTTCAGTCGCGAAATATTCCACAACTGTACTCGATTGACTAGCCAAAGTAGAATTAGTTATTAATGTTATTCATTTTGATGTTTGTACATATGAGAATTTAATTAAGAATTCCTCCTTAAATGCACATTTCTTTGCAGCTATTTACTTCTATAGAAGTGAACAACAAGTTGCCACAGACTCTTGCAGTAGCAACAGTCGCGCTTTTCGGCTAACCCATCATGGGAAAGTGCAATTAGAAAACTACTTTCACCATTAGCATACGCGTTTCACGGTTATAGCAATCATCAATGGTACTTTGGGAGAAGTGCTTATCTGGAAATGAAAATTACTTCTAACAAAGTCGTACTGATGATTGGTACAACCGTGAACCGCGTATGCGAATGGTGAAAGTAGTTTTGTAATTGACATTCATTTTACAAAACTAAAACAATCTAACATAATTGATTTTTTCAACTTTTTGATATTAATCGCTTATTGCGAGCCGTTTTGGTCGGTCCCTTGAGGTTCTTTATATGCGAACATTACTGTATATGGAAAAGGTTGGCTTATGACTGCTCTTGACGCGTTGTACTAATAGGTTCATCACATTACCCTTAATCATGACTCGTAATACCTATACATTTCGAATATACAGTAAGATACATGCTAATTTACTGGTAGTGGGAATTAATTTTTCAAAAATTCGGATTTCCCTTTTGAATGCGAACGCGAATATCTGCACATCTGCATCATTTCTTCTACAGTAAATATTATTAGATCCGACTTTACTGAGGTCCTGTGCATAGTTCTCAATTGCATGCAAGTTTCACTTACGAATACATTATATATCATTGTGAAGTTAACCATGGTCATTTGCAATATGTCCCTACATACATATGTATATATATATCATTGAAAATTCATTATCTTATTATTATTTCCTCTTTTGGCCTCTGGTAAGGACCATTTCGGCTAGTCACTAAAATAATTTTACTTTAATGTTTGGGACCATTGCAAGGTAGTTACTGGACTTGCTTGCTACAATTGTTAATTGTAATAAAGACAAGGAAGTAGACGAGACGGAGGTTACTACACTTCATTCTATAGGGCCCACTGTGGATAGATAGAAACGTAACAAAATGATAAGAAAGCGTTGAAAAGCACCGCAAGTAGGAAAGGAAAACGTGCAACATGTAAATTGAATTCAATTTGTAGCGTGTGAAACTCCTTTGAACGGGCAGACTGCTCCGAACTGTAGACCCGTAAATAATAGAAAGGACAACGGTACTTTTTTATATAATTTATTGGGGAAAGTGACAATATTATCCTTGTCGGTGGTGTCGTTCAACAATCTCCTATCACACGTCACGCTTTTCTGCTCGTTTCCATATTTAGTCTTCTAGTTCCCCATTATTCACCCCACGTCCGCTATACACTTTACACTGCTTCAAATTATAATTTTAGATAAATATCTTGGAATAATTTTATAATTAATGCGACTCTTTCTTCATTTAAACCAGCTCAGAAGGTTTTAGTTCTTGGCGGCACACATAAGTCGATTTGGCCGATTTAGGCGGCCAAGAGCGAATATGCAAAAGTATACGTGATACTAAAGCAAGTTATAACCTGTCCTAGTAGACAGTTCCAAGAACAATATCTAACCCTTCTTATCCTTTATATTGTGCATTACAGTGGCTCCGGGTAGAATTTGGTCGTTGCTCGTGATGTGCATACGTAAATTATCTCTTAGAGTCAGCAAAGTTTTCAAAGTAAATATTATAAGTTCGAATTAGTTTTTGTCTTTAAAGACTATGGATTTTAGTGCTACAGGTAATCATTAAACGATGATTAAAGAATTTTGTAAAACTTGTTGTAATTTAATATATTGTTAGGCCTTGAAAAATAGCTTTCTCAGCGGATATTGTTGGTCAAAAGGACATACTATGAAAGAAATGTTTTTGGAAAACAACAAATTCTCGGTTAGATAGGATATTTGAAATACCTATATCCACGCAAAATCGCTCAGCCCTGCAAATTATTTAGTGAATTATGTCAGAGAAATAAGAGGGGCAAGACGAAAGAAGTTCGTTCTGCCCTGGAAGACGATAAGTAAGTAATAATCCATTCTGCTCAGGTGATTTTACAAACGGGTGAAAAAAGGAATACTTCATTCCTAAAAGATGTAGCAAATTCTCCAGCAAGTGGAAAGGAACATGTTGCTTCCTTGAACCCTCAACAAGCGCTTTTAATGTAAACGAACGAAGAAGTAAGTTGCGTTGAAGCCAATGTAAAGTCACTTTTCCCCACAGAAGTGGACCTAAATGGTCCATAATTCTATTTTGGACGTATTTGTAAAATGGTCATGGTTGACAGTAAGGTGTGAAATGCAGTAACCGACACAACATCAACGAACAAGTGCTAGATATGTGGTTCTACATCAAAAGATTTTAATAATTTCGCTAAAAAAATGCAGACAGCTCACAGAGTTTAGAGTTTGGGATTTCTGTGCTCCACGCACGAATCCGAATATTTGAAAGTATTCTTTATTTGGCCTATATATTGGCAATAAAAAGATTTTGCGTAAAGAAGACACAAGAAGTAAAAGATATAGAAGTACATAGAAACCGAGAAATCTAATTTTGGTAACACTAATGATGGTAACACCAGTAGACGATTTTCCAATAATCCGCAATTGGCTGGTGACATCACTGGAATTAACTTTAACCTGACGTACAGGCTGAAGATAATATTGGAAGCTATATCAAGTGGATATAATTTAAATGTTGAAAAGTTCGATCAATACGCCTTAGAGACGGCTAAGCCATATATTAAGTTGTATAGGTGGCATCCAATGACTCCAACAATGCATAAAATTCTGATCCATACAGCGGCCATTATCGAAAATGCCCTTCTGCCCATAGGGTAACTACCAGAAGAGGCAGCTGAAGCCCGAAATAAACACTTTAGGTCTTACCGCCAGAATTATCCTCGAAAATTCTCTAGAGAAGAATGCAATGTGGATAAACATCGTAAATTAGTCTTAAGGTCAGACCCGCTAAAGAGTAGTGTGAAAACGCACAAAAATCATCAATGAAATCATTTTCCCAATAGGCAATTGATCTTTTTATACCAGCACAGCCCAATGGGGGAATATGAATGATGTAAAAGTTTCGAGATAAATCTGATTTTTTTCCTGTTTTAATCGTATACTTCATTCCTAATATTTTACAAAACTGGCAATTTGTTCTGTTGACGTGATTTAAATTTTTTTGTTTTTTGTTTTTAATGAAAAATATCTATATGTTTTCAATGAAAACCCGCAACCAAATCATAATATATCATGATATAATTTTGGCTGTCTAAATCGGCCAAATCGACCTATGCGCGGTGGAGGAAGGTTTATATCATTTAAGTTGTAGTAGGGCTCTGTAGATTAGGTTAGTATCGCATTTAAAGAGATGTTTCACATATTTGTATTTTTTTGCTGCAGTTAGGGAGTTTGCCATATTTATTTTCTTTAAGGCAGAGATAGTTTATCCTATTCGTAGTGAAAATTCACTTTTCCAAAGATTTCTGCATATTGTTTTTTCCATGGTACTAACAAAGTCCATTCTTGTTGTCAGTTCTTAATAGCTTCTTTATTTAGATTATTAAAAATCTCCGATACCATCAATTTATAGTTGAGTATCGCCAATACAGAGCCAGCTGCTGCCTTCTCAATGGGGACTGCTGTTTCATTTCCTATGATCACTCTATCTCCCGGTATCTAAATGAAAATGTCATCGGAATCCGAGCTTTGTAGTTGTTTTGTACCAGATCTTATGGCTATCCGGCTGAAACTTCTCAGAACACTTTGAGAATCTGAGAAGATCAAAGTTTTCTTAATATTCTTATATTGGATAAGTTCCATGGCTTCGAGGGTAGCGATAAATTCTGCTTTACATACACTTATCCTTTTATGGAATTCGATGCTTTCATTAAATTCTTTGAAATATGCTTTAATTTCTCACTGAGTTTATATCAAAGGATTTCGATGCATCTGTATATACTGATGGAAATATTTGCCATTTACCATGAATGAAGCTATTAAATGCTTTGTTGAGGTGGGCGTTAGGTACATTAATATGATTGAAGTTCTCTGCGAATTTTAAAAATACTGGACATTTGGGTTCAGGGATCTATTGAAAACATGGAATATTTGAAGAACACCCGAGAGTTGTTTTAAGGAAAAGCAATTCTCTTGCAAATATAATCTGAACTAGAAGGTTAATCTTTCTTCTTTTGTTAATTATTCGGATGCAAGAATATCGCCATACCTGATTATTAACAGGCATACATTTACATGTATATATCTTTGACAGATTTTGGCACCTGATATATAGAGGAAATTATGTCGTCCTATCGGGAAGGGCCAATATGAGTGGCGACTTCATAACACCCACGCAAATGCTTAAGACTCCATATTGAAATCTATATAATTTGGTTGTCAACTTTCTGTCGAGAGTAAGCATGAAAATTCCTGCATAGCCAACATCACATCTTATTATTGCCTAAATAACATTGAGGAAATACATTGGATCTGCCCCACACCACATCCCTTTAAGCGCCCGTATTACACTTATACCTTCAAAACAGTTCCCCATGAAGTTATTCACTTTTGTTATGAAGTTCAACTGGGAACGTAACAACACCTGAGAATTTTACATCTTGTGCGTAGATCGTTGGCATATTTTCGTGCTTAATAGCACAGCTCTATATTTAAGTGTTGAAATCTTAAGTACATATTTATCCGTCCAGTTAGTTACACGTAGCAATTCTGCATTAAGATCTGAAATAACTGATCATTTGCTGATTTAAAAATAAAGTTGTTGGTGAATTGAAGTATTATTATTGTATATTAAGGTCATTATTATTTCATGACAAGAGACGATCATAACGATCCCCATGTTTTACATCCAGTCTTTGTATTGCAACTTTCCGATCATAAGACGACAATAAAGTTAAACAAGTTGAAAGAAGTAAGGAGTTCAAACTAACTCACCTATAGAGGCAAATTCTAAACTTTCGTCCGCTATCCCGTACCCAGAGCCGAAAATAGAGACTCTCCCCCGCGGTAAGATTTATTACAACCTTCACCAAACCGAGTTTTATTGCCGAAATTCTTATAATTCCCCGCTTTAGGAAATATCACCGGAACGTGATACTTTTTGGAGAACTATATCCTATACAACTGAACTTTTCATTGCGTTCTATTTATAGTATAAAAACGAGGAGAAGGTGTGCGCTAAAAGCTCCTTCTGTTGTTAAGTTCTATTTGTGAAGAATGAAAAATGGATATATTATGTATAAGCGCGTGTGAATATTGGCGCTGTCGTAGGTAGTATACTTTTGATGTAAAACAAATAAAAATAAAGTTTAGATGGTATTTTTATAAACTTCTATTGTTTATTCCTAGTAATGTACTATATATATTTGCGTTGTCCACAAAAATTTAAATAACTTATTCGTCTTATCGTAGAGGGATTGTATGGGAAGCCCACTATAACATAATTTATAAAATCTCAAAAAATAAAATGACTGGAACGTGTCGAGAAAAGACAGAAAAGTAAAATTACTTCAAATCGATATCAATGATAAGGGAAATGGAGGATTAAGTTAACGTTGTTTTAGTCAAACTGGGTTTGGTAAATTAATAGCAAAGGATCGCATCACTAGCGAACACCGCGACATTGCGGTGAATTCGTGGTCCATTGTTTCCTGAAGATCAGCCCAACAGTTACTGCTCTTCAATATTTGAAAATGGTTCTAAAATCCCTGGATCCCAGAGATCTTTAAAATGTGGTCGGGCTACCAGTTAGACAGCACTTGGATCCATAAGCACCATTATGGATGTTTCCCACCAAGACGTTTCACTGAAGTATCGTTATGGTGAATCGAGTTACTTTTCTCACAAGGTCGATATAAGCGTGTCATAAAAATCGCAACTGTTGATCGACAAGATGATCTAAAACGATTCGATATTTTTTGATTGAACACTTTAAAACTCTGTTGTTTTTGATTATGGGACATAGTTCTATAGTCGACAGATGCCGTTTTGGCTCTCATCTCACGGATACTTGTCGTAAGAAGAAGTAACTACCCTCTCCCAGGAATCGCGACTATTTTCGTAAGCTTACTCCCAGGGTTGACATCCCCAATCAACTTAAAGCAAAAAGAGATGGTATATGTAATAAATATTCACTTGGTGTTGCTCTAGAACGAATGTTGTTATTAATGGGTTTGGAGTAAATATTAGTCATCAGAAAAGGCAATGGAAGAGTAATTTTCAAATATGTACTATATTTCTAGTGTGTATAAATAAACATTTTCAATACTCTCGAAAAATTCGCTTCTAATTCGAAATTTTGAATAAACGCATTTCATACATTGTGTAAGAATTTACCATTGTTAGTCTTCTCTAATCAACTTTGTGATGATGTTATCTCTCTTTATTTCATTCTACCTGATACGCGAATCCTGTATAATCTCTACACCTTTCTATTATCTTATTTTCAAAAATTTCCTTGGAAATGGCTCTTCTTTTGTGCTTTTATCCGCCCTTGTGTATTTCCACCCTTGCTACAGCGTATATACAGTGCTTCTAATTCACATTTTTTTGCTTTGTTCCTGTTTATAATTTTTGGTTACATATAGTTTGAATTCATTGGTAGCTTCTTCCAACATCAATTTGGGTAATTGAGCTACTCAATTTCTTTCAATTTGTTCCTTAATTGCCAGGTTTGAAATCTACCAAAATTTCTTGATGTATGTTTACAACTTTATGCCTTGCATTCTGTTAAGCTAAAAGTTTCATCATTTACTGCTTTCGCTGCTATTTCTTCCCAAAATCTATTGCAAATGTTTGCCAAATCCATTCAGCAAAGTTATCTCTTTAGGATCTCATTTCCTCCCATTCCCTTTCCGTCATTTATGATAGTACTGATCCTAATTCTAAGGATTTTTCTTTAAGAAGCATTAAATAATTTCTTTTTGCTATAACATAAATTCACTTATTTAGTCGTCTGAATATATTTCTGCTATACCAAACGCAATTCATGTATATCATCGTATGTACAAACAAGGGACAAACTGTCAAGCTTGTCAGCGTTTTAAAGCTTACTAAACCGGTAGGAAATGTTAAGAGCCGAAAGTTGTTTTAAATAAATGAATTCCGAGTGGAACGTCACTCAAAAGATAAGTACCTTCTGCTACACGTACAAGTTACTTGACGGAGCTTTAAGATTTTTTTTTGTGCGTTTTTCTCATTTATTCTAAGTGTCTGATTAGACCCCCGCTCGGATCTCGTTTATCTTAAACATATTGAGAAATCAATATCAGAAAATCCTTGTGGATTTGCATTAACATAAATGGCAGATGTTAGTGTAACTAGGAAGAGATATGTTTCAAATGAGTAAAGTAGTTATGGTATTAAACTTACAGGTCGAATTATTTGGTGATTACTGACTTATTCGTGTTTATTCATAGATGATGTAAGTTAGGCACGTTAGTCGAAATACTGTATTTTCTTCGGTAGTAAAATTTGCCTTTTCTTCAAAAATATATTCCTGTAAAGCAGGGATTTTTCGTAGCGATTTTGGCAAATGTTAGTTTTGCAAAGAAAACAAATCAAAACTTTGTAAGTTGCTTAATTATGTCACATGCCTGATCCTTGCATAACGCGAAGCCCTCAAATGCATACAAAGTATCATTAAAATCGCCGCTACTTTTTAAGGGGTCCATCTTAATCGTCCCATTTCCTTACTACAAAGCAACTTATGTAGGTTATTAAAGTCTGTAACGTAATGCATATTCAAAATTTACCGCAGCCTAAGTTAACAAGGTAAGCTTGTTACCTTCCTTTTGTGTTGCGTGAAAAAGAACTCCCCTTTTGAGCCGGTAATATTAATTACGTCCCTCGGCCCGAGCTCAATTATTAAGCGTACCCTTTCACTTTCACGACACCACCATAAAAAAATCAACGAGGCATCTCGTTAACGTTTCTAAAATGCTTAGAGCGTCGCCGTTCCGCGAAATAAAAATACGAAAATAACACGCGACATTCACGTGATTCTATATGAGTATCGATTACGCTTTGTTAATTTTTTCTATCGGTTACCATTGTAAACGCTTTTTAACTGACGGTTTGGTGCCGCCGAAATGTGCGTGGGTACCGACTGAATCGCTGCGTCATAACAATAAGTCTCTCCAGCAGTTTGTTACAATGAGAGTGACTCGACAAATGAGTACATGGTTACAATGAAGTTGCAAAAAGTGAATAGATGTGAAAAAACATGAAATAAAGAAAAAGTGTATCCAACAAATTGTAATAGAATCTGTAGCACCCTCCCTTACTATTCTGATTTTGAGGTGCTGATAACTGAATTGTTTAAATATAATCTCTTGACTTCATTTAACTGTCTTCTAGATCTTTTTATTTTGTTTCAATGTTTGTTGCGTCCATTGATAATTTTTTAATTTTTGACGTTACATACAATGTTTTCTGCTGCACCATTTGTATAATTTTTTTCATCTTCCATCTCGTTTTTGTCGGCTTTTCTATTGTTGCTTGCTTATTTAAATACTTCGTTCTCGTTTTCTTTTCTGCCTTTTTCCTATCTCTTTCTGTTATCCAGACTCTACCGCTTCTCTTCGAGCTAATTTTTTGCTTGTTTTCTAATTATGTCTTCGATATCTTCTCCTTTTTGCTTCTTTAGTTTGCAATGAAGTATTTGTAAAGTGAGGCATTTCACTTTCATGTAACTGACTATTTTTATTTGCGTAATTTGGAATTTGCAGCTTCGGTAAAGAATCGGATAAGCACATAAATTCCTCACTTCATGCCGTTATGTAATAACTAAGGTTCGACAAACGTGCGTCTTGTTCGCTGAAAGAACAGTCTATATACAGCGAATATGATGACCAGTTTGTCGAAAGAATTCGGTAGACTTATACGATTTTGATATATGTATGTGACGGAGCAGACATATATCAAACACGTATACAGTGACTGACAAAAAGAATCCACCTCACTTTTCTAGTGTACATTTGAAATATTGGAAAAAATATTTGAAAATCTGTTCGCTTTTTGGTAATATACCCTGTACTAACTTAATTTTAACATTCAGTGTGAAGCCTTACATTATTTTATGTGAGTTTAGTTTGCCGTAATTTATTTTGTAAAAATGTGCGATAAAATAGAGAGACCATTGTCATTGAGGCGATGGGTGAGCTAAGATTGACTGTATCTGTTTATCATTCTTTGCGACTTGGTTATGTGTTTACTGCATTCACTGGCTCATTGTTTAATTGGGAAAAATCGTCGGCTAAGATGGCTTGTGTTCAAATACGAAAGTTGATTATCAAAGACATTCAAAAAGGCTTTTCGCAGAGAACAGTGGCTAAAAAAATTGAAGTGAATAAGACTCAAGTGCAAAAACTGTGGAAAAAGTTTCGTGTGACTGGTTTTGTCACGGACCGAGAGGGATGAAGAAGGAAACAGGATGGCGATGACTCTCGTATCGTACATGAGGTTAAGAAAAGTCCATTTACAACAATACGAGCGATCTAAGAAAGACTTGTGTACCGCACAGAACAATTCGGCGGAGGCTTTGTGAGGTATGCAGAGCCGTTTTGCTCGTAAACGGCCATTTATCAATAAACGAAACAAGAAGAAGCGCTTGCAATTTGCATTAAAATATGTGCATATGCCAACTGAGTTCTGGAAAAAGTTCTTTGGTCCGATGAAAGCAAATTTGCATTGTTCAATCGAAAAAGAAGACTGCGAGTATGGAGAAAATCCGGGGAAGAATATTAAGAGCGTCATTTACAGTAGACTGTGAAACACGGTGGTGGTAGTATTATGATATGGGGCTGCTTTGCTTGGGGAATTTAGTGAAAATCAACGACATATTGACTGCTGATGGGTACATCGATATTCTTAATGAAAGCTTGGAGGAATTTTTGCTTCGAGTTGGGTTGGAAAACAACTTTATTTTCTAGCAAGACAATGATCCGAAATATACGGCGAAGAAGACTCAAGGGTTTGTAAAATCAAATCAAATAAAAATTCTCGAGTAGCCTGCACAATCACCGGATCTCAATCGCATCTATGGTCCATTGTGGACGAAAAGATTGATCAAATAAATGTATCGAACAAACACTCTTATTTTACGGCGCTAAGGGAAGCTTAGGAGGCAGTAGATGTCTGGTTTCTCCAAAACCTCGTGGAGAGCATGCCACGATGATTCCAAGCAGTCATAAAGGCAAAAGTATTCCAAGTATTAACTGGAGTTGAAAAAGACTTTCCTCAATTTCTCTGTGCGGAGAAAACAGTGGTTTCTTTTTCTTCTCCCTACTTCTGTCCGGGTGACGTAATCGTTTATTTACCAAAAGTTGTTATTTTCTTTTGTAAACATTAAAATACAACTTTCATTGATATATATGAGCCAAATGGCAAAACATTTTTAAAAATTTTTTGCTGATTGAACATTAAACTGACATACGACGAAGTGGTCTCTCTTTTTCTCAGTCTATCAGGTCTATCGCCTTCTTTCGATAAACCCGTGCCTTGTTCGCTGTATATAAACTTTTCTTTCAGCGAAGAAGATGTGCGTTTGTCGAACCTTAATAATAAGAAATTCTAATGATACCTTTGTGTGCTTATGAGCTCGGAAATGCTGTAGGTATGTAGTATATAAATTTTTGTTGAAATAAACGTTTGTTAGTTTTAGTTTACAACATTGTCTATACGTTCTTAACGCTACATGTTCCCATTCTCCTATACTTCTGTGGTATTCTTCTGGATATTTAGCAATGTAATTGTATAAATCAAAATTTTGAGACTCTACCTCTTTTATATATTTTCTGTACCATATAATCTAATTATTATACAGTAAAATCTGATTTCAGGGTGATATAGTTTCCTGTAGGGTATTGATATACAGTTTAATACATTCTCAATAGTTCAAATAAGCGGTAACATTCAACTTAATCAATGGGTAATGGGTGGTATTGTATCTCGATAGTATCATACACTAATTCTATATTTTATTATTAAAACCGTATAGCAACAAACCGTACATACATCGGTTAATATAATCTTCGATAATGATCTTCAATTAAACAGCAAGCTTTTCCTTTTATGGGTCCTAGCCTGTCTCTTGACGAAATCGAAAGGAGTCTTTCCCAAATTTAATTTCCAAAAGTATACAGTACCCGTGCGATCAGGTTGCGAGTTTT
This sequence comes from Chrysina gloriosa, assembly GCA_038088585.1. Classification (NCBI taxonomy): domain Eukaryota; kingdom Metazoa; phylum Arthropoda; class Insecta; order Coleoptera; family Scarabaeidae; genus Chrysina; species Chrysina gloriosa. The sequence goes on from CM076089.1 coordinate 26,649,102, forward strand.
TCTTTCCAGTTTTAAATTTCTAAATAAATTTCCTTAAAACCGAGCATTCTCTCATTCTTTCTTTAACAATAACCTTCTAGTGATTTAATAGTTCCATTTCTTTGTTCGAGGTAATAGATATATTAAAGAAAAAATTGGTTTTCAAATTGCATTTGCAGGATTTCAGAAATGGCGTAACGGAATATTCGAGAGGAAATGTTTGCTTAAATTAAATGTATCCATTAAGGAAGTTCTATATCTAATCGCACTTTTATCGATAGTTTGACATTTATAGATTACACATATAGTATGTATAATAATTAAGAAAAAGAGTTATGGTTCTTAAACAAAGGTATCTACTTGAGGATTACAGGAAGATTATAAAAACTGACTTTTTTAAAAGAAATGAGTGATGTGATATCGTAGCAATATGTACATAAGTAAAACTTGGGCGTTAGAAGAATTTGAGAATATAAAATTGTGGACGCAGGAATGAAATATGTGCGGAAAATACCAGGCTAAGCGAGGTAGTAAAAAGAGTATTTAAGACATATAACGAATATATTATTTGAATACAAGGATAGCGGGGAAGAGGAAGAAATAAAATCACAAGAACAAGTACAGTTTTGAAAGTAGTTTTAGTTTCCTTCTATTAGCATTTATGCATATTAGAAGTGTTCGAAGATGGCTATAAAAGTTTATTTGATTTTGGGAAACTTTTCTGCTAAGAGTCGTTTGTGATAAAAAATAACAGAATAAAGTACACCACTTTCATTTGTATTAGAGTTTTATAATAACTCCAAATTTTTCAATTCCTTTGTTAGAAGTTTCAATAAACGTTTTGCATGTCGCCGTTATTCGGATGCCATTCCGTTTCGTTACTTTTGATCAACTATTCAGCACTCCAAAGTCAATATTTATGTAGATTGTTCCGATATTGGGCGTTTCAACTTTATTTGTAAGGGTAGCGCTTAAACATGAGATAAGAATACAACTTATTTAACATTTCAGCAAATAATGATATAGCTGTAACATCACTACAAACACTTTCATCTGTCATCGTTTCGTTTTTAAGGTTTAATTGATTTGATTGCTTGACCCAAGATTGGTGGGAGTTAATAGTTAATAGCTGGTAAATCTCAATTTGTTGTGTAGTTGACCTAAAAGTGGTAGAGGAGGGGATTTTAAGTACTTTGTTCACGATATATATTATATTTTCTTGTAGAACATAGGTAGATTGGACACTTAAACAATCCAGTTTTTGTGCACGAATTATTTTTGGTGTAAACTTATGGCTCTATGTTTAGTTTTCCTTGCCCGCTCACGTTTCCTACTATTATATTTGTAGTTCGTACCGAATAGAAATTTGTTTACTAAATGGCCCATCCTCATTAGCTTTCAGCTTCAAACTGTATACTTCAATTAAAATACATCAAATGCAGATTTATAGAATAATGTCGGAATATTTGCCTTTGGGACTTTCAATTTTCATTCTAAAGGTACAAACTTAATAATTGAAAGCGTACAGTGTATGATACTAATGTGATCAGCAAAATAACTCCACAATTATTTCATTTGAAATTAAACTTGTAAATCAACTTAAACCCAAGGAAATGCCTTTGACAGAGACTTGAATGCGGTTGAAAATATTGGGCCGATTCCTAAAGTTTTGGTTAGGGCTCCAATTTATTTGTTGGTCTCAAATAAAACGACTCTTAACACTGCACATCGGAACGCCGATTTTGATGCTTTTAAATATTGAATAGGGGAAAACAGAAAAGGTCAATTTGTTCCAAACTGTTACCACAGGTGGTAGTAGTGTGGGGGTTTGTCATAAAAGTTTAGCACATTGATGTATACATAAGAGAGGTAAAAGAAGCCACGAATTTTAATTTTACTTGATAACCATGAGTCGTACTGTACGATTGGGACTATAGCATTTTGCAGAGATAACGGAATTACAGTTCTTCATTTTCTCCACACACGTCTTATAGGTTACAATCTTTGGCCATGGTAGTGTACGGCCCATTTAAAGCACACCTTAAAGGCGCATTTAATGATTGGATGTTATCCAATGTTGGACAGCAGTTCTTTATTTGTGACATACAAAAATGAGCAAATAATGCATATTTAAGCTCGTTTACATCAAAAAGTATTATAACAGCCTTTGACTTTGGCCAATAAATCGCTTAGCTTTTTCAGACTTTATTTCCTCTTATGTTACTGAAGTGAAGAAGTCATAGAGAACGAAACTATGTCAGTATCTCAACATCTTCAATTGGTAAGTAATAGCTACGAAAGCATATCTCTTACTAAGTTGGTATCTCCTGAACAGATTAAATCATTTTCTAGTTAGTCGAGGAAACCAACAGCTAGGTAGAGCCAAGGAAACTCTTGCATTTACATGTATTGTATGCATACCAGTGTGCCCCAGCACTGTATCAATTTACCCCACCACAGCGGTAGTTTGATGCAAATGTAACCATACAAAAAATTGTGAAAACTCGAAAATTTCTTTTTATTTTTTACTTAAATGCCGTATCATATGCCAGAAAAATATACAGCCTGTAAACCTGATATTTAAAATTCGCAATAAATATTTTGTCTTCGACAAAATCGTAATCGCGACAAAAACTGTATCATCCCCTGTCGATAACTTGTGATAAGTTGTGACTGGTGAACTTTAATTAACATTTGATTTCCTTTCTTTGGTTTCTCCACCGAGGATGGCAACCTTTTTCCAAAATCAATTCAAACATACTTGCTGTCCCCTTGGCGCGAATCACAATTGATATTATTTCGCTAATTCGAAGATACAGTAGCGTTTTAATTTAATAATTGTGCTAATAATAGTGTTTTTATAAATCTGTACGTATCTTGAGATTTATGTAGTTTTTTTACAGTAAACGTTTAATTCTTTAGGATTGTCTTTAAAAACACCCTTACATCTCCTGTAATTGTATTAGGTCCAATATGTTTGTATTTTGAAATGAATTTTTTTTTCGTTTATTATTTCCAAATTACTCTACCTTGTATTTCTTCGATAAAAAGTCAAGAAAGAAAGTTGCAATAAAGATAATTTTATGTTACGTGCAGTAGAAACAACTTTTTCTTATGACCAATTTCACGTCCACGGACGTCCATTTAATTATCGCATTATTGTTCCTTTGCTTTCTACTCCTTTTTCTTAATGACCATCACTTACATCCGGTGAATAGCTGCGCTGATTATGATTGGTGTTTTTCAACTAAGCCACATAATCGAGTCAGCAATGTGCAGAATACATAAGGTGCCAAACTAATTGCCGACAAACGAAGAGAATAAATGTTAATTACGAATGACTTTGTGAGGACGGTTTAGGTGCTTTCAACTTTCGTGTTTTAAAATGCAAAGACCTTACTTTTAGCTGCAATGCCAATTTGACTTAACGAGCAGTCCTTCCCCGCTTACGTTGAGCTTACGTTCTTTTCCGTTCAGATTCTAGCATCAGCCTTAATTAATCCGTTTTCCTGTGCCAAGAGTTTTGTTTGGGATATTAAATAGAACTGTCACGCACTGCTCATTAAATCTTGTAATATTTGCTTGTTTTAAAGCGAGTAATAATTTTTTAATGTCGTAACTGCAGAAGAAGATTGATAATTTACCCGAAATGATAATAATACATATATGCCGGAATAAAAAATTGGAAAATATAATTCGAGTCAATCTAATTAGTTCGAAAAGGTAATAAGACATGGATTCTGTCTGATTTTACCAAAAATAAGCATCTTGGGTGATTTCGTTCATAAAACATCTTCGCATATGTGTAATAAATAAATGAGAAAATTTCTAGACTCTCAAGTTATTCGTCCGCATTGCACATTTGAGTTTGGAAAAGTTGAAAACTTCATCTTCAAATCTAAATATAAAACTTTGGTTTAATCAAAACTTATTATAAAAGCATTTAAGGCAACGACCTCCATTAGAAGTTTACCTTCTCAAATTTTCTAATTCACAAAGTTCGAATTCTTCTCCACACAAACCCATCTCCAACTTTTCCCTTCAAATAACAATTTAAGAGGTAATCTTATGGAAATCGAAAGGAAATAATACTTTAAGAGCAACACGGATGGAGTTTGAAAGTCTAAATAAGAGACGGCACGGCACTTTCGCCAAAACTGCCTGCGTTCTCCGTCTAATTACTTCGAAAGGAGTAAATTCACATATTCGTAGAATTGTTCCTTTCCTTCTCCTTTGAAATGTAAAATTAAAAACGATTCCTGCTTCTGGAATAACGAGACGGCTGATAACTGAAGCATTTCTGTTGTTTAAATTTGAATATTTTCAGGGAGATATTCTATTTCTACGAGTGGTATTCAATTTTAAAGTTAAATTCTGAGAGGTAGTCGTTATTTCCATCGCAACCGGTAGCAAATTACACAAACTTCAAATATATATAATACAAAAATGCAACAATTCAAGCCGAACTGTTCACCTTTTTTGAATCATGCGACATAAAACGAAATCAAATTTAGAAAATACACTAAACGATTCGGACAAACTCGACCGTAAAATGATTCTTACCTTTGACGTGATATTATCCTTGAGTTTGAGATCGCCCTCGAGAAGCAAATGCCTCTTGCGTTCCGGGGGACAGTTGATCATCGGCCTGTTTAGATCCAGCGGGCTGTAACTGCGCAAAAGCTTCTCCAGATCATCGTCTTTAGTTTCCTACAAAAAGAAAAAATCCCGTCATCGCAAAACAATTTCGATTCGTATAAAGTTCGGGTAACTTACAACTACGTCGTAGCTTTCGATGCGCACAATTAGCCCTTTCAGTCTTTCAGTGTCCTGTCGTTGCTTCAGACTCGAGTTGACGTTGTTCACGAAGTCGTCAACCGATTTAATCTGGAACGGGGAAAGAAAATTACTGAAGCTGTAGAACCGGATAATTGCGTCAGAGTGCAGCAGTGAAGTATATAATTGGGAAATTAATGAAGATAGCGATTGGAGCAGGGTAGGAACGTGGAAAAAGATCTTTCTATCCCATCTAAATCGGATATTGGATTGAATTTTTCAATTTGTGGTAGTGGCGAAATATCAATAATAAACCGAAAAGTTTCTATTTTGTTGAATTTGTATTTTGTGACATCTATTCAACTATTACTGTCAATAGATTTAACATATTTACGGTTAGTGTCCAGGTTTGAAGCCAATTACTTTCGAGGAGTATAACTTATCATGTGAAAGTAACACAGTAGCACAGTATTTCCATAACATATCTTACTGTTACAAAATTATAAGCAGGTGTTGGCGGTATTTATTGCACTCTGCAGTTTGTCTTTTTTATTTGCCCTTTCATTTCTTTCAATTTCTATTCTATTTTTGCCGCGTGTTATAGCTGGCAGATATGATGAATGCAAAATATTTTTTAACTTTAGAAGAAAGCTTCTTATTTTAGCAGAGGTTTCTAATGAAGCTGGAGTTCACCTCTATCTCAAAATTATAAAGCAAGATTTGATTCTTCTGCTGAAGTAGATAATTTACAGCTGGGTCGGGTTCGGACAAATCAACATTCAATTCCAATTCACCTTTCCAAGAAAGCTTTGTGCAAATGAGTAACCACACGCCTGGAAATATTTGACAAATTTTGTCAGTACTATCGTAATCGAAACAATAAAATATATAGCAGTTCAGAGGAAAAAGTAACAATAATTAATTTTTTTAATAACTGTTAAAGTAAGGTTTTTATTGAATATCATCCACTACTTATGTGATGAGAATTACATTTTTGACTAAAATGCACTTTATACAGATTTGGTGATAATGTGGAGAAGTAATAAATAAGTTGGATTAACAAGAAAAGAAAAGGCAGCTTGTGCGATGCTACGAATCCATTGAAATGCTGTAAACGTGGATATATATTACGAAAACAAATACCTCAAATTAATTAAGCGTGGAAATAGGAACATGTTTCACAAATCCATCCAACCACTTGTGGATGTGTCTGTATGTAATCTAAGAGGATTTTCAGCTTAGCGTTCGACAGAATACTAACATGATACAGAAGAATGAGGGATTGGTTTGCGCTTTGGAATTTACTCATCCAATTCTGTCGTTAAGACGAGAGAAAATTATAAATTATCTTACTAAAATAACAAAATTGTGTTGATTCCACTTGCGGGAATTACCTCATTAAAATCACACATTTTCTTTAATGCTAGAATAACTATCACTCCGACCATCAATGGGGGTCTTTTAACATACAAAGTCAAAGACACAAAATAAAATAATTTCCAAAAGTACTTTGTTTTGACACAGAAGATTCACGCCACCCTGAGCTACTGTGGTTTCTGTTTGGAACTAGTTCAATAATAAAAATAAGTTAATTAGTTATCGGTATCTTCCTTTTGGTGTAGAACGATACTAATTTGTTTACTAGTACAAAGTCGGTGAGTAGGTAGTGTAGAGTACGTAGGTCTCCTGGCTTCCTAAGAATAACTTATACTGTACTGTTTGTATAATCGCAGGTTCTTCCTAATTTCATTAAGGATGTTCGGTACTTATTTTCCATATCGCTTGAAGTTATTTTCTTTCGTCGGTTCGAAAACTATTTCCAAAGCTGTATATTTTATTTATTTAAGATGTATGTATAACGATAAAATACTAATTGTTTACAATTTTACGAGCTCAGACAGGTCTTTTGTCAATAATAAGTAAAGAACCAGCAGGTTTGCAGGCTTGAAATTTTGAATACCACATATTCGATACGGTAGTTAAGACTTGTCAAAGAGCATTTTTGTAAATTATTTCTTATCGTTGCTTTCTTGAAGTCACAAAACGACGGCAAGGCCATGGCCCTTTTGCTATTCCTTAATTGAGGTCAAATTCATTAATAAACAAGGAATTTACAAAAAGCTCATTGACAAGTCGCAGCTATCGCGACGAATACATTGTATGCAAAATTTCAAGCCTGTAAACTTACTGGTTCTTCACTTATTCTTGACAAAAAATTGTAAAAAACTAGTATTTTATCGTTACACACACTACTTTTAAAGGTCAGATATATAATTTGCAAAATAGTTTAGGAATCAATAAAAGAAATTTAATTTTAACCGATCCTGAAAGAAAGTACCTTACAACCTTAAGCCGAGAGTTTGAATTAAAGCACTAATTATTTTGTTTTGTCTGTAAGAGCTAAGTGTCAGGTATGTAAGAATCCTTTGCACGTATGTGTACACGCGATCTTGGAAATTATCCCTACACCCAATCAGAATTTGGTTAAACCTAGGGAATTTCACCTCCACTGCTGGGATTATTATCGTGTCGAACAACCTATTGACATGTGGTCTACAGTTTTACTTTTTATCCGAAAAGAAAGCATGCCGAGATTTTTATCTGCAATAAAAAATCACTGCTCGGTCGGATCCAAGGATGTTGTAATGAGAGGATAGGGCATTGACTATGAATGATATTAAAAATCTGCGTTATGAAAAGATGGACGGACATAGGCCGAAAGAGACAGATAGATTGGTATTTCTAAAGCATTAGACATGTTGCACATACGTACTGATGATCAGCCCTGTCAAGAGATAGCATTATGCGTAAATTATATACATTTGTTCGTCTATCTTTGTCACTTTTTTCAGAACGCGAATTTTATTCCAATGCCCTATCCTCTCCTTACAACATCCTTGGTCGGATCTCACGACCTTTTGGTTTTACAGACTGATATGCAACCTATTATACCACCGAGTCTGAAACAAGTCGTAACTAGTGCGATACTGATGGTGACCACACATATGTCACGCAGGCATTCTTCCCACTGTGCCAACTAGCCGTCGATAATAAATATAAATGAAAATAGTAAATTGAAGCATTTAACTCTAAAAGAAGAATAATTTCTGATTCTGATTGAACTCTGATCAGGCACTAAACATCTTTCATAACACTTTTATCTTTAAATAAAAGCTTGTCAGGGGATTTAAAGACCATGTTTGCTAACTTTGTACTTACATATTACAACGTTTTTATGGGATTTTACAAAAATGTTCCTACATGTTACAACTGACACAACGCACTAGAATATTTACTTTTACTGCATCCTTCGTTATGAATCTTGTACGCAATTTCAAGTTTTCCTGATTTCAAAATCGCAATCCATGTTTTCACTTACCATATGCTCCAAACTATCCCTCTCCACTTCTTCTTCGGTATTTTTCAAGATCGCCTTCAAAAGAAGTCCGTACTTTGTAAGTCGCTGCATGGGCTGTACGAGTATATCCATTAATCGGAGCCTGTTAAAACGAAAACCCTGGTTCGTACAGAGAGCATTAAGTGATATCTTTAAATTCTTAGTACAAATTGTGCTGAACTTTATATTAAACGATCCGAAGTCGTACCGAAAGTTTAAGTAGATATTAAGGGAATAGCTGCCCGGACGGGGGTAGCGTTTATGCTAAATTACCAGACCGCGAGCGGCCTAAGGCTTTTACAGACCATGAAGATTATGACCTCTCGCGGCAATTTTGAGGAAAAGCGGCAGTCTCAGAAGACGATCATCGTTAGATGAAATAGCGATTGGGGTCACACAGTTGCGAAATTAAGTTTCCTTGATGAGCACTGTACGCTTGTAGATACTAGTGATCGACCGCTATATTGGAAGTAATGTCTTCTTTATTTTTGTCAATCAAATCAAAAGTTTCGAACGTTTATAAAAATTGCATGTATGATGATGAATGACTACACTGATCAACACATATTTTGCTGCTGGACTTTTTTAACTGTTCTTAACTAATTTTGGTGCGCTGAATCCAAAAATACCATCAGATTTTCTCTATCAGCTCGTGTTCAAAAGATGTGAGCATGTATTTGTATTTAGCTACTTTTAGTCGTGCATATAAATGTTGGTTCCAATACAACCTAGAAAAACGCACAAATAAAAAGAAAATAAGTTTATTCTATGAAAGAAAGATTTACAAATGTTATTACCCCAAACTAAATATTTGCAGTACCTAGTTGGTAACTAATTTAAAACTTTCTTTTGGTGCCTTTTCTTGTGTATATCTGAAGGGGTTTGTCTCCTTTAATACTCCAGCAATAATCAGCCATCATATGTGTGTTCCATCTGCCCTGGTACCTTCTTTCCATTGTTCTGATATCCTCGTGGAATCGTTCGCCCTGCTGCTCATTAAAGTCGCCAAGATTTGCAGGAAATCTCTCTAAATGACTGCGGAGGTAATGGACCTTAATGTTCATATGGTAACTCAAAATTTAACAGTTATGAAGCATATCTTCCACTATTTGTTCGTAATTTACGGACTTATAAATACCAAGAACTTTTGCACATCTTTAACAACAGGAGACCATGCATTGGCCTTCCACAAGTTTGCCTTATTTGACGTACATTAAATATTCCTCCTTTCAATTTTTCATTACTGATGACAGGGAATTGATTCCCTACGTATTGGGAACAAAGACCACTTTGATCTAAAACCTTCACAAATCGTTTCATTAGCCCTAGTTAAATTAATTTCATTAATAACATTGGCTTTTCCCTCCATTAGAACGTCTTTGGTAGGCCAATTTCTTTTTATCGAATGTTTATCTTTCGTTCTGCTGTCCCAAAGACACAAAAAACAAGGATATTTTGTATGTTCACATTGCTCTCCTAAAAGGAAATTTACCATTTTTAGATCAACACATATCATCCACCCATTTCTGTAATAGTTATTTTTTTCAGAAGTAGAAATATTGTTCTATAATCCGCTTTCATATTTGTGGAATGCCCCATTGGAATACTCTAAAACTGTTTCCATTGTGTAGAAGGATACACTTCACATTTCTTTTGGAACTATCTATAAAAAGCGGCTAATCAGTTGATGTGTACTCTGATATACCCAGTTTTTGTAACAGTCCTGTTATGTCGTTGCGTCCTGAGAATAAAATGGCAGAAGATCTTTCTCTCTGTTGCGGTAATACGTAATTTATTTATTATTATTTATTTTATTATCATTGGGTCTAGAAGCAGTAACTCCGAAAACTCCTTTGAAAGGTTTAAATAATAAGGTTATTTAATTATTCCCGGGTAAACCTTTCTGGACGAGTTGAGTCTCCTTCAAAGTCACTATTGTCATGTTCACAAGAATACATTTTATCATCATCCTCTGGTAATATATGTAGGTTATTAAATATTGGAACTGGTATTTCTTTTGAATGTGGAATAAGTCTTCTCGCTGAATCAAAATTGGGAAATGTCCACTTATGCCGATTAATACCCTTTGTACTCACTAGACAAAAGTAACAATCGTTAAAATGGTTTCTTGGTTTCCTCCATACCATTGGAATCCCAAATTTCAAACACTTTCTTTGTCATTTTGTTCACTCACGCAGGTTGTCAACATATGATTTCCAGACATGTAGCGTCCAAGTTTTACCTTGATCTCCTACATGAACACCAAAATAGGCCATATATGCCTTTTTCACAAACTCACAAACTGGTTTTCTACTCTCCCTTGATATGTATTCGCCACATATATAGCAAAAAACGTCTGGATGATTAACACAACTACGTCTGTTTGTAGAAGCCATGATTTTAAGAACACTTCTCGAACAAACACACTGGCAAGAAAGCTTAAATTTACATTGAATCAAGGGTTGACACGTAGATATCTTGATAGTTATTTATGCAGATATTATTGGAAAGTGGAAAATACCAATTATACCGCGATTTTCATAAATCCTTTGTGACGTACATTCTTGAAAACTGTTTATTGTATAAACACATTAAAGCCAGTATTCTTGGAAGCCAATGGGGTAATTAGGGGAATATAAGATGATAAATAAATAGTTGTCTAACTTGGTTTCCGGGTTGGAACCGCGTCTGGTTTGGTGTGGGTGCCGACGTTTCGTCCACTATTGCAAGGGACATCTTCAGGGCTGCTTGCCGATGTTAATCGTATTGCTGTCACTTGAAGACTGACCGGGACCCGGACTCTGAGTGGCGCGACTTATATAGGGAGGAGGGGTGGGGGTCGTGCCGCTGTTAGAACGCGGCGTGGAAGCAGAAGTTTGTGGCACGACATGAGTGGGAGGGGGTTCAATTTTACCGTGCAGAAGAGAATGCCAAGATGAATGTAGCAAATAACCCCCATCTCTGTTTAGATTATGTGGGTGTTTGTAAATTTCGATAGATTCACGGAATTTTCTAAGGGAAAAAATGAGATGCACGTGACAGAAGTTTGGTGTCATTGAACCGGATTTGATGACCGGAATTATGTTTGTGTTCTGCCAATGCCGAACCAGCTATACTTAGCAGCCTAGTGCAAATAGTACAAATAAATAGTTGCTTACCTAGAAAGATTAGGGAAGTAAGAAACAACTGTAATAAACAACTAGAATTGAAAAGAAGGTCTGTTCAGGAAATTTATTGCAGCAATATGAATGAAAATATATGAAATATTCTATAATATATAATATATAACTAGAGCTGGTACAAGAAACAGAATGGTATTTCTGGAATCAAAGTCTTTGCAATATTAAAAATCAGCTGTTTCTTTGATGCGGAAAAAAATTTCCGGCCTGTATTATTGATGAAAATGCATTGAAACAGAATTTAGGTCTATTAGATTTCGCGAAATCATTTAATATGTATTAAGGCAATAAAACATGGGCCGTATGAAAGAGTCATCTGACGGATTTATGAGAGAGGCGAATGTGTTCGTGTTGCGCAACCGGCCGTCTCGAAATTGCCCGCTGTTTATTAAAATAGTTTCACCGAAACTGTTTTCAATTATGCCATAATTAAGCCGTGTTTGTGTGCGACGTCGTTTCTATTTTTGGAACAAAAGAAAGCGGTCGGCTCGTGCTGTTTGCGCGCGTAATTGATGGGATGTGTATATTTAAATTGCGATCAATTCCGTATAGTGTAATATTGGAATGTTAGGAGTAAAGGATTGGCCGCGAAAATCCGCAAAGTTACGCGGAATCATTACGAAAAGTACAAAATCTGATGCATGCTCATAACATTTTATTAGTGTTCATGTTAATCAGCATACACGTCAATTTGGATAACCACAAATACGTATTTCGACAACTGAAAAAAAGAAAGAATATGGAGTACGTGCGACTTCTCATTCCAGGATGCTCTAAAGGGCGCATTCTCTAATTTTTATACGCTCTTTGTAGTTTCTGATATAAAAAGGTAAGAGATGAACAAAAATTTGTTGGGAGTTCTCGCAAAAGGATCTTTATCCTTTACAGTGAAAATGGCAACATGGTTATCGAAATACGTATTTGGAACCAATTAAAATTAAGTTGGAGTTGAAAGTGATGCACTTGTATCCCAGAATTCCCCAAATGTTCGAAAGGATTTAAATCACAAAAACTCAAACCCTTTTCCAAATTGATTGGGGTAACATTTTACTTACCGGTTACATTCCTTCTGCGTCTCGCACCAAGCTAAATAGGCAGCAAATGATTCGTTGTGTAAATTGTTCTCCCTACAATAATGCTGGCATCGGGCTTGTTCAGCACAATACCGGAAATAGGCCCGAAACGAGTCCTTCATACACAAGAATCCCTGTAGCATCGTCTCGATGCATGGCGGCTGTCTGTAATTTCGCATGTCGCGTACCATCGGGAATAAGCTGTTTCTCCAAAAGAGCACGTTCGTATCGAGAATTTCGGTGATATTCGAAAACAATTTCTCCGTATCGATCTCTTTGAGTAGGCCCTCGGATTGTAAATTTTTCAGACAGGCTAAGAACAGCTGCGGGGTAGAGAAAAAGAGGGTGTGAGGTATCGTCGAGGCGGACCGCAAGTAATTGCGGAGTAAACGATATTTGAATGGAACTTACGTCGGTTACGACTTTTAGGGTCTTTATATAGGCTACTTCCGTTTTTATTAGCTCCCAGAGGGCCGTCTGCTGCTGCTGCTGTCTCTCGGGTAATTCTGGAAGAGAATTTGTATGAATTGGATGTAGAAATACGCAGTATCTATGTGTGATATGACGGTTTCGTTTTTTTATATATTCACGGGCAAGGAATACAATTACAATTGGTATGTATGAATGCATACAATTTTGAGAACAAGAACCACAATCTTATATGCTTTTGTGGTATATCTTTTGGTAACAATAATCGAATGCAAGCTCCCACGACCGTCGTCGAGTATAGAAATATTTTCTTGATAAAATATACTTCGCGTCTCCAAAAACTCTCTTTACATAATTTATAAAGAATCTGGCACGTTCAGCGCAAAGTTAAATATATTCTCTCGATGGTTACACTATTAATCGAAGAATACTTGAACATATTTTTTGACAGATTCAAAGTTAATTAATCCAGAACGAGGAGTATTTTAATTTATTTAACAGTTTCGTTTGAACGAAAGATTTCACTAATTCTGGCCGTTTCAAAACTGGCGCCCTAGTACACATAACGAAACCACAAGGCATTGATGGTGAGTTCACAGTCTAAAGTTCTACTTGGACTAGCTTGTATCTACGGAATTCAGTTCAGTAATTTTCTTGAAAAATTACATTTGCTCTCTGGTCAGACAGTCAGTGTTGCATTGTCTCCACTTTTAGGTCTCTGATTCTGAAGTTAATCAACCTAGAACTGAGAACATCTTATATTACGAGGGCTGCCTTTTTCCACCTTCCATTGCACAGATCAGGCATGCGGCAGGTTGCTGGTGAGAGTATTGGTGGCTGCGCATTCCACCCTCCACCCGCTCTGTCACTGCCGAGTCCAACACGTCATTTCTTGTTGAGCTACAGTCACGTAAACATGGCTGCTTCTATTGATTCTCGCACGAAGTGTGAATTTCGAAGTGTTATCCGTTTCTTGCAGGCAGAAGAGAATAGTGCATCGGAAATTCATCGAAGAATGAGTCGAGTGTATGGAGACAGTTTTATGGGTGATGGTGTTGCTCGTGAATGGTGTCGAAAGTTCAAAGATGGCCAAACTGATGTGCATTATAAATGGGGCCAAGGAAATAAATCTGTCGCTACAGAGGACCTTTTTCAACAACCTGACCAAGTGGTTAAGGAAAATCGAAGGTTCGCCATAAGTGAATTATCGATGAAACTTCCGGAAGTTTCAAGATTTTCCCTGCACTCTATAGTTACTGCACCATTGCGCTACAGAAAACTTTGTGCTCGTTGAGTGCCAAAGATGTTGACTGACAACCGCAAAACTCGCCGAATAGCTGCAGCTTTGGCGTTTCTTGACCGTTACAATATTGATGGAGAAGATTGTTTTGGAATCCATTGTGAAAGTGATGAGGCATGGATTCAATATGAGAAGCCCGAAACAAAACGACAAACACAACAATGGATGCACACAAATTCTCCAAAGCAACCTACAAAATTCAAACGAACCTTCAACAACCGTAAGGTTATGGCAACTGTTTTCTGGAACCACAATGGTGTGTTGCTTGTGGAGTTTATGTAACCGGGGACAACAATTACTGCAGATTCATATTGTGAAACTTTGTTACGCTTACGGAGAGCTATTCAAAACAAAAGAGGCATCCTGACTTCTGGAATTGTTCTGATCCATGACAATGCCCGTCCTCATACTGCTCATGTTATCCAACGGCTCCTTGACTAATTTTAATGGGATATTTTCGAACACCCATGATATAGTCCCAAGTGACTACCATTTTGTTTCCTGATGTGAAGAAGTCGCTTCGGAGGCAGCACTTCTAAACTGACCATGAGCTCAAAGATTCCGTCACAACTCATTTCAAATCATTGGCGGTAACATTCCATGAAGAGCGTATTGCAAAGCTTGTTCACAGATATGACAAACGCCTCAATTGTTAAGGTGATTATGTAGAGAAGTAACCTTTATTGTACATTACTTTTGGTAATACAACCATTTTTATATTCACTCGTCTTTCCTTTATAGCTTATCCGATGTTGAAGAAAAATCCGGCCATCGTACTGAACATGTGAAAGAAGGAAAAAGTACCTCCAGCATCCCGAAGAAAATTAAAATGATAAATACACCTTACAACGACTAATATTACTTAATTATATTTACTTGATTATAATAGACTGAACAAGGCGGTGTATTGAATGGAGCCGCCATCACGAGTTAGAAGATTTGTACTTTTCCATATATGTATTGCATCATATATAGTTCTCGCGGTGAATTAATATGTTTTATCAATTAAAATTTTAAAATAACTTTATGTACCACATGTTCTTTAAATCGTGTAGCTATTTATAAAATCAGTTGTAGTGATTACGGTAAAGCACAGCACATGATAGTCGGGATGCACCATTGCTATATATACATATGCATGTAGTATGAGTATATATTTTAGTCTGATTTTTAGTCGAATTTTTAACGATTGAGAACAAGTTGAATTTAGTGCCAGTTTTAGTGAATGTGATATTCTATGCGTAACTTTCCCGAAGAATCTCATTTATAATGTCAAATAGTTCTAATATAAGTGACCGGTGTATCGTGTTTTCAAGACACTATCTGCACAACATCATCGGCATCAAATATTAAGTGTTTTTATACATCTTGAACATTCATTCTAGAATATTTTAACAATAGGTTTCACTTTTCCTAGAAATTTTTACTTATATATCGATTTTATTTTTTGGGGGTTATTAATGGGCTTTATTCCCTTTAAAAACTGCTGCCCTACGTCACTAAAAAGTACATTTTACTAATCAACTTGATTGCTACCAACAAATATTTAAGGAGACGGGAAATTCAACCTGCGTTCAATCATTAAAAATGTAGTTGCTGGTTAACTTCAGCATTTATCATACATTTTGCACAAATCACATTACCAGAGATATTCCTAAACGCTTAATGAGAACTACTGAATTTCACAAACTTAATTTCGTCCGCAATTTCATTACATCAACGTAAATTGAAATTCGTCTTCGAACCGCACTAACATATATTAATTCATTCATCCAATTTCTTGCTAAGAGACCGCATCATCCAAAATTCATTAGACTTGCCTTACCTTTGTAACTAACGATTTCTCTCCAGTCACCTTCTAGTTTGTACAGTGCATCTACGGATTCCACTTGTCCTTGCGGATAAATTTGCGAGCTCGGCACCCCGTAAGTCGTGTAGTTGTTGAGAAGTTCGGTTAGTTGTTCCATACGGGTGTCCTGCGAAAAGAAGAAAATTAGGCAAATTCGTTTAATTAAAACCTTTATTGTGTAAAATCCGTTTCAACTCAGTAAGTTTGGAGCATAGAAAATTGGTATAATATTCTTTGTTTCTAAGTGTTCGTTGATTGTCCTTGATGTTAAGTCTATGTCTCTTAAAATTAGTCGGTCAACTTGGGATGTGAAACTTTGTGCCAAGAACTCAAAGTCTAAGTCAAATATTAATATTTTAGAATATTTGGATACGACATTCAAAATTTGGGCACTCAAGAACATAATCAAAATTTCCATAAATACTTACATAATCGACAAAAGTGATTAGCTCCATTAAATGCATTTTAATATTTCGTTTACGATGAGATTTTGTGTTAAATCTGTTTCTGCTAGGTCACAACTGGAAATATTTTGGCACCACACACGACGATACGCTTTCTTCTTAAAAGTTTTTCTAATGCAAGAATTTGGTACGTATACGAGGTTTATTCAAATATTCCCAGTAATTTTTTAACTGTTAACTAAAAGAATCTGCTCAAAAATAGCTTGGTAGACATATATAGATTTGGTCGATGTACAGCTTAAGTTTCAGATCCAACTCCAGACGTGACAACTGAATGACAACAAAATGTAAGATTTAATAATACAGGTACGATTTTGGTTAGTGTAATTAATGTCGTATATCGCGATGAACTTCCACAGATTAGTTCTATATAAACATTCTATCTTTTCTTTAGTTACATGTGTACAAGCACAACATCCTAATATTGTAGTCACTCTCCTAATTACTATTTCTCACGTTGTTTTCTCCTTTTGTTTAGAAACATATCGTAACTATGATCAATACAAACGCAAAATAGAACGGATTGCCTTACTACTACACCAGTTTAGATACCTTCAAATACATATTTCTACAATGAAGTCATCATCTCCATTGATCAAGTGAAAAAGAAGAAATCGAATTAGCAACGTTACAATGATTTTCAGCTGCTTGCGAGGTGTATGGATTGAGAAGACTTTATATATATATCCGGCATAAACTTAAAGACTTTAATCTCTGCGTCACATCAGTTATGAAATACGGAATAGAGATGAGATGTGACACAGTAAACTAAGCAAAAGCTGGGAATAGTAGAGATGAAACGCTCAGGTTGGCAGAAGTAAAGTAAATCACTTAAGAGATGAATGTACTGGACAGTTGACGGTGTAGTTTGGTGAACAATAGATTATTGATCTGAAGAAGAAGGAAACGCAGAAGGTTTTGGTGTGGACACGATTGCCTTATTGATATCCTTTCCACCGGCATCTTATTACTTCTAATACTTTAATTTGAATGACCTGTTAATTGCCATCAACTGGTTATAAGGGTATACCTCCGGACTCCATAGTCGCGTCAGTACTGTTTTGTTTACGATAAGATATATGCATATGTGCTCCTTGACAAATTCTATTCTATAACCAACTTTACACGACACCATTCTTGAAACAGTTGCGTTAATATTTGGCAATCAGCATCGCTTACTATTATTACTAATGTCTTTATTACTATTATTCAAAAAGCAAAAACATGTATAGCGAGTGTATAACCCATTCTTTTTCTTTTTTACTACCACAGAAAGAAGAGGAAGGCACAGAAAAGGGTAAGAGGAAGAAAAAGGGAAAATAGTTTTGGTTGTGAGTACTAGTTGTTCACATTTGGTTAAAATTCAGTCAATAGTTGACTGGTTAACATTTAATATCCGAGGAGGAAATGAAATAAAGAAAAAGCTGTAACGTAATGCAAGTCAGGGTAACAAGTTTTTGCAGGATTTATTGTAGATTGTACGTTGTTGGTCGCATGTCCAAATTATCCATTATGCCCATTTTTCTAGCTACAAGGCTGTATTTTGCAAAAAAAAAAACAAACAGGTCAAATATCAAACTTAGAATAATTCTGGCAGATCAAAGTGTATATAGAGGGGATAAAATGAAAATGGGAAGTAGTCTTGGTGACTCTTGTACACATGTGCAAAAATTAAAGGTTCTGTAGGACTGTATAACTTTGTGTCTTCATGTGCAATTTTAGGGTTTAACATGATAATCAACCGTTATTTAGTTATTTAGACTTCGCCTTTCATTTTCATTTTGCACAGATAAAGAGGCTTCAGTTGGATCACAAGAGTACATATCATACAATCAGCACCAAAATTAACGCATATTTTATAAAATTTAGATTTCTTTTTGCGAACAAGGAAATTAATTTATTTTGGTTGCATACAAAATTAAATCGCAGAATATGATTTATTAATCGAAACCCAAACGAAGTTTCAATGTATATTGTGTCAGTTTAGAAAAATAGTTTCAAGAGTTTGGAGAGAGTTACGATACGGAGAAAAAGTTGATTTTATTTTTCTACTTTTTCTTCGTATATTGTGTCAGTTTAATAGTGTTGATGGGAAGATCAATTCTTACAAATTAAGTTTAATTGTTAAAAGTTGATACATACTTTCTTATTCGTTCTATTTGATTTTGTTGTTGTTGTTTCTATTGTCGTTTAAACCATTTTTTTATTGCGGAACCGTTAAATCGTGATAATGCTGCAAGAGTCGCTACTTTGCCTAATGATGAAAGTCGGCAATATGTATTAAATCTTGGAGTTAACCAGCCGACCAATTCTCGACCAAATTTGTAGGCGTCTTCGAGAAACCGACGATGTATGAAGAAAACCAAGACGAACTCGAACAACTTAGGTGGGTACTTGGAATCCGGAGAGTTCAGCGCTGTCACAAGTTACTGTTCTCAGCTCAGACAAAGCATGAGTCGGTACTCCTATCTAATCGACGTTCATATTTGTGATTTTTATCTTCTTATACGTTAAATTAGATAAAAGTACCAACTTTGTCTGAGCTAATTGCAAGAGCAGTTACTTGTGACAAAGCGTTCAACTCTCAGGATTTCAAGTATATAGGTCATTTTGTCAGTTTGCTTTCTGTTAAGCTTTCTTAGATTTTGTGCTTTAAAATCTGGGTTACTGTCGTTTTCTCATATAGAAATCGTACTTCTTCATTTTTTCTGTTTCTCCATTGATTTCTAATCTTTGCTCTGTTATGCATATATTTTCTTTAACATTTCTCGTTTCTATACGTCTTATATTTTTGTATTTGTTTTTGATCATTCACGTTTACGTACCGCAGCGTATACAGTTATGGATAGCAGTGACTGTTAATCTTTTGCTCGTAAAAAATATATCTTTTATTTCTACATCTATTCCGCGTTTTGACAACTTTTTCCTTTCTGGCTGATATTGCCATGTACTTTATTTGGTGTATATCTATTTTAAGGATGTATTTGTTCTTGTATCAATCCTTAAGTTATCACGTTCATAACATCTCGACTTTTGGTTACAATTGTATCATAATCAATTGTTATGCGGTCAAATAAATATGTTAGTAATGTTAATGTCATAAAAACCTATTTGTTGCACTTGCACAAAGCAAATTAAAATATGTCTCTGTTATATGGCGTCCTGTGTATATTTGTTAGGACCTTCAAATTGAATCTATCCAAGGAAGATTTCTTAAGTTCTGGACTTACAAACGTAATGGAATGTATCCTACACAAAGGAACAGATCATGGTGTGCTTCTTCTGGCTCATGATGATTCGTTAGAAGCTCGGCGAGAAAAATATGTAGCAAATTTTCTCAGTAATTTATTACTAGTCTGAGCAAAGCTGTACCTACGAAATAAGTTACGACAGCCTACGTACACACAGAACTATTCTCAAACAGCATCCATTTAGTACTGACTAGAATGGGGAGTCGGCGATGCTATCGTAACTTATTTCGTAATTGTATGCTGTTACTGCTGTTTGTCTAGACTATTTATTACACAACAAAATAGACTGATTTTGCATACTTGACATAGTTAATTTTTATGTGCCATGAACGGGATCCAGGCATTGTGTAACTTTTCAGCTTCCCAAGTGCAGAACTAACATGAAGGTGAGAAGTCCAATCTATCATATCTGTCAATGTGCTAACAAACTCTATAATGATATAGTGTTCGATACTTGTTTGTAATGCTGTAACGTGTGGATTACTAAGTGCTTGTCTTTCTCTTCTCTCTCTATGTCTCTCTGTAAGTATATCACTTGCTTTATTATACATGTATATATTTTTCTGTTGTTATACATATATGTACCTATATGTACTTATATGTATATCGTGTTTTGTATTTTCTATACAATTTTTGTCGTTGATAAGTCTGTCTTGGAGATGTCTGTTGGGCGCTGAATAAAGTATTATTATTATTATTATTATTATTATTATTATTATTATTATTATTATTATCTTCAGTACTGAGCTACAGTTTCGTCGATAGTGGATTTACTTGTGAAACACCTTTCTTGGACAATTTTATATAACACGGGTTCAATTTGCAATATTGATCAATGATGAAGTTGAAGTTAAGTTCGAAGTTGAGTATTGAAGAAAATATATTGTATACATCTTCTTTGCATACAAGAGTTCTCTTTTTACTCTTCCTACGAGTAACATCATGTTCTGTTTGTCTGGCCTCGCTGTTCATTAAATGAGACTTTTGATTCCATATTTCTGGTTTCCTTTCAAAAACTTAACTGGATGGAAAACGCGTTAGACAGCAATAAGTAATTTATAAATATAAAGTTTTAAATTTAAACAGTTTAATTGTACGGTAATATTAAGCAGCAGAAGAGAAAACTTCGCAATGTATCCTCTGTGAGTATCAGTGGCTGAACAACAAAATATAAGATAAGGAGAAAAAGACGCTTCATATTTCTTGTGTAAAGCGCCAATAATTCAACGTGCGAGTTTCAATCGTTCGAAATTCGTCGAAAAGCACGTTCCATTCAGTAGCACCGAGGAATACCGAGAGCAGAATCCGTAACGGTTCGATATTAATACGGAAAGAGAGGAAGTGAAGCAAGACAAGTTGACTGACTGCAGCAAGTCGCATCTTGTTCTGGTTCTCTGCTCCGTCTGGCGGCGAAGTAAACTGAGATACCGACTTCTTCGTTTATTTGTTGTGGAAATTTAGAAATTTCCACAATGCGAACTAGCTTGGGATCGTTTCGATTTGTACGAGCGTCGATTTTCCGCATCCCTTCGGCTATTTCCTTTCCTCTCGCTAGGTTTAAGACGGATATTAAATTGGATATGCAAATCGCCCGAGTCGCGGTTCTGTAAATAATTGCGGAACGGAGATACCGAAGTAGATTAGGTACCCGGAGATTTTCGATGAGTAATGATAAATATTTGACTTAGTAAATGGTAATCCAAAGTGATACCTTCTAGAAAATAAATTCTTACCTTATTATTGCTGAAGAAACCGGACCAGCGCTGTTTGCCTTGTTTCTTAATGTTATCGGCATCTTGGAAAGACAGCCGCGTCGAATCTTGGGGCCAATTTGTCGTCGCTGTGTTCTCTTCGGTACTCGAACTGAAGAAACTCGACGCTTTAGGTCGGTAACTCTGTTGAGAACAGAGGGAAAGGCAATGGACAAAAGGGAATAAAGAGAACGCTTAACGCTATAAACTCACCCCTGAAAATTTCTTCGAGTGGTTTAAGGTTGATCTCTTACTATTGTGGTCCTTTGCTGAAATAAGAATCGCAAAAAATAATTGTTTTATTGTTCTATTACGACAAATAGCGTTATTTTATTAGGATTTCATGGCCGGTATTAATGATAGAAACCTCTTGCAGGTTTTGTCGTGTACCACTATTTGATATCCACGTTTCGCTGCTTATACTGCCGGTTTCTTCATAAATACTGAAATAGACTCTCTAAGGACAAATTGCCTCACTATAGAAAATATAAGTAACTTATTGAAGAAGCTAGCACTATAGATAACGACACGTCGATATCAAATGGCATACGGCAAAATTCTAAGGAAATTTCTACTATATTTCAATTTCTGTTTTAAGAACTACGAAATTCAGGTTTGAATCCCGTTATTCCTGCATCAAATTTGGATTAAACTTCCACCATATATTCATTAAGAACAATACGGAGGTCGTAATCCTATAGCGTTAACGGAAACAAAACATTATTATTCACCTGTTATCCGAATGTGGCGACCAACGAGACTCGCCGTATCCTGAGAGAAGCTAATAAGGGAGTTCGTGTTGCTCTCCCTGTCCTGCAACCACGCATCACAGTTGCTGAGGTCGATGGAACGCAGCTCGCTCTGATTTGCCAAGGCATCCCTGTCGAATTAACAGAACAATAACAGTAGGTAACAATGATAGTAGCACGAGATTATTGTACGGCTGCGATTGCCACCTTCTATGATACAAAGCCATTACCTGAAATGTTCGCCTTCTTCGTTCAAGTGAGCGATAAAGAGGTGTTTCGAATGATAGTAATGCTGAAGATCCGAAAGTGCTTTCGACGCGAATTATTCGTTGTAGGGAGTGTGTTCAAATACAAAAGCAGATATTCAAAATAAATGTTGTATATGTGTATTTTGATGAACGAATAAAGCGCAGATCAATTTTAAAGCCAAACATGAGATGTAGTTACGTATGCCCGAAAAGGCATCAGGATTAAGTAGACAAAGACAAAACTTTCTAGATAATATCATCTGTAATTCAACAACCAGCAGTGTTTTCGTATGGAAAGTGCTTTCTGGCAAGAAAACTACTATATTAATAATAATAAACAAAAAATAAAATAATATAAAAGTATATTCCAGTTTTGAGAACAAGGGGCTTCCTACTATCACGAAAGAAAAAAATCAGGTTAGCGTCATAAACTCGGTAAAATAGATCAATTTTTATTTTTCAGTATAATCTCCCATAACTTCAACACATTTCACACAACGTTCAATTAATAATTCTATACCTTTTTGCTTTCGCTTGCAACCTAGTATCGATCTTAAAACGATGTTCCCTAAGCTCCTTTTCTCATAAAACAGAACTATTGTTTCATCTCCTGCGACAATGAACTCAAAAACTGGTTTAAGTCGTCTCCATGCATTTTTAAAAACATACGCGCACATTTGACCCGATGTT
Source organism: Chrysina gloriosa (assembly GCA_038088585.1). NCBI lineage: Eukaryota > Metazoa > Arthropoda > Insecta > Coleoptera > Scarabaeidae > Chrysina > Chrysina gloriosa. The sequence continues at coordinate 26,672,237 of CM076089.1, forward strand.
GACCTTATACCATTTCTTTAATCATTGCAATTTTTTGGAGTATTATCAGTTAGTTGGCCAATACCTTCAAGCGATTCTTGCCCCAAACGGAAACATTTTACCCACCCTTTACAGTGGAATATGAAGGAGATAAATCACCACAAACGCCATATAAACGTTGTTTAATGTAATTAGGTGTATGCCTCTCTTTTATTACAAATGTAATGATCGCTCGGTACTCTGTTTTCGTTAGGTGCGATATTTTCATGCACTAGTCGCGTTGTCTATCTGGCTACTAAAAACTACTACTCTGCGAGCCTTAGTATGTACAGCATGTTCATTTAAAAACTTCCCAGGCGGTCTACATCCGAAACTAATAAAATTATTGAAAAATACAAAGAGACTTCAACTTTTGTTTCGAGGGGGAACCCGTTTGATTAATATATCATGATACTAAACTTACCCCTTAACATCCCCCTAACTCCAATATAAAAATCTTAAATGGGATGATACCATTTGTGACACATCGTTGGAAAGGTATTTTCATTACGAATTTAAAGATTTCACATTTGGCCAACGTTTGGGGGTTATAGCGGTAAAGAAATGATCCTAGACAAGAATTGTAAAATTATCAAATTTTACTAAAAAATAAATAAATATTTGTGGTGATATACGCTTGCATTCTTCAGTCATTGTAAGTCCAAGGTAGCCGATATTTTGCGATTTTGTTTGATACACAACTGTTTTCAGGTAACCTCACAAGAAATCGTTAAAAAATTCGAGAAACCGGTTATATACTTAACAGAAAACGCATCGAAAATAAAGTGGTCGATGAAGGTAGGTAAATAGAAGTTTTAGGTCATTCCGACGTACATCCTCGTGCATCCATTAGGGAAATAGCCTCCGAAACGCAAATCGTAATAGATTCCGTGCACAAAATGAGATTACGTAAATTCCATCCATATGAGATGCATATTGTTCAGCAGGTCAACTAGGATGATTTTGATAAGTGAAATTGAGTTTTGTGAAACGATCACAGAGAAAATTAACAATAATGAGATAAGATTATTTGATATTTGTTTTAGTAAATCAATAGTCTACCTAAGCGGTTTTGTAAACCGGAATAACTGTAGGAAGAAAACTGTGGAAATCCTCATTTATTCAAAGAAGTTCATAAGCAAAAAACTGGGCTGGTACATTTGGAAATGAGGTAATCGGTCCTGTTTTCATTAATCAAAATCTTATCTGCGAACTATACTTCGAACTATTAAAAACTACAATTCATTCCTTAATGCAGTTTCAATAAAAAGCAGGCCTGTAACTGAATGACCGAAAATCCCTGCCCATACGTTGATTTTTTGTCGGAATTTTGTTAGGTTGAAAGAGAATGGTGTAATGTAAAAGCAAAATTTAACTAAAACACAAAATTACTTAATGGTGAACCAAATTTCTTAACACAATGGCTTAATATGTCAACGGTATAATGTGCGAACAACAACTTTCATCTCAGATCAATATGTGATTCTCAATTCGAGCTGTTTCTAATCATTTCTGTTACTTGGCGCATTGGCTTAGACCATAGAGCTCTTAAGATGAAAATCAGTCTTTATGTTTATTATTGTTAAATGTATACACATCTAGCCCTTTACCGTGCAATATAGGAATCGAAGAGTAAGCAGCGACATGACAACGGCGCGCTTGATGATTATCGCTAGCCGGCGTTAAATCACGTTCGAATCGTCGATATCGTCAGTCGTTGTATTATTATCGAGAGGGGTTATTTGGTTCTATAAGAAATACGGAATTATCTAAAACAGGATATCAGTTTATACAACTGAAAAGAGAGTTCCAGTAATTAAGTGGTATTTTGCTGGAAATTAGCTCCTAAGCACGATCGATTTATTTTCTATACACTATGTAGATAGCCCTGTTCCATGTACGTCGATGATTGCAAGAACCGGCGAGCGGGAGAAGAGAGAAGTGAAGGTTGTTCGTACGTTAAAATGAGTGAACCTCTTTTGGTTGCCAAGTTCTACCTTTATTTTCTTATTTATAATTCCTTATCCGTTTGGTACACGGCACATGACTAGTCTGGGCAAACTGGCACTAAAATTCAATGTCTAGTTTGTAGTATCCCTTTAATACGTTGGCCCAGAAGCAATTGTCAACGTCACATCGAAACCAAACAGCATTTTTCTGCAAAAAGTGGCATACGTGACCACGAAAAATTAAATTTGATTTATGTGATCTTTCTTCACTCTTATTTTATGTAATCTGTCTTTTCGTTTACTAGACAAAGAGGCATTTGTCTCCTTCTGGAATAGATATGTGTACTATACTGATTACCTAGTCGGCCATCATTACGATATTTAGTCCCATTTGCTCGTGAATATATTGAAAGAAGATTGAAATTGGAATTAAAAGATAAAAAACTGTGATTGTCTGTGAACGAAACAACAGATCGTAAAAAAAGGTTCTGTGATTAATGTAACTCTACGCACAATGGAACCGCATCAACCGTCATCCTATATCTTACTTTCTTCTAAAACAATCGTAAGTTCTGCTTGATTTTAAAAGTGGTATTGCACTAATTTCACAAATTTGAAGTTTCAACTAAGCAACTTTTAAAGAACACGGTGGTAACTTCTTGCATTTAACGTATAAAAACCATGCTCTAAATCTTTCTGGCACAAACGATTCCTTCATGTTATCCACTAGTAAATACATTAATGGCTAGTACAAAGACAGTGTTTCTAAAGTTCCCGAAACATACCCAACCATTACGCAAAATGTGTCTCAATGTACCTGAACTACCACAGTCGACCTTTACACGTTGGGGAACTTAGTTGCAGGCCGCGCTCTAGTACAACAAATATTTTAATCAAGAAAAGAAGGTAGTTTTCAAATTCGATCCGACAGAAGCTGCAGCTATCAAGAAAAGCCAGGAAATATTTCAAGATAGTCAGGTTAAAAGAGATTTACAAATTATTCATAACAATTACTTCGGGCTAGCGGAGGGAATAGAAAAAATGTTTCGTTGTCGTTAGTGTGGATTCTGTTCAAATTGTGAATGATGTTAACGTACAGTTATGTGCTGTAGAAGGCAAAAGAAATTGGTGTGCAACACGAAAATTTGAAAGTGTTTTAGAGAATGACTCCGATTTTTTTATTTTATCACAAATTTGTGAAGGTGCGTGTGAAGATGCATTAAGTTGTTTCAAAAATTATTTTAAATATGCAAACATAACATAAGTACATGTGGAACGGTTCTTTTCGGCATTAAAAATATTTATTGCGCACATATACAACAGATACAAATATATAATAGATGTTACCCAGTTTGTGATATCACGGAAGACTTTTAAAACGGTAAATGTGTCAGCACATTTTATGATTTATTTCGTACCTTTTATTTTATGTGTAAACGTTTATACGCTCGTGACGCCACTGGCTGTTACCGCATATTTGCCCCGTTTACAAATGGCCGCGACAAGATGAATATGTAACAAATTGGGAGCAAAACGGATCAAAATATTATGCGAACTGTAGGGTACTTCTGTTATTTATTCCAACTACCATAAGTAAATCATAGCTGAACACAATCTGGCGGGAAGCCTCGCTCTCTTGCCAGCCCATCTAGGAAAGCGGCGCGGCGCGCAGCAACGCCAACGTTACAATTGTCCCTATTGTGTAAAGGTCGTACGTGGATATACATATTTCACGACCTATTTGTATCCTTATGTTTCGGGTTGCTTACACTCCTTATTAAATTACCAAAAAAATTCAATAGCAGTTTATATTTCCTTGCGGTATAGGTATGTTAAAATACTGTTAAGGAACATTAACTCAAAATAAAAATTTTCGTATTTAATAACAAAAGATCTGCATAAGGCAGAGATTATTAACCTTTTTTCGTCGCAAGGGTACTCTTTTTATAATTTAAAAATTTGGCGGCATACTAACAATAAGACAAATTTAAAAGAATTTTACTTGGTTAATTGATTGATGTACATATAATATATTTTGTAAAAATAGTATACGATAATAATTTGCAATGAAATTGCATTACAAAGTAAACAAAATGTTTATTTAATGATAAAATATAAATTACATTTAATGCGAAATTTGAGCTTGGTGTTTTTGATAACTTAATTCATATTTGGACGTAAAAATGATAATACTACTCTAATTTCGCGATCCAGGTTTAAAAGTCTGGATCTTTTTTAGTTTTTCTATTGGTCAATGCGGAAAATCCGAGTTCGCACAAATAAGATGTGGAAAATTGTAATAACACACTTCAAGCTTTCTGTGACCTTGTGAATTAATTGATTCTTCTGAATGTTTTGAAATTAAATCTCGGTTATTACTCACAGAAATTAGTTCTTCCCCTTCTTTTAAAGTTAATTGATACACCGACATGTCGTTTATTACATATGGATTTCAACCTTAATAATTTTTTTTTTAAATAGGGAAAGTAATGAAGAATTCTTTGTTATATGATCATTAATTATTTTATAAATTATTTTCTTCTAGAATGACCCAAACTTTTCTAAACCACCTTCTTCTACTGTATTTTTCTTCACGATTTCTTTTTGAAATCAAACAATTTATCGGTTGAGTTTGATTTTGAATATATTTAAAGTACTTGTAGTGTTTATGTCATTAAATATAAATAAAAGTATCAGATAAGTAAGCTGGCACACCATATTTTATCATCCAACAAATCGACAAAATCATTATTATCTTGTTCAAAAAATATTGTTATATCGTTTTTAATTCAAGCACGCGAGATAAAACTTTTCGTGGGGATAACCACCTAACTTCCGTGTGCAGTAACAACGATCCGTATTTAGACTCCATAGCCTGACATAATTGCTTAAATAGGCGATTTTTTAATATCTTGATTTTACATAATTTATCATTTTAGAATACTGTTCTAGTACTATTTTCAATTCTCATGGTAATTGTTTTGTAATGGGTGTTTCACAAGATAAGAAACAGTGGGTAGCTAATGTATGTGCATTATGTTCCCTTACATGTGCTGCTAATCCTTTTATAGATCCCGTCATAGTCGGAGCACCTTTATGCAAATGCCAATGCACAAATTCCACGCAGTATGAATTTCTTGTAGATACAAAATTAATTTCATGGAAAATGTGTCTTCCTGTTGTGAAACCAGATAATTCACGACAACATAGAAATTGTTTAAGTATATCATTCTCGCGAATGAATCGAACAAATGCAATTAAGAATGCTTTTCCCGTAATATCAGTTGTTTCATTGATTTGTAGAGGAACAGTATTTTCTTCAATATTACAGGACAATTCTGCGATGAATTGTGTCATTTGAAAGTGGTGTTTTACAAATATCAATTTCTGCTGATTGATCATTTCCTCTTTACAATTTTACGACAAGCAAGTAATATAATTTCTTCAGGCAAATTATGAGTAAAGATATAGCAATAAATAATTTTTATTGTATGCATTCGTAAAATTGGCGACACATTTCTAGAATCTGACGGCCCAGTGGCTGAGAATCACTGGCATAGGGTGTTGAGGTCTTCCACAGACATAAATAAATAGAAGATGAACAAAAAGAAACAGGAGCGTACAGGAAAAGCGCAGAACTACCAATGACACATCTAAATATAATCATAACCCAAACATAATGAAAGCACAGCGGAAACAAGCAAGCAAACAAGCAAAGGAATGGAAATACAGTAGAAAGTTACATCCTCGCAAGAAAAGTATGAATCTCTAAAAGATTGTACCAACACTAACTGCAACTAAGTGCAAAAGATAATTTATTTACATATATCTTACTGTAGTAAAATTGGTATATTTTAGTATTTGGTATATTTTAGTATTATTGAGTAATACTGAGGGTGAAGTACCTGAATCCCTTCATCGATCTCATGAGGAAAATATTTCCTTCTTTTCTTTCTTCTTCACATTCTGTCCTATTATTAAAAATTTAAAATGAGCTTTTTATGTAATTAGAAAACTACTTTCACCATTCGCAGACGCAGAAGTAAATAGTTGCAGCTACATATTTGGGGAATTTCTTAATTGAATTCTCATACGTATGTACATCAAACGAGCTTTCAGAATGACCGCAAGCCAAAGAAGCGCTATCAGTTGAAGTAATACAATAGAATCCGTATATTGGTATATATAGTTGAGCTCGAAATTAATCTCATGAACAAATGAACTTCGTATGCTTATCTCAATACAACAAAAGTCATTGCATACGAAAATTGCTCTCCAGGTCGACTGTACATTACACACATTATAGCCACATCCATCTCATATGAATTTCAATTAAAAAGAAAAAATGATATATCACTTACATTGGAAAATATATTTAAAAATTTTACAATAAGGAAGAAATACGCCTGTATGAATTATGCAATAACAAATTCTGTTTTTTTTTCGAATCATTTTTGTAGAATATTCTGACATTGTTTCTTATATTTTATTTAAATCAGGAGAAATTTAGTAGGAGACAAACTGGGAGAAGAACAAGCTGCCTCTAGAAAAGGGAAACAAACGAACGATAATATCCACATAATTAAAAACATCATAGAACGTAAAATTGAGACAGGGGAGGAAATCTACTTCAATTTCATAGACTTGCGAGCAGCCTTCGATACAGTAGATAGAGGGAGTATAGATATCTGTCTAGAGAAGCTAGAGGTTCCAAGAAAAATGCGCCAAATAATCAATAGTCTATATTGTCAGGTTAGGGGGATAGTATAAGTGAATGGAAAAAGATCAGCAGATTTTGAAATGCAAGTGGGAATAAAACAAGGAGACAGCTTAAGTTAGTTAAGTAATATTTATTATAGTAATGGACAGAATCCTGCAAAATACGAGGAAACGCACCGAAACTGTGAAGACACTGTTAGGATATAACAGACTGGAACCTGTAGCTGTGGATGCATTACTGTACGCCGATGATCTGGCACTAATAGCTGACAGTTATGTGAAAATGGAAAAATTAACAAAAATATGGACAGAAGAAATAGAAAAGATGAAGATGGAAATAAACGTAGAAAAAGCAAACTAATGGTGATAAATAATAAAGAGCCAGCCAGTAATCTAATAATTAAAATAAACGATAAACAAGAAGAAATTGTCGACGTATACAAATATTTAGGTACTATTATATCGAAGGATGGAAAAATTGATCTAGACATAGCAAAAGAGGACGGAAAGCCACAAACATATACTATGCTCTGAATCAAACCATCTTTGGAAAAAAGAAATAGAACCCAAGATCAAACAGATAGTATACAATGCAGTAGTAGCCCCCACAATAATGTATGTAAGTGAGTCCTGGACAATACAGCAAAAACACGAAAGCAAAATAACAGCTATGGAAATGAAATTTTTGAGAAAGATCGTGGGGAAAACAAAAATGGACAGAATAGAAAACGAACAGATGAATATGATAAATCAAGAGGAATATGATAAATCAAGAAGGTATACTAAAAAGAATTGAAAAATGTCAACTGAATTGGTACGGCCACATAATTAGAATGGAGCAAAGGAGTTTAACAAAAAAAATAATAGAAGCCAAAAATAACGGGAGAAGAAAAAGGGAAGACCAAGGAAAAAATGGATTGACAGAATCAACGAATTAGGACGAAAGCGAGGGAAGACCATAGCAGAAATGAGAAGAATGAGTACAGACCGGACACGATGGAAAGAATGGATTAAATCATCGTAAGATCCAAAAATAATCCGACGCTGAAAGGCATAAGGATTAACGAGAAGAAGAAGAAGAACAACAATGAACTTCGTATGTTTATCTCAATACAACAAAAGTCATTGCATACGAAAATTGCTCTCCAGGTGGACTGTACATTACACACATTACAGACGCATCCATCTCATATGAATTTGAATTAAAAAGAAAAAAATTATATATCACCTACATTGGAAAATATATTTAAAAGTTTTCAAATAAAGAAGAAATACGTTTGTATGCATTATGCAATAACAAATTCTGGTTTTGTTTCGAATCATTTTTGTAGAATATTCTGACATTGTTTCTTATATTTTATTTAAATCAGGAGAAGGTGCATAATTTAAATTTTCTTGTTAAGTCTAGTGTCGTAATTTATAAAATGATCTCATACTCATTCAAGACCGAACCCCATTGAGCAAAAAATTAACAACGATGTCCGCAAAATTAACAAGAAGATGCAGTTTGTAGGGATTTCGCCAAATGAAATGTTTGCCTGTATCTGCAAGGTTGTCGGAATGTTAATTACAAAACTCTTCTAGTAGTAGGAACTAAGATAAGAAATAATCAACTGTATCCTTCCGTTATCTAATAGAAACAAACAAACGAAGCAATTTCTGGAAATAATCTGACAAGGAAAAGGATAAATATGCCAAAATTTTAAATCCAAAAGTTACCCGAGCACGTAATATAAACGATAGCCCGGTTTGAATTTTTGTTTATCTCAACCGCTCGTCTAAAATTATTCGCTGGAAGGGTCGATTACCCTCCCCGAAAAACAGATAGCTTTCCGGAGCGGAAATGGAAAAACCATACTAAAGAAAGAAACATATCCGGCGTATGGTGCCGGATGGACTATAATATAATGTCTGTTACGTTGATAAACTGATATGTGAACATCACCGAAGAACCAGCGGAATGAAAGCTCTTTTTCCAGCTACCCGGAATTTTAGGTGGGCGTGACTGACGAAGGGGTTGTTTAAGTATACAATCCGGAGTAATTAGCCGTGTTTTGTGCTGTCATCGATAAGATGTTGGCGCTTTAGTTGCACATGTGTGAAGCTTGTACTGTAGTGTGTTTATTTGAAACTTTCGCAAGCAACCTACATCTCAAAACTAATGGAATTATTAAAAATGCAAAGACACAACTTTTGTTTCAAGGGAAAACCATTTTGATTTATATATCATGGTACCAAACTTACCGCCTTAAGCTCCCCACCCCCAATATAAACATTTTAAATGGGATGATATCATTTGCGAGACATCGTTGGAAAGGTATTTTCATTATGAATTCAATGAGTTGATATTTGATCAAGGTTTGGGGGCTATAGGAGAAAAAAATAATCCTAAGCGAGAACTGTAAAATTATCAACTTTTATTGAAACAAATATTCAAATTAGTTAATTAACTGTTCATATTGTGCACTATTTTGTTGAAGACAATAATATAGTCTATTTTCAATTTTTTTTTCTGACCGTTTTAAATGTCTCTGATGATATACGCTTGCAAGTCTAAGTTTGCCAATATTCTGGAGGTGTGTTTGGTGCCCAACTGTTTTCAGGTCACCCCACAAGAAGAAATCAAGTGTAGTCCAATCTGGAGAGCGGGCAGGCTATTCGATTGATCCTCCCCGCTCTATCCAATGATTTGGAAAGTTATTATCCAGCCAATTTCTAACCGGGGCGACATAATAGTGGAGCGCGCCATCTTGTTCGAAAAAGAGCTTGTTCTTATCCATTAACCTTCTTCCCTATGGCTAAAATTTTATACGGTCCTCAGCGACGCAGGTACCCAGGCACCTACATGTACATTATACATCAATATCTTATGTAAATGGAGAACGCGTCCACTTAATGTAGTTGCACGTTCCATTTTCAATATCTAGGCGTATCTAACAATCACTCTGTGATAGACTCAATTGCTACATATGCCGAGCGAATTCGCGGAAGCAGAGAAAAGCAAGAAAATCATGCCGTGTGTGTAACCGGCCTATTTGCGATGAGCACACGGAAAACATTTCTAAATGTTATTCATGCATTTTATAAATTGAGAAATCGATTATTCTTTTTACAGGATATTTCATACATAAATTCAAATTCTTCATATGGCTTTTTATTTTTCCATTTTTCATAAAAGAAGCCGGTCAATTTACACACCGCAATACAAAACACATAGAGGTACCTGGGTACCCTTAACGTGGAGAATAAGCATAAGAAACTTTAACAATAAAACTATTGAATGTTATTGTAATTAAGTTGCTCTATTACGCAAAAACAGTTTTCTCCTACTTAATTTTAAGTTGTCAAGGAGGCCTAGCGTTCAAATGCATCTCTGAGATGTGAAATTCTCTGTATGAAAATCAAAAAGGTACCCGGGTATCTCGTCATTGGGATGAGGGTTAATGAATTCCTCATTTGATCCTGCTGGTTTTCCAAACTTTGTATTATTAAATGGTGAAAGCTATTTGCTATTACTATCGTAAAACATAATATCCGCTCTCCATCCAAATGCAGAACATCTCCTCTTGCCGGATAGCGCCTTATGGTTCCAGCAGGATGGTGCACCGCCACATTATTCTCTAACTGTTCGCAATGATCTTGGTACCATTTTTCTAACAAATGAAATGATAGGTGAGAAACAACTGAATGGACAGCAAGATGTGCCGATCTAACTTTACTCGATTTTGTCTTGTGGGGTTATCTCAAATCCAAAGTGTATCTAAACCGACCTAATAATATTGAAGGTTTGAATATTGAAATAACCGAGGAAGTCAAGTTAATAACTCAAGTAAGTAATATCATAAACAAATTTGAAGATCGCCTTGCTTACTGTCAACGCGTAAATGATAGGCAGTTTAAACATTTAATTTGAATAATTTTAAATTTGTTTGTAACTTTTGGCTTTCTAGTTAGACTTAGACTGTTAAATTGAATAATGTAAAAATATTTTATTTCTCAAAGATCCTTTTATGCAAGATATCTTAGAAATTATCGTTTTGTCTACAGAAAACGTTCTCCTCTAAATGGCCCTATCAAAAATTAGGATTATCATTTAAAAGAAAAGGAGATGACGTCATATCTCCGACAATAATGACGCCACAAATTAGGGTTTTCGTAAAAATTTTCTTATTTAAAAACCAAAGGTGAAGTGTCCGGTCGTTTCCCTTTTTTCACTATTTACAGGTTTGATTGATTTGTTCCAACCTTTACATCCACACTGTATATCACTGATTATATTCCGTTGTTTTCCATGTTCTAGCACGTTTATCTTTCCTTTAGATATTTCGGTGGAATGTATAAAATGAAGTCGTAAAATGCCGCGAGATAAAATTTTTCTAGGCGCTATAAACAGCCAAATCACCGGTCGTAAATTATTGTCATAAAGAAACAGTCTGAGTGTATTGTTATACTGAATGTTAAAATGACTTTAATCGTTAGTGCTGCTTTTGTCATAGATGAGCAGCTGTGAAAAAGGATTTCAGCATAAGATTGCTTAAAAGGTATAAGAAAACTTACGAGGTAAGTATTATTTGCTGAGGAATATCGAAAAAAGTAAAAATAGGAATACCGACACGTAAAAGAGCAAAGGAAAGAATTCGAGGTCCAATTAGATGACTTATTCATTGGAGTCAAGCGCTGTAGTACCAACTTAAACAAAAGTGAAAGCTACCGTTAGTCTCAATCATTTATAGAGCCATTACATAAAAGTTACCTATTGTGTATTAAGAGGACATATATGTACAACTAGATGGAGGAAAATGAGTCAAATTTATCGAACTGTGAGTGTTCTTTAACAGTATATTGAAGTATGTATCTAAACCAATTTTTTGAATTCATTTATCATCAAAATGGCGGACTATGGTAGGGTCACAGCAAGGTTGCGGCAGGACTTCCAAAGCGATGTACAGCCTAGCTCCCCGCGAAATTCTATCTGTGACAAAATTAAGAAACATTCTTGATTACACGTGTAAAAAATGCAAATTTCAAAACATGGCTCGCATTTAAAGACAAAAATCGAATTTTCATGTAACATTTCTGCTATGCACAAAATAGTTTCCCAAAATCAATTTCCGTCAACTAGAAGATAATAATGTTATCAACATTTTCACCAAGGGAAACTCGATCGGTTCAATTGTTTTTGCGTAATCCTTCACACCAGTTTCTGAAATATAGTTTTAAGAAAAACACGTATAAACTTTCCACGCGTAAAAAAACTTCCTAAGGCAACAAATTATAGCTCACGTTGTATTGTAATGAGATGGGGTCTGGCCCAAAGTGGCCCTTTGCACTGCGACCACATTGATCTATTATGTTCCCCTTTTTTATTTATTTATTTAATACGTTAAGGAACAGGATCAGCTCCTTCAATGGGAGTGTAAATAGGTCCTCTTCACTTAGCGTATATGCATGTAGTAATCTGTATCTCCTGTAGCCTAGTGCCCCACAATTAGTGATTAAGTGTTCCATTGACTCCTCTTCTTCACCGCAGAATCTGCAAGTGTCCGTGTTGGATAAGCCCATTTTGTGTCTAGGTGCTTGTTGCAGGTATAGTGGCCTGTGAGTGCCCCTGTCAGTATTTTTAAGCTTCTCCTGTCCAGTTTTAGGGCGAGGTCCGCCCTCCTAGCGCCGAAGCTCAGAAACTCTTTGGAATGTTCCAGCCCGCTGGTGTCATTCCAGTGTTTTATTGTGATGGATGCTGTCCATTTCTTTGTCTCCCCTTTAAGGAGAACTTTATTAAACCCAAAATGTGGGGTAGGTCCAATTAAGTTTCTCTCAGCCTCCTTTTTGCGCAGATGTCTGCCATCTCATTTCCCCGTGCCCCTCATGTCCTGGCACCCAGACCAGGGTAATCTGGTACTGAGTAGCCAGGGCGTTAAGCATGTTGTGACATTCCAATAATAATTTGGACGTAATTGTACAACTGCTCAGGGCCTTCAGAACTGATTGTCTGTCCGAGAATATTTTGATTCGTATTCCCCTCTGTCCCCTTTCGGATAGGATTCCTACAGTTTGCAGGATTGCGTATAGTTCTGCTTGGAATACTGAGGTGTCCTTGCCCAAAGTTATTGACCTATGTGTTCTAGGCCCCACTATTCCTGCTCCCACTCCGTGGAGCGTTTTGGAACCATCTGTGTACCACTTTTGCGATCCATCCCGCAACCATCTTGGGTTTGCGCACCACTCATCCCTTTTCGGGAAGACGACCCCATACTTCCTATCGAGGCAGAACATGGGATCCATGTGGTCGCTTGCTAGAGACATACGAAGTATGTCTTCGATTTCCTTCAGGATTGTAAGATGACCAGTAAGGTTCCTTGCCTTAAGTTTTTCCTTTCTATAGATGAAGATTGCTTGCGTAACTGCCTGCTCTTGCATGGCCACATTTAGCAGTGTCAGGTTCAGAAGAGCTTCCATGCCCATCGTTGGGGTTGATTTCATAGCTCCTGTGATGCATAGGTACGCAAGTCTCTGCACCCTGCATAGCCTCGATATGGCTGTTTTCTGTTTGGTTTTACCCCACCATACCAGAGCGCCGTACAGTATTGTGGGTTTAACCATTTGGGTATATATCCAGTAGGTCATTTTGGGGCTCAGACCCCAAGATCTACCAAGTAGTTGTCTAGCAGTCCAAAGGTTTTTTGTGGCCTTATTTAGCACTGACTCGAGGTGCAGTTCCCAGGTAAGTTTTTATCCAGAGTAATTGCCAAATATTTTACCTTATCACTGGGAACGACTTCGATGCCGTTTACTTTTAAGGTGGCGATATCTATCCCCCTTTTCCTAGTGAATAGTACGATGGTTAGCTCACGTAATGCAATGAATTTAAAAATTTAAAAGAAAATAAGGAATTCTTGAGACTTTCAAGAGAAAAAGGACGTGTGGGATATTTGTTGGGAATCTATTAAAAGTTACATCTTGAGGAAAAGAGAAAAGCAGATGAAATTGCAGGGAAAATAGCAAGAATAGAGAAACATTACTTTGGTGAATGAAGTAACTCGGAGATTGAAGGGCAATACATTCAGTCAATTGTCGTTCATCAAAGAAATTTAAAAAAACGGGCTCGACGAGATATCCTCACAAAAGATTGAGTGCGCATTAGGTAAATGCAGAATCGGTGTCAGAGATGCCGTTCATATATTGATAGCTTATGTAGATGCTTTCCTTTTGAATGTTAATAATTTTATTATCAATCGCTCTTGAATCAAGAGAGGAAGCGAAAAATTTTGGAAGCAAGTGACCATGGAAGTTCACGTAGAATTGGTCAATCTTAGTATAGAATACGTTATTATTTGATATTCAGGTCACAGTATGTAATGCTAACGCAATAATTACACATTATTTAAGCTGTATTAGCAATCTGCATCTTGCTATTCATGTAAAAATCAAATCTATGTTCTTTCTTAAGACTGACAACGCACGATCAATTTTTTGCATGTATAATACGCACAAACATGAAATATTATATCTGTAAAAATTCAAGACAATGACGTTCAACAATAGAACATATCGTAAATGTGAAATATTGTGTGTTAAATAAAACTTTATCTATAAATTCATACAAAATACATGTAATTTATGAGCGTGTATTACGGGCTTAAAATTAATGTATTGTTTTTTTTGGGTAAAAATATGCCTTATTTCTATTGACAAATTAATAATAAAGATATCTTGATTATATCATTTTTAAAAACTTCAATGCCAATGCGACACGTGTTCTAATTCTAGTAACACATTGAGATTTTATGGGTTTTAATTTAGTCCAAAAAGGAACAAAATTAGTCGGTACTCTTTTCAAACTGTTAAGTTGAAGAAATAAGCACCACCCTACTGCATATATATATCCCTTCTTCCGTCTCCTGACTACTAAACTTTTTCCATATCAGTTTCTATTCCAACGACCTATCGTCATCAATGAACATACGCTCCAGAAACAAATAAAAATCGAACAAACCGTACAACACTTTACAGGACTTGTACGCGACGCTTTTACGCCTTTAAGTTTTACGATTTCTGTAAACCGTTGCTCCATAAAAGATCTATTGGCGGAGCGACGTGCCCCGACGCTTTCTTGCTATCGAAGGCACATCCTTCATTGCATTGTTAGAACAAAGCAAAATATTTGAAAATTCATACTTGTCATCTTATAAGCATCAAACCGGTCTTTATTTACAAAAATGCATTTGAGCATTGTGTGACTTCTTCACGACTAAATGTTACTTCTACCTCAGCTTCTACACATTTCAGGGACATGCATTCATCAGTGAAATATACATATGTACATATATGTCTCAGAAACGAATAAAGATCGAACGAACCAAACATCATTTTATAGCAGTCGTACGCGACAGTATTACGCCTTTACGTTTTACGATTTTTTAATGCGCCGTTCCGTAAAAACCGGTCGACGGAGCGCCGTACTTTCAACGTTTTCTATAAAGAAGCGTCCATCGCCGCTCAAATGAAATACATTACCTTTATTACTGCACTGGCCATGGCTGCGCTGAAAAAAACGTCCCCCATTGCATTTTTAGAGCGGACGGCGCGCGTTGTGTCGTTCATAAAATTTAGCACATTGTAAATCCACTGTGAAAAGGACAGTGCCGGATGTAAAGATTGTAAATGCAATTTGGACCTTAAATTAAACATTTTTGTTGCCTGAAGGTTTTGTTAGGTAACCGGCAATGAAAATGAAAAGTTGTTTAAACTTTAGACAAATCTTTTCTCCAATAGGGAAATGGATAAGACAGAACAACTAGTAAATGATAATGAAATAGCTGGGCATCGATATGAATATAGAAGCATAGAAATAGCAGGATCAAGTCTGAAACACCTAAGAATAAGAAGACGAAAAAGGAAAACAAGAAGAATGGGAAGAAGACAAGCCTTACAATAATCTATATCAAATTTTTTTCTTTGCTTAAGATGATTGAAGTACATACCCATGATCAGCTCTAAACTATTTACACACACATATATATATATATATATATTTTTTTAGGGTATTCATTTAATTTTCCGTCTGGATAAGGTTACTAATGTCTTTACCTATTTCAGTTTAAGTTTCTTGGTGCAGTTCTTCCTTCATTTCTTGAGAATTCTAAAAATGTTCTTCCAGTGGGACCATTCCTTATATTATTTCACAGCATCTGACACTCACACACAATTTCTTTCTTTTCAATCCTTTCATATACCCACCCTCGGGTAGTCCGATTTTTCTAGGCAGTTTGCTATGTTCTTCCTTGTACGGGGTATTAGAAAAAATGGCACTTGGTTGCGAAAGACTAACTAAACAGGCGAATTTAAACGAGTATTCGAACTAAACGCTGATAAAAGTTTGCTGGTGAAAAGGGACGCCAATTATTCTGAATAGAACTTAGAGTTTTCTTGACCTGATGGCGTCAAGACCAAGATTCCGAAACGTCAGGCACGTCTAGAAAGGAGTCGAAGATATACAAACTCAGCGAACATCGTTTCCGTTCATTCAAGGAAGTCTACTGTTCCTGCGGCTGTGAAAATGCTCTACTATTTCCAAATCGTGAAGAAAAACAATGTTTGTTTTAAAAATAATTCAGAGATTTCGTTAGAGGGCGACATTAGTAAGTACTAAAGACGGTCTGGTAGAATATTTAGGTTCTAGGTAAATGGCTCGAATGCAATTGCTTGAATGCAATTGCTCGAAGTCAGCTACTCGAAAGTCAGTTGCTCGAATATGTCTTTCCTCGAACTGCAAGTTGCTCGAACGGCAATTTCTCGAAATTAATTACTCATAATAATGCGGTGATTGTTATTGCAAAGGCCGTATCCATATCATTTGCCATTAATCTAAACCAGTAATTGGAAGTAACATCAGATTGGCTTTATTGTAAAAGTGGAGTAGCACATACCATATATTAAAAACACGTTATGTTTATCATAATTTTTAACGTAATCATATAGATACCTAGAAGTACCTATTTTTCGTTAATGAAGATAATAATTTGTAATTTGTGTTTTTTATTATTCCTGGTACAAACTACAGAACTGAGGAACAGTGTTATGGCTAGTCCGTAATTGCATTCCAATGATAAATAGTTTCTACATTCCAAATTCGAGCAAAACAATTTCGAGAAATTGCCGTTCGAGGTACTTGTATTTCGAGGAAAGACATTTTCACTTTCGAGCAATTGAATTCGGGCAACTGATTTCGAGCAATTGCATTCGAGGAATTTGACGGAGACGGAATATTTATATAGACTATCTTGGACCATTTCCTATCGCTAATTCTTTCTGTGACTTCCGTGTTGTTCTTGATCTAACGATCTCATACGGGACACTCTCCGCAATTGTTGTACGCTCCTAATACATTTAGAATGCGATGTCCAGCTTTCATTTTTCAATGCAAACACTATTGAGACAGTTGAGATGCAACTTCTGACTTTTCCCATATCTTTTAGGTAATACAATTTACTCCAATTAAGACTACGACTATTTGCTGATTTTAACGAAATCTAATTTTGTATCTTCGGGTGTTGGCAGAATTTTGATTAAATATCTATCTTTGTTAGCCTCTAATTAGATTGGTTGTTTATGGTTACTGTTCTGTACTTTCTTCGTCGTTGAAATGAAGACCAAAATATGGAGCCAATAGATGAAAAGTCATCATTAGAAATTGTACGTTTAATTATTGTAGCATTTTATTATTACGTAATTATGAGATTCACAAGTTAACGATAAGAGCTGTGGGCCTTTCATAAATCAATTCCTTTGTCTGCTAGTGAAAACATATGTACTAGTTTTCTGCACCATTCTGAAATTAAACATATGTATATACGGGGTTATTCTCCATAATCGTGTGCATTTTTGCACTCATAAATATTTATCTGTTATCGTATCAATTACCGCGTTCTGTGAAAATATATGCAAAATTAATTCATTCGCACCATTGAGATTATTTAAATATGCACATATGTATATGTATGTTTAAAACGCATTATTTATACCCGAACGAATTTGAATAATTTCATGTGCGGTCCACGTTATGCGTTATTTCATTTCGAATTAACCGGTTTAAATATTAGAGGTGCATAACGCACGTATTTAAATATTCCATCGTCGCGAAATTAATTTACATAAAACGTAGAGCTTTAACGTAAAATTAGTTTAGCGATAAAACGCAAATAACCAGCATGACATTGTAAAAATTGGAAATTGTTTATTTAGGAATTAGAGCAAATTACTGCAGTAGCTTTCGATGTGAATTTATTTTAAGTTTAAGTTCATTTTGACAACATTGTAGACCTATAAGCACAAGAAATTGGACGAAAGGATGATATTCTCTAAGAATGTACTACAACTGGAAGAGATTAAGCTCGATTTGACAACATTGTTCACCTATAGGTATGAAAAACTGAACGGAAAAGGATGGTGATTATACTGCATTAATTGTACATATTCAAAACACGCAACTGTTAAAATTTAAGAAGATTAAGCCTACTTCAACTTTAATCTGTACGCAGGAAAAGGCATTTGAAAAAGAATATTTTTCATATATAATGCAGCTGAAATTTAAAATGAAGTAAATATAACCAATATTACTTCGTTTCAACAAATTACTAAAGAATAAATACGCTAATGGAAAAACGGCTCAAAGTTTAATAAATGTGGAATTCCCTTTCCCAAAACTTATTATTTGGTAATGAACAATATTTCAACTCAGCGATTTATTGCACGGAAAAAATCGATGTTGGGACAACGAATTTTGATTGTACTAACTAACAATAAAACTAATTGGAAGATGTAGTCCAACTATTTTTCTAGTTGCACCTTCTAGATCGATATCATTGGAATTAAGTTGTAAAACAGCAGGTATGGTTGAGGCAACCAGACCGATCTGATTTAGTACTACCAAAGTACTTCACTTTACTGCTTTACGATAAGATAAAAAGTTACATGGTAAGAAAATTTTAAAAATACGTACATACTATTTATTCGGATCAGTATTTTCGCCTTAATATTGGTGATAATTATGTTGAAAAGTAGATTAAAGAACAAGCTTTCATAATTCACGAATATTTACATCAAAACAGTACTGACTAGTGATGGGTCGTTATTGAACTATCTGTTTGAGAAAAGGTTGGTATTCTTTAGCTGAACTTAGTTATCAACCATTTTTAATCGATATCTATTTGCATCAGAGCATCTTTGTACATTTGTTAATTTTTGTTTTCTTTTTCAATTTATACCTACTTATTTAGCTCGGGGAGTTTAATAGGTGGCCTGAGACACTAAGCCTATTGTTTCTATATCTCATTGACTTCTATAAACAAAGAAAACCACACCTTTCTTAACATATGTTTCGTCAAGCGTTCCTAGTAATAATAATAATAATAATAGTAATAACAATTTATTGGTCCACTAAAAATATATAGGTAAATAAATAACAAAATAATAATGATAATAATACTATAACGAACCAATAGGTAAGATGAACCACATGGCGCCCTGTTCGTCGATTTATACCTAATTTTTTTAATTCTCCTAGGATCCTGCAATCTGCCCATGGGCAATAAGCGTTTGTTATGAGTGAGTATGAGCATTAACTGTGACGTGCAGAGTATCACTCCATTGAGTGATCCCCATTATGTTAATCTAGTCCTTAATACAGGTCTAATTTTTAAGTCTAATGTCTATAATCTATAATCTAGGCTTATTTGACTTTTGTCCTCAAATCGCAAAGCAGCAATGTCTTGATGCTGCGAACTTGATGGGCATCTGGCACGTTTAACTGTCTGGCTAACACATTTGGATGCACCAGCACTCTCACTGTAGTTCGCACTAAGTCGATGTATAGCTTCCTTAACGGATTCCAAAGGGATGTCATGCTGAATCACTTCGTTGGGGATGTAGTAGGGCGCATTAACGATAGTACGCAATACCTCGTTTTGGAACCTTTGCAGAATACTGATGTTGGTGTCGCTTGCAGTTCCCCATAGTTATATACCGTAAGTCCAAATGGGTTCTAGGATGGACTTGTATAGCAGTATTTTGTTATCCAAGGATAATTTTGATTTACGGCCAATGATCCAGTATAGCTGGCTTAGTTTGAGTCCTAGCTGCTTGCGTTTGGTGAATGAAGATGTTTTCTCCAAGTAAGTCGTTTGTCTAAGTGCATACGAAGGTATTTAGCGTCTTCGGCTTGTGGGAGTTGACAATCGTTAATCCTGACAGGAGGACATGTTTCTTTGCGTAGTGTAAATGTCACATGTATGGATTTCGTTTCATTGGTCTTAATGCGCCAAGTTTTCATCCAATGTTGAATTTTATTCAGATTTCACTGGAGGTTTCTTGAGGCTAATAATGGATTATGGTGGGATGCTAGAAAAGCGGTATCATCTGCATAAGTTGCTGTTAATGCAGTTCTTGTTGTTGGTATGTCTGCTGTGTATAAGAGAGATTTATAGCTAATGAGTGAGAATAACAAAAAGGGAAGAAAAAGATGTGAATATCAATTACTGCCATTGAAAGCGTAGATTCTTTTAAAAGCAAGGAACTCAAGCCTCTACGGCTAGTAGTAAATCCACTATCCAATCTATTAGAAAAAATAGTTCTCCTAGTTTTAAAACTGTAGTATTTACATGCATCGTTTCACTTACAATTCGACATTCGTTAGCTGGTAAAACAATACTGAAATTACTTGAAGCGATAGTTTTAGACAACAATGCACTCTGCATCTTAGCAGAGCTTATAATTTAATCTGAAGTCGGAGCTGAAACTAATTCTGAAACGTCAGAAACATTTCTAATGATTAGTACTAATTTATTACTTTTGTTTTTGTTTGAACCGTTCTTCTCCACTAACGCATAATTTCCGCCGTGATCATTGGCATGTGCAATATGTGTTTAATTAGTAAGCTATTGTCCAGCTATCATGTACCTGCGCAATTGACGCACCTTATTAATCGGGTCGTTTTGCAGAATCATTCAGTTTGTATGAATTAAGTTATTCTTCAGAACGAAAATTCTATATCGCTCAACGTTATAACAAATAGCTCTATAATACGGTGTGTTAAATATGTGATTCTAACCGTTTAATTAATGTTGTGCCAAGTGAAGGATAATTTTGTTTTAATTACATGTGTCCGCAATCTGGTAGATAATTATAATGATTGTTATATCATATATTCCAATTTTTCTATGTGTAATCGAACAACAACCATTTTATAACATTATTCTTAATAAACAATTTCAGATTTATTTCGACATCGTATCTTCTGTGCATCCACGCAAATATATGCCTATATATATACATATTTATATATATGCTATAGCTCATGTTCAATTTTTCACCAGACAACAAATAAAATATTCTGCGCGTTTACAAGCAACCTGTAAGTAACCCAGAAGTATTGTAGGGGTAACAATAAACAGAATAGAGAATATAGAGTTACTTACTGAAGCAGGTTGGTGAAAGCTACAACTTTGTTTTTGAGGAATGAAAGTAGTGATCCAAATAAATAGTTTCTGTGTGAAATTGTTTTAACTGTATCACTTTCTATCTTATCGTAAAGTGAACTATACTAGTGGTTGTAAATGAGGTGAATCTGGTTGCCTCAACTACACCGCTTCGTTGCTTTGCAACATATTTCCAATGATATTGATCTAGAAGATGTAACTAGAAAAATTGTTGACCCGCATCTTACAATTAATTCAGGCTAGGACAACTAAAATTATTTGTCTCAGAGCCTGTAAATTTTTTCGTCTACATATTTGTAATTGATATATCTAAGTTGAATTAATAGTTGAAATAAATAATTTACAGTTGACAATTTTCTAGAAATAAACTTTTGTTCGTTACTTTTCTATCATTGCGTCAATGTAACATGCAACCTTAATTTCGAACGGGAAAGCTCTACATTAAAGGAATTAACCGCATTCGTATCCTAAATGAAAGTATATCTTAAAGATTATATTACGTGACGAAAGGGGCGCACTAATTCTTCGACGCGACCCGTATATTTGCATACCTTCGTCATTAATTCTATTCTAAATTGCACGTCTAAATTACAAACTACCTCGCTTTATTTCGGCGAATTCGCTTTCCTGCCGACGTCCTTTCCCGTTCCACGAAGCGGCATTTAATATGCGAATGTCATCGAGCTGGTAAGTCGAGGAAGGCCCGAGCAAATATTTGAATTTGTCGGTTGAGACCTTCCATGTAGCTCACACTTTGGGACGATAAAAGGAACAAACAACTCGATGGCGATTCCCTTTAAAGAATGCCAATATAACGCTGTAAATATTGGTAAAGTAGGATGTAGTTGTGTAAGAAAAATGGAAGGATGAAGGAAAACGAGGAGAATATTAATTTGAAACTGGGTTTGGGGTGCAGTTGGAATAACATTTTATTATGTTGGGAGTTAATTCCAGGATGAGATATTGATATAACATTTCCAAAGAAGTTATGAGGGAAATGTTCTCGAGATTATATTGAAACTGAACAACTTGTAGTAGGTTTGGACTGAATGCAGTTATATTAACGGACATATGCTATCAATTTGGGAATAGCGGAATGAAAAGCCAGAAAATATTGCATTGATGGTTTCTCCGGTTATGTAAAATTAACAGCAGAAGAACCTATTAATTTTTTTGTTATAATAAAAGCACGAATTAATTCTGAGCAAAAATACCAAGAAATCCGTCATTAATTTGCTATAGAATATCGGTAAATTTTTGACTAATTTTATCCAAAATTATGAACAGCAATAATTCTACGAATTAAAAATGAAACATCAAAGTCTGAATTGATTATCAACTCAAACAACGGAGCTTGTTTCCTAACCTTATCTTAATAAGGAAACGCACATCAGTAAACATTAATCGACGCAATTAAAAATGTAAATGGCCACATGCTGTTCAATCCGCCCGGAGTAGAAAACGAACGAAAAACAATTTCCGGATAACGCATCATCATCTATCGGTTTGCATCGCAAAGTAGCATGAATCCGGAAACCGGATTAGAGAGGTCTCAGCTCGTTGACGTAGACGTCAGCGTCGGTGTGCATATGCGGAGAAGGCGGCAAAAATCGCATCATAGAGAATAATTTATTTACTTACAGCAGCGTGACGCCTCGCATGGCAGGATAAAACAGCTCGTTTTCCCAAGTTGACTCATCTCCCACTTCAAAGTTGACGCTGAAGCATTCGCTACTGGATTTCTGTAACAAATACGAATTAGTAGTTAAAAAATTAGAAAACATGGAAAATATTTCATATAGATTAATTTGGAAGATAATCGGTTGGATATAATGAACTTAGAACACGCTAAAAGCTCAGTAATTTCCTTGGACTATTTCCATTGTCTTTTGGGCGACAAATGTCCGCAATTGTAGTGGCCAGTTTAGTTGGCTTCAGATTGGCACTATGAGCTGCTTGTTACCAAACACATCATTTTTAAAAATGTAATACTTCTGAATATTTTAATACAAATGACTAGTGAAATAATATTCTTAGTAACGGTTAGGGCATTGAGCCCTTCCAAGTTCCATTTTATATATTTTTAGTAGATATTACTACATTAAACTATGTCCAAAAATGTTTTGACACATAATGCAAAATATGAGGCTTCCAGGGGTGGTTGGTAATGACTAATTTAGTGGATTGTCGTGCTATTACCGCCGATAGAGGAAGATACACGAACTAGTGGTATCTACATAACTGTCTATCCAGTTAGTAATCACTAAAGTTCGACAAACATGAGTCTTGTTCGCTGAAAGAACAGTTTGTATAGATCGGACAAGCACGCGTTTGCTGAAAGAAGGCGATAGACCTATCCGATTGATATATGACATCAGACTTGTATAGGTATATCGCCTTCTTTCGACAATCGCGTGTCCTGTTCGCTGTATATAGACTGTTTTTTCAGCGAACAAGACACGCGTTTGTCAACCCTTAGTAATAACAAGTTCGTATGATACCTTTATGTGCTTACAAGTTAAGAAATGCTGTAGGTATACAATATTAAAATTTTTGTTGAAATAAATGTTTGTGAGTTCTATTTTACATTTTCTATTATTTCTTCACGTTACATGTACCATTCTATTACTTACACTCCTGTTGCATTCTTTTGGATATTTAGCAATAGAAGCTTCCAAAATAAAATATGTGATACCTCCCGTTCATATCAGATAAAATTTCCGCATTATCAGATCAGATCACAAAGAAATCGCCAATTTTGATAATAACTATGGAAATACAAGATAAACCAGCTATAGGATGCAGGTACTTAAAACAAGGACAGGTTATTTACCAGTTTCGAAACGTTACCAATTCATTTCATCATTTTCAGTATTGTATTATTTGAAAATATTTCACTCTCTCCCAAGAAACTCAAAAACGGTGAAGGGCTTGCAAAAGCGCTAGTCATAAAATAGCTCATCCTCAATTACACAATATCTGCGGAAAGTCAAAGATCTCAGAAACAATCGACATTATTTCAAAAAATCACAAAATTAATTGCCCCAATCCTGTCCTGCTTTTTCAATCGTATTGGTATCATTCTAAAATTGTTCTTCCATAGCCGAGAAACAGGAAAGCGGTAAATTTGCAAAATCAATAACCACAAAACAATTCGCTCACAAACAGTCAATCCCTCTACAAAAGAGAGACTCCAAAAGCAACTGTTATGAAATGGAGAATCCCATTAACCCATTTTGTTTCTTTCTTCCAAGAAATTTGATAATTTTAACAGTATTATTATCGAACATCGATTGTTTTTTAAATTCTAGGCTTTTCGACAGAGATTGACTGCTTTTTTCTAACGATTTCGGAGGACATCTACTTCTTTCGGATTTCTTGAAAAGGAATTGGTGGCATTCAAGTGTTGTTAAGTTTAGAACAAATTCATGTTTAGTAAAAATTGTTCTACTTGTACTTTCCGGGCCTTTTTGAAGGAAGTCGATCATTTTCACAATTATATTTGCGAATATTGACTGTTCATGTAATTATAGTTATCAAATGGGGTTAATGGTTTTTACCGATTCGCGATCAGAAGCTGTCGAGCGTTTCTTAACGTTGGAAGTGGATTGTTTCTGTTGCAGATTATTTTCGAGTGTGCTGCAGTAGGGTGAGCTGTTTTCGAGTAATTGCAGTCGCGGGTTGTCGCTTATTGGTAACGTTTAAATTTGAAGAATATTCGCCCATTTATCGTCAATATTTTCAGATATTGTTTTATACTGATATTTGTGTAAGGGAAGCAGGGGTGGTAACTACTTTTACAATTTTTCAAAGGAAATCTACCACTTTCACAATGTCGTACGTAAATATCGGCAGTTTTTACAGTTAGTTCTTGGAAAGGGCTGGATTGTTTTGAGAAGATTCCATAGATGGGTTATGCTGGGATAGTTGGAATAGTAAGTTACTACTTGGAGTATTTAAATTTAAAGGACATTCGTCTATTTACTACGTATTATTTTCTATTTCATTCAATATTTTTTACAATGCGTTTTACTCTTTGGCAAGGCTGACATAAGTGTTAACTATCTATTATACTGACAATTTAATGCACAAATGTCGAATTTCTAGAATATTAGGTTCTTCAAAGAGAGTGAGTCGCAGATGTTTGTGTTCAATTGTTCTTAAGTTGCCGACTGCTTTTTAGATTCCTGTTTGCGAGTGGACTGATTTCAGATAATTGCTATTGATTTCGGGCTTCTTAGAAAATTCTAGTTCTGTGTCCCGTTTAGGGAAAAAATTAAACAAAGGTTCTAGCATTACCACACATTAGCCGGAAATTGTTTTCCCGGCTGTTAGTAATAAATTTACTACAGTAAAAACATTAGACTCTTGGAAACCTGTTAAAAGCCAGCGTTTAACGGAAAAATGAAATTTGCTTATATTGATTTGCAAGAGAATATCAAGGATTTATAGGCGAAAATTGATTGAATCGATTGATCGAAGATTGAATCTTGTTTGTTTTCTAACATTTTTCCGCAAATTAAAACCCTATTATCTATCTATCAGCATGGTTTTGTTAATAAACGATCAACTGTGACAAATCTGGCAATATTTACTCAATTCCTCAGTGAAAATATGGATAACAATGTGCAAGTGGACGCTATATTCATGGAACTTACTAAGGCTTTTGATCGAATAGACCACTCTTTGCTGCTTCACAAACTACTAAACTTGGTTTCTCTCCGTCACTTGTTCTTTTGATGTCATCCTATCTATTCAGTAGAAGTAATTATGTTTGCTACAAAGACCATAAATCTCGGCATTTCTACTCTACATCAGGCGTTCCCCAAGGATCTAACCTTGGCCCTCTTTCTCTCTATATATAAATGATATTGCAGAGATTTTAGACTGTCACAGACTACTATATGCATACGATCTGAAAATATTTTACCCAATAAGTAACATTAGTGATTGCATTCATCTTCAGAGGCAGTTGGATGTTCTACAGACATGGTGCGCTGATAATAAGTTATGCTTGAACATATCTAAATGTAAATATGTCACGTTCACACGAAAAAGCTCACCTATTGACTTTAACTACTCCCTAGGCAATTCCTTGCTCGAGAAGTGCCACCTTGTTAAGGACTTAGGTGCCACCTTCGATTCTAAATTGTCATTCTGTGATCACATTAATAATATCTCTAATGCTGCATTAAAAACCTTAGGATTTATTATTAGAACTACTAGATCCTTCTCCTCGATTGACACTATACGGCCTATCTACTTTTCCTTCGTACGATCCAAGCTTGAATATGCATCACTGATATGGTCTCTGCTTTACAGAACACATATCTATACACTAGAATTGGTGCACAGGCGCTTTCTAAAATATCTTTACTTTCGCCAAACGGGAAAACTACCCCCAACGAGGCTATAGTCACGCTAGTCTGTTGAGTAATTTTGGTATCGAGCCGTTGGAGCTCCGTAGACATGATAGCGACATGAGGTTCCTATATTATTCATTACACAATCGAATTGATGTGCCGGATATGTTGTCAAGATTAAGTTTTCTGGTTCCTGGACGGGCGACTAGATTTACTAACACTTTCTATTTGCAACAGTCAAAAACGAATCTTATGGTTGGGTCGCCTGTCTACAGACTATGTAAATACTACAACGATACTTCAGATCCAGCGGTTGACATTAACTGCACAGCACTTCCGACACTGCTAAGTCAGTGTACTCATCTTTTTCAGTACCTATAACTATTTTCCTTTTTGTTTTTTTCTCTCACTTTCGCTATCATCATAAATTCCTAAATGTAATTTAGATGAATTTATTATGATTTACTATTAATATTAAGTTTAGAATTATAAGTTTGCTTTTTTTTAGTTAAGGTTGGCTATTCTATGCTGCATATGTTTTTTTACTATTGTCTTTGTCCTGTAATTGGATTATTTATCTGTTGGACAATAAATATTATTATTATTATTATTAGAATTGACCAAATGTACATAAGTCATAAAACGATATTTATGAAATTAATCATTTAACAGGCTCCTTTGGTGACGACCGTTCCGTTTGTGTGAGAGCAATGATCGCAATTTGCCCGAAAACAACTTGGACAACGTCTCACAAAGTTTACAGCTCTTCAAACTGTAAAGCACTGACCGAAGATGGTTTGCAGCGTGGTTAGCGGAAGCGCATCCGGATGCGGCAACAGCAATACATAAATGTCTTGAAAAATGTACTAGTATCATATTTGAAGCCAGGACGTCGTATACTAGCAAGCAGCATATTTGTGCAGGACAATGCCTCATATCATGTTGCAAAAGAGGCCAAATGGACCAAAAGCCCATCTAAAACGTATGAAATTGGCTTAAAAGTAAGCTATACAAAAGAAAGAATCCAATAAAGTAAATATTAATAAGTAATACAAGGTATGTATCGGAAAGCGCTCATTACATAAAAACGATAACTAGATATTGAGTGTTCCAAATAATTTGGCCAAAGACTGTAGTTTCAAATACCTTGGAAAGAGAGAAGAACTTTTGAGAAGTTATCTTTGAGATTTCGTCTTCTTGAACAGTAATGAAACAAAAATAGTAAACTATTTTCGAGAGCCAAAATTTTAATAAAACAAAATCTGAGTGACTCTCCATATAACGACCTAATTAAATTAGGTACGTTCATGGACAGCTACCAAGTAGTTGTGCAAAAGCTTACTAAACAAGCACAATTTGCATATGCCCATAGTGATTCCCTCTCACGAATTAAGTTTTGGCAAACGTAGACCGCAACTGCAGACTAATTAGTTTCTTCCTTATTGGGACTCGATACAGTATACCGGTCTACAGTTCACAAAGAATGATCACCCATATGATGAAATAGAAATGGATTTGGCCAAAATGTGGCCCCCTCTCCCGAGCAGGAGAACTATTTGCATCCGTGGTTACATAGCAAGCTACGACGAATAAATATAAACAGTATACTATTGTGGACAATATCCTATGGATATATATTATTTGGGAGAAGTTCGCACTGAGTGAGTGAGAGTAGTAGACGAGAATAATGAGAGTTTGACGCGAATAAATAGAATGAGAATGTAGAAAATATGTTGTATGTATTTTTGTTAAATTAAATAAACTAAAACAAAGGTGCGTTTAGTTAAAAGACCGCAGATAAAAGTTGTAGTTATAACTATTTTCGAGAGCCAAAATCTTAATAACGATAAACCTTGATGACTTTCCATATAACGACCTAATTAAACTAGGTATGTTAATGGGCAGCTATTAAGTAGTTGCGGTCTACAATTGACAAAGTTTTCACAGATTATTGGCATACGCAAACTGTGCTTATTTAGTAAGCTTTTGCACTGTTGCTTGACAGCTTCCATTAACATGCCCAATTTAATTAGGTCGTTATCTGGAAGATCATCCAGATTTTATTTTATAAATTATGAAACAGTTCTTTAGGACTATATAGCAAATACATTGTAATTGTAATAATATCGTTGTTTTGGAGGGTATCCAATAATGTTAAACCGACACATTTCGATAGTTTGCTAATAAATTTGGCTGCCAACGTTCTGCCGTTCATTATTTACGTGATGCATTGCGCTTCCCAGTAGCGTAAATTTCTACCTATTTACGTATTTATCTGCACAATAGATGCCATTAACTATAGGATATAGGGCCATTTAATAGATTTTCGCGGTCGAACTCTATTCGAGCCCATAATTAATAATATCTGTATTACGAAACTCAAATAATGTTGAAAATACAGGTATAATACTAAATAATTAAGTATTCCGTGACATAATAGCTATATACAGTGTAGCGTAATGGAGGGCGGTATATATGTACATCTGTATGTTTGGTTACGAAATAATAATAGAGTGGCTAGTATTTTAGTGATCGGAAATCAATTACGGATGGAGATGGAGGAAGGAACGAATTTATAAGAAATTTAATTTAGGAAATGATAGTACCATGTAGTGTTACTATTTACGTTTTCGCTCCCAGCTTACTAACACGTAACTATATACTTTCTGTTGTTGTTTTTGTGCTCTCTTTCTAGCTTGGGGTGTAGAGATGTAATATTTGTCTATATTTGGTAGTACAGAGCTCTTATAGGGCTCTGAATGAACTTATGGATACGCAGCGCGTGCTCTGCTAAGCTATAGTATATTTCTGTCAAGTGCGGGTTCTGGTTAGTTTCATAAAAAAAAAATTAGGTATTAATATACATACATAGGTTGCGTACACTTCAGAATATAATAAATAATAAAGAATGGTTACATCATTGTAAAATAAAATAAACATAATATATTCAACAAAGAAAAATAAAAATGAAAATCGCATAAAGAAAAAAACAAAAAAAAGATCATGCATAATTCACTTTACGATCAAAAATAATATCTATATAATATATATATCAGTGGGTTTGCAGATCTGACGGAGGAGGCTTCTGCCCATGCAATTGATTGTACACCTAGGGGCGACGAATGTTGCGCAGTGCCGAGATGAAAAGCGACGAACGTTGATTGAAATTAATTCCAAGAACATGGAACAGTCGATTGTGCCACGCAATAACCCATGGAGAAAATTGGCTATTGCTATTTCTCTGCGCGTGTCAAGTAGTTCCAATCCATGAACCCCCAATAGGAAGGCGTAGTCACAATTACGTTCCGGATAAGCGCCCGTGGCTTTAAAGCTCAAATATTTAAGCACACGACGCTGAATGCTTTCTAATTTGAGTTTGTGACAGGTGTAGTTCGGATGCCATATAACAGACGCATACTCCAATCTACTGCGTACTAATGAACAGTACACATATTTGGTGGTGCAAGGATCGCTAAAATATTTAGAATTTCGCAGAATAAAACCAAGGGTGGCCGAAGCGGATCGACAAGTTTCGGTAATGTGTTCGACAAAAGTGAGTTGCCTATCAAATAACACTCCAAGATCTCTTATAGTTTGCTTCGTCGATAATGTTTGACCATTTACATTGTATGCAAAATTCAGTGTAGTTTTCCTACGAGTGTATCTGACTACGCTGCACTTCTCAATATTCAGTATTATGTGGGTCCTCTGGCACCAGTCCCATACAATCTCGAGATTTTCGTGACGTACACATGTATCCTCAAGGCCTTCAACACGACAGAATATCTTCAAATCGTCAGCGTAAGCTAATGCCGAACACGTTAATAAGTTGAAGAGGTCATTAATAAATAAAAGAAACAGTAACGGACCCAAGTTCGATTCCTGAGGGACACCGGATGTAGCCAGAAACTCAGATGATCTAAAGCCATTATACTGGACATAATTGTACCTATTAGTCAAATATGAACGGAATAGAGAAAGTAAGCGATCACTGATCCCAAAGTAATTAAGTTTACCCAATAACAAACGGTGATCGATGCTATCAAAAGTTTTAGCAAAGTCTGTGTATATCACATCCAACTGACCACAGACATCGAGAGCGGAGCTAATTTCCTGGGTAAGGCATATTAAATTAGTTACGGTCGATCTGCAAGGTGTGAAACCATGTTGAATAGGTGACAATTTTGATTTAACATGCGCGTAAGTCAGACTGTTGAGTATCTGCTCGAATATCTTAGAAAAGTTGCATAATAGTGATATTAGTCTATAATTCTTTAAGTCAGTTCTGTCACCCTTCTTAAAAATTGGACAAATTCGAGTGATTTTCCATTTTGATGGATAAGCGCTTGTTCGCAGAATCAAATTAAATATAATCCTCAATGGATTGACGAATACCATACGACAGTCCCTGATAAGTAGAGCAGGAATTTGGTCATCGCCTGCATTCAGATTGGAACTAAGTTTATTAATGCTCCACAAGATCTGACTCTCAGTTACATAGGAAATGTTAAGTGTATCGGTAACAGAGGACCCAACACCAAATTGCTCGCATATATCAGATCGCACAACAGAAGAATAAGCTTGGGACAACATAGTGGCGAAGCCACCAACTATGTCTTCGGGTTTGTCGCAAATTAACCCTTCACAATGCATCACCCGTGGAATACGCGTAGTCCCCTGTTTGAGATGAATGCCTAATTTTGCTTTTTTTTAAACTGTTGGGCAGAATAAAGACATTTATTTATTTATTTATTATCTTATATGATAGATCTCTACCACTAATAGGTCAATAAAACAAGGCTGGTTTGAACGATAGTTATATTTTCAGAACGTTTACAAACGTTTTCGGAACACCTTCGTCAGTGAAAATATAACTAGATAAATATATAAACAAACTTTTGTTTTTTATTTGGGACTATCAACAAAATAACTAATGACTAGGATTTCTTGATATAGAGGATGTGTAACCAACTTTTATATATATATAAATTATAAAAACTAAATTAATGTGTAAACATACATGCAAATTAAGTAAAACCTTATATCAAAAAATCTTTGTCGAAACCTTAACAATTCTGTTCAAGGACTAGGGAAAACCAAATTTAAAAACCTAGCCAAAGGTTTCCTTCTTAAGAAATGCAAATGTCATTTTAACAAATTGCTATATACATTACTTAAATTTTGAATATCGGTCCTGAAATTAATAGTTTTAGTGTCTTTCTGTATATTTATCATTTCATATATTAGTCTTTTTTATAATTATTCTCTGTTTTTAATATAATTGTGTTTTCAAAATCAAAGTAATGCCCAAGATCTTTGTAATGCTTTGTTACAGCGGTCATTGCACCAAAATCATTATTTAAAGAATACTTATGGCTATACAACCTTTTCTTTAAATATTGTTTCGTCTGACCGATGTAACAACCATCACAGTCTTTACAGTTTCTTTTATAAACTACATTACTCTGATTTTGTTTAATTATTTTAGATTTAGTATTAGTAAAAAGAGATCTGTTACTATAATTTGGAATGAAAGTAATGTTTATGTTGTTTTTATTAAATTCTTTTTTATTTTTCGCTTAAACCTTTTTATAAGGAATAGCGTTATAACATTTATTGTTATTAATTTTAATTCCTCTATTATATAATTTGTTAATTCTATTTTTTATTATTTTTTCATAAAAACTATTTGGATAATTATTTTTATCTAAGATTTCTTTAACTTTGTTTAAATTCTTTTCCCTAAATTCAGGATTAACTAATCTAACCGCTTGATCAACTAAACCGGTAACTACATTAATTTTATGTAATTTTGATGTTTCTGAAATATATATATACATTTAATTTATTTATTATGAAGTGATACCCGAGTGCTTCAATGCAACCGCTCTTAATTGTATCCCAATAGCGAATGGATGCTAGTGCGAGTACCGATTTAAAAAAATCCCAGGAACTTTTACGAAAGTCAAATAATCAAAAAAGAAGTTCACAATTAGTCGAAATTCGGTACTACATCATAGATATGTACATACATATATGTGGGCAACACCAACTAGCCGTTTGTAGTTCTTTGGGATTGATATAATTTAATTTTATCTGATTACATTACAGAAAATTTGATGGAATGGGAAATAAACACTTTTTTTTTCAACTTACAGTACTGACACATCATTTTGTGTAAAATGTATTGGTTATTTCGCTACATGCATCCATCTGCGAACGAACACATGCTAGTAGGCAAATCCGAATCGTTATTCACAAATTCATTTGAACATGAAATCCAGTATCAATAGCCAGCCGTATTCCCAATTTCTATAAATTCGCAGTCGCATGCCTAAAATAGCAATATATCAGTCCGGTCTTGCAAATTGATTTTGAAACCGCAGGAAAGCGATCGATATTTCGGTATTTGTGCAGTTTGCACCCGTTTTAATAAAAAGCAAATGTACACGTTCTATGTACACTACCGCCTATATTAGTTCGGAGACTTAAATAAATATACAAAATTGTAGAATATTGACATTAAATTAAAGTACAAAATAAATTTTATATAATAATATTATTTTTATGAACACATATTTATAACATGCTATACAAATAAGAATAATTCTCAACATGTAATATTAAATTTATTACATGTCCGTCGGAATAACTTCCCCCTGCACAAAGAATGGCACTAACAATTGTAGGCATCCGTTCCACCAATTTTTCAAGCATTGTATTTGGCATATTGGCCCACTGGTTCCGTATAATATTCCGTAAATGTGTGGAGGTAGGAAAAACCATTCGAATTCTTCTATCAAGTTCATCCCACAACAGCTCAATCGGAATGATGTCAGTACTATTTCGTTGCTTATTTAAGTAATTTCTGCATACCAATGCTGGGTGTTTGGAATCGTTGTTATCTGAATATAAATTCATTACCAACTAATGCAGCCCGGAGGGTATTGCATTGTCTTCTTATATTTTTACATAATTTTATCTTCTCATAATGCCTTTAATGTGCTCCAAGTCTCCTGTTCTAGCGTACGAAAAGTAATCCTAAAGGAGCAACATTCTTTCACTCTCGAATCTTGTTATCGAAACATGCCTCGCTTGTCCAAAGATTTCAAGCTTCAATTCATCAGTCCATGAAACTCGTTTTTCAGCCCACTGCATCCGTGTTTGTCTGTTACCCTGGCGTTGATTTTCGCACAACAACGCGGCCGTGAAGATTTGCAGCTTTTAATGGACGCTTTACTGTGGTGACAGAAATTGGTATTTCACAGTCGCGATTCATTTCTGTAGCAGTTTCGGGTGCTGTCAGCCTTCTATCTCGTTTGCTTAACAATTTTATGCGCACATCGTCTGCTCTTGTTATTGACGATATATATATATATAGCGATATCATTTACTGTTGACTTGGTCACACGTATCTTTTCCTCAATCTGGCGAAATGAATGGCCTTCCTGGTGGAAAGCAATTATAATAGCACGTTTTTCTTGGTTTGTTCGTTTTCCCCTCAGCATTTTATAAACTTTTAATAAAACTTTTGCTTCAATGCACACTTACTATCGATACACGCACAAGCACGTTTATCGAGCAACTAAAATATTGATTATAATATGCAGCACTGTTAGGACAGGGTAATGTTAAACTTCTTAAGCTTATTTATTAGTCATACTCATACTTCTACGTCGAAAATAAACATAATAAAGGGATCGTAAATTTGGTTTACAAGTGCCATTAAAATGTAAATTTTAGTTAGTATTTGGTGATATTATTACCCAAAAAAAAAACTGAAGGTAATTGTCCTTTAGTAACTGGATACTTCATAACTAGTTTAATATCATAATATAATTTATATTTTTAAGTAATAGTAGTCATTAAGAATACTTAACGAAATTTTAGCAAGTATCTGAACTAATGTGGATGGAAGAGAACATCTATGTATGTATGTATTTATATGTACCTTGAATTTCGAAAGGAAAAATCTCAACAATGTTTCGTTTTATCAATTTCTTATGGAGTTTACACTGCGATGAATACGTGCGTTATCGTTAAAAGGATAAAATTCGAGTACCGCATTTATTACTCTGATCTCGGAAATTTGAAATGATAAAAACGGTAAACAATGTTTGCCACGTAGTGAGTGTAGTGCTTTCGTGCCTTTGTAATAGTACCTTCTTTGGTATCTTGCGAAAAACTGTTTATTAGAATAGACTTCATTGTAATGCATCGCATACCTCGGTAACGCTGGAAATCGTTGAGGATCTAGAACGTAAAGCTTGTTCGAAGTTTTAACCGTGGTTCCGTGCATGACATCACACAATTATTATGATTACCATTTTATACCATTTCTCTCCTTTCATACTAAAAGTCTCGCCCATCTTGTGTTATTTCCATTCATTTTTTAAAATTTTCCGTTTCTAGGGCATTTAATGACGCCGTGTTCCTACTCTCCTTTTCGTGGTACTTGCGTTGCTTTTCATATATCTTTTAATCCGAACTTACTACCTACTTCTGTTAACAATATTCCAGCTATAACCTGATATCTATAATATCTACAATAATTTAACGACTTTTTCTATCCTAGATCATTTAAAAGTCCTTCACAATAGTACCTACCTTGAATATACTCCACAGTGTCAGCTATCGCTTTCGTTGAGAAACAGCGATTAAATAAAAATTTAGGCGATTTCTCCAAACTAAGTTGAGCCAGCTATTGATAACATATATTAGTTTTTTTGCAATGGCTTGTCCAATAACCGAAAAGCAATACAGTTTGTTTACATATATTTATATATAGACATCCAATGACTATCAAGTAATATTGCAAATATGAACTGTTCCTCAGCAAAATGTGTATCTTCTAAGGTGTTCAACATACTTTCTCTAAGTAAATTTATTACTTCGTGCTGTATTAGGATTTTACAGTTTTTATTACTATCTAAAATGTTTAAAACATGGTTTATCAAATAATTATCCAGCCACATTTCTGTTTCATTTGCACTGTTTTCCGATGTTATTTAAGTTTTATAATATATCGTTTCCTTCCCAAATTTCGAAACTACACAGTTTCGTCTGGTATTGAATTCAAATATATTGTATTAACATAATAAAATGACTTACTAGGGGTGATTTCATCCCTTTTTTGCGATGTGTGGTTGAAATCGGAAGAATAATTTCATGGATGGAATTTTATGGTTAACTAGCCGCTGCCCTTGGTGAACAAGTCTCGAAACCGTCGCTGACAAAATTGCGCGTGTTCAAAAAATCTTGCCGCCCTTGGCCGCTGTGGAGATTTAAACGTACATATATCTGCTTTAACCACAATGACAATGAGAATTTAATTCGGAATTATCGATTATGTATATTCTTTCGTTACATTTTCCAATGCAAACTGTTTACACAAGAACAACAAATATTCATGCTGAAGTCTTATTTACAGCGGTCAACAATTAAAAACTGGCACGTGGAATTGTTATCATGTACCTAAATATCATTCTATACTACACTGAAATGGCACACATATATACATACATGTTAGTCTATTGTATTAAGTAAAGACGCAAGTCTTACGTTCAGGTCGGTAAGATTTATTGAACACGCGATAGTAAGGGACATTGGTCTGTAGTACAAGTAAATAGTTCCTATTACTATAACATATACTTATAAAATTGTTTAATTTTAGAATCCCCGATTTTTCTGTTTTGGCATCGGAAAAGAACATAAAGAAAACTCATAAAGCATGCACAAAATGAACTTCCCTCCTCGGGTCTAACTTTATTCATGCCACAACTTGTTATTCAATCTCCTACGAAAATCGAATTTTTCTTCTTTGCCCCACGAACAGACAAGCAACCAGTGACTTCTCGTTCTTGACTATAACCGATTTGATGAAATTTCCAGTAGAATTCTGGTTTTCCTGACACGGGTCGAGCTTTCGATTTTCTTTCGTCCTCGCTCAGGGTCACCTATTAGAGGTAATCGTATCGTACGTTACACGTCAACCTTTATTCTGTTTGCTTGCTGCGGTAAAAATGTGCCTTTGTACAAAGCTATCGGTTTTAAATTTAACTTCGGTTCTGAGGTGTGCGAATATTTGTGAGGTAGTTTCCAAAAGTACGAGGAGTAATATGTATTTCCTTTCTTTTGTCGAAGAAGAATTATCTAAATTAAGAATTTAATTACTTTTAATTATTAACTTGATTGTGTGTCTTTTACTGTGAAATCCAATTCCATTGTGTACGTTTACACAGATAATGATAAAATTGATTACCAGAACCCGGATTATATGTTTTTGTATATCGATAACTATTAACGGTGCAATTGAGCGATATAAGAGCTACACGAATTAGGGCAAATAAAAGCGTTTAGCACTAATTTTATTTTATTTACCCTAATTCGTGTAGATCTTAAAGCGTTCAATTGTACCAATGATAGTTGTCGATATGCAAGAAACATATAATCCGGTCTGTTGGTAACATTGATTCACATCTGCGTGTCAGTAGCACTTTTCTTATGTTTTGAGTTATTTCAATTCGAGATTCTGACACAAAAATTTCTACAATTCGAAATATCAAAAGCTGTTGAGCCATTTGGCATGTTCTCTATATCTCTGGCAAATTTGTAACTGGCCTTTAAAACGTAGCTTGTAGTGGATTTTCAAAAGTAGTTCTACTAAGCGATTGCCACAAAATTTCGTCGGTTAGAGTTAGCTAACTTTGAATCGCCTTCTTTGTAATATTTCATCGCTTAGAGAAGGTTTGTGCTATTAATCTTTGCTAAATATAGAATTCCATTATATGTATTTTACGTCGGCTGGAAGCAGCGCACGTTATGAATTTTTATTATTTTTTTCCTTTCGCTCTTCTATTCCGTTAGCCAGAGAATAACGCTCATCGTTTACGGCTTGTTTCTTTAAAGAATAGTACATTATTATGCCATAAAATGAAAGATAGAATGTAATATTGATATTATTAGAATTCACGTAATCAACGTCTATTAAACATAATTTTAATCGTTTTTCTTCCCATCAACTCCCCACACCCAAGTAGTGTCATTCATCATCAAGCTTTTCAGCCCTTTGGGCTATGGCTAACGTCTTATGACGTTTTTGAAATTCTATTTGATGAGGTGAACTAATCCTCTTATTCCTGTGTTTTATAGTTTGCTTTGAGTTCTGGCGGCCTGTGTTATTTTCCTCCATTCTTTCCTGTCCCTTGCTTTTGATCTCCAATCGGTTATCTGCATCAATTTTATGTCTTCCTCCACGGCATCTCTCCATCTTTTCCTTGGCTGTCCTCTGCCTCTGGGCCATATCGGAATCCATTGGGTTATCCTTCTTTCATATCCGTTGGTTTCCTTCTCATGATGTGGCCTGCCCACTGGAGCCGTTGAGCTTTAATGTATCTTATAATATTTTCTCCCTTAAGTTGATCCTCTATTTCTTTGTTAGTTTTCGGTCTTATTGCTCCCTGTTCTGTGACGTGCGGCCCTAATATTGCTCTTAAAATTTTTCTTGCTGCTATCTTTAGATCTTCTTGTTCTTTTTTACTGATTGCTGTGGTCTCCATTGCATACGTGATGACCGGCCTTATTAAAGTCTTGTAAATCTTCATCTTGGTTTCTTTTAGTTAGTGTTTTGCTTTTCAGTAGTGACTTATTTCGTCCAAACGCTTGTAGTCATTTTAAAATTCCCTGTCTTACACTCTCTTTCCCATTCCTGTCTATTATTACACCTAGGTAGTTGAACGATGAAACTTCCTCAAATTTGTGGTTCTGTGTTCTCAGGTAGCCTCGCGTATTGGTCTCAGTTCTTCCTATCTTCATGTATTTTGTTTTAGCTTCATTGATTTCCATACCCAGTTTTCGTGCTTCCCTCTCCAGACGTTCCAGGGCTAGTGTCATTCTTGTTCTTGTGCTTCCAATTATTGTGACATCGTTTGCATACGCTATTATTTGCAATCCATCAACCATTATATTTTTTGTCTAATTTGGCTTTTCTAATGGCACTTTCTAAAACTAAATTGCATATTGTTGGAGATAGTGGGTCTCCTTGTTTTACTCCTTGGTTTACTTCAAACGAGTCTGTCGTTGTTCGCATGTATCTCACTTTTGCTTTGGCGTTTCTAAGACTCATTTTTACCAGCGCCCTCAATTTTTCTGATATTCCCATTGATTTCAGTGTCTCTATGATTTCATTCCTGTTGACGGTGTCAAAGGCTCCCTTAAATTCAATAAAGGCTAGATGTATTTCTCTGCCGTGCTCCCATATCTTTTGGATTATTTGCTTTACCATATGCATAGCATTTATGGTTGATCGGTTGGGTCTGAAGCGAAATAATATAACTCCATCCGTAGCTGTTATTATGTACCTAGAATATATTCTGACGTTAACTGTCTGGTTAAGTATAGAGCTCCTTATTAATCCTACATACATATTTATAATATTTCTGTTACTAATGTTAGTAATACTAATTATTCAGGTAGAACGGTTTAGTTTCTTAGGTGTTTTCTCTGTATCCATTCCTTCTTTGTCTTTCGTGATGAAATAAACATCCTGAATTATTGTCGAAGGAAATATTTAGACTATCAGATCGGCGTGCTAAGAGTGAGAATAACTTTGTTTTAATTCATTCTAAATCAAATATATTTTAAACTTTTTTCCCCCAGCAATTATTATATTGTCCGCATTAACTACGTACTATAAGCTACATTTCTAGATTGTACTTGTTGATAGTTAACTATAATACTAGGTTAAATAGTATAAGAGACGTTGGGACGTCTTTCCTCACTTCTGACTGTACTGGTTTTGTATTTAGGTAATTACTTTAGATTCTTTTAGAGATATTTTGTTCACATCATTATTAGTTTGCAACATTGCTAGTCTTTCCAACATTTTCTTCCAGTTGATGGTATCAAATGGGGGTTTATATTGAATTAAAGATAATGTAAGTGTATGTCATATTCATAACACCGTTTAAATCTATCTTACAGCAAACAAGTTATTGGCTTTAATTTCCTTAAGCTGGATTGGAATTTCGCTTTAATGTCTTATGATACCACCCTGCTTAGTCTGAAGAGAATTTCAAAACAATTTTGACTTTTTAAAAATCAAGGCCGTCACGGTACAATTATGAAAAGAAGGAACGTTTTCTGTTCACGTAAAGTATCATTTCGGTCAATAACACGGTCAAATGTTATTGAGAAAAGTTGTTCAGAAAATGAAATTATGACTCTGTGCAAAATTTCAATATTTGTTTTGTTTTTGTTAATTAAATTAAAAAATTAAAAATGAACCGATCGTGGACGAATTTGGGAATTGAATAATCGCGTATTGAGTATATTTTCTCCGCTTTTGAATAAAATGCTTTATTAGAAACTTGCATATTTTTTTTTTGATAGTTTCTACAGAATTCTTGTTTTCCTGTGGTTATAATGCAAGAATACAAAACAAATACTGGTTTAGTCAAAGTGATCTGAGATTTCTAAAATTTTGTATAGAGTCATAATTTCATATTCTGACCAAATTTTCTCAATGACATTTTGGGGTGTTATTGATTGAAATGGTACTTTCCTTCAACAGAAAAAGTATTTCCTCTCAAATGTCATAAGGCCCACGGTTTTCAAAAAGTAAAAACGTGCTTGAAGTTCTTTTCAGACCAAGCAGGGCGGCATCCCAAAACATAAAAACGAAATTAAAAAATTTTATATGATAGTGAATTATTAAATACAATGGCGAGCAAAAAATTTAGGTCACTTTGAAATTGTGTTTTAAGTTTATAGTTTGCAACTTGTAAATCATACGTATCGTACTAGTAGCTGCTGGAGTCATGTGTTTCCGAAGAAATGTTATCTGACATATGTGTTATCTGTCATGCATTGCCACAATATTTACGACTTTTATGAAATAGCGCGCATTAGCTTCAACTAAAAATTTATATTGCATTTTTCAATTTAGCGTTGTTGTCTCTATCTAAAATCTTTAACAGGTCCTAATGTCTTTAGATCCTAATGTTGTAGCAAGAATTGTAATGTAGATGCAAGATGGTCGAGAGCAACGTGAAACTGAAGAGTTCTTGGTTGGAGTCTTGCTGTATTGTCTTGCAGAAAGTTGGCTACAAGTTTGCCATTGCAACGCCGGCATCAACTTGCGAGATTTGCTTCTGCCGTAAATAATTTGACATGGGATAATGAGGGCTGGGGCAAGGTTCTGTTTTCAGATGAGTCGCGTTTCTGCCTCAACGGATCAGACGTACGTTGGCGAATGTGAAGAAGACCGGGAGAAAGGTATGCTGCAGTTTGTATTGACGAGTGACTTCCATTTGGCGGTGGGTCAGTTATGGTTTGGACAGGAATCTCTTCCATGCACGCACAGAGTTAGTCTCCATACAAAATGGCTTCTTGACAGCTTACAGGTACATTACGGAAGTTCTATGAGACCATGTTATGCCTTTCATGCTCACCATGGGTGAGCATGGCATTTTAGTGCAAGACAATATAAGACCTCACATAACGAGAGTTGTTAGAGAATATCAGGATGAGGTGAGCATTAGAAGATCTGATTGGCCAATATTCAGTTCAGACATGAATGCTATTGAGGGTATCATATACATATAGCTTTTATTACAAGGGTGGAATAATATTGATCAGAGTGTGACCCGTAATTTAACTGAGAGTATGTTTCGATGTCTTCAAGCAGTCAGTAACGCAAGAGCAGGGAATACACGTTATTAAAAATAAATTTTCTCATTGATGTTAGTTTTTTCTTACATTTGTAAACGTAAATTTGTTGCTTTTTCAAAATAAATCGTTAAAATTAAAAGAATGCTTGCTTATTCAATATCGACTATTAAATTTAGCTTTCAAAAGATAGTACAACGAACTATAAGTTTCAAATATAAACAGACAACAGATAATAACAAAAAGACATCGCCATTTCAAAGTGACCTATTTTTTTTCTCGCCAGTGTATTGTAGTGAGGTCCATCCTGGGACACACTATATATTATAAGTTCCTAATTGTTTGAAAAGCACTAAAATCGCATAATCGCCGTTTCAAATATTATTGATTTAATCTCCTTAGATTTAACCCGTCTACAAAGCCGCAAAATATCAATTTTTTTGGAAGTTTGGGTTACTGGTGTTCCCTTGTGAGACTATAAAGCTACATTCAGGAGACAATTTTATGTCGGCTCATTATTAAAAAAGACCTTTTTGTTCGTCTGAAAATGTAATTATTTCTTTAATTCAATCAGCCACACGTTATGTAGAAATTTCATTAAGATGAATATGTCCCTCACCTTCTTCTGCTCTCCTTTTTCTAGGTACTTTTTTGACAATTAATATGCCAACATGAAATTTATTTACATTTAGTGTTTTTGTGGTCTTTTCTTTACACAAAATTTTCATAATTTTATACGACAGATAACGCATCAACGAACACCTAGTTGTTTCGTTTACAGATACTTCATTTAGAGAAAAATGCACGTGACCTGTTTTCAGTATCCAATTGGGTAGTGATAAGCATTCAAAATCGCTAATATATATTATTTATATGAAAAGTTCAATTTTCTATACTAACAAAATATTTGAACTAAGCTTCATTAAAATAAATCCAGCACATCTCATTTTTATAAGTTTTTTCATTTGAATTTACAAAAAGTGCTGCAAATCGTGGCCATTATTTTGTAGGTAAACATTTATTAGTTGCCTCAAGTTTTCAAAATCATGTTGCAATTCTTCTACACTGATGTTATTAATTTCATGGCGGCTTGCTGCTTGCAGTTATTCTAGGTTATGAAGTCTATTCTTGTCTATTTTATTTTTCAAATTCCCAAATAAATAAAGATCAAGAGAATGGAGAACATAAAGGCCATTAATTTGTAGTAATTACGCTATTATCAAAAAATTGTATAAAAGTTGCCGAGTTTCAACAGCAGCTTGAGGTGGGGTACGGTCCTGTTGAAAGAAATTGTGCTGCAAATCATCACCTATGTATGTAGTTGTTCTATAAACATATCAAAAGTTTGAGGATATCACTCAGCAGTTATAGTGTCAAGAAAGAAGATCAGTCCCACTATTCTTTCGCTCGATATGGTACCCAAACTCAAATTGTTACAGAATGTAGTTGTCATGAATTATCCGTAACTCACGTTCTATAACGCGAGAATCGCCAATGGAACGACGTCTCATCAGTAAAGTAATACATACAGTGTGATATTATTATTTATGTGCTCATTATACCATCGACAAACATTTATTCGTTAACGCTTACTTTATAAGGATGAATTTCAAGCTTCTTAGTAATTATTTTGCGACTAGTTCACACAGAAAGCCATAAAAGTCATATTATTGTGGGAAATAATAATAATAATAATAATAATAATCTTTAATGTCCAACAGGTCAAACCCATTTACAGAACATAATTAGAATATAAAAAATAATTAAAATATATATATATAATTAAAAAATATATCTGTTACAATCTTATTAGCATTGCGACACATTACATTAACGGGAGAGCGTTGCAGTATGTTTGTCCTCGCAGCAGGTAACTGGAAGGTGCAGCTATACCTGGTCGAAAGCCTGGGCACGTTGAACGATATTCTGTTTAGGAGAA
Organism: Chrysina gloriosa; assembly: GCA_038088585.1. NCBI lineage: Eukaryota > Metazoa > Arthropoda > Insecta > Coleoptera > Scarabaeidae > Chrysina > Chrysina gloriosa. The sequence continues at coordinate 26,715,384 of CM076089.1, forward strand.
ACTGACAATCAATCCGATTATTCACTAATTTCCACAGAAATCTGGAACATTGGATATTTCTTCTGTCCAACAGCGAAGGCATGTCATGACGAAGTAACAAGTCCTCCTGGCTGGTACCAATCGCGGGATAAACTCCATCAATTTTAAAAGATAGAAATTTAAGAAAAGGTCGGTGTATTCGATCAAGGAGTAGACAATGTGAAGCATAGAAGGGATACCAAACAATAGCAGCATAATCTATCTTACTGATTACAAATGCATAATATAGTACTTTTAGCAAATCTGAATTTTTGAATGGGGCGGTTACACGCATAATAAAACCAAGAGTTTTGAAAGAGGAAGAAATGTAGATAAACGAAATTTCAATACCTATCTGGCCTGCTAACTTTACTTCTGATTTGTGGGGGCCACGCTTCTTAAAAACTAGAATATCATTGAGTACATTCTCAGAGAATTTATTGTTAGTAGGTCTACCAATAGCTTTGTTTGCAAACGCAACATCTTTCTAGCGCCATTAGAATAAAACATCTTGCTTCGACGCAAACATCATTATTAGGGAACATTTTCTGTTTTTGATATTAACATTTATCAGTGATGCTAATGATTTAGAATACATCAAAATTAATTCTGAATCCTTATGTCTTAAGGGCGTTTGGTATCTTTTTTCAAGATCGGTTAAACATAATTTTCGTTACTGGTTCTAAAACTATCTTGAAAATTGTATATTTGACCTTTAAAACTAGTGTGTGTAACGATAAAATACATTTTTTTACAACGTTAAGAGTTTCTACAGCTTTAGTTTTTCTGCGATCACAAGTGAAGAACCAGTAAGTTTACTGGCTCGAAATTTTGCTTCCCGTGTACTCGTTACGATATCTACGACTTGTCATCGAGCTTTTCTGTAAATTCCTTTATAATCGTTACTTTCTTCAAGTCCATCAATGATGGTAAGACCATGGCCATTTTTCTATTCCTTAATTAAGGTTAAATTCAACAACAAACAAGGAATTTAGAAAAAGCTCGATGACATGTCGTAGCTATTGTAACGAATACACGGTATGCAAAGATTCGAGCCCGTAAGCTTACTAGTTCTTCAGTTGTGATTGCAGAAAAATTAAAGCTGTAGAAGCTCTTAAGATTGTGAAAAACTAGTATTTTATGGTTACACACACTACTTTTGAAGGTCACATATAGAATTTTCAAAATAGTTTTGGAACAAATAAAAACATTGAGTTTAACCGATTTTGAAATAAGGTACCAAACACCCTCAGAGGATCTTGTATTGAAATGCGATGAATACGAAAATAAAATAACAAAAATAACACGAACGCTAACCTAATTTCACTTAATTTATTATTTATGTCCGCCAAATTTAGTGAAAACTAACAATTCTACAAGAACGCTCACGTGGGTTTCGCTCTTTACTAAATTCTCTGTAGTATTACATACATTGATCTGTATTAGAAATATATTTACTTAACGATGCACGCAATTCATATGTATATCGAATAGCCACTGATTATTTTATTATTATTGCGTTTTGATTGTTCGCTTATCTGACGCACACTTTCATTTTGATATTTCATTTTATAGCTACATACACCTACTAATCACTGCAGTAGCTATCCAAAATGTTTCATACATTACGAGCAGGATTCATTTGGGAATCCAATGATTGCATATTTGTGCCAACAGTAGCGATACCATAATTATTGCCATACATTTCTTACCGAATTGAAGCTCGTTATTGATGTTATTACGAGTAAGTTTCATGTGTGTATATCGATTATCGATTATGCATACATAAGTATAAAATGGTAACTACATAGTATGCCGTAATACGCATTTATCATTATGATAATACTTTTTTCTACTCCCCGTCTCACAAATGCCACTCAGTGCTTATCGGGTGCATTATTGACATATCTATAGTAAAAGTGGGAATCAAATTATTAAACATAAAGCTTGATTGCCCCTAATGCACTTTTATGTTGATTAGGTTGATTTCAGCTTTCAGCCATAATTAGATATCCGCAATTGTTCAAGCTTATTCGAACGGAAATCGGGAATTGAAGCTTTTCTTGTCTTTACCGTACCGATTTGGGTAAATCCTAGTCTATTTGGAACAACCTTCTATAGCTCAAGCTTTCATCGAAATGAAAATATGAAAGATTCTTTTACTGTTAATAAAAAGCACTTCTTCACACCTATGTAGTACATCTTATACCTACATAATAAATCATAACGGAGCTTCGCAATCAATTTTACGCACCGTCTCGATTTTTCGCTTTACAAGAAGTTCCACAAACAGCTTTAGGGGCACCAGTTCGTTAGATTATGTAAAGTATTGGGCCGGTAAATAATTAAGCTTCGGCCGCTTCTCACTCGTGTCAAGGTGGAAGTCTCCACCTCATTGGCCTCAATTATAGATTCACATGTGACGGTTCGCGCCGCATTTTCCTTTTGTACTGGTTCCTCCGTAAGGAGGGAATTTCGATCATTAGGTTGGCATGACCCATTTTGTTCGAGAGGTATTGCTGTTTCTTTTATTTTGTTTCTTTCTGTGAAAACGTCGATAGGGTAAATTTCTCGGAAATTTTGCCGTAAACGTATTATAGCACTAATGATCCAACTTTTACTGAAAAAGTAGAGGTACATGGTATTATATAACTGTGGACGCTGAAGTTAATTTGGGTAATTTTGCTTTGGGTACATACGCGTTGAGAAATGCTAGATGTCTGTTATCGTTGTTTCCTTCTCATTATATCCAAGATTGTTTTTCGAGTTCGAAGGGTATTAGATTAGACCGTAATTGGGCTATTCTACCTCCAATGTTAGAATGCAAAAACTCGAATGGTTTCATTAATTGATGGTTAATAAGTACGTACTTATTTATTAACGCCCTCAAATTTTTAAGCATCAAATCCCATTATAATAATAAAGCACTTCATCATCGTTTCGATATATCTGCTTTAAATCAACGACTACCGTCGGTTGGCGGGACGGATGGGGACGGGACGATGCTGCATGTTCTTTCCATTTATTGCATGGAACTATAAATATAATCCTAATTCACTTTACGGCGTCGGTCTCGACGCTCGCATCAATTACGCGTACCGATAACTTACAATTTCAACCGTTCCGTGCGCATTTTACGAAGATTAAAAAGGATTTTTATAAATTGCACGAGTCCCGTGACCGCCATGACGACGTTGATTCATCGTCCAGAACGTCGAAATGGATAGTCCGAATGAATCGGCTGAAGAATTAACCTACGCGAATTTCGATTGAACGATTCGAAGTGTATCTTCGCGTAGGCTCTATGCGTTTTGATGGCGTTCCGAGGGACTTTATTTTTGTTTAGTATTTACTTGTTGCGTGTTACGTAAGAAACTGGAATAAGAAGCGAGGAAAGTGTTCTATTTTATTCGGTTTTAGCAGTTATTTTGGTGTCGACCTGTTTTTCCGTACCTCCTCGATGGAGTACGGTAATTTTGTCATTTTATGTGTAGGCTGAATGGAAACACTCAGCAAATTGTGTATACACATAAACAATTACACATGCAAGAATACTTATCCGCATTCTTCTGGGTCACATTGGCTCTGAGCCTTCTTGTTTTGTACTTACCATGGATACCATAACCAGTACCGCACACGAAATCGTAACGACATGAAGGTACCCTACCATAGACTAACAATTATCACAATTATCACAAAAAGCGATTGACTACTGGGGATGCAAGTTCTACAACAAATTGCCTAACGAAATGGAAACATTGGCTTATGGCAATTTTAGAAGAAAAAGTCAAAGAAATGTTGATCTAAAGAGAGTGGTACAGCATGGAGGAACTCCTAGTCAATTAATGTATCTATTTTGTTACTCTTTTATTTCTGTCTGTTTATGATATACTCCATTTCAACTTATTTATTTATTTACTGATTTATTTATCTTTAAATGTATATGCCTTATACATAGATGTGAGAATTGTAATATACAACTGTAATGTATTACATAATAGAAATGACACAAATATCACATCTGTAAACTCCTCACCACACAATTGTTTATAATAAAATCGGTGACACGTGTTTCGCTAGCTCGAGGCAAGCATCTTCAACAACCGTATAAACCGAAGTGACAAATTTTTAACATAAAAATTCTACAACATGCATTTTTACCCCACTTTTTACTGTGACCATGTGCATGCGCAAATATTTTCCCTCTCGGTGACGACTCGGACGCCTTTTCACCTCCGCAAATTCCCATATTAAGTCAAGTGGACGGCCACCTGCTACCTGCTACCCGAAGTTTGAACGTGAAAGATTTACAAGTACATTGTGTGAATTGGTTAATGCCCGAAGAAATTAAATTATACTTAAAACTCTCTCATTTGATCATAATAATCGGAATAAACTAGATTGAATCGGTCCCGCACGCGGGACGCACCCGCGTCCCGATTTAGAAGATTTATATTTTTGTGTATGTGTATGGCTTCAAATGCATCGAGTTCTCGCGGTGAATCGACCTGTCTTATCAATTTTAAGTTTTCCATTTTTATGTCGTGCCCCGTGTCATGCATATGTTTCGCGATACTTGACGAGTCTATCCTGCCGTAGCGATAATGTGCCACATGTTCTTTGAATCGCGTAGCTATTGCGCGTCTCGACTGTCCTATATATGCTTTATCGCATTCACTACAATTAATTTTATAGATACCCGACCGTTGTTCCGGAACTGGTTTGTCTTTCGGATTACCTAAAAGTTTCTTTAAGGTGTTTTTAGATGTCGGTGTGCTCGACATTTAGTTTAGTTTTTCTAAAATATTGCTAATCCCTTTTGAAACCTTATGATGCGGTAGTTTCATAAAATTCTTTCCCCGCGTAACTACGGAAGCCAAAGTCGTTGAATTTCTTATCTGGACTTTTCTTTTAATTCTTTCTAATCGTTTTTCAACATCTCTTACGGAGTAACCGTTGTATATAGTTATCTTTTGGATATATTCTAATATTTGTGCATGCACATGGTCACAGTAAAAAGTGGGGTAAAAATGCACGTTGTAGAATTTTTAATGTTAGAAATTTGTCACTTCGGTTTATACGGTTGTTGAAGATGCTTGCCTCGAGCTAGCGAAACACGTGTCACCGATTTTATTGTGAGGAGTTTACCGATGTGATATTTGTGTCAGTAAATTACACCACAGTCCTTGCAATCACCCTTATATGATAGAAACTAAGTGACAAATTTCTGTAATGGTTTGATTACAAATACATGGTTATTATTATTATTATTATTATTGTTTATTCATTGCATGCAGTTATAACTATGCTTTTACAGCGGCCGGCTGAAAATACATATTTATTTTGATTGTAATACAACCCGTAGAATTACGAAAAAAAATTGTGGTAATTTTTTTCACAAATTGAATATGTGTTATATACTGTAGTTGTAGAAGAAATAATAAGGTTCCAAAACAATTACATTTCAAAATACTATTCTTCCTTCGTGGAACGAAAAGTTGATATATGTATATTCTTATTTAGTTTAATATTATGCTGCATTACAACATATATCTGATACTGTAGTATTCTTCCTTTACACATAGATAGTGGTCTTTTTAATTTGGTTTTATTTAGCAATAACAATACCATTATACTTGACTCTTTTCTATTCTAAAATACACTAAGTACATTTATCACCCGTTTCGTTTACCCGCGATATCTTCTCTTTAGTCAATTTAATGAATCAATATCGCCCTGAAGTAAATGGATCTACGAAATTGAAGCCTGACCACAAGTGTATAACAAATGCCGCAGTGCGATATACAAGGTAGTCCATTTATGACCTTCATATATTTCCCCAAAATATAGAAGTCTGAATGCTTGAAACCCAATATCCACCCGACCGTGCTAAAATATGACTTGAATTTTACTAGCGTTTACATTTCTACGTCTAAATAATAAACATAGGTATTCTTAGCGGTAATCAAACAATTCGCAAATCAGTCTAACGAGGTTGTGGTTAAAACATTATACAAATTAAATAAATAAATAAATTTGTATAACTGTATAACACTTACCACACTTTTCGAAAATACCCTCAATGGAAAACTACGGAAATTTAGTGTAACTAGCGATATCTGACTAACGCCCAAAATGAAGATTGGGCATTACACACTGAACCGCCGCCCGAACTTCACTAGATATCACTGGTTTCACTTAATTCCTCCAGTTTTCCACTGAGGATGACAACTTAGTTGCTGAAATACATATCTGGAATTATTTCCAAAAAGTGTGGTAATGGTAATTTTTATTTAATTGATATAAACGGTTTTTTGAGAAACTTAAGAAATTAATTTCGGCTTTAGCCTGATAGTAGTAATATATTTTTGTTTTACACATTTCAATGTATTTGGAAATGCCGTAAAGTTTGATAACCGCTAGAATTAACACTTTTCTGTTGGACTATAAATTTGTATTACTTATCTGTGGTATTATTATCAAATTCAGCACGAATATGTCCTGGGTCAAGAGACATAAAGGACTTTCATTTGTTTTATGACAGCTTACCACATTTGTAAATCTGCTCTTGTTTTCCGTCACAGAACGAATAGTGATATAATATATTATTCGAATGTTACTATTTCTTTATGTTTTTAAGTTTATTTTTATGTAGTAAGTAGTTTAAGTTGAAACAGGTACGAAAAGAACGACCTAACTTCCGGATTTTCATACATAAAATCCATTTTTGACAATAACAATTATTTTTTGTACTCCAGTAACAAATCAGTAAAATTATTTCCCAAACGATATTTATTTTACTGTTTCCACTTTCTGAGTTGTTTTGCATCTCCTGAATAATTTTCGATTTTGGAGTTAAGCCACTTGCATCTTAAGCCGAGGATATATAACTTATGCTGACAGATAGCGTCCCTTCTTTCCAACAGACGATATGTCAAAACAAAAGAAAGATGACAATACATATGGAAAGGTATATATGTCTATTTAGCCTTCTGCCACTATACTAATCATTGTAACTAGGGAGAAAAGGGTTTAAGCACGAGTACGGTAATTAGTCTTCGTCCTCGCCATACTTACACAGTGGGAGTAGGGAATTCTACTATTTGCATGATATAGTGCACACCTCTATTGAAGCAAGGAGTAAATGGTGGGCGAACGCATAGAAAGTTTATATTAGATAGTGGCAGAATATGCAAAGTGTCTCAGGATTGATGTTACATATGAGTCAAATATAGGAACGTACAGTTTCCACAGCGCCCACATGTATACATACATACATATATAAAGTTTTGTATACTGAAACGAACAATATAAAGAGAAATTTTGCCGAGAGCTGTTTTATTAAATTCAATTCCAATTCTGTTAAAGATCAGTCTAAAAATCTACACTTATCCTATCAGCAGTGTTTGGACACTTTTGCTCCGTGAGATGGTTTCCCTTCCTTTCTCTCAGTTAGGTTTAGTTTGCTTTACTGTTATGTTGCCTGTGGAATTTTGTACTTCCCTGTATTTCACGCAGTGCTTTTGTTTTCTCGATGGTACTTTCTAGATCGCTGTATACGGATGCCGTGTTATACAGCAGTATTCGGAGCGGGCGCCGGGCGTATCAAAATATTATAAAAGGCAGTAACACTTAAAACGTTTGTGAAGGCACGTGTGTGTTGTTTAATGAAGCCACACATCTTTTCACTCTGAGTGATTATATTACCTAGATGTAATACAAAGCTCTCTCAATGATAACTGCATAGAGAGTGTAGTTACAAGCAAGAACTTGGGAGTTTTTACGTGAGAAAGTTATGGATTTGGATATGTTAATACTGAAGTTACGCGATTTATTGCGCACCACGCATATGGGGAACCTATACCCATTTAAAAATCTTCACAATCCTTTACCGAACCAATTTGACAGTACAATTTGAGGTAATCCCCGAAAATCCCAAATCATTAATAAATAGAGAGGAAAGATTAGGGAGAAAGTGACTGCCCTCCGACACTCTTGTCGTTGCACGGATTTTTGTGTAGGTACACGTTGGTTACCTCTACAGGATTAATCATAAAGAATGCGTCAAAGTTATTTCGAAGATTATATGAGTTGGAAGCAAATCAATAAGGGCAGAGGAAAAAATAAGAAAAGAGGAGCACCTAGCCGATATGTTTCGGTACCGCACCGTCGACAAATTCATCGCCAGAGATCTATCGATACACACTCGACGTCATATAAATAATAAACAATGCCCTAAGTGAACATATACCTCCTCAACATATTGACCTAAGTTTGCTATCGTTTACATTTCTTTAACCGTAAACACACACCTCTTTATTTTACTCAATGTGCATGACAAAATAATTTCCTGCCGAAGCTATAAATTATTTTCGGATTTCGTATGATAATAGAAAAATTTTCTTTCGTACAATTTTTTTGTACCCGATAATAACTTTCTTTCGTTTTAATTCGATGCATACGTTTGCACAAATTGTCACAACTTATGCACCGGATTTATGTAGAAGATTGTATGTGGTAAAAGTAAATAAATGAGTGTAAAAGAAATAAAAGGTTAATTAAAGAAACATCGGCAAATGAAACTTTTGTTTGCGGTGCAATGCATTACTAATCATAACAAATGTTCATAGTGATTATCGCCTTTGTCGCTGCAAGTAATAATTAATAACCGCAGTGTGCTTGCTTTACAGCTATGGCATTGTTTAGACGCCTTCTAATTAGTCGATGGTGTCCTCCGCCTTATAAACTAACGATTTTAGATGTTCCCATAACTAAAAATCGATTGTATTTTTAAAAAAATCATAAATAATTGTACATAAATACCTTTTCGTTTTAGTAGGCGAAGTTTAATATAACTTCATTTAAAAATTAAAATCCACTTGACTTCTCTCTTCTAGACATTCACGGCGGATTTATGGCTGATGACATGATGAACTAGGAGTTAAAAGTAAATAACCATCCAATTGGTCGCAATAAAGATATGCTCGAATGTTACTGCTCCTTATACTTTCACGATACCTTTCGGACATCTTCTCTACAGTTCGAGCAAATTTTTCACAAATGTTTCCAATTAAGTAACCGACTTTATCAACCCAAACGCAGATAATTTTCGCCAATTACCACTCATTCTGAACTGAACAGAAATGCATAAACTGTATGTGACAAACATTTGCTTCTTATTTTATATTTAATGAAAGCTGATTGGGTGTGTTATGCTTCCGTTAAGAACGATAAGAGCGACGCGGGTGGCGATAACAGCGGCATGTTAAGTCGTGAGGAAATATGTGAAGATATGTGCGAGAGATATGTCGAAATGTTGGACTATAGTACATTTCGGGGTTAAACATTTTTTGCCGTTTGAAAATATGTCAAACTAACAAATTCGGGAACCGTGCGAAATGCAAAACATTTCGGTATTCGCCAAAATAAGTAGAAATCAATATAATTCCCAAGTTGATACGATGATTAATCATGGCAGAAGAAAATTTATATGGGACGTATCCAAAATAATATACCATCTCAAATAGAATCGTTCCCAAGATTCCCATAATTAAACTTTGTCACTGGAATAGACAGGTAATGTGTAGAGAAAGTCGAAAAAGATGACGACTACAGTAATATTCTTCATGGTCGCAAAAATATAAGTGCTGTTTCTCTGGTCCTGCAGGAGTAATTCGAGGAAGACAACTCTAAGTAAAAATGATTATTGACAAATATAGAAGTATTACATACTTAACAAATTGTCAAACTGCTAATTATTTTTCGAATGTTCCGCATAATACGATTAGTATTATTAGCGTTAATGTTTAAAACCATCTCTTAAGCCGCCTACGTACTAATTTATGTATGCGCATCCTTTATAATATCCGTAAACACACCCGTTAATAGGATTACCCATTGTTCCACGAATATGCAAAATATGGTTATAATTTTGCGATCCGTCGGTTGTGAGTTATCATTCATCCGATCCACATCCTATGTAAATTTCTATCAGATTGTACAAACAAGGCTTCTGCGTTCTGGCTACAGCAGCGTTCGGTTTACTATTGCCGACCGGAGTATCACGACGGTTGTAAAGAATTATTTACGTTAACGCCGAATATAGTAATGCTTTCTTACATAATTGCTCTGACGTTTTTTGTCCCCTAATCTCGGGGTCGGACATAATCGATACGTTCACCGTTCGACTTCGCCCTTAACTAAGAATAGTTGGCAGGTAAACTCGTAGCCGGTGGTTATTAGGTACACCGGACGCGAAAATCATTTCTCCCCTTTACGGACGGCGAGGGTGCAGTCGTGTAGAAAGCGAGAGAGGTGAATGTAGTAGGGTGGCTGCAGAGGGTTAAGTGACGGGAAACCAGAATAAATTAAAACGATTAAATGACAAATATTAGAGGACTGTGACAGTGACTATATCCAACAACCGCTTTAATATTTCTTCAGTCATTTGCGAAAGGCTCCGGCTTTTCAGCGGAGCGGGTAATAGACTATGTCACTTGTTTAAAGTAGGAGTATCTATCAATTAGGAAGTTTTTCACTCTGTCTCCCTAATCGCGAATTATCCCCGTTAAATGCGTAGATAGATAGACCTTATTGTACTTCGTTGAGATTTGGTCGACAGTGCTACACTCGAAGAATTAAGAACGTTTTCCATCAGTTACACTGACTATATATACTATTCACCGGGTTAAGGGGATAGCGGGTTTAGCTTGCCACTATTCTCCTTTATAGTCTGTGTCTATAGGGAGGGCTCAAAAGTAAGCTAAGTGTGGTCAGCTCCAGAAGGTCAAGTCGTATAGTCAAGAAGTATATTTCTTAGGACACTGTACTGATGGAGTAAGTTGGTCCAAGGAAGAAAAAGTCAGGAGAATAGCAGGCAGTAATCCGTGTTAATCAGAGTTTACATAGAACTAACTAGAAATAAGGGAAATGGCAAATTATTTCTTTTGGTAAGGCGTGTCAACCATAGCTCCGTGATTAGTTTGACCCAAGCGTTGGCAGGGGTACAATACGAAGTCCAGAAGACAAAACACGCTAATTCGAGTCTGTTTTACAGAACGAGTTAAGCCAGCTAAGCGAAACGGATGAAGTAAGGTTACTTTTTCTTTAAATTAAAACACGTCCTTTGCTGAGAGTTGTCAGGCGGTCAGGTGATAGAAAGAAGCGTGTGGTTTCGAACTATTGAGGTAACGGCCGCTTCTTACACAGGTTACTTAGCCAACCAAACATACGCAGATAAGTTAAAACAGAAAACTTACGAGAACAACAAACAAACTGATTGAATTAAATTGGAGTGAGGGGACAAAATAGAAAGAGTGTTTAAGGAGTTAAGCACGTAAAGCAAATTGATGGACACCAAGTTAAAACTAATTGTTGTGAATACAATAGAAATAGAGAAGGAAAGCACAGAATTAAAAGAGGAACTGGAAAACTCCAAAAGGAATTTGATAATAAATAGAGTGCCAGATGCAGAGAATGACCAAGAGGACAAATATTGACCAAATAATGCAGAACTTTGGAGTAGAAGGTAAGCAAGAAAAGCTATAATGAAATATAAGTATGTAGCAAAAGTATGAAATTAATACAAGAACTTCGAAACGGAAAGGTTTGAGCATCTGGATAGAGGAGAATTATATGAAGAAAATCTAAGAAGCAACATAGAGGCAGCTACTGTACTTAAAATGAGCAAGAGCAAGGGGTGATAAGCCGATCCGATCGGTAATGAGATATTTAAATTTAACGATTTGCAAGGATAAGATGACGGTGGAATAGAAAATAATAGAAGAAGGTGGACGATATTAGATCGACAATGATTTCGGAAAACAATATAAAGCGTTAGAAATGAGGGCGATAAAAGACAAAATGGACACACTAGCTATTTGAGAAACCTACATAAAACCGACGAAGACAACATAACAAAAAGAATACGTTTTTCTCACAAGCGGAGGGGAAACGGAAACATATCGAGTCGACTTTCTAGTGAATAAAAAAGTAGATGGAACCAATATCGGAGAAACTTTGTTATATGGAAATATGGGATGAAATGAAGAAATCGGTATTGAGTGTGCATGCACCAACTAAAGAAAAGTGCGAAGAAGTTTCAAAGAAAATAAATAAACACTACGTTAAACCTGTCATTTGAGATATGAACATTAAGATAAGGTAGGAAGTCGAATATGCGGAAATAGCAGGTAGACAAAGCAGACCTGAAGTTAGTCAAGTAATTGAATTCGCAATACAAGTCATAGGCACACATTTCTGCAGAAAACATATGTAAAGGCAGTTGGATGGCACTAAATAGCGAATGTGTATACCAAATAGATTATGCTATTAGAGATAAGGCACACCTTAACCCTTTCACGCACATAGTGTTATCAGAAATGTTACTAAGTTTTTACTAGTTTTATCTAGTTAATGTAATGTAATTAAATAGAAAATAATAACAAAATAAACAAATTTCAAATTTGTCTGTGTTTTCTTACACGCGACATATGTGCCCCAGTATGCGCCAAAGGTTGTGAAAAGATCCAAAATTAAGCAATTTGGTGTTTTATAGTTTACTCACAGTAATTTAATAATATAGAGAAAAATACATGTTTGAAACATAAAATTAAATTTACTAAGAATATTTAATGATAATGAGCGAAACAATTTCTTTCTGATGTAAAACATAGATGAACTTTGCACGTTGAGCAAGTGTCGTTTATTCGATTTTCAGTACTCGAACTTTGCGTCGAAGTTTTCTTTCTCTACACAAACTTCTTCAGTGGTGCTAATCTTAATATCGTAGAACCAGCTATTGCGTTTTAAAATATAAACTTTTTGAGTAATTGACTATAACAAATTTAGCATAAAGCCGTAAAGGTGACGGGGACACAAGTGTCCCATATGCGTGAATGGGTTAAAATACTGAAAATAAATTTGGATTATTAGTCAAAATTTATTTAGTCAGAAAATTCAAAGAAGAAACAATAGAAATTATTCGGAAGGGATATGTAACTGCAAAATGAGAAAGGAATAAAAAGATTTTGTCGAGAAAAAGATAAAGACCGAGTAGATGATATTAATGGAAAATGGGACCAAATTGAAAAGGCATTAAGAAATTTTAACGAGAAAGTTATTCCATACTACTCAGCGTATGGTGAGATGAAGAATGTAGAACAAAATAAAAGCAATTCAGACACATACAGTAGAAGGCAAACGGGCATATAAAAAGCAGAAGGCAAAAGTCAAACAGATAAATAGACAAAGGAAAAGAGCTAATAGTAAACAAACAGTGTCGATGATAGAGTAGTATTACAAGAAAAACAAAATCAAAAACTTCTACAGAGAAACTAATTTAAAATTTGTGTATCAAGAACAAGAAAACAAACTTTATAGGCGATGGAAAGAAAATGCCGGGGCGATGGAGGGAATATTTCCAGGAACTATTAAACATGATCATGACATGAAAGACGACGCTATTGAAATAGATGAACAAACAATAAAGCAAGCGGATAAAATTCTAGACAAAATGAAAAGTAATAAAATACCAGGACAGATATCGAAGTAGGAAGAGGTTGCAATCGCAGAAATAACAAAAAAGGGAGACGAAACGGAGATTTTGAAGTAAAAGCAGGTCTCCGGTAGGTCGATCTTCTATGCACATTACTCTTCAATGTGGTGTTACAAAAAATTATTGACGACTGCAAGTTTAACGGGGACGGCAATATAGGATGCATAGGAGTCATCAATTAGTAGGTTATGCAAATGAGGTAGCAACAAGTAGGAATGCAAAAGAACTTGTAGAGACAACAAAACAATTAATAGAGGAGGTGGATTGGTAGGTTTAAAAGTAAACGAACGAAAGAGGAAGGTCATAAGAGTAGGAAGGGTAAAAGACAACTTAACAGGGCGGAAAGTCAATAATCGATTGAGAGCATTTAAGAGGAACTGGAGGTATTTATATGTGTATCTAGATGACGGCATAACCAACGAATGCGAAGAAATAAGAGAATTCGAGGCAATAGTGAGCAAAGCCAATTGCCATGAACTATCTACTGAAAGCCTAGAACCTGTCATGCAGTACGAATATAAAAATTTATAAGACCACAATTAGACCAACAACCCTCTATGAATGCCAGACATGGATAGTTATTTAGACAGCAAAGGAACGGAGATAGGAACGGAAAATGATTGGAAGAATTTTAGAGGGAAAAAAGGGCACAGAAAAAGGACTAATGAAGAAATTTATGAACTATATATAGAACCTCAGATCGACATGGTGATTAAAACAAGAAAACTGCAGTGGCTGAGCGATATAGAAAGGATAGAAGAGGACAGAACGGTCAAGAAAATAGCGTGGAAGATACCGGAGGATAAGAAGAAGAAAGGAAGGCCAACTAATAGATGGACATAGGTGGTATTAGACGAGCTAAAAGACAAACAAATGACAGACTGGAAGAACAAAGCGAAGGATCGAAATCTCTGGGAGAGATTAATAAAGCTCTAAGCTACAATGGCATGGAAACAAACTTATATTATATTGTATATAGAACTACAGGATTCTATTGTTACCCTATCCTATGAGCCTATACTAATTACATTGTTTTTCTAATGCATCGCTTGTGTGAAAAAGAAGAAAATATTTCAGTTAGCAACATTCATTCGAGATGAGTTCACGTGTTAGAAGAAATACTACAATGAGTGAGATGTTTTCATGAAGGCGACAGACATTGAAATATACATACGTATAAAATTCTAAGCATAAGAAGCACTACATATGGATTGCAGCATGCAATCAAAGATGTCAGTTTACTAGTAGTACCACTGTAGTATCTCATGGTCATATAAGCCTACAACCACGAGCACTATTCAGGATCAGGCGACTAAAAAAGCAGGACTTTGAAGCTCACTAGATCAAAGTAAAAGGTTCCAACAGACTAAACAATACGAAAACGGGGCAATTGACATTTTCGCCAGAGTGCTTTGGACAAATGAATCCAAGTATGAATTGTTGAAAACCAGACAATGTGTTTTTGTTAGGCAAGCAGCTGAACAAAAAATGATGCCTGACTGTGGAGTTCTCACCATACAGTTTGGTGGCTCCTCGATTATGGTCTGGGGGTGCTATTGTTTCTGTAGGATTGGTTATGTTGTTAAAGTAGACTGTAGACTAAATAAAGATGTTTACAAATACCCTAGAAAGTAATACACGGTAACAAAGAAATTGAATACTATAGCGTAGGTCAGAGTCTAAACATAACAACTAAGACTAATAAAACTAAGACAAAATAATAATGAATGGTAAACAAAAATAATGAAGTAAGCAGAATAAAATAGTTGTATACAAACAGAAATAGACAAGAAATTGAATGAACGAATTGATGAAATAATAAAATAGAATAATGAAAGTAGATATTTATAATAGATAATGTCGATAATGTATTTGATTAGACCGGGCAATCTTGAAAAATATAATGTTTTGTAGTATCCTTACGAAGCAAGTTTGACGGCCCGTGTTAGTATGCAACGGAAAGTTCAATGGCGGGCCGGACAAATTTTACTGGAAAGCCGCATATGGCCCGCGGGCCGATGGCTGCCCATGCCTGCATTAAAAATAAAAGGAAAAGATGCGTCGCTTATATGTTTACAACATCATTAGATCATAATAATATATGATCTAAGCCTGTATGAGTCAACAAATCCAAAAGGAATATTCTGGGTGTTGCACTTTCAATGTCATTCAATATCGTTAGTATAATAATAATTTTCAATATTGGTTTTCGTGTGTACGGTTATTACTTCGGACGCAAAAATCATTCCCTCCTACCGGCATTGAGGGTGCAGTCGCGCCGAGAACGGAAATGGTGGACGGGAATAGTGGAGTCACGCCGAAGGTGAAAAGGGGGAATAGAAGAAGGAAAGAAAACGAATTAGAAAATTACGTTCGGATAAATTAGTTGCTTCGCTTCCCGACTGACATATTGATGAAGGTATTGCAGTCACGCACGGCGAACGGTAAGAGAACGGATCACTTTGCGATCCGGTTCATTTTAAAATGAAGATAGCAAGCCAAGGAAAAATCGAGTCTGCCATGGTCAATATAAATCTAGCGGCGAAGAGGAGGACGAACACAAAATCGACGTCTTAGGGGTTTCGTTACGAGGGCGAAATCAAGTTTTAGCGCTCGAATTTCTTCCGTTTTAAAGGGGAAATTACTATGCGAGAGACACAGTTTTCCGCTTACTCGGATGCCCTTTTGCGTGGGATCACGCACGCGACTTTTAGAAATTGTTAAGGGAGGACTGTTCAGTTGAGAAGAAAAAGGTTGAAGTCCATTGTTTTTTATGAAAATTGAACTCAAAGAAACAGAGATTCTAAAGGAATTCTAAGCAAAGATTGCGATTTCAGAACTTTAGGCATCTATAAATGAAAAAAGTGCAAAACAAAAATTTAGCTGTTGGATCATTTATTTGTTGCAACCTCAAATAAATGCTTTGCAACTTGAATCAAAGAAATATTTTAGTATAAACTTAATAAACTTTTAGACAGTCTCCAATTTCATTATCCAATATTTGTTACAAAGTTGGCACGAGTATACAAACGAGTTGCAAAATGCTTTATCGGAATAATGATGTGTTTTGTAGAAACATTTATGGGTTGCAACAATTCTATCTCATCCTCGTTTTAAAAGGATTTAATACTAATTTGATAAATTACATAGTATTTAATCCAAAGTCGAGAAATTAAGACAGAAGAAGAAGTTGAGATGGACACTTAACACTGGAAATTGGCAAATGAATGGAGACAAAAATAATACAAAAATCTCAAGAATAAAATAAAATTGGTATACATATGTAAATTTGAAGAGGAAAAATACGACGAATGTATGAAAACAAATTAGGCAGAGACCTTAGAACAATAGAACTAGAAAAATCGCAAATAGCAGACAGTCGAAGATGACAGGTCTCCAGAATGTCAGTTTGTAACACAATAGAAGATGCTTATTGTACTGAGAATTTAGTTAAATTTCTTAAAGAAAATTGCACCGGCCTAGCCGTTAATTAAAGAGATGAAAAGCATAAATTATAACAAATTATATTTATAAATTTTGAGAAATATTTGACATATAATTAAACTAATTACCTAGTGTTGTGTGTATGTGAATGTAAATTTCTTTTCTGAAGATGGTTCTTCCTATATCTCCTCTCCTAACTTCTATTCTCGACGCACCTTTAATTTCTTTGGATTCTTCCCCTTGTTAGATTCTATCTTCTGTGGTATGGTGAGGTTCTTTTATTCACTGGTACTTCTTTTTAAAACCCTTTTATTCCCAATATAATTATGGACTAATTTTTTGACATATCTATCTTGTCCATTTTCTTCGTCGTTAACCAAACCAACTTTTTATTTCTTTTGGTAACCAGCACTACACTCCTTATTTATAAGGAGTGTAGTCGAAAACGAAGCGAAAACTTTAATTCACCTTGACTCCAATTCATCCAAGTATATCATTGTTATAGAAACCTGTATTGAACGTCGATGTATCCTTGGTTATTTCCAGTAAATTTATATGAATTTTTGTCATGTAAAATGTTGTATGTATGTATGTATCTGTAGGTTAACAATATCTTTTATATATCCATTAATATATGCCTTTAAAAACATTTAACAATTTTATTTCTAGTGACATTTGTTTCTCCCATTAAACGTATCTGGTTGGAGTTAAAATAAGGAGATAACACCCGTAGGGTAATAAAATGTTCAAAAGGTGGTGGGCGCGGTATCGAAAAGGTATAAATAAAACCCCAACATTAATTGTGAATTTTGATATGCTACATTAAAAAAGGGCGACCGAAGAAGCGCTGGCTGGACACGTTGCACTTAGATCTCACTGCCGCTCGACTCCACCCGGACCAAGCTCCTGACCGGGACAAATGGTGGGACCGATCCAGAAGAGCCGACCTCGCAACAAAGCGGCACTGAGGCTGAAGAAAAAGAAGAAGAAGATATACTACATTATGGAATGGTGGAAGTTGGAATAGAATTCGGTACTTTAGGGCAAGAAATGAAGGAAGGGAAAATGTACGAGAAATTAAACAAGCTGAAAGCATAGCGAGAACTTCACTCCGATAAATTCAAAACAAGAATAGCGAAACGTTAGGAGAAAGCACGAACCAGAGCGAAGAAGAAAATGAAAATGTGAATGACAACGTCAGAGTTACCAGAAATGAAGAGTAAAACCGAAACAGGTAATACATGTCAATCAAATATCACTTAAAATCAGAACCGACTAAGTAACAAGGAGAGCAGGAAACATAATGGATGCTGAAATTATTTGGAACAACGTGGCAGACAGAGATAATACCATAGGACTAGATCAAACTTGAATTCCTATTCATAAAACAGGAAACGCGCTCTGTAAAACCTAAACAATATGGTAAACACTTTCGAGTTTCACCGCGTATTATTATTTGAGATCCACATTTTGGGCGGCCAGGACAGTCAGTTCTCCAGGAAAACTAAAAATCGGCTATAGAGATAATATTGAAGAAAATTTAAAAAATAACAACCTCACCGTTTCATCGAAAAAAAAACAAGATTTTGTAACGAACGCTTCCTGGGCTACGTTATAGTTGGCATTGTTTTTTTCGTATGCAGCAATTTTTTAAAATAGAAAATGCGCTAGAGAAGTATCATACACAAATACAAGTAAACATCGACAAGATAAACAAGTAAATCCCTCGGAGAGTTAACTATGTAAGGTAGTCGTTATTTGGTAACGATTAAATTATTATTAATACATACACACTTATTGGTTCCTTCTGAGGTAGGTTTCTCAGCACCCCAGTTAAAAGAACTGGCTTTTTGAGCAAAAATTATGCCATGAAATATATTAAGCTTGGTCGCATTACGTGTGACTCTTCACTCTACACTAATTTCACTTCCACTAAAGTTACAGGATCTCGCAAATATTGCTGTGAGTAAGTTGCAGACCAGTATTATTGCATGATGTATTAGCGCCGAATAACTAAAGGAACTATTGTCTTCATGCAGGTATTACTTCGTAAATATTTAATTCGCGTGTTATTCATAAGCCAAACTGGGCAAGCTATTATAACGTTGTAGTAATGCATGAGGTGGTGATTGCACGTATTGTCTGATCAACGTATTATTTATTACAATCTCTTAATCGATTTTTAAGTTATATATCATTGTTGCATTAATGTTCTTATGGTTCAGTTGTCTTGTCATTGATTTCATAAAACCTCAGCAGTATTTCGACACTATTCCACTGTAGCGAACAAATCACAAACTAGTTCGACGGTAGGCTCCAAGTGACCAATCAAAGGCATAGCATATATAAGCAAAGCTTGGGAAGACTTTCAAGGCATTAACTTTTGCTAAGTCGAGCTTTTCTACATTATTAGGACAAGAAGCAACATAAATCTATGTTAAACCCGTTTTGCTTATACGTTATGGAAGGAATTTAGAATTGTGTCTTTCAAGAAGTGTGGGCAGGATGTCATTATGTTCAAGTGAGGCTATCAACGCATCATGAAAAATAATAATAATAATGACAATAATAGTTTATTTAAGTTGTACACCAAAAAATATGTGAGCCATAAATATATTCAAATAAACTCATATATAAATAAACCAACAAAATATCTAAAAGAACCTACGACACCCGTATCTTCATTACACAATCAAACATCAATCAATTCATGGTGGGCCAGAAGTGATGAAGAAAACGAAGCGCTATTCGCAGTGCATTTTGCTAAAGTATTTACACCTAACAATGACATTAGAGATAGCAAAATAGAAAGACAACTACTATATGTACGTATATTGTTCTTAATAACATACCGCAAATTACATATATTCTTTACTCTAAAGATGGTTAAAAAGGAAAGTAAATCCACGCAAATCTCCAGGCATAGACAACATAATACTAAAAATGTGAAGATAAATATCTAGAAAAAGATTAGTTTTACTAAGTTAACGTTGGCCCAAACAGGTAAAAAGAGTTGAAATGGTCCTTATCTTTAGGCCTGGTAAAGGCCGAAATAAAGTATCATTATACCGGCCAAGAAGTCTTTTGTCGATTGATATAACTACTGGAAAGGCTCTTACTTTAAAGAATTAACGCCGATCCAAACACTGAAGAGTGAGTTTCTCTACATCAATTTGGCTTTAGACAAAATTACTCTACTGTCCATCAAATCTAGTTACCCAGTCATTCGAACAAAAAAGTACTGCACATCACTAGTTTTAAATATAAGCCAAACGTTTGACAAGCTTTGGCATTAGATTGCTATACAAGATCAAAAAATTCATACCAATTACATGTTATAATCTACTGAAATCTCATTTAAATGATAAGTAACTAGAATCAAGATCAACGAAAATGTGTCCATCCAAATAGCAATCACAACTGTAGTACCCCAAGCAGTTAAAATACAATGATGGACCCCTTTGTTGATGTCATACTAATTCTTCCTTCTAATGCAAATCTAGAAGCAGAAATTACCTCATTAACAACTATTTGGATCAAATACAAAATTGGACACAAAAATGAAATATCGAGATCAACGAGAAAAAATTCGTACAAGTAAATTTCACCGGTATCCTCGAACACAATGTACTTATGTATGTATTTGGATAACAGACTCACATGAAACCAACATATAGTAAAAAAATCTAACCAGATAGAAGATGAAGCTAATGGTAATTTATTATACAGTTGCATACAGAACTTCTAGAGTTCTGGAAGTATTGTGGATTTTTATAATAATATTTGTACATCAGTAAATATAAACTGCATGTCCAGTTTAAATATTATTATATCGAAAAGTGTTATGACATGTTTGATTAGGAGGTAAACCAAAAATTATCCTTATAACTCGCTTTTGCGCTATAAAAATTCTGCTTCTACCCCAGAGCAGAGTACCATACTTCATTCTAGAGTAGAAAAGTTCGTAATATATACTGAAGAAAAAAGTGACTCTTTTGCCATTATGTGTAAATATATAAAGATATAAAAAGTTATATGTATATAAAATAGCTATAAAAGTACTATGGCCTATGGTGCTGAATTCGGGTATGTGCCAGTAAATAAAATTTGGCAATAATACAGCGAAGTCAATATCCTATGCATGATCACCAATGCGCATTGGTATGTCTCGAGCCAACCACTTCAAACAGATTTGAAAATTCCATATGTCAAGGATACGATAAAAGAAGAAATAGAAGGCACCATGACAAATTAGAGGGTCATTTTAATATACTGCTCGAAGCACAGTTCGAGGCAGAAGGTTTAGAAGAAACTGGCCTGCGGATCTTAAAGATGATTAAGAAGGTTTTGTTACTGGAGAAGACGTTATGAAGTCAATTGAGTCGGCATATTAGCCTATAGAATAAATTATAATTAGATTGCTAATAAATAAACACAAAAAAGGATTAGAACTCTTTTCTAAACACCTACTATTTCCAAACTAAGTGCATGAGGGTAATCAACATCCATTACACTAAGGATTACTATTAGATTTCCATAGACAGTTGTAATTACCCAGCCCTTTCGCTTATAAACACATTTTGTATTTCTATCGTTCAAATTGCACCAATACCAAAACAAATCATTTTCCTCTTTTATTTTAGACACTAAACAAGCGAAAATTTCCACAGGATAAATCATCATCTGCATCACGCTTCGCTTTGTTCACACCGAAATAATGAACTTTATTTTGCGAATAAAATTTCCATACTAAATAAATGCGAAGGACCTAAAATCCATAGACTTTAAATATTCAAAGAGGAAAGTGTTGAAATTCAAATGTATCAAATTGAACTCTAAATTATTCAACGGCTAGTACTACCATTTGCGGGCCTTGTTCGACGGTAATATGTGACGGAAATAATGTCCTGTACAGTTTCGAGGTTTGAAACGATTCATTTGCATCTGTTAGTGTACCTGTAAAAAGTTATGGGTATGGCGTAATAATTTTCGGATGTTTTCTAGTTGGTTGCGATGAAATATTTAATTGTATTAAACGCATGAGAGCTTCTGTTAACATTTTATCAATTTAGGCGTATCAACTCAACAAAAAAAAAATAAATAAATAAACAAAATCGAATTCATCCCAATCCAAATGATTAAAATAAAATGTACTGTTCATACGAGAATATTCCTGATTTCCCCAAGCTTTTCATAATCAATCAGTTTTCTGAGAAAAATAGTTTTATTTTAAACTTTAGAGGAACTAATCTACGTTTCTAACAAAAGTTTTCCTACCTGTGATCTACTAAGCACGTGTCTCCTCGAAATCGGAGCGTCAACCGTGGGAGATGGCGGTTCGACATTGGGCGCGGGCGGCGCTAGAAGCGGCCTCGTGCAGTCTGGTTCCGACTTGGAGTCCTTCAGGGTGGTATCGGACGCACACTGAACACCATAACGCATATCCAACGTGTCCAGGTGGTTAAGACTGCGAGATCTGACCTGGAAAGATGGATGAACGCGTTTAGCAGGCGTGCTTGCGAATATAACCGACAAACATGCATACATAAATCAAAAATGGTGGCGGTAACTCCGGACGCTCTAGGGCTGGGACCCTTTGTATCGAATTGTTTTTGGGTGATTTACGAGTTCCGATGACGTTATTGTTATGTGTGCGTGGCTAATAAGGGAATGAGACGATTTGAGTAGCTTATGTTTATTTTTAGGGTGTTGTTAACATAAATGTTGTGACTAGGGAAAATTAGGGTCAGTTAAATTATTGAAATTTAAAGTTCAAAGATACTGAATGAGGGCGTGTTTACATTCACGATTATAAAATATAATTATATTTAAGTTAGTTTGGACCAATTCCACGAATAGGAATCAGTTAGAATCAGTTAGATACAATTCCACACACCAAAGAATCTAAAGCTGAATTTCGTTCCGAGACCCATAATCCATTAATATTACATTTCGTGACATATGTCGTCGCCTGAAGCATTTCAAATTGATTTCCTTGCTGGATATTCTCGATCTGCATTGAGGGTGATCGCCGAAGTGGCTTTTCCCCGATATCCTCGTCCCGGCAGACAGTAACCTTCAACTCGGCCGCTCTCGTATTAATGCAGTTGGAGGGCGGCCAAAATTTCGGCGTCGTTATGCCAAACGAAGAAGGGAAAAAACGGGGCGCATAGCCATGCCAATTCCACTCGTTGAATATCGTGACGGGACCAGACTAGATACGTCGCGTCAGGATGTCACTTTTTCATTCTCCACTGTTTACGATTATGTCTGCTTTTGTTGATGTGCGTTTTATTGGAATTTCAATCGTGTTTATGGGTACATATTGGGTATAAATTAATTTTGGGAAAAGAATGGAGATTAGGTTCGGAAAGGTCGACATTTTTATTTTATTCTTAAATGCGTATGCTGGAGGAATTTTTAATTTTAATAGCCATCACATATTTTACACTAACAACTGAGTGCAAGTTGGAATCGCACAATTTGTTAAAATATGTCCAATTTTTCGGAAAAAGCAATAAATTCCAGAAATTCGCACACGCTAACCTTTTATCTACTTTTAACCTCCTCTTTAATGTGTGCTAAAAGCGCTTAGCACTTGAAAAGCTTTAAGCGCAATTCCGTTTTTAGGTCTCCTCTACATTTAGAAGACACCAGGCGCCCGCCTCTGTGGAAATCTTCCACTGGTTACTCTTACCAAAGTTCCAAAGATATTTTACGTAATTTCAAGTATTTTGTTATATGAGCCCTCAGCAATTGATTGGGAAAATGAAGGATAGTTAACAGATACGAACTCCGTAAAAATGTTATCTTCTTGGAGTCTTCCTACCAGTTTTCTACCAAGAACATCTTAAGCATTGAAGGTTTCGGGAATCTGCTACCTTGGCATGTGATCTGAGGATAAGGTTTTCTAACATGTTGATATATTTCATGAAACCTCATTATCCCATAGCTTAAGCATTAGATCCTCTCATCAGTTTGCTATTGTTACTAAAGAATCAATTTAGTAACCTGTTAGCTTGTTTTCAGATCAGGTAATTTTTATCAATCCTCATAATATCATATTTTAGATATTGGATGTTTCTACCAGCTTTTACTGTGAGCATCTTAAACATTGGAAAGAGCTTGCTGGTATTGGTATTTTTCATCTTCTCTTCATGTCATATTTTAATCTTATCTCGTATCTTCGCACCGGTTTTCTACTGTATCTTAAATTTGAAAGATCCTTTTGGTAAACTGCTACCGTATGATCGCATCTAAGAATAGAAACCGCTGTAAGCTACAAGTTCGGTAACTTCTTTAAAGAGTAGTCTAAAACGAAGTTGGCCTAATTCGTTACTAAACCTCAGTTTTCCACTCTACGCATCCTAAGTACCGGAACACCTCCTTCATAGTCTCCTGGTTTGTGATTTCATCTCAGAATGGGGCAAACTTTGAATTTTTATAAATTCTTTCCGAAACAGTCCAGTTATTAATTAACATAATTCGCCATTAAACTTCATTGCAAACTTCAAAAGCAATTCTCCCAAAAATTGGTGTAATTCATTTAATGCCTTACTTCCTCCATGGATCTTTCTGTCGATTTTCACTTCTTCTGAGTATTGTAGGCATTGCAAGGTTATTTCAGAAATTTATCCTACAATCCGATCTTTAGACTGAGCTCATTGCCATCTCCAAATTATGATAGACACCCATGTGTTATTTGGCATAAACATTGGAAAATTATCTGATAGACCCCTCTACCCTATCTATAAATTTTGGCCAATTCTGTAGAGGACTGTCCATTCAAAACTCAATGCAATTCATTATTAAAATTCACTATACCATCTCCTTCGTTCGGAGCATTTTAAACATTGAATTCTAAATAATCAGTTGTAGTCCTATCTTTGAGCACAGCTCACTGTGATTTTTGTACTCTGACGAAGTCTGTGAGGAAAGCGTTATTGGAAGTCGGTACAACTTATTGCCAACGTCAGCACAGTATTTAGATATGATATGGAGAGAAGACATCCTAATTCAACAATAGGTCTTTTGTTATAGCAAAATGTCCACGTCTAAGATAAGTTCAACATGTTTTCAACTTTTCTGATGAGCTGAATAGATGCCAAGTAAGAAGTAGAATCCTTTTCTTCAGATTACCTACCTATTAGTAGGTACTTCTGGAAATGTTCCTAAAGAGTAACGAACGCGACTCCGCAGTGTCATCGGCCGCGCTGTTACCGACAAATGGAAACAATAAATTGCCGTCCATAGTGTAGTAGGCGCAGCTGTCATTAGACTGAGAAGATTATAGGATAGAAATTTGTATGAAATTATATATTTTAAATGTATGCACCTTTTACTGATGAAGGTTATACGGTAACGATATTTATTAACGTTTTGGAAAATATATCTCTATTAACTCCCAATTTGTGGTTTAATTTATCTAAAGGTGGTAGAGGAGGGGATATTTAAACAATTGCATCTTTTGTAATCTTGATGTGGAACAACCTGCGGTCTTTCAAACTAGTTGGTAGCTCCATAGATCCCTTTTTGATCTCGTCTTCACTATATTAAATAAAATGGCAACTTCAATAGCATTATTATATAAATTATTTAGAATTGTCATTTCGACGTTTATATCGCTACATAAATTCTTTGTTTTTCCTGGAACAACATATAGAGTGCTTGCAGCAAAAAAATAAATATTTGCTTTTCACAGATCGCCGGTTATCGACAATTCATGCCCGCCATAAAATAATACGAGTGATCGCGTTTTTCGAAACTATTTCATCCTGTTGCGAGCGGTCTTCCACTCTATTGGTCTTTTAATTTATCTAATGACACTTCGTTGAATTATTAATACAGTAATTTTATTTTTACTGTTACGATAACGATAAAGTTCTAGGCAAATGCAAGGGTCCCGTTTGCGAACTCAAATATGCATAAGCGAATTCTGAAGAAATGCAAGTATCTTCTGAAATCAATACTTCAGTTCGAGAGAATTTAATTCGTTTCAGGAGCGATGCCGGTCGGGGAGCTTTGTCTTGCAGAACAGAAGCGTCGACGAGCAATACAATCCGCATTCAGAACAATTTGAATTGATTGTGAAACGATCGGAAACCAATTTTAGGTGGCTATATGCGAACTTTGTATTATGTTCGATACTCGAGAGAGATATACATAAGTTTTGAAGGGCTATTGTATTAAGTGCAGAACGAAGCGGAAGTAATCGTTAGACGATATATGAGGATGATTTTATCGGAAATGAAACTAGGAGTGAAACAAATGAGTTAGTATTTTAAGTTTTTATTACTTTTTAACATAATTCCCTTCTATTTTAATCCAGTTGGACCAATCATGCTGAAGTGCCATTTTGTTATTTCTGTAATAACCTTCCTCAAGATCCGAGACCACAATCTCTTCAGCAAGGAAAATGTTCAATTTGGGGAATAAGTGAAAGTCGCTTAAGGCTAGATCTGGCCAATAGGGAAGATGAGGCACAACCTGAAATCTCAATTGATTTAATTTTTCGCGCGTTGTAGTAATGAAGGAAAAGTCTTTTATGCTCCATTCCAGACCGTTTCGCAAAAATTGCTTCCTCCAATTTGTCTAGTAGAGCAGCATAACACCGCCCGTTAATGGTTTGCGCTTTTGCAAGATAGTCTACTAAAAGACTAGCCATTGCCTTATCTGTTGATGCAAAGGTCTTGGCTTTCTTCGGGGATGGCTACCACGCTGATGTGTCCACTGTTTAGATTGCCGTTTCGAGTCAGGAACATAGTGGTGAAGCCAGATTTCATCAACCGTAACAAATCTTCACAACAAGTGGGCTGGGTTTTGGTTCAACAGATTCAACTTACCGTTTGACGTTCAAAATATTTCACGTTGTTGATGACAATTTAAGAAGTCCCAGCACAAATCTTGCCGACAACTTGGACACGCCCAATTCAATGTGAAAAATGTAATGTAGGCTTTCAGTTGATATCTTCATGATGCTAATTATCTCCTCGATGTCAATTTTTTGATCGTTTAGAACAATGTCGTCAATTTTATTGATCATTTCCGAAGTTGTACAGTTTTTGGTGGTTGTGGCCGCACCTGGTCATCGATGCTCATATCACCAGGTTTAAATTGCGCAACTCAGCGACAGATTATGGATTATGTCGCTCAAAGTTTGTTGCATGTCATCCATCATCAATTTCAAATGTGTTTCTAGTCCTTCTAAAAATAAATGTTGGATTGCACCATGAATGGTGATGTTATGCATTTTAGGAGTTTCCAATTGCAGCAATCTTCACCACACCCTCCCCTGTCATCGTACCTGTTATCATTAAGAAACATGGCACAATTAAAATATAATGTCATTTTTTTCCGATTATGGTGCTAGTAGTCGAGTCGCACTTTTCCGTCCAATCATCCTCGTAGTAAAGGGTAAACCATCAGCTCGCTTCTTTTAAAAATGCTTTAAAATAAATAAGGTTATATATGCATTTTAATGTTTTTTTAATGGCTACCTTTGCAACCTTGGCAGTAGCTCAACCTGTCAACCAAATTTAAATTTTCAATAGTTTGGGGCCCTATTTCTCGAATAGCTCAATCAATATTGCGTTTAGGTGTCCCATTCGTTTCTGGATGGTCAACCTAATCGATAGTTAAATAACAGCATCTCACAAAAAAGTCCAGCGGCACCAAATCGCAGATTCGCGCAGACCAAGAAACATCACCAAAGCGGCTGATTACATGGTTATTGAACTTTGTGCGCAAAAGAACGATGGTTGAACGACTTATGTAGCAGGTAATGCCATCCTGTTGTACTAAGCCCTACGTTCACTTCATGCGTCTGCGATGCTCTCCGTTGACCGTAATGTTGTTGCCATCCTCGTCTTTGAAGAGAAATAATGCTGTCACTCCGAAAATCACACCATATGGTCACACGCTGTTAATGGCCGCTGGCTTCTCCAATCCCCAGTATGGCCATTTTGCCCTTTTTACATAGCCGCCGAGATAAAAATGCGTCTCATTCGAAAAGATGACTTCCCTAGCAAAAGCGATGTCAATTTCGAGCTATGCTAAAGCTTAAACAAAGAAGCGATAACAAAGTTGGTGGTTATTTTGGAGTTGGACCTTGCAAAAGAATAATGCGATGGCTTAATGCAGAATTCTGCTCAGACAAGTGTGGCTATGTTCAGTTGCTGAGATCTGTGGCGAGTTCAGGTTCTTGGGTTTTCGCGAACTTTCGGAAACAGCAGCAATATTCTCGGCTGAGATGGCAATTTCACCAACGTTTTTCACAAACTAACGTACCGCACGTGCAGTTGGTACATTAGTTTGATTGAAATGTCTTTCCAAATTCTGTTCCGGCAACACAGCACTTATTTTGGAAAAAAATTTCAATATCTTGGAGCACTGTTCAAGCGTAAGTTTATTTCGTACCGCGAAGATCTAATACTGTGTTTCTGTTAATTCTTTGACCGCGAAAGAGCTGTGTGTATCAAAATAATATATAAGTTGAAGACAAACCAGCAGATAACCGATCCTTTATTACAATTGAATACTATTTATCATATTGCTATCGCAATATTTTGCATTGATGCCTGGTTCCTCGGACTAGTTCGTTGTTTTGCGAAATATGTATGGAATAGGGACAAGGGTAACCATGCCGAGTATAGCATGAACTTCACATAAATCTACAACTTAATCGAAATGAAGAATTGCTCTCTGAACTAAACAGAAATTCTAGCATACTTTTCCAGCATTCGCTCTCTAAAACCGGAATATCTGTAACTCGAACCTGATCGCGTGTACGCCAAACCGATTCGAACTTCGAAACTGCTAAACTTCGCAGCGTAAAGTTCGCGACGCAAAGTATCAGGACGTGGTATTCCACCAGCTATCGAACTTATTCTTACGTATCTCGAATTCCGAGACCGCGGATTGTATACTCGAAACACATGTCGAACCGCAAAACTATTTGCTGTTATCCCATTGATAATCCCCGGGTGTGTTAACTTTGCCAACTATCCTAACCACCTCTAAGCTTTCGCGTTTATCAAGCGGAACGCAGAACGCGAAACGTTGTTGTATCGTTGGCGGAATTTCCACATCTGCGTTCGCTGAATCGCGACATACTACGTGATTCGGGATAAATACGATGGGCGATTAAAATTCTCTCGGCAATGCTTACACATATTGCGTGCACAAAGTAGAAGATAATGTTCAATGAGATACAAACCTATTTTCTCGTTCTCAGTTGTTTTGGTAGTTAAGCAAAACTAGTATTGCAATTAAATTAATCAAGTGAAGGTAAAGAGAATGCACAGGTTATAGGATACGTTGTGTTATCTTTGTAGTTGGTTAAAATTACAAAAATAGGTCCAGTATCCACATATTGGCCCGCAAGACATGAAAACAACCAATTTGACATCGATTTTTGCCGAGTATACTAGATGTATAAATGTGACTAAAATTAGAGAGTTTCCTCGAAATGTTCTATGAAAATTTACAAATTTAGAACACAACAGCACCATTCCCTAATTACATAATAGCAACTCACTAGGTAAGATATCGAAAAATTCGCAGAAATAGGCCATCATTAATGGAATTACATCTCATTGTACGCCGCAAACACCTCCTTATACCTCCTTTCTGATCGGAATCAGAATGGGACACTCATTTTCCGGAAAAGCATCGTTCCGACGACATCAAAGAGGGTTATTTTCCAAAAGCGTCGCTTTAACGTAATTAAAGGACTTTCGAATCGTTGGATTCGTTTTCGCTTTCTCCGAATCGGCTTTCGAATTAAGTCGAATTTTTCCGGCTTTGCAAGTTCCTCCAATTGCAGAATTCTGTCGAAGAAGACGCCAACATCAATTATTCTCATCTTCTCAAGCAGTATGCCAAGCTTAGGCGATCGTTGGGAAAGTTTTATTTAAGCAAATATTCGTATAAATTTAATAATATATATAATTTATATAACACAACATATATATATATAAAGATCATTATATCAGATCTAATCGAGGTAAAGGAAGGATTGCAGCTTTATCAATTAGGGTGGCAAGGGTAGTAGGGAATTACCAGAGCATCAAATATTAATAAACATAAGGGAATTTATAATATCAATTAATTTGTACATGCGATGATATGTAGTAGGTCGTCACAGGATTCTCAATCTCCATTTAATTAAATAACTGCCATCGCGCTTGTTAGAATTGGCCGCTACCTAATTACAATCTTAGGTTATTGAATGTACAGTAGGGGTGGGAAAATGTTGTATGAGGATCCTTACTAACAAGATTTAGATACGCTAGAGCCCCTAATTTTATGAGATTCGAAAAAAAAATGCTTGACCCAAAAAATGGAGGAGATGGGGTGGGTGCAAATGGCTCCCATCGGGATCAAAGGTGGCTCTTTCCGCACCCTAAGGGGACTCTCACACAAAAATTACATTTTCGTAAAATTTGTTCCCACCGCTCTAACTGTCCCAAGGGTGCCTCTAGAGGAGTGAAATGTATGACCGACCCCTAATATTTTTTCAATCCCAAAATTTTCTCAGAATCTTCAATCCTTAAGGTGGTCCCCATACAAAATTTTCATTTTTTATAAATATATGAAATCGAAAAGTCCGATTGTGAGCTCTTTAATTTGTACTAATTTTTAGGTAAAATATAAAAACATCCATTATTTAATAGGATGGTAATTAGTTTTTAATTATATTTTTGGGAAACAAACGCCATTGGTGTTAATTGCAGAGAGAACCTTTTTGGCGGGTACCATTAGAGTAGGTTTAGGATTTGTATGAGTAGTACTTAAGTTCAACTTTTTTAAATAAATAGTAGTATAAATAACAGAATATTCAACAGTGAAAGTGTATTTCTTTAAATTTTTAAAATTCATTTGTATTATTGTGAAATCAATTCCTGAATTATTTAAAATAAAAATGGCATCAACATCAACCGGCGTTGTGAGTAGTTTGAGATCGCACACCGAACTTTTTAATCAGACAGCCATGCTATAATGGGAAAGAAATTGTCGTCTAGAAAACAAGTGCTCAAGATGTATTTTTATGGCAATGGACAGCGTAAAACAAGTGCTGACGAAAGTGCATACTTGGTGACTGGCACAGTCATATTTTTTGGCGTCAAGCGTTTATTCCAATGAAGTATAGAGGCGATGTGAACAAAAAGTTCAATCTTCGGTCGCTTGCAAAAAATACTTTGAGAGGCGGCAAAACACAGAGAAAAAGGAAGCTGAGTTTGTCGAGAAACTAGATGAAGGGATTCTGTGGACATATATCATGGGTATCTCAGTGCTGTTGCTCTTGTATTATTTGATACGAGTATCCCCTGTGACATCAAGCGGAAAATGGCGAATGCAATTCGAGTATTTGAAGAAGAGAAAGGGTTATTTGACGATGAGATAGACCTGATAGACGAATTCTCTGACCAAGAAAGCGAGAGAGAGGGCGACGAGAAAGCGGTGGCCGTGGCAACGAAGATCGTGCTCGTCCCAGTACATGTTGTTGTCTTCGAAGGTGTAAAAGAATTACCTTGCCATCGAAACAAGTGAATCAAGAACTCGTGAAGAAAGATTTCAGCCATTACGTCACACCTGACACAGCCAAAATTTTTCGCATGCTTGGGATTGTTAACAGATTTCATTGTTACTGATCCAGAAACTTGGGAAGAGCGCGAAAACTAGCAGCAAACGCTAGAAATATTGCATGTTGTCAACGATGCTGCAGAAAGAGGCGTAAAATTAATAGAGGACTATAGCAACGTGTGGTGCCGTAATGAGGAGGAAAAAGCACTTTTGCTTCAGGTCGTTGCCAAAAATAGGAAAAAACATCAATCGCAAAATGAAAATAAATTAGTTTGATAAAAAATTTCTAATTATAAAGAATGTCTTTTTACGCCCAATAAAAGTTACAATTACTACAAATTAAAGAGCTCACAATGGGACTTCTCGATTTCATATATTTATACAAAAATGTTGTATGGAGACCACCTTAAGGGTTGAAGATATAGGGATAAGTATGTTCTAAGAAAATGTTAGGATTGAGGAAATATTGGGGGTTTGTCATACATTTCACTTCTCTAGGGGCACCCTTGATACAGTAAGAGCGGTGGGAGCAAGTTTTACAAAAACGTAATTTTTGTATGGCAGCCCCCTTAGGGAGCGGAGATAGGGGGAAAATTAATGGGGGTCGGTCTTACATTTCACCCCTCTAAGGGCGATTGTGAGCCTTTTTGTTGATTTCTACAACTTCAGCGCCACCTTTGGCCCCGATGAGGGGCCATTTTCCCCAATTGCACGTCCTCCATTTTTTGGCTCAAGCATTTTTTTTCGAACCAAATGTACAGCGAGAATGTACTGACTATGGGTAAACCCGTTTATAGCTTATAAAATGTGGCAAGCTTATGAACTCTGTTGGACTTCACGAATACCATTTTCTCCTTCTCCAACGTTTTCACTCAAGATGACAATCTAGTTGATAAAATATGTATATTTGGAATTAACCAAGTAGATGCGATAAGGATAAGATTAATTTATTAAAGTAAAATGTTCGGGCGCATTTTCTCTGAGGACCCTGAATTTGTAGACCTTTATCAAAGGCTATAAGCCTTTGGAAAGCAATGCCGTTAACGTCACTGTATTCTGGGGTCTTCCATTCCTTCTACTTGGGCTTATCTGCCCTCATGCTCCAGAACTTGGACGCACACCAGCTTTTACGCTCTCTTACCTCGGTGCTTAGTAATGTTTAGGTATATCCTCCCTTAAAGCCCAGAATTCCCAGACCTATAGCAAACGTTAGATACGGATCCCACCAATAGAACTCCGCGCGTATCTCTACTGTTTTGTGGGGCCTGCTTCACTCTTTAAAGACGCTTCTCACCGTTTGGAGGGCTTGGCTGTACGTCTGAGATTTACACTCGACTTCTATGCTTAACAATGTTAATGTAATCTTCTGCCGTATCTATATACACCATGATTAAGTGCAACTGTCACGAAATTTTGTTGTGGTAACACTGAATTATTGGTGAAGCTGGTTAAAATTGAACAAAAATTTAGTGCCGTTCCAACGGTAAAGTACTTTCTCAATATCACATTTACGAAGGCAGTTTGCAAGTGAAAATCTAGAAATGGCAGTTTTTTTAATTTTGACCACGTACTGAAATTAAAGAGCATAATTAAAGATATGACGATTTGCATTTTTGGGAGTATAGCTGTTTTTAGATATAAATAAATAATGCAAAATCTCAAACTTATTTAGGAGCCAAATATAATCTACAAACTACAACTGGATCTCTCGACGAATTATCTCCAAAATTGCTGACCTCTTTCTTCAAATAAAACAAGTAAAAATAACTGTGTTAAATGAAGCAAGAGGTGATACTAGCAAAAACAAGAAAATAATAAAATAACAACAAACGGCACTCGTATAGGTAATGAAGATCTTTCTTCTTGAAAACAAATGAGCTCCTCGTCAATAATAATATTTTTATTTTGTATGTGCGCCTGCACACACATGCATGACATAAAATTGTAATAAGTCCCTATATCCAAAAATCTTTCCCGAAAGCAATTCTGTTCAAGGTCTAAGCAAAAACAGCTGAAAAGGACCCGGTCAAAGGTTTCCTTACAAGTATAGTATTTACTTCGTAATTGAGAGGAGTTTTAAAAGGTGTTACTACGACCTAAAGCCTCAAATTTTTACCACCAATCAACAGCACATTTCCAATGCATCGCAAAAATATAAATTCAGATCATTATTTATCGAATATAAATATTTATAACGTCATTCGCACTTTTTTCGACATCACGTTAATAGTGCTTAATATTTTTCTATGGAAGCTTCATTCTCTATAATTCGTAGCGATTCGAAAAATGATTTATGATTTGGTAATTATTCACACGGCTGCAGTGTCAATGTTCCGACCAAACAAACGTTCCACTTATCTTCCGCACCCACTTGAACTCAATCACAATTTGCTATCACTGCGCTTTTATCTAAATCTGTACGAAAAATGACTCGTCATATCGACCCCGCCAAATATACGCTTTTCCAAATACTAAAATGTTTGACAAGAACAATGGTCAGGGCATTGAGGATTTAGGTAACATCTGACAGTATATCACATCGGTAAATTCCTCATCACACAATTGTTTAATAATAAATTCGGTTATACGTGCTTTTCTAGCACGAGGCAAGCATTGTCAAAACAGTCTAAAACCGATCTGATGGCATTCTTTATCTTACAATTGTCACATACATAATTTGCCCCACCTTTCATATGTGGGGAGTAAAAGTATTTCTCTCGAGGACGGCCGCCATAAACGACCCTCATAAATAACATGTCAAGTGGACGGTCTCTAAAAATGCGAAGAAAAGGAAAAGTACCTGTTAAGAAGGTTGCATTCTGGTACGAATTAGTTTTAAACGTTAAAAAATTATAAGTATCGTTATATCACTAATTAAGTTCCCGAATGATACAACAAAACGAACACAATGATAATTAATCTTACAAAGACCAATATTACTGAATTATTTAATTACAATAAACTGAACAAAGGAGAAAATTGAATTGGACCGATGTCCTGATTTAGAAGGTTTAGAATCTTCTCCATTAAACTAAATTAACAAGATTTCATTAACGGACTACTAATAGTCCTATTATCAGGTATTACCCAGCATGTATCGTTTTAAGAGGTGAGGTAAACCTATTAAAAGTATTGTAGATTATAAAAACCTCTACTAGTAACTATACTGATGCTAATTGGCATATATATAAATCAATCTAAATGATTGAAATGCATATGATAACATTTTATCAATATACTTAATCCAGCCCAATTCAATCTTAGTCAGTTCAGTAGCGATAGTTTTTAGAGAAATCCTTCGAATCCATCAAAACTGGTTTTCAATTAATATTATAAGCAGAAGTTGCTAAATAATCAAAATTAAATGAATTCGATTAATCCAAAAGTAAACCTAACGACATGAAAATATTTACTTGATCTTTACGTTAGTAATAGAACTCAGGTTCTACAAGTATTGATTCGTGTCACGTTGTCAATCCTCTCTCATAGTTTAGCAGAAGTAATTACAGGTTTCCAAAATACGCAAGGAATCCAACTAATTAAACACTCTTTAATTAATGCTAAATGGGTACTGTTTGCTCAATATAGCCAATTAGCAAGCGTGAGAAGCGCTTCAACCTTTGCACAGAATTTGTATGGGATAGATACTCGTATTAGATGAACATTCTCAAAATTCTCATTGATTCTCTAAAACATAAATTAGGAATGAATGTGGACATACGCGCTTATGTAGTACACATGTCGAACTTTCTAACGTGAGAATTGGTACCGTTTCTAATCTAATTATATTAATTGGATCTACTGGCACGATAGATTATTTATTAAATAATGACTGGAATTTTGTATGCGGTAAAATCGTATACGTATGTATACAGTTATCAGAAACAAAGTACAGATCCAACCAAATTGAATTTGTTCCAGGAGATTAAAAGCAAAGTTAGCGAATCTACTTACAGGATCCGCAATAATTTAGTTTAGCATGATTTATTATGTGGAACTGGAGCAGCTCAGAACGGAAATCCTTATCGAGTTATGGCAGTAAGGATCTGGGGATTAAATAAGTCGCTGTTAAATACTACTTTATCGGAGGTGGCAGCGTAGTAATTCATCAGTTCAACTTATTTAGTAAATACGAAAGGGTTGGTATTAATGTAATGTTGCACACATGTAAACCAATCTCGAAGGACTAAATTACCACATTTGTATAAATTCGCTTAGATGTTGGTTTTATTACTGGATTTGTTTGTTTGTTACAAACATCCGTATTCGCAGAAAGCTCGTTCGGAATTTAACGCTAAATGGTTCCGGAATTTACAAAACTTCGTTTAAACAAATTCCGTTTGATGTTGTGTATTTATGTTCTCGTTTCCTGAAATGCTACATTCATACTTTTCGATTACGATACGAGTTATAACGAATTTAAAAGGGCGATAATATCATTCGGTCTAAAAGTGGTTCCGAATAAAATAAATGTCAAAGTTGAAGATTTCGAAATGGTTTACTACATAATTTAAAAAAAACCGCTAGAAATAACCATGGCCAATATCTATTAGGGAATCAGAAACTGCGCCACCAAAGTGATTAATTTCTTTGATCAGAAAGGCTACCGAAGAAAAACACCGCAACTTTCGTGGATATCGGTGTTTGTATTACATACATACGTACGCGAATGTGTGTTCAGTTATCCGATATCGCAGATGTCAGTTTGCTTGCAGTCGGTTAGAAAATAATTTGATGTATTGCCCTACTAATGACCGGGGCTGACGTTCTATAAAAATCCGTATTTCTAGTTGACGTGCGCCGGTCACATATCTGCGTCATTTTTACTACACCCTGCTGCGTAATTCAGCATAAATATATATATAGTGGAAATTGATGATAATAAATGTTGATTACGTTGCTTTTATATATATAACAGGCAAATTTCGAATTAATATTATATACATACATATGTATGTAGTTGTTCAGAAAAATAGCTTTATTAATTGTATGAGATCATTATCAATAAATAGGGCTTGTCCAGGAAAAAATTCGGAGAAAAACATATTCACATAATTCATATCACTTAGGAAATTATTTTAAA
The DNA here is from genome assembly GCA_038088585.1 of Chrysina gloriosa. Lineage (NCBI taxonomy): Eukaryota > Metazoa > Arthropoda > Insecta > Coleoptera > Scarabaeidae > Chrysina > Chrysina gloriosa. The sequence goes on from CM076089.1 coordinate 26,752,067, forward strand.
GGGTAATTTACAAAAGCTAATACGTCGACAAACCTAGAAACAATCAAGGAGTATTGTCCTTTGATATCAAAGATGTTCCACCTTACGTTTGCAAACAATCTTCAAAACTGTTTGAAAAAGCAACAACAACTGTAGCTGTAATGCTCACAGTATCATCACTTACCTTATATGGCAGTTTTCTACCACACTTAGGACAATTAAATAAGAGTGATTGAAATAATAATTATATTCTCAGAAAGTTTACCAATGATAGATTGATGAAGGTGTTCCGAAAACGTTTGTAAACGTTCTGAGAATATAACTACTATTTCAATCACTCTTATTTAATTGACCTAATTGCGGTGGGGAACTATCATATAAGATAAGTATAATTAAAAAGGTCACATATATATTATACATGTATATATATATATGGTAATAGTTTCGCTCGTTTTTATATTCTACTCTATATATATATGTATATATATTTAATATCATCACTTTAATCGCTGCAGATTCATCGCATTAAATATAGTAAATGAGGAAAAACAAGAAGAAAAAGGGAATTAATAAAGAAAATTGATTCCTTTGCGCATTAAGATACATAATTGATGCTTTCCTAAAATTTTGACAATGTTACGATAAAATTCCAAGACAGCTCAATACCCAAATTTAAGTGATCACTACGACTTCCGTCATAAACTTCGCATATTTAAAGGAAATAATCACATGAACAGGATTTCAAGATATTCAAGATATTCATAATTATAGCAGATTACCCCAACTCTAGACGAAAGTCCTTTCTTTTGGGTTTAACATCGCAGACGTCAAAGAGAACGTCCGTAATGATCTATCACTTGATTTAACACTATTAGTTTTGGAAGAAGCGAAACTCGACCCTGAAAAACAAAGTTCTAGCTTTCACCCACTGCTTTAGTAAGTAACTCTTTATTCTCTGTTCTGTTTATTGTTACCCCTACAATACTTATGGGTTACTTACAGCTTGCTTGTGAACGCGTAGAATGTTTTATTTATTGTCTGGTGAAAAATTGAACATGAGCTATAGTATATATATAAATATGTATATATATATATATGTATAATATATGTATACATAGTCATTCTTTTAAATTTCAAGTCCTGGAAGTCAAACATATTTCTGTACGAAATTGTGCGATTGTAAAAGTTTGATAGGAAGTGGATTCAAATTTTGGATTTTATATAGAAACATTTTTAGGAATCTGAGATATAGAACCGTAAATTTGAGATTGTGAATCGGCTGAGCCTATTTTGAGTATGAATAATTCACCAACCTGGTAGAACATTGTTAAAATTATTCGCAGTGGTACATCATAAAATTGGTCAAGTCTAGAACAATACGGATCGTTTTATTTGCAAGAATCAGGATCAACTTTTTAATTTTTAACCACAGAAGCTTAAATTTTGGCATTTTGGATCGAGAAGATAGCTTATTTTGGCTCTTGGATTGGGGAAGTCTATCACTCCCGGAGAGTATTCTTTATTTTATTCATATTGCATTTATCATAGAGCTAACCAAAATTAAGTTGAGTTTCAAAATCTTCGGCTGTTTTTATTTGCTGACTGCAATTCTCTACTCTTCCATATTATTTTCTACCAATTTTGAAAATCCAAGCTGTACAAATCCAAGTTTCGGTGCTTGATGGAAGATGATCAGATGATTTTTAAAACTGGACTGTACGGTACAATAATGTGTTAACCACTATTTCATTACTCCTATTTCTCCTTGTTATTTTTTCTTCTTGATCGATTTTAGACCCTTGAGCTCCTGTACTCAAATTTTGGATTTCAAGAAAAAGAGACGTGAATATTTTAGATCAGAATATCAGACAAGGTTTTAGAACTTTGAAATGTGGAAATTTAATCTATTAATCCAATTCTCTATTGTTTCTTGTTTTTCTACTATTTGTTGTGGCGTTTTAAACTCCAAAAGACTCAACTGTCGAATTGGTATCGATTCGGGTACAAAAGAAAGACTCTTGTACTGAGAATTTAGTTAATTTTCTTCAAAGTAAATTGCACCGATCTAGATCGTGAATAATGATATAAAAAGCATAAATTATAACAATTATTTTTATAAATTTTGGGAAATATTGAACATAAATCAACATATTTACCTAAATGTGTGAGTGTATGTAAATGTAATTTCTTTTCCGTTAACGGTTCCTCCTATACCTCCTCTCTTTACTCTTCACTCACTTTTCTCGATGCAGCTTTATGGATTCTTCCCTTTTATAAATTCTCTCTTCTTCTGTATGGTAATGTTCTTTTATTTACTAATACTTCTTAAAACCCTTTTGAATCGAAATATTGACTTATTTATTGATTTATCTGTCTTGTCAATTCATACGTCGTTAACCAAACAAACTTTTATTTTTATTGAAACCTGCTGTCTTTCTCCGTTGTCCACGAAACGAAGACTTTAATTCACCTTGACTTCAGTTCATTGAGGTATATCGCTGGTATAGAAACCTGTACTGTACGTCGATGTATCGTAGGTTATTTCCAGTAAATTTATGTGAATTCTTGTAATGAATAAGTGTTGTATGTATGAGTCTGTACGATAACAATGCTTTTTTATTCAAAATATATGCTCTGTATAAACTTAGTTATTTTATTTCTAGTGACATTTGTTATACTACACTCTATTTAGAAATTTTGGATGACATTAATTAGATGTGTTATAGAACCTTCGACCGCAGAAATTCAATAGGGTTTTATCTGTGATAAATTCTAAAACTGTAAGCTCATACAGTAACGAATTTTTGATTTTAGATAAAAAACGTGATTTGAGTGGGAATAGTTTTGGAACATAATAAACAGATGCGTTTAGAATTTTAGATTGTCGAAATGCAATAAGATTTTTCCTACCGTTCTATTAGTGTCATTCTCCATTCTTTCTAGGCACGCCTTAACCTCTCACAGACCGAAATTTCGGGGTTTGGGTAGAAGCAACGACTGAATTTGGATTTTTCATCTGATCAATTTTAGAAGTTTAGAAAATAGTTTTTCAAGCTGTTGTAGCAATTTTCTAATTTTGCCTTTTTCTCGCTATTCTTTGAAAATTACTTAAAACTTATCAAGCACTTTCTATCCTTCACAGATTTCAAATCCCCTAAAAGTTCGAAGTTGGGACTCCGAGCCTTCCATAACAAAAATTAATGAATTTATAAATGACTAAGCAATGCACGTTTATACATATATCACAGTTTCAATCTCGACTTCCATTATTAGCCAACAAACCTTTTATTCAGATATCATCATCACCATCAATTCAATCTATGCATATAGGAAGAATTGCAATTTTTGTTAGTAATGGACTTATGACTCAATTATTTAGCTCCACTAAGCACTTCGGTTATTGCTCAAAATGTAATCAAATTTACGTAAAAAGAAAACTTTCTACATCAATTATTAGATCTTTTTCAATTTATATATACATATTAGGGGAAACATAAAGGGGATATATAATAGAAAATTCTGAGGAAAGATTTTGAATACACATGTTTGAGTGATGAAAGTAATTTTACATTCTCACATTTCGTTGACATAAATCATAGTGTGATTTTCATGCCACTGCATATGTTAAAATCTTCCGTAATGAGACAATTCCTCTAACAAAACCTTTACGAAGTCGCACTCGTCGTCTGAAGAGGCAAGGAGAACAAGAAAAGAAAAGAAAGATCCACATCTTAACTAAAGAACTCGAACAGAACCTTATTGTTATATCTCGTTAGGAAGAAATATATAAAATTGCAATGTGGCAGTTGATTTCCGTAAACCATTATTACAACATATAATTGTTCCCCTTCATTGTATATAAAGTCCATACAAATAGATACCCGAAAATGAAACAATTTTTTCAATTTCGCTTTAGCGCCGCAACAAATTTGGTGCTGCAACCAGTCGATCGCTTATTAGATTGTTCTTTTTCCTCGGCTGAATATCCATTTTAGTCGCTATCCAAACAATAAAAAATCACGAATTCGAGAGAATTGTTTCAACGGGGATCGGATATCTACCATACACTCGTCCTTTTAAATCCGTTTCACGACAATAATGCGTTCAGTTTTTGCGCATCTGGCTTCGTAATGGCAGAGGATTTATTCCGGAAAATTTGTTTATAGACGGAGACAGATTGGACTCTGGATAAGGCTAAAAAGCCGATAAATTAGTATATGCGTATTTGAGTGGATTTTGTACAATTCTAGTTGAAAATATTTCAATTTTGTGAAGTTATTTATGGACAACGAAGAATTGCAATTCCTGTCGTAAAATTTGATAGTATTGCTGTTCTATTTATTACACTTTCTTAGTATCGAATTGAAACTTCAACTTTAGTTAACACATTGAAAATATGCTTCGCATCTAGACATATTAGTTTTCTAAAAAAGCAAATGTAACGTGGGACATTATTAAATTTAATAATTTTAATTAAGCAGTGCTCCAATGTTGCGATTTCTGATCGCCTACTGTGCCAATATAATAGTTTTGAGTTATAAAGGGGTGCTATAATAAACTGCTTTATAAATACCGGCTAGAAGGTATCATTTTGGGCGCCTCCACCAGAAATTTAGTGTGCATTTTTGTGGAGCTAATCATCGTCGAGAGGCAAATATACCTTTTTTTTGGTATAAAAACGAGTTCTTTCGTCATATTTATAATAGAATCTTTTCCACCTATTGGAATATGTTTGCACAATTATACAACATTATCTGACATTAAAACGCCTCTCCGTTATCCAACATGTCACAAATTCTCAGATTAATAGCAAACGCTCGTACCTAGTACGATGACTTTTATAACATCTAAATGTTCGTTTGACGTACGGCATTAATGAGACGCATGCGTTAGACATAATGAACTTCGTAATCTTCGTATCTCAAGGGAAAAGAGGTTGTTTGTTCTGGAACGCCACATTACCAAGACCGAACAACTTAAACCATTTCCAATTCCGCTCGCACATTCTAGGGGCGATAAATTAGAAAGTAGCGCGCGAGAAGTAGAGGAAGAAGTGCCTTCGAAAACTTTGCACCGGAATTATTGTAGTTTATGGAAGCGCTTTCCTTCATGTATACGTTTCTCGGTGCGAGATGTGTTTTTAATTACGTACTCTTGTCCGTGGGAAAAGCTAGCCAGGAAAATTGGAAGTCGTAACTGTTCGATAAAAATTTCTAGAAAGAAAATAAATGCAGACATTGCGACGGTTGAACGATACTCTGGGAAATTTTATTAAAAATAAGAAAAACCTCTTAACGGAAAGATCGCTATAAAGCAACTATATGTAAATATTTCCCTTTTAATTATTTTGACTATTCTCCAATAGAACTAAATATCCGAATACATACTATCGTCAGAAAGTGTAAAAGGCGTAGTTACTAGCCAACTAATCAACTTTCTTCCTTCCTCCACCGAGCTTAAAACCAGCTACAGCGGAGATATAAAGGAAATGCTTAACTACAAAGTCACTTTTGACATTATTATCCAACGACGTTAATGTATCCTCTTACTGATCCCTTCCTATCTGATAGTATCTGTAAAATATCGCACTTTGTTGACTTGCTCCGACTTGGCCTTGAGCATTCCTATGGGGTGCCCTTCCAGTTGCTTAAGTTTTTCGTTTAAATCGGTGACGTGCTTGTTCTTGTCGGAAGCTTTCGTAGCTCAACCCAACACCTACTCTGGGATGTTACCTTACAACTTACTCATCTCTAAAACTTTCACGTACTGCTCTCTCATCTGCTTGCCAAATTCTCTACATGTGCAGATGATGATGCGATTTACGGCACGTGAAATGTATGTGCTTATGTAAGTTAGCAAGGAAATCGATGTAATTTTTGTTTTGCTAGATACTTACCAAAGTTTAATACGTGTGAAATGTATGTAACGTTAGAACATAAAATTAGTGTCCATACCTGGTTCGAAAAGGATTAGAATACATATTTCGTCAACTAAGTGACAAATATCTTGGTTGCATAATAAGAAGATAAAAAATAGGAATGTCTGGTTTCGAACTTGTGAATCAAAGTAGATATCATCCTTACCGCACTGTTTTTACATATTTGAATACCAGAGTAGGCATTCGCGCTTTCTTTCCTTTGTTTCCTCCATTGAGGGTGACCATTTGGTGGTCGTAATACGTATTTTAAATAATTAGAAAAACGACGAGGAAAGGCAAGGACCTAATTTATTCCATAGGATAACATTTGCGCAGTGTTTGATGGAATTACTTTGCTATTCTCAAAAAGTGTGATAATTTTGATTGTGGAAGTACGTGTCCATAAGTTGTTCTCAATTGCGTATGAGAATAGCGAAAGTAACATGTCAATGTTTTTACATTAAATCTTCTCATATTGTAGGAATCAGAGGCTTTTGTACAATGTATAATTTCTTTGTATGGCCATTAGAATAGTATCTTAGTTGAAATGTAATACAATGAAATGTTATCTTAATGCTTTGACGTACCAATAATGAATGGCTTCTGTGCAATACAGATCTTAGTTGTTGAAGTGCATGTTTCTAGTTTATATCTCAGATGTTCGATAATGATAAGGAATGATAAATCTTCTTCGTATAATCCTAGTTTGTATATCAATCGAGATAGTAGCTTAGTCCCAGAGATTCGTATATATAATGTTTTGGGTTTGATAATGTAAGAAAATAATCAGTCACATAGTGATTTTCCTTTTCCTTATCCTAACATCCTGAAAATCAAGTTTTCCTTTTCTAATTTGGCCCACTCTTACAATGTTACACGCGACGATTCCTGTAAAAGGTTTAGTGTTCATTCTTTTACACATTTCTATAATAGCTATACATAATGAGTGCAATCTATCTATTACCAGCTTAAGATATGGTTCCTCTCAAAAAGAGAAGAAAGAAGATAAAACTTGCCTAAAAAACCTAGCAGAAGAAACATTGTATAAATAAACGAACTAGGGGAAAAGACAAGACCGAAATTCAAGACACAATTATAAGAAGGTACTCACTAATGTTCAAATAATCAGATCATATTGCAAGAGACATCGAAAATTGGAACGAGAAAACCATACGATGTAAATCTTGGGGAAGGAGTAAGTATAGGAGACCTAAAATCACGATTATATGCTGGGATAAGGAAGTTTATCGGTGAATGCTTTTACTAAATAGCCAGAAATAGAAAAAGAGAGAGCAGCAAGAGGGAGGTCTACATCCGGTGGATAGAAAATGCCTTACACAGGAAAAGACACTCGTAAAGTATTTGTATTATCTAATTTTATCATAAATTTTAAACTGTGAACAATCCCTTAACTCACAATTAACAATGCAGTTAGAGCGGAGTGTTATAATAAACAGACATTATTGTTCGTACCGTATTTCACTTTTTCAATTAGCCGCAAGTTTTATTTGCTCATTGTGTTAAACATACACTAATTCGATAATAAACACACTCGAAGTTAAATTTCTCCGACCCGTCGAAATAGAACTATATAATATTGCTAAAACACAACTACCTGTAGGATTCAACGGCTTTCATCCTACTTGGTGGATGCTTAAACCTATCGTAAGGACGAATATCCTTCCATTACATAAGAAAAGCACGACACCTGTTACAGTCGATATTTCAATATTTCAGTAGGCTGCATTGGCTCAAGTACATACATTATGCCTGTCATTATTTATGAATTATCTTCGAAGAGAAATTATTCTAATATAGAAAAATCCTAAAAGATATGCAATACGAATCCAAAAGATTTATATATCATACAATACGTACTGTTCGAAGAATAATGATTTCGAGAATACACGTTTGTTTTGTTTAACTTGGCAAAACCGTCACCAAAGTGTGTCAAAAATATACTTCATTCTTTAGAAAAAATCTCCCAGCTTACGTAAGAGGTAATTCAAAATAGTCCGTGCGTATTCGCGCTTAACAATAAGCTGTATATGTTGTTTAAAAGATACTATGACGTACGTTTTAATTCAGAGTTATTTTAAAAGACGCCATGTAAAAATAACACTTTCGCGACTCTGTCTGTATTCATATTTACAGCAAGCGTCATTGAAGCTGGAAACACCAAGGAAATAAAATTTCTTCCAAATGGGATGTTTATTCCCAAAAGTATAAAATTTTGTTCGAATATAGATTCAAGATTGAATGTTAAAATATTTATGTGCAACTATTATTATTTGTTTATGTTATTATATTTTTCTTGTTCTTGTGCTGAACAGTTATAGAAGGCGAAAAGCAAACGCTTTCATAACCAAAACCATATAAAAGAAAGTTGGAGTGTGGGTGAGACTGTTATTTTAATACCTTTTATTTCATCTCAATAATGAAACGGAAGCTTACCGGCAATTTCTATCACAAAATATTTATATTATAATTATTGTAATAGAAAATTGACCACTGAAAAATTCTTCACCTCAGCTTAAAAAGATACATAAGTTCTGATTTTTAAACAATCTACCTCACTCATTCTCCTAGCACCCATTGATTTCCATATTTGTCGGCTTAAAGATTCACTCACTAGGCTTGGTAACATTTTCAGTTCATGGCAGAAGCTGTTAAAGTGTTTTGTAACGCAAGTAGTTTGAATCTTCCCTACCTCATTGAAACCGACAAATTTCGGTGCATAAAGGGGACCCAAAAAACTTCAGAAAAACTCCGGAGGTTACTTGCTGTTGTCTATATCTTCCAAAATCATTGAAAAGTCTTGATATTGTGAAGTATTTTCAAGACGATTTTCTAAATGGTAAAGATGTCCCCACTAGTTTTTATTAAGAAGGTGGTCTTATATTTCGAGGAGTGATTGATTTCCTTAGACTATAGTATCTAGTATTTAGTATAGTGTACTGCTGCTTTAATTCGATTGGCATGGTATACAAAGGGTTGCTCGGTACTAGTTTCGATTCAATTTGAGCAACAAGTCACAGTTTGGTTACATGAACCGAGCTATGTGTGTTCCCTAGAGATATTTGCTACACCAGATGTTATTTTCGATTTGTATCAAATAAATTGCAAATCGATTAAAAAATATATATAAAGTCTTGCTTAATGAAGCGAACGATACGAACATTTCGATAGATTTGATTCTTATCAAAGCCATCAAAATGTTCCTTCCTCTTATTCTTATAAGTGTTAGGTAAACTAACAAAAAATGGACCATAAAATCAGATACACATTAACAGAGCAAAATACCACCTGGGAGACCGGAGAATACCTATTTCATTTATTTCAAGTCTTCATATCTTTTGGTGATTACCAAACTTTTATTGAGTTCTTATTGAATTACCATTGTGAGCCGTCTGCTTTATTTTGTTTTCTTCCAATTAATTCCTCTGCGTGTTTCTGATTCTTCTTTTCCCTGGTGCTCCTGCTCATAGATTCTTCTACGTAATCTTTTGTCCTTCTCATAGTATGACCGAGTAATCTCGGTTGAGTGTTTGTTGCATTCTAATTGCAACTGGTGTAATTGAAAACCACATTTCTACTCTTGTCAGCTCCAGAAATGACCTCTTAATTAATGACCACGGCTGAATTAGGAGTATTAATATCGGTCCAGCTTTTTGTTCTTACGCATTTCTTCGTTACTTTGGAGATCCGTTTTCATTGTGCCGACCAATTTTCCAGTATGTCCAGTATATCCCCCACTTTAGTAAAATCGAATGAGACAAAATTATCAACCCGCAGAAAAGTGAAACAAAAAAACCGTAGAAGAAAAAAATCAAATTGTCCCAAGACGGAAATGTGGAAGCTTTGCAAACATGACATGGAAAACAAAAGCTTCATACTCAAAGGTATAGGACTAAAATGATAGTGAGTTTGATAATATAGTCTGACGAAGCTAGTGTGTCGGCGAAACGAACGTGTCTTGTGTTAAATATTGTGAAGTGTTGTAGAGTAAACACTCTCATTTTACTCATTATTTTTAACAATCTTCACCAAGTAAAAGCTAGTTCTACACAGTTTTTAAATACTGCAATACTGCATAATATTTAATTTTCTACTCAATAATTGACAAATCTCTTAGAATTGCGTCTATGTTTACGGAGTGCAAATCTTTGTCTCTTTCTCAAAATTATTTGTGATAACGTCGATTTCTCCCATTAACCAACGGTTAGTAACTAATAACACATCGAACAGTCGCAATAATCAGAAATAACTTAAGGATATCTATTATACAGAGCTTTACATTTTGAAACCTTGAAAGAGATCGTTCCAACGAAGACAAAATGCCGAATTCTTAATGTTATGCTATTTAACATCAAACAACTTCAAACAATAACATTTTATTTATATTATATAAATTTTGGAACAAGAAAATATTTAACACTAAAATCTAATCCTCCCACTAATCGCTAGAATTACCCAATTTGATATAATCGCAGTCAACCCTGCTTAATTTAGGTACCATTACAGTATCGGAATTTTTTGTACAACACACAAACCCTCGTTCTGTTCTGGGACGTCCGTCCGTCCGCTGCACAAACGATGGCAAACAATAACTAAGATTAAAGGGTACCCGGCCATTAGACAACAGGACAATCTAAATGCTGGTGCTTTTGTCGTGCAAATTGAATTGCAGATCGCACTGTAAGAGATAACGACGTAGAATTTTCGCAAATCTGCGAGAACATTCCCGCTAAGTGATCGTCATAAAGGCATGGACGTATCGCCCATTTCACAGAACAAATAAGCCCTCCGATACCTTTGAATGCGTTCGTAGAAGCAAACCATTTATTGGTGGCTAATGACCGTTTAAACGTAGCTGTTATTAGGGATGTGGGAGTACTGGAAGAAAATTTTGGTGGTATTTGCTTGAAAAAAAAAAGGATCTTTAATTTCAATACCCAGATTTGTATAGAAAGCAGTACATTATATGATGATTTGTCCTCGTTGGCTTGCATAGTAGGTGTCCATAATGGGCAGGATTCTGATGCGATATCGATACATCGTTGATCATACTGCCAGTTTCTTCAGGAATATTGAAATTTCTGACACACGACAAAAACAGAAATCCAAAAATCAATAATTTGCTCAAATTCTAATGACAAGAGTAACTAGAAGTAGCGTCTCAGTATTAAATATATGAAATTGAAAGTGATAACTAGCCTTTAAACAGTTACCTATCGTGGGTCCCATACTAAATGTTTTATCTTAATAGTATATACAGAATGTACGAAAGATACCACCGCCGACAGGGTTTTCACATATTCTGATCGTTCCACTGATTTTTCTTAACACCCTGGTAGAACTTAAGCCGCCTTATTTTACGGAAAATTTTACCAAGGTATAGGAACTTGCATTGAAATCCACTACCGCTGGATTTTCAACGTATTATTAATATTTTTGATTTACTTTGTATATTTGGACCAATCTGAACGAAAGTATTCAGGAATTTCAGTACCTTATAGATCTTGACACGTAGGTAACTTTAATTTTCATATCATTATGCACCCTCGTCCCTAATAGTCTTAGAGCAATAATAGTTAGAAGCAAGAAACTGCTGAAAACATATGTTTTCAAGATTTTTTTTTCAAGAAAGTAGATTAAGATATATGTGCACGTATGACTACTCGTTACGCGGCCTCTCCCACTCTGTGTTATGCTAATCGTTTTGTGTAATCTTTTAATGTTATATACAGAATATTAGAAAAATATCGTCGTCCAAAGTTTCCCAATTTTCACATACATAGATCACCCTCTGCTTTTTCAAACCATGGCGTGACCGTGAATATTACCATTACATTTTACAGCAATTTTTTCACAGGTATAGCAATTTCTCGGCCAGATTTACCAGCTTGGGATTTTCTACGAATTTCAGCGCTCTTGAGCTACAATAAATACCCCCTATGCGTCAACCAAATTTCAGCATGCAATAAATATCAATGCGCAAATTTAATTTCAAGTACATTATATGCGTTCATCTTATTGTTGGATTTACAACGCTAAAACGCTAGAAATTGCTGGGAATAGGAATTGTCCAGACCCTGCGTTCAAGAAAATCGATTAATATAGTTCGAAATGAATGAGCACTGCCTGTACAGTCATTTATTGTACACGAGATACTAATTTTATCCGCTTTATATTGTATACGGGACTTTTGATAGAAACAGTTAATAATATTTTTGCTGCTGAATTAAATCATGTCTAAAGTCGTACAAAATCAGCGCACGAGAATTATTTTTCGGACATTGTTAACTATGCTTTTATATACAAAGGCATGCACTAAATGACTTGGAGCAGTCAATACACTTAGAAAACTCAAAATTTTATGCTGGTAAAATGTACTCTGGCAAAATTAGGAGTGTCCGATTGCCGAAATGTATGTAGCACCTAGGTACTAATATCATTAAACTCGTGTTAGCTTACATGCGATATCACATACAAAAATTGCAGCGAGTTAGACCCACTTGAAGCAGTAAGTATATTTAACACAATTCTCATTGTTGCATCAAAAAAATTGCGTTGTCAACCCTTTTTGCTCGTGTAACAGTAGCGACCTCCTTATTCGATAACACCTTCGCGAAAAATATCTCAGCTTCGAATAAGCTTCAAAGAAATGTTTACTGAATTTTTCGCTCACGAAGCGGAGGAAAAGAAATGCCGCGTAGGCGGGCTACGGAATTTATATTTTGTCGCTGCGACGTGTGAATGCCCAGAATTTCATTTTTACATAACTGACGGAGGCGATGTTATCCAATTTCGGCTCCTAAGCTATACGATATTTCAATGTCCATACAGTGAATATCTCCTGTCATCCGGCTTGAAGACGACCGGCACAAAAAATCACAGTCGTGTTTAATCAATCAAGCAAAATCCGGAGAGAAAAATGAGCAAATTTAAAAGCAAAACTTTGGGAATGGCGATCTATTTATCACATACCTATACGTCTATATAATAACTGCACATCTGGGCGGGGTTATATAGGTAATAAATTAGCGACGCCTCGATGTCCTTCAGTTATTCTACCTTTTTCGTGTCTCTGACGTTTCCTACAGTCAAAGAAAAAAATCAGCTATCATCAAATCGAATTCTGTCTTCAGATTATGCGTATATTCACATTAATTTGTAATTTCTTGTTTTTCTCCGCTGTATGGTTGCGTTTCCAAATGCAACACCTTATAGTGCTTTTGGTCTCTCTGTCTCTTGTACACTGTATCTGTGCTTCACATATTAGTCGCATTGGTCTTTTATCACTCTTTCAGTAACCAATTTACTTTATTGACTGAATTTCTAAGTCTGTTCTGAAGTCCAACCATTTTGTGATTTCCTGAATTTCCCATATTTTATGTTAGCTATTTGTCCATCTACTTTCCTACCATGTAGCTAAATATCCACGTTTCGTAGCTCTATGTTACAATAGGCTTAAATATATCATTAATTTCTTTTCTTATTTCTCTACTTTTAAACATTGACATTACGACACTACTATTCTAATTTTTCTTCTTCTATTTTGATTCTTGGTTCTTGTTGTCCACGTGATATTGCCATTAGCTTGTCTTACTAATTAATTTAATTCATTTAATCACCGATTACTAATTTTCATTTCTATTTGCAACAATATGTATCTTATAGTTACTACTCCTTGTAGACTTTTGCAAGTGCAATTTTTATTGCACTATCTACGTTACTTTAAGACGTTACTCATGATGTTTTGCTTACAGTGATATAGGGACATTCTTCGGTATACAGCAATATATTTGATTTTGCATGACCATTTAGCCGTGAAAAAGTTCTGCTCCCGATAGATTCCGCATAATTTGGACAGAAGCTCATAAAAAGGCTCACGTTAATTGGTGTAACGCAATGCCCAAAACAATCGACCGCAGAATTGCAACATCCGTGTACAACATCGTAACAGGGAAAGAAACTTGAATATATTCGTATCAACCGGTAACTAAACAACAAGCCTTTGTTTGAGTATTTCAAGGTGAGTTAAATCCCGCAAAACTTGTTCGTTTATGAAACATTTCCAAGAAAATGGTACCTGTTTCTTCGGTTGTGTTGGATATATCGCAACCAATCCTTTAGAAGATCGGACAAAAGTTAATGCTGAATACTACAATTTGCTTACCAGAAGTCATCGACGAAATCAGGAGAAATAATGTGAAGCGTCGCATCATTCTACAACATGGCAATGCTGACTTTCACACAGCACATCAAACAATTGATTACTTGGAAACAAACTAATGTCTTGTATTCACGTAATTCATTATATTTCCGATCATCAAACAAAAAGTGGGTGTACAGTGATTTTCAGCGCCTCAAGAAGCTGTCAAGACCTTACAAAATACGCTTTTGGGGTACCAAATTCAGAGAATTGGTTTGAACGCATGCAAAAGTGTATAAATCTAAATCTTTCCTAGTTTTTGTGTACCAATTTAGAAATCGCCCCTGGTACGATCTCATTTTCCCCGCCTTTGTACAAAGGTGTTAAGTTCTTCATTTAACTTTCTTGCTAAGCGTAATACAAAACTACTAGGAGCTACTTTCTGTAATTTTGCAATTTTTCATTGTGAATTTGTTCTAAAACAGCTTCTATAATAGCTTTTTCTCTAAGCCGACTATCTTCTATTGAGAAACCGAAACAGTTCAAATTTTGGCTAATGCTAAATAATCGCAACAAAAAAGAAGGAAATAGAACAATAATATAATTTTACCTTCACAACGACAAAGTACTAGCACAAAGCAATAAGTAATACTGTACAACCTAGTTCTTGCAATTATAAAGAAATCTAAAAAACGACGCGTCCTCTTAATTGAAAGCTTCATGTTGCACAAACAAAACAAAATGGGAATTTATATATTTTTAAATACATACAATTGATTGTTGTACTCGCAACTTCAAATATCTTACAATTGGCAGCTAAAAGGTGATTAATGAGTAGTTTCTAGTAATTTTCACATATTACAGTAGTTTGTATCTATAATTGCCTCCGACCGACATCAGTTCTTGGTGCTGACTATCCTTTAGTGTAAGAAATTTTCAGCGTTTCTGGATGATAGTTCTCAATTCTGCCTTTTGCTAAAAGCTCACGTTTATCTTACTACTATCCATTTGGTTATCTCATCGAATGAACTCGTTGGATAAAGTAATCCAATGATAAAGTATGAGCAGTTAGACTTACACTTACGTTGTATAACTGTCACTTTGTAGCAGGGCTTGCAACGGGAGATATCGTATTATTTGTTTAAAATAGTTTTTATAGAGAGTGATAAGAGCTATTCGGCGCATTTGACTGACAGAATCCAAAAATAGCATTTAGAGATCTGTTAAATGCTAGTATACTACCGTCTATGAGTTTAATCGCACTTTATAAAGAATTAATTTTGGGTGAAGTAAAATGAATCAAATTTCTGTTTTATAAACATTCTTCAGACATTTGCCTCGTCGGAGTAACAACGTATTGCCGATATTATTTCCGCACAAGTTGCACCATTCTGATGAGATATTCCCCGTTTACAATGCCCCAGGGACTTTATAGGGCTTCCGAGAGTTTTTGTAAGTATTGTTTTTCATGTCTCCCAAATGGGCTCTTTACGATCCAATTGGATTGCAATCCCGGCTCTAGAGGCTGTTCCACTAACGGGACTGTCAGTTTAAGATTTCCTTAAAAAAGCTATTCTTTTGATACTATTGATACACAAACTTCACAATCAAAATGGGCCGTTAACGATGCAATGGGATGTAATCCGGGCTTTAGAGGCTGTTCAACAAATGTGACTGTTTTACTTTGATATTTTCTTAAAAAGCCGTTTAACAATTTTCGCAGTGCGTTAGGGGTCGTTATAATTTGATTTCCATCGGTAGAGCATGTTATTGCAAAATCTGTAAATACTGGTTATTTGAAAAAGCTGACCGATCTAATATACCTAAACCATAACTTTGTCATCACCATACTTAATCGTTTTGGTTACATATTCATCTCACATTCTGTCTGCAATATCGCGACGAACAAATGTAAGACCCTTCCAATAAAATTCATTCAAAGGATTTAATTCATCCGTCCATAATATTGCCTTCGGCTGCTGTAGAACACAGTCTTAGTGAGTTCCTACCCATTCACTTAAATCGCTTATCTTCAGCAGATGAATACGACTTCCTTGAAAGTGCACGCTCTCCAAAGCCAGCTTCTGCTAATCGATCCTTTGTTGTTCCGACATTATTCTACTTTGTGGTGTATATTAACGCTGTTATCTTTAGAAGTGTACATGCACGACTTCCTAAAGATAGCATGCGTATTGATCTGGGCATTTAGTAATTGTTAATGGTCTGCCACTGATTGCTTGTTTTTGACCGGTTTCCTCGGTTATTTTAATTGACACACAAAGTATTGTGATATTTTCAATTGTTGGACGATTCTTCTATTTGAAAGCTTTGTTTCCCGCAAAACTATGGTTGTCAGTGTCTTTATGACGTTTAGCCGCTTTCTGTCTGCGATATTTTTGAGCTTATAGCACACAAGGATAAAACAAAAACTACAGATTGAGTTGTTAACTATGGTGTATTGTACCTAATAATTAGACAAGCTGTCTGCTGTTTCCTTGTCTCCGATTATTGAACTCTCATAGCTGGTAGTGTCGCTCTTACCTGCTAGTATTGCGAGCAACCTGCCGAATAAAATCAAAGCGTTTCAACGGCAACCGCACACTTCTGTAAATTTCTATAGCCTAGAAAGCAGATAGTTGCCTTCTAGTTCCTTTCTAGTTATCATAAATCTATTATTACAGTAATGCATGTTTTCTAAGAAAAGAAAATTTACCAAGAATTATCAGTTAATTACAAGCTGTATTTATATTAATTAACATATAGTATATAAAGTTATTAAAGTTTAAACAATATCATCTATGTATCTAGTTAACAATTAAAATTTTATGTAGTGGGATAAAATTTATGGGGAATAATATATATCCTAAGTTTACATCGTTCTCCGCAATATTCATAACTTTTACTAAGGAGCGATTAATAACTTTTACAAGATGCGGGTTTAGTATTTCAACAAAATTTGTAGCAGTAAAAATCCATATTAATAAATGTGCAAAGTTTGCCGCCTGTTCGGATTTATTCTCCTCATTTTGGAATAACAACACCGCGCCTGGTTTCGCACCTGAAATATTCCATGCTGTTTAATCGGCCGAATTTTCGCTCGGGTTAACATTTTTAGAAAACCTACCGTCCGCGCTATTTAGAAGAATGCACGAAATCATACGCCACGCCGACCGGGCTTTAAGTGAAATATATATTCGTTCATCGGGATTTCGCTGCTGCCGGCCGGTCGAGTTTGGGGCAATGAGATTAAAAAAGGGGAAGGAGAGTCATAGATGTGTCTTCCACGCTGAAAATTATTTATGGCATTAGAGTGGGGAGTTAATGGGAAACCGGTGCACATTCCCCATTTGTAGTTATTTATACACTTCCGAGTAGATTTATGACTTTTATGGGAATTTTGATGTCGCAGAATAACGTATACACACATGTTTATTCTGTGCCAAATTTATTGATGATACTTAATCTCGACCTGGTGCAAATGGATTTGTATTTATCGGGTACATTCTATTGGAAGTAAATATGTAGTTAGATCGATCTTATTAATGTTTTAAGGAAAAAAGGAAACAAATTGCTACACTAATTTTGATATTTCGACAAGTGAATTACCATTTTTAGAGCAGAGAAAATAAAGCAATAAAAGCGGCACATGTAAATCTTGAACGAAATAGTGGTTTGGAAGTAGCTAAGCGAAATAGTTTCACCCATATTACATCAATGTCAAATAACAACAACAACAAAGTTTGTTATTTTCAGGAGAAATAGCATAAATATAATAAAACATCCTGAACTTTGTAAACCAACAACTATCGAAATGCATAGTACCCAAATTGGTGTAGTAAGCGTAATAACTGGTTCATTTTGTTGGTATTATGCTTCTCTAAATTAATTATATCTATGACAATTTAACTAGTAGGTACCTTTTCAGGCTCCACATGCAATCAGGATGTGGAAATGAAACTAATTTATATGGCTAATAATGACTAGCCTCGAAACTACAAAATTGATCATATTAACTTCACTGCGAAATTGGTAATGTGAACTTATTGTTAGTCAAACCCGATATCCATTCATTTTGTAGCTATTACGTTATAAGTTATGCTACACCCGTCCTTTTGTTATTTAAAAAGTTAATATCTTCAAAGGAGCAGCAAGCTTATGAAAAATTCAAGAAGCTTTTCTTTGATGTCTATTTTCAGTTTGAAGTAATTTATTTCAAGATAGAGAGCGAATTTTTGTAGCAAATTGCAAGGATGTCGTTCGAGAACACAAGAGAAAAATGTATTGCAACGTACGTCCTAATTCTATAACAAATTGTTGCAAATACTCCAGATCTTTTCTTAATTTCTAAAGCTAAATCGCCGGTAGCAATAGAATAATATATACAAGAATGGTAATGCATATCTTACATTGCCATAATTATTTTCTATTATTAAAAGTGTGCGAGTTTAAACTTGAACTAATTGCTGTAAGTTTACGAAGCTTCACTAAGAAGAAGTGCTGGCGGGTTTTAGTTTCCGTCGACGAGTAGAAAGCAAACAAGTAAATGCGAAAGGTTAGCGCCGTTTATCGAAAGCAAACTCTGGGCCGTTCGCGATATTTGTTTTCTCTGAGCCGTAACTCGGTTTAATTGAATAAAGTTTTGTATTTTGCATAAGGTTCACTCTAATTAGAGTGTTCCGTTCGGAAGCTATTTCAAAGTAGGGTACATACCTATCCTTTAACTATATGGGCTATCACGAAAATTCTAAAAGATGTAAATCAAGAGAGAACATAGAATATTGACCAGCACAGACTATAGGCCTAGAAATGTTGTTGTTTCAGTGAGGAAGACCATTCTTTCTACTGCTGGAATGAGATCGGCAACCGACAGTGTTGTATGTTCAAAATCAAATTATTATCAAATATTTAATATATTAATTGTGATGGAACTAAACTCCGTACTCGATACGACAACATGGTACACATATTATCCACTTCATGCTCATCTCACAATCAGTCTCACAGTATTTAACTAGGACAAGCGTATGCATAGATCCAAGATTAACATTGGCTAATACTGTGTGTATTATCTACAAAAGTTTAAATTTATTATTAGGAGATTAAGTATCGTTTGACTTGAAAGCTATGTACAGGTAAATTCAAACAAAGTGCACGATATTTTCGACACGTACACATCTGTAGCCGCTTACATCCAAAAGCAGTAAAATTACTAAACAATGCATAGGGAAGTTAATTCTTGTTTCGATGGGGAACCACTCTGATTAATATATAATGATTTTAAAGTGACCCCTTCACCCGTTTTCCCCAAGATACAATCTTAAATAGGATAATACCATTCGTGACAGGATTTTCATTTCGAATTCAGTAGAATTGACATTTGTTGACAAGTTTTGAGAACGCAAAAGATACGCTAAGCAAAAATTATAAAATGGAGATTTTTATTCATACAAAATCGATTCATTTCAAAGTTTGAATTTGTGACAATTTATCTTGACAGCTAGCAGGTTAAAGTGACTCGAGAACGGCACATCTACAGATGCCATTGCGAACGAACAAAATGTAAGTAATGCTACCATTAGTTGTTCAGTATGACAATGGCAGGTTAAGATTTGTGTAGAGATAGAAGTTCAATATCATACGTTCATAATAATTTATTTGCAAATTACCGTACTACAATGAACGAACATAAATTCCAGCTAGAATTAGCAGTACGTGAAGAAAGATAGCAGAAAGCGGACGTGTTTTAGCTTAGCGCTTAGATTTTGTTGAAAATCTTTGTGATGGAAATATAGATTTCTGGTGAACAGTCATGATTTGTGCTGAATCTACCTTCCAGTTTCAACTCAAACTATACATCTCTACCTTAGAGGTAAAGGATCGTAACTCCAGTTTTTGTCAATATCGAGTTACTTAGCGAGAATACTTTTTACAACGTATCAGAAGTATAATAAATTAGTTGAATTAGTTACTTAATTAAATGTTCAAAAAACCAAATGAGAGGTTTATTCTATTTCTACTAAAAATATTCCCCTTTCTATATTATAAAGCTTTAAACCTTGTTTTCTCTAAATCTACAATAATGGAGATACAATCCTTTACATCTAAGGTACAGACATATAGAGTCAAACACGTTACCAACAGTAAAATGTTGTGTCCGCAGTCCTAGTGGTTGTTTTACTCTAAGTTTTTGGGGATGGATATCTGGAATCTTATAGGAAATAGCATATTACTTAACAGGTGTGCGGTATTGGAATATTGTCAGTCTTCTTCTTTTCCTTCAGCCTCAGTTCCCGCTTTGTTGCGGGGTCGACTCTTCTGGATTGGGCCCGCCATTTGTCCCGGTCAAGAGCTTGGTCCGGGTGGAGCCGAGCGGCAGTGAGATTTAAGTGCAACGTGTCCAGGCAGCGCTTCCTCGGTTGACCTTTTTGTCTTTTGCCGGCAATGTTGATGTTGAAACTAATTTTGGCAAGTGAGGTGTCATCTGCACGTAGAACATGGCCGTACCACCGGAGACGCGATTCGCGCATCTTTTCGGTGATGGGTGAGACGCCGTACCGTTCGCGAATGTCTTCGTTACGGACGTGATCGTAACGAGTGACTCCGCCGGTCCAGCGAAGCATTTTCGTCTCCATCACAGCGAATCGACGCTCGGTTTCCTTGATGGCTAGCCAACACTCGACGCCATAGAGAGCGACCGGGCGAACGACGGAGCGGTAAACCTTAGATTTCAGCCGGTCCTGGATGCGCGGGTCGCAGAGGACACCCGTCGCAGAGCGCCACTTCATCCAAGCTGCGTTAACACGAGAGACGGCCTCATGTCGCAGGTCTCCGTCGGCCGAAAGAGTAGAGTCGAGGTACTTGAAGTGAGCGACGCGGGGTAGGTCGATGCCGCTGATGGTGATCGTGGAATATTGTCAGTAATGTTATGATTTCATATTTAAGCCTACCAGTTCCCCGATACAAACATACATCTAGGATTATCAAGGAATGGGTTTGAAGAAATGGATTTAGACACATTGCTGTGATCTCTTGAGAATTCAAACCTCAAAACACTCAAAAATTTGTTTAACTATATGATGAGAGAGATGACCAAACCTGGAAAAGTCGTAAGGAACATTGATTCTGTTACTTGGTGAATATTAGCTAAATCCTATTCATTCTTGGGCCCTGATTCGGAATATAAAATGAGAATATCTCTATTGGCCTCAGGTTTTTCTAAATTGCCCTTCCTATTTTCCAGCAAGTATATGTGCATGAACAATGCAAATGCAAGATATTATTTTTTTGCAATACAGTGAAAATAATAAAACACGATATACTTCACAAAATTAATATTTAATACATTAAATATGCACAGATATATTTCATCTTTCTGCATAATCAAAGAACAGCTAAATTTGAAATAGTGTCCTTATAACGTATAACCTAACATTGTACAGTAACTAGGAACTAGTGGGAAATATATTAATGATACTGGAACATTTATTTCCCATTAGTTCCTAGTTACTGCACAGCGCTAGTTTGTAAGGACACGCTGTTTCTAATTTAACGCGGTCTCCTGATGATGATGATGGTGTAACACAAAATGCACATGGAGTATTAAATCTTAATTTTGTGAAATATGCCAAATGTTTTATAATTCACACTTTTTTTCAAAAACGTTTCATCAACTAAAGACAGAAAATTCAAATCAATGAATTATTATTTATAAAAAACTATTGCAGCAGTTAAGTTTCTAAATAAACTGCAATTTATTTGAGTTAAAAAATAAATTTTATTAAAGTAATGTATCCTGATGGGAGTGGCTTTCACTTTGTTATTATATTTGTTGGACGAATGATATTAAATTTAAAGATTTGGTTGGCTGTGAGGTTTTTGCGTAAAAATCTTTAAAAGGGTTGTAAATAAAATCCTTCGATCTCATACAAAGAACTTATAACTGAGCTTCTTCAAAATGATAAGGCAATGAATGTAATAATATATCACTAAGGGTCCACTTCTAGATTTTCATTTAGATACCTTGTCTACCAATCTTGGGGCTGTGAGTGATGAACATGGAGAATGCTTTTACCAGAAAATATCTACCATGGAAACACACTGGTAGGGAAAATTAAACCCAAGGATGCTGGTTTACCTGCAGAACAGTACACCATTGGCACAATGGCTTTTCTTATAACAAAAAATGGTAAAAAAACTATACCC
Organism: Chrysina gloriosa; assembly: GCA_038088585.1. Lineage (NCBI taxonomy): Eukaryota > Metazoa > Arthropoda > Insecta > Coleoptera > Scarabaeidae > Chrysina > Chrysina gloriosa. The sequence goes on from CM076089.1 coordinate 26,774,323, forward strand.
GATGGAATATTATGAAATTCAACTGTTAACATTGTTATAACAAACAAAAGACGAAAATTAGTTAGCCAGTGCCAACGCCTTGCTAAAAGTATGCTATCGCGACGAGGATGTTATATAAAATAGTGGCGAGTGGACACTATCGATCGTAATGCTTAATTATTTATGTTCTCAATATTTTATAGTTTTATGCAATGAATAAAATGTTGTTTTGCATTCAAAACTAATTATTTCCTTTAAAACAGATAAATTGACAAGAATCTAAGAACGAGACTTCATTTTTATGCATATGTAATAATCTGGGTCTTGATGTATGTATGTATATGTACCATACACCACATAAAATGTTCCACCTTTACATTTTGTTGATTTTTCTTACACAGCAATTTTTTTACTTGTATCTCTTCAGCAAAATACGCATTCGAATCATTAATTCAAAGAAAATGTATTTCAATCTCAAGATAAGTTACTACAAATTATTTATATAGGACGCAATACAATTCACTTTTTAAATACGTATTCTCTCCTCCATCTTTGGAACATAGGTACAAGAGAACAAAGCATATACGTACATTTGTACATATTAATACATTTCATATTCATGCATATAGACCAAGAACTCACTTATATTTTTATATTTCGCATCATCCTTCCACCCTTAACGGTATAAGAGGGTAAAAGCGTAAGAAGAAGATATTTCGGCATCCTATTTATTTATAAACAGAGAGGGCACCCTCGTACAGCTTGAAATAACGCTAAGGATGTGCGCCTGCCGACAATTTAGTGTGTTTATTTTTTCCCGATTTATCTGTACGTCACTTTCATTTTCAGACTATATTGTATGAAGCCATAATGTGAAAGGTACTACAATATGAACTAAGCGTTTATGTGGCAAAAAATTCCCCACTCATTAGAAATCTAAATCAGAAACCATCATCAAAGATAAAATTTCTAACATGCCACGGTAAAGCTTCAACTTCTAATCGAAAGCAACCCTTTCAATCTCACCAACATCCATACGCAGATGGTGCGTTGTCATCTCCCACTATTCCCTTACATATTGCTGATTTAGAAGAAAAAAAATCCGATATCGTACGTCAGTGAGATTTCCACGATTGAAGGGAACGTTCGACTTTTTATCATTTCAACCCTAATGCCCGGAAAAAGTTTTCCGCTGTGCACATAGTTGGCGATAAATCCAAATATAATTGGTTCCAGTTTTTCATATTCGAAAGGGAAATTGATTTTCTTTCCACACAAAAGCGTTTGTCTTATCGTTTATCAGTGTTGAATTGCTTTGTAGCTATTTTTGCCTCTTTTTATTAATTTGTTTCGTAAAGTACATTAAGAATACACTTACTAAAGACGGCTGACATTAAATTAAACGGAAATTGATGGGGCCGTTTGACATTATACAGGATATTTCGCTCACTTTATGAGCAGATAAAAAAGAGAGAAGCTTTTTAAAAATCGCCAGCAAAGACAGCGAGTTGAGTAGGTCGTTTCACTCCGAGTTATAGTTTAATATCTTCCGTTTACCTTTCCTCGTTTGGGGTAATTAAGTCGGATTATTTTGCAATTTGGCTGGTGTGATAAGGCGTTATATAGGAAACATTGATGCCTTTTAATAAGTTGAAATGGTGAGAAATTAAGTAGTAACTTCTAATAAGATTACATATTAACAATTTTAGAACACAGTATTTCGGCTGTATTAGAATTTTAGAATTCAAATCTTGAAACAATTCAGTGTTATACATCAGATCTCTAAATAATTATTGTGATGATGAGGGATAGTGTTTCTTTTGCTTGATAATAACATGCTTTGTAACGAAATTGCGCCAACGAAAAATACGAAGCAAAGAGGATCATTTCAATAATAATTGACATATTTAATCTACGCACATCAAATAGCAATCAACATTAATTTACCTGCAGCTTTCCAACCGGTGGCGAGACGACTAGAAAGATTCTCATGGTCGCTTTGAGAAAATCGTCTCTGTTCGCATTCTTCTCGTCCTTTTTGCTTATCCTCTTCACGATACTGAAACCTGGTTTCCACGTCTTATCACCGGTCAACATTTTATCACTTTTACGAACACCTTTAAGATTAAAGTTACTGGTTGGGGACGCTAAGTTATGTACATTTTTGACTGACACACTCTTTGACTTATCTTTCGAGGTCAAAGCTTTGAAATAGTCCTGGACTTTGGGGGTGGGATTCTGTTCGACGCTTTTCTGACGCGTGAGCGGCTTCTGACTCTTTTCAACGAACGACTTAGACGAGTCGTCCTTGTTTTTCTTGAAGAAGTCGAACCTGATCGTAATGGAAATATTGGAGATAAGCGAACGAGATATGCGCGCGGGTGTGTCTGGTTTTAGAGGCTTTACGATATTTGATAGAATTTATCTCGTTAATGGACATATATCCAAATTTTATTTTGTATTTCCTGTAATTGTAGAGGAAATTACGATCAGTTGCTCGATTGTAATTTCTAATGACTTCTGCTTAAGCCGTTCGAAATTTTAGAAAACCATATTGCCATCAACATCAAGGTGTTGAGTAAAGGTTTGAGACCGTTTTTCAGCGGTTGGAATGAAAATTGCTACAGCTACTGTGAAATTTTTTAGAATATGATTGCTTTTTATTAAATCTTTGTTGTTTTTAAGGTAGCGAGTTTCTAGTTTTTGATTGCTAAAAGGGAACAATTGGCAATATAAGTTAGCCTGCTAAAGAGAGCTATATCCCACTTAAAGATTTTATCGAAAATATGCATAGCCAAAGTATATGGTGAAGTATTTACGAAGCATGACATTTTCGGATTATAGTGGTTGAGATGGTTTGCATATTAAGTCACCAAAAACATTTACAACCAGCAACTGCCAATGTATCTACATATTTAACTTACTTCGATATCTTAGTTTGAAAATTTACTACCATTTCTCTCTGTTCAATTCTAATAAATAAACTGAAACTGCTCTCTAATGAAAATTCAAATTCACTTCTTCACTACCCCAAAACCAGTCCGTCCCGATAAGATAACTCGCTATGGCAACCACGAACCTGCTTTGGGTCAGGGAATTCTTTCTGGATATAGACTGTTGTGGCGAGACAGGGCCGGAAATCGTCGGCGTCGACGGCGGCGCTTCTTGCGAACCGGAACTAGACGCATGACGCTGCACCCGGCGGCGGATAGAACCGACGAGCCTACGCCACTCGTGCGGTTTACCTTCCTCCTGATCCGACGGTTCGATGTTCAGACTTTCGCGAGCAATTTTAAAATTCTTGAATGTAAACGATTTTACTACGTCGAACAGGACTTTGTGTTCACCTTGAATTTTTGGAGCGGGGTTTTATGAGTGTCTACGGTTCACTGTTATAAATTTGGGGATATTTTGACTTATGATACGCATTATACACACATATATGTAATTATATACGGACAAATACACAGATACACGAAACACAGATGTTTAACTATGTTCAAATCCTATTATAACTACAAGTAAGCGCATCTGCTTTTCGCTTGATAAACTTTATTTTAAATGAAAGACGACAAAACTAAATTAAATTCAGGTATCTATTTACAGTTCCTTAGAATCTAGAGTTATTTGCTTATAACATCTGAAACGTAAGATTTAACTTGTTAAGGGGAATGTCACATAATTTTAGTAAATGTATATATATATATATTTCGTGACCTTTTATACTTATCTTATATGATAGAGATCTACCACTAATAGGTCAATAAAACAAGGCTGGTTTGAGCGATAGTTATATTTTCAGAACGTTTACAAACGTTTTCGGAACACCTTCGTCAGTGAAAATTTTCACTGACGAAGGTGTTCCCTATCATATAAGATAATTTTAGTAATAAATTTCAATTGAAGGCAAGGAAAAACTGTTTCCTCGTAAACTAAAAAATTAAGACAATTGTAAATTATAAATAAACACCCCAATTACGATTGGACTAAACAGATACAAAACTGTAAAGAAACCATCAGAATTGAAATAATCAAATGTAGATGTGGGATTTGTAGCTGCAAACTTAAAGAATGGAAGTGACATTCACTTGGATTCTGGGTGATCTTCCACGAAAGAATACTCAATATTGATAACAAGAAATACATATTTGGTTGAAGATAGCTGCGTTAACTAGAATCGAAGGAAAGGGAACAACAATGAGAAATAAGATATCTCGCAGCAAATGTGATATTACACTCCAAATGTTGATGTGATAGGTACAAAAATAAACATTCTAGGATTTGTTGAAAAAGTAAATGCTACAGAAACTCGAATTCACTTTGAAAAAACAAGCAACCTGTGCTCATTTTTCGGTGAAATGCATCATCTTCAGTCATAGAATTGAACAATAGTTATATCGAGAATAGTGTAGTCAAACATGGAATATGTATAAACATTTCGGACCTTTTATTTGATGTCAATTGATCATCTGCATCAACATGCTCAGGTTCGGTCCAGAAAACGATTTTGTTTATTAGAAATCATCTAGTGTACAATGGTTAATATTAGTAGATACTTTCCATATTCAGGCATTAAAAATTCTGGTACAAACTGTTTTTCAGTGGTCAGTCGAAACTGAAGAGTACCATGAACACTAATCGTGAAAAGAGGACATGTTTGAACCTCTAGTAAACGTTCGTTTAAAATGATGGACACTGAAATAGCTACAGCAGGTTATAAATCAAATACTTTAGGTATATCATTGTTAAAAGCGTCGGTATTGACCGGCTAACGAAGAAAATTAAAAAGTTGGGGTATCCATGGCATTTGGTGAAAACAATAGTTAACAGAACTGGACAAACTTGGTTTGGAAATATCTATTTCGCGGTAATAAACTCTGGAACACCTAGTCCCGTTAACGTGACCAAGACCAACAAGTACAAAATCTGGTGCACCAGAAACGGCACAATTTTTTACTGCAAGCGATGCAATTACAAAAATACATTGATCTAAACTATGAGATAAATCATGTGAATAGTAGAATATAAATGTGAGCGGTGCAAGAAAAGAAATTGAAACAAAAATGTTGAAGGAAACAGAGAAAAAAAGGAAAAAACAATTAGAAGATAATGAAGTGAAATACTCAAAAGATAATCTGGAAGCAGAAACAAAGACACGCTGGATTACACAATAACCAAACAATGAACTACAGAAGGTATACACTACAGTACAGTTAATAAATATAAGATAAGGTAAAGAGCTACACTTTTGTTGGTATTTTCAACACTAAAAATGCTAACTTGAATGTCAAGCTACGTATTTAAAAAAATTGTTGTATTTAAGTTCACTCCAAAAGTGAACTATTCTATTTCCTTTTAGTTCATTGCCTTTCTAAGCTGTAGGTAGCTACACTATTGCACGTTCTTGATCTAATTTAGTCTATTTCATCATTCCAATTTTGCTCAAATGGTGAAGATATGACACGATAATTTAATAGCTTAGCTAGTGCAGAAAATTATCTCCAGTCATAGAGCTCATTTCTATTTCAACAATTATCATAGCAAAAAGAAGTCGATCAAACCTGTAAAGTAGAAACTCCGGAATTTGTAGTTACTAAAAATTAATCGTCCGCAGTAACAAGTTACAAATATGTTGTGCTACGGGAGCTCAAAGGCCTTAAAACTCAATTCTTATTATTACAAATGATCTTCACTTCTACAACTCATTTAAACATATACTAAGGAGCTAAGTAAATTCAATTAGACTTCCAACGCAAAAGTTTAGAAATTTGAGTGTGAATCGACCGTGGTTAAAAAGCATAGGCCAATAGATCGTCGGAATTGCAAGAAAGGAGATAGGCCAAAAGGTCGTCGGGGTTTAAAGAAAGAAGCAGCAAAACTTAAGACTTAAGATTCATGTAATTCCAATATTTAAATAGTTGAAATGATGACATTAAAACCTGAATTTTATCATACTTTACTGCAGAGTCGTGTATCATTACTCATTAGCTTGTATGTATATTCGGGGAATACAAGATGTGTTTTAGAATTCATTCTTCTTTATAGTTTTCATAATAACTTTCTTGAGCATGTTGGAGTAACAGTCTATATTCTTATTTATTATTATTTCTAATTATTAATTATTTCTATATTACTTTTTCTCTATCCTCCTTCTTTTTTTTGTCTAGTGAATGATGGAGATTTCAATTTAACTTTTAGTTCGCCTTTGATCATAATATCTAAGATTAGAAAGTGTTTGTGTAAAATAGATAAATAATAGAAATAAATCTCATGATTTATATGAATTGAGCAGAAAACTTTTATATTCTAGTCCTGCATTAGACTTTTCTTTTCAATTGGGGAAAGATCTAAAATTTTAAACTATTGTTGGTGTAAGCTATGCTACACCGAACACCAGAAAAATGGGATCAAATAGTAAATTTAAATGCTCTAGCCAGCCACGGGCATGAAATATTTATCAGTTCCGTTGGTTACTTCATACGATTTCGTCGCACATTTAAAAGAAAACCCCACGACCTGTCAACCAAATACTTACATCAGTTACAAGATGACAAAGTAATTATAACTGTGGTCAGGTTTGGAATTTACTAAAAATGGAATAATTGATCAAAGTCCGTGAAGTTGATCTAAAAAGCAATGGCATTTAACGGAAATGATGAATTGTAAATTATAAATGAAAGTCCCAATTACGATTAAATTGAAGTGATGAAATCGTAAACTTGCATTAGCAAAACTAAAACCATAAATTTTGACGCAAGTGGAATCTCTGGATGTTGGGAAATTAAATTAAGTTAATCGTTCAAACCAGCCTTGTTTTATTGACCTATTAGTGGTAGAGATCTATCATATAAGATAAGTATAAAAGGACACGAAGTATATATATATATATACATCTAAGTAATAATTAAATAAGTTATTAAATGTTGGGTTTATGCTAAACGTCGACACCAAAAAGGTACTTCGCCAAAGAGTGTTGACCGACATTAAGCTGTTTCGAAAGTATAACTTCAAATTAACGACGAACAAATCCCATCTATTAAACCTCTTTCGTCGAGAGATTAACTTTCAATAAATCCTTGAAAGTAGCTCGACCGAATAAATCAAGCCCAAAGTTTTAAAAAGGCGGATTGTTACGAATTTAATTACAAAAGCTTTTTATCCCTCTCCAGCGTTCACCAGTTAACGTAAAAGGAGTAAACAGGTAACAGATATCGGAGCTTAATAAATTCGCGAACATGTACTAAACAGAGGAAAGGAATTAATTGTGGTCATTATTGATCGAAACCGGGGTGCACCTTGACATTTTAAATCCCTTAGATTTTGCATGTTAAAGCCTTTTAAACATAAAGAGTCGTATCGTTGTGATTCCGTTAAAGAATAGAGTTTGTAATTGAATGATACGAAGCTAGTTTTAGCTAGCATTAAATTCATCATTTATACTTGAAACTATTTTACATTTCTCAACTCGCTATAATTAGAGTTAAAACAACAACGCAGCGACATTTATCCACGAAACAAAAGATGTAATAGAGACGGTTCAATACCGCGTTGAATATGCCATCATTCATATTAACACGAAAAATATTACAAAGTTCTGGTGCCATCTTGTTTAAACTTCATGTTTGTACACAAAATAATAAAAATATATAACAACTTGATGAAACTTAAATGAAATTAAATCGTTAAGAGTTGACGCCCTGTGGACTTCATTTTCCTCAGGTGGTACATGTAAAAGTTACTCGCAAAGTTTAGTAAAAACAAACTTAATAATCCACAGCAAATTGACTTCTTTAGTTTATTCTTGTAGTCTGGTGTTATCTTGTACACTTTCCCTTATTATTTTCGTCGACGAAAATGATGTATTCATTTTGAAATATATCTACTGTTTGTAAAACGAAAGTTTCTAACTTGAATTCTTTAAAAGTAATTATAAATACTGGAGTTATCTTCTCTAGTGTTACATGTAAAAATACATGAAAACGAAACGTAAACATATTGAAGATGATTTATTGCTTTTTAGAGCAACTATAGATACATCTTTGAATGCGCTCAAGCCAAATGTTAAAAGAACTACTCCAGTCTTCAGTTGAGATAGTTAAAATTGGCATTTTAAAACACCCGATTACTTCTTTCGGCGATTGGAGTCGTTGACCAACATTTCATTCTTGATTCTTTGAAACGTAAAATAATTTTTGGACTTGGGTCGAAACTATTCGGACGATGATGTTTTCCTGCCCCAAAACCTCGGGTGTCGTGGTAGAGGATGACCTGCTTAGAGGAATTGTATTTGCAAAAAACTTCGAAAGAAGTAGTCAGCGGCGCTCCAGCAACATTTGGCAGCTATTAAACCTAAGAATGAAAGAATTTCTACGAAAACAAATCGAATGTAGATCAAAATTATTATTATTTCGTGACATATGATCGGTGTATATTACAACTGTTCAAGTAGTGGTTCCGAAGAATACGAACAAAATTTAGGATTCTTACCACAACATTCTAAAATGAAGGAATCGCATTCAGCATGGTTCGTTTAAAAGCGTTTCAGAATTTTTCCCGCTACAAAACGAGAGGTATTAGCAGGTACACAAATTATTTAGTCATTTTCAATTTCCAAACGCTTTCGGTCAAATTTTCCCTTGATTTAATAATTACAATGAAATAAAAAAAAGTAATTTTATTTTTCTCGGGATCAGACACAAACCGACCGCGACGTCGAAAACACGTTTCAACAATTTCGCTTCTCTTTTCCATCAAATCTAATTAAAAGCAAAGAGTTTCTGTGGATCTCATTACCAAGTTGAAAGGTAAATACTCTAAACGGGGTAAATGTTATGGACTTTTAGAGCACAAAACAAATACGAATGGAAAAACAATGTAATTAAAGACAGCTCTCCCTGAATTTTATTACCATTTTAAAACGCCAATGGCAAACAGCGATTTTTAATATAGGTATAAACGTATATGTGTTCCAATTTTCTTTTTTTTTTGTGATATTATTTTTTAATATCCGGTGAAATTGGGTAGTTACTAAATTACGGTCTCAAAAATGATTTCAGAAATAGAGTTCCGTATATTTCTGAATTTAAGAAAACATATCATTGAGCTTCTGCTTTTATTGCTTAAAATTCAATTAACGTTAAATCCGGAAAGTTTAGTAATTTGTTTAGTTTATTCCGTTCGCAAACGTTTCATGCAGTTTATTCATTGCAACTTTAATTGCTACAGGTTTTAATTATCAAGTTCGTAAAGTAATAACTACACCGTTATTGCAGCTGCAAATGTATTTCTTGCACTTTGGGCTAAATAGATGCTCTTTATCTATTTGGTTGTATTACATATTACACAACGAATTTCATTTGCGCGGGTATTGCCATGTATCGTTACCGCATTCGGCGCAGCTGATGGAAATTTATGCAATATAATGTGAAAATTATCTTGTAGGCTATAATTAAAATTATGTTACACATTGAGCAGTTGATACACCAGGTGTTCGAATATTGTCCTTGGTGAGTTACCTCAAGGTAATTAGTTTAGATTGAAATTGCTGTGTATATTAAAATTGCAGGAGAATTTTAAAATTTTTCGATGAAATTAATACTTTCATTTACTAATATGTTCAAAGGAATGATATGTTATTCCAGGTACAATAAATACTTTAGACTACAATCTAGATTTAATTAAAATACAACATTAGATACGATGTTATGGAGTTGTAGAATACCAAGGGAAGTAATCTATAAAAAAACTACAAAAAGTGAAAAACATCCGGCATTTCATTATACTCTCCTTGAAAATTGAAGCTCTTCAACCATCCCTTACGATGATCTGGTCATCCGGGGTGCTAACATACATGTTGAAAAAGGGATATAATTGATATTTACTTTTACTACAGTATTACTGCCTATACAGCAACTTTAGTTATTCTACCAAAGCTCCCATCCTATTCAATTCCATTCTAAGTCGTACACTTTCCTGTTCTTAGTTTCAGTTCTTAGTTTATTATTCCATTTCAGCTCATTATCAACACCTCGCGTTGTCTTTAAAATGGATGTAACCAATAAGATCTGCAGGTTCTCAAAGGAAAAGACTTGTCAAGATTTCTAGATATGAGGGTATAAGTGCAATTGATCCCTTTCCCAGCTATTTTGTAGTGATTCGGCAGTCAGTTTCATATTGCTTTCGTGTAAGAGGCCATCAAGAATGTCGAATGTCAAGAATGTGTCCTTACGATTAAATTCGCGTGTATTCTACTGATAAATAGTAAGTGACCCCTTAAAACAGAAAAAGATTTTTACGAGTATTGGATTCTCATTTAAAATTGAAACTCACAGTACCTCTTTTGAGAATGCTACCAATATCACAAATTGATAATATTAAGCATTAAAGTCACTAACTATTATTCATTTGAAAAGTTCTACCTTCAATATTTACACAAAATATTTTCAATCAATGTCTCGAAAATAAGTCTAACATATTTCATTTTTATGTACAACTTTATTCATTTAAATTTACAGAAAGTACTGGCCATTATGTTGTAAGCAAACATTTATTCATTAATCGTTCATACACCTTTTTGGTGAATGTATAATCTGGACTGTAATTGTATGTATGTATGTATAAGCCCTGACCATTACAACTCAAATTTATGTATGAGATTAGAAGAACAGTGTAGAAGAGGAGAAATTCTTTAAAAATAACTGGGCAATTACAAGTTTTGTTTTCGCACTATTGAGTTATTTATCGCAACAGATCTCTCAATACGTACTCGCTGTCAGTCAAATTTTATTATTCAATAATAAGTTTTCAATGATAAGCATAATAGGCGCTTCTCGTATAAACAGCCTTACCACTTGAATCCCGAAACACTGATAACCAAATTCATATAGAATCACCCACTATATTTTTAGTAATAATAAGACATTTATGAGAGCTTGTTATCCAGATAAGAGATGAAGGTTCTTGTTTGAAAAATACGTAGAAAAAGGTCGTTGAAGTGCATGCTCAAAAAATTGTGGTATCTGTGTGCGTTTATGAAATCGAACTGTCAGACTACATTTAATTTTGTATTCAAAGATAACAACAATGGAGATTTGTCAGACGTTCAGAAGGGATGATTTGTTTGTCTGTGTTGAGCAAGGAATGTCACAAAGGCAAATTGCAACAACAGTGAGCGTCTTGCAGGGCGTTGTTTCAGAAACGTATGCAATATTTTTAGAATTGGGAGTTCTCAAAAACAAGCCTATACAAAGCCGTCGCAAAGTAACTAGTTATCGACAAGATCGGCTTTTATTTCAAATAGGTAGGGGAAATCCAGCCCCTTCTTATCCGGAGCTCCAAAAGCAACTTTTTCAGGCTACAGGTGTTGGTATTTCAGTTGAAACAATACGAAAGAGACTTCGTGACCAAAGTTTATTTAGTAGGAGACAGTTAAGGCACTAATTTGATCGGCTAAATTCGTATCTGGAACATCAGAACTGCTCAACTGAAAATTGGTGAAATATCCTTTTTTCAGATGAAACCAGAATTGGTCTAAGATCAGATGACCGTAGAATTCGGGTCTTAAGAGATCGAGGCAGACAAGCTAGACTACTACCAGATCCGTTCCAAGATATAAAAGAGGAACTGTAATGTTTTGGAAGGGTATTATTATAGGAGAAAAAACTTAATTAATAATTTCATTTGTATGCCTGACGATGTCCCTCCACATACCAGTAGACTTTTTGGAAACAGACTATATCACTGTTTAGAAATGATCTGGTCCTAATCCCATCGGGCATCTGTGGGACTCAATTTTAAAAAACGAATAGCGCTATTCCTTATAAAAAAGGTTTAAGCGAAAAATAAAAAAGAATTTAATAAAAACAACATAAACATTACTTTCATTCCAAATTATAGTAACAGATCTCTTTTACTAATACTAAATCCAAAATAATTAAACAAAATCAGAGTAATGTAGTTTATAAAATAAACTGTAAAGACTGTGATGGTTGTTACATCGGTCAGACGAAACAATATTTAAAGAAAAGGTTGTATAGCCATAAGTATTCTTTAAATAATGATTTTGGTGCAATGACCGCTGTAACAAAACATTACAAAGATCTTGGGCATTACTTTGATTTTGAAAACAGAATTGTATTAAAAACAGAGAATAATTATAAAAAAGACTAATATATGAAATGATAAATATACAGAAAGACACTAAAACTATTAATTTCAGGACCGATATTCAAAATTTAAGTAATGTATATAGCAATTTGTTAAAATGACATTTGCATTTCTTAAGAAGGAAACCTTTGGCTAGGTTTTTGAATTTGGTTTTCCCTAGTCCTTGAACAGAATTGTTAAGGTTTCGACAAAGATTTCTTGATATAAGGTTTTACTTAATTTGCATGTATGTTTACACATTAATTTAGTTTTTATAATTTATATATATATAAAAGTTGGTTATACATCCTCTATATCAAGAAATCCTAGTCACTAGTTATTTTGTTGATAGTCCCAAATAAAAAACAAAAGTTTGTTTATATATTTATCTAGTTATATTTTCACTGACGAAGGTGTTCCGAAAACGTTTGTAAACGTTCTGAAAATATAACTATCGCTCAAACCAGCCTTGTTTTATTGACCTATTAGTGGTAGATCTCTATCATATAAGATAATGTAATATATGTATGTAGGTGTGTGTATCTATGTAAATAAAACGAGTGTAGGTAAGAAATTATCTCTCGGAAACATTTTCCTGCGGTTGCTAATTTCCCCAAATTCCCCCAATTTGAATTTAGAAAAGGCGTTCTGCCCTGTTCTCGTCGAACTCGAGAATACATAGATACTTAAACCCGGCCCTTTTTACAACGTTTGATTAAAAATAAACGGAGATATTCTCGTAAAATTTAACAAAAATAGCCCGAACGTAGTAGCGCGAAGCTACATTTCAACATTCCAACGAAAATAAATGCGAAATAAAATCTTCTACATTTCCAAACGAGGGAAATGGGTACATATATGCATGTGCTTTATTTTACGTCATGTATGGCAAAAATGTAAAGGACTTATTTTTGTTGCCGTACATGCAAACATGAGAAGTTTGTGTTTTGCACTTAAACTCGTTCGTCGGTTTGTAAAGGATTGATTTCTGCAATTAAAATAAGCGCAGTGAGGAAACATGAAGTGGTTCTGACGTGAGCTTTACAGGTGAATATTGAAGTTGATGGCCTACATACGTTTAAAATAGAAATTGGAGAGACTATATAACGTCAAAGAATAATTAATGAACGTGGTTATGGAGTGTTTCGAGGAAACTAAATTGTATTTCTCGCAAAACGAATCCTCCTGATTATATCTATAAGCATGTAGTCTAGTATAAGGCAACGCGGCTAACACAAATTAAGGGCTCCAGGAACCCTATTATATCCCGGACACTTGACCAGCATCGGTGGTATAGACCTTTCTTGATTTGTCTCTTCTGAGTTATTGGTGGGTTACTCTGAATACTTGCACCAATACAGACAAATGTTATCTTATGGGAAGCAACACAAAGCATGTAGAGAGATCAAGGGCTAGAGTTTAAGTTGAGTCCCACGAGAATAAAAACTTTGTCATGGGGAGGGCAAACTTTACCAAAGAAGATATAACTATCAAAATTGAATGCAGCTGCGAGAAAGGGGTTCAAGTTTCTATTTCTGAGAAGGACTCTTGAGGTTGTTTAACTGCAATACGTTGGTTCCAGAATGCTTATTGAAAATAAAAGTATTCTGGCCGTTTGGATAGGTAATAAATTGCGCGAAGGTCTACCAAAATCTATTGTTACTTGAAAAAATATGGATGCAGCATGATTAAAGAATATCGGCATGTGACTTAGAGTGAGATAGATGCATTCCAACGCATTACCTGACCGAAAAAAGGCCAATTAACGGTGTAAGGAATGTCTACAAGATTCAACTTAGGAACTGCAAAATGCATATAGAATATCGTAACAGGCGCCGAAACTTGGATATATTCGTATGAACTGGAAACTAAGCGACAATCCATGTTTGAAGATGAACTGAATCCGACAAAAGGTGTTCAAGAAGCACTTCCAAGAAAATTGTCGATTATTTCTTCGCTTGTACTGGGCACGTCGCAACTCTTCCTCTATAGAATCCAAGAACAGTTAGTACTGAATGATATGCAACAATTTCTCAGAAATCATCGACGAAATCAGGAAAAGAAAAACCGAAGACGTCGCATCATTGTGCATCATGACTATTCCAGCTCTCAAACAGCACGTCAAGCGATTGATTATTTGGAGAAGAAAAATATCCAGTTAGTCTCTCATTGTTTGTATTCACCTGGCTTATTGATCCAAGATATTTTTCTCCTCCTGAATATCAAACAAGAAATGCGTGGACAACGATTTTCAGCACTTTAAGAAGCTGTAGAAACTTTTCAAAAACCAAAATGTTTCGAAAATTGATTTGAATCCACACAAAATGGTGTGTAATAAGGCGAATATTTTGAAAAGAAAGGAAACAGTTTGTTGCTAACAAAAGGCGCCCCTCGTACCAAGTAAACCAATCAGAATTTACAATCGACAATTCCTATCCAGATACACAGAAATTCATCCTATTTTCCACAATATCAATCAAAATAACCTGTAACTATTTGAACGGTATCTAATAACCCGTTGGTTTATTGCGACGATAGTCATTCATCCTCTTTCTTACCTCCAACCAAAATAATTGTTGTAATAACATGCAAAGGACTTATTTCTATTTATTTAGAAAATTGAGCCAACTTTCTTTACACCGATATGAAGTGTAAGACGTAAATTACGGAGAAACTCTATTAGATTAAAATCGAGGCTCGTTAAGTTTTATTATTAATGGCAGTTCCGCCTCCATTGTTGTCGCAACTGATTGATGTCGGTTTTAAGGGTTGAATGACGATTTTAATGTCACGAGGGTTGCCAAGAATACCTGCGTATTTATCTTGATTTGTGAGGGATGAAGTAAGAAGAAAAATGTTATTAGAAAGCTTTGGTGTAGCTTTACGGCAGGTAAATTTAGAGGAGAGTTCATTTGTTGATAGATGGTCTTTTGCAATTCCTTCACAATTTTGTGATTTATTTGAAATAGACTTTATGATTGCATCAATAAAGAGATTCTTATTGGCAATCAATACGTTGGCTATTTTATTAGAAACTGTCTAAAGCGTGGTAGTGGAAGTGGAAGTATTTACAAGTTATTGTAACTTGATTTGGATTTCAGCAGTTTCAGCAGATCTAGCGTCGATTTTCAAGGATTCATCTATCCCACGCAAAATTTTAGGGATTATACCTACTTTGTGCCCAACATAAAGAACCAAAAAAGAGTCCTATAATGTATTTTGTTTTGATATAGATGTTCGTTGGTAAGTAATTAAATGAACATTATCAGGTTATTTATTCTTAGCTTAGGTTTAATAGTGTGAAGTGTAATCAGCGATTTTTCACATTACAACATGGTGTTTACAACACAACAAGATGCGTTCATATTGATGACTCGTTTTCGGAGTGGGCTGTCAATGAGAATGGCATATGGTCCTACTTATTGAAATCGTGCCAAAACTAGTTCAAGCAAGTTTTTACTGATGCAGATTGTCTCCACAGAACGTTCGTTATCATAAATGTCGAATCAATGAAGGTTTTAAATAAAACAACTACATCTGTATGAGCAAATCGGCAGGAGGGCCACCTGTTTTAGCAGAAGAGGTTGTTGGTAATATTCATCAACGACTAGTACAAAGTACACAGAAATCCTTGAGAAGGCTGTTTACACAAACAGCTTTGTTCTTATTTAAAAAAACTTAATTGTAATAATTAATTCAAGATTTTCTTTTCAATAGCGGGAGTTTATCAAAAAGCAATAAGAAAATCGTTCAACAATTACATCCGATTATGAACGAGTAATGTATTGTAACTGGTCTAATCAACGTTTAAATGGTAATTTTATATTGGTATAAGATTTTCTTTGCTGACGAGGCCTTGTTTCACCTATTGGGATACATGAACATCCAAAATTACCAAAGCTGGGCTATTGGAAATTGCTATAATTTTTTGGAAACGGATTTACATCCAATTAAAATAGGATTTCTGTGGCAGTTACTGCTGAGCGTTGTATAACCATTATTTCAGATGAGTTTTTACAACACGTGCTAGATAAATTACATGCTGACTACTTTGAACAAGATAGTGCTCATACAGAAATTGCAACAATATAGTATTCAAGAGAATTCTATGATGATCGCTTGGTAAGCGATGCTTGTGGCCACCACGTTCACCAAACCTCACTTTCTGTGGCTGGCTTCTATTTAAACATTCAAAAAATAATGTTTCTAAAATTCGTCTGAATAATCCAGTAATATATTAGAGTATCCATTGAAATAGAGAGAATAATGGAAGGCGCACGGTATGCGCCTATGCAACAAAAACTGTGCCACACATTAAGAACGAGAATATTTAGCAGGTTGTGGAGGAAAATTCTAGTAAAACTTCAATGTGAGTGATGGAACCATTCCCTTGCACCTTTATCACCTAGGTAAGAGGTGGAAGTTACGTAAATGGGTCCCATATGAATTGTCGAAGGATAACAAATTAAGTCGTATAGCATTTGTTCGGCAAACATTTCACGCAACGATGCTGAACCAATTCTTGATCTGATTATTAATCTGCGACGAGAAGTGAATATTGTGCTCAAATTCTAACCACCCGTATCACTGGTTGTCGCCTACTGATTCGATACCATACACTCACAAAGCTTAATTGCACCCAAACAAGATTTTATAGTGTGTTTGGTGGACAACAGAAGAATTGTCCATTATGAGTCTTTGGAAAGGGGTCAAATCGTTACTGCTAACTTCTATTGTGAAGAGTTTCAACGATTACAAGCAGCACTGATCCAAAAACAGTCTTCTTTGGTCAATCGAAAGAAAGTGGTATTCTTACAAACGAACGCCAGGCCGCATACCGCAAGAGTGACCAGGGAAAACATTTCTGAACTAGGCTGGGAAGTGTTATCACGCCCTTCATATTCTTCTGATATTTCGCCAAGGGATTACCATCGTTCCTTCCTCTCTTGACAACTGTATGAAACACAGACAGTTCAAAAGTCGAGTTGATGTAATAAATGCAGTCCATCAATTTTTTGATTCAAGATCCCTAGAGGTCTACAATACCGGCATACAAACATTGGTGTCACATTGACAAAAGGTCATTGAGTGTGATGGTCATTACTTCGAAAATAATAATAAAAGTGTATTATTGTGTTTTAATAATTTTATATGTTACCATCAAAAACTTATTTGGTTACGTGATAGCTTTCGCGTAAGACATTTTACAAAACTTCACAGAACTTCCCAACCATATTAAAACTTCTCAAAGTTTATAAGTTTATAACTTTCGTAGACTGTTCTGTTGATCGATGCTCTATGTATATATTTCATGAACTACCATAATATGAATAAACTTGTTATTTATACACAATGCACATATTAAATAATGAGAGAGTGTTAATACCGAATTTGCATAAATAGCGCTAAATTTTAGCGTAGGTTGCTATTGTGAATACATACATTTACCAGCGGCCAGCTTTTAATAATATTTGATCAATCCAATTTGCTCTGTCATCAGAGGATTCGGCTCCTCAATGTCGCGATCTAAATAGATGTCGATCAAAACTTTGTATCAAATTTAATTATCGCTACTGTCTCCTATTTTATTACGTCAAAACCGGCGCTATTATAAAGCCACAACGCGCAAAGATTAATTCCGATGCATGCATGATATTTTATGGGCGTCGTAAGAAGATTAACTCGGAAGTTCCAAACTGAAATGATCTCACATCCTTTTCAGTTAGGAATTGTCTTGATATACAAGGCAAATACTGAAGTTTATAAAGTTTTAATTATATACAAATTCAATCAAAGTCATGTCGTTAGTGATTACTGCCTCGTTAGCATATCCAGAACTAATACAATACAAAAATAGTGGTTTAACTTTTACATTTGCTTGCGAAACACGTCTCCCTCTTAAATTAATAATTATATCGTACAAAACTACCAATGCAGTTTAATGTCAAATATGTTATGATAACATTTTCAGTTTCTTGTGGTTTACAGTTTCCATTACATTTAAATTTTCATATGTTACTTTTCTCAAGAATAGTTTTAAGGACAAAATTTACTATTTCTGGTGTCATTCAGTATTTCTCATGGTGAACGAGTTAATTGAGACATTTGTTGTTCATCACGAACTAGAAGGAATAGCCTAACATCACCGTAAAATACACGAGAGATTAAAATCTTAAAAGGTTATTATACTTATACGCTAAGCGGGACGTCGTCATTTAACGCAAAAGATGTTAATATCGCTCGCAAATAGCAACGTGTTTATCATTACTTTTGCAGAAACCATTTTGTTCCGTTGTTATTACATTTTCCGAGCGAAATTTACTATGCGTTCGCTTAAGCTCTACTTATTCGCGCCACGTTAGTATGCTCAGCTACACCCTGATTTACCGTTTACCGTCCGACAGAGCTGTTGTATTTCATGCCTCTTATATTCTTGGCCTGTATATTCTCGGTGCGGAATGTCTTTCGCCAAGTTGTAGTGCAGTGTTACTGCCAAATTTGAATTTGAGGACCTCCTTAGCTAAGAGTTATTTCATTATAAAGCACATCTTGAAATCATTGTTTTAAGTTACGAGGGCTACATCGTGTCTAATTAGAAGAGGGAGAGAGAGAGTATATTATTGCACGGCACCGCAAGAAAATCTGTCAAAGAACGTCGTGGGTGTATACACTGTCCGTATGCAGAGCTACTTTGTAAGCCGCAATATTTCCTTTTCATCTTTGTTTACTGTGGCTGCTTTATCATCGTCATATTCATTTTATTATTTCATTATTATCACTATTTCTTTAATAATACGAGGTAGCAAAGTATATTTGTTTTGAACCCATATAGAGTTTAAAGTATCAAACATACAGAAGTTTTGAATGATTTCTGAATTTATATCGGTAGCTTCCTTAACCTTCCTATACTCACGCACACGGTCTGTGAGACCGACTTATATAGTATAGTATACGTGTTTCATATTTTGACGTGCGTATAGGAAGGTTAAAAATATTCTTGTACAAAATTCCATCAAAAACTTCATGCACAAAGTTCCTATCCGCCAACCGATGTTAGTCTTCAATATATTCTAGAAAACTTCTTCACTTCTAAGGTATCAATCATTAAAGTAAATTTTGTAATATCTATTTTGCGTAAATTAAGCAAGTTATGCGTTTTCCGACGACTGCTTTATACCTTGCGAGGCTTTCTCAACCTAGCCTGCTGATTAACTACTTTTAGATTTTTCACAACTAATCTTAAGCTCATGCCGCCTATTACAAACTCATTCACTAATTTCCAATGGAATGATCTGTACACGTTAACAGGTTTACTTATTAGTCACTATATGCTACAAAAATATTTTCATACCACTACACCAGCAAAATATACAACGCGCGATTTCTGCCAAAGCAAGGATGAAAGTGAAGAATATATTTTATGCATATGCATAGTGTTGAAGTGGTACAGCAATTAAGACAACTTCAACACGAATCAATTTCAAAGAAATTTCGATTGGGTTGATCATTAACTTACTTAAGGTTATCAATTTAAAGGAGCAACACCAACGAGAAGCGAATCACAGTGGTGAAATTGACTAACTTATAGTAGATACAACACAATTTATAACATACATCAATGATCGTGTTTTCATATGCAACTAATATTTCTTCTCGGTAACTCCTTATACCCTACGTAGACATCGGACCACATCCAACCAATAAAAAGTTTTATTTATATCGAAATTGTATACGAAACCGACAAAAGCTAATTACTGAGAAAGCAGCAGTGACGAAAATTTGATATAGTGCTAGCATGTTAACAGGGGGTAACTGGGCCAGGGGTTATTCATATCCATATTTGTGAAAGTTATAATGTAAGTTGGTTGGCACACCTTCATCTGCTTTTTGTATGTTTTTTTACTTTGATAAAACCAAGTTACATCAAATCTGGTCATGTACTCAAGACTTCTTGTTCGGTTCAAGATATTTCTTCTAGTGATGAAAATGATTGTGATTCCTATCGTATCCAAGAAAGTAAAGAAGACTACGTCGAAAGCTTCTCAGAGTATGAGGATGGAGATAGAATTTCACTTGAACCTGGTGAGTTTTGCATCGCTAAAGTTTTTAGTAAAACATACAATACCTAGCAAAAGTTTTAAAAAAGCATGAAGGTTACATTGTTCTTTTTTGAAAAAAGGCATTCTCAGACAATGAAATTCAAAGAGACCGATGAAGAATCCTACGTTAAAGAGTTTGACATCGTGCGGAAACTTCTACAACCAGTACCAAGTAGTTCCGGTCGATGAAATAATATGATTCGTTTTGCAGCAAACTTGAGTGATGTAATTAACATCCACTAAGTTTTCAATGTATAAGGACTCAAACTCAAATAGTAATTGTTTAAACCCCATTTTTGTTAAACTAATTAACTTATTTAACTTGTAATTAATTTCTTTGTGTTTCCTTTTTGAAATTTCATGGTGATAAATGATTGCAATTTCTTTGAAGTTCTTGGTAAGTAACAGGTTTATTTAAATGAATGTATAAATATATTACTTTTTCTAGAATTAGAATTTGTTTCTTTGCTCCTTTTCTCAAACCCGATATAACGTCCGGAATGTGTAATCAATATCAAACAATTGATCATACCAATATTGTTTCTAAATCATTTGAATGTACAACAATAAGTCCGCTTAGCCCAGACATTTGCTGCAGTGCTCTTATAGAAAATATGGCCTGGGGCCAGTCACCCCAAATTCACGGGCTAACTGGACCAATAGGATAAAAAAATTATATATCTATATAAAAATATATAATGTTATTATAAAAGCATACCTTAAATGATATGTAATGTGTGTTCATTGCTAAATAATCATGCAATATTTTGCAGTCAAAAATTGGTTGTTACTTGTCCTAAATTACAGTTTTATAGAAGTAATTGGAGGTCATGTTGTAAAATCATGAGCAAGTTACGCCGGATCACCTTACATATAATACGAAGAACGAAAATATCTTGAAAACTATCCCGAAGCAAAGAAGGGAAACAATTATTACCCCTGCTTCTAAGAACTCATCTGTATAAAAGTAACTTCTTACACTGCAGAATAAAATTTGAGAAAAATTATTCCTCGTTACTTTGCACCTCTTTTACTATTTTTATTTACAAGCTTCTCAGCAGGTTTATGCTAGCGCTCCATGTTCTAGGAAAGGTGGAAGTTTTAATATTTCCAGGTCGAGCGTCAAGACATTTATCACGGGGCTACACCCCGTGACGTGCTCGTAAATGGGAGAAGGTAGAATAAATATCCGTCTTGTTAAACGAACGTGCTCCGTCGTATTGATACAAACCACTGTAACATAACTTCATTTTAGCGCGTATACATGGAAACAGGAAGGGAATATTGCGCTTTATTTAAAAAGAATAAATCTACCGCTATATTTAAAAATAGACATACAGAATGTACTCTAATGCGTCTGTACCAAAGTTAACTTACCACTAAATAGATGATGTAGAAAAAATATAACACGACATTAAAGACAAACATAGTTACTTTACGAAAGAATCTTTCGTGCATTCTCGATCAGTTACAAACCGATACTGAAATAATAAGTTTGGGAGACAACCCACTCCCATTTTGCGTGGCATAATTGTCAACTAGTTGTAAA
Organism: Chrysina gloriosa; assembly: GCA_038088585.1. Taxonomy (NCBI): domain Eukaryota; kingdom Metazoa; phylum Arthropoda; class Insecta; order Coleoptera; family Scarabaeidae; genus Chrysina; species Chrysina gloriosa. The sequence continues at coordinate 26,796,094 of CM076089.1, forward strand.
CAAAGAAAGGATGATGAATATAACAATCTCAATTAGCGTTAACCTTAAACGCGATCTAATTTATTAAAGTAATTGATGCCGACGTATATAAATAACGCAAGCAATCATTTAAAGATCACGGACAAGGTCAAGGTTCGCTATATAAATTAACCGACACCTATTCATGGCAAGAAATTTATGGTGGATGCGCCGAAATTTACTATTTTTAGTTAACTTATAAAATTTATGTAACAATATTTATACCATCTGCAATAGTATAAGTGAATACAGATATTATTTCTGAAGTAATAGAATCGAAAAAGATAAAATATATATACATCGAGTGGAACAATAAAAGAAACAGAAAAAACGGAGTAGCTAAAGGAAAATGCCGGGTAAAGTGGCTATCAGAAATAAAGTGGCCGTTTGAAACGGCACGGCAATATAGATGAAGTATCTCTGGACGTCTCATAAAATACTCTCGGACGGAATTTAATACATAAGAACGCTCTTAGTCAAAGGACGATTTATAGAATGAGGCATTTTTGCTCGGATTTGTGGACTTATTAATTTTATTTAAAAATAATATGTATCTTTGGTTTGAATTTGGTAATATTGGGTCAAAACTTCTCCAGAGAATTGATACATTGAATAAATTTGACACAACTTTGCAATGATTACCTAATTGATATATTTCGTATGAATATTGTAGTATAGTAATATTCGACTGGTTAATTACATCAGAAAATTCATCATTTATTATAATTCAAGATATCAAAATGTACAGTTAATGTTGAGGTTATGGTCCTCAATTGTCATACGGTTCATTTTGGGGTACTATTTATACCTTTTCGACACCACGCCTATCACCTTTTAAGCATTTTATTACCCTACAGATGTTAGCTTCTTATTTTAACTCCATTCTGAGACGTTTAATGGGAGAAACAAATGTCACTAGAAATAAAATCATTAATTTTTATAAAAAGCATCGGTTAGTAGACAGAAAACATTCAGACACATACATACAACACTTTCCATTACAAGAGTTGGAGTCAAGGTGAATTAAAGTTTTCGTTTTGTGGACAACCTAGAAATAAAGCAGTGTAGTCCTGGTTTCCAAAAGAAATAAAAGTTTGTTTGGTTAATTACGAAAAAAATTGACAAGCTAGATAAGTTAACAAGTAAGTCAATAAACATATTTGGAATAAAAGGGTGAATAAAAGAACCTCACCATACCGGAGATGGTAGAATCTAAGAAGGGGAAGAATCCATAGAAATTAAAGGTGTATCGAGAATAAGAGTTAAAAGCGGAGATATGGGAAAGAAGAAATTACACTCACACACACACACACACACACACAACACTGGGTAATTATTTTGATTTTATGTTAGTTAGTTAAGTATTTATCAAAATTTATAAATATAATTTGTTATAATTTATGCTTTTTATATCACTAATTAAGAACTAGGCCGGTGCAATTTTGTTTAAGAAATTTAACTAAATTCTCAGTACAATATACATATTAATTGTGACGCTTTGAAAGCATGGGAATCTTGCATAATAAAACTGATATATAAAGTCCATCACAATAGGACAGGACAATATTGAAGAAATACAATTCCAGATTAATCATTTTGTTTTCACTAATGCATAGACAGAAAGAATCTCTTTTAGTATGCTGTAACGATCACAACTTCATTCTTTGTAATCTGCAATTGTCACTTCAACATAATTGTGCTATGCAGATAATTTAATCTGATCATTATAGGAGAAACGGGAAAGTAATTACGAATAAACATACATACTTAATGAAGAACTTAAGGAAAGAAATATGAAAATGAATGAAAGAGTTGCAAAAACGATAGAACAATTTAACAATACAAAAATAAATTTCTTTGGCAAAAAAGCAATAAAACCGTTGTTAGAAAAATCTTTGAACCAGTATTGACCTACGTCAGCGAATTATTGTGGACTCCAAATAAAAGAAGGAAAAATAGATAGTACTCTATTCGACATGCGGTTGATACGCTTTTGTGGGTTATTGACGTCTTATTTAGTCCGTACAATTACACAAAACTATCCTTTTAAAAAATTGTGATAATTTCCTCCCCTAAGCTTTGTTGCTACGTTTTAATCCGTAGGCCACAGCATCTATAAAAGAAATCGTTAACAATAACGATATGGCAAGACATATATTTCCGATAGCCCATGCAGTATTAACTCAGAATGGAACATAGTATAAAAAATGTTGAAATGAAATTTGTACAAGAAATAGAAGAGAAAACGAGTACTGCCCCTATGACAAATTGCCTGAATGAAGTATAGATTTTTGGTGCTGAATCAAAGTCCGGCCACAGAATTGTTGTAGCACGTCTAGAGTTCGAGATATCCGAACCTCAAAGTGCCAAAAAGATGGTTTCCGTTGATATTGGAGGATTTGTTATAAGAACAGCGAACTTTTTGCTCAGTTATGCTTGTGCTATCAATTAGAACTATTCTTCCCCTTGAAAATCCATTTTGCTAGTCGACCTCTTTTCTGGAGGTATACCAATTTCAATCTATAGTACTTGGTAAACATTAGACGTTATTGCCTAATGTCCCGTTTTAATTTTTTTTTCAGACGAACTCTTCCAACATTTCCTGATAATTATTCAATAATGATGCCTAAGACTTTCGAAGTATTATAGATTGAAATTGTTATATTTCGAGAAGAGGAAACAGAGGAAACTGGGTTTTGACGGAAAAGAATGGTGTACTAAATGATAGCATAAGCAGATATAAGGAAAAAAACCATGTTCTTATAACATAACCTCACATATCCCCAAGACTCGGCAAGACTCATTTCTTTCTACATCGGACAACGTTCTAAACGGTTCTTTTAGATGGTTTTAACACTAGGAAGACTGGCTCATCACAGAATTTGGTATTTCCAGCAGAATGCAACTCAATGATTTGAACCCTCTCTAAATAAACTCACATATTATTTTTAGTTAATTGCGTATCCCCTATCGGAAGAAATGGCCTCTCTCGATAACTACGCAGCTACTAATATTTCCACGATTACACATGATCCGAATGCCGGTCGGCTATGACCGTCAAGAATGGCGTTGCCATATCGTTGCTTATTCTTCTATCCCTATATTGCAAGGCAAAAGGGACAGATATATGCAATACTAGTAGGATATCGCCTATTTGCATCACCACCTGATAAATAGCTACATTCTCTATTGTGTTTATCACATAAGCTGCTTCACTTATTGTTAGTGTTTTCGAGGTCGCAAATCCAGTCATTCTACTCGGCATTCTAGTCTATGGAATCTGAGTTCTATTTGTATGAAGTTTTAATTTGTAGGCTGTAAGCTAGTCTTCAACCAATCCTAACACATTTTCTTGTGGACCAGCTGCTGTTGGCTTCCCCTGATGAGAATTAGTTACCTATATAGATAGAGATGGCCTGTTTGATAGCTTTTATAGTAAATCGCTTATGTAAATGAATAATAATTGACCAAGGATTGAATCTTGTGAAATACAATATTTAATTATCACTGCTTCTAAGTTTGCGCCATTGTACTTCACCACCTGTTCTTTCCCATTTAGGTAGAATTTCAGCAGCTATACGCTATAATTCTAGTTCCATAGAGTTGCAATTCGTTGAAAGTCCTGGTCAAATCGCGCATAACCGTCTGCATTGTCTCGTGGTTATCCCAGGCTTGAAGCCCAATCTATCATTGCAACTAGTGTTAGTGAATAACCGTGTTTGGCCATAGAGAAAAGATGTGTTTTCTAAAGGAGGATGCTAATTCACCCTCAACATGCGTTTCTAGGATCTTTAAAAATATGGGTAGGATTCATATACCGATGCTATATCACATCAACTTTTCACCAAGAAATTGTACATGTATTCCGTTAGTAACCTCCTTATTCGGCAAGGTATGGTTTGAAAACGCTAGCCTCGTTGCTAGCTAAACCAGTGTAAGCGGATATAAGAAACAATGGTGTGGTGTGGAGTTTTACCGATCCGGTCAAATAGCTGTCCTCAAAGCTTTTGGTGTCCTTTTTGTATATTGGAATCTTTTCAACAAACTGTTGCTCTCTTGAAAGCCCATATTACTTCTTTAAGGAAATTAGTTGGCAGAGTTATTTAAGTAGTTTTCCTTTTAAAAATATTCCAGATCGTTTTCTGAATGTTGCCGGCATATGTTCTGCATTGTTTATCCCTTTTTGTTTAGCATCACGTCTGTATGTTTTCTTTTTAGATTTCTGATATATATATATAGCCGTAAGATACATATATATTCTTTTTCTTTAAAGTATTCCGTCACAATTTTAAAAAATGCTCAATTTTGTCATAAACCATGACGGAGAATCTTTTAAACTTCCAGAAAAGGTTTGTAAAGATTAAAAAGGAAAATTTTATCACAGCTCTTGCGATAAATTATCAAATACACCTTCTCCATGCCAATTCCTAGTTGGTATCGAAATAATTTTGGGATTTCTACACTTCGATCTCGAGCCAAACCTAATGTAGTCCATTAAGCTGAATGTTCAAGAAAGACTTATACTGAAAACAGGACGTCCTAGCTTATCAAAATCATGACGTCATTCAAATACTCAGCGAAAGTGTCGAATATACTCGATAGAAAGAAAAGTTTACCATGGTCTTTGCAATAAATTACACATTCACTAATTAATTTTTAAATGACACCTAAGTAATATTGGCTTTTCAAGCATTTCAGACTCAACTCAATGTCTAATGTAGTCTATTACTATTTTCTAATATGCTTAAAACTACTATAAGCAAACGTACGATACTCTCTAGTAATCATGACGCACAGTCAAAATACGATTTTCGACAAAAATACTAACTATTTTGGGTTTTGATCAATGCCAAAAGAAGGCAAATATTTGCATGTATTTTCTGCAAGTGCATATAATACCAGCAAAATATGTAATTATTGTATTCATAAATTCATGAACTATAAGAAAGTCCTCTAATTATGATGATAAAATGGTGAACTTCGACCTTATAATTTGAAACATCGAAGTTCTTAACACGAAACTTTGAAGAATATATCCAGTACCTCAAAGATGTTTCTATCGATTGCAATGTACATATTTTGCTACCAGGTGGAATATATTCTCTTCTACTATTCAGCTGAAAGGAACAGCTTTATTAATCGCGGAATGCTATACCGTACTGACGAGGCCAAATGAGGACGAAACTAGTCGACGATTGCAGTTTATGACCTTTTGCGGTCGTACGTCTGCTCTCAGCCACCAAAGCCTTTTTACCGTTCCGGTCGTATGTCTGCTCTCAGCCACCACAGCAAGGAACTATACGAATCCCATACTGTATGCATTCATGTATCAGTTTACACTTTTTATAAACAAACCTCAATGTCTAAAGAGCCTATTCACGAAGCAATACGGTGCTCCATCGACTGGAGATAACGAAATCCAATGTAAACAAATGATGTCACCCAGCGCTCGCCATGCAAGACGCAGTGGCGAGTCTGTCGTCTTCTGAACGTAACGAAATCGACAACGTTCGACGATACCTTGTAGAATTCCAAAGAATATTTTATAAATTGTATTTAACAGTAATTAGACATTCTCTCTTCTTAAAATATTTCAAAATAATTCCCCAAAATGGCAAAAAGAAAGTTACCGCAAGAAGTGTTCTGTGAATCTGAAAACAGCGATGAAGAGTTTTATTTTGACCTCTTGAATACTGACTCTAATAGAGAAAGTGATAACGTTTGCAGTGACTCTGATAGTGACATAGTTCCCGTGAAGCGAGGAGTAAGGCAATTAAAAATATCCAGCGACAGTGAAACAGATGAAAATGAGAATAGTAATATAAACGAATTTATTACTTGGAGAGACGTTACGCACACAGATCAACCTCAATCAAAAACTAATTTTTTGACGGGGTCGAAGACTGTTGGATCGAATGTACCAATGAATTGCACGAAACCTATCCACTTTTTAGACTCTTATTCACACACACATTGCTCGAAAACATTGTACTAGAAACAAATAAATATGCCCAAAATAAAATAGAACAGTAGAGCTTATCTGCTCGATCAACGTGGAATAACTGGATCGATGTGGCGAAGGAGGAGTTAACAGCTTTTTAGGTGTAATCCTAAACATGGGTACTATACTAATTCCTGACATGAAATATTATTGGGCTAAGGATCATACTGGAAACATACCATTTTTTAGAGATATACTTCGGAGGGAAAGATTTCTCCAAATATTTTGGATGCTACATCTGAATGAAAATGTTTCCATAAATACAAATGTAACAACGAGAATCAAGAAGGTGAGCAACTTTATGGATTATATTGATGGCAAATTCCAAGAGTATTTTACACCGGATAGAGAAATATCCATCGATGAATCTGTTGTGAAATTTAAGGGCAGAATTAGCTTTATTACATGTAATCCTAAAACGCCCACCAAATGGGGAATCCGGATTTATGTACTGTCAGACGCACGTACAGGATACATATACACTATGCTTCCCTACTATGGAAGCGTTAGTACAGACACTCTCACCCGTCCGGACCTCCCTGCTAGTGCAAGGATTGCCTTAGAATTGTATCACTGTTGATTGGAAATCCCGAGGCAAAGGGACACCACATCTTTAGGGACAGATATTTTACAGGAATCCCATTAGCACAGGAACTTCTAAAACTAAGCTGTTATTTAACTGGTACAATTAACACAAACAGAAAATATGTACCAGCTGTGATTAAAAACCAGCTGTAACAAAAAATAATACTGTCGCTGCCTACCGATCAGGCAATATTCTATTATTAGCGTGGAAAGATAAAAGAATAGTCACCATACTTAGCAGTTACGATACATCGGGCACGACAATTATAGAAAGAAGGATGAAACAAGGTGGGACCGACATCATTATCAAACCAAACGTTATTATCAATTATAATATGAATATGGGAGGTGTCGATAAGGCTGACCCATTAGCAAGTTCATATTGTTTTATGAGATAATCGTGCAAATGGTGGCGAAAACTTTTTTCCGGGGGTTAGAGGTTTGGCCAATAAATAGTTACATTTTATATAAGGTGTCAGCTAAGAAGAGAGAACAGGACATCTATGTCACATTTTATGTTCGTCCGAAAATTGGTGGCACAACTGGTAGGTGATTTTCGCGATGGAGCAAAATCTAAACCAGGAAGACCATCAACCTCCGATAACGAAGAAAGACTTGGAAAAAATATATGGAAAATTGCATATATTGCGGCATTGTGAAAATGTAAAAAGTAAAGATTGTTGTGTATGTTCAAACAGAAAGATTAAGGGTGGAAGGCACCAAACCAATTATTTTTGCGATACATGCACTCGAAAACCGGGCCTACATGTCGGAGAGTGTTTTGAAAAATACAATATGTTGGAGAATTATAAAATATAATTTTTATACAAAAACATATCACTAGATGACTGTATTGAATAAAGATATATTTAAAGTTCACAAAAGAATTACTAAATCTTGTTTATCCATCGTAAACTTGCGTGTTATGTATCCCTGCTCTTTCGACGGAAATTAATTCCGACCAGTACGATACCCATGTCCAAATTTAGTACGTCCGCAAAGGGTTAAAAAGTACGATATTCTCTGCTACAATTATTGGCATATGCAATGTAGCGCAGCCAATGTATAACTTTCTATGAGAGTTTCCTAACAAACGGACCTCAGCAATAAGTAGAGTTTGTTAAAAAGTGGGTGATGTGTTTTCATTAAGTAGTGTAAATCCATAACTCATCAATAACAACTTATCATTGAATAATAAAATTCGGAGGAGTGACAGCGTCAGTCGGATTTACATCACTTAATCATCACACGTTATCCACCTTTTTAATAAACTCGAGTTATGAGTCGTTCCATGGAGAGTGATGTAAATACTCTACTTTTCTATTCATTTAAAATATATTCTGCTCAATTACAATTGTATTACAGCAAAGAAGAACTGTGAAACGTTTAGCCCAAACATTGAAAAGCATTTATGTTTTTACGTTCAGCTTCAGTTGGATACCTTTCAATTTGTTTTATTTACTTAAGCGTTTTTATGTTAAGTTTATTTCAAATGAATGCTTCATTGTCAAATTACTCTACGGTTTCTTAAATTTTGTAGAAAGTTCCGCTCCCTTCCTAAATCGACGTTTCGTATTTAGTGATCTTAAATTCTCTTTCTTTACTCGGGGAAAAGTAAGAACTATTTTTCTTTGGAACCGTATTTTGAATTTATCGTTTATGAATGAACGGATATTTATATTAAGAGATTTATTTGGATTTAAATAATTGGAAGATAGATACGCAGTCCTTCTAAAACGGAACAATGACGAAATTTATCCCTAGTTGTCTCTAATATATAAAGAGCTTGTGTTCTGGCTTTGCACAGATAGTATGTACTTCAACAATAATTTCTTTTTATATAATTATGAGTTCTATTTGGTTAGGCTTAATATATGAGCTCAATCTTCATTCACCAGTCTACAGGTTAATTTTTGTTTCTATTCCTTCTGTTTAGGTTTATATTGAGAAAACATATAGTCATGAATACATCTTTCACATTTCTTTGTGCTAATAATTAAAACCCTCTTTTTTGTCATGAAAAACTTTCATCCTTCCTTTTTAACATATTTTTATATCGTGAAAACAGTTGAATCTAGTGCTAAAATACATAAGTCAAAAATAATTTGTATAGTCTGACGGGCTACGTTTCAGAAATGGTGGCTAAGTATTTTTATATAGGTACATAAAGGTTAAGTTAAATAATGAAATATCTAGGTGTAATAACAACCGATTCGACGTATGACCCTATATACTTCGAGCAGCTTCTGCGAATTTAAAATACAAATTGGGAAGGCACATAATGCAAACAAATCTCGTATGATGGCACTATTATGTATTTTTAGTTAGAATCGTAACTGTCTCCATAGCACCATAAAGAAGAGGCATCAAAGTCAGAAGCCTTAAATAACTAGGATTAGAAAATCAAGTTTTATATAACAAAATCTAGATTTAACCTAAAGGCGCGAAAATTTCGCAAACAGTCCTGCCATTCAAAACTCAAACTATCGTAACACGTATAACAGACATGCGAATTAACAACCAAAATTGTTTCGTAAACTTTGTGCCCACGTATGTATGAAACTTGCTCGACGAATAATGAACGCCCGTAATAATACCAGGTTCTCATACGTCGCGTCCGAATTTATTTGCTGTTGCGAACGCCTCGAGGATAGCTCTTGATGTTGCGCTAGTTCTTCATTAACGACCGAGAGAGAATTCCGCTTGTAATGTCATGTAACTATCAGTGGATGACACCTAGAACTCTCTCCGGGCTTAATATAGTCCTCATTCGATTGTGTATTTGCGCATAAGTGGGAACAAAGGTACCATGTTACGTTGTCAGGTAGCACCGGAGAACGTACTCGAAGCAGGATCAGGGTGTTACAACCAATATTGAAGCAATTATATTCTGTGCAAAACTATGGCCCTTTAATGTTGATTTGTAAAAAAATACATCATTTGTCTTATACATGAAAACCTCTGTATGAATATAAAGTAAAAATCAAAGCTAATGTTTTTACGAATTGGTAGTACCAACTTTATAAGTTGTTTTGCCAATCTGAATTATGTTAAATCTTCCGTCTATCAACCACTAACAACAATTTCATCATTTATATCTTGCTGTAGGTTTTATTCCTTTGTACTCTTCTTTTTCATATACTGGCAAAATGATAAGTAATCTCCCAAAGCTATACACGGATCACATCTCCAGAAATCTGCATTTTGGGTACTGACTTAACAATTTTTACTTTTCTTAAACATTCATAAACTCATTGACGCTACAAGACATATTTTCATAAAGATACTTTTTTAAATTTAATTTATAGCTATTGAATGATTGTGTGGCTTTAACACATGAAGGCAGTTTGTTATATAAAAGTATTGCCATACATTTTGGACTTAATTCATATAGTCTTGTATAGTATGAGGGCATACTCAAATTATTTCGGTATCTGATCTACATATTTCAGTAAAAATCGCCATTTTTAACAAATGTTTCTTCATTTCTTTTAAAGAACAGAAGAACTGCCAATACATAGAGTAACGGCAATGGCGAAACATTCATCTAACTGAAGAAATGACGATATGACTTCAACGAAGATATAGAAAATATACATTCAATTATTCTCTTTAGCTCCAGTGGCAGACCCTCAACAGACGACTAAAACGAGTTTCGACGCAAGCAAAATAAAAAAGTTTCACCGACTGCAAACCCACAATGCTACGCAAGTTTGTTATACCACAGAGCGTCGTTAACAGTTTACCTTGCAGTATAGAGCAAGGTAAACTGTATGAGTATGTAATGCGGATCTTCTTTCTAAAAACCATGCTAAATTCGGGAAAATTATAAAAAGGGCTTTATTCAAAGTATGTTCCATCGCTTGTTATACATTTTTCCCATCTTATGGCCAATTTGTGAATACGGCGCCAATAAAAATCTTCCCCGTTTGTTACGAACCATTCATCGAGCCAATTTTTCAGATCTTCGTACAAACCAAAGCGCTGCTCAGCGAGTGCGTGACCTATCGCTTCAAACAAGTGGTATTCGGAAGGAGCCAAGTCTGATGAATAAACCGCATGGAGTAGAACTTCCCAGCTGAGTGCATCCAACGTGTTACGAACCGATTTTGCTGTATGTAATTGAGCACTGTCATGAAGAAAAATGAGTTTGTGTTGCCTCTGTCGGTATTCTGGGTTTTTGTCAAGTAGCGGACGGTTCAGTTCAGTCAGTTGTTATTGGTAACGTTTAGTACTAACGGTTTTCCCAGGTTTTAACAGCTCATAATAGACCACGTCCCTCTGGTTCCAGCAAACACAGAGCACTGTCTTTCTGCCAAAGCCATCCGATCTTGCGGTCAATGCTGATCGTGTGCTTGGGTCTACCCATGATTTCTTTGCAAAATGTCACATGTGTTTTTGTGTTTTTCCATTTGCCTATCGTTCAAGTCAAGTGTGGTACACATCTACCGGTCTTCTAAATCTTTCCCATCTCTCATAGCCGATTGGAAACAGCTTGTGGACGAACGCCCAATTTCTCAGTGAGTTGGTTTTGTGTTTGCGAATCATCTTCGTCCAACAATGCTTGGAATTTCACATCTTCGTATTTTTTAGCAGTTTTCCACGTTTCTTGTCAACGTCGAAGTCACCACTTTGAAAGGTCGAAACGATCGCTCACACGTATCTTGCGATGGACCATGTTCACCATAAGCTTCTCGAAGTAATCGGTATAATTTAGCAGCAGTTTTCTTCAAATGAAAACAAAAATTTCATGCTCTCAGCGAATGCTCTTTGTTTGGTATAAATTTCGACATATTGAACACAACACTACGCATACACTTTTCTATTCTATAACTCGTACACTTGTTGATGACACAACACAAATGCGCAGTGTCAAATCGTTATAGCACAAACTGCACTGGTGCGCATCTGTTGTCTGAAATTCGCATTTCATACTTGTATACCTGGTATATTACTCTCTGGAACCGCTGTTTGCCCAGACTAATTATTAGGTGTAATTATTATTATTATAATTTTGTGAAAGGTTATCGATATCTAGGGTATGTGAGAATACACAAATATTTGTCCTAGAATTGTTCCTGTGAAGATGTACCTGGGGAGAGATCCTATAGTAAACATTTCATCTTTGTAAAACAGAGTATCATAATCTACTTTCTAAATTAATTGTAAGATATGAATACCTACTCTTAGTCAATTTGCTCTCAAAAGGTATCAGATTTAATGCTTAACCACTTTTATACGGTAGCAACTCTCAAAGGCGTACTACGATTTGGAATGTTTAAAAATGCATGAAATTGTTCTGAATATATCCAGTAATTTAAGCACATTGTTGGGTAGCCATTCATGGACATATGCGTATTGAAACGTTACCAATTTTAACAAAACAGCCCCCTCCTCAAAACACAAAATTAATTACTTCATAATTACACCGACACAAATCGGTCTCTTTACACAACGAAAACGATCTGCGTAACTAACAATAAAGGACACAATATATCGGCGTGAAAATAAGGTGAGAAATTAGTTTAGCGAACCCGAAGCTCATTGCTAAGCTGTCAAGGTTTTGTTACAGCTTTCGCGCTAATTAATTTCGAAAATTTATACACCACACGAGCTCTGTTACGTTGTCGAAAACCGTTGCGGCGCTTGTTTTGGTATCCAGGTGGCAACGCATCCATTTTCGTAGGAAATCGTTTTAATTGGAGTAATATTGACGACATTTTTCGTTCGTTGTCGCAGCGAGTGCGCGGATAACGTTGATGTAGACGGTTTTAATTAGTTTTGCAGGTAATCAGCAGGAGCACGGTCGCAACAAAGGTTCAGGGCTTAATTTTAGGTACCTCGTTAAAGCTTATATTAATAGTTTTTATGAGCGCTAAAGTTTTTAGAGCTGTTGAAGAAGCAATCTCTGAGAATTATTTGAATATCATCGTAGAAAGCTAGTAAAATCATTTATTATTATTTGGGTGGTGGGTCGACCCAAATTTTCAGGAAATACAGATCCCGACTTCTACGAAAGATGTATATATAAAGAAAGTATAATGTCATAATCAGCTAAGGAGTGAACAGCCACTGCCGAGACTACCATCAAGATGCACTAAAACATCAAATATACGAAATATGTATATACCATCATCGAAAACTGCATGGCATAGTAGATTTCATTCCTAGTTGTAAGTTATTGAAACTCCCTTGGATTAACCAATGCAGATTCATATAGTATTCTTATAAATTTTTAGATAGCTTCCTTAACTTGAGTTTTACATCCAACTGCGTTTTGGAATAACACAATTTCCCGTTTTCTTCCAAAATAATGCTATAAAGGTTCTCTACTTCGATAAAAGGTTTGTCATTGACTTACTTCCTTTAAACAAAGAAAACAAATTAATGTAATTACAGTAACAATATCGTCCTATGTTACCCTTTCACATAATTATTTCCACCCCAGCTTTCAATATTTAACCAACTTGTTCAAAAAGGAGTCATACGAAAAGTCGAAAACAAACTTCCCCGGAAGACAAATCGCCTCGTCCGACTGCTCTCAAGACAAATACAGTCGGCACGAAAAGTTTGAGCTGAGAAACTGCTTAAATTTTAGCGAGGGGCGAGCCTGCAATATATCTATTTCGAAAGTTTATATTTTGAGAAACTTTGCAGATGTACTCCATCCGTATAAGAAAATTGAAAACATATGCTAACCCGACGATAATACTGAAGCTTTCATTTCTACAACGCCTATATTATTATCTAAATGAACATTTTGAAATATATCCGACCTCTTCAAGGATAACTATCGATTAGCTTCCCTCCTGTAGCGACAACGCTTCACCTTTTCATAGAGGTTATTTCAATCTAGCGGGCAATAAAGAACTATTAAACCAAATCCGCGTTCGTACGTGATCGTTAAAGTAAAGATCTCTTCCGGTAAAATTGCTAGATGAACGCCATATAAACAAGAGATGGCCAGATAACGGCTAACTTATTTGCTGTTTCGGGTCATCCGTGTATGAAAATAAATCGGGGCAGACTAGTCGAGATAATCACTAAACATCCAAGTCCGAAGAAGGACGCGGAATAACGAAACATGAAGAACAAGAGAGGCGATGACGTCCCATTATCACAGTATTATAATCAAGGATTTTTAGGGCGTAAGAACGTGATAAGGCTCTTATTATCGGACGACACGAAGGTATAATGTCGATTTCTTTTACGTTCCTTCCGGAATGTTTTCTTTCTCTTCTTTGTTCGTTTAAGGGAGCGCAGAATATAGGCTGGTAATGAAGGTAATTTGAACGGGGAGGGTTGGCGACAAAATCTGGGGGTTTGGTAGGTGGAGCAGTCCTAACAGTGACTCACGGAGTATCAGTTACTTACTTCATGTACGTTCGATAAGTGATATAATCTGTGCGACGAAAAGGCTATGGATTCAATTGATACGTCTAAAGATAGAGGACCCAATACGTGTGTTAGATATGTACGTCAACTATATATTTACTTCACATATTACTAGTAACCAAATTTAGTCAATTGAGATTTATGTCAATTATCTGATATTACATCCGATACAACACTGGGTAAAATGTACATACGTTGCATACATGAATGGACGCAGTTGAAAGTACAGGATAACTTTAGAGTTATTAAAAAATAAATAGTCCTGCTTCGTAACTGACTACTTAGTATTGCTGAGAAAATTTAATCAACATAGTTTACTCTACTCATATTGAACCAAAACTCACATTTATACATAAAATGACAGTGGGACCCGTGTTAACATACATATAGATTGAAAACTCGAGCAGGGAGCAAAAACAAAAAGCATAATGAGAAGAGCTTTGTTTAATTGTGAGAGGAAATTAAACAGTAATAGACGATTTCAGATGAATTAAAAATAGGTTTGTCGTATACTCGTTAGTCAATGATCACATCAAAATCCACCCAGAAAAGGGTGGAGTCAACCGATAATTGTAAATGTGATCCAAACTGCAAGATGACTGACTGGAAGTGACCAAGATTGTTAAAAAACATGATTAACGAATGAAATCTTGACAGAAGGATATATTAGCCGTGGACTGAACCGAACCATGACAAATCAAACTAGACGAAAAGAAATTCTATTACGATTAATTCCATTTTGGAAGACTCATTGAAACAACAGTACTCTTTATGTAAATATCAAATAAAGACTGCTTATCGTGAGCATATGATAAATACTGAAGCAAATATTTCTGATAATCCCCGTGAAATCTTTACTTTTATGAATTCAAGGATAGGTGTTTCTTGTATTCCCAGGCTTACAAATATTCTGATGCACATCTTGACAGGTACAATAGCCTTTACAGCAGTCCATTTGCAATACAACATGTATGTGATCTGTCTATAATAATGTCATTCTTTCCACAAAACTTTATCTCTGGTGATGACTTAATACAAAGTTTCATTCTTTATCATGCATGCTGTGTTTCGGCTGTATTGTTAACCAAAACTATTAATTTATCAATTGACAATGCTACTTTCTCCGAACTTTGGAAGCGTGCTAGAATTAGTCCTATATTTAAGAAAGGTAATATATCTCATGTAGAAAACTTCAGACCTATATCAATACTATCCAATTTTACTAAAGTTTATGAAAATGTAATTTATGCCTGTCTTTTTAATAATGTACGAGTTTACATATCCCCTTATCAGCATGGTTTTGTTCGTGCTAGATCAACAAGTCTTGTTACCATTTCACAATTTATCAGTCAGGAATTGGATAAACAAAGACAAGTCGTTGTAATATACATTGACTTCACTAGTGTATTTGATATCATAGACCACAACATGTTATTGGGAAAGTTGTCTGCTTTAGGAAGTACTCCGCATTTAATCAAGCTATTTACATCGTATGTACATAATCGTATAAATTACCCCTTTTATAATGGTTACAAATCACTTCAAATTATCTCTACCACTGGGGTACCTCAAGGGTGTAATTTAGGAGCGTTACTGTTTATTATATATATATATATATATATATAAAACCACCTCCCACCATTTGCAGACGCGTTTCGCGGTTTACAATTATTTTTCGTACACCCTCACGCAGAGCTGCCGTTACGCTTATTCGGATAATCCACCGTGGAAAATGTGATAAGTAATATGATTGGAAAACTACCTCCCACCATTTGCAGACGCGTTAAAGTTGCACTGATGAGCGGTAAACCGCGAAACGCGTCTGCAAATGGTGGGAGGTAGTTTTCCAATCATATTACTTATCACATTTTCCACGGTGGATTATCCGAATAAGCGTAACGGCAGCTCTACGTGAGGGTGTACGAAAAATAATTATACACTCGTGTAGAGTAGAAACTGATGACACTAACATGTCTAATGCTTGCTTACGCGGATGATCTAAAAATTTACGGACCCGCTGAGAGCTTGGATAATATTTTGCACCTACAACACAATTTAGATATGCGTGCCCACTGGTGTCATAATTTGAAAATATATTTAGACGCCACTAAGTGCAGTTGTAATATTTATACAAGAAAAGTAAATAATATAAAGTCACAATATACTTTGAATGGTCAACATCTACAAAAGATTGAAATTGTTAGGGATCTAAGTGTCTTGTTCGATTCTCGTCTAGCATTTTCAAGACACATAATAAATCTTTGCTCCTCTGCTTCTAAAGTTCTGGGATTCATATTTAGGTGTTCACTCTTTAATAGTATTCAATTGCCTTCGTTGTCAGCATTATTTATGTTTGCAACTTTCTTGGTTACTGAACAGATATGGTTTTAGCTCACTTTCTTCTCGTCGAGATGCTCATGGAGCTCGATTTATATGGAAACTGGTACATGGACGGATTGACTCATCTTTTCTATTGACAGGCCTGGACTTCCATATTCCAAGATTAAATTCATGCTTTTCGTCAACATTTGCCCCACCACTACCAACAATGGACGTACTGTATGGTGTCCGCTGTCAACTATCTGCAGAAATGCTAATTTATTTTATAATGATATATTTGTTGTTTTTTCTTTTCAATAATTTTGTTTAGTTTTTATTTATATTAATTTGTTATATATTTTATTTTTTGTTTACTTCATTTTCTATATCCTGTACCTGGGGAACTGTTGGACACTAGAGATATTATTATTATTATTATTATTACTTTCTTGGTTAATGTTCTTTACAATTACATTTCGGAAAAAAGTTCGATTGAAAAGAGCTTCGTTGGCTTTTAAAGTGTGTAGAAGTTTGGTAACATACAAGAACAAAATTTTGATAAAAATAATAATAACGACGGTAATGGACAGATTATGCCAATAAAACGACCACTGATGGGGAAAACACAGCAAAGGTGAAGAATCTAATCATCAAGTCAAGAAGGTACAAAGGTAATTCATCTGTTTCCCTAGAAAGTGAGTGGATTGGAGTAAGTTGAATACAAAGTTTCTTATTAAGATCAAGAATCGTTTAAGCTCGGCCCTAAACCAATTTAAATATTTTTCTCAATTGTAAAAAAAAATATGTCAACCGATAGAACACCGTGAATCAGTACTAAGAAATCTTCTTCGACAAATAAAGTTCCTGCAGGGCACGTACCGCTGTGAAATCGTAACTTCAAAAAAAAAAAAAGAAAAAACAATTTGGGATGAACTAAAAACTGACTATAAAAGAATACAGATAAGAAGATATGTAAGAAGGATTAGGTGCATGGTCGGAGTGATGAATGAAGATAACTCTTGGCATAAAACTAAAAATAAAGAACAGGTAAAAAAGATATACGCCGCGAGGATTTAAAACAACATGACTGCGTGTGAGAAAGTAGTCTATTACAAATCTGTTACTCTGAACTTTTATTTCCTTCAAATTATTTCTCTTTACTATTTGTACATCGGTGCATACGTTTTTGTGTCTATTGTTCGAAGCAATGGAGTAGCTCATCTACTGTCGCCATGGACTGACAATTAAATCCAAACATTACTGAATAACAGCGTTCTCTATAACGAAGGCTCAAAAGCAAACTAAACAAGCAAGATTAAATCAAGAGCGGTCATCTCCGGCAACATAAAGGTAAGCTATATTCCTACCCCTCCATCTCACAAGTCTAAAGAAAAGGGCATGCCCTAGCTTATTCCTTAATTGCCAAAGCTCGTATATCAAGACTCGTAAAAGAGAAAGACGAAGAACAAGAATAGATTACGTAGCGATAGAATTAAGAATTGGAGATGAGAAGTAGGGAGGTGGAGCAATGGAATGAATAAAATCCGGAACACTGTGTAATAAACCCTTGAATCTGTTTAGCTCACACACCTTACCAGTAATGTAAGTAATGAAATCATTAGATTTCTCTCCTTCATCATCGCCTTTTTCTATCGTTTTCTGCTTCTCTTCCTCTTCTCCTTTGGTTTTATTTATGCATTCAGCTTATTGTATTCCAAATAGAATATCGTTGAATGCAATTTCACAAAGTGACTTAGGGAACGGGAAAAGTCAAAGAAAGGTTTATGTTTAGGACAGAATAATAGAATCCAAGAGAAAATTGCTCTCTAACTTGAAAAGATACCAAGAGTGCTTGTTGGTAAATCATCTAACAGCTCAAATTTCAAGATGGAACCCGACATTTCAAAAATTCTTCCATGTTTTATGAATAAGTATCTGCATTATCCGTCGTACATGTTTAAATCTCTAAAAAACTACTACAACCAGCACTTTATAAACTTAAGCCTTCAATTTAAACAAAAAACAACACAAAATTATGGAGCTATATTCTTTCCTTTTTCCAAGGATGGCTTTTAGTTTTATTGTGTAATTCTATAAATTGTTTTAAGTATCTGAATATTTGGAATGCCATTAGCATAGGCATGATTTTTTTAACAAACCATATGATGAAGGGAATACGGTGGTGCGCTTTCGTAGAATAACGCTCAGACATACACTAGTAAAAAGTACATACACTAAGATCATGTAATTTAAAGGAGAAAGTCGATCACATCCGCCATATTCTCCCGAGCCGTCTTTGATTGATCGTGATTTATTTGACAAACTCAGCAAAATAAGGCACTAAATCTTTTTTAATTATTTCTGAGATTTTTGTTTTTTTTTTCACATATCGGAGATCAACTGCTAAGTTTCTTTCAAAAGTGCGTTCCTTTATCCAAGCTTGAGAGCTCAAATTTAAATGTCTAAGCTAATCGATCCATTCGATAGCTACTGAAGCCGGAGAAGAACAGATTAATCCAACCGTGGCAAGAGTTTCATAAAATCATTTTTCTGTCACACATCATAGTGCTTCATTGCGCTTTCCATATCTTCCTGCTCGTAGTCATTACTTGCCTTTTCTCTTTCGATGTATTTTCTGTCCACATTTATATATATTTATATTTTCCTTTCTTGCCCCAAACCTGCATAGCGATACTGCCTCTTTACTTAAGTCTAGTGGTAGCACTAGGCAAGTAAGAAATGCAAAAAGCAATTATGGTATCAATAAGCAAGAAAGGAGTTTTTAGTTTAGATAGATTTGTTCTAAAGTAATTTTTGGAATCGTTATGGCTTGCTAACCTTTCTTTTAAAATTCGGTTTTATAGTCGAAAATCAACAAAATCTTTCAAAATCATTTTTATTTTTGTCCTGTTTATCGGCATTGTTGATAATATAGATCGAGATTGGTCTTGCACAGACATATATGTTTCCTGATTTTACCAACACTATAGGTCTAATAGTTTTGATTTGTCTACAATGAAAGATACAGGAATAAATGCATCCAAAACTTGCTTCCTGGCAGACTTTGCCCCAAAAATAAAACGATTTTCAGGAAAAATTTTCCGATCCAAGATGCAAATCTCACAGTTGGAGATATTAAGATTAGGTTCCTTCTCGTAAGCTTTAATAATGTTTCTATAAGCTATTGAAAGATTTAAATCGAAACTTGAAATGCTTATAATTTGAATGATATTTTAATCAATAGTAAATTTTTATGAAGTAAATCTACTAAATAAAATTATTATTAAATATACTAGTTGAAACAACTAGCCTTCTTTTAGGATGCCATCAGAAATAAATCCCTAGGTCAAAATAGTAACAAACAGACGCGAACATCATTATAGTCATAAGAACAGCGGCAACACATTTGGAACCAACCAATCCACAAGTGATTTTTCGTTCTTCAATGGTTGAAGAGATCTCACGTTCAATAGCAAAGTCAATCATAATAAATTCTAACTATGCCACGTACTAACAATACAACTTTCAGTTTATTCCGGGATAAATGTGCACCACTACATTCTTTAAATAAAATGACATTAATGACAAAAACAAAAGCCACAGTTTCCATTACGCAATAAAGATGTATTATATACCACAAAAAAGACTACACTTTGTTATAAAACCATCAATTACAAATTTTTATACTCATTACCTTCAAAACAAAATCACAACGAGTACCGAAATCCAACAGGGCAAATTTAATTACATCTGTTGTAGTTTAGCAACAAATGTGCACCATTCTCGTGAACAGCACACTTTGTTGTGCGCTAAAGGTTATCGTGGAATTACGTTCGGACTAATTAAAGGAAAACAAACGGCAAATTTAATTACGGTAGGAAAAGAGAGCAACAATTTCATTCCCCAGTTGAAAAAGCTTTCTAGAGGCAGTCATTAATGTTTAGAACTACCAATTTAGATTGCAGACATTAAATGAAACGTCTACGAATATTTAAAAATGAAATGGGTAGATATCATATAAATTAAAACTTGCACAAAGAACTGCATGCTTAAGTTTTAAAGTTATTTTACCCTAGTAGTATACGGAATAAAGTTTATAATAGCGAAGTTGGTCTAAATAGCACTAGATAACTTCTAAAGGGAATATGTACATATATTATTGTAGAAGTTATTTCGAACTTAATATTTCACAGTTCATTAAGTCGTATTTGCAAAGTAGAAGTTAATGTAACAACAAATGCAAATTTATAAATTACTAGAAAATTCTCTATAACTGCGATTCTAATATCTCCTCTGACTATCGTATGCCCTTGAAGTAGGTAACTACTGTGAATTTATTAATTCCCTTATGATGATGTACAGGAAAGGAAATGGACTTATATAAAAATAAGGTTAAAAAATTAGTTCAAAAGTCAAAATTGATTGGATTTGTTGCAATACAGTAGAAGAGAAATCTGCAGAATAATCCAGTCATTCAAAAAAAAAAATCTCTAAGAAATACAGATTCATCTGCAATTTGAAGTCACCCTAAGAGATTTTGCATTCACATTTTTAGAACTATCTCTGGTTTGCTTCCTTTTGCGATGAATTTCAACTGACCTATCATTAGACTTATCAATTTTTGTCTCACTAGGAGAGGAGGAGGTAAAGTAATAGAATTTTTGTAATTTTTTATATTTATAGTACGTGTAGTTTGGACCTTGAATAGGAATATTTCGGAGCAGTTCGACGCAACGTACATAAATTACTGAGTTAATAGATTTTGAAGTTTATCATGCCAGCTAAATTCATTAGATATGATACATTTTTCAATTGGAAGCTTGACCTAGTCGCTGGCGTTCTATTCCAGTACACACGAGATCGTTGGTTCGAGTCTCGTCGTGCGACATTTTTCCCTTCAAAACGCACTATAGGCTCTGTTCATTCTTCTTGTCATCTCAAAAATTATGAACAAACCAAATATTATAATAACTATATGCAGGAACATTCTTCAAGTACTTCATTAAAATACACAATCGGTTGATAAACAATATTCATTTAGGATAACAAGGTAATAATAAAAAAATTTGCTTCTCATGTTTCTATGATAACTACCATTCTGGCTCGTGCCACACTACATAAAATATTGCATACTAGATATAAAATAATAGAACATTTCATTTCCTACCTGACCCCGTTCGTTTTTCTTTTTCTTGAAGAAACTTTATTGTTAATTCAAAATGAATATTATTTATCAACCGATTGTGCATTTTAATGAAGTACTTGAAGAATGTTCCTGCATATAGTTATTATAATATTTGGTTTGATCATAATTTTTGAGATGAGAACAAGAATGAAGAAAACCTATGGTGCGTTTTGAAGGGAAAAAAGAATGCCGTACGATGAGACTCGAACCAACAATCTCGTGAATACCAGACTAGAGCGCTACCGACTTGGCCAAGCTTCCAATTGAAAAATATATCATATCTAGACGATTAACTGGCAGAATAAGCTTCAAAATCGATTATCTTGGTACACGTACCATAAATATCAAAAATTACAAATATCCGATTACCTTACCTTCTCCTTGTCAGCTTGCGCTAAGAGCATCAATGTGTGTATTTTAAATACTAGAAAATATGGAACTATACGAATGTTCTAGAAAGATTGTAGAGGAGATATTTTCAAAACTAGTTTTCTATTGGTGTTCGCTGTTGATGTATGTAAGATTTAAATGATACAAACTGTATATGCATAGATGTACAATGAATGTGACAAACTATTTCGAAGTAGTGTGCTACCTATATTCACATGTGGTATATACACAAACTGTGCGTGTGTATGTTCTCGTATATACATACATACATGCCACTACATACCTAAGCAATTTCGTTTTATTTAGAAATGCATATTTTTGCCAACGTTATTTTTGTCGTTCGGTCGAAATACACACGCTCAGCCTTCGGAGAGGTCGTTAGCAAAAATTGTGCATATTTCCAACGTAATCTGCTGTCTACATTTATGTAGAACAATATAATCTATTTCGTACGCATAATGTGGAAACATCAATTTCCTTTTGACGATTGCAAAAATGTGTATGTTGCACTTACCATAATATGTACAGACACTGTTATAGACTAAACGGATGATTGTGCTTTCATCAAAAAGGAGAAGCGTGCGGGTTAGTACATACATGAAGAACAATTTGAAGGTCAAGTAATCCTTGTAATCCGCATGGCAATTAAAGTTCTACATCGATTACCGCGCCATTATTATGTAAACATCAGATCCAGATCTTACATGCATGTATCGATTATATTACGCGTCTATAAGCCAAAACAATTAGACACAATTAATCGACTTTCGTTATGTATTGCAAGCTAGGTAGAAGAAAGCAATTTTGCTTTAGAAAAAATTATATTGGCTCTATCACATATACAGATGGGCTACAAGCATTCTTGATGGTGCGACTTACTTTATTTGAATCACGTGGTTAACTCGTCAGGTAAAAAATGAGCTTTTGTAAGATTAAATGAGTAGCACAGAATCAGATTTCTAGTTTTAAATATCAGCTCTACTCAGGATTTTTAATCCACATAGAATATGTAATTTATGTTGGTCCAATTTTCACTGACAATGAGTCAAAAGGTATCTGGGACTAAAGACAATACTTTAGGCAGCTGTCTCACAACAACGAGCTAATCTTGATATATATATGAAGGAATCAAAGCTAACTATACCTATTGTCACAAATTGCACGACTTAGAAGGCGTTGGATGTTTTTGACTAAATTTGACTAACTAAATGAAAATTCTAAAGAATATGATATATGTGTGTATTAATAATGCGTTGAGCCACGTCAGCTATTAACGCATTCAGTAACACGTCGTGGCATCGAATTAAAAAGTCTGTCCATGCCAGCTTAATGTATTGTCTATTTAATGCCGCAGAACTTCTAAAATCAACTGTGGATTAGGAAAATTTCCTAGCTTCTTACCTTACACATGCTCTACGTGGAAAAGATCCAAAAATCTAGGTGGCCAAGACAAGAGGTTACGTGATCCTCTTCAAAACAGCTTAACGTAGTTGTTGTAATGTGAGGACGAGCATGGTCTTGTTGAAACAGAGTGCTCTTCAGCTTTCAAGAAAATGGAAGAACATAGACCTGCATTACTTCCTGAATCCATCGCTGGGTGCTGACATTGTTTCGAATAAGGCAATAGCACCCCAAACCATAATCCCCATAACGCAGTGTATATGTTTCTCGATTGAAAAATGAATGTTGCTTTATTTTTCATATCTTCGTAAGATCTTTATACGACCCTCATGAGTTTCCAAACAAATTTTTGACCCATAACTACAGATAACATGACGTTACTTCATACATCAATGAAATCTCTCTTTACACCAGAGTAAACGCTGTTGCCGGTCCAAATCAGCAGAACGAAGCGCTGAATGTGCTAGGTATGATTCCTAACCAAAAAATTGAATACAGCGTATAAACTGTACGAAGACATATTGGGCGGTCTGCATATTGAAACCATTTGTCAGCATTAAACCTGACAGTCCAGAAACGGTCCCTAACAGCCAGTAGTCTGTAATGGTAAAGTAAATGGGAAAAAATTCACGATGAATGACTCAATGTGATTTAAACGTTACTTCACTTAGACTACGGCTACTTGACCAAACGTCTCGAAATTCCTAATTTCCTACTTTTGAATAGCTGAAGGTATCTGCCAAATTGAATCAAAAATTCCAACGTCCTGTAGGTGACGCAATTTTTAGCTTCGGTAGAATAGAACCATTTAATAGTATAACAAGTTGGGCGACATTGGTTGATAGATGATCCACTTAAAAGTCTACAAGTTATGTACATAATAATATAATATAGTCCAACTCCACACTTCCTGGTGGCTTAAGAGCTACTAACAAAAATTAACATTTCAAGACAAAGGAATAGGTAGATCCCGTCTCTTTCAAATTAACCTACTCTTACCGTATTCGAGTTTTTTGAAAAAATTGACTAAAACCAGAACTACTACAGATATTAAAAATCCGACATCAGTTTACTATCCTCAGGACTAAATCCCTAAATATATTTTTCAATCTTCCACATGCTCCGATTTCCTCATCACTATTTCAACCATTTTTTTTTTAATTTCAATATCGGAATCTCCTCTCAATTCAATTTTTTATTGCAATAAATCCGAATTGAAAGTAAATAACGTAAAGTCCCTGTTACTATAATGGTATTATAGGTTTTCCTCTTTTATATCATGTGCAATTCATAGGTTATCCTGCCGAGAAATAAAACGGCACGTCTATTTATCCCTGTCCTATAAATTTCGTACCCCAATGAAACTCAATTTTTAAACCGGGATTCGTGCAATTCAAGTAGAATCGAAACCAGTTCAATTAAATATTTAGTGCTGAAGCGCTGCCAAATATTGCTTTTCTCGGTAATAAGTTCTCACTGTCTTGTAAGTACATACTTTATAGAATATGCTGGAGTATGTATGTATGTAACAGGTTGTTGGTGATCGATAAATTACTATGTGTAATTGACATAATTTTAAAATACGATGTTTCTAGCAAGAGAGAACGTTCATACTAACAACGCATAGTTCTAGTCGGAAACAAGTAAAAATATTCAAATAAAGAATTTAAAGAATAGCAATCAAACTTAGTAACCTTACTTAGTGCGCATAAATGATCATATGGTCATATAGTCTTCAGCAGTAATATTATTACAGATATTAATATCCGGTTTTGTTAGCAATGTGCAAATCAATACCTGCAGGAGAAAGCAATCTGTTGTCTATGGCCAAGTACATGTATGTATGTATATATACATTAGGGTGGAGTGAAAATGGCAGAAAAATTTTGTTTTTTAATCTCCTGTATTGTTAATCGATGAACCTATAGAATATCTTAATTCATAGAAAATATCAAAACTCTACGACTTCACTTAAAGGTGGCGCAAGAGAAGTGAAGTTTGTCTCACGATCAGACAAGTGATTAATGCTACTTTTAAAATTTTATATTCTGGGTGTAGTATAGTTAGTATTTTCTTATAACATTTAATAAATACAGTCGAATCTTGTTTAATCGTGATTTCCTTAGCCTGGAATATCAATTATCTGGGATCGATAACGAAAAGAATATAAACCATATCATCTCAATATACAGGCATAGTAAAATATTGCTTTGTTGGCACTTCTTTTGAACGTGTTTGCAATACTTAAATCTATATGTGTGTTAAACGAAGTCGGGGAATCCCCTGGTACGCATGCTAATTCGTTGCTGTTGTACTGCTTTTGAATTTAAAGCAGACTTGAGTTTTAAGTTGCACACCGTAATGGTAGTTTAGAAAAAAATTTACATTTTGACTTCTAAGTTTTACCCGTAAATTCAAATTATTTCGAAACTTTTTATAATAAACATACTATTTCTACTTTAAATTTCATATATTAGTGTATTAAATGTATATATATATATATATATTTCGTGACCTTTTATACTTATCTTATATGATAGAGATCTACCACTAATAGGTCAATAAAACAAGGCTGGTTTGAGCGATAGTTATATTTTCAGAACGTTTACAAACGTTTTCGGAACACCTTCGTCAGTGAAAATATAACTAGATAAATATATAAACAAACTTTTGTTTTTATTTGGGACTATCAACAAAATAACTAGTGACTAGGATTTCTTGATATAGAGGATGTATAACCAACTTTTATATATATATAAATTATAAAAACTAAATTAATGTGTAAACATACATGCAAATTAAGTAAAACCTTATATCAAAAAATCTTTGTCGAAACCTTAACAATTCTGTTCAAGGACTAGGGAAAACCAAATTCAAAAACCTAGCCAAAGGTTTCCTTCTTAAGAAATGCAAATGTCATTTTAACAAATTGCTATATACATTACTTAAATTTTGAATATCGGTCCTGAAATTAATAGTTTTAGTGTCTTTCTGTATATTTATCATTTCATATATTAGTCTTTTTTTATAATTATTCTCTGTTTTTAATATAATTGTGTTTTCAAAATCAAAGTAATGCCCAAGATCTTTGTAATGTTTTGTTACAGCGGTCATTGCACCAAAATCATTATTTAAAGAATACTTATTACAAAGATCTTGGGCATTACTTTGATTTTGAAAACACAATTATATTAAAAACAGAGAATAATTATAAAAAGACTAATATATGAAATGATAAATATACAGAAAGACACTAAAACTATTAATTTCAGGACCGATATTCAAAATTTAAGTAATGTATATAGCAATTTGTTAAAATGACATTTGCATTTCTTAAGAAGGAAACCTTTGGCTAGGTTTTTGAATTTGGTTTTCCCTAGTCCTTGAACAGAATTGTTAAGGTTTCGACAAAGATTTTTTGATATAAGGTTTTACTTAATTTGCATGTATGTTTACACATTAATTTAGTTTTTATAATTTATATATATATAAAGTTGGTTATACATCCTCTATATCAAGAAATCCTAGTCACTAGTTATTTTGTTGATAGTCCCAAATAAAAACAAAAGTTTGTTTATATATTTATCTAGTTATATTTTCACTGACGAAGGTGTTCCGAAAACGTTTGTAAACGTTCTGAAAATATAACTATCGCTCAAACCAGCCTTGTTTTATTGACCTATTAGTGGTAGATCTCTATCATATAAGATATATTAGTGTTGAAAACAGTTGCATTTTAAGAAATTGTCTTCAAAATCATTACTAGCAAAGAAGTGAAATATATGTAAAAATGCCTAAAACACGAAGATATTTGCGGTGTCCTCTGTTTGGCGATCCACTAAAACTAACAATAAGTGGTAATATGTTACCGACGTATTGTAAATGCGAAATGATTGCTAATAATATCGAAAATATATGAGATAAAGCACCTATTACTACAATTAGTCATCAACAAATCGTCTTTAGGTTGACTTTTGTATCATAAAAAGTACAAAAGTGGAAAAAAATTGCGCATTGACACCAAAAAACAGATGTTATACGAGGATTTTTTCTAAAAGTTGTTCGACATCGCAGCATGTAAATGTATATCCAGAAAAGTATGCAAACATGTAACTAAAGTGATTGCTGCTGCACTTTTGCAGTGGTTTGTGTGATTGTTACATGCAAATTAATTAGCATTTATTTCAAGCGTCCACGGTACTACAACAATAGTTTTTCTGACAGCATAGGAAAACAGATCGACAAGTGTTTCAACTTAAAGGCAAAGGCATTTGAACCCATCTCCACTGAATTTCCGGATCTGGATTATTTGCTAAGCACCGATCAAAAATAAATGTTCCAGACGTGTTCAGCTATTTCTGCTGGTACAGTCTCACCAAACCTAGCTAACAAAGACCCAGGAAAACTGGCACATCCGTCGTTTATATATTGGAACAGCTAAACCGACCAAGAACTTGAAGAAACTAGCCATTTTCATCATAAAAGTTTACGCTCCAACCTGGTTTGATATCAAGTTAAAATATGGTTAAAAGATGTTTGTATTTGCGAGATGACTTAAAAGGTATTGTCTTAAAAACTATTCAAGGAAATGCTTTGTTCGTATACCCCGAAAATCTTCTGCTGGCTATGTTACAAGATGATTGATCACACATAAGGAACTGGCTCTTCGCAAAGTTTTAAACGCAAAGAAAAGTGTCCAGTGGGAAGAACTAAGCTTCCAGAACTAAAGATTGATGCGTCAAACTACTATGATTTAATGGATTGGGCGAAAGAAAACGGTAAAAGAACCTCCAATATTAATGAAATATAACGAC
Source organism: Chrysina gloriosa (assembly GCA_038088585.1). NCBI lineage: Eukaryota > Metazoa > Arthropoda > Insecta > Coleoptera > Scarabaeidae > Chrysina > Chrysina gloriosa. The sequence goes on from CM076089.1 coordinate 26,824,202, forward strand.
ACAGAAATTATGTCAAACATTTTTTCAGGAAGTGATTTGTTTGAAATTGAAGAGCATCGTTGCCATATTCAAGCAGTACAAAAGTGCATATAGCTTGTAGCAGAGGCTTCGTTATCTGTTTGCGGATCCGAAGCTAAAGACGGTTTCACTGCAGGATACCAGTATAAAAGCCAGGCACAACACAATTTTTGACACTAATCTCAGTATCTGTCAAAAAGATGGTGCTGAGACTTTTTTTATTTAGATTTAGGACATTAAAATGTAATTTTTATGGTGATTTAATACGTGTTCATTATAGTTATTAATTGTATTAGTAATGTTAAGTATTAATATTGTGAAGTAGATAGTAATATTGTCTTAAATAAAGCTTTTTTCGAATTTCAAACCTAATGCGCCACCTTAAGCTACTGAGTTAGAAAGCTGAAATATTATATGAACACTTCTAGATCTATGGTTTATTAATTGATAATACAGGAAAATTGAAATTAAAAAAATCGCTCCACCCTAATGTACATAAATCTATCAATATGTGCCCATCATCTCTGCAAAATACATGAACGAACCGCCTATCCCACCGCATAACAAATTGATTCTTTTTGGTGGTGGGCCATTAAACCAGCGATCATATTTCACGTCGAGAATTTGACAAATTTTGTATAAGGGATATTCTAACTTAAATACAATAAAAAGGGAGAATTATGTTTTTAATGGATCGTTTGGAAACCGGAATTACGTTAGAGGTTAACCTTCCGGAAATATGTTAAGTGGAATAAGACACTTTAAAGAAGATGTAGTCATCGAATTTAACTGATGCAAATTTATTTTGGCACAAAACAAATCTATCTCAAGTAGCTTTTGTTTTCCGTGCTCTCATTGATTACTTTCCGGAGATTTTCGTCGATTTCGCTTCCAAATATTTTGTATAATTTAATTTATTAAACAGAAATACGAGTATAATGAAGAAATGAACATTATCGTTCTACATTCTGTGTATACATACGTATCGTTTCGGAACCGAATTATAAGGCTATTTAATTTAAATCCATTAGGTAAAATTTTCTCATCCTCTGGAAATAGGGAGAAGTTCATTTAATATCCTGTGTTGGCCGAAATAGTTTAGAAAGCTGTTGGCATGTGTATGATTGTTCTTTTTCTTCTTCCTTATAAAATCCTGCATGATCTACGATTTGAGTATAATTCCGTATTTTACAACGGTCTTGCGAAGTAGTTGATTCTCAGTCATCAACATAAATATCCATATAAGGTGTTGTGTAATTTCTAGTATCTTGCCCGCAAAGTCTTACAGTCTAGATTAGTAGAATAACTGTCAAACTGATTCCTATCCTATCCCTTAATTATTGGAAATTCTTTGCAAATTGTTCCTTATGTTTTAGAAAAGTTGCTGAAAGAGATTTTTACCTTCGCTAATAAAATGTAAGACAATTTTTCTAAACTACGTGATAGCCCAAACATAAGTGCTCTTGATGTTTCAATTTGAACTCATCCAATTTTTCAAATATTAACTTCATTAACCCCACTGAAACGGTTGCAAAATTTATTGTAGCTAAATGTATTATTTGCCGATATTTAAAAATACTGTCACTGAAATCCCAAAATAATTATTTATTCGCAATCGACAACCGTATGCTTTTTCATGGTGAACGTGCCGCTGTCACATTTTACCCGGATAAAAACTAACTTCGTTAAGCGAAGCGTTTCGGTACAAATTGGGTCAAAATACAGCTGACGTCGAGCGTTTAAACAAAAAATGATTATGATTGATAGTACAAATGATGATTGAGACACGTTCGCCCCTACTAGGGTACAGTAGTAAACTATATAAATTGATATTACTCATGCAGACGTGCACATATATGAGTATATTTTGTAACCATATTTGGCGAAAAATTGAAATATATGATCGTTCCTGTAAGATACATGACAGAAATTAACTACATGGATGACATGGTTTCAAATATAAAAAGAAATAGAATTTAGAAATAGCGGTACAAGATAGTCTAGAATCTTAATCTATTTCGTTGCAATGGAGTTGACAAAATAAAACTATTCTAGTTGCTGAAAAATGTGGATTTAGAATTCTGTCGGAAAGCTCGTGAAACACTTGAGAAAAATAGGACTGCTTACAATTAGATCTAGGGCTACTGAGGTCTTCTTCATAATTTCCTCTACATAATTTAAACATAGGTAAGCGTTCAACGGAGCTGGTATTCAGGATAGAAATCCAGTGGAGGCTTTAGAGGAAAGGCAGCAATTTAAATTATAGAAAAAGCACATGATACGGACAAATGTCTCCGAAAAAATTGTCGCAACCTTTTTCGACTAATTGTAAGACTTAATTAATTACACACCATTGTACATCGAAAACCACCTAGAAACAAAGAGCTTAAGGGAAATCGGATGATTAGAAGCTATGATAATTAGAAGAGAAGTGTAAATAATTTGGCAATAAGCGGCCTCCTAGAAAATCAAATGACAATGTACATCATCGTTTTACGAAATTTAGCTCAACATATCCACAAAACTAGTACAAGAAAGAATGTTCTAAAATTTTCCAAAATTAGAAACCAATAACTTGCAGAATTTGCATCAACAGCAACCATATAACCCAAAATTAGCAATAAGTTTTGAAAAGAGTTTCGAGTGTTCGCTGGAACACTTTATTTTCGTTTCTAATTTCTATGTCCAGGTGACTTACCTGTTTCCAACCACGAATCTATGGAATAAAATTGAAGCTGTTGCAATCCGTTGCAGTCAAGGATCGGTTACATATCGACTTACATATTTTTCTGGCTATTTTTGAAAAATAAATGGCTTCGTACCAGCCAAATGTTTAAAAAAGTATTGAGGCACACTAGAAATTCATAATTCTTGCCACTTTTTGTAATCTTGCTGATTATTCCAAATAATTTACATTAAATTTTCTCTACATTATCGCGGTTTTCAAATCTTATCACAATAACAAGTTCAATGACAGTTTTGTTGTCGACCATAAATTTCTTCTATTGTGAGCTACTTTTATCAAGATAGAAAGTTTGGGTAAAACGTACCGTAGTTGTTGAATATTCGAAACCCAAACCAGTTAACTGTTTTAAAAAATTATTGAACATCCATCTCAAGTAAGTAATCAAAATCGATTATGTAAAGCGCCAGAAATTAGCCTTACAGAAAAAAAAAAGAGCACGTTATTGAAAAATAATATGTCAGTATGGAAAATGAAATCAACTACTGATATACAGAACAATTAAAAAAATTCTATCTCATTTTAACATTTCTAAAAATTATGTCAAAATACTTGTCACCTGCTATATCAATATCAAATTCTAATTAAAATGTAAAGCTTTAGTTTTATAGTTGACAACATAAGTGATTAACTGGAAACCACCCCATTCTTCTTTAAATCTCATCAAAAGTATGAGTATATCGGTAAACGCTATTGTTAGCTTTAAAAAGGGACGATTCCAGTCTCTAAGTTCTATCCTTCTATTTCGGCGTTTTTGCCCTATCGTGCTTATGACGAAGTCATTTTTCACGTGACTTTCCCGCTGAAATAGTGATTAATACTAACAGTTTTTGCAGGCACTGAATTAACTTCCAATTTCCTTAATTAATCGACCGTTATCACTAAATTGATGGCTAAATTAACCTGGAGGAATACTGATATCGCATCCCATTAATTAATATCGATTAGTAAATATACACTGCGCATCCACTTCATCTACTTAGTAAGATTTAAATTACGAAGGCAGTACACATATAAAACGCACTCTTAAATATTTATTATCTACTCCAAAACTTTTCTTTTACGTAATTCAAAGCACAGAAAATTATCCTTAAATAAAAAATAAAAATAAAATATGATCCAATGATCTTGAAAAGTACCGATGTAGTCGGAAGAGCAAGACCAATTCCCCTTAATATTTTTTATAAATCAAAGCTGTCCACGTTTACACAATGAAATCTTTTTTACAGATAACAAAATAAAAATGATAAAGAACTAAGCAAATTGAATCCAGTACTTTCTAGCTTGTGAAACGTCAAATCTGCCGAACGAAACATGCGGAAATGTATACTAGCGAATTTTGTAGTAAATTGAAGAACGTAAAAAATTAAAACAAAGGGCCCGAAATATTTAAGAGTGACATAACAAAAGTTTTGAAGATATATCTCAAAGAGGATGGTAACTTCAAATATTTAAGAATAAAACAAGGATATAGAACAAGTTGAAGAAAAGAAACAAGAAATTCCAGAAGTATACCAAGGGCAAAAGATAATAATAACAAACCGGAACGTGAACAGTATAAATATAGTTTTGCAGTACAAAGCGGGTAACTACGAGAAAGAAGAAATTACGCAAGGAAGGGAAAGAGGGAGAGAGAGAGAGGCAAAGATATTTCCGTGTTTTCCGTTAGAATGACTACGGTTCACATATATGAGAAAGAAAACTTTTTCCTTTCCTTCAGCCTCAGTCCCGCTTTGTTGCGGGGTCGGCTCTTCTGGATCAGGCCCGCCATTTGTCCCGGTCAGGAGCTTGGTCCGGGTGTAGTCGAGCGACAGGTAGTAACAATAAGTGCAACGTGTCCAGCTAGCGCTTCTTCGGTCGATCTTTCTGCCTTTTGCCGGCAATGTTGATGTTGAAACTAATTTTGGCAAGCGAGGAGTCATCTGCACGTAGAACATGGCCGTACCACCGGAGACGCGATTCGCGCATCTTTTCGGTGATGGGTGCGACGCCGCACCGATCGCGAATGTCTTCGTTACGGACGTGATCGTAACGAGTGACTTCGCCGGTCCAGCGAAGCATTTTCGTCTCCATCACAGCGAATCGACGCTCGGTTTCCTTGGTGGCTGGCGAGCACTCGACGCCATAGAGGGCGAACGACGGAGCGGTAAACTTTAGATTTCAGCCGGTCCTGGATGCGCGGGTCACAGAGAACACCCGTCCCAGAACGTCACTTCATCCAGGCTGTGTTGACACGAGAGACTACCTCATGTCGCAGATCGCCGTCGGCCGAAAGCGTAGAGCCGAGGTACTTGAAGTGAGCGACGCGGGGTAGGTCGATGCAGCTGATGGTGATCGTGCCGACTTCGTCCGCATCCGTCGTCAAATATTCAGTTTTCCCCAAATTTAGTCGTAGTCCGTGGTCAGCGAGTCAGTCGTTCCACGTCTGGATGAGTTGTTCGAGGATAACCTTGTTTTCGGCGACAAGTAGTACGTCATCGCGTAGAGAAGAGTGTAGGGTGCGGGTCGTTGGATATCGCGCGTGACGCTGTCCATGACAAGGATGAAGAGTAGGGGCGAGAGTGCTGACCCTTGGTGCACACCTACACAGATTCTTAAAGGCCTTGATGTTCCGGCCACGCTCCGGACGCGACTTTTTGGGCCCTGGTAGAGCAGCTGGACCCATCGAACGATTTCCTCGGGGACGTTGTGTTCGCGGAGGGAGTACCAGATGAGGTCGTGTGGAACTCGGTCGAAAGCCTTCTCAAGACTTAAAAAAGGCGATATGAAGTGGGCGCTTCTTCTCACAGCATTTTTCGAGGAGAAACCGGGCGGTGTAAATCGCGTCGGTAGTTCCGCATCCTTTGACGAAGCCGACTTGGTTAATGGTGACGTTGACGATATCGCGGATCCGCTTGTCTATAACGCGCTCCAAAATCTTCATGGTGTGGGACAAAAGCCGAATCGGGCGGTAGGTGGAGCATTCAGCTGGGCTGCCCTTCTTCTTCCAGATTGGGACAGTGATACTCTCTTGCCAGTCGCTCGGAATGCAGCCCTCCTCGGTGACTCGGTTGAAGAACTCGGCTAGCCAGCTACCGGGGTTCAAGCAACCGCACTTCCAGAGCTCGGCGGCGATATCATCCACTCGTGTCGCCTTGCCCGGCTTCATTCGCCCGATCGCCTCTTCAACTTCTTCGGTGGTGATTGGTTGAACAGCTCCGAGCGTTGGAAACGCTTGCGGAAGTGGTGGATGAGAAAGCAGACTAATTTATGAAAAGAAGCACATCAAATATAAAGGCGTTTATCTTTTGTTAATTTCTGAAATTAGTTTAGGACGACAACAAAATGTATCGGTATGTAGCTCACGATATAATTATTTATTTGTATATTACAAGTATAATTTAAAATGGGTAGGAAAGCCAGGTTATATAGGTCACATCCTAAAAAATAATAAAAGTAATATCACTGCGGCATAAAACTATTTTAGCACTTATAGGATGGTTATAGAAATAAATAAGATCGAAAATTGCACGAATAGTATGAGAAGCGTCGCGCGTACAGTATTAATATTATTACAGTACTGGTCAATGGAATAGGAAAAACTATATTGACGAGGGACATACACAGAAGAGTGGGAGGACAATAAAGAAATGATAAGATGCTTAGGATCATTTGGAGAAGAAATGAGAAATAAAAATGGCGACAAAGTAGTCAATCTCTGTATAGCAAATGACCATCTTGTAGCAGATTTAAAGTTTATGCACAAAATCATACATATATTTATCAGAGAAATACGGTTAAGGAAAGAAAAATCTATTATAGGCTATTTTATAATAGATAGGCAGTGTTGAAAACTGATAAAGTATGTGATAGCAAGAAGGAATGGTGAAATAGGAAGCTGGAGGTTCCCTTAAATAAGTATATGCCTGCAGAAGAAAATTTACAAATTCATATAAAGGGCTATAAACTTAAGAATGTAGAAATAAAAACGGAACACTAGAGAAGGCTAACTTAGCAACTCGGAAAAAATAAGGATACATATACAACGATGATAAGTGCATGGAAGTATTTTAAAAACATCATTCTAAACAAAAAAATAATATACGCTTTGTAGACCTCAAGAAAACATTCGAGACAATAAAAAGAGACGATATAGGGAAATGCCTAAACCAAAGAGGAACTGAAACATCGCAGTATTTATAAAAGCTTTATACATACGTAAAAAATAGCAACAAAATAAGAACTCACAACCAAGAGTCTACAACCTTCAATACCAACATAGGACTAAAACAAGGGTGTGTGTTGAGTCCACTCCTGTTACTATAACTATAGAAAACGTAGTAAAAAAATGTAGGAAAGAATTGATGAAGACAAAAGTAGGAAACTAAGGACGGAAGTAAACTTACAGGAACTACTGTTCGCTGACGATATGCTCCTGATAGCAGATTCAGAAATTAAATAACAACAAAATGGTGAAACATACTACCAAGAACTAAACAAAATAAATCTGGAAATAAACTTTGAAAAAAGGAAAATAATTATAATGGCAACCACAGAAAGAAAACACAAAATAAGAATAGAACAACATTCATTGGAGAAAGTCAAAAGCTTTAAATATGTAGGTACAATTATGGAGTAGAATTGGAGAGTGGAGAGAGAACTAAACAACAAATTCGAAAAGCAGGGGCACTGGATAACTCATGAAGAAACCCATTTCTTGGGAAAAAAGAAATACCCAGACAAACCTCAAGTATAACAAGTCAAACGACCTACAATAGTTTACGACAGTGAATCCTAAATGTTGACAAAAAGCAATCGAAGCAAAACCGTAGACACAATATATTCACAGAACGGAAAATTAAAGATCGGCAGATAAAATCAACGACACATGGATAACAAGATTAAAACGGAAAAACAAGTGAGGCTGCAGGCAGAAAACCGAGGAATCCACGGGAAAAGGGTCCTACGATTGGCATGGAGAACAAAAATTAGAGAAACACCACAAATATACAAGTGTAGTAAAAACAACAACGTGAATTAGTATGATATTTGTGTAAATATGTACGTATAGTAATCCAATACTTAACGATATATATTGGACTTATTTATTCAATAAATACATAAAATAAATATATAAAGAAGAGAAATTACAAAGTATTATAAAATGGAATCCTTTTAAAGAATTAACATTGGATCTTATAGCTATCAGTAATGTTAAAAAGATGAATTTGGAAATGTCTATAGTTTAGAACTGAAATAAATTAGATTAAATTAGGCCTTGCGACAACGAGTTTTCGAAGGACTCAAAATACGCATTTCGACCACCAAGTGCTGATCATCAGTAAGGAACACAGAGAAAAGAATGCATCACTCTTGAAATCACACCGAGTTTGGTGAGAAATTCTTTTTACAACCGTTGTTAAGCAAATTTCACGGGCAACGCTTTGTTTCCTTTTTGTTCTTCACTGAGGATGACCACTTGGTTTGTCGTTTACCAAAACTTCATTTGTTTCAACCGCTAAAATTATTGAATAAATAATAGCATTAACCGTCCGGTCAGTAACCAACAATTTACCATTCGTTCAACAACCGGATACCCGGGTACCCACCTACCGCCGTGCGTTCAAATTTTGTATTGTTCTAGTTGGTACGCACAAACCGCGATTTATTTGTGCGTTGTAACTGTACGTTAAGTTTTCGTCTCCAGACAGCATAATTTTTCGCCCGCGACTATCGGTTTAAAAAAAAGGGTTCAAACTGACCGCGAAAATCCTTCAACGACGGATCGCGTTCGTGCGTACTCAGAGCTTACGCCGAGGCACCAACAAGTAGACATCAAGTCGGAAGGCACCATATTGGGCGACAGATGTGGACCTAATAGGAACACCAACATGCTGTCAAATCTCGACACATTCAAATAGTTTTTCACGCCAGAAATGGCTGATATCATCATATGTCATACCAACAAAAAAGCAAGCTCAACTTTGCAGCATTTAATGAAAGAAATCCAAGGGAAAAAAACAACTATTGTGGAAATATCTTGAGCTTCAGGAATTTTATGCATTCCTGGCTATTTTGATAACCTCTGGTGCCAACAACTCGAATACTGAGAGTACAAATGATTTGTGGTAGTCGCACTTATAACCATTGTATCGTGCAACAATGGGCATCTCTCGCTTCTGGAACATCATTGGTTTCATTCGATTTGATGATACCAATACTCGTGCTCATCGCATGGAGAGTGATGCACAAATCGTTAGGCATTTCACAACGAAAGTGGCGATTGGAAGCTTCTTTGGTGGAGCTATAAATCCATATGTGCGGCCAACAACATCTGAATCTTTGAAACAACAGGCACAACTCGATTCAACCGAGAGGAAACAGATTATCGGTGTATGCCATGCTTGTTTTCAGAGCAAACTCAAAAAACGTCGCAAAACTCGTAAATCGTATTCGGTATGTGAGTTACCTATTTGTAATGAACATTGTATTTCAACCACGATATGTGAGCGATGTGCGAAATAATTTAATTTACTTGTTCTTTGATACAGCTATGTGTCATTGTAAATAAAAGAAACAAATTATAAAATATAAAAAGTGAATGCGATGTTTATTGTACCTATTATCTTTACTATTGTTTTTAATAAAAATTGTTTAAATGAAAGAAATCACAAACCATATTGTTGATTATTTATTAAAAACTCAAGTTACATAAACACCATGATAAATGGTCTCCTTCGTGGGTATAAACCGCGCTTTCATATATAATAACCTTAGTGAGTACCCGGGTACCCGGCCATTGAACAGAGGAGGTATCGAGTTTGATAGTGAATAACTTTTATTGAATGGATGGATTGAAAAAATTTTGACGAAAAATTGGCGTCAAACTACTTCACCTTCGGGGATCCGGATCGTCGTAGAATTTTTTAAAGGGAAGTTAATAAATTCTATCCTGGAAACCGAAATGGATACCCGGGTATCCGGTTACTGATCGGACGGTTACAGAAGGGACTGCTTCTTCTCCATACGTAGAACTTCTGATTGAATTAATTAGCACGGGCAAGGACCATAAACGATAACAACCATCTTCTACGGACTTCCTTTGTAGCGTACAATTGAATTGTTAGTACAGTTTACTCCCATAGTCAATTATACGTACAACATGAATCATTTCTGTTCTGAAAACGAAAAAAACTTCTTCGCTTCGCATTATGGGGACAAAAAATACATAAATTGTAAATTGTATCCGTAACATTTCAAAAAATATAAACGAGAAATGCGATTACTGAATTGATTTACATCTTCTAACATATCGTAATTTATCGCAACATTTCTGACACTAACAAAAATTTATTTTCTTCTCATTTTTATATACTTCGGACACGATTTTGTTGTTTTAAACTCCCATAGCATCGTCGAACGTATATACAAAAATTCCTTTATTTATACATTCAGAAATTGTCGATTCAATTCCCTCCAATTTATTGCATACAAATCCCGCCATTATAGCATGTAAACTTTGTCTCGCCTGCTTCAATTGTGTGCGTGGTTCCCAACGGTTAAACATAGAACACTGTCATTTAGTTTGCACCAATCGATACCCCGCTATGATTTACAGATGGTATACAACGGAATCAATTTATAAAAAAAAAAGAGCAACTGTCCATATCCCATACGGAAATATTCTCTCTGTTGGGTTATAATGAAATGAAAAGCATAAAATAGATTTATTAATTTGCGTCGTACAAAGAAAGTGTTAATTAGCATTTGATTTTCTTCAAAAGAGAGCCTTTCTTTGAGAATATCTCGGCGATGTTTTAATTCTGTTTGAAAAGTACCCTCAATTTATTACGAATTGTTGTAGAGTGTTGAAAGAGCATTATTAAGTATTCTTCGTATAGAAGGCTTTAGATTAATTAAATGAATTACTACAGTCTCTTCTCGAGAAAGCGTTATAAAATGCTGTGGTAATGAATTTATAGAATAAAATGAATACTTAACCTTCCTATACTCACGCATACGGTCTGTGAGACCGACTTATATAGTATAGTATACGTCTTTCATTTTGACGTGAGTATAGGAAGGTTAAAGAATGCTATAATAGCAGGACACTTTTTGGGCATCGGTATATCTTTACTGGAATGTTTAATTCGCAAGGAGACGGTTAGGTAATCGAATTTTTGTAATTTTTGATATTTATGGTACGTGTAGTTTGGACCTTAAATAAGAATATTTTGGAGTAGTTCGACGCAACGTTCATACATTACCGAGATAATCGATGTTGAAGTTTCACCCAACATTTAAATCCACTAGATATAATACGATTATCAACTGGACTCGTGGCCTAGTCGATAGCGTTTTGGTGCGATACTCACGAGATCGCTGGGTCGGGTCTCGTCACGGGACATTTAGTTTTCTTCCATTCAAAACGCACCATATGTTTTTTTCATTCTTCTTCTCATATCAAAATTATGAACAAACGAAATATATGAACTACATATATGGAGGAACATTCTTCAAGTACATCATTAAAATGCACAATCGGTTGATAAACAATATTCATTTTCAATTAACTTAACAATAAGGTAATAATAAAAAATGTTGCTTCCCATGTTTCTGGCTCGTGCCACACTGCGTAAAATGAGGCATACTAGATATAAAATAACAGAAATTTTCATTTCCAACCTGACTCCGTTCGTTTTTTTTTTTTTTGAAGAAACCTTATTGTTAATTCAAAATGAATATTGTTTATCAACCGATTGTGCAATTTAATGAAGTACTTGAAGAATGTTCCTGCATATAGTTCATATATTTCGTTTGTTCATTTTTTTATATGAGAAGAAGAATTAAAAAAACATATGGTGCGTTTTGAATGGAAGAAAAAGAAATGTCCCGTGACGAGACACCCAACCAGCGATCTCGTGAGTATCGCACCAAAACGCTATCGACTAGGCCACGAGTCCAGTTGACAATCGTATTATATCTAGTGGATTTAACTGGTGCGTGAAACTTCACCATCGATTATCTCGGTAATTTATGAATGTTGCGTCGAACTACTCCAAAATATTCTTATTTAAGGTCCAAACTACACGTACCATAAATATCAAAAATTACAAAAATCCGATTACCTTGCCTTCTCCTTGTCAGACTTAATAGGACAAATTCATACAGATTTGTAAACACGTGTTTCAGTCTACTTAACTTCGTAACGTTATTTACATCCCAAAAACTCTATCTTTTTAAAAACTGGAAACAAAATTGCGACATCATCATTGGGAAGTAATGTTACTTTTCATTGGTATCGCGAATATCTCATCCGAACAACTTCTCACACCTACACGTTTTTGTTTTACAAGCGGGGTAACTTCGAGAAGAACCTCTTTTCATTACAGGATTTTGTTCAGCAATCCTACTGAAAGAAATACTCGTGAACAAAAGAAATGGATTGTAGGGGCGTGAAATACTGCAAGGGGTAAAATTCATCCATGAACCTGTTTGTTAGCGTTTCAATTAATGCAGTACTTTTTCCTTTTCGAATCGGTAGAAAGGAACAAATTGAATGCATGTATGTGTGTTTCCAAGGTTGTAGATTAAATGAATGCTTCAAAGCTTACTCGTGATGTTATTACGTGCATATGTATATCAGATGTGTATGTTTTGGTTCCAGTATTTTTAATCAATATACTAACTTTGAAATATTGCGAATAAAAAATGTTTCTTGACATTCGTTAATTCACTTTTAAAGTGGGGATATTCTTTATTAATCTGAAAGCAGTTCAAAATTTCTACGTAAATATTAAATGCCTTTGGGTTAGTGACTACCTATCCGCAAACTCCAACATACATACGTATTGTGTTGCTAGTCCAGAAATTTGAAGTTCAAGTAGAAATCGTACGTGCTGATTTCTTTAAAGTGTTCCATTTAGATCTACAATTTTTCGTTTTTAGTAATAAAATCGTGTCTGGCACTTATCCCTAGCAAGCAAACAAACATATTTACCAATTAACATTAGGGTAAGGTTTCTTTACCATATATGCGTTTAGCACGTTTCCCAAATAATCCTGTCGAAACATCGGGAGAAACTGGTAGCTCTTCTTATCGAGACTAACAAGAGAATATCCGCTTTATTGAATCACTAAGTATATGTTTTTAATACCATGTTACAACCTGACTTATCCTTTAAACTGTGCCATCGACTTCTATACCCAGTTTTCAACTTTGGCATTTAGTTACAATACCATCCTCTTACTTTGAATACAAAGAGTATCAAAATTTTAAAGCATTTGACCGATATCTGTTGTCTCGCTTGGTGGGACGCGCTTTCACGTCATAGCTTCAGCTCCAGCTAGGTCGTCATGGTGGGCTCGTGCGTAGCGATTCTTCTTACATGCATCTTCTTTCTTGGTCCAGAAAGCCCATACCAAGTAGTAAGCATTATCCTTTGGTTCTCCTCCCCCTATCCTTTAGTTCATCTATTTACAAGAGAATCTAGTCCAAATAACAAATCCAGTTGTTGCTTGAAATCAATAGTTTTGGCTGTACACAATTAATGCAAAAGATTCACTTCTCATTTGCAATTACAATTCGATGTCAAAAATAAATATTAATAGCGTAAATATGATTTCCAATCAATTGGTGAACGTGGTTCAGGAGGTTTCAACCCGTTACCGAGAGATCGTACATTGTTTTTTATTTTGCTATAGCGACTTTGTGGAATAATGTACAGGTTCCGATTCATACCTGTCCCCTTCTTTTATGAGGATTTACAAGAAAATTCCGTGTATTATCTTAAACGACAATTCGATGGTAAATATAATTTCCAAAAATACTATTTCATTATATGTTGCCCATGATCCGTCTAAGGTGATGTTGCCAGTTCCTGGATTCGAAGTTTTCGCCGACGGAAAAAAACGCAGTCTCTATTCTCTTTCCCCACAAAAACTAAGAATAAAAAAATTCACCACATAACCCAAAACTACAAAATTATCATTCCGATAATGCTTTACTTATTATTTATTATTGGTCTTAACATTATCTATCTTCCAAACTGATATACACCGAGGGAATGCTTGTAACAATAATTCATACTTTTGTCCTAACTTTCAGTCGTACAGGCTTATTTCTCTCGAGTCATTGCATTACGGCTCTTCGTTTTTCAGTTACTTTATGTAAGTTCTTTTATCATTTATTGTGGAAGTTTATTTTCAATAAGCAAACATACAAATAGTTAACATTATCAGCGGATCGGTACGTTTTGCACGATTCCTTAAGATATTCAAATTACGCGTTTATTGAAAGCGTGCAATATGAACAATAAGTGAGGAGAACTTTCTATGGATTACCGAATATGTCATATATACGAGGGCGGTTCAATAAGTACCCGTGTTAGAAATGAAGACACCATTTTTCAAAAATTCTTTTTATTTTTCAACATAGTCTCCTTTTAGAAAGATACACTTCTACCAACGTTCTTGCCATTTTTGTAACCCCTCCAAAAAAATAGGATTTGTCGAACTCTCCAAAATACGCCTCTGTCTCGGCGATGACTTCCTCGTTTGAGCTAATTTTTTTCCCGCGAGCCAATTCTTCATGTTAGGAAACAAGAAAAAGTCGCAGGGAGCCAGATCGAGTGAATACGGAGGGTGCGGCAGCAATTCATAACGTAATTCGCTGCAGTTTGGCGGCGACAACTCCGGATGAATGTGCTGGTGCGTTATCGTGTTGAAACAGCACCTTCTTTTAGCCAAATGCGGCCGTGCGGCCAATAACTCACTGTAGTATTGTCCAGTAATTGTTCTTCCTTTTTCTAAAAATCCATGAGGATGACGCCGCTCGCATCCCAAAATCGTCGCCATGACCTTTCCGGCCGATGGGACAGTCTTCGCCTTCTTTGGAGCCGATTCACCGGGGAATCCGTTGTTTTGATTGTTGCTTAGTTTCGGGTGTGTAATGGTGAATCCAGGTTTCATCAACGGTGACAACTCGACGCAAAATCTCCTTCGGATCTCGCTTAAATTGCTCCAAACACTGCTTCGAATTCAGAAAATTGGTTTGGAACCTTTGGTGTAACAAAGCAAACACACTGACAAAGTCAATGCACAAATTTCCACTATCACCAAACAAATATTGCATTGACTTTGTCAGTATGTTTGCACTGCTTCGAAGTTAACAGCCTCACCCGCTTGTTGTCCACCGTCGGGTCGACAATTTTTCATCGCCAATTTATCATGTAAAATATTAATTGCCGTTCCGGTCGACACACCTACGCTCGCGCACTTTCGTTCGTCGATCAGCGAGAATCATGTTGTAGACTTTTTCAATGATTTCCTCGGTAGCCACGTCTGCCGGGCGTCCTGGTCGCCCCTCATCAAAAACGGATGTTCGCCCACGTTTAAATTCGTTGAACCAATATCTAACTGTGGTCATAAATGGCGAAGTGTCCCCATAAACAGCATCCAACTTTGCTTTTATCTCCTCGCATTTTTCCCATCCAAAAACAAAAAGCAAATTACCGACCGATACTGCTATTTTTCCATCTTAGCGAAAATCACGAAACACGTCTTACTGGAATGACTGCCAAATGCAAACTGATGCAAACTAACCTATCAATCAGTCTGAAATTTGTTTTAGCGTCGTTTGATAGATGGCAGCACACGATGATAACACCAACTTCCCTCAGGAACGCCCTCTGTCGTCAAAAACGGGTACTTATTGAACCGCCCTCGTATAGTGTTAGAAAGGTATCAGGACGTCTGGATATTTCGTCAAGTAGGATTTTTTCAAAATGGTCAAGGCCACTCATTGAGTATTTTTCAACAAGGAATCTAATGTTACGCTCAAATCCGACTTTTTTGTCTAGATTAAAGAATTTCGTCAAGCTCAAGGAATATTTTTGTCGGAAAAAATTGATTTACTTTCAGCATTATCCAGGAACAACGACGTGGTTACAAAAGATTCTGTTCCCTTTGGGGTGCTTAGTAACGCGATCGCCTCGCCTTTCACGTCCTCCCCTAGCCACTCTATATTTTAAATGTTTTTACTCTTCTTCTATATACTCCCGGCCATAAGTCTTTCATAATGATTGCATAATTAGAGATTATTCATATAATAACAATAATAATAATATTAACACAACTTAAACTAACTAAACTTATGAACTGAAACTAAATAACTAAATAAGAAACCTAAACAAGTACCATAAAATATAAAGGAAAGCTTAAAAAATTAATGGTAGGTATTAAAACTCAATATTTTTTATTAAAGTAAGATATACTGAGAGGAAAATAAAGTGAATATCAAGAGAACGACTGACACAGATACTGAAAAATTGCAGATCCTATGCAAGGGGGCATTAAGCACTACACTAATTCTAACTAGGGGACGGTAGAAGGTGTTGCTATGCCTTTTCAAATATTGTGGCAAATTGAAACACAAAGCATTAATAGATAAAATATAAATTTCGTATCGGCTAGAACACGACGATGCTGAAGGGATTCGAGTTGGTGTCCAGAAAGAAGTAGGTTGTCATTAATAGCGCTCCAGGGATAGACACCATGTTGTTTAAAGTATCTGCACATTAGAAAGCGACGTTGAACTCTTTAGAGCACCTTAGTTATTATAAAAGGGAGATCATTTAAAATATGGGAAATGACTCTTGCGGTCTAGTCAGGGTCAGGTAGACCGATTAGATAAAAACCGGTTTCTCGGCAATATTTACTAGGTCTGTCAGAAAATATAATAAGGGACGACATCCGAATTTCAATCAAATGAAAAATATTGTTTGCATTCAGCTATCGTATTGCAAGCACTGAAGAGTTCCTGCAATATTTTAAAATAGCGAGTAACGTTAAAATAATGTCGCCAAGAGAGAAATTATCGATAGAAGCGCGTGCCCAAATAGTGGTATACCACAAAATCGGTAAGAGTAACAGAGAAATTGCAGAAAATTTTTCTGAAAGTATGCGGGCAACTAGAACTGGATTTAAATAAGCTGCGATATGATTCCGATATACAATACGGCATCATTAAAATATCAAAGAAAACTCGTAATGAAGCGTGAGATGATCCAACGGCATGCTAGCCGTGCCATTTGACCTAAAACTATGAATTGAACGCGAACGAATCCAGTAGAACTTCGTTCAATGCACAATATTGCAATCATGTAGCGTTGGAATCCGATTTACATCGTCGCTGCAAGAGAGGACGAAACACTCTTTGCCTACTCCTGTTTGTGAGTAACGCAGTTTACCAAATTTTACACAGAAATGTCTGGTGCATCCAACAGTAACACGGAGTGTATCATATTACGTATGCATATATAGAAATACCTTTACTGCGAGATAATTTAGTTAAAGCTAAGAACTGAATGTGAATGAATAGGGCAGTAAGGACTTCACTGAAAATGTCTAAATGAGATCATGTCCCGGTAAAATCAGATTTGAATCGCAATCCCCAGATTGAATTTGTATGTGTGAAGTAATTGAATTCGGAGATATGCATGATATGGAAGTACATTTGACAGTTTGTGCAACAAATTTTATACTTATCTTTGAATTGGAGGTCCTCCTACTTATATATCACGGGTGTTGATAATTTTTATCTTAATTATTATCAAAACAAGATACACCATTGGTAATATAATCGACAAATATCTAATGGAGTTTGAAAACGTTTCGTAATAATTTAAGAATATAACGTAGGTGCATTATCCCTAATAGAACGACGTAATTCTTTTCACTCCTACTTTCCGATATGTAACCAAATTCCGTTCAAGTAACTCTGAATTCTGTCATACGTGTGCTTACAGCACTTAGAAATGGGGAATAGTGAAGCATGTCATGACAACAACTACGTTGAATTCTTTTTCACTTTTTCTTTTAAATATAATATGACAAAATGTGTTCAAACATCCATCTTTTCAGAAAATGTTGGATGTTTCTAATTAGAAAGGTAATGTTGATGAGAACTTTTGTAATAAAGCTCTCAACTTGCTGGATAAATGAGGATATTACACTTCAAATCAGTTTATCAATTTGTACACATCTTGTTCTTCTAGATGTTACCTTTTACTTTAATAAATCTTAGTAATGCATTAATGAATACATCTCAATACAAATCAATTAATACTTCTGAATGCAGATCTCGTTAAATCTTTGTTCAACTATGTAATTACTGCTAGAATATTTCTCAAATTGAGACCAGTAGAATTTCTAAAACGGGAAAACTAAAATAAGTCTGTGATTAGGGCCACCTTACAAATATTTTTGGATAAGTCAAATCTAGAGGAATGAACTATTATTACACACCTTTACATTAAACAAAAAATTAGTAGATGTAATAAAAAGGAATCTGACAGAATCCCAAAGCGGATTTAGGAAAGGACGATCAACCCCAGACCATGCTTTTACAATAAAACAGCTCATGGCTAAAGCAGGGAAAATTAAATCAAAGATACATGCAACCTACCTGGACCTCGAAAAGACCATGTGTCACAAAAAAAAGTATGGAGAACTATGGAGAAAAGAAATATACAACTAAAAATTAAGAAAGGACATACAAAGCCTATACAAAGATAATAAATGTTATGTACGGAAAGAGGGTATCAAATCGGACATGTTTGAAGTTCTAGATGGATTAAAGCAAGGAGGGCTATTGGGCCTCACGTTGTTCCCACTTATTATGAACGATATTATAAGGGCTGCGGAATGTAAAATACGTAAGCTACGTATAGATTACAACAAATTGAAACCAACAACAATATGGCAGTGTGCATTTGCTGACGGTTTGGTTATATTTATGGACCAAGGAAAAGAACTACAGAGATATCTAACAATCTGGGTAAGAAAACTAAACAAGCGAAAAATGAAAATAAATTCAAACAAAACAAAAGTGATTAGCATTGGAGACAACATAAAAGAATTAAATATACAACTGGACAGCGAGAGACTTGAGTAACTAGAAGTATACAAGTACCTAGGAGTAAAAATAGAAAAGGAGAGAGATACAGAAGAAGAAATTAATGAAAGACTAACGAGTGCATCACGCATGTACCATAGCCTAAACAGAGCGTTCATTAACAAGAATGAAGTCCCAAAGGAAACGTAGATGTACAAAACTATCTTTAGACCACTACTAACTTATCGAAGCAAAGTTGGGTCCTAACATAACCACTGAGAAATAGATTAAACGCCATGGACATGAAATACCTGAGAAGAGTGGAAAGAATCACCAAACCAGACAAAATCGGGAACAGTATAGTCAGAGAAGACCTGAAAGTGGAAGCAATCGACCAGATAATCGAAAGAAATCAACTGAAATGATTCGGACATATCTGTAGGATGAAGGATAACAGACAGGTGAATCAAATATGGGAAACAAAACTACCAAATAGGAAAGGAGGAGGAAGACCCAATAAAACATGGGACGACGTACTACCAGAAATTCTCAAGAAAAGGAATTTGCCGTGGGGAGAAGCAAAGAAAATGGCCCTAAACAGAAAAGAATGGACAAAATTTGTACACATAGTGAATTAAAATGAGATGTAATATATAGGTACCTTACACCATTACGGTAGAAACATTTCTGATAATATCAGTACGTCTCATAATCGTGAAAATCGTTTTCGTTTCGATTAAAGAACGTGGCTGTCGATAGCTTTTAAATTACGTACATCAATATCCTTCTTCGCCAATAATCTGCAAATAAAATTATTTAGACAACATGAGTGTCAACTTTTTCCATAATTTAATTTTAAATTAATCTACTTTTAATTTGTAATAACTTTGGAGAGTTTGAGCTCAAATGATAGTATTTTACATTGTCACGGCGCGTTTCGGCTTTCGTCATTTCCAAGTAATCGGTACCGCGCTTTTTTGCTTTTTCTCGAGCTGGGTGGTCGAAGGCAAAGCTATGAAGAAAAGAGGCTAGAATTTGAATAGATCCAGCAAGACATGTTCTTCAAAGCGACTCAGTTTACAAAATCTAAACAAAAATTCGTAACAATCGTTCCAACTACTGTTAATTGAGAAATGAGAAGACATTTCCAAACACATTCATAAAGGGGAATTGCCTAACAAAGATAGTACAATAACCAAATATTGGAGAAATAGGAGGAGAATATTTAAAAGAAATTTATTATTCGAGTACTCACCTAATACTATATAATATTATTTTTTGAGTAAATGCATCCTTTAATTCAGAATATTTAACATGTTTTTGTAGAATAGATCGAAATGAATCAGTGTCATATAACCGGGTATAAAAATTATGAATTTTAAAAATGATTCTTCATTCTATGCGATAGTTTATATGCTGTATACATAATTATGGATCAGGAAACTATACAAATACTACTATACTTATTTTGCAACTTTTTTTGAATATAACACCAATGTCAGTGTGTTCATGTGAGTGCCCAAACAAAAAATATATACATTTTAACGAATAGTAATGGCTTAGGGAGAATGGTGCCTATTGTCTAGGAACGTCTAGGATCTTGCATTGGAATCCTTTAATGATTAAATAATATCAATTCGGGGAATATGGTATTTTAAAAATAAG
The DNA here is from genome assembly GCA_038088585.1 of Chrysina gloriosa. NCBI lineage: Eukaryota > Metazoa > Arthropoda > Insecta > Coleoptera > Scarabaeidae > Chrysina > Chrysina gloriosa. The sequence goes on from CM076089.1 coordinate 26,844,502, forward strand.
AAATCCATACAGATAAAACAAACAAAAAATAGCTAAATCTTACGCATCGAAGTCACATCGAGAAACACTTTGAACTGTCTTTTGATTGAAACGTTACAATTCGCGAATATTACTTAAAGGCTTCAACTATTTTAATAATAAAAAAATTCCACTGACACTTAAAGTATCCCGTAGAAGTTATGACCGGTAATAAGTTTCGTTTCTCCCTTATTTTATTTACATTAAAAAAATCACCGAAAAATTCTTTTTGATTACTTAAAAGATCTTTGATTGAAGAAATTTGTGCTGTCGTTCTTATTAAGCTTTACATACTGCTCTTGTGTTTTTATAAAACGCGGTTGTTTTATCGAGGAAGAAGAAGATCGCGATGCGCGACGACTCGCCAAGAGCGCACCCTACGCTCCGGGGTTGTTTTCGGTACCGAGTTACATGAGAGACTGGCGATCGGCGCCAAGCGAAAGCGTCGTGACGGGCGACCGACGTCCGTTCACCCTTATCGTAGGCGCCGATAAGATGCGTAACCACCGACTACCCCCGTATGTGCAAAGAACATCCGATAACTCAAATAGTAGCCGCAGCTACCACTACTGCGCTCCTACCATGGGATTCTTGCAATTCTGATGATGGCCGATTTTTGCTGGTTACAATTTATTCCGATTTTGATTCACGAGCACGTAAAATCAGAAAATGTTAAACAGATTAAGTTCTTTTATGGCTGAACTATAAAGTAATGAACTAAGTTGATCTTCATGCAACAGTTTTCCTTTTCGGCTGATACGTGACTGGAGTAATAGCGAAAAATGTTCAATTGGAATTAGTCTAAGGTTTCTCAAATTTACAATATTTTGTTACTAGCTTCAAAACTCTTGGTAAAAATGATAATACCAAGATAAAAGTCGGAAACGTGACCAATACGGAAGTTAATTGTTACCATTTCAATAGTGAAAAAGATAGAGATTCATGTCGTATTAGCTCAATGGAAACGGCGTAGGTTCAAGTTCCAGAATTTATTAGCAACAAGGCGCCACTCTCCAATTATAAACTGGATCGCATCTAAGTTCCAGGAGTCAGAGAGACCCTCCAGATTCTTTAATAAGTGAATCGAGGTTATCCGAACTGTCTACGTTACCGATTCTTTTATTCGGCCGTGAAGCGACCAGCGAAATTATTCCAAACTCTATTTACAAATAACATAAAAGATATGAAAATAAAGTGAGGCGAGAAAATGACGTTGAACAGCACTTTGTTTGTCAATTGGGCTGTAACAGGTCTCATAAAAATTCAAATAAGCAAGCTTCTTAAATAAGGCTTAAAACATGCTCGGTAACCATTGAAATTCCAGCGGCCTCATAGCCACCTTACAGCTTTAGCAGAACGCAATTAGAAAAATATGTGCAACAAGTAGATGTGCCACCCCTCGCCCCTTAAAATACTAAAAGAATTGAATGTTACGTGCAACAAATTCCCGACTTACTAAATCTAAATTAACTAAATAATTCTGGGGAGCTTTTCCCAAAACAACAACGAGACAAAATTAGAATAAAGCCGGGCTTAGCGCAACGTATTTCTGATTGCCAACTTTCGTACGGCGTTGTAATCGGTATCGGGACGGAAGCTGTCAAAGGTGATGGGTTTTCTCGCACTCGGTGTAACAATATTGGGAAACCAGCCGAACACAGCAAACTGAAGTCCATCCAATTTCTACGATAATTCTTAGCTACTCTTAATATTCTCGGATGTTCTCAAATAATTTCTAACCCTCTACTAGTTTGCACTAGTTCATCCACTAGTTTATACTAGTTCCTGCACTTGTTTATACTAGTTCCCTACAACAACGTTAAAGAGAAAATAGCGGCATCGTAAATAACAAAAAGAAAAACTCACCTCCAATAAAAGGAAAGGCAAACGCCCAACTTGGCCGATAGTTCGAACAGTAAAATTGGGAAAGCATAACTCCCAAAATTCACACAAAGATAACATTAAACTTCCTAGAGTCGAATTCGCGTGTATGTTGCAGACAAATGAGACTTCAAAGCGAAAACGGAATAACCTATTCGCGGAAAACGACCTGTTCAACAGAACGCCACAAGCAGAATCTACAAAAAGGCACGAGTTGTATCAAAGCCTACGCAAGCGAGGCGCCATCTACACGTCACAAGTTGGAAGGAAAGGCCAAATGTAACAATACCGGAACACTGTCACAAATTGGCCGTAACAATTTCACAGAATAATCGTATTCTATGCTGCACAAATGCCTTATAAATCTTTAAAGAAACAATTTTGAAACCTTCTTGCTCCTACAGATTTGTACTATTAAAAATTATTGCAAATGTGCACAGAAGTAACTTATTAATTTTAGAATATCCGGCACTCACTAAAATCAGCTGCTAGAGATTTGAATATAAGTGGCTTTAGAAGAGTTTACGGACTGGACGTTACTTTTTGCCATAATATAACTGTTGTACACTGGATGACCAAAGTGATTAATACCGTTATGAACGTTCCTCCAAATGCATTCAAAGGTTTGCGAATGTAGGCATCAAGTACATTTTATTGCCGGACTTAACATTATGATAAATGACAAGACATAAATTATGTGTAGAGATAGCTTTGGGCGTTGAAGGGACGTGCTGGGGTAAATATAACTCAGGAAAATAAATAAAATATGTTTTTTATATTCCGCCAACTCCTTTGACCAATAGAACTGCCTCGCTTCTAGTTTCCAAATGATAAATAACCTATTTCTTCCAGCTTTATAAAAAATATCATCGTTATTGTGCTTGTAAATGTAAATCATCATCTTATTGTTCTTGTATAAAAACATTATTAGCAAAGATGATATTGAATAGACTCTGGCTGATATATGCATGTGGTTAGCTTACGTCTTTGGTAAATATTCCCAATTTTAGTAAAGAACATTTGTCGTACCAATATCCAAGGCACCAGGAACAATACAACACGAGGGATAAGCTGAAATTATTAAGTATAAAAAACACGGTTAATATTTTCCACGATTTTATTTTAAATATGCTCAAAGCTTCAATAGTGACACACCTGACCATCTTTCTTTCCACTGTTTAAAAGCTCTCAACCATTCTTCTTTCGGAATACCTTCAAAATAAGCGTGAACTACGATATCAATCTTTTCTTCAAACCTTTTACCTCGCATGTTCTATTTTACATTTTTCTCAGCCAAAAACTGGAGAGTTGAAATTTCCGTGTGGGACGATGCATTGCCATGGTGGAGCATAATTCCCTTGTCTGGAACTCTATTGAACACTTCACGCAAACATTTTTCAGTGTACCACTTAGCTGTAACTGTCATTTGTCCATCTAGCTTAATTGCTTTTAGTAAGCCCGTACTTCCGAAGAATACCTTATACCTAACCTTTTCATAGCTCGCTGCTCCTTAGTCATTACAGGGGTTTCCCCATTCTTGTGCATTCATACATGACTCTCTTGGCGGGTAGGAGAGTCGAAAAAGGGAATATAAGGTTCGCCACCTGTCACTATTTTGGAAAAAGCTTGGTGCCCGCCGTTATTTAATTAATTTAAAGTTTCATGGCAAATTTTTACACGCGCTGATTTTTGGAACTCAGAAAGATAATGCGGCATAAAGCGACTTACCGCTTTTTTTAAATACATGTGATCGTGCGTGATTGTTTTAACAGCTGAGGATCCGATCTTGAGTTGATGCTCTATTAGCGCAATTATTCTATGAACAGCAGCAATGTCTTTGTCGTTAAGAGCCGTGAGAGGACGGCCTCCTCCTTTTGATGTTGAACCGAATTCCTTTCGCGTTCAAATTCTTTAGACCAACGGCAAATTGTAGCTAAGGAAGGTGCTTGTTCACTAGAAACTGAATCTAAATTCTCTTAGCACTCATACGCGCTTAAACCTCTTCTAAAATCATAGTAGATTGTGATTCGAAAGTGCTCTATGGTTAATTCCATTTTGCTTTAGTTAGAAAGAAATGAGCAGCTGAGTTATAACACAGGTAAGTTCAACAAATAAACGTCAAATGACAGATAAAAAGTTACTTTAAATAAACACTGTGTGACTGTTTTTAACGATCTACTTGAGTTTCTTCTTCTCAATAAATTCAGCTGAGGCCTCATACAAGTACCTGAATTTCGATCCAAAAGCACTGTACCATCACATGAAAAAGTTTTAGAACAATCTGTGAAAACGCAGTTTTTTTATTATTATAAAAAAGAGAAAGTACTTACACCTAAACAATTCGGCTTGAAAGAAAATTATCCTTGTGAAGCAATAGTTATCAGCACTTGTGACAGGTAGGTAAATGAAAGAGATAGGAATAAAAAAACTTATCTATTGAATTTTAGAAAGATTTCAAAACTATAGATAGGAATATATTATTTGACATACTGTACATAATTGGAATTAGAGGTAATGCATACCATTGGTTTGCGTCGTATTTGAGCACCACATATCAAGCAGTAAACTGTAATCAGGTAATATCACCAAAAAGGTGAAAGACGATATGGTGTTCCACAGGGAACGGTTCTGTGACCCGTTCTTTTTATTATGTACTATTGCGGCAACAAAAAATGGGACACTTAAAATAATGTAGTTTAAATCTGGCTTTTGCTTTGTCAAAAGTTATGTCATTTTGAAATCATTATTGACATATGTCATTATGCCGCATTTAAGTGCTACTGGAACAATGGAAATAATTACATTACTTGGGGAAGGATGGTCCATAAGAAGACTAGGTAATAAATTTGGAGTGCCCAAAAGCACACACAACATTAAAAATAAATGACTACAACAGGGAACTGTAGAAAGGCAAAGTGGTTCTGGTCGTAAATTAGTACGGAATTTCATGGAAGAAGAAAATCTTATTCAGTTTTTAAGGAATAATCCATTTGATACCGTGGTAAAAAATAACTAAAAATACTAGATTAATTTATTGTTTCCATTAAAAAAGATTTGTTTCCAAGATTTTTATTTCAAATAAATGCATTTAACAGAATTTTCTTGCGTTCGTGGGTAAACTATTTTTGACATTAGACAAGATGATTGACGTGAACATGACAAACGACTGGTTTACACAGCTAAAAAACAGTCAAAATAGCCTATAAGACTTGTCCCGATTTTTGTTGCCGCAATAGTACATCAATGACACGATCAAGTGCCTTAAGTAGTGTAAAGTAGCAATGTTTGCTAATGACATTATGATATACCTATCTGGTAACGAGATTGACGATTTCATTAAACCTATGAACAATCAACTTAGTGAGTTTTTTCAGTGACTATCTATGAATGACTTTTCGGTAAATATTAGTAACACAAAGTATGTAGTTATTGGTTGGGCCTGTAGATTGAATCAATTAGATTATAACTTTATAATGAGAATTAATAATAAAAATATTGTTAGAGCATCAAGTATTTGGTATTATAATAGATAAGCATTTAAATTTTAAATTACATATTTTTACGGACGATATACTTTTTAAATAGAATTACTAAGAACTTATCTTTGTATACTACATCGCTATTGTCTAAGGCACTAATTGTAATTTTTGACTGTTGCCCAACAATACTTTTAGTATGTATAACTCAAGCAGAAATGTAGAAAAATAAATATTGGAAAATATGGAGACGCGTATTATTCTTAGGTGCAATAAATATACACATCTGGAACTAATGCTAGGTGTACTTAATGTTATTAAGCAGTAGATAATGTATAAGACAATGTTATTTACTTTTAAGGTTAAATTAGAATTACTCCTACAATAACAATCCGTTATACTCAAATATGTGAGGAAGTGCATTATTATAGTACATCTAGAGGAGAAGATTTGTGACTTTTTATAATAAGGTGAAAACAACTAAAAATATATTTATTAATCTTCCTATACTCACGTCAAAATGAAAGACGTATGCTATACTATATAAATCGGTCTCACAGACCGTATGCGTGAGTATAGGAAGGTTAACGGATTAAAAACATTAGTTTACCTACAGAAATTAAAACTAGTAAAACGATTAACAGTTTTGCGACACAAGTTATAAATTATATTAAGGTTGTAAGCTACTTTCTTTCAAGATCGGTTAAACATAATTTTTTTATTGGTTCCAAAACTATTTTGGAAGCTGTATATCTGACCTTTAAAAGTAGTGTGTGTGACGATAAAATGTTTGCAATGTTAAGAGCTTCTACGGCTTTAATTTTTTTTTCAATAATAAGTGAAGAACCGGTAAGTTTACAGAGTCGAAATTTTGCATACCGTGTATTCGTTAGGATAGCTATGACTTATCGTCGAGCTCATTTGTAAATTCCTCGTTTGTTGCTGAATTTAACCTCAATTAAGGAATAGAAAAATTACCATGGGCTTACCGTCATTTTTTGACTTCAGGGAAGCGATAACAACAGAATTTACAAAAATTCTATTTGACAAGTCTGCAAACCTGCTGGTTCTTCACGTATTATTGACAAAGGGTAGATCTGCCTGAGCTCTTAAAATTGTAAAGAATACATATAATGGTAAACAGTGTATTATAATAGCAACTTGCTAAATAAATAATAATAATAGTAATAGTAATAATATGTTTGTTTTCGTGCTTCGACGTATCTGAAGCTATTGTATTTAAACTGGATTTGTAAAAAGCATTCTGTATTTCTTGTTAGAAAGTCTAACAATAAGATTCCATTAAAACGGTAATTCTTGTATCAAAAACCTTTTGTGCCAAAGAAAAAAAGATTTTCCCATGCAGTCATGTTATTCTTGTTTGTAGGAAATCCAAATACGAGGTTTTTATTAGTCCATATTCCTGCAAACTCGTAAAAGATGTTGTTAATTTTCAAAAGATTACAGCTGCAAAGATAAACCTTCCTAAGTTCTCCAAACAATTCTAAGTAGTAAAAGAGCTTGTTCTAAGTGTTGTATTGTTCTTATTCTCTTTTGGCCTTAACTGCATCTCGACCCACCCCTTCCCTACGTAATAGATAAATGCACTTAATGTATCGTCTGCTCCGAGGCAAAACTAAAAGAGGAAGCGTGAAAACTACGAATCGACCCATCTCTTCCGGCGAGGAACAAAGGACGCGTCTGCTAAATATGTACGAACGACTGCCCGCCCGTCGTTGTCTCGTTAAAGTATTGACCACAAAACCATGTCAATTGGCCGAATAAATAGAGAAAGACGAGAATGGTGGTATCAAATCTTCGAGTCGTCGTATTCCGTGTATGGGAAGAAGACGTAGATGGCGGATTTAATGGAAAATTCGCTGCTTTATTTATTTTCAGAACGTTAAACAGAAGCGCAGGGATTTACTAAATTAAATCCTCCTTTCTTTACTATGATGCCCTTCTATGTTAACGAAATGGAATTTCTACAAGCAAAGCATTGTCCTTCAAGCATATACTCGCAGCTTAGCGAGTACATAAAATCTCTCGAACGGAGTAGAGAAATTAGTTTCGAGGTAAAAGAAGAAAGTAAAGTTACGAGGTACAGTTTTCTCTTTGAAATAAATAAGTTCCAACGGAAAAAAGAAAACATGAACCCCAGATTACTTCTACAACTTTACTATATCGTATGAATGTGAATGCCTCCTTCTAATTTGATTAGATAACTAAGCATATTGCATATACGAGCATTAAGTTGTTATAGGAAACGAACTCGTGTTTGTCTATCATGAAATAAAGAACCTATTGAACGAAATCTACCAAAAACTGCATCTAGAGAGCTTCTAGGATATCAAATACATATAACTTGAAAATTGTAGCTTTCCGAAATGAGAAACGATAAACTAAACATATAACGGTAAACATCTTGACGACGATACCAGACTGTGTTTGAACTGATTTAAGCTTACGACGAAACACAGGGCTTTATTTACCACCAAAAAATTAATACCAACATTGAAGGAATACAAAGAATCACCTTCTTCCGACATAGCACGCCCACTGAATTGTTTAATATATGAGATTAATACCGTGCATAATCAGCAATTATTCATTTCGAAGCAGGCAATGCATACTCAAAAATTCACGAGGAAATGAGAAAGATCTCCTACGGAAGTGAAACGATGTAAAATTCAAAAACTTCCTATCCCCCGATCCGAAAGAAAAACAAAAGAAGAATCTAATTTGATAAGGTTTCACTGGTGTGTAGACGAACCGAGATGCATCTTGTGCTAGAAAGGATTCGTTTCTGTAAACAAATATCGACGCAAGCAAAGAAGAGACACGTGAAAAGTCAATACGTTTCTGTCGACAAATTCAATTTCTATGCTCGAATGATACAGATAGATGTATATATGATAAAAATTATAGAAAAAGACATAGGTAGTATTTGATAGGAAAAAGCTTACTTAAGGCATAGCGACGGGCGACGCTATTTTAAAATTGTAATAAGAAATTATCGTTGTGAAAAATAATAAATGAACCTGTAAAGAGTAAGATGTAAGATAGATGAGATTAAAAAAAGAAATGGATAGACTACGTGATGAACAACGTACCGAAAATCGTTAAGAACTCAATAGGCATAATATCTATAAACTTACAAGACCCCAAAGCGATGCCCCGAGAGCTAGATACGTAGATAACCTTAGATTCAAAGAATAACATGATAAGTGCGAAATATTTGCTGCATTCCCAACACTTAAACTTGAGAAACTGTCGCTGAGTATAGGAAGGCAGAACGATGCTTCGGCCATGTTTCGACATTTTTCCTAAATTCTTACGTATGTCACGATTGTTGAAGACTCTCAAAAGATTTGGAATAATTTTTCTAAAGTCTTAAGAATTTCAAACGGTTGTTAAAGACTTAGAAGACTTAGAAGTCCTTCAAGATCTTAATGGTACCCAAAAGTTCTAGAGAACTGTTGAAGAATGTTTAGCATCTACAGTACCTCAATACCTAGCTCCAGGTGCTTCAAGATCTTATAGAATTCATGGTGATAATTAAGGAATGGCGCAACAAATTCTTTAGCGGTTGTCAAAAATTGTGAGAGTTGCTGGATTCGTGAAGATTTTCCAAAATTCTTACAAAGTCTTACGGTTACTTTAAGATTATTGAAGACCCTCTTAAATTCTTCGAGTTCTTACCACCATCTTTAAAACCGTTTAACCTTCCTATACTCACGTCAAAATGAAAGACGTATACTATACTATATAAATCGGTCTCACAGACCGTATGCGTGAGTATAGGAAGGTTAAAGAAGAGCTCAACTACTTACCAAAATTATTAGAGCTACGATGCTCTTGAAAAATTTCCAAAATCCTTACTCTTTCAGATTCCGAAATTTTAATGAAACAAAAATTCTGGAATTTTATCTGTTGTAATTCAGTGAAGAAGCCCAACATGTATGATTGAAACGTTAGGTTTATCTCGTTTTGGTTATATGATACACGGTTTTTAAACCGTTGAATTTATTCTATGTAAATGTGACTTCAACAAAGTTGGTAAAATTTCCAAAGCTGCGATTTTATTTATTACATCTTACCGTCAAAGAAAAGGAAGAATTACTTTTCTAGAATTTGTGGATGACCTGGCGTTAGACACTACATATCTACCTTTGGTAAGATATGGTATCAACATACTGTTACCAGCGAAACATTTGTGACCGCACAATAGCATGGTAATGAATTTTACTGATGCGATATAGTCTCAGTGATAGTACACCACACTACGGTTTTAAGACTTTTCTAAATTCTTTCAGATCTTAATGATGAAATTTGACTGGATTTTGAACAATATCTGATATTCCTCAGAATATCAGTGGCTGGCTCCAAAATTTGTTAAGGCTTGGAGTTCCTAAAAATTTTTCAAAGTTAGTCTAAGTTTTGATGTAACTGAAGGTTTTCCAGAATTCTTGAATATTCTAATAACTAGAAACCAACGCATTCGAATTTCAAACATAGATTTTATTATTTAAAGAAATGGTACAGGCCTAACGCAAAACAAGAACCAATTCCAAAAGATTCTAGATAGAAAATATATGTTTAGTATAATTCTTTTTTAAAATTTATTATTGCATGTAGATTTCAAAAGCAAATTTGAGTTTGTATTTACAACATACAAAAACCTAATTTAGACAACAATAGCGAATTCCACAAGGTTACTAACGTTAGTAGAAATTATTTAAACCTCTCAAACTGGAAAATTCATGTTTCTTCGTGTACGTACCTATTATACAATCTCATACTCAACGCATAAAAACATCAAAGCGTCCCCCAGAGGCAAAAGTCGAGCACAAAAATAAACGCGAATCTTTACGAGAGTACCAACACGATAAGAGGTCGTCACGTTATTTCAATTTCGACCCAGTAACACAGGTATAGAAATTAGATATCTGAAGCGTTCTTCTATAGTATATCCGTGTTTCAGAGCTTTGAAGGTCGATATTGGGTACATACATGTATAAGGCATATTTTATTAAATGTAATGTTAAATTTTGAGATGATCTTCATATGACAACCAATAAACTTCCTTCCTTATTTTCTGAGGAATTACAAACTTCAAGTATCCAAACATAATGTTGATGATTGTATATTACGAGTAGACATTGACTTCAAAACAAGCAAAACTTCATTGCTTCAAAATTCCGGAACAAAATTAATTTGATGTATGTGTAACTTTTTGTATCAATTTATCTTACTTTCTGAATGGTTTGAGTAATATCAGTTATACTTATGGGCAAAGTTGTAATGTTTGTAGTGTGTTACCGATAAGTTCAACTTTTATTAAATCAAAAAGTTTCTTCTCCGATTACTAAAAGAAATAATTTTCAATTAAGGTACTCATAATGCCAAGTTACTTAAACCACTATCTCTCTTGAAGCATTTCATCTAAATTCTAAACTACACCCATAAACCACCTACCTGTCATATAATTTAATTCCTAGAATTCGCGAAACTTTGTATTAACCGTACACATCCTACAAAAGTCCTATATTCGTTACAGATGCAGAATTTGATTATTCACGTATTCTAACATCCGCAGGCAAGCGGCAGACGAGCAAAGTGTGGTATTTCGCGGGATTTATTAATTCGAATTTATACGAAAGTGGTAAACTCCGGAATGCTTTTAGTTCGAAACCGTTTGCGCTTTACAGTAATATGGAAACTTCGAATGGAGTAACTGTCGCTGCCAGAGCTTGTCAGAGTAAGAAATACTCGAATAAAATCAACAATCGGGCGTTCGCAAGTTACTATAGATAACTTTAATAGTGAAATTACGCATGCAAATGGGGAAACATTGGACAAAATTGAGCTTCTAATTAAAAGGAAATTACAGTTAGTATTGGAAGATATTTTGCAGGTAGGAAAAGTTACAGAAAACGGTTTACTTTATACGTTTGTCGTACTAAAAACAAGCCAGTGAAAAAATTGCAAACCAGATACGATTATACAACGGGCTTGGGAATTTTGACTCTGACTAGAGATCTTTTTGTCTGTTGATATATTTTTTAAACTTTTGGTATTGAAGTTCTAATCAGCGAACTAAGTCGTTGTCCGTCATGCGTGATGATAAAAGAATTCGTGTGCTTATCACACAAAAACACGGAATCGAAATTTTATGTCATAAAGAGTTAAAAAGTCTAACAGGTTAGAAAATTGGTTATAGTAAACTGTGTAATAAATATAACTACGGGAAATTGGAGACTTGGTTCATATAATTATTCTTTGAGGATTGGTCACAAATAGACGAAACACTTGAGCATTATGATCTCTTTGTCGTTCCCCAATAACTAGCACTTCTGTTCAAACAGTTCTGGGCCCTCGACAATTGCCACTATCTTGCTCAAGAGAAGTCTGTGTATTGTCGTGAGTTCCACTAGATCCTTATCAAAATACTTCCGCCTCATTTCCTTTTGTTTTTCACAGCAGCAAATAATATGCATGCTGGGTTGCTCTTCTAGTTCGCAACTCCTACAACACAGTTCTCTAACCATTCCTATGTTGCATAGATATTTCTTCAAGGGGTAGTGTCCGGTTACTAGACCGGTAATGATCCGTTTTAAATTACTTCAGTAAACAGCTGGTATGCATTTACATAAAATTTCGAATCCAGGACTTGACACTTTATTACGTATACTCTCCTTAGACCTGCTAAATATCAAAGATCGTTTCAATATTAGGTAGCACACTTACGAATTCTGTTCCGGTTCTTGCTCCGGTCTTCGCTTCACTGATACATTTAGCTGACACAGTGTTTTCTCAGCAGTACTGGACATCAAACAGCATATAGCATCTTAAATTACTTGTTGTTACTACTAGGTAATTGTATTCATTATTTATTCTTGTAAATTTTCTATTATTTAGCGGTGTTGAATTGTGGATACACTCCAAGGCAGGTACTTAATGTTTACGGATCCGGGTGACGTACATATCAGATACAAGCGTCTCATCATATTCTGCTTCCCAGCCCTTTGAGTACATTGACAATAAACTTTGTAATTTACTCTCTATTGATCTCGGTAGTAGAGGTATTCAAAAATAATATTTTATTATTATTATTATTAAGAAACATTCCAGAGAAGTAAGCTAACAAGAAACTTCATAGGAAGATATTTAGAACTAGGTATCGTACTGAGAAATACATAAAAAGTAGAAGTTCAGTTTCTATAACATATGCGTTGTGTTATAGAAACTGAGGGGACAAAAAAATGAAAAGTAATGAACTAAGGACTGGAAGGGATAACGATAAAGGCAACGAACAAGGAAGTGATTATAGATTAAAAGGAAAGAAAGAAAAGTAGAAGTAGAGGCACACAAAATACAACAGACACTTTTTCATCCAATATGAAATTTAAGAAAAGAGTTTTTCTTAATCTGGCTAAATTTTTGATTCAATGATGAATCTTTGCCTAGCTATCAAAAAAAAAAAAAGAAATAGACGCGGCTGTAGGCTTAAACACAAGTTTTATAGCACGAATCATGGCTATCATATTTGAGCACATCGCAGGGGGCAGCAGTCAAACTTCTACAAGATTTGCGTCTAAGTTATAAATTTTTGATAGCTATGGCCTGACATGTGAATACATTGTGGTCATCATATTTGATAGCCAAAGCATCGACGGAAACAACACTGGCTATTAAATATCGTAGCCATGGCAGTCAATGTGTTGAAGACGGGTACATAGTAATAGGAAGCATCAAAAGGAAGAAAGAAGAGATGATCAAACAATAAATAGAACTCCTAGGTAAGAGAAGGGTAAAACGTTGGTCCGAATCCACGAAGGATATGACTCTTGTGGTCAGGAACGGAAAAAGGTCAAAAAGGGCACAAAGGAGTGTGGTTTTAATAATAGCATCAGAAAAAATACGTAACATGATTCAAGATAAATGTGTAAACAAAAGACACAGTGCGGTAGAAATAAAACTAGCTGAAGAAGAAATATGGATCCTAACAGCGGCATATGCAATGAACGAAGACGCAAATAAAGATGAGAAAGACGAATTTTTCAGAGTATTGCGAGGAGACCTGGATGAGGCGGAAGAAAGAGTAATAGTCATGAAAGACCAAATAGAAGAGTTGGCAACCGTGAGGGGGATGTCAACCTGACAACCAACAGATCGATAAAATAGGGAAATACCGGCCGGTAGCGGGCCGAGGAAGGTTATTTTTAGCACTCATGAATTAGACAACAAAAGAAAGTATAGGAACATGAATAAAATAGGAAGATAGGATAGAAATCCTATTTTTCAAACGATATAGGAATATATTTTTAAAGAAAAAGAATTATGGCGCACCACTTCCTTTAACCTTAAGTAACACAAATTCAGACAAATGGTTCTTACCCCTATCACTCCAAATGAAATACTTCTTAAAACGATGACAAGTATAAAATTCAAATTGTAGAGTGGTAGTTGACTTCAAATTGTAAAACCGATGTTTGTTAGTTTTTTACTATTATTTCATATTACTATCTTCCCCTACTGTGACTCAAGTAAATGTATACAATTATAATCATAGCAACTACATCCACCTCCTAAACAAAATATTCCGCTTCAACGATCTAAAAATAGTTAAATAGCGTGCTATCAATTTAAACAGAAAATTCCCTCCTCCTACACACAACTATACGAATTAGTTAAAAATAAAATTTATCGATGTGAACTTTGAATCTCCACAGGCACATACACAGGCATACATTAGAATGTTCATATTCAGTGTTAAGAACGATAAAACAGCTATTCTATCGTGAAGTTTCAATCACTTTAAGGATGCCGTTGTTAACCTTCCTATACTCACGTCAAAATGAAAGACGTATACTATACTATATAAATCAGTCTCACAGACCGTATGCGTGAGTATAGGAAGGTTAAAACAAATTTAGTTTAAAGCCGCAGACATATCCAAGTCAGTTCAACGGTTGCAATCTCAGGAAATATTTGTTGTAAAAAAAAAACGAACCGTTGATGAGGTTAGCTACGTACGTACTTGGCAAGATTGAATTTTAAATTTTAAGTCGAAACAATAGAACGAAGTAAACAAGGTACGTCGTGTACCGCAATTGCGTTTCGAAGTATTGAACGTTTTTAATCAAGAAAACTGGTTTCGGAATAACTAAGCTAAAATAGTATCCCACAAATAAACTTACGTTACATCTTAATCACCGAATTATTTCAAAACATATATCAATGTGTATACTGCGTTCCAGTTGACAACGTTCCAACATGGAAATTCACAAGAACGTACATACGCGCACATCTCCAATTTAAGTGCATACCATTTCTCGTTCACAATAATTTCCTATTGTCCTCGATGTTTCAAAATAAAGAGGCAAAGAGAAAGAGGACTGTATTGAATTAGAGAAAAACCGGCGATATATTTACGATAGGCGTCGACGTTGAAGCGACGACAGGCCTCTTATTATTTTTAGTCTTATTTGGCTGGCAGCCAACTAGGGAAACTTATAATCCGTATTGTAAGAACTGACGTTCGACGTCACACCGGATGCGGCTTACTCTCCCGCTTTGGAATCGGATTCCACTCATTTTTTAAGCTTAGATAGGAGCTCATCAGCAAATATACATACACGCGTGCTTAGATAAAAATTTTGGGGAACTTGGACACATTTGCGGTCGGAAAATTGGGATTCTGATTTATTATGTGGGTAGGGGGATGGCTGTTATTGATTTATTTTCGAAAGAACTTTTGGGGACAAATCGGTTCATACGAGGGGAACACTAGAAGTTTCAGAAAAATCAGAAATAAAATAAAATGCTCTGATTGCTTTCCCGCAGCTCTGCAATAATTTGCGGCAAACAAATGGTAGTATTTGCCATTCTGCATTTACAGTTCTACGATTCTCTATAAGAATCGTGGCCACGTAATCAGTCAATCATTTGTTTCGAAAACTGCGCACTCGAATAATTTTCGGCGGTTTTGCTTCACTTTGAAACACCCATACAGCAGATTGTTTTTCTTTCAGGTTCATATGAGTATATCCATGATTCATCGCCACTGACGATGTTATACGCAAATTTTGATGAACCGGAGTAGAAGCGTTTCAGTGCTTCTTTACATCACTCCACGCGAGCTTCTTTTTGGTCTGCTGATTATGTGGGGTCCACCGCGCACACAGCTTTCTTACATTTGATCGTGCAAAATTGGTTGTATTGCAGTCACGCCCATACCTAAGGCTGCCTGAATTTCAGCATACGTCACATGTACATCACACTTAATCATTTTACGAACGGCATCGACGTTTTGCGCAACAACAGCTGTTGATGGTTGACCTTCACGCAATTCATCGCTGAGACCATCACGTCCAAGTTTGAATTCTTGAAACCAGGGATATTGTAGTTTTAGATAGTGCTTTACTACCAAACACAGAAGTCCTTCGCTGGACACATTCTTGTTGACTTAGACCACTTTGAAAACCATAAAAAATCATCGCATGATAGTGGTTTCTTGCTAAATTCATTTCACAGTAAAAAAATTATTTCACATTTCTTGGTTCCGTCACTAGTTTTCACTCACATAAATGTGAAGTTAGCCGAGTTTGTATAAATCACACGCCAGGTACCAATTATACTGCTGGTTCCCGAAATTTTCAGTGTACCCCTCGTATTTCTCTTCACAGATTGATTTGCAGAAACTATCTTCAAAGCATCGTAATGGTGTTCATCATAAGAAATAGTTCTTTCTTACTTCAATTTCAGGTTTCAAGCTTAATATTTTAGATATACGGCACTAAAGGATAAAACCAACGGTTCCTCCAAAATACCAGAAATTCGAATACCATTCTCATTTATATCTAATTCCGATCTTCAGATTTATGTTGGTGCAGATATTTATGAGACGATGGAAAAGGTAATGCCAAAAATGAAGCGTTCAAGCTGCAAACCATCTATATTACTGACACAATTTTCAGATATATCGCGATTCGATAGTAATCAGCGCTATCAGCTGTTGATTACTACTCTGTTACTAAATCGTAACAAGTTAACTGTACAAACACAAATTATGCAGTTTGTGCAAGGCATGTTTGTTCAGATGTATTGGGATACAATTTACTCCGGAAATTCTAATGCATCTCATTGTTTTTGCAGTCGGTACATACGCATAAATGTAACGTAAATTGGCTCTAACGTTAAAGTTCATTACTACCCTTAATTAAAGTCTATGTAGTCCCGTTTACTACGGAAATATAATTAACTTCATACTAAGAAGCATGTTCACGTATTTATGGTACATTCATTTATTTTCTGAAAAATTGAATAATGTGATGTGCAAAGTGCAAAGACTTACCGTCTGGCTGTTCCGCTGTTCAACGAACAAAGGTAAAGAGTCACGGGATTTTTGCCGGCACGCGTTTGTCCTTTTCAGCTTGGCACAGCCGCTACCAGCAGATCTGAAGCTCCCGTTACCGCGAGTCCTACCTTTACCATCTTCAGATGAGATGCTTTGCGGTCTACGACGGCTACAA
This sequence comes from Chrysina gloriosa, assembly GCA_038088585.1. Taxonomy (NCBI): domain Eukaryota; kingdom Metazoa; phylum Arthropoda; class Insecta; order Coleoptera; family Scarabaeidae; genus Chrysina; species Chrysina gloriosa. The sequence continues at coordinate 26,861,414 of CM076089.1, forward strand.
CAACAAAATTAATTTTTTAAGCTCCATTCGTTCAATAAAAGAAAAAGATTATGCAAACGATTTGCGTATATAAAAGCTAATCTTATCCAAGACCTCATTGATTTTCAAATAATTCGGAATTCTCTGACGAAAAATATGTTGAATTTTTACTCGTAAACGCTTATAAGTTTTCGAGGTAACGTATCCTAAGCAAGTGATCTATTAGTAGTTTTCGATGTTCCATCATTTATATTTAGTTGAAACCTTGCTATCAACACCTATATATATAAAATATCACTTCCTCTTAGATCAAAAGTCGATGTCAATTTAGTTATTTTAAGTAGGATTCGATTATAATAACATTCAACCGTTTTTTCAGTTTAATTTAAACGAAGTGTTTAGTTTCCTTGTTTTAGCAGTGAGTGCTCTAAAACTAGTTAAATAGACTAAAATAAAAACAATGTTACTTATACGTGTCATGAATTAATCTAGATACGGGGACATAAAGTCGTGACAACGGTAATACTCTATCATATAGAACAGCGGTTAGCAACCGCCGCCGTATTGCGACACATTGGTGCGCCGCGAATACATGTCAGGTGTATCACTACATTTTTTCTTAAAAGTATTGTATGTACTTTGTGTTCGCTTTTTGCAGCTAGTTAAAAAGTCACCTGCAGGGGTGTCGCGAAAGTTTGAATCGTACTTTGGTGTACTCCAAAGGAAAAAAGTTCAGAACCGCTGATATATAAAGTGTTCGAGGTTTACACCCCAATTCGTGTAATGTAAAAAAATCAAGCTGTTTAGATGTAACGCACTCTTAGAATAATACGGTCTATCAAATTCTACATTCGCGTATAATGTGGTTTGGTTTCCAGATTATTCCTCTTTAATCGAAAAATAGACATTAACGACAATTATTCGAACAGAGACACTAAATTTGCTTGTCATTCCTGGAGGATGCAACAAAATTCTAAATCATACATGTCGACCTTCAATGAAAGATACCAAATCAGAAACCTTACTTATTGCAGTTCCAAATTGCAAAAAAATCTTCAACGACCAAAACAAAAAACGGGGAAAAACTATTAAAATCCATGAAACAATTAAATTTGAATTACATATCAACAGGTCAGTCCACTTATTGACATACTGACAGTATCAGGGCTTCCTACCTATCTGCTAGACTTTGCTGTCACCGAAAAAATATCTCCAATGCGCTATAAAATAGAATCCAGTTCTGACTTAGATTCAGACCATAGTTCCGTCATAATAAAGATCAGCAGCAGTATCATCAACAGACAACTTCCACCTAGATCATGGACATAAACTAACTGGGAAAAATTCCAGTAAACCATAAACAACATAAGACTGAAATCAGGATGAAACAGCGTGACGAAATCGATTCTCCGTTTCAATATTATACCTCATTGGAAAGCGACTTCCATACAAAAGCAAGGGAAAAAGAAGGCAGCAACACAACACTTTATATTATAGGATTCATAGCAGAAAAGTGAAGAACGAAGAGCGTTGCAGCAGAGTTAGGGAAGAACTCTATTCCCGGAGAGATGTTGAAACCAGCACACACATAATATTTATCAATAATATCTCGAAAATTGTTGAATCTAAACACTATTCAAATTAGAGGTGTCCAACGTAACCGCTAATCTGTCGCGTATTCGTTATCAAAATATGCGAGGTTTGCGTTTGAAAAACCCTGAAATTGTAATCCTGTGTCGTACTTATTGATGCTGATATAATTACGTTTACCTAGACATGGATTACTTATGGCATAAACAGTAGTGAATTATTTATATATATATCGCATATGGACGTCAAATTGGATGTAAAATAATTACCGATCCTAGATCGTTTTGGAAGTTTGTTGATGGCAGATGGAATACATCTAGAATTCCTGGTCTAATGTTTCGCAATGGAGAAGAATTCACACAACCTTAGGATACTGTTGATGCATTCGTCAAAGAATTTTTGTAGGTTTATCGTCCTGGCACAGGTTTAGATGTGAAATTTCTTAGTTATTGCTGTTTGTTCAATATCAATAATATTTGGCAAGAAGGGATTATTGATAGCGCAAAAAGATTAAAGAATGATATTACGGCTGGTGCTATCGGTATTCCCAGTTTCATTGTGCGGTAGTGTGCTGTAGTGTTTGGTATGCCTTTGACTATTTTATTCACTTTATTTATCAAAACATCTAAGTTTTCAACGGCCTGGAAGTTTAGTCGCATCGTCCCCGTATTTAAGAAGAGCGAGAAATCGGATGTTACTAACTACAGACCTATCAATATACTATCAAACGTTTCCAAAATCCTAGAATATATACTAAATTGGAAAATATTTGCGCACATAAAGCCCTGCCTATCACCTCAAAGTATTGTCGCCAGGCATTTTACAGTAAATAATCTCCTATAAATAACAAAGTACTTATCTTCAGCACAAGACCAACGTAAACAAGTTGCTGTTTTATACAGACTTTTGAAGGCATTCGATTCTTTACACCATAGGATCTTACTTGCCAAATTGGACAGTATTGGGTTTTGTCCTGCTCTTGTGTATATCTTCTTATCTCACTGATAGAACGAGTTACGTGCAATATAATCGATACTCCTCCAATTTAATTAAATTATCATCTCGCGTACCCCAAGGGTCAAGTTAGGACCTCTGCTTTTTACCATTTATATTAATGTTCTACTCAGTAAGCTTGATTGTATGAAACTACAAACAAACTTACAATCATTAATGAGTGGTGTGAATGGAATAACACAGGTCTTAATGTGCCTAAATATTGCATAGTTTCTTGCAATAGACCATTTTTTATTACTTACTTATACTGCTAATAACTAATAAATAATAAAATTACTAGAAATCATCTGTGAAGGACTTGGAGATTTCGTTCGATTGTAGACTTATTTTTTCTGTTCATATATAACCTCAGTGTGCTTCTCTGCAACTAGGTCTTTGGGATATGCTTCTCTGGTTTGATATCTATATTATACATATTAGCATATTCTGAGCGTGCAGATTAGGTTTTTAAATATTTATGATATGATTACATGGCTCTTAGATGAATTTAACCTTCAATCTGTCTCAAATCGAAGAGTTTTCTATTCAGCTAGGTTTATCTCTAATATAGTAAATAACTCCATTGATTCACCTGTCTGCTTTGAATTTTCAGGTATCTGTACGAAATATCCAATCTTCTGTTTTGTAGACTGTAGCCAGAATCATTTACAAGTTAATATTTTCCTATCTAGGATTTTTATTATTACATTTCGTGTGTACTTCTTTTGGATATAGTACATGTATGCGTAAATTGTAATAGTTCATGAGTATTCCATAAGTTTAGTTGAAGTATTAGTACTATTACTCGTAGTTTAGGTATTACATAATATGTTTTTCATTAATTATCCTACTTTATTTCTGTTATTTATAATTAATCTTCTAGATTTGTACCTCTGCTTGGATACTTGCTCCTATTATTTACAATTTTTACGGTTTTTTTCCCTGTAAATGGTCTTTGCTCTTGAACAGTAAAAATATCTGAGCATACCCACAAACTTCACGCAGTAATTCAAGAATTTAATAAAGATACCTTTCTGTACAGGCGTAAATCTAACGTAGAAAACAGCAGTTAGATATCGAAACAAAACGAACGCCTTGGAATCTCACCAGATGATCGTAATTGTCTATGGAAAAGAAATTAATCATTAAACTGGGAAAATATACGGTATGATAAGTCATCTGTCCTTTGTCCTCTGTAATATAATATTCCATTGTAAAAAGGACAGATGACTCATCATACCGCATATTTGCCCAGTCTATTAATCGTGTATAAGATAATCTTAAAACCAAACTATATACGGCATTGAGCTACAAGGGCTGCGCTAAACTCTGAAATACCCAAATTTTACAAGGGTACCGATTAAAAATACTATACTGCTCTACTACTAGAACCATGAGTAATGCTCTATATTATGTTACCAATAAAACCCTACACGAAGATCTAAAGATATCACTTACAAGAGACGTCATCAAACAATGCGTGACCAGGTACAAGATTTATATCGAAAATAACACCAATGAACTTATGACCAACCTAACAACTCAAATGACAAGATAACGAACATTTAAGCGCAAATGGCCAAAGAGCTGGCTGAATCACCTCAAGTGAGTTATTGCTAAACGGATGCACTCACAGCACCACGAACAGTCATCAACGTTACGTATTACTAAGGTTCGACAAACGCGCGTTTTGTTCGCCTAAAGAACAGTCTATATACAGCGAACAAGACACGCGTTTGTCGAAAGAAGGCCATACACCTATACGAGTTTGATATATGTATGTGACGGAGCAGAGATATCAAACCCGCGTTTGTCGAACCTTGCTTATTACTCTGTAAAAAACAGTAGATTGTAGATAAACTGAATTCAAATGAAGAAAATATAGTTAAGTAAGTTACTCATTAATTAGATACGGGAATTGTCGAGTTAATCAAAAGTGGAAACCTCGGACGGATTTCGCTTTTATTTAAGTTCGTCGGCGAAGTTTATTGTACTTCATTTCACTGCGTTTAATTGTATGTAGTCTGTGTATTTTCAATCAACAGTAACACTCTACAGCCTTCTACGAGTGAACTTGCCAAGAAGCTGTACTTATTTTTTGACATATTTTCATCATTACGCCATAATAATAAAACTTTTGGATACCATTTACAATAGAAAGCTCATAAAAATCTATTTGCATTGTATAAGCATTACCGATCTCGAACATACAAAGAAAAGATACCACATTTTAATTATTGTTGGTTACTTGTGCATGTCCTTGCCCACTCGTAAATTGTGCAATTCGCGTGATGAATTATCGAACGCACATATTCTTTTGACGGTGTGGTAGGTAATTACAACACTTCCTCCTCGAGATTGTCACGTGAGATAAGGGAGACTGTCTGTTCGTTTTGACGAGGCCGAAGATGTAAGATTACGCGCGCGTTACATATTCGAGGGGTGCCCTACAAAGATGATTAATGAAGGCTTTAACTTTCCGTCTATACATTAAGTAAGTGCCAAGACGGTCGTGTCTGTGCATCGTCCGTGTCGCCTAGGCATAAATTGCCTACATAAAGAGAAAATGCGAAGCACTTGTATTTTGCTGCACTCTTAATAACTGCGTCGCATGATGGATAGATACCTCTTATAAACGTGTAGTACGTTTCGAAAGGTACTGAGACGAAATTTGGTTGTTGCAAATTTGCTACTTTACGGGACTTCCATTTGGCATTATATTGTTGATGCGAACGTAAAAACAAAACTACAATTTTGTGGACTCTTATATAAGTCATCCTACCCAACAATGTATTCGTAACGTGATACTCTCGTTCCAAAATTTTACTCATTTCACGTCCAAGTATACTCGCCTTAACACCTCCAAGAAAAAGAAGCTTGTTTACCGAAACTAACAAGCCCGAGGGTAGTAAAAAGCTTCCAGGGTATGAACATAAATCTTTTAATTAAAAGAGATTTGCTCTCAACAGATTTCCAGGTACATAGAAAGCTAGCCGGCATTAATTTAATTTTAAATAGGATTAGTGGAATATAATGCTCGGCTCTGTGTTACCCTCTAATCTAATTCTACTTTTCTCCGTCTCAAACGTTGCTTGCTAGTTCGTGTGTTGTGTTATCTGTCTCTTTTTTCACCTTCCATTTGTTCGCACCTAGAATCTTCCCTCGAAGCTACTGCGCTAAAGTCTCGCCTCTACATTAAGGAAATGAGTGCAATTTACGGAAATCTCGCTAAGTGCCTCTAAATTTCCCTGCATATTAAGATGCAAATCGAGTTGCATGCCGTTAAGTTGGGCCACTGTGTGTAAAGGAAGCAGGGACGGTGTTCCACTGCTTAATTAACGGTGAGTAGCAGGTGTGAGATGTTATATTAGAATGTCCTAATACTAGCGACAAGTTTCCAATTTTTTTAGAGAAAAGTTTGCAGACGTAAATATAGCCTGATACATTAGAATGGTTTAAAATCAAAAACTTAATAATACAAAAAACATTGAATTGGCCGCATTTTTGGCGTAGGCCTAATAATGTAGGACTTTCTATGTGTATTAAAATTAAGGTTGTACAGAAGGTACCTATCCAAACGATTTATACTGTTATGAAGGAAGTTTCGTGGTGTCGGTAAGAAATAATATCCCGGTCACATTTATGACCAATATTAACACAGAATCGCTGTCTATTTACCCTAGCTTTACATTGAAAATAAAATTTAGCTAATATAAGGTGATTCAATTCAATCAAAAAGTTCGACAAAACACTGGATCTACATCGGCTATTTTGGGCCCTATTTCATGTTTCAACTCCGCTTTGCTGTCATAAACCACATTTTCCAAATAACAGCAGACGACGAAATCAGGACGTTCTCAAGCACAAGGTTTTGGGCGCCAAACGATGTCACCAATTCGTGAAAATATGCTGTTCGGTGAATTTACTGCACAATAATGCAAATGTTTCTGCTGCTATATGACTAGTGGCCCGCTTTGATGAAACGAAAGATCTTTCAATTGGTCCCACAAGATGCTTACCATGTTTTAATAGCGAAAAGCGGTAAATGTAACAACAATTCATCACAGGACAATTTCTTAGTTTTTTCCGAAGTGATCATATCCTAAAGGATTCAATTTAGTCTAATATTTGTAATATCGCAGACAGGTTATAGAGTGATTTGCACCGTCAGTTTCGCACTGAATTGCCGCAGCGAGTGATGCTAGACGAGACAAATTTACGTGTTAAGTACGCAATAGGCATTCCCACAATAGTTAAAATAATTCCGAGAACTAGTTCTTAGCAACACTCGCAGTGTCGTTAAACGTAAATGTTCTTTGTCGAGCCTCGACATTTATTACTAAAATGCCCATGGCTTCCGTCCCAAAACGCATTCAGCCTGCACTAATATACTTAAATCTGATTTTGATATTTCTTAGGTCGTGATTCCAATATAATTAAATGCTACGTCAGTATCTTCCTACGTTTTTCCAACCATACATCTTAAGCTTGTATCTAGATTGTCTACTAAAGACTTTCTGATGTCCCTGCGATGATTCATAGCTTGTAGAAGTAAATCAGCTACGATATATTCCAATAACGGAACGAACTTCGTTGAGGCTAATAGCGAGGTGCGCAAATACATCAAGTCAAATTAAAAAGCTTTATTTAATGCTTGTGCTACGAAAGGAATTGATTGATGTTTTATATCTCCATATCCATCTCATTTCGGAGGCTTATAGGAAGCAGGTGTAAAATTCTTGAAACGCCATCTCACGCCAGCCTCACGAAATAGCGACCTCACTAGCTCAAACAGAAGCAACTCATTATGTCCTAGCTCCTTTGCCTCGCGCCCATTTTCTCACTGGAAAATCATTGCTCGTTGCACCAGACGTTTCTCATGTATTAGAGAAGATCCACCTGCCAATAGTTTTGGACCAGATTGAATAGGGGATACACCTCAGAGTTCCAATGCTACTGGTGATAGAAGGAAAATCAAGGACAACTTTCAAGTTCTCATTAAGAAAAAGAACATCTTACTCAACCAGTGGAAATCAGGTCGGATGTTACAGGTAATACAGGGAGCTAATGGAATTTCACGTGTTCCAAAGATTACAACCAGTGACAGCGCAATCAAGAGGAATTTCCCCAGAATTTGCTTTTCCCAGCCAGAAAATGTTCATATCCTTTTATGGCCGGGGCTTATGTTCCAACGACCGCCGGGGGATCGATCTGACCAGAAGTGCGTCCTTCATGTAAAATTATTTGGAAAGTGTTTTCTGGTTTATTATACATACTTTACTTATCTAGGCAAAGAATAGTGCGACCAAATACAGACGCCATTAATCCTGAACTTTCTTTCATATCAAATAGCAGACCACTTTTCATTTTCAGCAGTTCAAGTCTCGATTCTAGAAATTATTGGATTGAATTCCCATCCCTACCGCATCCCCTAACTTTCATCGACATCTTTCTCATAGTTATGTCAGTTAAAGTCTTCTTCTCGCTAAGGGTTTGCCTTCATTCGGCCTCTCGTAGATAAAATATAGTAAATTTCTGAGTTCGCCAGATTTTGCCCTTGATTTTCCACGCAATAAAGGCTTATCAAATACACATACGGCATCTGCATTCCCCTAATAACTTACTAATGTACAACATAAATCGGGGCTAATTGATACAGGTCGATAAATTATCCGCAATGGCATTACGGGGAACGAGCTACGTACATGCACCAAAACGGCGGTTAATAAATTTTCTTCAAAGCCCTTTTAGGGTGTATTGTTGGATTAGTTATTCATCCAAAATGTAAATTGGGTGCTGATAGGTCGATAATGTATTCGAGATACGCCACTCCTTACGAGGAAGCACCTGCCTCCTACATAGGATAGAGCTTTCCCGTTTCCGGGCGAAATCAGAATTTTCAGCGCGTATCCTCCCAATATTACGATCGTCATCATTCGATATTAGACCGTAGTTTAATATACACCGAGCGTCATTGTGCGTAATACCTAACCGAACGTGCACGCTACAGTAGCCGTTGGTATTGAGAGATAAGAAAGTCGGTTTAATCAGATCTTTACGATTTCGTTTTGAAAAAGAGTCGCGTTCACGAATACCGACATCGCTTTTACTCTTTCGCTGTAAAACATTCTTTGGGTGTTCTGTCCTGAATAATATGTACCTATTAACTTAAACTACAGAAAGAGAGCGCACTTCTTACATGTAAATTACAGACACCCTATTGTGCTATTGAGTATACCCAACATACATCATACATTGAGTGGTTTCAAACGAATAGGAAAAAATGTTAGCAGAAAAATATATAAAACTTTTCTCTCCGATACTAGTTCAAAGTTCAAGTTTAAATTTAATTTTACGGTTTCGTTTTCCAATTTTTATGTCGCATGTCGCGCTCAAATAGTATAAAATGTTAAATTCAACGTCGTTTAGTTAAACACCTTCTGTCTTCGGCAAGCAAAGAACATAAAACTTTTACGCTGTAGTGTATTTATTGTCGAAGAAATGGATACTGATACACGTGTTTCGTAAGCAAGCTACGCTTGTACGATACTTGCTGGTGAAACACCTGCCACTGGACTTAGTAAGCAACTGTATAGTAAAGAGTTTTACCGATATGATCTAGTGTCAGTAATAAAAACGAATCATCTCCAGTATGCATGTATTGATGGTAAACTACGATTTCTTTTGGAATAAACTGATTTTGTATCGAAACAATAATATAAAAATTAAACAAATGTCACTAAGAACGCCCCAACTTCTAATCGCTTTAGACGTCAATGTAGGTAATATATTTATTCAATTTTATATTATCTACATATGATTGTCACACTTGAGATGGCTCACTCTGTACTACAACACAGACCTTGCAATCATTATCAGAAGAAATTGATGTGTAGCGGTATAACCGTGCTACAAGATCAAAACTTAAAACTGGTGATACATATGTAGAAACTTTAGTTCCATAAATTCATTAAAAGCAGTAACTTTTTGAGCTTGCGATGCATGTTGCTCTTTGCCCAGGTCATAAAATTAAACTATATTCATTTTGATTTTCTACTCTTCAGCGGACATAAGTAAAAAGCCGATCGAAACAATTCCCATTCTGCACAATAATTGACGACAAAAATATGAGTCATCCATTGCGGATACGAAAACACTAAAAATTAACGTAAACCTGTTCACCAGTGAAATATCATATCCTCATTTACTAAGTTGTTGAAGCCATACTATTAAAATGGAGGAAGATTTAACTGGTTGCAGTTAAATACTAATAGAAGTTAAATGTTGGAAATTTCTTAACAAAATGTGAAACTACGGGGAAATTCTAGAAGAGCATCAGAGGATGCAGTTGATAGATGTGCAAAAAGATTTACTTCTAGAAAACAAAAGTTGATAATCTATCAATATGGGTTGTAGATCTATAGAAAGAGGAAAACGAAGAAGGCGGAAGACAGAAGACAGAAAAAACGATCTGGAAAAAGTTAACGAAATTTTGTTACTAAACTGAAAGAAAATTTTAGATAGATGAAGATTATATAAAGAAATCCTCTTAACAAGGGAATCACGAGAAAGAAATACAACAAAAGTATATTTCATAGAAATGCAAGATTTTGTTGATGATCTAGTTCTAAAAGGAGGATTAACGCTTAATTTACGTAGTCGGGCCATAGAAAAAAGGGATAAGAAGAAAGGTGGAAGGCTACGTAAAATTGAAGCCCCTTACGAATTGGGGCTGTATACCCTTTTCTTTATTCAAACCTTCCTTCAAAATACATGGGTGAGAAGCCAGAGAATTGTCCTAATGCGTCGTTGACTTTGAAAGCTTTTCAGCATGAATTACATATTGCTTAGAATGCAATAGAGGAAACTGATACCAGTAAACCTTCAGATTTGATGCCGCGACATGTTACTGACTGCGGAAATAATCAAGGTGGCTCAACACATTGTTAGTGAAAACTAGAAAACTATTTCTATTATTCTTTTTAAATTTAATCCAAAATTAATTCCAACGCCTTCTAGGTAGTGTTATTTATATATCAGATATATAGTATACATGTAAATTACTGGGAAGAAACATGATGCTTTTTTAATATCTTAGCAGTTAACAACAACGTGACTTTAACATGTCTTGAAGTACTCTTATATAGATTACATAAAGCGAACAATTTCTTCAAGGAACTTAAATCTCGGAAATATTTTATAAATTTAAGACGATGTAATCTACGATGGATAAGATTTCAATGTGATATTTTATAGTATTTAGTACACTTTGGCGAACCAAGTGTAGATTCGGTGTATAACATAAGAAACACTTACTATCTCGTAGGAGGGCTGTTGTCGTATACGCTTTCCTCATTCTCTCTAATGGCGTACTGCAGCGATGGTAAGGATAAGGCCTCTGACTGCTCGGATATGTCTGCAAATAAAAAAATAGGGAGAATTCAGGTAAGTATCCTAAATAGGAAATAAGTATGTTTACAGTTTACAGTAATATGTTTACAGTTAAGCACGGCTTTAATGTTTGCGGTTTCCTAATCTCACTCTTCCGAGTCACACCGATTTTTTTGTATTACTTTCTTCCATAAGTACCCCTAAATAATTTACACACAACACCCTTCAAGAGTTTCTTCATTTTCTAATATATATATATGTATATATATATATATATATATACATACATAAAGTACGGAATAACATCAGTGAATGCAAAATATAATTTTGTTGGAAGAAATCTTTCAACAGGTCGATTTTATTTGACAAAAATGCACATGCTGATTTTCAAGCATTAACTGTTTCTGTGCTATACGTCATTTTTTTTAAATAGAAACCCTCAATTTTTTCTTCATTTCAAGAGATCTTTTCATTGCGGAACGGATTGTATAAAAATGTTGCTACCTTACATAAGAAATTCTTCAAATAAATGACGACTGAATGTTAAAAAACGTAAAGAAGTAAAATAAAGCAAAAGGTCTCTTACTACCAACAAAATTATCAGAGTTTGTTTATAGATGTGCCAGATATTTTTACAGATCACACAACTACAAATAATTACAAGGTGTCAATTTTGATTTCCTCACATTAGCGGTACAAAAATATTATTTAAGTATTAGAACACATTTAACTGTTACACAGGATTGAGAAACTTGTGATGTTAAAGAGAAAAGATAAAAACCTGGACGTCACAAAGTTGGTGTTGATCCGACACTGAACATTTTGTATATATAAAATATCCCTACAAAATTCGACTCGTACATGAACTCAACGAAGACGATCCCAACCGGCAACTATGGTTTTATGATATGATAGATTTGTGCAAAGCAAATCGACGTTTGCACCGCCAATTACTTTTTCGGGTGAGGCAATGCTTTGTCTCCATGGCACAATTAATCATCAAATTGCAGGTATTGGAATCGGAAAAACCCTCATGGGATGGTTGAGGTACATACTCAACACCGGCAGAAATTAAATATGTGTGCTGGAATACTTGATAACAGAATAACAGATGCTCTTTTCTTTGAAGCGACCTTCACAGGAGCAAGATATTTACAGTTTTTCCAAAATAATGTTCCAGCGCTTGCAGCATTTTTTTCAAATGACAATGATCCAGATTTGCCAGATATGGTTTCAGCAAGACGACGCATCCCCGCACCATACGCAGCCTGTTCGAGATTTTCCAAATAATTGCTTTCCGAGGAGGATTGAGACGTGAGGACTCATAGAATGGCCTGAAGGATCCCCAGACCTTACAGCTCTTGATTACATTTATGGGGTTATTTAACGTCCAAGGTGGTCGTCACCAGACCACAAAATTTAGCTAAACTAGGGCATCGTATTAGAAATGAAATGGGCAGAATTAGCTCGGGAATGATGAAAATGTGCATAAAGAATTTCTACATAGGCTTGCGCAGTATGAGGTCGGTAGGTCGCAGTTCGAACACGTTCTTCACAATTATATTTGCTTTGCAATGGATTTTCTTTAATTTTGTGTTAACAAAAAATTTACATGTTATACCATTCAATTCAACATCTTTATACTGTCAGCTCGACAATAAAAGGTCTCTCCAAATTAGGAAAAAAGTGAGAGTTGCTATTTAAAGGAAATTAGGACGTTATTACTCAAAGAGAACCGATCGATTGTTACGCTAAAAGGTGTATTTTTATTCAATAAAACCGACCTGTTCAAGGATGAATGAATTTATTCCATACTTTAGGCGCACACTGTACAGATGTCCCCGGATTGAGTTCACTGTAGGTATAATTGAACAAAAATTTTGGACTATCATTTTAATCTTTTCGGATGCGGCTGTGCTTGGTCTGAAAAGAATTTCAAACACATTTTTACTTTTCTTGAATCAAGGCCGTCATGGAAATTGAGAAAAGAACCTTTCTATGTCGAAGTAAAGTTCCATTTAGATCAATAATGTAAGATGTTATTGAGAAATGTTGTTTAGAATAGGAAATTATGACTGTATGCAAAATTTCACAAATCGGATCACTTTGACTAAATCAGTATTTGTTTTGTATTCTTGCATTATAATCACAGGAAAACAAGTATTCTGTATCAGTTGTTAAAAAGAAATTAATGGAAGTTTCTAATAAAGTATTTTATTAAAAGCAAAAGAGGGGAAATAGATAACAATTACTCAATTTTAATTCCTCTGGTCTGGTCAAAGTGATCCGAGATTTCTACAATTTTGCATATCCTTGCATAGTTTTGAATAGAGTCATAATTTCATATTCTGAACAACTTTTTCAATAGCATTTTACCATATTACTGACCGAAATGGCACTTTACCTTGACGTTCTTTTCAAAATTGTCATGGCGGTTTTAATTTAAAAATAAAGTAAAAATGTACTTGAAATTCTTTTCAAACGAAGCAGGGTAGCGTCCTAAAACATTAAAACGACATTCCAAAATTTTTGATCAACCGTATTTATAGTTAAGTCAATCTGAGGACAGACTGTATATATAGATACATTAATATTGGTTTATATTTTTTGATTTTAATATTTACACATGGACCGTACTTTCTAGAAGTCATCAGTAAGTCGAACAAACTCAAGTGAGATACATGAAACCATAATTTCTCGCGCCTACAAACACTATCCAGCCGTAATAATTACCACCATTCATTAAAACTGTCAGAACGATGTATTAAAAAATGAGAGAAGGGGAAAAGGAAACGGAAAAGAAATGAAAGTGGAACAGAATTGGAGAAAAAGAAACTGCCACGGGCGTACGCGAGAAATACTTCTTTCTGCTTTCGCAATTTAACGCGACGAAATACGCCGTTGCCGCGAAAGGTATCACTGTCACCCCAATTGAAAATTCTTAACTTTCTCAAGTTGCACCAGAATAATTTTCAACACTCGTTAATGAGTGTGGATGCTTAACAGTTAATCTATTTGAGCGCCCTATGTACATAATTAGTATCATTACATATACTATAGAAAAGATACACGTAAAAATGGGTTATTGTATTTGCATATTAACGTAAGTAATTTCGGATAGCTCTAAGAATTAGATTTTTGACAATTAAACTAATAGAAGTAGCAATACAATACAAAATTAAATCAATAAAATAGATTCTTACTCTTGGACAATTGTTAAGAATGGTTAAATATTTGATATATAGTAAACAACAAACGAAGCACACATTCAAGTCACAAATCCTAATCATATTTATTTTATTCTTTATAGTAATAGTACGTTGTGGGATCACACTGTTATATAATTCTAATAATTCTGTAGAATTCGGAATCGTTCTAAAATTTATCACCATTCCACCAACATTAAGATTAATAGCACGTCAATTGTTTGTGCTAACTTTTCGATTATTTTAGCATTCGTTCAGATCAAATGTTAACCTCGTTGTTTTAACATTCAGCTAAAACAGTCAAAGTTATCGTTTTGGAGACATCAACTGCTTGTTCTGGCAACTACAGCACTTTACCACCCAATCCATTCCTGAAATTGCTAATGTAGAGAAACTATTACTTAGCTTGGAACTGAATAGAGGATGATTTAATAATTCGATATTTCTGCTCTAATAATTTAACTGTCTTCCGAGACGTATATGAACTCGCAGTCTCTTGATTAGTGATGATTGATTCGTCGTTTCCTTTTGGGGTACTTTTTTACTACTGGATATCGACCACTCTTCGATATTGCAATAGAATTGTACCTATATCACATGCTCGTGAGACAAATGTTGCCAGCACCTTAGATACACTGCGGAAGCGAATAAAGTTTACCGATTTCTCTTCATTTCCAAATATCCACTTAGGGAGATGACGTTTATTTCGAGTTCATAGGAATAAATATATAAATGACCCCACTCGCAATGCTCATTGATGAAACTGGTTGAAATTGTTTCGGTACCAATTTACGGAAACGCACCACTGTGTGATATTTTGGAAATCTAGCGAGATTTGATTCATTTTCGCAATGTGCTATTCTAGTCATGAAAGTACTCAGTTGACATTAAAACTCTTCAAGGTGATAGTAATTAATTATACCACTTTTCAAACGAAAGTAGTTTATAAGAAAAAACCAAAGCAAAGTGACATATGTAAGTGGTGAGGTATAGAATCACCCATAGAAGCGTTACTCATACGCTTGACTTATGTAGACTCGTACGTTGTTTGAATACTTTGAAGATTTTTGACTTCATTCTTATTATTATTTAGTTCTTAAATAACGAGGATGTGGTACGATTACTTTTGGAGTTACTACTTAATAGAATTAGCTACGTAGCATGCAAGAAACAACGACTTTTCGAGACTCGGTCTTGGTAGTCCGATATATTACAAACTTAAAACATACAAATATGAACAAATATGAGCTTCAGAATACATCGATCTTATACCTTAGAATCTATACTTTCAGAGAAACACAATTCTTTGGTGCACTTTTGCAAATGCACTGCAATTTTTATCACTATCGTAATGAGTTCTCACAGTTTACGAGAATGTAATAACTGAATTCTTTGTAATAGAGGACCGGTAGAGAACTAGTAAAATGATTTTAAAAAATGCAAAGAAAGGTCCATTCTTGTTTGGAGGGGAACCTTGTTGATCAATAGATCAAGATCTTAAACTTACGCTCTTAACCCCTCTTCAAGTTTATTTTTTAAAACGAATCAACGGGCTTCAATCAAAAAGTAGTCAAGAATACTGAGGAAGACGGCAATTTGTTGACTCCTGCTTTTATTACCACCGGTATTCGCGTCGTGACAATTAAGTCCCTTTTTGTTTTAAGTGTGATAAACGGTAAGGTCTGCGCCGCGCTATCTCCTAGTTCATCGCAAACTTGCTTCGTGTGAAGAGTAACTCCAAAACAAATGAACCACCCTGAAGTAGTCGCAAAAAGGACAGAGCATCAACATTTGGAATATCTTCGCTACATATATAGATCAGATGCACGGAGTGGATGTTGCGTATTGCACAAGTATGGCAGGCAAAGGGAAATAAAAGTAAAATCAAAGTAGCTGAAAGCAAGAAACTGCTCCAGGACAGACTGACATATATATTGCGTATTCTCTATTAATATAAAAATGTTTTAAACGTTTATATCATGGAAAAGAAATAATTGATTCTTGCGTTTTCCCGACTGGTCAGTTATCGGAAGAAGCACAGGAAGCGAGAAACAAAGATAATATGGATAAAGGGAAAAATTGCTCCCTAATTCACAAAATAAACTTCAAAATTTGGGACCAACAGAGATCTACTGCACAGATTATACATTATCTCTAACTTAAATGTATATATATATATATATATTTCGTGACCTTTTATACTTATCTTATATGATAGAGATCTACCACTAATAGGTCAATAAAACAAGGCTGGTTTGAACGATAGTTATATTTTCAGAACGTTTACAAACGTTTTCGGAACACCTTCGTCAGTGAAAATATAACTAGATAAATATATAAACAAACTTTTGTTTTTATTTGGGACTATCAACAAAATAACTAGTGACTAGGATTTCTTGATATAGAGGATGTGTAACCAACTTTTATATATATATATAAATTATAAAAACTAAATTAATGTGTAAACATACATGCAAATTAAGTAAAACCTTATATCAAAAAATCTTTGTCGAAACCTTAACAATTCTGTTCAAGGACTAGGGAAAACCAAATTCAAAAACCTAACCAAAGGTTTCCTTCTTAAGAAATGCAAATGTCATTTTAACAAATTGCTATATACATTACTTAAATTTTGAATATCGGTCCTGAAATTAATAGTTTTAGTGTCTTTCTGTATATTTATCATTTCATATACAGTAGAAGCCGCTTATTATAATCACGGTTAATGTTATCAAACGGTTATTGTTATCGAAAACCGTTGGTCCCAAATCACTCTATTTAAAACTCATTGAAAGAAAGCCGCATATTGTAATCAAAAGCCGCTTAATGTTATTAGTTATGAATAGTATCCTTTGTCGGAAAGTTTCTTCAGGCGACGGTGTCTGCAGCGCAACTCCTTTGAACGAGCCGCTTTTTCTCGCCGATTTCAATTAAAACTCTCATATCGCATATTACAATCTAACGAATTGTTATTTCTATATTATGAAGAGGTCATCTTTTTTTTGATGTACTTTATGTATAAAAGGTCCGTTCGTTTAAATGATATTCAGTTTCTCCTATACTCTTCTACGAATCTCACGTTCTACAGTCTTGTGTACGGGTAAATTATTGAAATTTCGCATAAACCACCGTGGTCATGGCAGAAGTGAATAAAAAACGTCGCGATCTATCGAACGAAGAAAAACGACAAATTCTCGATAACTTCGATAAACTTCCGAAAATGAGTCAAAGGAATGCTGCGGTACAATTAAAAATTTCGTAACCGCTGTTGTGTAAAATTTTAAAAAATCGTACAGAAATAGAAACGTGTGCGCGTTCGAATGAAAACATAAAACGAAAAAGGGAAAGATCTGGAAAGGATAATCAAGTTGAATCAGCTTTAAAAATTTGGTTTACAAATGTTCGCGAAAAAAATGCCTATGTGAATGGTCCTATCATGCGTCAAAAAGCAGAAGATATAGCCAAAACTATGGGGAAAGAAAATTTCATTGCAACAGACGGATGGTTCAATCGGTGGAAAAAGCGAGAAAACATCGTTTATAGACCTCTGCACGGTGAAGAAAAAAGTGCTGATTCGTTAGCAGCCGCTGACTGGATGCGTTCGGAATGGCCAGAAATTATTGCAAAATATCCGCCTCGGGACATCTACAATGCAGATGAAACAGGACTCTACTTTCGCGCGATGCCTAATCATACTTATTTGTTCAAAAACGATAAAGTAAGAGGTTGCTTATCTTCGAAAGAACGAGTAACAGTGTTATGTTCTGTTAATATGGAAGGTGAAAAGGAAGAACTTCTAGTGATAGGAAAAAGTAAGAATCCTCGGTGTTTTAAAGGTGTTAAAACTTTGCCCGTGGAGTATTTTGCTAATGCGAATGCTTGGATGACAAGTGTCTTGTTTAGCAAGTGGGTACTCAGGTGGGACAAAAAATTGAAACGCCAAATCGTCTTATTAGTAGACAATTGTACTGCGCACAAAGTGAATGCAGTTTTGACGAACATCCAACTTATTTTCTTACCTGCGAACACTACGGCATTGATACAACCATGTGATCAAGGAATCATTCGAACATTCAAAGAATACTATCGAGGGCAAATTCGAGCCCAAATTATACAAGAACTTGATGAGAATCGAGATGCACCTACTGCAGATGCGATAGCAAAAAATCAGTCTTCTAGATGCGCTGCATTTGCTGGTGAAGTCATGGAGGCAAGTTCAACCAGAAACGATCCGAAACTGTTTTCGAAAAGGAGGTTTTTCCAAAACTGGTGATGAAGAACCTGATCTCCATGAAACGTGCGCTGACATTTTAGAAGGTATGAAAAAGAACTTGTTTTGTACATCTAACTAATATTTTTTAATTTTTTTGTAGTTCAAGGTCTGTCCAAAAGCGAATTTTCCCGATTGGGTGGATATCGACAATGATGTTCAAACAGCTGCCACAATGACTATATCAGACATTTGTCGGGAAGTTGTGGATCAATCGTCCGAAGGAAGTAATCCTGAATTACCCGAAGTAGGAGAAGAAGAAGAAGAGGAAATGTCTGAAGAGCCGCCAACTAATGGCCAGATGCAAGAAACGTTAAATATTCTCCGACGTGGTGTACAATTCCGAGAAAGTAATTTTGATAGATATTATGATTTTGAAATATACATACAAAATCTTATTAATAAAAATAAACGTCAAACGACGATCGACCAGTTTTCCGAATGAAATCGTAAAGTGTAAATAAATGTACCTACGTATTGTATCGATGATAAAAAATAAACAAATTTGGTAAAATATTAAAAATTGTTGATTAATCGTTAATTTTTCCCTTGAATTTTATTTGTAAGTCGTTAAATAATTTGATTACATACATACATATTTATTATTGACTACATCTGCATAGAAAAATACATTTATATTTACCTTCCGCTTACTGTTATCATTCGGTTAATGTTATCAAAAAGGGTTTGTTCCAAATTGATCACAATAAGCGGCTTCTACTTTATTAGTCTTTTATTATAATTATTCTCTGTTTTTAATATAATTGTGTTTTCAAAATCAAAGTAATGCCCAAGATCTTTGTAATGCTTTGTTACAGCGGTCATTGCACCAAAATCATTATTTAAAGAATACTTATGGCTATACAACCTTTTCTTTAAATATTGTTTCGTCTGATATGAATATAGCAATTTGTTAAAATGACATTTGCATTTCTTAAGAAGGAAACCTTTGGCTAGGTTTTTGAATTTGGTTTTCCCTAGTCCTTGAACAGAATTGTTAAGGTTTCGACAAAGATTTTTGATATAAGGTTTTACTTAATTTGCATGTATGTTTACACATTAATTTAGTTGTTATAATTTATATATATATAAAAGTTGGTTACACATCCTCTATATCAAGAAATCCTAGTCACTAGTTATTTTGTTGATAGTCCCAAATAAAAAACAAAAGTTTGTTTATATATTTATCTAGTTATACTTTCACTGAAGAAGGTATTCCGAAAACGTTTGTAAACGTTCTGAAAATATAACTATCGTTCAAACCAGCCTTGTTTTATTGACCTATTAGTGGTAGAGATCTATCATATAAGATAAGTATAAAAGGTCACGAAATATATATATATATATACATATATAACTAGAAGATATCATTAACTACTTATTTCCTATATTGTATCCTTTTGTTTTGTCTTTTTTGTTTTCAATTTTAGACTTAAAACTGTTTGTTATTTAGAACTTATTTCTTCTATTTTTGTTTTTTTCAAAATTAGCTGTTGTTTAGTTAACCCTTAAACTACGCACGTCTGAAATATAACACAAAGTGCACACCGGGTGTGTGACACCCATCGTCCTTTACACATGTCCTATGCCCACAGCATCTTATTTTGTTTTTGCAAAAAAATACTTTATAAAGATTTATACCTCCTCTTCATAACTATAAAGTTTTAATATATATTGCTTAATTTTTAATTACTTGAAAAAATTATGTTCGAGAAAGAATGAAGAAATTAGTATTTTGCACTTAAAAGATTCATAACTAACGTTCTCAGGCATGTGATTTTCTGCAAATTTGATGTTGTACTCATGAAATATGATACTTTAATTAACATATTAATCAATAGTAATTATTAATAAGAGATACTTATTCTGAAGAATCAAAACCCCAATTCCATCATAAAATGAAACACAGTATCTGGTAAGTTTTAATCAATTTATTAGTATAAAAATGGATGACAGCTTTGACTTTCTTGATCCTGGGCCATTGCAATAGCACATTGATTTTCAATTTTCTGATTAGTACATTCAACGTAATATTGACTACTTGATAATTGAACAAAGTATTCCAAAATTGATCAATTTTCTCCAAATTAGCAGCGTCACCTATCGGACCAGGTACATTTTTTGGTAGAACAGCATTGCGCCGATGTGAACCACGCGCCAGGGCATTCTTGTTGCAGACGAAGTCATTTCTTCCTCTTAATTTTAATGTTGGCCTCCCACGTGGGTTACTTGAACGCATTCTTTTGCTGAGCGCAGCGTTTTCCAACTCATCTTCGCGTTCATCTTCACTTTCTGTTTCAGACTCCTCATTATCAGAAATGACGGAAACATTGTCCTTCTCATCATAGCTTAGTACACCGTCAAAAATTCCTTCTTCATCCTGAGTTTCCAATAGTCTTTAACCTAGCGTTCGTGCTTGCAAATTATACGGGATCTGTATTAGCAATAAATAATCAAATGAAAACCCAAAAAAATCCGCTTTTTACGTTAAAAAGTAGACGAAAAAAGCTGTTATGTAAAAAAATTCTTTCGAAAGTAAATTCTCACTCGCTAAGTGCAAACTGGGTGTTGCACACCCACCAATTTCGAGACGCCTACTTCGGGGAGCTGCCAAACACACTAACGCTCGTATTCCGAAGCGGTCTTTTTGTACTTAAATTGAATACCTCTATGCACCGCTAAATGTCAGCACATACTCAATTCTTCCGAATTTTAATACGTTTTATACGAGAGCAAAGTTGAATCTGAGTGTAATATATCCGCCATGCACTTTAAGTTAATTACTCCTTTTCTGATTTCCTTTCTGCCATATACCCAAAGTGTATCCACAACTAATAATAATAATAGCAATAATAATTTTCTTTTAAATATCAACAACACTGCAGTTAATAGCTATATTTTCAGAACGTTAAAATAATGTCTTCAGGTGAAACTTCGTCAGTGAAAAGATAACTACATATATGTATGGATAAACAAACATTTGTTTTGTATTGACGAAGGTTTTTCCGAAACCGTTATTTTAACGTTCTGAAAATATAATTATTAACTCCAGCTTATTTGATTGGTCTGTTAGTGGTAGAGAGGATATACCGGGTGTTTCGGCATTACACGACACTATTTTAGGAACGTGTTTTCCAGCGCGAAATAAACAAAAAGGTTCATACAAACATATGGCTCAAAATAATTTATTACCGAGATATTGAAAGTTAAAGATAAACAGCTGAAAGTCCGAAGTTAAACTATTTTAAGGATGTGTTATCCAGCACGAAATAAACCAAAAAGTTCGTAGAAGCATATGGTATTCAAAGTAACTGTTCAAAGTGGTCTCCATTTTATTGAATGCAGCATTCAGCACCACAAATCCATGCCTCTCTGGCACGCCTTATAACATCAAGAGGGCCCTTGATAGTTGCTGCGATCCCTTAACTCCTCTTGTGTGCCAATAGGCGTAGAATAAACCACAGACTTCATCCAGCCATACGCTTTTACACAATGAATTAAAGCGAAGGGACAATCTTCTGGTGCTAGTACTAAGAAATAACTAAACGGCATTGAGTATCCCTTTTCGAGGTTTGCAATTCGTCGAAATCTATGCCAACCTGCGTTTATTTGTTTAGGCTTTAGCGAGCCAGTTTCTCTAAGACGTCTTCTAATGGCTTCAAACGTTTTACGATTTGGTATCCTTCTATATACTTGGAAATGTTTCATAGTATCTTCGAACAGCAGCAGCGCCATTTTTGTGTACCTCGCCATAAATTAAAAGCATGTCTGCTTGTTCTGCAAAACAAAATAAATTTGTGGTGTCTTCCATCATCCACAAATTTAGGAGTCTTCAAAGGACTATTAACTCATATACGAGCGTGAACTAGTGAAACAGGTTACTTAATACTAATCAAAAGGTTTGGTGACAGATGTTTAATCAACTATTTCAAAAATAAACGATATGCAAATGATGACCACTTGATTAACTTCGGGCTTTTAGCTATTTATCTTTTACTTTAAATATCTCGGTAATAAGTTATTTTGAGGCATGTGTTTATATAAACTTTTTGTTTATTTCGCGCTGCAGAACAGATCCCTAAACGAGCGCCGTGCAATTCCGAAACACTCGGTATAAAAAAATAAGTACTAGGCTAACCTTCTCATACTCAATATTCATGATGCAAGATGTTTCGGATGGAGATCTTGGACATATCTATAATGTCTCAATTTCACGATATGTCACATGTCGATCTTCTTTGAGCACCTGGCACACAGTTTCGATGTTTTTCTGGGACACCGGCCGTCTTTGTTGACATTCGCAATATCAGCTGGAAGTGATCGCTTCATAATCAACAACAGCAACAAACTTGTCGAAACATTGAGATAACCCGAAAATTGTAAAAAGTTATTGTATGATATATTTCTCAACTCAATTTCGTGTTTCCGGATCGCTTATCTACATTAAATATTCACTGTGGCTAAATAACTTGCTGTAACTTGATAAGACCGTGGCGCAAATATTGTATATTAATTTCGATGCTAAACATTATATTCATAGTATCCTGCATGCAACTACGTGCAACATTAAAAGGACAATCCTTGTAGAACAGGCGTCATACGAGGTATTTTAGATATTGATCCATGCATTCATTACGAAATACTTGTCTCGATTTTATTTCATCAACGGTTTTTAAGACTGAAAATATAATACATTTAATACAAAATCTGGTCGTACGGATACCAGTGAAAATGAAAATATTTCGAGTCATTTGACATGTACAAAAAAATTCTGACAGTAGTTCTTGAGACACTTCACAAAGTGTAGTTATTCGACGATGAAATAGGAACTACTCGTAAAGTATCTCCCGAATAACATTAATTTGGTACAGAAACATAATGAAGAGAATCCCAGTAGCCGAATACAATTTTGGGAAAATGTAAGTAAATACGACGAATAAGAGGATCCACTTATCTATCGGCAAATGGCAACAGTATCGAGTTGAGTAAGCATTAGGGTTATTGCCGAACTAAACGATACAATAGATCCGAAATTTTGGCTTTCACCATTTGTTTTAGTTAATTTAAACCTAAACGATGTAAACTACGACGGACATTTCCAGTCAGTAACATAAACTCTGTTAAGATCAAAATCATCCACTTGGGCTTTAATATTTGTATTAGCAATTGAAACATACTCATTGAAATTCCGAACTCGCTACAACACAAACCGTTTGAAATACATTACAGTACACTGTATCAACCTCCGTTAGTTACATAATTACGATAAGATAAACGAGAAATAGGTACATGTAAAATCAGTGTTAATCACTGTACGTACATATGTGCCTACATAAACGAACACAATTATTACAAATTTTAGCACAAATGTTTCTGCGTTGAAGTAAGAAATTTATGCACATTTTTCACATTTCGCTCATAATCTGCCCATTTAAATTCACGTTCTTATCGAATTTCATGGCTTCGCAAGCGTGGTATGGACGTATTGTAAAACGCAATGGACATAAAAGTCTCTTTCGATTGTGATTTTATATTGTTGGGCATCCGTAGGTGGGCATTGCGATTTTATTCATTGGAGTGCGATAAATAAAACATTCGCCGTTCATACATAAAGGATGAAGTAACAAAAAACAGCTGTTGTTGAGGGGTCCTTCTTTAGAACGCAATTCCATTAAGGCGAGAAAGATTTGAACTGTGCGAAGTATCTAAGCAAACAAGTAGTTTTCATGTTTGATCTAACTCAATTGGAATCTAATGTTTTCGCCTTCTATTACAGACCCAGGACTAATAGTGATCTTTTACGTTTTACGCAATATTTTTATATGAAGAGTTCATATCCAATATAAACTACACAGCACTTAATTTTTACGCAACGGCTGAATGAAAATGAGGTACTTCAAAATTGATGTCAAGTACATTTATGTATACTGCGATACAACTCCCTTATTATTCAGATTCATGATAAATAAGAGAACAATATCGGAAATTGAATTCCTCGTATATTCGATATTTATGCTTAGTTCAAAAGAGCAAATTCGTAAGTGGAAAAGAAACTTACAAAATGAAATTGAATGTGGAAGAACGATCTAAAAACGATATGAGAGACAGCGAAAAAGTCTCAGAAAAATGTCGTTCTTTTTCTTTAAGGGATACACATACATACATATATATACGTTTATTTGCTTTTGAAATTGCAATTTCACGGAGTTTTACATATGTATATTACATTCAATGTATTATCCATACTAAAGCAAGATAGCATAACATCCTATAATTAAATGTAATATCTTGAAAATATAAACGCCTACGTATGATTTAAAAAGTTTGAAGAATGATCCGAAATTCGAAAAATATTTCCGTTTTTGAAGCAATAAAGTTTATTCCTGAATTAGCTATGATGTCTATGAGTTAGATTATGATGAATGAACTAGAAAGAAATTACAGCATTAGAAAGCCTTTGTAGGTTCTGTTGTTTTATTGGTTGATGCAGATCTTTCGTTGTGCATACTGGTTGCTTCTTCAAAAACATTAAAACTCACATGCTAGCAGATTGTAATGGAAAATCAACATCACTTAATGGTATACAAACTCAAAAAATGTTTCTACACCTGAAAAAGCCCATGACGATAGGAACAGAAAGTGTCACTCAGGGGTATGAAACTGGGATTATGAAACGGGCAACAAACATAGTATGTAGGCCACCTCGGCGGGTCGCAGTAAGGGGATCGATGCATTTACAGCCATGCATGCTAATTTTAGAGGAAAAACGACATTCGTTCTGTTTTGTGTTGTTCGTAAGGGTCTGGTCGAGGAATTGAATTCCATAGAATGTAAACAATTTGGTAAGTATAAATTTTAACCTTCCTATACTCACGTGAAAATAAAAGACACGTATAGTATACTATATAAGTCGGTCTCACAGACCGTATGCGTGAGTATAGGAAGATTAAAGGAGAAAAACGAGGTACAAAATTGCAAAAATGTTTCGAACTAACGTTTTGTTTTATTCGTATACGCAATGATTTTTGTCAGCGCTTTGAACGCCGGCCAAAGTGTTCTGACTGCCTCACAATTTTAATTTAAACCAAAGTTAAGTACATAATGACGGTTTCTACTTAGTTCTAAATTATTTTTTGTTATTTTCAGATTGTTGTTTTCAGAGAAGTTCTCACCCTGAACTAGGCTGCTTCTGACCACCCGAACACAACCCGAGCACAGATACTATTGTTGTAATTTTCTTTTCATTTTTTGAGGGCTGTAGCCTACAATAGAAGACACATCAGATAACGTTTTTTACTTGTGCTGCTTGATTGTTTGGTGAAAGCTGTTAACTTTAATATAGAAGTTGTAAGAAGGATTGTTGTAAGTACAAATTGGTACTAGAGCAAAATGTCCGAAGGCTTTGTTAAAAAGTATCTCTTCAGCTCTCCCGCAGATCCATACTACCATGATCTGTGAAAATGATTTGCAACGTATTCTTCTCGAAATTAAAAATTCTGGCATGAAGATCATTTTGTAGATTCCGATTTTGTAAATGGGGGTAAAGACCAATTGAAAGTTGGGGCATTTCCATATTGCATTATTGGAAGATCTTCCGTTTCCAGATGAGAATAGTAGGGTAAGTACAGACAATGCTCTGTTTACTTTACCGGAAAAAGAAGAACCTTCCTGTTCATGCTATAAACCGTTAACATCCACAACTACTTGTGGATGCTTGGAACAAAGTATCTCCTCACATTTACAAAATAATGAGGTGATAAGCAATTTTGGTAACGATTTTCGAAACCATAATTGCACACAGCACAACTGCGATAATTTAATTTTAGAAAAGTATGTCTCTTTTCTAGTTTATAAATTTTGCAGGCACAGGCACTAGCAAAAAGCTGCATCTGATGGACACTGTCGCAAGATGAAGAGGTTGCAGAGCAAATAATTTTGTTTTGTTTATTTATATATTTATTCTTGTTCTTCGTTATGTTTTTATTGATGGTGCAATATGTATTTATTTCATTTATTATATTTTACAGAATATTTATTTGTTTTCTATGTTTAATTTATTTGATATTTTTATGATTATGTTTCGTAAAATATATTTATTTATTTAACAATAAAAACGTTTATTTTCTAAAAATGTGTTATCGGTGTGGTATCCAGCCAAAAAATTTCTTTAATTTAACTCTATCAAACATGTAAATGCATTAGGTTTCTATGTTAGGTAGAATGAACTTAATTTTGATTTTAAAGTGAGGATAAACATAGAATGAGGAAGGATGTAATTTCAAAATTTACCGCCATATAATTTTAAAATTTAGCGCCTTGGCATTTATTTTGCCACTCTCCTACCGAGGAGCTCTGTGATTTCGTTGCCAAGGTCTAACATGGGGGTTTCGTATAGTTTCGTATAGTTAGTGTTCTATGGTGTCACTTAACATTTCGAGTAGTACACCGAAATTTAAAATAGCGCAATATTTAGAAATATATTTTGTTAGAGATTACCCTAGGAAGGAAGAGACCTCTCAAGGATTTCCCTTAAGATTTTTCTATACTAATTACACTTCCTTTGCCAGTGAGTGATTTCCACTCGGAAATTACAGTATACAATATGCAGAAATTTCGACTAACAATAGGTGATTGTATATAACATAATTTCCCTAACAACCAATTTTATCAGATTTCACCAATCCTAATGATGCTGTACAAACCTAAAGTGCGTTTACCCATGTCAAATTACAGACCAGAACGAATTTTATTACCAAGGACATGATTTGTTCCTCTTGTGGCAGTAGATGTGAAGAAGAGTAGACGATATTCATGTTTAAATTGTAATATATTGGTATTTTTCAATAGCGTTGTAATAAGTTTTTATCTGCAGCAATCATGAAATATGTTTCTTAAACTTGGTGGTGTATCTTACGTTCTTATCGCTAATAAGCTCCATATCAAAAGTTGAAGACGATGCTGTACCTAATCCCGTGGTACATTAAGAACTTCGTTTTTCCTTTCTGATGACGACGATATTTTACATAATGCTAGAGGAATCAGTAAGAACTGCTATTCTTCATCCTATGGAGAAGTATGTTCCATTTAATTTTGCAATATTTGCAAGAACTCTTCTTCCTCTTCCTATTGAAAACTGTTTTTCCATAATTTGACAAGGTCTATACAATCCAATGAAAACATTCCCCTTTTTACTCTTTAAAAATAATAATGTTATACAGGCATATACAACGGATTGCATATAATAGATTTAGCCTTTTCACAATGCATTATAAGGACAATGAATTGCAATCCTGCTATTCTCCTAGAGAGCCCGGCGAGTGAGAGGGGAAGTTCGACAGTACTTACCGCAATATTTTAAATAGGTAATTTCTAGCGAAATACCACCCAATGGGTTGAGCCATCCCTTAATTTTATAAACTAACATCCTGTTTTAGTTAATTGCATATTCCTTATCGGAATAAATCGCTTCTCTAATAGCCATGCAGCGACTGACAATGCCGATGATTTCAGCATGGTTTGTACGCCGGTCGGCGATAACCGCCAAGCGTGGCGTTGTCATATCGCTACTTATTTTTCGATATACGAGGTACGTCCAGAAAGTAAGTTCCGTTTGGTAATAAAATTAAATTGTGTACAGATACAGAAAAATTATTTATTGCACAAAATTCTACAACTTCATAGAAGTTTGCCGCCTGTGTCTTAAACCAGTTGGAAACATTTTGTTTCAGTTCTTTGTCATTGGTGAAGTGTTGACAGCCAAGGAAAGACTTGAGATGTAAGAACAGATGAAAGTCGCTAGGAGCGAGGTCAGAGCTGTACGGAGGATGGTCAAACACGTCCCAGCCAAATCCCTGTAGGAGGTTTTTCGTCACATTTGCAGTGTGTGGTCGTGCGTTGTCGTGAAGAAAAACAACACCTTTTGACAGCAATCCTCGGCGCTTATTCTGTATTGCGCGGCGCAATTTCCTAAGTGTCTCACAATAAACATCTGCTTTGATTGTTTGACCACGCGGTAAGAAATCAATGAGTAGGATGCCTTTCCAGTCCCAGAACACTGTGCACATCATTTTTCGAGGTGTCAAGATTTGTTTCGGCTTAACCTTTGCTGGGGATGAAGTGTACCTCCATTCCATTGATTGCCGCTTACTTTCAGGGGTGTCGTAAGAAACCCAAGTTTCATCTCCTGTGACTATCTGTGTCAGAAATTCTTCGCCGCCTTCATCATATCAGGTCAAAAACTGAAGTGCACTACCCATCCGTTTTGTTTTGTGTTGCTCAGTAAGAATCTTTGGTACCCAACGTGAGCAAAGTTTACGAAATTTCAGTTTTTCGCTAACAATTTCATGAAGTAGTGATCGTCAGATTTGGGGAAATTCCATAGCGAGAGCACTAATTGTAAACTTGCGGTTTTCCTGGATCTTGTCATCAATCACGTGAACCAGTCCTTCTGTAACCAAAGATGGACGCCCACTTCGTTCTTCATCGTGCACTTCACTACGCCCTTCATTGAACTGTCGGACCCATCTTCTCACCATTGAATCACTCATCGCATTTTGTCCGTAAACTTCGCAAATTTGCCGATAAATTTCAATTGGTTTCACTTTCCTAGCATTCAGAAAACGAATCACAGATCTGATTTCACAAGCGGCGGGATTTTCAATCAACACCGACATTGTAAACAAGCACAACAAAGCGTACTCAAAACTGCTGACAGCGATCTCAAAATGGCGCACGTTTCTTCGTCTTGATACAGAGCGTCTACCGCGCATGTGCGGAATTGCGATCGCTGCGCTGCAGCGGAGTTAAATTGAAACGGAACTTACTTTCTGGACGTACCTCGTATTACACGGTAATGCGATGCGTATGTATGTATGCTTGTGCACGATGTGATATCGTTTTCAAGCTGTGAATAAAGTTCTGTTCATTTATATGCTTTACTGAGATTTGTCTTATTTACAATACCTTGCGCATTGAAAAGCAATTGTGAAGAAGTAATAAACTATATAAAAAAATCCCTTATTGTTACCAAAATAGCGAAATCTGAGGTCCAACCTTCAGCAGGTTATTGATAATTTAGAAAACGTGCTTATTCTATAAGTATCAAATGCAGAATTAACAAGCAGATTTTCAAAAGAGCCACAAACTGGTATATCAACTCACTTGCTTTTGTTAAAAATGTTGAATGCCTCTGAAGAATGTATCTTCGCTGTCCCTCGCCGACACTATAAAAACTTCTGTGCAAAATATATTATACTCGATTTTTGCTACAACGAAAAAGGAAATGGTCAATACAAGAGACATCCAGATAATTCAAGAACAACAACAGGAGTAAAGTGAATTATCGAACCTAGTTAAAGAAGAAAGAAAGAATGTAAAACCCTAAAGAAAAATATTATTCGCGGATTGGACAAAACTTCACGTGTGGTAAGCTACATATAGCCACATTCATACCTACAACCTGGACCCGAAAGTAACAATTGATGATTTAAATACTTATCTCAAAACCAAAAAAATATTAGTGTAGCAAATACTCAAAGCAATACTCGCCTTTCAAGCGTATCGTTTCCCCTACGTTTTACGAGGAGCGCTTTCAAGTTCGGATGACAACTTATCCCATCGCTTTATATAAATTTTAACGTTTAATATCCCTTCTTTTGCAAATATGTCACACCACTTTGCATTTAACCACACTTTCTGTAACTATCCCCTAAATAACTTTGATAACTTCTTCAAAAATAAAACTGGCATTCTGTTTATGAACACAATTGTCGCTCTTGAGGATTTAAAGATAAGAATATGAACACTTTTTCTATACATTCACATTTCTCATTTTTAACTTCAATAATTGATTTTTTTTTATATTTACGTGTTTTGAAATTAATTTTCATTTCTTGTTATATATAAAGTCGACGGCGATTAATTGGGTCCTCGAATAGTTGGGACAACCGCTTTATTAATATAATAATAAAACGGAATCAAAGATAAGTACAACTTCACCGCTTTATCGGGACAAAACAACGAATAATTGGGGAATTCCCTAATTCTCCGAGAAGCGAAATGTAAATTGAGGAGACAAAAGTCGACTCATTTCTTAATGTGCGCTCTTTCAAATATGTAATACAAATTGTGTGTGGGCTGGTGTGTTCAAAATGCCCCGTAGAGACTTAAGCGTTGTTCAAAAAGTGGAACTGTTAAACAAAATAAAAGAGCATCCAAACACATTGAATCGGAGTTTGTCGGAAATTTTAAATGTACCTAAAATTAAGATTATGTGAATTCAGGCAAATGAAAGGAAACTCCGTGAGCATCGAAGGTGCGAGAGGGCGTGGAGTGCAGCGAAAACGTAAACGAGAAGGAAAAGATGCTGCAGTTGACGAAGCGCTCAGCAAATGGTTTGACATTGTTTCTAAAAGAGGTGTTCGTGTGTCTGGGCCTATGTTAAAATTCAAAGCCGAAGAGTGTTCAAAGAAGCTGGGCCAGAAACATGAAAATTTTAAGCCGACCGATGGGTGGCTTTCTCGTTGGAGAAAAAGACACGACATCAAGTTCAAAAAAGTTCATGGGGAAAAAGCGAGTGCTGATGGTTTGTTTGCTGATAAGTGGAAACTCGAAAGGCTTCCCGAAATTATGAACGAATTTTCACCGGAGAACATTTACAACGCCAATGAGACAGGGCTGTATTATAGAGCAACTCCAGATGGTTCTTTTCGTTTTAAGAAAGACAATTTAGCAGGTTTGAAGAAAGCAATGGAAAGAATAACTGCCTTATGCTGTACGAACATGACGGGGAATAAAAGGAAAACATGCTTGTTATTGGAAAATGCAAAAAACCTCGCTGTTTTACAGGATTGGATATCGAGAGATTGCTCGTCGAATATCATGCTAATTCGAATGCATGGATGACGTCATTAATTTTTCTAGATTGGCTGAGAAGTTGAGATAAAGATTGGCAACGCCAATCCAGATCCATAACTCTGATTCTAAACAGTTCAGCTGCTCACCCATACACCGACGTTCTAGAAAACATAACACATGAATATCTGCCACCAAACACAACATCATTGATTCAACCTTTGGACATGGACATTATTAAAAACCTGAAAACTAAGTACAGAACTAAATTAGTACATTTCATTTTAGAAAGAATTGAAGAAAATTTATTGGGATCAAACTCAACATATAAAGATATAAGCAGTAAAGTCAACATTCTGCAAGCCACAAACTTCGTTGTAGACAGCTAGAAGGATATCAATAGCAAAACAATAAAAACTGTTTTACTTATTGCAATTTTAAAGTGAACTCGCAAAGCTTAAGTGAAAGCCCCGAGAAAATGGACGAAGATATCAACGATTACATTGTGTTGAAAAAGACGGAAATACAAAATCAAGAGGAAATTCATCGATTTAGACAATGATTTAAGTTGCTGCGACGAAAAGGAAAATCTTGATGAAAGTATCATTGATGACATGAAAGAACGCTTGCGGAATGAGGAAAGTTTTGATTCTGACAGCAAAGAAGCAATCGAGTCTACGCCGGTTTCTTTGCCAGAAGCACGAAATTGCATCGAGAAATTAAGATAATTTTTTTGCAGAGAGGGAGTGAGGGAAATCCTTTACATGCTCTTATCACCTGCTCCAATGTTGTTAATGCTGAGTCAACTAAGAAATGAAAGCAAAGTACTCTTGATTCTTACTTATTAAATAAGGTGACTTAATTTTTGTTACGTTATTTTCGCTGTTTTTACATATGTACCTAATAATGTACATCTTTATTATATATTTATTTGTTTATTATGTATTTATTACTGACGTCCACAATACTAAATGTATATGTTTGTAAGTGAACCAGTCAGTGCACATTAAGATGTTTTTCTTTGGGTTTATTCATGATCTCCGGTTTATTGGTACCTCCGGATTATTGGTAGGAAATACTTTCTCCCTTTGTGTCCCGATTAAGCGAAATCGACTACTACTATACTACATATAGAATTGTTTCATGTTTTGATTTTTGTAAATGAATCGAGAATAATACTTTATTAATTAACCTCAAAATAAACGTAAGGCTGTTATTGGCAAAAATATAATAATTTCAAGAAATTATTCTTTGGATGCATTGAAACTCATTTAGTGAAAACGTTCTTAACCTGCGTTTTAAACTGATGCATTTCAATAATATTTATACAAATCAATCTATACATTTTTATTTATTTATTTACCAAAGCCAAATATAGGGTAAAGCAAAAGATATAATGACATGACAAGTTAGTGACTGATAGCAAACTTAACGCTCTTAATATTATTATGACGAACGAAAACATCAATGCAAATATTTTCTTAACCATCCTATTTTCCTCTACACTCATTGACATATTTTTACATCATATAATCTTAGAAATAAATCAGCCGGAAACCCTGTAACACTAAAGAGAGTTCTGGGTATTTCTTATAGTAACATTCTTAAAACTTGGTATTTATAACTTCTTCTTCTCATATTTTTGGGATACTTTGCTTTGTGTGCAAATATAAATCACAATTCTTTGTAGGTATTGAGTAATATAAGGATGTGATATACATATATATATATGTAATCACATCCTAACATTACCCGAAGACCTAATAGTATATTGTAGTATGGTAATACTCCATTAGTAAAATTAACAATAAAAAGATGTAAATTTTATAGAAAGCATTCTTTAAGAAATAGAAAAGCGTTGTAAACATACCACACACATACACTTGAAACATTAAAAATCTAGAATTCCAAATTGCTATAACGACGTGTCGAAAAAATGAAGTTTGTTTAAAAACGACGGTATGGGATGGTCGACGAAAAAGTCAGATTAAAAGTTATACAAAATACCAGGGTTGAAAAGAAGCAGACCACATCAAAAGAAGTTGTTGTTTACAAACGAAGAACAGACCAAAGATGAAAGAATTCAAGAGGGAGGGAGAAGTTAAGAATTAGAAAACAAATTACACTAATACACACTAGGTAATATATTTTGATTGTATTGTTCATTATTTTGTTAATATAATACTAAAATTTTATAAATTATTATTTGTAATAAATTTTGCTTTCTATAAAATTTACTACAACATAATACTACAATATACATATACATATATACATATATATATAGATATGTATATATACATTCATAAATGTTATACTCGTAGCAATGATTGTTTTACTGTAAAACATTAATGCTTCGGGACGGCGTATTTCATTGGATGTCAATATAATAACCTATCTCCCTCTATTTCAAGTTCAATTAACATTAATTGTTTAAAGCGTAATGGCACAATGAATTTTTCTCTTACAATTAGGGGTTACTATGAATTTTCTCCATTGACATGTTTCAACTATATATATTAATGGTGTTATTATTACCACTATTATTATTATTATTATGTATCTAAATTTAATTATCAAACTTTTCCTTTCCCGTTCCCCAGAAAATGACGACCTACATAGTTCTGAAGAACCGATTTACATGTACATTTGAATCTTGTAAAGTGTAACCTCGCAAAGTGTCATCTTATCCGATCCTCAATCGTTTCGAGACTCGCATTTCCTGCCACGTGCTCGGCAAGGCAGGACTGTATCGTCAGAGAATAGACAAAAGGGACAAAGTTGGAAAATCTTGTGGTAAATTTTGTATGCGCATGGCCGGGAACCATATTTTAAATACGACGACAGCGTTTATATTTGGCTAGCTTTATTAATGTAATTATTCTGGTATGGTGTACGCATATTAAAGTTAAAATATACCAATATTGTTGTGTATCACTGATTTAACTTTTTAGCACATACTATTCTTTTAGCCTTACACCGAAAGGTAGATAGAGGAATATGATTAAGAAGAAGAAGAAGAAGAAGACTATTCTTTTAACATATCTAAAACATAAACACTTTTCAAATAACACGAACAAATGTGCACCTTTCGTATTTTCAAAATGGCGTTGGCTAACTCTTGAGCTATTTCTAGAACATTCAAGTCGACCACATGAACATCAAAGTTGTCGCTTCTGTCTATTCTGTGCTATCGTACATAGTTTCAAATTGGCAGTCACACTGACAAGGACTATCGACTTTCATTCCATCTTTCGTAGCGTTAATCTACACTACACCCTTTCATTGCGAATTTATAAATATCTACAACATACATACAACAATTCCCAAAATGCTATGAAATCAAATTATATAGATCGAAACGTTCTTGAATCGTGATTCTAGAGATTTAATTTCTGATAATATGTAATCGAAAAATTCAATTTTAACAGCTTAGATACTTTTTACACATATTTACCGAATTCTCATTTTGAAACTACAATTTCACAACAAATTTTATTTTCATCGAAATGTAGTAATTTTCCAAGTTTAACTGGCCTATAGACAATTTCTGACACTTAATTCAAAAAATATTCTCATATTTCTAGTCCAATACTGCACTACGCACCCATTAGCTTTAATCTTAGGATTTCGCGATCTCGTAAAGTGTCGAAATAAGATCCGAGCAGCGACACTTTGCGAGGTTCGTATATGAAATATGGGTGACATTCGGTACAACCCAAAGAAGGTTTCTGTCATGAACACTAATCGTGAAAATCTACGATATTGCCAATTATTCTTATTATACCTACTTCAAAATTATTTTTAAAACATAGTTTTTCTCTGTAGTATTTCTAGAAATAAAAGGAATATACAAGCATTCCCACATTCAGAAATCATTCTGCTTTCTTATCACTAAAAAGCTTCTTTATCAAAACCTCTCGATATTGAGAACGCTATTTTGCTATAGGGTCTATAGTATCCACTACTGACTTTTCTTTTCTTTGCCCTGTTAAGAGAACTATACTTTACACAATTTTATCGAGTCTGTAGGGTCCATTAGAAACTTCTTCCTTCTTGTTGTTGTGAACCATGTCCAACATAATCCTGTGGAAACTATATGGTCCAGCAGCAACTTCGTTCTCCTCCATCTTAATTTAAAGGATGTGTCACATAATCCCGTGGGATTCTCTTCTTCCTGTTGATAATTGTTAATAGTATCAATAGCTACAATCACATAATCCCGTAGAATCCATAGACACCTTGTATTGACGATTGTTTCCGTTAGATAGACGTTCTTATATTTTTGTATACATATGTGGTTTTAATGCACCAAACACTCCTGTAACAATCTTTTTCTTCTTTCTCCTGGCTGCCGTTCTTCCATAC
This sequence comes from Chrysina gloriosa, assembly GCA_038088585.1. NCBI lineage: Eukaryota > Metazoa > Arthropoda > Insecta > Coleoptera > Scarabaeidae > Chrysina > Chrysina gloriosa. The sequence goes on from CM076089.1 coordinate 26,897,063, forward strand.
CACAAAATATTTTGAAATATCGAAGTACAGGATCACACATCCGCCTTTCGTAAAATTGATAATTTTATCGTTCTTACTTATATTGAAGCTTCGCAAGAAGGTTATTTCATTGTCCTCCCAATGACTAAGAATTCCAAATAATCTTTTACTAACAAGCGATAGAATTTAGAGCTTCCTGAAACACATATCACATCAACTACTTGGCTTCTTTATCATACATACATATTTGACTATATTCTGTTGGTGTTACCGACGGTGACTTTTTACTTTTTGTGCAAAGTTGATATGAAGTCCTGAATGGACTTATGGGTATGCAGCTCCTGCTTTCCTAATCTGGGAGGGATGGTTCAAATGTTTTAGGAATTTGGCTCTAGCTCAATTGCGTAAATCTTATAATACTGTGTAATATTGTGTAATATACTTCAACTACTTGACTGATACAGACGTATTTCCCCAGCGCTCTTTTTGCAATCATGGACGACGCGAATAAACTCGCAAAGAGCTATAATTTTCCCTTAATTTCAAGATGGTGTATAACCTTCAGAAATCGTTCAACGTCTACAAGGTATATTTAAAGAGTCCGCAGAATCTAAAAGTACAGTTTATCGATTGGTCGACCATTTTAGAGCTGGCAGAATGTCAGTATAAGATGATCAGCGCAGGTCTTTAAATGAATGAAATAACTATTCGTGTAGGAATAGGTACACGGTGAGTCATAACACTTTATACGAACATTTGGGCGTGAACTAGCTTTGAGTCCGGTAGGTACTAGGATTCTTAGGATCAGAACAGGAACTCGAGAGTTCCGACACATGCCGCCATCTTTAGGAGATTTTAGCACGAAACGGTGACTAATTTTGGCAACACGATAGCTGACTTCCATCCTGCAACCAAAGATCAGTCGAAAGAATGATGCAAACTAGAAGAAGAACCTCTATATGCACGAGCTTTAAATATCCACCAATGCTTACTGCATTCTGGGATTGCGAGGAGATTGTTGTTATGGATTATATACCGAAAGGTACTACAATTAACGCAGCATATCATTCTAGTCGTTTATCTGCCCTACTGCCGCAGGCGTATTACAAAAATCGGCCGAGAAAGTTGCATAGGCGTCCGTTATTGCAACAGAACAATTCAAGATTCTATACCCCACGAAGAGCAAAAGTTGTCTTAAACGAGATCCCATTCGCAAGATCAGGCTCTTACTGATTTTCATCTGTTCCCAAATTTGAAAGAAACACTACGCCGTGGTCCATTTGATATTTTAAATGATGAAAACCTTGCTATAAATAGGTGGATTGCAAAGATTCCGAAAATGTTTTTCAGGGCGGTTTAAAAATATTTGGTTCAGGTTGGGATAGCCAAATCCCTACAACTTTATACATATGTATATAGCAAAATTCAAAATTGGCTATAGAGCTTCAAAATGTATGTATTAAACCGACGCAACTGATCTTAGAAACAGAGAAAAACTATAGCGCCACTTTCTTGCCTTTGTGTCCCTTCTGTAATTAGAATGACAACTTACACATTTGTCGGAATACCTAAGTACTTGAAAGTATCGAAATTAATAATGTGATGGTGTTAAACCGTATTCAACAGCACTGGAAACGGCTTTAAATATTCCGAAAACCGATATCCCTCACCATTTTCGAAACGAATTCCGACACGCTTCTAAAACCGTGCAATAATATCACGAACAATTAGCTTCGTATGTAAAAAGCGTACACGAAACGTTACAATACGTTACGAAAAATCGCAAATTAAACGCTAAATTGACGGCGAGCGTTGTTGAATATTCGCTAGATTCGCTACTAAAGTGTAATTTTATACGTCCGACCGGAAAAGGCAATTACCGGAACATTATAAAAATTTAAAACCGCATGCAGTCGAAATTGCTCGCTGGACAAGCGACTGACGGGTCGGCGTGCCGTACGTAGATACGTATGCATGTACTACACGACCTTTTATTTATGAAGGTATTTGCTAGTTACGCAATCTCTAGGTTTGCATTACGTAGCGTGACAGAAATTGTTTCTCGATAGCTCTAACGGTAAGCGAACGCGCTAGCGGTGATGTTATCGACAGATTTTGACATGATAACTACATAGGTGTCGATTAAGATAAAGTAATTGAAAATTGTCCATTACTACAATAAAATTGTGATAAACAGTACATGTTTTTAAGTAAGTACCGTTTTGCGGTAGATTTCTATGCGGATGGAATTCAGAAGCTGGTTGTATTATAAGTGCCTTAATATTTACAAATAAGAATAAGGAAACTGTGTAACGTCCCCGTCAAGGAGTAGTTTAGATTTTCCAAAAATTTGGTTTCCAGACTGCCAGTCAGCTAACAGTGGGGACGGGGTAGGTGTATCTCCAATATCGTAATAAAATTAATTGTCCCCACTTGATCCCTTAACATCCGGAAACCTACGTTTTACCTAGGAATGATAAGACCTAGAGAGTTCGCCTCAGGTGCAACCACTAATGGACGAAGGGAGGAGGTATGAAGAGAAGCACAGACCATTCAACTAACGCCCAATTTAATAAAAGAGAGAGAAAAATAACTTGATTGGCATATAGGCACTAACACCCTGTATATAAATAACAACAAAAAAGAGGACTTGAACCGAGAAATATGATACCAGTTTTAATGTTTGAACTAAAATTAATACTTCGAACTCAAATAGGATTTCAAATTCTTAAGGTACTCTTGTATCTAACCCTGCATATGATCATGAAAATTATATGTGGGAAACAACAATGATTAGACTACCATAAAATTGAAACTGAGCACAGTAATTAAATGAAATGATTGATACAAAATCTTAAATTCGGAAGGAAAGAATAAGGTGTTTGTCAGTATATATGGCAACTACGGTCAATTTCAAACCAAGTTATTATTATTATGTTAACAGCGTTATGAGTGTAAGGTGTACACCTACTCACAATTCATATACAACAGGTTGTTTTAATGTTTAAGCAATAACTAACGTCTTAGTCTTATTCAACACCAAATCATCAATCGGCCAATACACTACACCTGTGTGCCCGACCTAAAACGTCCACTGTAGTGTCTCTATCTGTATTCTATTCGCTTTAAGAACAATCGAGGTGTATTATACCTCAAAGGTAGTAATAATAAACCAAAGAGGGTACGTTACGGTCTCGTTCCTTAAGTATGGAGTGTGATGCAGAGTGCGGAAAGCGCTCGAATTGAGCTCGCTCGCAAGCAAGCTCAATCAGAGCGAGCTTTATTTTCTGCGTTAAAAAGAGCAATTCTTGTAGGGCTCGTGAGCTTAAAGCATAAAGCTCGTAAGCGAGCCTAATTTTTAAGAGTCAAAAATAAGGCTCGACTCGGGAGTCGAGCTGAAAAGAATCGTTCGCGAGCTTTATTTTTGTTTATAAATTTAAAATTTGAAATTTTTTAAAGCATAAAATATTCATGCTTATTTAGGCATGTATGTACCCTGCCGGCAAATCGGTAGTCGACTACAAATAAAATCGACTTATATTTCTCTTTTATGGTCTAACTACATGCTGGTTCCAATGTAATTCAGAATTTGCTCAAATCAAAATGTGTGTGTATTTTTAACCGACTTCAAAAAAGGAGGATGTTATCAATTCGGTTGTATTTTTTTATGTTTGTTCCACTATAACTCCGTCATTTGTAAACCGATTTTGAAAATTCTATTGACTGCAGTTGAGCTCCCACAATTTTTTTGTTTTGGAAATCGGACAAACAAAATGTCCGTCCGAAAAATCAATTCTTGCATAACTCTGCCTTTTATAAACCGATTTTTAAAATTTTTTTTTAAAAAGGCTGTTCAAAGAGCCGAATGCATGAAAAACATTGGAAATCGGACAGAAAGTATAAATTTTCAGTGGAAAATTTATCGAAATTAATATTTTTATTAACCATTGCTCACAAATAATTGATTTAAAGTGTTGCAGCACAATATTTTTATTTATTCCTTTAATATTCCTTTTTAATAATTAAATAATTAAATAAAGTGAGAATCACAGAACTTGATTACTATTTTTGTAATTAATTGTTATTTCCTCGATTAAATTTTAAATTTTAAAAGGGGCAACAACAGTTTCGTAAATGGTTGCCTCCAGCTTTGCGGTCGTTGCTCAAAGCCAAGAGGAAGGCTCATAAAAGAAGAAGGACGAGGTGCTCGCCTATATTCAGAGCATCGCCAAGAAGAAGGGTGTGTAAGGATGATCCCCAAGCCGCGAAAGCACCAACACTTCTCCCAGAATTACCGCCCCATAACCCTGCTGTCTGGGCTATCGAAGACGGTAGAGGCAATAATTTTAAGCCGTCTCCGTCAAGAACTGGAAGCCATAAACGTACTACAGGACGAGCAGTTTGGCTTCCGGCCCGGACTGTCTACCGACTTCCAACTGTTTAGGTTGAGGGAGGCAGTCCGAGAGGCCTTAGTGAAAAGGGAGGCGATCGGGGCGGTATTTTTGACCTGGCCAATGCTTTTGACACCGTTCGGCATGACGGCCTAATCACGAAGATGATTAGAGCCGGCATAAATAGCCAGTTGGCCAGGATCATCCAATCTTACTTGGAGGGAAGAAGTTTCTCGGTTAAATGGGGGATCATCAATCGTCATCGATGCCCAGCGTGTGCGGCGTACCGCAATGATCGTTACTAGGCCCGGAGCTGTCCTTTACGCCTCAGATCTTCCCGACAGCGACGACGTTGGCCGTGTACGCTGATGACAGCCGTTTGGACGGCGTCAAGTTCCGACGATCTTATATGCAGAAGACTGCAAGCGCCACGGACGAGATTCTGGAGTGGGCCAACCGTTGGAGGATCCGACTCAACACGAACAAATGTGTGGCGGTTACGAGGAAGAGGACGATCCCATCGAAACATCTTCGTGGGAAACCAGAGACTTCCATGGAGCGTAGAAGCCAAATACTTAGGAGTGACCCTTGACCGCCGCCTCACATTCGGCGCCCACATTGATTCGGTAATGAAGAGATATTACATCGCGAGGAGATCGTTGCTGCCCCTCCTCTGTAAGAACTCGACGCTGGATTTGAAAACAAAAAGTTGATATATACATCATATTTAAGACCAATTCTTACATATGGAGCGCTGTCATGGTTGTCACTAGCAAAGTGTCATCTACAAGAACTAGTGATACCACAGAACAAAATGTTGCGCATGATGACAGGAGCACCGTAGATTGTTCGAAACACACAGCTGCACGACGATTTAAAAATACCGCCGTTAAACGAATTCATTAGGCAGCTGGCGAGAAGTATTTTACATAGAATACAAAACTCCTACTACCCGGTGCTCAGATACCTAGCCGAGCACGACCTTTACAGACCCCGCCTAAGGCCCAAGTGCGGAGGGTGCAGGATCTCCTCCAAAGCGAGTGACATCCTACGTCAGCCTGATGTCACTCATGTTCAATCGACGATGTCTCCATTGACCGGATCACGAGGATCAAAACCTCCCAACTCCACCAGCGATGAGACCATGGCCGCTAAGTAGAGGATCGAGGGGCCAATGGGGTGCTTGCGCCTCGGCCTCGAATGATGAAAGAGAGCTCTTCGGAAAGGTTACTCCTTAGAAATCCTAAGTTTGGTTTCGAAGCCCAAAAAATAGGGTGGTCCGAAGCCAAACACTAATGGATCTCAAATCAATTTTATGAGTCCAACACAAAAAAAAAAACGCCTAAAAGCAGAATATAACGGATCAGATACGTGTACCTAATATATAGATGATTTTCTTCTAAGAAATTAAGAAATTTAGACGATGAATATCTTAAAATGGCGATCTACCGTATAAAACCGACAAGGCTTCCTCACAAGGTTATTTCGAGAACCAGAAGATATATAATCCGTTAAGTATTACGCTAGGAAAATCTACTATTCAGATTTCTCCAATTATTGCTAAAAATAGCTTCGAATAACTCCGAACCTAACTCGATAGAATCCAAATTCACTCAAAAAGCCACAAAATCCTTCACCTAATTGAGCAAATCTTCCAGAATCATTGTCGCCTTGCCGGATCGAATGAAGTTAGCCAGAGAGCCGATAGGTAGAAGAGTTCTGTTTTTACTCGAATAATGAGCTTAACCTAAAAGATATCAGTTCATCATATCAGCGGCATGTATCATTTGGAATCGATACCGTTGATATCAATGATTAAAATAAAGAATTATCAAAGAGTAATTCAACGCTGGGCTCATATTTATATACATATTTTATTGTTATTATTATTTTATACTATTAATGGCACGTAACAACTGTGGTTAAAATAATATTAAAAAACTGCCCTTATCACACCTTTCGGAAATAAATCCGTAAACGTATTTCGGCAACTAAGTTTCCATTCTCAGTGGAAAACTGATGGAATTCAGTATTACTAGCGAAATACGGCTCGCACCCAAAACGAACACCACACAACGGGCACTGCACCACTCTAAAACACTGCACAATGAACATCACGCACTGAACGCCTGCGCACCAAAACACTGTTGACACTGTCAGTATCAGCAGCGGAGGCATTCAGTGTGTGATGTTCATTGTTCAGTGCTTTAGAGTTATAAAGTACTCGTTGTGTGGTGTTCGTCTTGGGGTCAGCCGTATATCGCCAGTGGTACTGAATTTCCCTGGATGACAACTTAATTCCCGAAGTACGTATCTGAATTTATTTCCGAAAGGTGTGGTAAGGGTAATTTTTTATATATAAGTATATGCCTTAATATTGGTGAAAATTATGTTGAGAATTAGATTAAATTATAGACTTACTTATATAAAAATAAAAATATTGAAAAATTACACTTATATTCGTTTTATATCAAAACGGTGGTTATTTAAAAAACATGCCCCGTTTATAAAAGTACGGTAAATGATTTAATTTCTTTGTATACAGCAAATAAAGAAAAGTCATAAAACTATGACATCGGGTTGTTAATTGTTCCCACTCTATGAAATGAAAACTCTCTATATCGACAGCAAGTTCTCAATGTGAGGTTCGCTATAGAGAGGTTACAACGTAGGTATTAACCAAAAAACGCTACAACTATATTCATAGAGCTACAGTTAAGATCCTTATCGAAATACTTATGACAATGTTACTCAATATTGTATAGATCTGCTAGAAGCAATTATTTCCAGTTCTAGATTTTTAAATACTTATTATTTTAATTGTTACGTAAATGTTGTCCAATCATAAATTACTTTATCTCACCTATTGCTGACTGGTAGTGGGTTGGTATAGCTGCTCGTTGGTAATTCCTACCAGGCGAACCCTGTAACAGAACGAAATTAATTTAGAGCAATCTGATTAACAAACTTACAGTGAAGAATATAAATATATCCCATTATTTTGGCTGACTCAAATATGCTTTTCATTTCATTCTTATATTGTTTTCTCGATTTTCAGATTTTAATACGTCGCGCCGTGTGAGATAATTGTATGATACGTTTTTGAAAACTATAATTATCTCAACCACAGTGATCCTCACTATTACTATAACCAAATACGTATTTCTACAACTAAATTGATATCTTTAATTGAAACTTCACCATGGGAAAGATGTCTTGATGTAAAGATTTACTTACACCCCACCATTATTTGGGATTGGATTTAAAAACGAGTTTTCTGAAGTCATGTCCCTTTGACTAAGTCGACATGGAAAGATTGTTCGTTCTTGTTAGTCTCTGACTTATTGTTAGACTATCAAGCAAGTACGCTAAAGAAGCATGTATAGCTTTAAGTCTTCCCTTTTTAGTAAAAAATCTAGCTGTTTCAACCATGAACCTTTTCAGTTTCTTCTATCACCGTATGTTTCTTCCAGCTCTCAATTGTCTTCTCTAGAGCTTCGTAATTCTATTGAATGAAATGGAAGTAATGAAACCAACAACTTTGTTCGTCAAAAGCTTTCACGAGTTTTAAGTCCATTCAACTACCAGTGCCTCTGTTACCCACACTGACGTCATTTTGCTATCGACATACTATTGAATTTTAGATATATGAGCAATAAAAGGAAGTTGATTTACTGGACTTGCTGCCACGTACACATAATTTACCTTATACTGTCAGTCTGACATTTTTCTGTCAGCTGTGGCTGTGATAAACTGACCAGTTTTGATCGAAGTTTTTGTCTGTGATATTTTCACTGACCATGATAAGGTGTCCAAATTTGCACTGGGAACTATTTCGATGTTACAATTACGATAATGCAAGCATTATATCTGAGTTTTAAACTACAGTTTACTAATGGTACCTACATGCAAGCTTATGTCTTAACACTACTGGAGTGAATATAACGAATAAAATCGTGGTTCGAATCATTTGCTAAAACGCAGATTTTATTAGGCCACAACAACGTCGACGACTTTTAAAAAATCTCTACACACATGATTAATTAGTAGGGTTCCTTCTACCTTGTACAAGAAGTCATATGTAATAAGAAAATAAAATTCTGAAATAATAAATATAAATAATAAAGGAATAAAATGCTACATACATCTATCGAATTCTTCAGATTCTGCTTTGGCCTATTAATCTCCCTTTTCCTTTTTTGACCAACTGCGTCGTATTGCTTTTATTCAATCATTTTTATAAGTTTTAAAGTATTATTTGCAGAGTGGCCAAAGTGGCAGGTCTGATGAAATATTTTATTGGCACCACATTACCCATTTGTTTACAATTCGAGAGATGCTTCCAAACTTCTAGGAATTTGGGTACATTTTTTTTATTTCGTCAACTTTCATCAAGTTTTTTCTGATTTTAATCTCCATTTAATTTAATACACTTATTCCAATATAAAACTATTTTTTTAACCGTCCTCAAAGAACTCTTCGGAATGTCTGGAATCCACATATTTATGAAAAGTCATCATTTAAGGTATCAAATCGAACACCCCGTAGTGGTTTTTCCAAATTTGGAAACATGAAAAAGATTAGGGGGCAAATCTAGTGAATAGAGTGAATGTGGAACGAATTCCTAGCGCAGTTCGTTGAAAACATCCGTTCTTCGTGCAGTATTGGGCACTGCATTGTCCTTTTGCAGTATGGAATTTTCCAAGCCGTTTCTTGCAAAGCCCAGTCGCAATGAGCTAGATAATAATCTATAAAAAGTATCCCCTCGCAATTCCAGAATAAAGCGAACATTACTTTTATAATCAACGGAACTATTCGTGGCTTAAATAAAGGCGCCTTTTCTCGTTTGCGCCATTCTATCGACTACTTTTTGGTTTCTGGATTGGGATACGGTATGTTTCATCAACGGCTATTGTCTCTTGCCAAAATTAGTCGTCGTAACATGCTAAAAGCTCATGAGCTCTGAGCGCTGTGGAAGACCAAAATCAGTCACAAGTCAATCTAAGAAGTCAGTATAAGAAGTCTAAAAAGTCTACAGAAGCATGAGAAATTACTACCATCTGAAAGTGATGACAACAACAGAAGTTGTTGGCATATGGAAGAAAGACGCAAATACCTCACATGTTCGATTCGGATTCACCGCGAAATCAACCCAGCAGGATTTGTGGCCCGATTTACTACTATGTCTCAGATCTAGATCTCAAGACAAAATATTAATCAAATCATTGGACACATAAGCGAAAACTAATACATAATAAGCGAAGAGCATCCCATTTAGAGGGAGAAGGTCACAGGCTAACTGTTTCTTGAGACGCCAAAAAATCTTATTGGTAGATTACCTAGCGCAGACCAGGAAGGTTAACGCCGAATACTATGTCATCTTCAGATAGTCATGCCACAAGGCCGTCACGCTGATCACCAAAAATTGATACCTAAATTTGTAGTACAGGCGAGGCGCATGCATTCTATTTATCGGACTCGGTCCCATCGGATATTAACTGCTTCCCAGACCTCAAAGTATCTCTTTCTGTGAAAAAGTACGGGTCCAAATCTGAAGTTCTTGCAGGGACGAACGCCTATTTCGCAGACTTCAGCGAAATTACCTAGCAACAAGGTATTTGAGGAAGCACCCAACGATAGCGCAAGTGACAAATATATATCTAAAGGACGGAAATGTACAAAATAACGTAATTAGGTACTTTAATTGGACAGCTACAAGATAGCTGTGCAATAACGTACAAATAAATTACAAATTGTATATTAATTAATTTAATATTCACGGAGGAAATTGTTAATCGCCGTCAAATCCATCTCCACAAATAATCAATCCCCATATCTGGTAGCTTGTGCTTGATTAATTGCGGACTTACTATATGGTACTGAGGAGTCGTAATATAGAGCCGAATTATCAATGGACAGTTGGGTAGAGAACATTAGTAAAAAAGAAACACTAAAAATTTGATTAAAAAGTTTTATGCTCAACTGAAATTCAGCCCATGGTTGGTCGTAGTTGAGAGTTTCATTTTGATCTATGTACATTTGTCAAGTTTTAAATCTAATCAAAATTACTTTGTTGTGTTGTTAATTTGTCGATTTCAGAAAATGTTTTTATAGCAAACAATAGAAATACCTTACAAGAGAAATTACCCAATATCTGATCCTGAATCTTACCAGCATGAATTGCAAAGAAATGCTAGATAGTATAAGTATACACGGCATCAGGTTTCAATACTGATGAGACAAGTTATTACTGGATAGGAAAGGATTGAAACAAGGAACTTGCTGAAGGAGCAGCATGATAAACAGTGGAAGACTGCATTGAGACTAAGGCAGCCCCACATGCGAGACCTTCAGAGAACAAAACACGACAATCGCTGCATATGAGCAGGAACCGAATTGGGAAGGCAGTGTTGCTGATTGGACACCGGCTTAACAACCATCTCATCACCATATAAATAGCGAAAGATCCTATCTGCAGAGCATGTTGTGAGCAAGAAAGAAATTCGCGACAGCTCCTCCATGATTATCAGGAACTGAGTAGTGGTAGACTCAAATATTTTAGATCTCAATTCCTGCAGTCAGAAGAGGTCACTATTGTTACGGTCTCGATTTTTATCTCTGCAAACCACACTGTTATTATTATATGTTGTGTTTCTTCTTTTAGAGAGCTCATGTAATGTATTTGTTTGTTATCAGCAGCAACGGTCGGTGATGACTAAGGTTTGATGGAAGAGTGAATGACGTGTTATCATTAAGTAGTGTAAACCGGCCTTTGTCTCCACTTACGTGCAAGGCGCGAGGAGTATGAGCGTCAGTCCGGTTTACAGTACCTAATGATAACACGTCATCCACTCTTTTATTAAACCTTAGCGATGACGTCTTGACGAGGCGAATACTTATTATATATAATTTCAATGTGATCACCGACCTTCGCTGGTTATCAGGTTCTAAAAAGTTAAAAATGATTAATACTTTCGGTAAAACACATTGTAACCATTGTGATATAAACACGCAACTCACATGTATGTATAGTCTAACAATTTACTCGTTAGAGGTTGGGATTGTCACTGCGCATCGTGCAACAGCATTAATAGAGTGAGAAAGAAATAGATTGGGAAGGTCAAATTCTAGGGTCAATTCTTCACTTCCACTCGCTCATATCTACTTTGTGCTGTATTAACCGTGGACTGACTATACCGTACTGACAACTCCAAGTAAGGACAAAACTATACTTTATGGCGTATGCAATTTGCGCTTACTTAGTAACCTGTTGCACAGCTACCTTTTAACGCACCTAATTAAGTCGTTTTGGGGAGAGTCATCTAGGTTCTATAAACTAACATTTTGGCTCTCATAAATAGTTTACTAAATCTATGCCTTGATTTTGTACTTTCCCTCGACCGGCTGCTCTTCATGCTATCCTGATAATTTCAAAATGGGATGGTGGATTATTTTCAAAATACAGTGAAACAGGTATGTTTTGATGAATACAGGTATTACCAGGTTATGTTTCACCTGACAATTGGAAGTCACTTGTTTAGTTATTTAATGCATTCGTCTTAAAGATGGTAGCATACTTACAGGAAAGTAAAGAAAAAGAGTACAAAATATAAATATATGAATATACAATGGAATCCAAAATAAATGTGCAGGAAGACATTACCAATTATCTGCACGTCATTTTAATTAATGATACCTATAATGGCAAATTTTTAACCGCATTGTATAATTCGTATTATTCAAACTAATATTCTCTAAGGAACTTTAAATTTCCGCAAACGTCCTTCGCTTTGTAGAAACTATAAAGAACAATCAATAAAGTAAAACATTGCGTAAGTAATTGTACTACACCTGTCGCAATTTCAAGTTATTGATTGTCGTTCATGTTCTCCGGCAATTGTTTCTATCCAAGGCCAAGCGATAATTATGAGAATGCAATTCGAGAGCGCATTACATTCACAAAGTACGCCAATGTCAATATATTTATGCGAAAAATATAATCTATCGATTATGATTTGGATGTAAACTATTTAGTTATTTTTGAATTCAGAATAGCAATTGGAATGGAATTGAATAACTTTTTTTGTGAAGTGGAAAGCTTGAACAAATTTCTGTTGATGTTTAAATATTGTGTCAGCTTTGGAATATATGCATTCTGTGGCAAAAGTGATATGCTTATTGTCGCAAGCTAAAAATTGGTACCCAAAATTATTATGTAATAATATTGGAATTAAGCAGTTAGTAAGCAAAGGAAAGTTGCTTGGTAATTCTTACTTTTATTGGAAACAACTCTGGTACTGCAAATATAGATATTAATAAAATCAACGAACTGTGTTATAAGGAGTGATTAACCAGGTCAGAAAATAAGGCACTTTTATGACGCGCTAGTGGTGGGTTTAGTTTTCTAAAGGCCCCACCCTAAATATTTGCTAGGGCTAGGTTAGGGATTTTTAGAATTTGAAGAGATTCCATACGGTTGTAGCACAACATTCTACATAAAAGACACTACCTTTTATTAAACTAATCATCAAAACCAAACATTCGGCGAGTACGTAGGCAAGTTGTTCCCAGCGCTTTTGTAATCGAGATCTTCATTTTCATAGATATCTCAATTTTGCTTTCAACCTCGCACTGTACCTGCGTACTTCCTTTGTAAACAATACATGGATTAAAAGCTCGTGATGGCTCAAATTAAGCGAAGGATTCTCTTTGTTTCTTAATCTTCCTACACATCATTTATCTGCGTCTACATAGACGGAATCGCTTTATCATACGTATAATAAAACTATTAATCTTCATGTTCTCGTAAAGAACTAGAAATCGTTTTCGCGTTACAGCGAGCGCGTTCTGGAAGATGGAGGGTTAATTAAACTAATTTTTCTCGGCAGGCGAAATGATTGAAACGACCTCATAATTAGTTTGCTTGTCCGGATTATATTTCGAGCTCTAATTTGTATTATCATTATTGGGTTGTATGCTCGTTACGTAAGAAAAAGTAAAATCTAGGTTAAATATTTATGTTTGAAATACTTCTAGGAGCAGGCTAATGGTTGTTTGGTTCGGTTAACAGGCTGGAAATGTGCTCGCTCAAGTGAGTTTTCCGATGTCCATTAAGGAAGTATCGAGCAAATGTTGATGGAGCGAATAACTAAGATATCACGTGACGTTGAACTTTATTGAGGTTGTGCTTCAACATGTGTTAATGTAAAACGAATACACTTTGAAAAATTCATTGCTACAACCAAGAAAAATTCAGAATTATATCGAGAAGTCGTAGAAAAATATATTGATCGAAAATGTTAAAAAATCTTACTCCAACAAACTTGTTTTAATTTTTATAAAAATTCTCCATAACATTAGAACTCGATGATGATATGCGAAGCACTGAACTACAATTGCAGAAAATTTCATGGAAATTTGAAGAAATTTATTATTAATGCAGATATCTTGAAACAATAGAGGATCAAAAACAATGTGCTTATCCAAGCTTTTATTTCATCGTCTGTTCGTGATAGTTCAAGAATTGCAAAAATAAAGCGAATAGATGTACCTGATGGCAATGATACACTTAAAAATGTAGTACCTAAACGCACTTAAAGAAGCCCTTAAACGTCTACGATTTCTTCAAATAGCGAAAGCGTGTTTCCCCCGCTCGATATTAGATTTTACGATCTTAGTTTATGCGGCAATGCGCGACGGAAAAATGCATTAAAAATACGTTCCCATATGCAATAATGTTCCGAGTGAATTACGACTTTATTGCATTACATTTATAGCATGTGTTTCTTGGTTATACATTTATTCATGGCAGGTTGCAGCTTTTTCGATGCAATATATGGATATTATGGATTCATTAATAGACAGAACTGAAGTGCATGGTACTATTAGATTATAGGTTCAATTTCATATGGGATTTCATCGTCACTATGCTGAACCAAAATGATCCTATTAATATCAAAATTTTGTTACAAATCCTGGACGCAGTTTTATCAAAACTTGAAATTTTCGTTTGTAGATGTGTCTTTAAAAATTGCCATATTTTCTTCTGTAAATTAATTATGTAAAATGTAATAATTCTCAAAAGTTACAACACGATTCAGGCTTCCAGCCTAGAGACTAATTTGATGGCTTACCACGCTCTTTTGAATTGAAATTAAATGCGAAACGTAGTGTCTTAACGTAAAGACATTAAAGATTTCAAGCTAATGATACACTACGATATAACCACTAACATTATTTTACATAGATGAAACCCTTATTTAATTAAATCCGGTAAGACGTGTTTTGCTAGTAACGAGGCTAGCATCTGCAAACCGTACCTTGCCTTCATTAAATAATTGTAGGGTGAGAAGTTATATCGATATGACATATTTTCAATTACAATCCATTATAACCATTTCTTTAAAACGCAACATCCCCTTCTAGAACCGATAATATAATGTTGTTCAAAATTAAAAACTTCGTTTGATTTGGCGACTTTTTAGAACGTATTCTTTAAAGCGACGAGTCTATGTTTACCAAAGATGGTGTAATTAATACGCATAATTTGCACCACTACGCGGAAAAAAATTCGCACGAATTTCTGGAATATGGTCACCAAAGAAAGTTTTCCGTTAATATTTGGCTGGGTAGAATAAATTACAGTCTTTAGGCGAATTTGTCTATCAAATCGTCTTGATGCCATTGGCAATCTGAATGTATTAGAACAAGTTTTTCAGGAGATGTGGTTAAACATACGTGATACGTAACATGATTTACATTCATGACGGGGTTCCTACTCATTTTGTTCGTAATATGAGGGAATGGTTGGGTGAACACTTCCCAAATGCGCCGGCTTTATAATATAGACTGCAAGATTTCCCAATATCATTCCTTTAGTTTTTTTGTTTTTAGTTAGCCTAACATTAATTTGTAAAACCTGTTTTTGAGAAAATTATGTTTGCGACCCCCACGAACACAAAATCGTATTATGTGGCTAGCATGGCTAATCTTGGTAAACGTTGCTTCAGAATAATTGCAATTGCGTCTATTTCCAATTTTCTGTTTATCAAAACCTTGTTTTTAATTTCTTTTATTACTTCTTTTTAAAACACACAAATTACAAGAGAAAGTATTGAAAAATGTATTAGTAATGATGCAAATAGTTATTTTTATACGTTACCGCGTTCTTATCCTATTTTGAGCGGGGTGACATACTGAACTGCCTCCCATTACTTATTTTAAGGCGGAGCAAGGGATGTATTGAAAAATAGGAGGGCTCTTTTTCTGGCGTGGCGCATAAAATCTACTAAGTCTGTAATGACTTATCTTTCGAGTTACCTCTACCACTTTTCAAGTCAAATTTGACCAAAAAGGTGGTAGAAGCGGGACAGTTATCTAAATAAGTCACGAAATATATTTTTCTTCGCAATATTTTACCCTTTATACCTTTCGGTATACCAGGTGTAGAAGTATGAAATGCGGATTTCAAACAACAGTTAATAATACTAATAATAATAATCTAGTTTATTACCCAACGGTACAAAACCAATTACAGGGCAAAAATAGAAGAGTAGATAGTAACATATTAAAAAAAAAAATAAAGTGTAGCTCTGAATTAACAAACAAAAAGAAAAACAAAAGTATATATATATATATATATGTATGTAAACATAACACTTAACTCTAATAAACCGAAAAAGTTAGTGTCTGCTGAAAATATGTCATCATAGTGGAACTCAGCTAGACGGCATATACTCACAACGGGAGACCGCCACAACGCATTAGTTCTTGCTGATGGAAGGGCGAACGTCGGCGTAGTACGGCTGGACCTAGTTGGGACATGGAGCTTCACGAAGACCAAAAGTTCAGGACACTCAACCACACTGTGGAGTAATTTCCACATAAACCGTGAGCTCAACATATGCATCTCTCCTGCCCGTCAGAGACTGTCTATTATGGCGAGCTAGGAGCTGATTGTAGTCGGATCCCCTAGGGAGATAGGCACCATCGAGCCGATAAGATAGACATTTTAGAAAACGACGCCGAATGCATTCGATAGAGATCTGGTGAGCAACATAATAAGGAGACCAGACTACTGCCGCATATTCAATTGTGGAAAGGACGAAAGAGTCATAAAGTTTACAAAGGGTGCTGTTATTAAGAAACTTCCCACAGCGCAAAAATGAAACCCAAAGAGCTTGGAAGCAGAAAGACAAAGTTCTTTAATGTGACTTGTGAAAGTAAGTCGAAAGTCAAAATGGACACCAAGGTCTCTTATGGAGTTAACAGAAGGTAAATGTTCACCAGCCAAAACATAAGTTGGAATCGCAATTTTGAGTTGACGAGAGTAGGTAACAACAGCGCACTTACTGCAGTTCAATTTTAGGCTGTTGACATCGCGCCAATTGGCTAGTGCATGCAGGTTTTGATGCAAAACATACACGTCAGAGTTATCATAGATGGCGGAATAAAGCTTGAGATCGTCCGCAAGCAAGAACATGGCAGCCCAAAGACTCCAGAAGGTCATTGATAAAGAGAATAAACAGCAAGGGACCGAGGCTAGAGCCCTGAGGTACTCCGGACGTTGTAGTATAAAGAGAGGAGGCATAACCATTGTGAAATACATAATCCAATCTGCCGATCAGAAAGGAACTTAGTAAAGAAAGCAGCATAGGAGAACAACAAAACAATTCGAGCTTATGGAGAAGCAATCTATGGTTAATAGTATCAAAAGCACTAGACAAATCAGCATAGATAACATCAACCCTTCCACGAGCATCCAGAGTTTCAGTGATAGATTGAGTTATACATAAAAGGTTGGTTATAGTGGACCGGCCAGGCATGAAACCATGTTGACGCAGAGACATTAAAGAATTAGTGTTAGCAGAAATACATCTATAAATAATATTTTCATAGATCTTAGCGAAGTTAGCTAAATTGCTATTGGACGATAGTTTTTGACAAAAGATTTGTCACCCTTTTTAAAAATGAGAATACTTCTAGCCCTTTTCCAAATAGCGGGAAACGTAGAAGTTGCAATAGATAAGTTAATTAAAATGGCTAAGGGTGCAGCCAATACAAATCTAGAGTCATGTACCAAAAAATTGGGAATAAGATCATCACCACAAGTCAAGTTGTCAGAACTCATTATACTAACCAACTCCTCTTCAGAGGTAGTGCGTAGCGAGAATGAGAAACGATTGGAGTATTCATAAAAACAGTTGACGCAGAAGGTGCGTAAGTGTTAGAAAAGTGTTGAGCGAAGCCCTCAACTATTCCTGAGGAGACTCAAGGAGACTCTGTACATAAGAGATTTATAGGGCCGAGATATCTGTTCTGTGCAAAGTGCGCGCATTCGTCTGAATTCATCTAAGAAGAAAACGTTCTTAGATGCTTTCCATTTATGTCTGTAATGCTCTTTAGGTTTCAAATTTGAAATAAGTTCAAAAGAAAAACATGTTGGATAATTTGTAAACGAGTATGAGCCGGAGATTTAAGGCACGGAGCAATTGGTGGCTTCATACAGAGTTGTATAAAAGGTATGGAGAGCAAGATTAACATCTCTATAATTAGATAAAAACGTCCAGTGAATACATTGCAGATCGCGATATAGGGTATTATAATCCGCTTTTCGAAAACAGTAACGTAGGTTATTGGGTGAAGGAAAGTTATGAAGACCAGTCGGTCGAGAGTATTTTAGATCAATGCTGAGGCTAGGATGGTGAATATCTTCAGGAACCAGAGAGAACTCGTCATGCTCAATAGACAAGAAACCGGGTAAGTTCGAAAGAACCAGATCTAACAGTGTGTGGTTAGAGTTCAAAACATTATTAAATTGTTTGAGATCAAGCAAACTGCAAAAATTATTCAACTGACATACTTTCCTGCAGGTAGTGGACGGATTAACAAATTCAGGAAGATTAAAATCTCCAACAAACGAAATAGGTTTGTCCAATAAAATTATTTCAAGATTATCAAAGAAAAGCTCCAACTCGATGACAGAAATATCCGGGGGTATATAGACTGTGCCAATAAAGAAGGTAAATTTATGAATGAGGCATTTGCAAATGATAAGATCAATAAGAGGAATTGCAGCAATAACAGACGTGGTGTCAAGTATTTTAAACTCAATTTTATTTGCAATGGCTATGAGAACGCCACCACCCAAGCTAGGATTAACAACATTGGAGTTACGGTCCCATCGTACAACAGAATAGGAGTTGGGAAAAAGTTCATGACAGTTTGTGCTATATAGGTTTGACACTGCGCCATTCTGTTGTGTCATCAGCAAGTGTCAGATGCGCATGACTGATAAATTGGAAAAGTGTGTGCATACTGTTTTGTTGTTGTGTTTAATATGTCAAAATTTATACCGAACAAAGAGCATTCGCGGACAGCATTAAATTTTGGTTTTCATTTGAAGAAAAGTACTGCTGAATCATACCGATTACTTCGAAAATCTTATGGCGAACATATTCCATCGCATGATACGTGTGAACAATGGTTTCGGCGTTTCAAAAGTGGCGACTTCGATGTTACAGACAAGGAACGTGAAAAACCGCCCAAAAATATACGAAGATGCGGAATTGCAAACATTGTTGGACGAAGATGATTCGTAAACACTGCTTTTGTATTTACAAATCATCTTCGCCGAGGATTTAAACGTTATTCCAATCAGCTACGAGAAATGGGAGAGATTCAGAAGACCAAGTAAATGGGCACCACATGAATTGAATGACAGGCAAATAGAAAATCGCACACACACACAAACACATGTGACATTTTGCAAAAGAAATCCACATCGACCGCAAGAACAAATCGCTTTGGCAGAAAGACGATGCTCTGTGTTTGGTAGGACCAGAAGGACATCGTCCATATGAGCTCTTAAAGCCTACGAAAACAGTTAATATTAAACGTTTTCAATAGCAATTGACCGATCTGAACCGTTCGCTGCTTAAAAAAGGCCACAATACCGAAAGAGGCACCATAAAGTCATTCTTTTTCATGATAATACTCCATCACATACGGGAAAAACGATTCGCGACATGTTGGAAGCACTCAGCTGGGAAGTTGTAGCCCACCCTCACCAGACTTGGCTCCTTCCGATTACCACTTGTTTGCATCGATGAATCACCCACTTGCTTAGCAGCGCTTGGGTTCGTAGGAAAATGTGAAAAAACGGCTAGATAAATGGTTCGCAGCAAAAGGGGAAGATTTTTACTGGCGTGGTATTCACAAATTGCCCGAAAGATGGGAAAAATGTATAACAAGCGATGGAGCACACTTAGAATAAAGCACTTTTTATTATTCTTCCGAATTTAACATGTTTTTTTGTTTTAGAAAAAAATCCGCATTTCATACTTGTACGCCTGGTATTAGTACAAGTAACACACTGATTGAACGGTTTCGACAGACTGTACTAATAATGATAATCTATTACCACAAATTAATTCCCAAAAAAGGAAATTACGAAAAGATGGATGAAACTAAGGTCTTGCGGAGAAATAAATGCAAATAATAAACATTTGCTAGTAGTTATTAAACACAAACCACTGTGCGTACGCACTATGTCCTACAAAGAAGAATCGGTAAAGCAGAAAATTTCTTTTTATTAATACAAGAGGTACTTTCACTTCGCGGAAGAAACTCGGCATAGTTTTTGGTTTTATAGTGTATCCTTTGGTTCGGACAAATACAAAACCTATTCGGCAGAAACACAATATTTCAATTTAAAACGAGATTTTTCAATCAACCAAATTTAGCTACATCACTTCAAGTGAAACAGAAAACCATTGCTCCATTGAGGAATGGTTTAAATAAGGAAGTTCAAAAACGGTTTCGGTTTGAATTCATACCCCCACTTTTCTCAGTGCAGTTCAGAAATATAGGAGTGCTGCTGCTACCGAGTAAAAACATCATCTCCGTCCTAGCCACTTTAAACCATTATAAGATCGTGCAAATTGATAGTAAAATACATACATATACATTGCAGCTCGAATTAGAATTTATGGGGACATATTAAAAGGTTCTGCCAAAGGGAAATTTTTCAATATCCAAGGCTTTTAACAACTATGTATGATGATGGAATTCTATTCTGCTCGAGATTTACTCAATTCAATACATCAACGGTTTAACTATAAATATACAGCAGGGATTATCACAAAATGTGAAATACTAATTTATTTTGGTGAGATTTTTTCTATTGTAGTTTAACCACTGCTATGATGGTGATACCCCCGTGTATGGAGTTTATTGAAATATTACATTAATCTATAAAATACTTCATTAATTAGCTTATAGAAAACCATCAAAGTTCAATTTCGTTGCATATGTTCGTAAACAAACACTGCTATTCTTCTGAAAGCAACTATATGCTCATTTACGTGTGTAAACCGCACCCTTTATTGCTGGCTTCATTGGTTTGCCACCAAACAGAATCTACCCTGCATATTAGGCAATATCTATTTATTTTCTACACACACATATGTGCATATGTATATATAAAAAATTCATGTTTATAATTCAGACAAATATTAGAACACTAACGCGAAAATAACTCTGTAATCACCCACTCACGTGTTGTGTAAACTGTGACTAATTATTGCCTAGAAGTATGTATGTACAATGTACATACATCTATCTATGCATATACAGACATTTTAATATTTGCACAGTAGATATCAATTTACCAAGTATTATCTGATTTAGAATTTGTATCTAACGCCCATCATTACATATTTTAATTCTGCGGCTTGTAATATATGACTTATTGAAAACTGCCGTCAGTTCAGTCGGTACCCATCAAAAAACCGGGTACTTAATCTCCAATTTTAATACGACGTCCCGTTTAAGCTGCGATTCTTATCTCGAGAAATTTTATTAGCTTCAATATCATGTAATCGATTTGCTTTTGATGCGAGTACGTATCAGAATGTGATCAATAATCTTGATCTGTATTTTTCTAATATGGTGTAATTAAGTATGTGCACTTAAACGGTTGCGTATTACACACACATAAATACATATATACATTTAGAAAACAATGTAAGGAAAAGATAATTTACGAATTTCTAGAGCTCTGCAAAATTGCAAATTGTATTCCCACAACAAAGGTGGAACTTATTCATGAAGTACCACAGTTTCAGTAATAATTCCTGTCGAACAGTAAAGCCTATAATAATCATACCACAATTCCACGTTTATAAAACTTCTGTTTTTTATCGGCAAAATAACCGACGTGTCATTTCACATCATCATTATTAGAGTTGCTCAATTTGCGCAAATAGTACTAAAACTATCATAAACGACTGTACTAGAATAGCAACACTGTGCTATACCAATACAGATGGATTCATACTATACACCGAAAAGTATTATGTATTCGTTTGGCGCAATGTTGCTATCCTAGTACAGTCCTTTATGATAGTTGTGCTACTTATTGGAGCAAGCTGAGCAACTCTAATCATCATTATCGAAATCTTCATCGTTCAAGAACATTTGCGAAGCAAAAGAAACAATAATCTGACTGTGGAAATCACGAAAGATATTTATAGTCCAGCATTGTCATAGTGGAACACGATGACTTTACGATTTGTGAATTCTGCACACTTTTTACTCGCGTTGTTCTATTTGTTAGTTGTTTAAAATATACCAGGTGGCCCAAGATTCCGTGAACGAACGATTAAATTATTATTAAGGCACACAAGAAACTTGTTAGTAAAACGTATAGGGTCCACGTTAACAGCATCAGTTAAGATTAGCTTAGAATACAGAATGAATGATCCGTATCATCGTGACAGATCAAAGTTGTAGTTTTTATTATGGCACACCCCATAAATGTTTAGAAATTCTGAAAGAAATCGACGTGTTGATAAAGAAAGGTACAATGTACTATATGTCCTAAGTTACAAATGGAGGAGTTATTTACATTTTTGAAAGAAAAAATTCTCCTATCATAATATTGCGTTTTAATAAAATCACGTTATCAGATAAAAATTATATCACAGCGCTTCGATTCTTACACGATCTAATGGCTGATTTCCCGATTAATTAATTCTCGAATTCTTCAAATGGAACACCATGTGTATTAATGTTAACTCGTGTAGAAATTTGATTGTTCTTTTAATACCATGCACGTCTGTGAAAACCTAATACATACAAGTTTTCAAGATAAATTCACTATTATTCAGTAATCTCATATATCCTGACGATAAGAATTAAGTATTGCTTTAATTTGGTCGTCAACAGCTTCAAATGGACAATGTAAGCTTTATTGAGCTTTTCCTGAAGAACCATCAGTACGAATTTTAAGGAATCGATTTTTGAGTTTTCTTACCAGACACAACATACAATATCTTTTGAGATTAAAATGTGATGTGATTCTGTGCAGGCCTGAAAAAGGAAAATATGGGAGTAATACTCCTTTCGATTTGCCATTTAATAAATAAAAACTGCACTTAAATTGATATGGTGCTTCACTGAAACTCAACTATCAGGCAATGTAATTATAACCAAAAATTCAACTGAAATCGGAAATTATTTTTCGAGCTAATACAGGTGACACACGGGAGACGAACGGATTTTAAATAAAGAATACTCGGTTAATTTTAAAATTAATGTATGTCTATTGACATCAAATCAAAGCTCATTGCCATTTAATATAGGCCAGACTTATTTGTGAAAACCAATGTCGTCGAACTGATGTCCATCATTTCGAATGCACGATTCTTTTCCAAATCCCCTATCACACGGACCAATATCTCTACAGGAATGGCAATTTCTTAAATGATTGCACTCTTCAACTGGTCCAAATTTCGCGGTTTGTGGTTATAGACACGGCTTTTGAGGCACTCACAGAAATCACACCGATTATTCTGGAGATCTGGGAGGCCAAGGAACATTGTCAAAACGCGAGATAATCTGTCCAGGAAACATGCGTTGAAATGGCGCCTTGTGTGGAAAACAACTGCCCTCACAAAGATCTTCTCTCACCACGGCGCTCTCAGTACTACGTAGTTCAAAACTGTCCGTTTTTCGTGCGTCAGACTGTATAACCACATTATGGAAGTTTAGAAAACTCCAAAGAAATTTCAAAGCTGTTGCAGTTATTGTATGGTGACATGAAGTGATAAATTTGGATTACCACAAACAAGTTTTAATCGCTCCATTCTCAACAATATTTCTTCGGATACTAATGTTTTATTTCATTTTCAAAAAAAAAAAAAAGAAAACGTCTAAAGGAGAAGAAGGATTATGAATGCGCCAACGGCACAGGTCGAGCAGATCCCTTCTAGAAACTTATGGTACAAATGTGTGTATAGAAATGGTGAATTTGTGCATACTCATACTCTACACGTGCGTATGTACTTCAAATATCGTTAGCTTTTATTTACATACTGATGCATAGCACTAGAAAGGTTTGTTTGGGAAACCGTGTTGTCATATGTGCACATGAAAAATGTTTATTATTTCGACACACTCCCGCTCACGGAAGTCGATAAATTCAGAAAATAATGAGACAGAAATTCGAAATATGATAAAATATTACGAATTTTATTGCGCTATGATTTCTATCAGTTTCCAGGACAATACAGCAGCCAGATAAATATTACAATAAGCGTTTCTACGCCAATTAATCAGATGTGAACAGTGTTATAATGTTATCGGGCAACGGGAGGTTTAGACAACCGCTAATGACCTGGTCCGTGTCAACTCTTTTCTGTATCTGGTTTGAAATAAAGTGATCTAGTGATTTGGGGTGCTGACTTCAGTGCAAAAAAATATCACTCTATTACGTCACATTTTCTATTAGATACGCAATACTAACATCCACGCATGAAATACGAGTGCAAGTTGATTATTTTAAATGAATCCAAACAATTACACTTAGAAATAGCAAATATGTGGATTGACCTGATTTTAAGTTGCTGAATTGAATCGAAAAGTCAGTTTACCCCTATAACGTCACAGTACTAAGATACAGATCGTAATTTAAAAAACCCTAATGGCGAACAATGACGTCACAGTGTCAGAATATATTTTCAATTTTAGTCCTTATTTTATTTTGAAAAGTATGCCGATGATGGCCCTCTTTTGCACAGTGCGTCTATATACATTAAAGTGTTCCAGTGCCGTCGATAACGATTTTACATAGTAAGAATGTTTTGGTTAAAGTGCTTTACCCTACTTATCGCTTACGCCCCCAAATTTTCGGGGAAGAAGACAAGGTGTGAATGTAAAAAGTGAATTTTAAGCGACATTATATACACATCATGTTCTTCCAGTTTGCCAACATTCAATAATCACATGGAAACATAGGTGCAGTTCGCTCTGGTAATAAGGCCTCTATCAATAGGGCCACCTCCCCTCATTCTCGTTCGAGCCCTGTCCCCACTCATCTCGGGTTTCATATTCGTTCGTAATAATAGGGCTACACGCTAGCCCAATAAAATTGCATATAATTTCGCTGCTTCATATCCAATTTAGCGCGAAGTGAAATTGAACGGCGTGAGCGCGCGTCAGTAGTGAGCGTACTCGAGTTCCAGGAAAATACTCTCTACACCACCTATTACCGGCCCTATTACGATAGCGGACTGTATTATATTTTCTATTGGCCAGAAAACCATGAACAATGCTTTGAAAGAGGACCAAGCACCTAATTTAAATTGAAATCGTGGGCCAAAAAAAATCCCAAATGTGTAACACTCACGGTAAAGCGCGGTGATGGTTCTGTTATGGTTTGTAGCTATTTCTCGTATTCGGCGGTAGGAGATTCGGTATGGATAGAAGGCAATAACTGTAAACACAGAGCTCTATTGTGTAAAAACTATTTAAATACACAAGAAGCAAGTAGTGGCTTACAAATATTGTCGTTGCTCGCACAGAGTTTAGATCTTAAGGGGTTAGACCGGTGTGACCGGCGGACAAAGTAGGTAATATTCAAGTGTGGATTGCCAAAGAAATAAGAAAGCTGTACACTTGCAATTTGGTAGTTTAGTTAAGTACACTATGATGATATAAAATGTATAAAATCAAAAGAAAAATAATAATTTTAATACCACTTATTACCATGTTAGAAAAAGTAATTCTTTTTGCAGCGTGTATCGGTGTCGATGATTCCGCCATAGCGGCACATCTGAACCAAAAAAACAAAAAATATTAGTTAAATATATTGTATTTCTTAAGCATTGGCCGAGTTTTTTCAGGTTTTATTGAAATTTGACTGAATAAAAAATTTTTCAACTTTTGGTTTGATTTTTGGCTGCAATATTGGGAATTAATTTGTTAATATTTTGGAAAATAACAACGATATTGTAAAAATCCTCGGTCAATGCTTAGAGAAAACTATAAGGATAATATAAAACCAAACTTCAAGTTAATCCGTTAAGTAAATCCCGAGAAACCTTCGACACCAGTTTGAAAAACGTAGTTTTGAGAAAAACGCATTTAAAATTTTACAATACATTTTCTTCATTATATAGTGCAAACTGCTTTGTTTTTATGGTTAATCTGCCATGCCAGCTTCGTAATGGTCATCTCCCTAATCGTCATTTCCTGCTTTGCTCTGCCGCCTTAAAATACGACCTTCTTTAGATGCTTCGAACGTACTTGCCTCAGCGGTCGAAATGCGTGCTTCGTCCAAGATTTCGCAAACGCTTGCTGTAACCGTCCCGATGACTATATTCGTGGTATTCATCATTAAAAGAATGCTTGAATAACCATTATTGAATACACTGCTAGCAATTTTAACAGCAGTTTTAACGCATCTAGCACTACTGAATGTTATTTTTGGAGCGAAGATCCAAATTAACGCGTTCTGACTCTCGTTCGAATGTTGAGTGTAAGCACCTGAGCAGCACTCCAACAAATCATTGTTGCTAAGTTCCATGTAGATAGGAGCGATTGCCTCTATAACATTAAGATGAAGAGCAGATTTGTGAGTATTCAGTTAATTTACTTGTCGCCTTTGCCATCTGACAGGAATACCAACAATTTGGCCCGGCCGAACAGTTTTTATGTTGGGGTTTGTGCTGTAACGTTGCCCATATTGCAGTTTTTATTCCTTCTATTGAATTTTTACGTCTCCTAATAGCAAGTTCGTAATACTCAGGCCCACAACAGACTCGTTCTGGGCGCACGGCCAATCTCGAGCGGCTGGCGCGCGTGTACGAGTCTGTTGTAGGCTCTATAACTCAGAAACTAATTAGAATTTATACTTGGGACCTTCAGATCCGTATTCTATAGGCTTCAAACTATTTTTAAATCAAAACAAAAATTTTCGATTTTTTGAAAATTTTACACCGGTCTAACCTCTTAACCTTATAGAGCTCTTAAGGGATGAGTTAGATAGATGGCTATGAACAGCAGCGCTGTCTAATATTTTTAAGTTTTTAACTGTATTAAGTAACTATTATTCAATTGGCCAAAATCATTTCACCCTTCCGCAACTATCAACTATCATCCTCGAAATTGAATTACCTTTAAACACGACCAGAAGTGATCAACTACCAAAAGCAATTTTGAAAATTGAATGAGACTTCCTTCAAAACTGCACATCAAACTGAAAGTCTTTTTCAATTAATTCATAGGGTTGCCGTAAGGTAGTGCACCAGTAAGTGGCTTCACGTTCTTATAATTTTAAGAGGCAATAGTAAGTAAGAAAGATAGGAAAAAATCGAATTATTTCCCAGAAGGTGCATAATAGTACTTTTACGCAGTTAGTTTTCGAAATCGAACCACACTCCGATAAAACATGGTTCAAAACTGAAAAGGAAACATTCAAAACCATACCGATAACGTTGTTTAAAGTGTCTAGAAACAATACTCCCCTACCAGTAGGACAACGTATACTCTCGAAACGCATCCCAACAGATAATCCTTCAGAACTAAACGAACCGTTTCTAAAGGATATACCTGAAAAACAGACAGTGTACCCAAGTAATCCTCCTTCGAATATTGCCTACCTTCTCAATAGCTGTCGTTTAAGATGAGAGTAAAATCCAAGGAAATAATGTTCTAAACTAAAGTACACACACCACCTTAATAATTGAGGCACCAACTTTGGAAATATGTCTTTAAAAACCAAACCGCATACCAAAGAGACGTCCTTCAAAATAGAACCAATCCCTTCAAAAACATTTTACAACACCAAACAATCTTATTCGAAAATATATTTTATTTATTTAAGTTATTTATAGAGATATAGCTCCTCCAATGGTTTCTGTAAGAATTTGCAGCAAGAGGCTACGTTTGAAACGCACGAACGCAGACTGCTTGGGCGCGCATTTTGGGAAACCTTTTTTATTCGGCTTAGGGTTTCAATCATATCGTTGAATCATACTTGAACAAAATCTTGGATTCTAAACAACGCAGTTCAAAACTAAAGTGCCCACTCGATAGACATTCATTTTTCATTTATTGATTCGTTCATTCATTCTTTTTAAGGTCGATCAGCAATAGACCAGATATTTGAACAGTATACTCTTTGTATCGTTCCCCAAGAACATCCTTACTTTCGTTCAACCGTGTTCTCCACAAGGGATTGCTTGCTCAAGGGAAACCTGACTTCTTGTGGGATCCAGTAGATTCTTACCAAAATGCTTCCGCCTGTGTCCCTTCTGTTCATCACAGGCGCAGACAACATGCATGCTGGTTTCCCTACTTCTATTACCAGTTCCGACCTGCTAATAGTCTTTATAACAGCTTTAATAGAAGCCTGACTATCACTGATTATTTCTTCTTTGCTGTAGTCCTGTAGTCCCCACCCCTCTTATTTCTTCAGCACAGGCCGCTACTGGAAATAGTTCAGCCTAAAAAAACGTCACATATTTCTGCAGGCTCAGTGATATACTCTTTTTAGAACATACTTCGTAAATATCTGCCCCTGTGCTTTGGCTGGATCGCGACCCGTTGTAAATCGGATGCTTGTCAGGTGATTCCTCGTCCAGTCCCTTGCCCGTATTAAAATGTTGTTTATTTGTTAAAATGATTTCTGGCGGCATACTGTCCGAAAGCATTTGTAATAACGGTTCGTTCAGTATGGTTCCTGATACATCTGCGTGTCCGCTAATTACATCATTGAGACACCATGAGCAGTTAACTGTCAGTTTTTGGACAGCGGCCATCGTCTCCGTTTTCACGAGCAGTTCCAGCGGAGCCTCCATGGCACTAACAGACAAAATTAAAGTAAAATATTTGCCATTTTGCTTTTATTTTTATTTTATGGCCTGTATGGTATTTACTTTCGCGTTTCTTATTATATCTCTATTGATGTACCCTATAACCAATATTACTATGGCTAAAAACGGTATTAGAAGATTACTTAGCATTTAAAATCGACCACACCCTCCAAGAACGATCATTAAAGCATCTCATTCAAAAAGACATAATCCAAAATTATTTTAAACAGTTGTCGTCGTTCTGTTCTCTTCGTCTCTATCTCTCTCTCCCTCTTCATCTGGTCTCTAACGTGAAAATTACCAACGATAGCACATTTGAATCTCACTGAGATTGACCATACCAATTGCAACAGAAATAATAAAGTAATAATGAGCCAAGGGTTTTCATAAGATAACATAAATTATTAATAGCACGTTTTCCATTCTCTTTCAAAAGTTTGACATACTTTATTAGACCGTTGACCTTAAAAATCGTCGTTAAGTCGTGAAAGTTTTGGAAGTATCTATTTGCTATAGAAAATTTTAGCATGTGCGGTGACTAATTCTCATTTGATCATGAACATAAATCGAGATAGTAAGACCGAAGTTCAATGCAAGCGGATGAATCATTGTGTTCGAAATAAAATTTACTAATTTATAACCAAATAACAAGAAGAGATATCTCATTCACCTCCACTAAATAAGACAGTCTATAATCAAGATAACAGCAATAAATATTGCTTTCCCCAAAAATTTTAACAAAAAATAATACAGTAAAAAAATGGGTAACTTACATGAACGATTAGGCTTTGGGTCCTGTGCAGGTTCATCGGAGGTCTCGGCAGATTGTAACTCACGGTATTCAACGTGTCATAGTTTATGAAACTCATATCATCATAGCTAACACTGTTATCGTTCTCCACTAAATTTTGCAAAGATCTGGCCCATTCCAAATTCTTCATTTCGGTCAATTTTTCACGCGATGTTTGTTTTTCCTTTTTCTTTTCGACATCCCGCACACTGAAGGACCTCTTCAATAGCGATGGTACGTCTTTATTCACTACATGTCGGATAGATTTCCTGATGAAAGAAGGCGATTTCTCTAAAATCCTCTGCGATAATTCAAAAGTGGAAGAATACTTGCGGCTGGATACGAGGCTTTTGGATTTGGACGGTTCAGGTTTCTTATCTCTCTTGGTTTTTCCAAAGAAAGAAGTTAAGAAACTTTTCTTCTTGGTTTTTTGATGGGGATTTGGAAAATTTTTGGTACCGATTTGATTGATCAGAACTTGGTTTATCGCCTGCACGGTGACTTTTGGATTACAATTATCATTCTCGTCCAATTCCTCATCAAATTCTTCTACCGAATATAGAGAATCCCGTCTCGCCGTTTCTCGCATGTTAAGATTTGAATTTATAAAGTTGTCGTCTGCTACGGAAGTCCGTCGGTGAATTGCTTTTAACTGTCTGTCATCATCGGAATTGAGACGCTTACGATGATCCACCTTCTCTTTACACATACTATCCGTTTCATCAACGTCCACTACACTTTCACTAATTTCACTATCGTTTTCACTATGTTCGTGATCAATCACAACCGCACTGAAAATTTCGTCTAAGATTTCACTAACAATGTCCAGCGTTTCGTCAGGCTCGAGATCGTCTTCGTTGCTTTCGTCCTGTTCGCATATCAAATGTGCGCTCTCGACGCCGCGAGTATTCGCCTTATTCTGCTCGTTTCTCCGCTCAACTTCGTTATCACATGTTAGTTCTCTTTGGCAATCGATTTTTGGGTTCAAATTGCTACTATTACTATTGCACAAATACAAATAATCACCTAGATTATCTTTATTATAATCGCCGAGAATGTTATCGCTGGCACATTCCTCTTCGTCCTCTCCTTTCGTCATTTTATTCTTCTCCTTTTTCGATTTGTTGCCTCTGAAGCTCAAACGGAATTTCTTATTGAGTTTGTCACCGAGATTCGAGGATTCGTTGTGCTCTTTCGATTTCTTATTCTTCGCTTTGGTATTTTGCGACATTCTACGCCGATGCCGCATCAACTGATTTGGGGAATATCTCTCGACGTCAACTTAATCTAGTTCGGAGATAAGAACGTAGAATTGATAAAATTTCGTATGGTTCACATAAATAGAAATGTTATAGCTAGTAAAAGTGCAAAAAGATAACTAGAACATAAATACAATGAGATTTATTTTATGATAAGATAATGTGTAATTTGTTCCGAGATAAAAACTTTGCGAATGTAATTGTTATTTTTCGTTATTCTTACATACATACATATATGCATGCTCTCGAACTGATAACAATAATGTGCTCATATTATAACCATATAGCAATGATAATAAGACACATTTATCGAAGGGAATTATGATACTACGCACGTACGCAAACAAAGGTTCCAACGTTCGTTTCCAGTCCGTTAAGGACTGTGAAGAACCAAACATAGTAATTAATTGCAAATGATTCAGGTTTAACCCCACCAGCTTCCATTGAATGTTAGAAGCGTAAAGAAGGATACCAAAACACAATATTCATTGTACATGAAACTGCCGAAGTTGCTTTTAATCCAGGGTATAAAAAAGCGATGTATTCAGACCTTCGACGCCTTTATAGAATGAGAGGACATTTCTGCAAATATCCAGCGGTTGACTTGCAAGGGATCTATCTAAACGAATAATATAAACAGAACACTATTTTCTGAAAAGAAAAGGGTTATTTTGAGCCTTAACTTTTTAGAATCCACCAACGAAAACCTAGACCTTACAAAGTTTTACAACCATTTTGTCTCAATTTTCTGAAACAATATTCTATTTTAAGCGACAATGGCAATACAGTCAACAAATTGTAAATTCAGTCAGCGGATTAGTGAAATGAACGAAAACACGTGTCAATCTTCAAAAGCCTAATTGCAAGAAATTTTCTCGTGAACTAATAACGAACAATACGGTTTAGGAAACGACGAAGATTCTTATAAGTGGGGACATTACGTTAAGTAGTAGAAACTGGTGTTTCAGTATTCATGATGTATGTAAGCTTCTTTAGAAACAAAAACACATATCATAACCTCGAAAACTTAGGAAAATTCCGAAACTATATTGGTTAATTCCCATCTTGTAAATGATTTGGATATATTTAGTTGATTCACATGAAATTAATTTCTTTGTGTGACTGGACTATTTTTAAGCCCTACTATACAAAGATGACAAAGTAAAATAAACAGATATAAGATTCAAAAAACAAATTTAATGCTTTTATGATTATATACACTATGAAATTATATATGTATATGTAATCAATGCTTGCTTGATAACTAGTTGATAACGGTTCAATGTTATTTGATGCAGGAAAAAATCTAAGAATTTTAAGTTGGCAACTAGCTAGCGCCTAGGCAGAAGGACTCGTGAGTTATCGTGGTTTAGGTCTACTCTACTGCTACTACTGCTTCGCACACTTTCTATGGAAATAGCTTTCAAACCAAACAAAATTTATAATATAATATATCACTGTTGATCAGAAATAGCCCAGCTCCCAACCAAAAGACATTATCGGGAGTTACCTTTTAAGTTTGTTATACAACTTATAGATGAATAAAATCGACAAACTAATTACACAGAATGTATTTCTGAACGTTTGGAAAACATTTGCATAAAATACAACTTCAATGGTGAAAAATAGTAGTGATGAACGAAAGAAAATCTCAACGATTTGTACATATATTTAAAAAAAAGTTGTCGTCTTGGGTAAGGTGTAATTTTGGTCATCAAAAAATCATACAGGAGTAGCCAAAAATCTATACAAAAAATTTTTTGTTGATTAATGAGAGCATTGATGATTAAAATTGTGGGGTATATTAGGAAGTTCATCTAGAATACATCATCTAGATACCAATGATTACTAAAATATATGTCTAAAAATATACTATTTCTAACAGTTCTAAAAATGATAAAAGTTCAAGGTAAACGTTACGATCTCCAACGGTTCCAAAAATTGGAAGACATAAAGAGAAGTTGTTGTAATATAAACCTTACGGTGTATAATAAACCCAAGAAATGACCAAAAGATGAACGTTTTTCAAACTACAACTAGCAAGGCAAAATACAGTTGAAATCATTTAGAGATATGATAATATCTTATAACGTAATAAGTACAGTAATAAGACTACCAACATGAGATGATATCAGTACATCATCACGATTCAGTTAATACAAAAATAAACGACACTGACACAATTATTCGCGAAAAAGTGACACTAATCTAACAACCTTGTCCCATATAATATTACAGCTCCGGAAAGAAGCCTTAGACCTACCTTTTAAAGAAAAGGAAAACGAGAGAATATCACCTATACGTGTATTTGGTGGCGATAATTTTTAAAATTGAATTAGTATCGTCATATCTAAATACTACCGCTTATTATTAAGTCAATTATTGTGTTTACATTTTTAATTCGTGTATGGCAATTAATCATTTTATCGGATGACAGCTGGAATAAGTAAGTGTATAGACGTAAAAACATTTTTGCACTTTTACTGCTATTAATTACATGTGGACATTACAAATAGGAGATAACTCAAAACTTGCTGACACATTCGATGTGTGTATTACATATAAAGCTTGACAAATAAGTTTTCGCGCACAATATATTACGGTGCATAAGTATGTTAGAAAATTGACCAGATTATCTTAATTCAATAGTACGACATGCTATAAATCTAAGAGTAGTTATTTTCCAAATTGAATATTTTCCAAAAAATCTTAGACGCACATACGCTACATTAGATTTTTGATTATTGGTACATATGTACCCTACCGTCCATATATATGGGGACGACAATAGAGAGTAAAGAAAATCATAGAAATAGTAATACTAATATCTTCAAAGTTTATATTAACATTAAAATGTAATTCGTAAATTTATAGCGTAGTTTAATCAAACAACCCCCTAATATGGTACACTTTACAAGTAATTTGCTACCACCATTGCTTTATTTTACATTTGACGATACCTGGAACTGTATTAATCCCTACAGTAATAAGATTAAAATAAATTTGAGGAAAACATTGTTCGCAATGTAAGACGAATAGATTCCAACAAAGAAATTACCAAAATATCGGAAAATGTATGCAAGTATTTCAAATAAAGCGACAGTTTAAAATTTGTTATCTTCCATGTCAGATCGTCGTTGAAAATTCCAAAACGAGAAGAAATATCAAATGAAAAACGTGCGGCCATTATAAAATTACGTGGCGAAGGATATTCAATAGCACAAATTGCTGTAAAAGTAAAGTTATCAAAAAAACGGAGTATTCAGTACAGAGAATTGGACGTTTGAGCAATGGCATAAAGTGTTATACACCCATGCACCCAAATTCCAAATCTTTGGTTCAAAACGTCGATCGTTTGTGAGGCGGCAGACTAGAGAAAGAGCAAGTGAACAATATCTGGTTCCTACAGTGAAACACGTTGGAAGTAGTGTGATGGTTTGGGGTTGTTTTGGTGGTACAGCTGTAGACGATTTGAAAAAAATAGACGGGATCCTGCGTAAGGAGGGTTATCCGAATATTTTACAGGAAAATGTTGTGCTGAGTGGGGAAGGATTATATGGCCAAGGTTTCGTTTTCCAAGAAGATAACGACCCCAAACATTCATCTTGTTTATATAGAACTTATTTGATGTCTCTTCAGGAGGAAGAAAAGTTGATACGAATGATATGGCCACCTCAATCTCCAGATCTGTCGTCAATAGAGCTAGTGTGCGATGAATTAGACCGCAGTATTCGAAAAAAGGAGTTAGCAGCGTACGAGATCTTGGAAGAAGCTCCAGGTAGCATGGATCGAAATTCCAGACGATTATCTGGAGTCTCTGATTAGAAGAATGCCAAGAATATGTGCCGCAATTATTAAACTTCGAGGTGGGCATATTGACGAAAAATCAGTTAAATTTTAATTTGTAATATTGTGTGCTTCTTATTTGTTATTAAGCATTGTTTTCGCAATGCCAAAAATATACTAATATATATTACTACAAATCTACTCCATATTTCTGTTCAATTCCACGAAAACGTCAATTTTGAAATTGTTCCCATATATATGGACGGTAGTGTATATACCAACAACACTGAAATATACCAAAAAAATCTTGATTACATAATAACTTTTTCGATGACAGGGGTTTCACAAACCATTTAGACCGCATTCAATTAAATATGATGAAAATACTAGTTCGTTTGTAAAGAAACGCATTCTCCAAATCTAAGTTAAAGAAAATAACAGCAATACATTTTAGAGTACAAACTTTAACACACCCTCACTATTCACATAGAACAACGTGGCTTTGTATGTTATGATATATTACTAAAGTATTTTTGTGCAACTTTCCGAATTACGATCTGCTGAAACGAAATTTTACGTTACGTAGATACCCTTACAGGCAAGCCTCAGATCTTCTAGGGTACTCAACGGCAATATCCTCTACAAACGTAGTACTAGATTTTAATTAGTCCAATTAAAATTACGCTGAATTTATTTCAAATAGACAAGTAGTTTATCCTCTCGAAGTTTCATCAAGAATGCGGAATATCATGCAATAACAATAAATTTTATTATTTCGGTAGACAAGTTTATTGCGCGAGTTATCGCGTGGAGTACGTTGAGTCGAGTATTATTTTCAAAGGAAATATGTTGCTTCAAGCATTGAAGATAAAATTTTGTATTCGTTTGTGATACAAAAGGTGTAAATTTTCGGGCGTTAACTAATGACGGGAAATTCTGGAAAAAAGATTAATGACTCTCTTCAACGTCCTACTAAGGATGGGTACGTTAACACAGTCATTTAAGACCAAAGAAATATATTTGTGGCGATATGTAAATGATAAAGATTGCAATAGCGAAGGAATAATTTTGAATACACCAGACACCTTCACATTAATAAAAATTCATAGATCGAGTTTACTACAATATATATCTAGAAAGCCAAAGATCACAACGGGCCACTCTGAGCCAGTAGGGAAAGCCGAGGTCGATTACGTAGAAGATTGATAAATGAACTTGCACACAACCTTGAAATCTTAAGGATCATAAGATAAACGAAAGTATCTCTTGACGTAAATTAATATTCATCAAAGATTGTGGGAGCAAACATAATAGTTATGACGTACAAAGTTTGTGCGTTTTATATATGAGTAATTGTCATGCATTTTCTTTTTTTTTTTTTTGAATAAAACGATAGAAACTTACATTATTTTTTGTGATAACTTATATAGAACACTTATTTTTCTGCAGTTATATAAACTAAATACTGGTTAGGCAAAGTAATCCGATATTCGTCAAATTTTGCACAGCGCCATTGTTTCAAATTCTGAACAACTTTTCTCAATAACATTTTGCCATATTATGGACACAAATGGTACTTTACTGGAACAGAAAACGTTTCTTCTCTCAATTGTCATGACGCCTTCCTTCAATTTTTGAAAAGTAGAAATATGCTTCAAATTATTTTCAGACCAGGCCGAGCGGCATCCCAAAACTTTAGTACGCGATTCCAATTATTATTATAATTAATATACTGCCTGTCTCCTTTTTGGAAATATTTTTCTACAAAGACAGGATCCTGGCAAAGTAAATTTTTCTGGATGCCAGTCAATGGAATGGAATAGAACTACTACGATCGTATCGATCAATTTCTACACCCAAAATACACAATTTTCTTTCAACCAAAATTGGGAGTATCTGCAACGCATTATTCGATATGTTTGGGTGGTAAATTCTAATTTAGCGACATCAGAGGATAACACAGGAAAGCAAAGAGAGGATTCAAGATTTCTAAGCCAACAAATATTTAAGACTTGTGCGTGAGGTTTTCGCCTGTATATTAACCAATAATATTTGAAAAATCATTTAGAATAACATCGAATATTTTTAAATTCTGTTCAGAGACGACCAAGGAAGTCACCAAAAAAATGGTTTTATAACATTAAAACCTAGACAACTGAAGGAGATTATTTATACACTTCCTATCGATCCAAATTAGTCCATATATTTCTAATAATTTTGACGGTATGAACAGTTCAAGATTGCATTAATTGAAACCGATGTATATCATTTCTAGATAACGACGAGTTCTTCGAATAAAGCACTAGATCACACCGGTAAATTAATCACCACACAATTGTCTATTAGCTCCTCGGAAAATATCCAGGTTATCACGATCGTTATAACCAAAACTGGAATAGAATAAAAATAAAAAGATATCGCTGTTGTCAACAACAAAAGAGTCGGTATACAGTCGGGAATTTACCGATGTGACCTAGAGCCAGGCTGTAAATGCCAAGCGAGTGGAAAATCCCAACCAATGGCACCAATGTATCAAAAGTTGTCTGTTGAAAGTTGTGACTTTTCCAAAACTATATCACCGATTTATGATGATAGTATGATCGAACAAAAATTGAGCTATGGTCGACAAAACGACAAACAATAATTTGCTTTAAGTTCTGAGCACGATTTGTTTAAAACGTGTTAATAAAATTATATCATCATGTTTCCTAACGACCTCAATAAAGTAGGCTTCTAGTACAGATTCCCAAGGGAATTTATTATGTCTTCATTCCCCAATGCAATGAAATCAGAATAAGAAATTCAGCATAATTATCTCGTTAGTATAATCACCGGATAAATAATTCTATTTTGGATGTTTACAAGCATGGAAGAGCTTAATTATATTTAATAATTCCTGCAATATATATAATACCGTGAAGGTGGGAAAAAACATTTATTACCTGTCTGAAGCAGGTACCATAATTATTCGAGTTCCGAACGGTTCTTTGAATATGTTATATCTTAAATACATTTGTACATTAATTTATTAATTATGTGTATATCCATGCTCATTGATTATACTATCCCAAAATGGAATTGCTTTGACGCCAGCATAAGATAATTACATTGTTACGATTTCAATAGGTGCTAATTGCTCGTTCGCAATTTTGTCACCACATAATAAGGAGAGATTGTATAGAATTTAGCTGTACAATTCCCTGTAATTTGTTTTTCTTTTTAACAGAATATCAATTTCATACTTGAACGACAGCAAATTTATTCAATTTACAAAATTAATCTTGCTTCCCGATTTCCTTGCAATTCTCGACATGTAGTATACAAGCCGCAATACAGGATACAATACACCGTTACGGTTGCTTAATTAATAACAATGGTGCGTTTTTTTAAATGTTAGGAATGTGTAACTCCTATCAACGAAGTACACACTTCAAGGAAAATACATTATTGAACCGATTTGTCGTTCTGAAACTTATTTATATGTCCCCCACTGATAGGTTACACACTGAAATTACATCCGCTGTTTAACCTAGAAACGGTAGATCAAAACTTTCCAAAACAGAGCAATTGCAAATATGTACGAGATAAATTACAGCCTTTTTGCGAAGTAATTTGCTGTAATTCGAAGAGTCGTTTCAGAAGTCTTAAGCAAACCAAGGAAACTTCTAATGCTTTATTTCGGTAAGGATAGCGTGACCATCAAAATATTTAAAAAGCAATAAACGGCACGAATGGAGCGGACTCCCAAGTATACGCACTTCGATACTAATAATTAGATCCGAAATAGCTTGTAAATTGTATGATTAACGACTTGTGTATACAATTATTATGTGATTACTGATGAATAAATTCACAAGCAGCCGAAAACAAATACATAGTTGAAGAAAATGGAAAAGCTCTGATCGATAAACTTCAATACAATCAGGTAATTATAAATAACGAAAATGGATTGGTGACGAAATCATACCAGGTATTAACCTAACTTCACGCATGATGCTTTAATTCTCCCTATTTTCCACTGAGAATATCTACATAGTTACGCATATGATAAGGCTAAGAAATTCTAACAAGTTGAATCAACTTACGGTAAAATTCCTAAATAGACATGACCACTATTATCTAAAACTACCATTACTCATTATTAGGCAATTATCTAAGCGAAAAGTATGGTCGTCGGTTGGAAAATCTATATGAAATATCTATAATCAGCTCCAACTGGCATCGGACGCAATTAATCTATCAAACAGTTTGATAATTCGTTCGCAATTAACGACAGCTTCAACCTCTTCTGAACGCAATTCCCAACACACGCGTGCGTGATCTAATTAACTTCCACAAAAACGACCGCCGAACACGATATTTGTTAAATCGCACGGTAGGTTGGTTCGGATTGCGTTTAATTTGGTGAATAATGTCTGGGATAGAAAGCCGTTTGCAAATTGGGAGTCGTTTGCAGATGAGATGCAAAAATTTCAATGGATTCGATTTGGTAGGCAATGAATTTACCATAAAGTAAGCAGTAGAACTGCTAGTTTGATTTTGATTAATTTTGATTGCTATTTGACAGTTTTTTTAGTTTCAAGTTACTAATTTGATTCGAACCACGTGTGATCTTTAGTTATCCGCGTAGACTTCCGTAAAAATCGAACGAGAACGCTAAAAGATCCCAAAACAATCTGACGCTGAGAGGCATAAGGATTCACGAGAGAAAAGAGTTCCACGAAAAATGTATATTGTACAGATTTCTTTCGCAATGTGTTACAGATTTGTCTCCATGTTTCCTTGTCTATATTGCCTTTTCCGGGAACATTAAACTATTGAAATACGGCAGAAGCTTTTGCCATCATTTCAACTTTCAGTTCAAAAAAAAAATCTGTCCAAATTTTGATTAAAAATTCAGGATCAAAATTTTTAACCTTGTAATAGTTCAGGTTCTCGCTATTGAACTAGCAATCGTCAATTGAATCACTCACCCTAAAATTATTGAATTCTACCAAGACGGAGTGCCGCTTTAGCCCCTACTTTGACTTCTAATTGCGATTCAATTTCAAACAAAATCGTTCGATGCCATATCTTTTAAATGTAGCCATATGCGTGGGTGGACAAATATTACGGGACTCTTGTTCTGGAACTCAGGAAATATGAAGTTGGGCAGTGCGAGATTAGTCATAAACTGATAGGAATGTTAAAAGGGAGCTGCTAGAGCTGCTATCTGTACGGTTAAAAATGACCTAATTCGACGACTTAATACCAGTTCTTGGGTCAAGTTAAGACTTCTTATAGAACCAGAAAAAACAAAGATGCTAACTGATTTTGCTTCAAGACAATGTGACAGTCAAGACCCTTGTACATCCGTTCTATAATACCGACTTAAGCCCATGGCAGAGCGTAAGGGCGACCACCACCGCTGAGGCACTTTTGTCCAACTGGCTCATGATCCATACTTCTTCCTTTTGCAGTGATCGGAAAAATGCGTTTCCAATTCATTTAAATCTGATCCAGCAACGTATTTGTGCTATATGTCAAATCTTACAATTAGATATAGAAATGGTGTTCCCACAATTGTAAAATCGGAAAACTAGGTTGCTCCAACAGATCATCCCCTCATCGCAATCTATATTATCAAAACACAAGAGGACCGAACTCAA
The DNA here is from genome assembly GCA_038088585.1 of Chrysina gloriosa. Lineage (NCBI taxonomy): Eukaryota > Metazoa > Arthropoda > Insecta > Coleoptera > Scarabaeidae > Chrysina > Chrysina gloriosa. The sequence goes on from CM076089.1 coordinate 26,937,074, forward strand.
AAACACACATATTCTTCGCAAATACTTCTGATCACTTTTTTGATATTATACTCATTTCTGAGACCTGGTTGGGTGACTCTGTTCATAGTCAAGAACTCTTTTCTTCTTACTACAACGTTATTCGCTCCGACAGAAAGTTTACGACTGTAAATCGCTGTAGAGGTAGTGGTGTTGTGATAACAAAGCAGCCTCCTTGAAAGTTAAACCTTCTGGCCTCTTGCCTTTCGGAAAACCTGCGGGAGTACTGCCCTCCGACCTCTACCTTTTTGGACTTTTCTTTACGTTTAGTAGCCTCCGCCGTCTGTTGGCGCCTAACTTCCGTATCTAGACTAAACCTGGCCCCTTTGTGCATGACTAGTGAAGTTGGCCTTGATTATGGCTCTTTTAGCCTGTATGTGATCTTGGCCCTGTTTCACAAGCTTTTGCATTTTTAACCTTGGAAATTCCAGATAGCGAAGCTGTACGAAGAGTAGCTAGGTAAGTATCTGTCCGCCCGATCTAAGCCCCGCTTGATCGGGTAAGGCTAAATACAAGAGGTTTTGCCTGGTGCCCCCAGGAGAAGGTTAAATACCGCACACCTCTGCGGCCACGCAACTTTTGGCACGTTACCTTACACCTTAGTTTGGTTTTCTATAACGAGACTGTCGTTATGTGTTTGCTAAGCACTTGATGACTATTATTAATTTATCCATTACTACTAGTGTCTTTTCTAACCGTTTGAAATGTTCTAAAATTTGTCCTGTTCATAAGAAAAATGATTCAGCTTTATTAAGTAACTATAGACCCATCGCTATATTAAGTAACTTTTCCAAAGTTTATGAACGTGTGCTATATTCACAAATTTATAAACATATGATACCATTTATCTCATCTGATCAGCACGGATTTGCTGCAGATCGATCTACTGTCACAAATCTATGTACTTTTTCCCAATATATTTGTGAGAAACGAGATAGGCGTAGCCAGATCGATGTTACATGAATTTATCTCGTGTATTTGACACAGTAACAATAACATTCTCCTACATAAACCCTCGTCCTTTGAGTTTTCCCCATCGGGGTTAGGTCTTATACTGTGAACAGAATGTGCTACGTCCATTACAATGGATACTGTTCTTATGATTACACTGCCTTATCAGGTGTACCTCAAGGATCAAACTTGGGTCCATTACTATTTCTGTTGTACATAAATAACTTACTGCTTAGTATTAACTGCCCTGTCCTCAGGTATGCAGACGACATCAAGATATTCTCTGAAATCAGGTCTTTGCATGATGTTAAACAAGTTCAACATAACCTAGATATTATTGCAGAATGGTGTCAAAAGAACGAACTAAAGCTCAACGTCTCAAAGTGCCTCATAATATCCCATAGTCGTGGGAACTCACCCTTTATAGCATCATATGGCATAGGTGATAATGTGTAGGTGAGGACTACCATTGTCAGCGATTTGGGAGTGGTATTTGACAGTGGATCTACGTTCATCAACCAAATGGAAACATTATGCTCGTCCGCGTGTAAATCGTTAGGATTCATTGTGCGTATCTCCAGATACTGTAGAGACATACAACTTATAAGGACGCTATACTTCGCTTCCGTGATCAGCAAGCTGTAATATACCTGTGTAGTTTGGTATCCGATATATGCTAGACACAGTATATCTCTTGACAGGATACACAGAAGGTTTTTGAAGTATTTGTCTTTTAAAATTGACGCAGTCTACCCTAAGGTTGGCACAAGTCAGAATGGATTATTGTCACACCACAACGTCTTTTCCCTCTCTACGAGACGAGATTTACTCTGCACCAAACTATTGGCTAATATAATTCATAATCGACTGTCCATCCCTATTGGAGAGAGTCTCGTTCCATGTCCCCAGATTAACAACTAGATGGGACAGTGTTTCATCTCCAAAACGCAAGGACCAATATGCTTCAACGTGCACCGGTGTCACTGATGTGCCGACTTGCAAATTGTCAACTGGGTGATATATTCAAATAACCTAGTTTCGTACCTTTTCTTATACACTTATTTTATTTTCATTCCCATATACATACATATGTTTAATGTATTTGTGTTTTTGCGTCTGTATTAACTGTCTTAGAATGGGATGTTATATTTAACAATGAAATTATACTGTGTTATTATTATTAATGAATTGGGCATGTACTTATATTGATGTATACATGATAGTGTATTGATAGACAGATTTGTCATCTATTTTCTTTACTTTTATTTGTTTTTTTAGAGTGGATCATTATTTTATGCTTTGAAAATGTACTTCTATTTCTTATACACATGTATATTTCTCCAACATTAACTTGAATACATTTTCTTTTCTCTTCTCTACTTACTATGGTTTGCACTGTACCTTACTGTTAATTAGTTTATATTGCCCTGTATTGGCTGATGCTGTTGGACAATAAAGAATATTATTATTATATATTGTCAAATGTGTATTATAGAAGATTTGTATTGCATAATGTATGATATATAACGTTATCTATAGTATGTATATATTTAATAAATTTGGTAAAAGGAAATTGTAGGTTATAAGTAAAGCTTAATAGTAAATAGAGAGTTCCACTAAGGTCAATCACAATTGCTCAGGTATCTATAACTACCCTTGCTTAAGTCAAATCCTTAATCAGACCAGCTTGGAGCAGAATGTACACCGAAATCTCGGAAATTGTAGTTTATTATTTCTGAATGTTTCGGTTTTCTTTTGTTTTCTATTTCAATTGAATAGACAACTGTTTTGCAAACCAATATATTAGAAATAGTAATTTAGGCTATTGCTACTGGGCCTTTAATCATGTTTCCAGCTACAAGCTTCCTTCAGCTCTCTTGCTCTCTCTGAAAGCTTATCCCTCTACTAGCCAGTACTCTGACTTTCAATTTCGCCTACAGAGACATAGAACTAACATTTATACTAACATTTATAATAAAATAGAATTTTAATTCTGATTAATAAAAAAAAAAGATATGTAGTCCAAGTAAAATTATTGACTGAGAACCATATTTCCAAACGATTGTCTACACTTTTAAAAATATAAAAAATTAGGTTTGTAATTCAGACAGGCAAGCAGTAATTATCTCGTCTTACTTGGTTTCTTGCTGGAACTATTACTGCGCTAACGCAACGCGTGGCCTCCAATTGACTAATCAACCATAACTACAGCTATTTGTTAAATAACAGCAACAAACGTTTAACACAATAATTGTAAGTGAAAGTGTGAAGATGATGAAATCCTTTATTATTTACCGAAGAAATATAATACCTACATCCGTTACGTAATAGGGCTAACACTTAAAGGAAATGAGCCATCATATACTTAAGTAGATCGAATTTATGGGAATCAATCACCGATTGAAGAACTAAATGTGGAAATATGTACAATGATTGCAAAAACGAACATAGTTACCAAATGTAAAGTATATAAGAAATATAGGTATTAGCGGATTTATATGAAAAATATTTGATGAAAATGCAAGCAAATAGCGAACAAAATGTAAATATGTAACAGAATAAATGTAATTCGAAATAGACACCATGGAGGCAAAATTCGATCGGATGGGCAAGAAAAACCAGCAAAAAGGAGGAGACATTAAAGGATCTGGTATTAATGCAGAAGTCTTTCAGATAGAAATATTATCCGTGTAAGTAACAGTATGCATAAATAAGCCACCCACACCAATTCATCGGCATCCACAGCAATTGACGCTTTTCACTTAACGAATTTTAAAAGTTTGGCACTTAAGAGTTTATAAAATTGAAAATTAAAGGCGTATAAAACTTGGAAACTTAAAGCAATGGTCCACCAGAAACGTCGTGCATTGTAAATTGGGTTTTATGGAACACAAAGGTTGATGCTGATATTTGCAAAAATCTTATATTGAGCGATGGAGGTAATTTTGATTTAGATGGCTTAGTGAATCCACCAAAATAGTGTCATCAGGGAACGAATATGTCGTGTTGTTAAAAAGAAAGCAATACATTCCTCCAAAAAATCGTCGGATCTCCTTAGCGCTGAAGAAAGTATTGCTCCGTGCTGTTTTGAGGACGACAATGGCAACACTGTTACTGTTAATGGTTTACGGTATAGGGTTGTGCTAAACAATTTTTTCAACGAAATCAACAATTTCCACCTGAATAACATGTGATTACAATAGTATGAAGCCAGATGTAAAACATCAGGTAAAACATTCATTTTTCTCCAAACCAAGTTTTCTGGTAGTATTACCTCTCTAACGCTATTAAATATTCTTGTGAAGAATTGAAGGAAATACTTTTTGTCAACAAACCAGCATCGATTCGAGAGCTGAAGGTCAAGCTCGAACTTGCTGAAATAGAGGCACAGTGAAAGCGAGATGATAAATGTTGCTAAAAGAACTAAAAAAAAGGTACTATGTAACTCGTCGAGGACATTTGGCTCACATCATCCTTCATACCTAACAATAAAATTCAAAGTGTTCCGAGATTTTGTTTTTATTCAATAAGCTAGCTCTAAAGTTCAATTTGGATCTCTGTGTATAAATGCTCTAACACAGAATCATAAATAATGGCACAATATTTGTCGATCTAATATGATAGTAGAAAAGTTTAATATCCACAATAACATCAATAATACGATAACCATGACAGGATAGATAATAATGAAACAAAAATAAGGGAGAAACTATCACCTCGCCTTTTGTTCTTTTACAATCCATATTCTCCTAGATCTGCTTTCTGTTCCTTTTGCCTTGTACCTGTTCTGTACTGAAACGCTGATTGACTTGTTTGTTTACTTGCTAGGGCTGCGAGGCTTGCAGGAATCCATCACACTCATATGTATAGTCGCACTCACAAATAATGTCCTCCTATACATTTTCACTATTGAAGTCAGTACGAATATACTTGTCATTTGTCAAACAATCAGTGACCAACGAAATTCTATACCTGTATCGGCTTAAAGAAGATACACTGCTTGAATGTATAACAGGACATTACTTTTGGACGCAGTTATTCTTTCGACATGAGAGGTTATCTGTACACCCAACTAGAATTAGGCGGATCGTTAAGGAATTCCACGTCCACTAAGCCTTAATTGATTGAATTTATAGAACTTTTGTAAACTAAGAAAATTGTTGGTCTTACTACAAAAATCCCCGTACTGATGTTGATGACGCAACGTCGTATTATCTCCATTTCCTGCGTCATGCTAATCGACGATTTCATGGCGTGCAGACACAAACTCCCAAAGCGCCAAATTAAAATTCTCAGTATTGTAAAAGCTGTCTAGAGACGAAGTTAAATTTTCAACAAAATGTTGCCTGCACTTCATTATCTCGGTCAATAAAGCGTTTGCTTTGAATGAAAGTCATTGCAAACAGTGAATTTTAACGTTGACGATTGACGCCGCACGACGCAATAAAGTTCGAGGTAGTAATTTATGATACGCACTTGTCAGATGTAAAAGTTAATTTAACGATGGAATTCTCTTCACTTTTACACCTCGATATAAAATTGAGTGATAGTATTTTCGTGTCATGTGGACATAGTATTATATATGTATATATACATTATAGTATTTTATATATTATAGTATTATATATATTCCATAAATATCATTCCATTCCCATTTAGCCCTCAGCCCTGTTATATTATTCAATAAATCATGAGAATATTTAATACTAGATATACAAATTACATATCTCGACAGTTATTCAATTAACTATTTTTAGATTACAAATTACCATATTCATACCTAACATTCTACGCGTTGCATACCTTTTAATCCGGCTATAATAAAACTAGAGCAAACATTAATCAAATTATGCGCTAGAAATATAAGTATACACACACAAACACCCGTCGCACACCCGTTTGTGGTTCAGTAAATATCTATTGAAAAGGCACTATACATAGGTGGTACATAAACGATGCAAATTAGTTGGGTTTATTGCCTACGACTTGAATATTAAACAAGCTCCTATTAGACGCATCCCACGTAATGTCCCGCAAGCATGATTCACCGGCAAATATGGATATTTGCATGCACTTCTCTATTTTTCAATGTGTGTACTTCCGATAAGGACGTGTTTCAAATATTAGTCAATATCCGAAATACAAAACTAAAAAACCGGTGTTTCTAGGAGGAGTAAATATTAAAGGAAGGAAAACAAACACAAATACTTGATATGAATTTGGAATCATCGAAATGAGTTATGAATTAATTACAAAAGCCCATATATTGAAATAAAAATTTTTAATTAGTCCCACTGTTTTCTACACTAAATAAATAAATAAATAATAATAACGAGTGCTACGCCTATGAAATAAATATAACATAAAATAAAGTATCTGATATACTTTGTCAACATTTCCATTGTAATCCTTCTGCGTAAATTAAAAAAGCTATGTAAGTAACACATAAATAATTTGTTAGTCAAATTTACCCAACATTAACTTACATGGCTGCAATCCCCATTAATTTCTACCAACGCTTAAGTCCTTACATAAACCTTAAATTTTGCTGCATTTTTGCAATGGTCGCACATAATTCTTAGTTGTCAATGGTTTTTGCAAACAAAATGTTCAAGTGTTTAAGTCCTTTGTATCTCGCACCGATATAAAATAGCATTTAGTAAATTGGTCAATCAAAAATAAGTTATTTTTATTATTAAGTTGTCGATCGGGATTATGTATGTATGTATGTACACTTTTATATTTGGTGAATTATAGAACATCGTGTTTTGTACTGAATAAATTTGACTTTATGATCAACTTTTTACGTTTGTGTACCTATACCGTTCAGGATATTGTAAAGCCGCTATTGAATCATGTTATGGTTTATTACCATGTGTGTGTGTGTGAGTATAATTTCTTTTATTCGATGATGATTCTTCCTATGTCTCCTCTCTTAAATTCTTTCTTCCTTTTCTTAAATTCTTTCTTCTCTGGTGTGGTGAGGTTCTTTTATTCACTGGTACTTCTTAAAACCCTTTTATTCGAAATATATTTATAGACCTATTTGTTGACTTATCTATTTTGGCAATTTCCTTCGTCGTTAACCAAACAAACTTTTATTTATTTTTGGAAACCAGAACTACACTGCATTATTTCTCCGTTGTTCACGAAACGAAAACTTTAATTCTCCTTGACTCCAGTTCATCCAGACATATCGTTGTTATAGGAACCTGTATTGAATGTCGATGCATCTTAGGTTATTCATATCCAGTATTTTTTTATGAAGTCTTGTAATGTAAAAGTGTTATATGTATGTGTCTGAATGTTTACAATACTTTTTTCATTTTAATCGATACCTCTTATAATTAATAATTTTATTTCTAGTTACATTTGTTTCTCCTATTAAACGTCTCTGGTTGGACTTAAAATAAGAAGCTAACACCCGTAGGGTAATAAAATGCTCAGAAGGTGGTGGGCGTGATGTCGAAAAGGTATAAATAGAACCCCAAAATAAACCAAATATCAATTGAGGACCATAACCCCAACATTAACTGTAAATTTTGATATATTGAATTGTAATAAATGATGAATTTTCTAATGGTAATTAATCATTCGAGTATTACTATACCACAATAGTGAAACTATTTCTAGAAATTTATGAATTATTTCATTACATACATTATTATTATTATTATTATTATTATTATTATTATTTCGTAGTGATTCGAAAATTATTTCCTAGATTTGGTCTAGTTTAAACAGTGTGTTAATTTACTTAATATAACCGCCTTCATTCTATGAATTATTTTACGTTATTTAAAATGAAATAAAGATCATACTATGTTAAAATCGCAAATATTTCGCAACTTCTGTAGAACGAGATAATGAAACGATCAGTTCGTCTCAAACTGAAGGGATACAATATGAAAATTATTACATCAATTCCACACTTATGTAAACTGCTCTCATGTAGGTACGTTCTAAAAAATAACTGCTTTAATAATGCATTAAAACCACACTTCCCAAGGATCAAATGTTGGTTTTCACCTTTCATATCATAACTTCACTTTGAAGCTAAAACATTGGCAAGTAATATCTAAGCCTTCATTTTTAGGAGCAATAAAAACCTATATATCTCAACTAGAGGATAAAATACTTTAACTTCAGGTCGGAATTTCCTTATGGATATAATATGTATAATATTGTAAACACTTCAAAGGAACACTTTCTGATTTAATTAATAAAGTCAATTATTATCGTATTCATTTATACACATCCTCCCGCGAATCCAGAATCTAGAAAGGTTGCAATTTAACGTCACATCTTTAGTTCAACTAATTCAAAATTGAAGTACATACTAGTAAATGAATTTAACAATATAAGACCAAATATGTACAGCACACTATCTAAAAAGGGAATGGTTACTATTAAAATATAGATATAATTACTATTCGTATATGCATATATTTATAATAGCTGCAAAACGTATTGCGTATTAATAACTATGTATATATAATTTGCCAGAAACGGAATTTTAATGACAAAACTGAATATAGATTGACAGAAATACATTGACCTCGTGTAGAAACATCTCAACAAACTTGTCGGTCTTCAATTCCAAAATTTTATTCCTTCCAAAATTACAAACGTAACAAATTTTTTATATTCTAATGGTACCGCCCAGTAATTTAATTATTACCATAACTACGTGTTCGTAATCCCGTAGTATTAATTAAGATATTAACAGTTAGTTTGTTAACTATGTAATAAAGGCTTTACATTATGAATTACCCAAAGATTTAATTTAATGTTAATTCCTTTGCAGCCAGAATTTTCAAAATAAGGCGATAATTGTCCTCGACCTATCTACATATGTACATATATGTAACTTTCACACTTTCACTTTTCACGTATCCAGCCTAAATTGGACCTAGAAAGAAGTGAAGTTCTGCCTGAAAAGTTGTTCAAAATCCCGACCTGAAGCATTATATATGTATATATGTATGTATGTGTACGTGCATATATAAACACACTAGGGAAACACTAGGAAAAAAGGGACAGCGATCTGGGTATATTACACTAAATGTAAACATATTCACGAAGTTGAATAGTGTTATAACCATGCCACAATTACAAGGTTGCACAAGAGTGGAACAATGTACTGAATGATACCATGCCCCGACGAATACAAGCATTGCTACAAATATAGGTGGTTTAACCAAGTATTGAATACATATATGCAGTGCTAGTGAAAAGCCCCTCCCCTCGTGTCTTTTGATAACCGTTCAAAGATATTTATAATAATGAAATTTGGAGGGTGTAAATAACGAACGTAAGCTTCTCAACTAGTCGTAACAGGTGACACAATAGTCATAGATGATGTCACAAGACCACTATGACTAATAATTTAGAATGGGACTCTATGGGAAGTGACATCTCGTTTGAAGTGTATTGAAAATGCCTATTCAGTCATACTAATTTTGGTTGGGTTTAGGCTGATTTTGATGAATAAATTGCATAAGTACCAAAATTATAGTTTCGCATTTCTATTAATTAATAAAGATTAAGAACCAGTTCTTATATTAAGTACTCAAAATATGCTCATCTACTGAGTGACAGTAATGCATCCTATTGCTAAACTCTTGTCGTACTGATTCAAATGTGTCAGCCGAAATTGGCCTACATTCTTCAACAATTCTTTGTTTCAAAATGTCAATCCTGTCAGGTGCTGTAGCGTAAACCTTAGATTTCAAGTACCCCACATAAAATAGTCTAATGATGTAAGGTCCGGTGACCGAGCTAGCCATTCTATCGAACCTTGTCATCCAATCCATCTACCACCATATTCCTCATCTAGGTACTGCACCATCTTGTTGAAACGTTATTTTCAAGTTGCCGAATTAATCTGTATTATCTTCCAAAATTTGAAGAATTAACGGCCCAATTATGTTTTGTAACATCTCCAGGTACAATTCACCGATTAAGTTAGCATTGACAAAAAGAGGCCCGACTATGTACTTTGCCAAAATACCTGCCCATACATTTACCTTTTCTGGAAATTGAGTAGGTTTTTCGTGTAAGATGTGAGGATTGGTGTCACTCCAATACCTATACATTTTGTGTGTTAACATTGCCATTGAGGGAGAAAGTACTTTCGCCTCTAAAACGAATTGTTTTTATATAGTCTGGTTGGACATATTTTCACAGAATTGTAGCCTTCGGTCGGGGTCATCATTTGAAAATTGCACCATTTTTAAGTTGTATGGATGAAATATATTTTTGTACAACACCGTATGTACTATCCTTTGACTGATTTCACAGATAAACACAACTTGGGCTGAAGAAGAAGTAGAGTTTACTACCATTTCTGCAATTATATCATTTTTCTATCATCAGCGTCATCACTAATTGTTAGTCGACCAGATCGCTGGCATCTTGAACACTACCTGTTGCTTCAAACAAAAAGACCCCACAAATAAGTCCTTGATATAGGGCAATCGGGGTACGTTCCGCTGCATGGAAATTGTTTCTATATTCACCAATTATTAAGACAGCTACCACTTTATCGGCCACAATACGTACCATTTTGCCTAAGTGAACACTAAAACGTGTCGTTCGACAATAACTAAAGTAAATATTCAAGGTATAAACACTTTTGCACTTTTGCGATGTAGAAACAACTAGAGAATTAAAGAACGTCAACTTTTTTGACAATTAGCCAGAGGCGAACTTTAGAATCTTTATTAATTAAATACGAAACTCATTCAAACGTCATTCCATGTCAACTGAACCAGGGGTCCCCACACGACCATTTCCAATTTGGCTGAAAATTTATACGGACGTACATACATATGTGTTTGAAACGATGTTCTGCAAAGTTTTAGCTCTAGGTATCATATACCTGGAGCTCCACAGCCCTTTCTGTGGAGGTGCCACCAACCCCGCAGTGTCAACCACGAAGATTTTGCAAAGTTTGACATGTGGCCATTCCAGAACTATGGTAGCTGTGATGCTAAAATTCAACATACTAGCTCAACTTGTACCTGTGAACATGAAAAATTTAGTATCAACATCTACAAAACAATATATAGGTAGCAATTTAAGCTCAAAGTGGCTTCAAAATTACGTCGCGTAATGCACAAGCCAAATTTTGACGCTGTACGTACAACTCAAAAACAAAAACAGTTGGTAGGTTCTGCTTTTTCCAGTACACCACCCACCGGCAACATAATATATTGTTGCAATATTAGAACAAAGGCTTGGATACTTGTGGAGATATATATTTACACGCAAACATGGTGCAACCTGAAAAACGTTTAAAAGCCACATCTAACCTATTTTCAAATCAAGTATCTCTAAAACGGTACCATTTAATTTGATTTATTTTGGTGCTACTTGAAAGAGCTAGCCGGTGTAACATTGTTATTAGAACTTATCAAAACATTTTGGCTTGGTCCCCCCCAAATTGGCGGATCCAGCTACGTGCCTGTAGGTTGAATATTAGTTGGCGCATTACGCGATGTAATTTTAAAGCCACTTTGAGCTCAAATTGTGATTCACATATTGTTCTGCGAGTGTTGACAGTCAACTTTTCTTGTTCACTGGCACAAATTGAGCTAGTATGTTAAATTTCCGCATTATAGTTACTGTGGTACCTTAATAGCGACATGACAAACTTCGCAACATCTCCATATCTAAAAAGTGCTGTAATTAATGTTGATTTCGGGAAAGAAATAGCACCATGTTCAAAGGGATTTTTCTTCCTTAAACCAAAAAACACTAAAATAGAAAAATATGATTCTGGTAGAAAAGACTTTGCTCTTTACAGTGGTAAAATAAATGAATTTGGAGTGGTCCCACATTGAGATATTTGACTTTGGAGATAGGTTAGATTTGGCTTTTAAATGTTTTATACCATGTTTGAGTGTTAATATCTCCACAAATATGCGAGCCTTTGTTCTAATATTGCAGCAATATATTGTCTTGCCGGTGGGTGGTAAAAGCAGAACCTACCAACTGTTTTTGTTTTTGAGTTGTACGTACAGCGTCAAAATTTGGCTTGTGCATTACGCGACGTAATTTTGAAGCCACTTTGAGCTTAAATTGCGATCTATATATTGTTTTGTGGATGTTGATACTAAATTTTTCATATTCGCAGGCACAAGTTGGGCTAGAATGTTGAATTTCAGCATCACAGCTACCATAGTTCTGCAATGACGACATGTCAAACTTTGCAAACTCTCCGTGGTTGATGTCGAGGGGTTGGTGGTACCTCCACATAAAGGGCTGGACCTCCAGGTATATGATACCTAAAGCCAGAATTTCGCAGAACCTCGTTCCAAACATATATGTATATCCGTATAAATTTTCAGCCAAGTTGGAGATGGCCGAATGGGGATGATCTTCAAAACTGTCCACTTGACATGGAATGACCCATTAATATGACTGAATAGGTATTTTCAATACATTTCAAACAATATATCACTTGCCATAAGGTCCCATCTGCAATTATTGGTCATAGTGGTCCTGTGACGTTATCTATGACTATTACGTCACCTGGTATAACTAGTTGAGAATCTACATTCCTTTATTTCCACCCTCCAAATTTCATTATTACAAATTTTTTTGATTTTATATTTCTCTATTTTACTCTGTCACCCTAGTGTACGTATCGCCAGCAATACGCCTAATTTCATTATTAGATAGTGAGCATTCTCGTATGAGAAAATATTAATTATTAAATAAGTCGCCACACGGATATTACGTTTATTACTAGAGATACGTCGAAATCTGTTTACAGTTGCCAAAACTGTACCAAGTAAGAATCCCATTGTTTGCGAATACATTAATATATTATATATAAAGTTAGTGTAAGAATTAGGAAAAATTAAATGAAAAAATGGTTAAGAGAGAGAATTAAAGATGCTATTTCCAAATTATTTTGTAAACAATTTCCGTTGTAGCAGGGCTCATATAACATATACTAGCTACAATATTGGAAATATTTTGTGGAAAGAAATACAAAATATTATATAATTCAGGATATCTAAAATTGGTACCAATTCAAGATGAACAACCCGGGTTTTGTTCAGTATAATTGTCTTATCAATCCGGATATGTGTACGTATGCATAAATAAAACAGACGCAACAACTACGATCTTGTTACGTACAACGATGAACTTTCAAAAGTCGTAAAACGTACACAAAAATATCGCGGAATAAATTTAGAATCTTTTCGATGTCTATATCCATCTAGCAGTTATGAATTTTAGAATAGTTGGCAAACGTTAAAGAGACAGACGTGTGCAATATCGTTTTGCAAAGACAGCGAAAGGTATCGTATTTGTTACACGTCGCAAATATCACGACGATGCATCTATGAATTTATTTGTAGAAATCGTATTGTAGATGTAGGTACACATGTAGTAAATATTTCACGTCGAAAAATAAGTACCTTAATAGTTTTTAAACGAGTACATTCTTTCCGATATTCTCTAGGCTAGATATAAAGATATTGAATGTTCAAAGTTTCTAATAATATAAACTCTGATACATTTTGACTTTATTTAATTTATTTTTAAGAGTTGTATTAAGCAAAATGAATAGGTAACACTTTTGGTTCCGTTTCCTCAGCTGCATAGAGCAAATTTGTTATATGTCTGTAATATTTTGAAATAGTTAAATCATTCTGATAGGAGTAAGAATTAATTTATTTGTAGTCATTCTAAACCACAGACATTCCTATTTATCTTATAATGTTTCCAATTTCTGCTGCAATCAAACTGAATGGGAAAGCATATGACTGTATAACGATACGAACTCTGCATAATAGTAACAACAAAGCTAATTTACTTATTATCTCGCATTAAACTACAAAAATTTCGATATCACACCCATTGGAAACCGCACAATCTCCACTATTTCCCAACCCAACTCTTATACCGATCCCAATAGCTTCATTCCATCTACCACCACACAACCCATTCGAATAACGAAGAACAAACATTCTTTCTTTTTAACCTGTTATCTATTATCGTTCCATGAAATACACCTATGTTAGTACGTAAGTACAACACCTACCTAGCGCAATAATTATAACAATAAAGATTACACTCGGAGTAAGTACGTAACATACTTATTATACATTCTCTTTGTGTCACGACAATCGCATTGCTATTGAACCCGACCAGTTCGTTATCATCGTATGTGAACACCGACTTTCACGAGGTACACTGCCGCTTCGCTAGCCTATTTTCTGGATTTAAATGGCACAATGCAGTGCAAGGAAATGACTCTAATTTAATTAATATCATTTTACTACGTAGACGCAAAGCAACACGCCGGCAATATAGCTAACAAGCTCGCATATGGGACATTGATCGGTGTCTATTCGGAATCTAATTACGAGTTGATTATGCTGATCATGACCTTATTTTTTAATCTGGCTACCATAGACGTTATCATCTAGCTAACTGCAATGATAAACCTATCAAAAAAGGATTGGGATTTGTGTCAAATAGGATGACTATAAAAACAGTCAATTTAATTAATTACTGCTTTAAACAGACACATCTAGTAAACTTACAAATTTAATCAACGTCTCTGCAACATACACTTGAGTGCTCCGTTTGCACAGAAGGAATGTAAGTTAATTTTATTAAACACCTCGGGGCTCTAAGAAGCGCCGACATTGCTTTCGAGGATTTATCAACACCAATTATACATACATAGCTGTCTGCAGGCGAATTTTGTTGAAGTGAGGCGATTGTGAATGAGGAAATACTGAAAAATGAAATTTGATATACAATGAAACACCCAAATTTGAATGTAAACTGTATTATTAATTGGAATTTGAATGATTTAATTACATTCTCCACTTTTTAGTTTCGAGAAGCTAGTTCTCGATAATAAACCCGATTTTTATAAAGAAAATCACTGTTGGAGTTAGCATCATCCTGGCTATTAGAAATTAGTACTTCGTACTCTATACTGACAACGAGGACTATAAGAACGACTTTTGCATGGAAAATTGGTGGTTTCTATATAAAAGTTAACCTGTTTATAAATTTTTTACGAGGTTTCTATTATACCCGGTTTCTAGGGACACACATTCTTGGCGCAATATCATACATAGCAAGTGCCTTAACATTTTGTCGGTTTAGGGAATTCCCTACTTAGATGCTGATATGACAAGACATTTGAAATATAAGCTCGGATGTGCAAACTCAGAGTTTGTTCAATATATAACAAGAAAGCTCCTATTTTATTGCTTCACAATTTAATTTTACTAAGCCAATACATTAGTAGGCACTTTGCTAAATTCATTAACAATTACATATATACGGTTATTGCCCATTGTTCAACACCTATTGGATACAAGTGTAAGAAAAAAAGAAGAAAACGAATTGTAGGATCAACAGAGCTAAGATTACATCGATATACTCATCACACAATTATTTATTAGTACCCGGACACGTACTTTGCCCGCATCTTCAAATCAAATTTTGTGGGATCTAGTTGACATGTTATTGACAGTGGAACGCGTGCCCGGGAACTAATAAACAACTGTGTGATGAGTTCACCAAAATTATCCGGTGTTAACAAAATTGAAGAACACACACACTTTTCAGAAAGTGATGATGTACCAATTTGCGTATTTAAACATATATCTGCGTCACTTGTGCAAGTGTTAATATATTTAATTAATATTTCTTTGGAACGGAATATTTCCCACATTAGAAACTTCGCAAATGTTCCATTTATAAAAAGAGGGACAAGCATTCACTTGAAATTTATAGCCCGGTTGCAATGACATCATGCTTCCCAAAAGCTTTTTAACCCTTCGTGTACAGACCTCCGGAAAATCCTGGGCCATACACACGGGGTCCAGGGGACCCCATAGATTTTTGAATGCTTATTATAAGAAAACTATTCATCCGATTTGAATGAAATAAACGCGAAAACGTAGCTCAAACTATGTAGAATGCGATAGGATTACAATAAAAAATTTGAAGAGAAATTAAGGTTCTCAAAAATGTACGGAAATGAGAGAAGTCGTGTTGATTGAGACAGTTGGCGTTGGGGTCCACTGGACCTCTAGTGTATAGGAAGGGTTAGTACTACTTTTTATTCAGATTAGGATCATTCTTGGACAAATACAGTACTATTTGTAAGGATCAACATAATTTGAAGAAAAATTTTCTTTGAGAATGGTATATAACCTGTTGCTTTGTTTTAGATTTAATCAAGGCTTTCGACTGTATTAATCACAATACGTTTTGGTAAAAATGGAGGTTTACGGTATAAGAGGTGTGGCAATAAGAAGGCAATATGTTAATATGAGGTAGCTTGAGAATAATGGGTTGGCTTATTCCGCTTTAACTACTGTTACTACAAATACAGGTGTACCACAAAGATCAGCTTTAGGGCCAGTGCTCTTCCTCCTTTCTAGAAACGACGTAATCAAGTCATGCCGTGATGCTTCTATCACGCTTTATGTTGTTGACATTACATTGCTGATATTCCAGGATGACAGTATACAGCTTGCAAATAAATGGAATGATAATATCGATAAACCCCATAATTGGTTCACAAACAATAAACTCCATATAGATGGCAATAAAAGTCTATATTAGATTTCGTCCTTACAATTTGTTCCTACATTCTCCCTTTCGCTGAAATTATGTTTAAACAATGAGCCACTTAACTTCGACGACAATGTCAAATTTTTGGATATTTGGACGGATAAACACTTGAACTGAAGGTGTCATTGTGGGCAGCTAGTATCAAACCTAAATTCTCTGTGGTACATGCTTAAGAGCTTGAGACAAGTATTGTTACGACAATGGGTAATATCACTTCACCCTGCCCATATTGCAAGTAGATTGAGTTACGGAGTTCGGTCTTAGGGAACTGCGTACTGGTGCGGGATGTTTTTGTGTGCTAAAAACGAATAGTTCGGTGTCTCCATGGCTTGAAGCCTAGCGCGTCATGCCGCGAAGCCTTCATTAATGTAAATGCAATGAGTCTAATTTTTTATAAAAGAGTGGATAACGTGTTCTCAGTCCGAATTACACTACTTAATAGTAACACGTCAAACACTCTTTTATCAAACCTTAGTAATGACCCTTCCTAGTTACATATTTACATATTATTCTTTCTGATATACCAATATCGTATTGATTATAGCTGCAATAATGATTTCCACAATTATAGTACCAGAACTAGGTTGATACCTACATATTTCTGGCATTTACCTTTCTATACCTGATGGTAGCTACTCCCAATTCTAGATTAACACTTTATCCAAATTTCTTTGAAGTATTAGACATGCAAATTTATAACTTATCTCCAATATTAAGAGATCACTGCGTCAGTAAACTTCAAAAAGAGCTGTATTATTTCTTAAGAGCCAACTGCTTTTATAGTGTCGAAGAAACCTTAAATTATAGGTAATACGATTACTGACTATTTAGTTTTAGGTACCATTGCTTCTCATAAGCACATTTTGTTGATTTGTAGCTTCTTTTATTATTGCTTGTTGCAGCACATTTCTTCTTTCGTTTTGAGTCCCGCAAAATACTTTCTTCTTATCATTATTAAATTAAAACAAACCTTGTCATCATCACCAAAGGGGAGGATGGATTTCCACTATTAAGGTTGAAGGCTTCATCAATGAAACTAAACTGGTATTAGAATACAGAAATTACATCCTTGATAAGAAAAGTACAGCAATTCACTAATCTTATATCTGTCGGGCTACCAACTGATCTTTAAACGAAGGAAGATAGGTATTCTGTTAGTATGATGAGTAACTAATTTTCTGCTTATTTTCTAGTTTTAACGATGAAAATAACAGTTTGTAATTGGATAAATTTTAAAATTTGAACAAAACTGATTTTAACGTGTTCTAAAAACAACCAAGGCAATATACTATAACACTAAACTTCATTAAAAGCGATAATTTTTTGTAGAAACACGCATAGAAAAGTGTAGAAAGATGTTTAAAGAAAAATTACCCTTACCACACCTTTCGGGAAAAAATCAGATACATATTTCGGCAACTAAGTTGCTATCCTCGGTAGAACACTTGGGAGTTCGGTATGACCAGCGAATTCGGCTAATGCCCAAGACGAACACTACATAACGAACACTGTGCAACACTGCAAAATGTACATCACACACCAGTGTCAACATTGTTTTGGTGTTTCGCGCGTTCAATGTGTGATATTCATTATGCAGTACTTTAGTATGGTATAGTGTTCGTCTTGAGCATTAGCCGGATTTACTATTGATATTGAATTCCACAGTATTCTACTGACGATAGTAATTTAGCTGAAATACGTATTTGGACTTTTTCCCGAAAGGTGTGGTAAGGGTAATTTTATTTATTTTATATATTATTTAAGCCACAGTCTCATTCTTATTTGTAAAATTTTGTTCCAGCTGCGGATGTGTACATACATCCTATAGACGTTCATTATACAAATATGCTACCAGTAAAATAGCGTAATGACAAAAATATCGTTTTCGCTAAATTGTCTGTCTTTTTATTTGACAAACTACTACTAATGTAGATATACCTATTACCTTAGAATATATCCTACACAGCACGCACCGCAGTATTATAAATGCGCAGTGAAAGGGTTATAAAACACAAATGGGAAATAAGGGCATAATGGAAATGCTACACGTCTTCACCTTCATTGTTCTCGTTCCTGTTAGAAACAAATCCAAGTACATAACGTGTAGATCGATCACAGATAACGCATTATTGTACTTCTTCTTTTAACCTCTATTGTACTCGCTAATAGATGCTGCTTTCACTTTTCCATCTGCTTCATCAGATCCTATGTAACAGGAAACTCATTCCAAAGCGTCATACCACGAACAAATGTCATCGTGAAGACGTACAAATGTTTAGATACTATACATACAAAAAAAGGTATAAAGCTATTTTTTTATTACCGCTTCACATGTTTCAAACTTGTAGCTGGACTATGTATCCTCGTTGCTATCGTTAGATTCATAGATTTTAATATTTACCGTTAGAAGGAATTTGTCGTTTCTTTTGTTGTGCGATTTGTGCAATATTACGTCTAGCATTAGCGGTGGAAGTATAATTAGCTCTAATGATCGTTGCCTTCCCCATGTTGAGGGGGATTTTATTGCGACATTATGGCAAATTATAGGCGGAATATGTTGAAACCGCGATGTAATGATTACGGTAATGACAATTGTGGTGATATATTGAAATAAGAGCAAAATGTTGCACTAGACAAAGAAGATTTGGATGAGTCAACATATTAAATTAGATTCAAGTGAATTACAAACGAATGTCGCAAAAACTAGATCAACTTCATTGATATATCAGTTTTTTGAAAAGTTTTAAAGCAGTAATTTCGATCGTTAAAGACTTTATTAACATATGGAACACGACTAATACATTTCACTCTTTAAAGATAATCTAAATATCAAATGTTACAGAATACAAAAATAGGCAAGGCTAGACAATTAACGATCTCAACTGAACTACACGGCTCCGATAACATCTATAAACTCCAGTAATAGATGCACAGACTATCGGCAAGTTACTAATAGTTTTAGGCAATTAATTCTTGTTGACCTCACGTAAGGCAATAATTTCGTAGATAACCTAATTCTGTTTATTATTTTAGGTCAGTGGTATCAAACAAGCTAATTAAAAGTAAATAACCCACAGTGATGCGAAAATAGATATCAAAATATTCGACAAATTATAAATACATCCTAAGATAATACACCTCGATTTGTGTATCTTTTACTAATAAAAA
The DNA here is from genome assembly GCA_038088585.1 of Chrysina gloriosa. Lineage (NCBI taxonomy): Eukaryota > Metazoa > Arthropoda > Insecta > Coleoptera > Scarabaeidae > Chrysina > Chrysina gloriosa. Next base: position 26,956,838 of record CM076089.1, read on the forward strand.
TTAACCCAATATGTTTCGTGGCGAACGTAGTACGATGATGTAAAAAAACGTTTATGTGTCATCGTAAGTACGAGGACTTAGCATGGTTTTCTGAGTAACCTCTGTGCAACATCGGGAGAGTAATTTAGACATTCCATTCGATAGGTATTCGATGTTTAGTCCTTATTAGAGGATATTCCGAAACTAGAGGTATGCCCTCCATCGAAAGTCAAATTAATTCTAGTTTGCGGTAATAAACTTGTTAACGAGATTAATTCGGCTGCGAAGATTGGAGTAATAGTAATGAAGAAAATAATCATATGGCAACTCTTCAACAGTAAATAATTTTCAATTATACTAAATGCAAGAATACACAAGCCTCAATATAATTGTCCACGAATTACTTTAATAAATTTAATAAAGGATACACATCTGGAATTCCAAGTGTGTAAACCTTCATTTTCAATCTCTTATTCCTATGTAAGTTTTAGTTTGCGTAAATAATTCAGGATGTGTAATACTTAATTCCACAAATAGCTACTACTAATAATTCCTTACAGTACAATATACCCAGAACGTTTCAATCTGGGACTTCCCTAAGATTTATATGTTGGCGTCAGCACTTTAGAAAGAAACCAAGAACCTGTTATTCTACTTGCTTGAAGAATAAATAGCTTCTCGAGCGATATATCCTTTTACTCGCAACTAAAACATGCCTACTGTTTTGCTCATAAAATTAGTCGCAATTAATTTAAATGATTTTCTTACACTTCGTTAACTAAAATAATTCCCTCGTCATTTTAAATACGCGATTAAATTATTTTTTTCTTAATAATGTAGCCAATATCTGTGTTCCGTTCAGTTGAAGGAATGTTATTTAAAATTATTTTTGCAATTTTGTGTTTGCGAGTATGCGTTCGTGTCCTTTTCCAACCCTTGGTCCCTTAGTAGGTAAAAAAGGGCTGCATATTCTTGTAAACTGACCACCCCGACTTTATAATTTCTTCGTTTACCGTTAGTAACCCCTCACACCCTTCAACAACATTTAAAAACAAATCGCGCGAATTTTTCTTTAGTCACTTGCTGACACCCACACACTCAACGCTTCACTTAGTACATGGTTGCACAGACTTATGAAGACTAGGGGCCACTCGGGCAAATCATGAACTGATGGCGGGCCGGCCGCCAGAAGTATAGGTAATTAAAGACAATAAAGAATTGATAATAATTTATTAAAATTCAAAAAGAATTTATTAATTTGAAGCGTGGCACTGCATAGTGCTTACAATCTTTTATATTTGGCTCAAATTTACTTGTAGCAACACGTAAAACTGCTTCCAAACTTTCATTTGCAAGGCGGTTTCGATTTTTTGTTTTATTATTATTTAGTATTGAAAAAGTTTGTTCACATATATAGGTAGAACCAAATAAGCTGGCACATTTCAGAGCGTTTATGCGCAACTTTTCGTACATATTTTTATCAATGCAGAGGTAAAAGTTCAGCAAGTCTCCTTCGTTGAATTTGTTGCGTAAATCTTGATCGTTTTGAATGTCGATAATTTCTAACTGCATTGACTCTGGCGCATTTTCAACTGAAATCGTGAAAGGATTGCTGAATATGTCCAACAGAGGTTTCACTTTTTTAAACTCCGAAAATCTGTCTTGAAAAGATTGAATCAAAATATCTAGCTTTTCTACATAACTGAAATTAATCGCAGTTTTGTTCAATTTTTCAGCCATTTTCTTATAATTTGGAAAATGATTGTAATTTCCAGAATTCAATTGTGATCTGAAAAGTGTCAGCTTGCATTGAAAGGATGATACATGAGCGTAGAGCTGGGATATCAGTTGATTTTTGCCTTGAAGCCGTGTGTTCAAGACATTCAAATGATTTGTAATGTCAACTAAAAAAGCCAAATCACACAACCAATCAGGATTTTTAAGTTCCGGGACATCCCTTTGCTTTTCCGCCAGAAATATTCCAATTTCTTCTATTAAATTTAGAAATCGTTCCAGTATCAATCCACGGCTTAGCCACCTTACTTCTGTATAATACAGTAAATCTCCGTATTCGCTTTCGATGTCATCAAGGAATTGTTTGAATTGTCTGTGATTGAGTCCTCGTGATTTTATGAAATTTACAGTCGAAACTACCACTTTCATGACATTTTGAAATTCAATTTTTTAGAACAGAGGGTGTCTTGGTGTATAATGCAGTGAAACTGCATGAGATCTTCAGCGTATATGTTTTTTCCTTGCAGATGCTTTTTCAGTAAAGTAACTAGCCCGGAATTGACACCAATCATCGAAGGAGCACCGTCAGTCGCAACTCCCGATAATTTTGATAAGTCCAAATCAGTTTTTGAACACTCATCCAAAAGTACATTGAGTATATCAACTCCTTTGGTTTGACCTTTCAATGAACACATTCCGAATAACTCTTCTAAGACTTCAAAATCTTGAGTAACACCTCGTATGAATATGAGAAGTTGAGCTGTGGAACTAATATCAGTGGATTCGTCGAGTGCTAATGAAAAAATTCAATGATCTTAGTTTTTTCAATTAATTGTTCCGCAATATTACCTGACAAAGACATAATTCGTCTTTGGATAGTCATACGATTCAGTTGAATTTTCTCAAACTTTTTTGCTGCTTCTGGACACATTTTCTTAGCGGCAATTTCTATTCATTCTTTTACAAAATCGCCATCATTGAAGGGGCGACTTCGCTTTGCTATCATTCGAGAAATTTCATAACTAACTTCTGTAGCTGTTTCTGAATCTTGAATGGGTGTTGTAAACATAGCTTGCTGACCAATAAGCTCCCGTTTTGAAGACAACATTTTTTGCTTTCTTAATTCGCCTGTAAACTTGGTAAAAAAGGATGCTGCGTTTCATAGTGCCTTTTACATTATATTCCTTTGCAATCGCAACAGAATTCTTGCAAATTAAACAAACGACTTTGTTATGCGACCATACAAAAAACTATTTCTCAGTCCAAATTTCTTGAAACTGCCGATTTTCACCTTTAACCTTACGTTTTTACTAGGTCCTGGCTTCTCCATGTTGCGTTCTAATCCTGGCTAGGATTAACACAGCACCTAAAAACAATTACAGTACCTACTTAATTATTTAAAAAGAATGGGTAATTTCTTTTTTAAATTATCAAAAATAATTGATTAAATTCCTCAGAAATTTTAAGATTTTTATACAGATTTTATATCTGAAATAATGACGTAAATTCTGATAAAAATAGTAATTTCTTTGTTTTATTTTAATATTTGGCCAACATTAAAGCTAAATTTGATTAAAATTGATTAAATAGGTAGGGAAACACTTATTAATAACTGAGTTTTACTTACGATTTCACAACACAATTATACACGGCACTTGACGGGTTAACAGGAAATCTACGTTGAATGTGGATCAAAATATATGACACCGGCTAGTCGAGTTAAAATCTACACTAGAACTATTGCCTCTCCAAAACACTATTAAACTGCACTTATTCTCAATCACTTATTACTTCGCTTTGTATTTTCGCGCTTATTTCTTCCTGTTGACATTTCACTCAAATTAAAACCGAACTGTCGGTCGCTGCGGTTAGCGTGGCTTTTATACCGCGCATACGACTCTGGAAGCTTCGTGTATCTACTCGTACCTACGCGAGCAATCGGGAATTCGGGACTATTGCTATCTCGCTTGCTCACACCGCGCTAGAAAATTCTTGATTTCTCTACTATTTTGAACTTTATATAAAGGCAGCAAGCGATGTTACTTGACTTAGCATTTTTGGGCGCTAGATTCAAATAGCGCGCGCGCGAGATTCAAATTACTTTTCGAACATATTTTTTTGGTTTTATTCTGGAATAGAATTAAATATTCTTCGAATGTACGAGAGTATTATTTTTGCTGTCGGCGGGCCACCAGTATTCGACAGACGGGCCGCGGTCTGTGCATCCATGACTTAGTGCCTCTAAGTAAGTGCTCATACACTCACACACACGACTACCATCGGAGCTACCGTCTCCGCCATTCTTCGAACTCAGGTACCACGCCGTAAGTTAACCCTATCGTTCTAATTTACCTAATTTATCGTTCATATTATTACTCAACACCACTCATTCACCCATTCACGCACAAACGTACGACTACGCATTTTCCAAATTTAGACCGGATTTGATTATCGTTTTTTTGCTTTAATTCTTTAACGATCTAATTAATACAATTAATATACGTTCTCAAAGGACAGTGCTCGTTTTATTTACCAAGCAAATAAATAAGTGTTTTATTTTTTAATCCTTTGCACTCTCCACGTTCACCTTCACCAAAATCTTATTAATGTTATTACGTAAGGGAGGTGTCAAGCTAGCCGCTCAATCAATTATTAATCTATTAATTATCAATAACAATCATTTTTACAAATCAAACACGCCTGCAACCACCACAGCACCCTCTCATTCTTAATCAAATCGCCAACCTCTCTCCCCCCCTCCCCCAAAATTAACAAGTTCTTTACCTCGAAATTAAGTGGCGATAATAGCATGCGTTAACATCTAGAATAAAATTAAATTGTTTAAGGTACATGCATACAAAATAAATATATAGGTAATATGAAATCTAAACCTAATGAATCAATATCGCCAATTTTGTCACAGCTACAAGAAAAATACCTACTATAAAAATATAAACTACTTACAGTTGACAATAAGATGGTGCGGTTAAGGTGAAAACTATTCGAACTATAGATAAACTATTTAGTTTATCTATAGACATAGACACAATGAGCCTTGAAGGGAATTTAAGAAAAGTGCGTGAGATTTAGACCGCACCTCCCATTTCAACCAAGTTAACGCAAAAATCGAAAAATAAATCCAAAAACAGATAGTATATACAAGGAAAAATAAGGAAGAATGAATTTTAGAATTAAATTTCATCATCATGCATCAAAAGTATGAACAATGCTCCATATTTTACGCTTCGATATTCCATCGGTATCAGTACCGTGATATTAACCACCCATCATTGACAACGATATTCTTGCCTATTTGTCGTCCGTACCTATTGGTATTTTATATACATTCAGTTCCTATAATTAATAAAAATTATTGACGAGCAGCCTATCGAATTGGCTGGGATACACACGGAAATTTCTCTAATCTTTGTCTTTTATAGTTTTGTTTAAATTTACCATTGTTCATTCGTTTGTGGTCGTATTAGTATAATTTTGTAATAATATTACATAGGATGTAAAACATAAATTGCGTAAACTCCTCTGTTATATATTTTGAATTTTTGAAATAAAATTGATTCCTCGACAATCCTTCTAGCGCGGAATAAACAAGATAGGTAAAACCATAGTACAAAATGGAAATCTTGATTCCGCTAAACGCAAAAGAGATAGATGGAGAAATTTGGTAAAGTACAATATTTAGCCCTGAAGAAAGGATAAGTGTCTTCCTTCGCAAAAGGAAGGCATGGTTCCAGAAATGAAACGATGTACCGGCCTAAATTGGTATTTCGTGTTTATAGATAAGAAAGCAAGTTTAGAAATTCTAAGACCGAAAATGCTCACAAAAGTAAATCATATACCAGTGAACAAAAAGAATTATTGTATAACAGTTACTTAAACAAATGCTACAGCAAGGTTTGCCATATTCCATATCAATTTTTTCTGCGCTCAAATCAGCAATTCCTACTGGATGGTACCTAGTAAACACTATACGAGAGTCAAAGTAACACACCTAGTAAATTAGCTGCTTTTGTAGAGAGTCATCCAGACTCTATGAATTAATAAAAAATATATGGACAGTATCTATAACAATTGACCATATGATCAAGTGTAATCGTAGATTTCTATAATATTTATTATTATTATATTTCTATAATATAACCTTCGCGTAGCAATTACCAACAAACCCGCAGAAGGAAGTATCCAATTTGGTCCAGTCGTTTTCAAGTTTTAAGCATCCGAACAAATCACGATCCATTTTTATATATACAGATGGCAATGTATTTGAACATAAATTACTACCACAACACAATCTGTGTAGAGTCGAATTTCCCAGTAGAGGAACAAGATAATTGATTTGGACGCTAAATGCAGGTGAATGTTCTGGGTTTTGTTTATGCCAAAACGAAAAGATTTCACAAAAATAATAGGAAATAGATAACATAAAGAAACAGATAAAACGACAAGTCTTTAGCCCATAAAAGTCTAACTTTTGCACTGCAAAGCTATTACGATGAAGACTTGTTCCTTGAGATTCATAGTTCTTTGCTTATTCTTTGAAGCAAGAAAGAATACGCTATACTTCTATTGAATTCTAACGATACGCTCCAATACCTATGAAACACCAGGGTATCGATGATTAAGCTTTGAAAAACCATTATTCACATTACTTTATACAACCATACAGAAATCCATACATCGATTTAGCATTTGACGATTGTGCAAGTAAATTAAATCCCGTAAATCAATTTTAAATTACTTTCCGTTGTGACTACCTGCGTTTTATTATACAAGACCGCCTCAGAAGCTTAACAATTAAATAAATAGAATCGAGGTATATTTCAAAACGATAATTACACTACACTTCTTTTTACAGATATGTCGATTGATGTGACGCACAAAAAGATAGAAATCTGCCTGAAAACGAGCGGCATTTAACGTCGAATATTGAAGAGTTTATATTTACAAATGCTTTTTATATCTTTGTTTCGTTACGCTGTAGAGAATTTACGAGCAAAATACAAAATAGTTACTGTAGCGTAACACCAGAGAACGCAACAATGAAATTTCACTTTCAATCGTCATGATAATAATAATAACATCCACAGTAGATTTTCGATAAATTACGGAGTGAAGATTGTTAATGACAGATTGACGTTTCCCATTTCAAAGGATAATTTGCGAGAATTGTGTAGTCTCCGGCGAATAAGTGATATGTAGAACGGTTCAGCTAGCGATAATTGAAAAGCGGGTTGTAAGAACAGCAATCGAGAACAATAAAGCTGTGATCTTTACAAATAAATCTAGCGCTTCTAAAAATCTATAGAAACAAAATTGTATGCGTTTGTCAGCATTGAATCATCAATAAGATTTGATAAAAGAGTGGATGACGTGTTATCATTAAGTGGTGTAAACCGGACTAACACCCTTGCTTCTCTAAATTTTAATGTCGCGCCTTTCACGTAAGTGGAGACAAACACTGGTTTACACTACTTAATGATGCACGTCATCCACCCTTTTATCAAACATTAATCAACAATAATCAAAAGAAATAGGTTTACTGTTGTTGGATGACGAAAAACTTTAATCAGAGGATGGAATGAAACACTTTATTCTTGAGCTTCAAAACTAAAATATTTACTTCTTAATTTACCAACCTAATACAAAAAATTTGGGGAATTTGTTTTTCTACTAACCACAGTGCTAGTACGAAAAGCTTTTCATACAGACTATGCACGAGGTTGGGGGAATAGCGGCAGACTAGGTTGCACGTAAGTATGTATAGAAACTATGACAGAGTCGCCTAGATTGTTTAGAATCGATATCTAAACAGTTGATTTTCTAGTTGGTCTGCAACAGGAATGACGAACAAATCGAAGCGATTTTTGGTTGATGGCAGGTGACAAAAACGCGCAAACGCAATGTGTTGTGACCATTGCTACCAATAGTTTTGGCCCGGAGGGACATACTCTCAAATAATGTTAAGTAACATGTAGACAGAAGTTACATAAATAGTATTTTAATAATAAAAACAATTTGCAGCAGTTATAAAAAGAAAACCAAATTTCTAAAACTTTCTGGGTTTAGAAACAACCCTAAATAACCCTGCTGTGACTCGTCTGCGATCGGGATTATCTGTTTAGATTAATACCTTTAGTAAAATCGATGGTTGACAGAGAACTTCTCTGAAATTACGTATATGAAAATATGAAAGGTAATACAGAACATTTATTCCAGTATCATGAAGATGACAGTAAGCCGTCTATTATGGGTCACTATCGAATATTTTGCATCCAACAATAGCTGCAAATAGCTTAAACATCGGCATTTTTTCAGAAACAAATGTTACTACACATTTGAACTTTTTCTCCACTTGTATTGTATTTTTCATTCATTGAACATAGCATTTCATAGATTGCTAATGAAGAGCCGAAAAGATATTCACCGACCAAATTGTATTTGCTTCGGGTTAGGTTGAATCCACTGCGAGTGAGTTAATAGTTTCATACACTACGAACATTATGTCTGTTGTGATTAGGCCCTAATTATAATTGCCCCAATGCGGTCTGCATCGTTAATAAAATCGATGACTGACATGAACACAACTTGGTCAAGTCAAAAATCGTCGTAAAAAATGTCGTTATTGATGATGCCTGAAGAACCTACAAAAACCTAGATTGTCGGGAAGGTACTTACAGGTTGAAAGTCAGAAGGGTCTGGCAATAGGAAACCTTTGGTTTCTAGCAAAAGGCTTGGAGCACCATACAATTGTTGGCACGGAACCTACAATCGACCAATGAAGCAGAGCATCTGGGCATAACATTTGAGGTAAAACTAAGTTGGGTACAACACCTAGTTCTAGTTCTAGTTCTAGTGACGTAGAATAGTTCTTGAAAAGAACTCCGGACTAAAGCTAAGAGTAATAAACTGATTGGATACTGTAGTAGTGACGCAAACGATTATCTTCGTAGCTGTAATCTGGGGGAGAAGGACACAAGTGTCATCGGCAGCAAAGCTGCTTACTACTCTTCAGAGACAGGCTTTGCTGGGAATCATTGGGACAATGAACAGTATGGGAATCGTTGCCATGAAGACGATAGTGGGTATCAGTCCGCTGGAACAACTTGTAAAAGCGGAAGCCATGGTCGCAACCTTAGCACCAAAGGCTAATTGCTTATGTTGTCCTAACAATGTAATTCGTAGACATACAGACCACTGAGACGGAGGGACATCTGACATTTTATTAGGCTGAGGTATTTGTAGTAAATTAGTTGTAAATATAAAGAATGTTAGTCAGCCGAGTATTAAAGCCTGGTAAAATCTGGTAAAAGATTGAAATCATTACTGGCTTCAAAACTCTTGGTAAAAAAATCTGAAACGTGACCCATACAGGAGTTAGTTTTTGCAATTCGAATAACCCACTTTGTTGGTTATAAAGATGGAGATCCAGGCCGTACTAGCTCAGTGGAAACGGCGTAGGTTCAAGTTCGAGAATTTATTAGTAACAAGGCGCCACTTTCTCATTATAAAACTGGATCGGATCTATGTTTCTGGAGTTAAATAGACCCTCCAGCTTCGTTGGTAAGGGAAACGAGTTTATCGGAACCATCTATATTACTGATTCTTTTATTCGATTGTGAAGCGTCCAGCAAAGTTACTCAAAGATTCTATTTAGAAAGCAAATAAAAGAATTAAAAATAAATTGAGGCGGGAGAGTGACGTTGAACGACACTTTATTTGTCACTGACACCACTTGGGGTGTATAGGGTCTCAATAAAGTTCAAATAAGCTGGCTCTGTATAGTGGTCAATTTATGCTTGCAAAACTCTCGATAGCCATTGGCACTCCAGAGGTTTGACAGACACATTACAGCTTTAGCGGAACGTAATTACAAAAATATGTGCCCTTAAAATTCTAAAAAGAATTGAGTGTTTCGTTCAACAAATACCTAACTAAATTGTTAATGGTAAGATGGCAAAAGTAAGAAAATCCTTTTTAATTAAAAACAAATCCTCGACATATTAAATGTAAATTAATTAAATAATTATAGGGAATCTTTCCCAAAAGCTCAACGAGACAAAAATGAAATATAGACTGGACGTGTTCCGGTTGTCAACACTCGCACGTTGAGACGGAAGCTGTCAAAAATGGCGGGTTCCTCGCATTCGGTGTTAAAATTAGACCAACGCCCTTCTAGTTTCTACAATAATTCTTAGATGCTCTTAATGTTCTTAGATCTTCTCAAATAATCTTAGCACAACCTAGCATATACTGGATCCTACTGGCATTCTATAGCACTCCATTAGCACCCTACAACAACGTGAAAGGGAAAATTACGGCATCGTAATTAACAACAAGAAAAACTCACTTCTAATAGAGGGGAAAAGCAAACGAACAACATGGCCAATAGCTCGAACAGCAAGAGTCGAATTCGCGTGCATATCCTCAACAAGCAAGATTTTAAAACCATAATGGAATAATCTATTCACTGAAAACGATCTGTTCAACCGAATGCCCAACTCGTGCATCCAAAAGGCTCGAGTTTTATCAAAACTAGGGAAGGTAGGGGGCATGTACACGTAAAAAGTTGAAGCGAGATGCTAAAAGTAAAAAACCGGAACGCTGTGACAAATTGGCCGCAACAGAATATGTACTTAATGCGCTGGCATGGGAGAATATTGCGTCATTGGTCTGGCTGTCTGGACGTGAGTACGTTAAAGGTAACTTCATTGTTGACGAATAGCCAAGGAAGACGGTTAAGGAAACTTCATAAGACTAGAACTTGTATACGGGATTCTGCCAGACGAGAAAATTGGTTATGGCTGAGAGAACAATCAAAAAGTGACTAAAAGTCAATTCCACACCAAGACACTGTTAGGTAGACCAGATGTAAAATTCTAGCCAACCTAATCAGAAGAAGCAAAAAGACGTAGGAGTCATTAATGATCTAGTAACCGAGCAAAGGATGGTGTGTGAGATGTGAACAAGAGGAAACTAGCATCCATATTTTATGTACCTCTCAAGTACTAAAGGAACTCAGGAGGGAAGCATTTCGGTAAGAATCTACTAATGACCGCGACAATACTCAGACTTCCCATGAGCAAGATGGTAGAACGGAAGTGAGAGTGTTATTAAGGAACGGTGTAAAGAGGATAATGCTCAAGTGCCTGGTCTATTGGTGACCAACCTTAAAAGAATGAATGAACGAAGGAGCGGAACTTCCCCATCTCAAATGCTACCCAACTCGAATAAATAGCGTAATGTAAAGTAGCTAGCGCTAAGAGAAAAACTGTCTACAGTTTTGTATAACTTGTATATTATTTCCTGAACTTATATTTTAATTAAGGAAATTCCACTGTAGTGCAAATAGAATAACGTACCATAACGCACGTAGTAATATTTAGATGCAGTTTAAGTTTGTCTGTTAATATAAAATAAATACTTGTAAAGATTGTCCTTAGTACACCTTTCGGAAGTAATTCCGGATAAGTATTTCGGCAACTAAGCTGCCACTTTCAATTGAAAACTGGAGGAATTAGGTGTCAACAGGCATGTCTGGCCAACATTCATAGCAAACACTGTACAAGCTTAAGGCATTCACACTGGTATCAACAGTGTTTTGATGAAGTGCGTGCGGGCGCTCATTGCGCAGTGTTCGTTGGCCAGATTTCCGTGGTGACACATAATGTCTCCAGTTTTCCACAAAGAGTGGAAACTTAGTTGCCGAAATACGTATCTAGAATTATTTCCGAAAAGTGTGGCAAGTATAATTTGAATATATCTTCCACAAGCTCCTCAGATTGATATTTTTCAGTCAATCTTAATGAAAATTTCTGTAAAACAAACCGCGATTTTCTCATGTATGCCTATTGTAAAGGAGCTTTTTATATACTACTCCATTCACCCTGCAATATCGTCGGTTCATTGTCAGAGATGTATTACTCGATATCCGAGAACTCTACTTGATATACCACAGACAGGATCCGGCAACTCGCGCTATGAATAAAATTTTGCATTTATTTACCCCGTCCGGATCCACTTTTTACATCCATAATTCACCGTTCCCGTGATTACATTTCGTCGAAGTCGAGGCCAATAAATAATACTTCTCTGACAAGGCCCCGATTACATCCTTCCAGATACTCCTTTTTCGGTGAGGACCTCCAGTTTTACTGCTCTAACGACTGCATTGAATTATTTATCGGGCGCATAATAGTACCTAATAATCTCAATGAAATCCATCGCGACAACGACGAAAACGTTTTCCTTTATCGCCACTAATTATACTCGTGAATTACAGCCTTATACCAAAATGTAAGCGCGTCATTAACACTACCATCAAATCGTAATTAACGTACACACGGGCACGAATTATCAATTTGAATGCGTATCCCTGAACTGCATGACCTAGTTGTTATGTCAGTCAGCCCAATTGTTGACGTTTAATTAATGTAAGCTGCAGATGGTCGATATAGATTCCGGTAAAATATTTTTTGTAAAAGGATCTATTTAGATTGGGACAACATAAATGGTTAATGGAGATAGTCGCTGGACAAAATATAGATTTGAGCTAGCATAAATATAACTTCTGGATAAGTTCTGAACGAGAAAGAGTAAGAAGCTAAGCAAATTTGATTGGGAGCAACTACCTGTACTTCGCTTTCTATTCCAATATGCGAATCACAAATAAATACGCCCTCGTAAACATGATCCTTTTTATTCATTGAATCGAAAATTCTTCATTAATATATATATATATTTATATATATATATATATTTAATTAATACACAGTTGAGAGACTCATGTTGCTCTAACGACACCAATAGCATTACGCCGGATACAGATATTAGCCTCATTTCGAACGAAACGCGTGCCTCGAAGCTAGTCTGATGACTTACAAATACCACCAGGAGTTAGTTCCACTATCTGAACCTTCACATCAGAAAGTTGTTTCTATAAGAATCAATAATATATATATATAAGGGTTTTGCTTCTACCTTTTCGATGTTGGGTATAAATCTTCATGGTCAGCTATTACTTCTTCCACTCCTTCCTGTTCGAAGTCAGTCCTCTTTCTTTGGCCCATGTACAATTTCTATTCCTCATACCATCCATAAGTTCCTGGTCCCAAGGCCGCCTCCGTCTACCTCGTTGATTCTTTCCCTAGCCTCTGGATTACCAAATTCGTTTCACTATGTGCATATTATATTTTTTAAATATCCTCACCAGTCAAGTTGTCTCCCATTAATTACTCACACTATTAGTGTTACTTCCAGTTACTCTCTTATCGAATCATTTCGCACTTGGTTTCTCCTTGATGTTCCCACCATCACCCTCAGGAATTTATTTCCGTTGCCAATATTCTGTTTTCCACCTTATTGTTGAACACCACTGTCTCGCTGCAGTAAACTAGAATTGCAATACTGTTTTGTATAATAAAACCTTGGTCTTTTGAGACACTTCTTTCTTTCTGATAATAGAGTTACACATACTGTATACAGCTAAGAGCACTGAAGGGAATAACAAAAAAAGATCGCATAAAACACGTGGCAGTCCGTGAGTGTTTAAACGTGAAACCGCTGTTAGAGAAGGTAGAACAAAGTCAATTAAGATGGTTTGGCTTGACTGGTAATAGAAAAGCATGTAAATATCTCTACACCAAAATGTAGAAGAATTGTTGATTTTACCATATTTTGGTTTTGGTTGTATTTATCTTTAGTCCGTACTCTGGAAATATTTCCCTTCAGATATTAAGTTGTGCTGGAGATCCTTCTCAAATCCAACCAACAGCATCACATCGATCCAATCAGATGCTCATCGTCGATTTTTGTAATTGTCTATGGCCAAGATCCAGATTTTGAATTACTTCCTTCCAGTTCTGTTGTAAAATGTAGGAGGCTCATCATTCCACTCTACCTAACAGCCGTATTTGTTTCAGAGCCCTCTGATCCAGTGTTCTGGGTGCGCACATAACTTTTATATTGCAGGTAAAGCTTAGTAAAAATAGTTTTCAAAGTTTCCCACATCTTCCCTTTAGAGACGGACCCAAAGATCTTTTCGAGGTCTATCAAATTTAAACATATTTGTTTTTATTTCGATATAAATTTCCTAGTTGTTTATTTTATCGTGAATATGTGGTAATTATGCCCTTTTCTGAAAGCACCCTGGCAAGGAGCTATACACTATTCCAAGATGGTTCTTGCCCAATGTTCCAATGATTGTTGCCGTAGTATTCAGCAGCGCGATTCATCTGGTACTATTACAGTTCTTTTTATCACCTTTCTTAAAGATGGGTAGAATCACTCTTATCTTCCAATCTATCAGGGTGGTCTCTTTTTCCCACTCCTCCTTCTTGATCGCAATTTAGTAGTCTTTTTCCCATGGATATTAGCATGTCTGATGTGATTGCATCATGTACCGGTACTTTGTCTCTTCGATGGTTTCTAATGCCTATGGTCGAAGCGTTTGATGCTCAATTATCATCTATATCTATTCTTCTCTCATCGCCTTCTATCTCTGAGGTTCCAACGTTTTCATTCAGGAGTTGTTTCAAATATTCTCTCCATCTCCTCATAACTGATTAGCAATCCTTCAGCGAAGTTTCTTATAGTTGTGGTTATTACGTAAAATAGCTTCATATTCAGATTTCAGATCCCTTCCGCTCCATTTCTTTGGGTTTGTACACCGCACTTTTAGCGGTCTCTCTTTGTACTTTATATTTTGCATAGTTCTCTTCAGTTTTATGCCTGAGATGGTTTTTCTAGCCCTTCATCCTTTTTCTGATCTCTTCACTCCACCATGCAATCTAACTCTACCGAACATATGCTTTGCTATCCTAATGATTATTTCTTATATTTGCCGTTTTTTAGGTGTTCTTCATAGTGATGTTTTGTTTAATATCTTTAGCTTTTCCTTCTACAACTTGTTTAAAACTGTTGGCTATTTTCTCGTTTCCTACTCTGTACGTCTTAATAATGTCACTCGTTACTGTGTTATTGGCGTTACTTGTCTATTTTGATTTTACCTAGGATTAAGTAGTGGCCACTATATATTTCTGCTCCTGAGTCCTACAATTAGTGCGTTGTTATTCCTTTTATCTTCTGCGAAAGAACCAATTGCCTGTCCCGCTCTTAGGTCTTTTTTTCCCTACTCTGCTGTTGAAGTCACTTGTTAGTAAGAGTCTACCACTAGACGTTTCTGTTGCAACTGTCAGTTTTCTCATATAATTAGCCTTTGGCAGCGGTGCTGTCATCCTCGCTTGTTGCGCATATGATTTCCCAACTTATTTTCATTATAAACAACTCGCCTAGTACGATCAATAAAATTCTCTTAGGAATAGACTCCCAATGTTTGATGTTTATTCCTGTTTTTCATTCGTATTTATAATCTTCTTCGTTGTATGATTTTTACCGTGTAACCGTGTCCTGTTTCTCCCTTTTCTGCATGTTATTTTGGCATGTAGCGGATTATTGTTATTGCTCGGATTTGTCTCTTCCGTACTTTTGTTTAGCGTTTTCGTTGTTTTCCATCATTCTGAGCCCTTGGTTAGTTTATTGTATCTAACAAATGCTATGGGTTCATTTTCTCTTTCTTACTTCATCCATTTAGGCAGAGCATTACTTTGGAACACGATATCTACTAGATAAGCTTCCCCTATTTATGCACCTTTGTCTGTGTGTTGGAGGTTTTTCTTCGATTCAAGCATATCTCGTCTCATTTGGGGTGCAGTCAATTCAATCTGCACCGATCTATTCCCCCTCTGCCTCCTCTCCTCACACCTTACTGTTTAGTAAATATTATTGCCAGTGACGTCAAGAAGTCGATTTATTTGCTAAACAGAGGTCAGTTTCCTGTTCATCTTGTTTTCTATCGTGGATGATGAGATATTTTTTCATTATTTGACGTTCCATCATATTTATTCCTTCTCCCTTTACCGCCACTTTATTTCTAAAATGTTAGTTCTCCTTTTTTCTAGATTTTGTCACTTCGTCATTTTCTAATTTGTTAGGGTTTTATTCATTGATTTTAGTTTTCTCATAATTGCCTGCCTATTAAGTGTTTTGTGTTTTTGTTCCTATCATTTTGTACTTTATTATTTGAATGCGGTTTTATCTGTTTTATTAGTTACCTATTCATTCACCTCACCACAAGAAGAACATCACCTGGATCATCTCCTCAGAGGTTATGTTCCTATCGTTGGGTTACCTTTCCCATTGGTTACTTCCTTATAATTGTTCTACAAGTCACTCTAATGCCTCTTTGCTCTATTTATGGCGATGTTGGCTAACTGGACACACACTAGGCGGTAAGCACTCCGTAGAGTCCAAAAATTTAAATTATGTTTGG
This sequence comes from Chrysina gloriosa, assembly GCA_038088585.1. Lineage (NCBI taxonomy): Eukaryota > Metazoa > Arthropoda > Insecta > Coleoptera > Scarabaeidae > Chrysina > Chrysina gloriosa. The sequence goes on from CM076089.1 coordinate 26,972,895, forward strand.
GAACTACATACGACAACAAGCGTGTATGAAAGCTGAATAACCAATTGAAATTAAAAAGTAAACTTCAAACGAGGAAATAAAAAGATTAAAGAAAAATTTTATGAACTTAAAATGTACATAATACACAAAGTTCAAAATAGAACATTAAAGTCCAACGTAAATTAGGGTTGCTCAAAACAAAATTTATTTCATTTTGGCCTGTTTTAGACATATGTAAATGTGAAGTGAGAAAGGTAAATTTTGCTACAGCTATTTTCAATTGAAATTAGAATTGATAAATCGATAATCTAGAAGGAAATAAGGAGAGTTGAAAAAGATATATATGTAAGGAATTACTTCCTTAAGCCTTTTTGAATCTTCCCGCACAAGCTGAAATGACAAAATAAATACAAATAGAAACACGGTTTGACACAGTTCAATTAAGATACAGTTTACAAAGATTGTTTTCACTTAAAGTTGAAAAAAGGGAACAACATTGTGAGTAATAAACACTGAATGATATTTCTTTATTTTTACAGGTTTCTAAATAGTGTAAATAATGATAATAGTGTTGACAATAAAATTGATCTTCGTTTTTACAGAGAAACATTTCGGCCTCTTTCACTGAGTTGTCTCCCTCAATCCCGAGGGATTTGAGGGAGTCAACAATCAAATAAGGCGGACATTCTCTGTTAGGACAAAGATCAATTTTATTCTCTACAATATTATCATTATTTACACTATATCATGTTCAATTTCAATCCAGATCAAAAGCGCGGCCCTATTCGTTTTTAGTTTAAAATCCAGACGTCTACAATTCCATTTCAGTGTTAGATATATTATTATCCCAAGGCAGTGATCATTACACTTCCCACTCATTTACTGCTTCAAAATAATTTTGACATACACTTTTCTTCAAGTTTATGTACATATTTATTTTATTTTATACTTTTCAAGGTATACGTAGTAGGATATTCTAAAACCATACATTCGCTTGTTTAGAATTCAACCACATCCTTTTAGATACATAACCAAAAACGTACCATCTCAAACTAGACCAAAGAAAGGATTCACTACTTCCAGATATTTTCTTAAAATAAAAGAAAAGTAGAAAGTTCCAACGATAACTATACTAAAATCTTTACTGCTCAGATTTTCGAAATTACAAATTCAGAGTAGCATTCTACATATTCCAAAGCACGTAAATTCCGCACCAATCCTTTGCACGCATCAAATTAAAGTTTCCTATGGGTATGAAAGTAGTTAAGCATATCCAAGTAAAAAATCTTCAATTCAATCAGGTATCTTGAATTTGTGAAGTATTAAAGAGAAAAGAGATCTGGAGTCTTATCGAAGAAAGAGCGTTATGTACTATTTAAAAACTGCTTCTAGTTTAGTTGATTAATAGTGTAAATTGTGTTGTATGTATTTAAATACAGAAATACAAATTTGTGTTTTACATTTTGTACAGCGCATTTGGCTGGTCCTTGGCTATTCATTTTAAGAGGTTTGTTTGAATTTTCGAAAGGATCTTAATATATTTTAGGCCTATATTATTTCAATAATACGCATGTACTTCCTTAATTTAAAATACAGCATAAGTTCCAAAAATCCGATATCATGGACATACATATGTATGCCAAATTACACCCGGATTGCAGCTAGCCAAAGTCTCTCTGGATTCCTAAACAGATACCCTTTTTGCAAAAAGTCAAAATGTACGCAATGGTATTATGGCTCACATAAAAGGGATTTCCGAAATCGGAAGTACATCAAACGCCGAAGCCGTCAAAGCAAAGAAATGGTGAAAAATGTTAAAAGGAAGAAACGTTATTTGCCCTTTAGCCTTTTAGAGGTTGATTCTGAGTTGGTTAGTTAAGTTTCGCTAGTTTATCTTTCATGCTCGAATTGCATATCTTCAAAACCTTCAAACACTAAATTTCAAACATTTTTTGTTTTACTACGAATGTTGATGTACACATGGACGAAATTGAACAAAATTAACAGAATTCGTGCTGCTCGAAATTGTGCAAAGTTTTCCGAAAAATGCATTTCCAAACGGTTGTAAGAAATCTAAAATATTTTTAGTGATTTTGGGTTACACTCCATATCTAAACAGGTCACGAATGCACTGGGAAGTACAACAAACTTGGAGGCCTTCACAATAAAAAATAGGTCGAAGTCTAAGGCTAGGTGCACACGCATCGATTTTCGATCGTACGAAAAAATATCGTACGAATAAAAATCGTGGAGTGTGCAAGCGTTCGCCACTGTATTCACGGCAAGTCGATCGTAATGGCAATGCACGGCATCAACACGGAGATCGTGTCGTATCGTGTTGAGTTCGAAGCTTGTGCACGCTCCTATGCTCTTCTTTGTTCCACTAAAAGAATTTGATTGTACGATATTTTTCCGTACGATCGAAATCGATGCGTGTGCACCTAGCCTAAGTCTAAGAAGAAACCTAGTGGTCGTTTTAGTTTGCTAAATATTGATTCTACCGCAACTGTTGTTAATCTATCTTTCAAGGTAAATTAAATCTAGAAAAGCTTATAGATAGGCAAAATTCTGCACTAGTTTTTTTGTTTTGTCGCTCAAACTTTAGACAGGATATTAATATGTACTTCAGAGTCCAAATCTGAAACATTCTACCTCATTGAAAATACAGGTATTCATATACAGAGAAATTACAACTTGGAATTGCTGCCGGTAAACATTTTCTAAAAATTTCACATAAAGCTCCTTGCGAGTACATAACTAGAAATACGAAGTAAATCAAGCGTAGAGCCATCCAAGTGAAAACTACGTTAAAAATTTTGTTAAATTATTTAGCCTTCTACAGAATGATTCTGCTTTAATGGAATGAAATTTGTTAGTTTATTTTGCAAGGTTGCGCTTTGCATCATCGAACATATCAGTAAATTAAATTTCAAGCAGATAAACTTCGTTCAAATACGTTTATTAGCGTTTTGGAAAGAAAGTTAACATATAGCATTAGAAACACGTATTTCACTATACTGAAACACAAAATCACATTCTACCTCCTCGCAGATGTAAAATTAGAATAACATTGGAATGGGTCAAAGCTCCTTTTTTAAAAAGGATATCCATTTAAAGTTCTTCCTAAAAGTCAAAACATCCGTAGTAGCTGCGACACGTGAAATGAAAACGAATATAAGATTAGAAAAACGTTCTCGATCATAAAATACACACAAAGTCGAACTGAAATTACATTTAGAATTTGACCTTAATGGTAACAATACACAACAGATGCTAGGAAGAATATAATCAATCACTGAATAGTTATAAACGAAGCCTTTCCCGAACTTATGCAATGCCAATTATTAACAGCCATAAACGTGTGAAAATAAATGTACTAAGGTGGAAACAACTTTCTTTCCGTTTTTTACTGGCAATAAAAGCTAGTACCGTGTAAGAACAACCGCCAGGACAATGCACGAGGAATTAGCTGTTCTTTTTATTGTTGAAAAAATGTTGAGCAATAAAAGTTATTACTCAACATATACACAGATGTATACCGGAAATTAGTTAGTTAGTGTTTTGCCGAAAATATGGGTTAACTCTACCACTTTTTTATGTGAAATAAAACACAAAATTTCAATTTAGCAGATTATATTTCATAACGGTATAAATTTATATTTATATTATATTTCAATGACGAAATTTTTACGGAAACGGTTTAAAATACTATTACGAAATACCATCTGCTAAATTAAAATGTTACCTTTAATTTGACCTAAACCGTGGTAGAGACAATGGGAAAGATAAGCACCTAAATAGCTCACAAAGTACATATATACACAATGTGTCCCCGGATTGACTTCACTATTGGAATAATTATCATCAATTACAATTGAGAAAAGGAATATTTTCTATTGAAGAAAAGTACCATTGTGGTGAGTAATACCGCAAAATGTTATTGAGAAAAGTTGTTCAGAATATACTTTTTGACAGCTTATACAGAGTACTTATTTTTCTATGGTTATAATGCAAGAATCCAAAACAAATACTGATTTTGTCAAAGTAAGCCGATATTTGTAAAATTTTGCGCAGGTTCATAATTTCATATTCTGAACAACTTATCTCACTAACGTTTTGCCGTGTTATTGACCAAAATAGAACTGTACTTCAACAGAAAATGTTTCCTTTTCTCAATTGTCATGACGGCATTGATTATGGAAAAGTAAAAATGTGTTTGAAATTCTTTTCGGACCAGCCAGGGCGGCATCTCATAACTTTAAAACAAGTTTGCGAAGAAGTAGGAATCTAATCTTAAAAACGCAATAATCAAAATATAGGGTTAAATCAATCTTCAATATTCTTGTTCTATAAAGGTAGAGGTAAAGGTAAACGATAAATCAACGTACACAATTAAATTTTCACTAGCTCTAACCGAATGTGAATTTAATTACTAACTCTTCATTTGCAGTTTATACAATGACTAAATATTTCGCGTTTCCTAGAAATACTAATGCACATCGTTTCTTTTAGTTGAGTTAACAGCGCTAAAATAGCAACAAAACAGACCTATTCTTTCCAATTAAGTCGTAAACTATGACATCATTACCATTGCTCGGTTACTCATACCTGTATGAGCAATTATATGGTTCCTGTATATTAGAATTTTTTACATTTATTTGTTTGATGGATATAGTTTCAACAAAAAATAGAAACAAAACGAATAAAAATCAATCCAAGATATTCTAGTTTTTTCCCTCTAACTAACTAGTGTTACGTTTTCAGTATAGAAACCAACACGTATGTATGCGCGATTTGTTTTGCATTCTTTAACCGTTCTTCATGCAATTTATAGCGACGAAAATGCATGTTTGGCCTAATCAACATTCCTCCATAATAGGTAGTAAAATCATTAGTGTCTAACAAACGGTATAATCTTCGAGAATATGCACATTTAATTAAAGATCATATGTGAATGGATTATACAAGTTGCTATTGAATACTTCGCAGCTAATGATATTACGTACTCATCAAAATAGTTATATAAAATGCGGTACGTGCAACTTGAAAATACGAAGAATCAAGAATTGACATTTGCTTTTAAAATGACTACCACCTGCAAAATTGGACTGATTGATATACCAGCTTCTTTAGGGTTTACTGCATAAAGCTCTATATTGCTGTTGGTTGGTGTCGAAATCTTCAAAAACCATGTTTTTCAGATACCAACTTCAGAGTGGAAAAATGTTTCGAAAATTGGTTCGAACGCATGCAAAAGTGTATAAATTTTAAATGCGAATATTTTGAAAAAAACTTTTTGTTTTCCCAACTTAAGGATGTAGATGTGTGAACACAGGTAATCTAACCACCTCAACATTTTTCGGAAACACAAAATATTACCAATAGTAAGTATGCCAGTAAAGTATCAGGGCGATTCACTACATATTTATTGAGATATACTAATTTACAAAATTGGATCGCGGACTCTTACGGGGCTGCTCGAAACTAGCTTGACGCGATGCTTCCAGTACAGCCCGTGTATTTGACTGATAGTATAATTATTGCCATAAATCTCAATTTTAAGCAATTTAAATAAAGAAATCTGCTTGTAGACTGAAGCCTAAAGATTTTTTCTACATATCGGCCAGTCCAGATTAACTTTTCTCACAGACAGTCACACGTCTACTTCCTTAAAACACGCCCTCGTTTGAACCCAACGTTATGCAAAAACAAAAATTCATCCAAAACAAAGTGACTACTAAGAAATTATTATTCTAGCATCGATCGGGGTGATGCAGGAAAGGAGGAAGCCTACAATTCTCATATCGTGTCCTCTGTGAATAGCAGGGGCTCTTTAATTTGATTTCTGCTAAGTTTCATTGAAAAGATTAAGGTGGCTAGAGGGCATAATATGCCTTCCAATGCAGTGGCGTAGAATTATGTCACGTAACTCTGATGGCAGGGATGGGGGTGCATACCACCACTTTGTCTCTTAATTATTATTCTGAAAGTAATGTTGTTCTGATTGTCATTCCCTTCAATTTCAGCTATTATTAAACTCATATTTTTTATAATTGAAAGAAAATAGCAGTTTGCTTAAACACCATATTACACGTCAGCTTGCATCGCCTCTTTTAACTCCAACATGCAACAAGCATACGCGACGGGATAAACCCACATGTGCAACCTGAGAGATATATGTATGTATATATTTATGAACGTATGAATGAAATTATTTACTTGCCAACAGGCGACGACTGATGGTTACTGAATTTGAAGGAAAGACGTATTTTAAGTGCTAGTAACGTTTCGTACTGTAGAACAACACTACTACTACAACACACTATTATCATCTACGAATGTAATGCAAATTTTGAAACTAAGTTTAAATCTTGATTCAAACTTAGTGTTACACATGTTTTTAATGAGCTCCAATCTTTTCTATTACCTAGAGGGCTGCAAAACAGTTTATTAGAAATGGTGTGGTACGCATTGTTTAGAATTCCAAAGAATTAACCAAAATCAGAAAGAAGAGAGAAGAGAGACGTTTGATTAAAGGTTTAAAATTTTTCCAACTAAGATAGATCAAATGGAAAACAAGACAGAAGGAAACGAGAAATCGCACCCCAATTCTATTACAAAAGAAAAATTGTACATGTTTCTAGGATCTAAAATAATTGATAAATTTACAGCTGATTGGCTCGCCTTAAATCGAGGTGATTAAAGAACCTTATTGCCAGCAATCTAATTTTACCAACAAGGCGGAACAGTTTTACTTTGTCGCCTTACACCGCCTTATGTCAACTTCTTCAGTCTGTGATTAATAAAATTTAATTCCCTCCGTGATAATATTCAGATACTGCGTAACAAACATACCTACCTCATTGAGGAGGCCGGAGCTTTTGGCTGTCGCTGAAAATAGTTTTCTATTTATCATTCGTCGCAATTTGCGATGTTAATATCGCTTTTATCCTTCCTGTGCACAACTTGCACTGATTTTAAGGCACAACTAAATAATCTACACGAACTTAAATCCTTGGTTGGTGCATTACAGGAGGATATTAATGCTTTGAAATCTAAAACTGCTCCTAATCCTGCTGCAATGGACTGGGATGTGCTTAATTCTGAGAAAATTATTCAAGAAGTAGCTGATCGTGAACATCGCAAAAACAATATAATTATTTTCAACGTTCCGGAGTTGGATGATGGCTCTAGGTCGGAGCAGGTCGCAGCCGACATAACCTCAGTCCAGAACATATTGGGATGTTTGGAGACGCCTATCGACGTTGTCAAGCCTGTAAGGCTTGGTAGGTATATCCAGACCGAGCGCGGAGGAAGGAGACCAATCAGAGTTGCGTTGCCTGATGCGAATATTGTCTTCAGGGTACTTCGTCGTGCTAAGAACCTTAAAGATAACCAAAGTTTTGCAAAAATATTTATAAGTAGAGATAAAACACCTTTTCAACAGAATCTGTATAGAGTGGTGAGGAAGGAGTTGGATCACCGAAGGAGTGCGGGAGAGATTGATATTACGCTTAAGTATGTGAGGGATGTACCAACTATTGTTAAGTCCAGTAAAGCGGGAAACTAGAGCAGTCCAGCAGTTACTACCCTCCACAGATTTATTATCAAAATGTTCGTGGGTTGCGTACAAAAACAGATCAAATTTATGCCTTTTCTGACGCTCTTGATGTTGATGTTTGTCTATTAACCGAAACTTGGCTCTCTGATGACATTTATAATTCCGAAATATTTGGCTCTGGCTTCACTGCTTTCAGAGCTGACAGAGACTTCCGGTCTGTGGGCCTTGCTTCAGGTGGAGGTGTGTTATCTGCCTTCCGCGGCTGTATCGAGTCGGTTGCGGTCGACTCATCTCCTATTTCATCCTTAGTGCCTTTGATTGATATCATAGTAGTTAAATGTTCTTTTAAATTTAAGATTGTTCACGTTGTCAATATATATATTCCCCCTCTGTTGGCATTGACGATTATGAATTGTTCATGGATGCCCTCTGTTTGTTCTTACTTGATAAGAATTTACTTATTCTTGGTGATTTTAATTGCACTAACTTTAATTCTGATACATGTGCCAATGATCGGAAAGTTAATGTATTGCAACACTTTATTAATACTTTACAACTGCAGCAATATAACACCGTTACTAATGAGAATGCCAGACTTCTCGACTTGATTTTATCGAACATGGGATGTTCCCTCACTGTCCCGCGCGATCATGATCCGCTTGTTGCAGAGGATTTACATCATCCGGCTTTGGGAATAGCTTGTGGTCTTTGTCAGGACAATAAGGATGGGCATTTTCCGTCTAATTTCAACCTTCGCTATAACTTCAAAAGCTAATCTATCAAGTTTATATAGTGATATGGCTGCAGTGGACTGGCAATTTCTGCAGAATTATTCTGATGTAAACATGGCTGTGTCTGAATTTTACGATACACTATATAAAATTGTCGACATATCGGTTCCCAAATTCATTACACCCAATCGTGTTTTTCCACCGTGGTTTTGATACAAGTATTAAGAACCTAATTAAGCAGAAGGAGTACCATTTTAGAAAACATAAGAGATCGGTCTCGTTGTACCACTCACGTGAATATGAAAGACTGCGGAAGTTGATTAAGTCTGAGGTCAGGTATAAATTTCGGAAATATCAAGAAAATATTTAATCCAATATAATTCGCGATCCGAAATGCTTTTGGAAGTTTATTGGTGGAAGGAGGAACGATTCCAGGATTCCGATTTGCATGGAGTTGGATGGTCAAGAAATCAGTACCCTACAAGATATTGTTGACGCTTTTGCTACAGTTTTTTCCAGCGTCTATCGTCCTTCTACCCCTTCTTCTTGTTCATTTCCTACCACATATAACAACTTCCGTATTAACTCTTTTACATCTACTGAAGTCGCTGCCAGTATAAAACGTCTAAAAGCAGATATGAGTTCTGGCCATGATGAGCTACCTGGCTTTCTTATATGGGACTGCGCCGATGTCCTGTGTATACCTCTTACCCTTATATTTAATTTAGCTTGCAGAACGTGTACTTTCCCTAGTGTTTGGAAAGTTAGTAGAATTTCTCCAGTGCATAAAAGTGATTCTCGCACTAACGTCAATAATTACAGACCAGTTAGTATTTTATCTAATTTCGCCAAAATTTTTGATCACTTGCTATATAACGAAATTCTATATCAAATCAAACCATACCTTTCACCTCATCAACATGGATTCATTAGGGGCAGATCAACCATAACAAATCTGTTGGAAATTACTCAGTTCATCAGTGAGGCGATTGATGAGAGAGGGCAGGTCGATGTTTTATACACAGACTTTTCTAAAGCCTTTGATGCACTAGATCACTATCTTTTACTACAGAAACTTGATGCTTGCAGCTTCACAACTCAATCTTTGGATTTTTGCGGTCTTATCTATCAGGACGTACCTTATATGTCTCTTATAACGGACACAGTTCCTTCTCCTTTTCTGCTGCCTCCGGGGTTGTGCAAGGCTCCAACCTGGGTCCTCTGCTTTTTAAATTTATTTGAATGATTTGTTTCCGTTACTAAATTGCAATACCCTGGCCTACGCTGATGATCTGAAGATATTCAATCGAATTACTAATGTGAATAATGCTATGCAACTTCAAGAAAATCTAACAATTATTAGCAACTGGTGCTCTGCTAACAAAGTTTTATTAAATATCGATAAATGCTGTGCTGTATCCTACACAAGATGCGATGTCTCTGTCATCTTCAATTACAATATCAATGGGCTTCCAATTCCTAGGGAGTCTGCGGTGAAGGACTTGGGAGTTCTCTTTGACACTAAACTAAAATTTAATCTCCATGTTGCTGCCGTTTCTGCTGCTGCCTCTAAATCTCTGGGTTTTATTTTCCGCACCTGTAAAAATTTTTATAACTTGTCTCCGCTGAAATCTCTTTATTGTGCCTTCGTGCGCAGCAAGTTGGAATATGCATCCCTTGTGTGGTATCCGAATTATGTTTACCTCGATCTAACCCTCGAGCGTGTACAGAAGAGATTTTTAAAATAGCTGTCATACAAGACTGATCGAATTTACCCCCAGCGTGGCGCATCTTATGTCGACCTTTTAAATCGTCATGATTTCCCATCTCTTTCTGATAGGAGGAGGGATTCCAGCGCTAGATTCCTGGTAAAACTTATCGCGAATGAAATTGATTCACCCCATTTGTTAAGTAAAATTGTTTTTTGACTCCGCTACGATCAACTCGCTCCTCTGAAGTTTTTTCGGTTCCCAGAGCTAGAACAAACACCCTGAAGAAAGCACCGATCACGCACTTATCTCGGAACGCCAATGAGTTATTTAGACGTTATTCTCTATAATATTAAGTATTTAATGTAGTTTATTATGCAACAGAATTTTGATCATTTCACTTGAATTCTTATTACTTTAGTTGGCATACACTATTTTCTTTTCTTTTTCTATTTATTAACATGTTGTCCTGTAATTGGTTCAATTGTAACTGTTGGACAATAAAGGCTATTATTATTATTTAGTTCATCAAATGCAGTCACTTTTAACTTTTGTTTCACATCTAGCTAAAGGAATTGTTTCACGAATTGCGAACTAACCATACCATACTGGTGAGTATGGACGAAACCAGTGTGTTATTTACAAAGCATAACTCGTTTGTCATAATTATCGGCATATGTTACCCTTGCTTTGTCGGCTATTGCACAGCTTTCCTCGAAATCTGCCTAACAAACGGATCTGATTCAGTAGGTGGCTTTATAGCAATTTATATTTTCCCTTGAACAATGCTATAGGTTCTCTTAGATGCTGTTCAGATACTCCGATTCTTTTTCTACTTCCTAAGACGATAAATTTTTAGAAGGGCTATGATTACAAGGACACATAGAAGTTGCCAAATATTAAATCTAATGCCTGTGGTTGATGCTGGAGCGTTATAATTACCTCATCTGCGACGCATTGTAAACATTATTTTTTCTATAAAATACAGTTTTAAGATAATGGCCTCATTGCTGGCGGAACATATGTACCGGATCTAATTAAAAATTGCATGGTGAAGTGTCTTGCCGAATGTGATTTAGCAATTTTATCCTTTCAGAAATAGCCCCGCCCCAGGTCCCCACAAGACTCAAAAATTCCATTACAAACGGCACTTCTAGGAGATGTTTTCTTATACGTTGTTCGTAAGTTTTGAGTTTTCCCTTATTTATCACACGTCGCATAGTGAACCTCTTTTTAGAAGAAATATGGCTTCAGGAATATATCTGTTGTAAAATACTATATCAAATGGGCGAGATTGATGCTGGAGTGTCGGGACTGCTTTATAGAAGACGTAAATGTTTTTGAGTAAGATACTGTTTGAAGGTGCTGACCCATTACCAACAAAACAAGTGTTACTGAAACCAATAAATAATTTTATGATGATGAGTCTGACGATGTGATCTTTAAACCGTATTTTACTAAAAAGCCCACTATCTCCATTTATACATGTTTTCCCTCCTTTTTGATAAACCATTACCATAACCAACTAACTTTTTGAAATAAAATTTACATGGATACTGCTTCGCATTGTAGAAAGCCATCACTATTACTTGAAAATCGGTTAAACATGATTTCAGTGCATTTTATAATTGGTACCAAATCAATGAGATAAGCCAGCCAAATGTTTGAGGAAAATGCATGATACTTATGTGGGACATTACTCATGAAGTCATTTTAAGAGCCAATGGAAATAAGTTATCTTTCGTCTTTATACAGTACTACAACCATAGGTGGGATCCATTCTGTAGTTGTTATTTTGTCCGGTCCTTTGTAGTCCCATTGGTTGAAGATCTCTCAATACTCTTTCATACCATTTTAGCTTCCAAGAGATTTGCACCATTTCGCTTTTGTTTGCTGTCCTATACCTTAGTGGAAGGTACTATTCATCAACTTATATCATCCGGTTTATGATTAGTTTCAATTCTGTATAGAGGATTCCCATTTCCTGCTGTTGGATGCATTCATCATATTAGACCTTCTTAGCTTTTCTTTAATTATGACCATTGAAAATATATAGCTTTCCTTCTACTAACAACCGATAATTTATTGTTTATCTTTCCATCAATTATATTTATATATATATAGAATCCAACCTGACCCACAAACTAAATCCTCTTAGTTCTCCATAGCACACCTATTTTCCATAAAATTGAGGTCATAAACGCAGACTATCACCGTAAACTGTTCTACCGATAAGATCTTTCATCAAACCGAACAACTTTTAGAGTTTCATTAAATTTAGTTCTCGTTAGGAATTGTCAACACCGATTCTGGGTCCGAGACCAAAAAATATCTAGCAGATAATTACCGAGTAAATTTTAGATACAACGTTAGTAATGTTTCGGACGTAAGTCCATATACGAGATACAGCTGTTAGTTGAGAAGTGATCTATTCATCCATCCATCTTCGTCCGACATTCGGAGTTATTAGATGCAGATGTAGTCTAAAATAACCGCTAAGAGAAGACGCACTTCCTTTTTATCATTACTTCTTTTTAGTTCATTCTGCGCAGTAGAACGCGGTTGCTATAATAAGAATCGGAACGGCTCTAGCTCTCAGGACCGTTCCAAAATGCGACGGATGTGGCAGAAATACGGCTAATGTATTTTCCTTTACTAATTACCGATTTAATTAATCTTAAATTCTGATGTTTGGCGGACAGAAGTTTCGGGAGCAATTAATTAAAATACCTTTCTGTGTAATTTTAGATACATGTAGAAGCTCGCAAAGATACATATTTAAATTGATAGACATCATAATCTGTTTTCAACAACTACTTAGAAAACGCCCTGGAGTTATATCCTTATATCTTTATTTGATATTGGAAATAGGACTGTTACAATTGAAATCCTATGAGTGTCGCAAAGAAAGCTGTAATTATTGAAAATGCTAAGGCGTAATATACACAATAAAAAAACATTCGAAAGTTTGAAAATAATGACTGTGATCTTAGATATGGTTTTAGCGATTAGTACATATATCTTTGCGAATCCCAGCATGTGTCGACTTCGTTACGAATTTATGCCGACAGAAGTGAAGTCCCAAGGCTTAAAGTTTTGTCTCAAATTGGAAAGAACCATGGCATTGGATCCCAATTACTGGAATAAACTATAGAGAGTTATGAGACGATATCTTTTTGTCAATTGGTGCGCATGTTTTAATGTGATCGAAATTCTAAAGGTCAAATTTAAGACTACTACATATCTTCTTGGGTGCATCCATCTGCATAAATTGCCTCTAATTTCAGCAAATACCGCGTTCAACAAAGCGTTTACATACAAAACGTTCGAAACGAGTTAACAGTAAATTTAAATACGGCGCATGATGTTCAACAAGTTTTGAGTCACCTATTTGTTTTATGCCGGCCACATAAAATGTGTGTGTAATGTACGTACAAAACAAGATTTTAATTTTTTACACTCACCTGTAAAAATGCTGTTACTGAGAAGACACTAGCGGTAACCATTTATAAATGCGAGGAAAAATCCCGGTGATTCAGAGGCGACTATGATTTAAATCCCTTTACCGAGAGTACACACACCACCGCACATATCAAATCTGCACGTATCTAACGATATGCACCACTACTACAACACCACCGAAAAAGGCACTGGATCAACACCGGAATTCCGCAAATGATACACTTAAGAAGTTGCATAATACGTTTTAACGCACGAACGACTACACCGGCCTGCGAAAATTCCGCGACACTTTTGCGGTAATTTTTCGAACGATTATTCAGCGGTGTACCGGTTATAATTAAAAGACGTCCGTGCGTTTGTGCGATACGGACGGGCAGAAAACGCGACTCGAGTTCAGTTTATTCGAGAGACCATGTGACACGGTCACAAAAAGCAGCAGCGAGGCGCATACTAGCAGAGGTGGAAACATTTCGCCGTCTTGTACCCGGTTTATTCGGTTGTCGGGGCCGTTGCAGCGAACGAGTGTGGGGAGAGTAGATTTACGTCGAAAGGTATAATCATGGATATAATATTGTTTCGCAAGCAACGGCCTTTGTCCGCCTTCCGATGTCGCAGCTACTAACGTACAAATTGGCATTCTATGTCGGAACGGAGGTCTCGTCATCAATTGCCGTTGAGCGTATAATTAAAGAAAGTTGAAGTTTACGCTTCGCTACTGCAAAGGGGACACCAAAACGTAAACAAAGCCCACAACACACTAATAGCGAAACCGATTGCATCTGAGACCGAAACATTTTCTATAAAAAAAGATATTTTTAGTGGAAAAAGTCAATTTTTTAAGCTGTAAAAATGAAAGAATGTGTTTCTTTCACTTTTCACACTTTGGTTTGTGTTAGAAAGGACTTTGAACTATGTATATCCTTTTCTTCCTAAGATACATGTACTCTCAATCAAGGGCATCAGATTTGGACTCTATCAAGTGAGTTAAATGTGAAATTTGGACAACCTATATTTACCAATTTCAAATACAAACGATGATACGTTTGCTAAGAAATAAATGGAATTCTTCCCAAGGATTTATGCTGCACGTTTCAATTTGAAATGCGTAAGGTGTGGAAGTTGTCATTTTGAATGGACAAAAGAAAAAGGAAAGCAAGCGACATCATAGGCTTCAACTCTCTTGAAAGACGAATATTCAGTATTTACTCGGCTAAGCATAGGCCAAAGCTTATAATAACACTTACATTCTCTTCCATGTGCTTTAGTGGAGAAGACAATTCAGTGTCAACCACTATATTTTGTGTACACTCACCACAAAACACCAGAAACTGTTTGTTAATAGTTTTGACTGGACTGTCGACTTTCTCAAGGTGTCTTTTATGTCTCATATCCGGAGCGTTTCTTACAATTATCGTGCACTTATACTAGTTGGTATACAACTTCTCCTGAAATCTAACTTCCCTTTTGAAAACATCTTGATAGAATTTTCTCCGTGTTCTTTGTTAATTGTACCGCATAACTAAGAAAATAATCTGTATAAGACTAGAAAATACAGACAGGTTCTAATACATAAAACGAACAGCCTTATGTTGTCATCGTTCAGAAACCATCATCGAGAACGTTACATCCATCAAGATTAAGTTCGACCTTCTTGAGCAGTTTCATTATTTAACACCCTATGAAGACCCGTTACTTACATTTTCCATCACTTGTCCAAAAGAGTTTCCTTTAAATAGCTATAGACATGACCTTGTATTTTCACTATGAAGAACAACCATTGGCAGATATCTCTCAATTTTATCCTGGTGCTAAGAATTCATTGCCACAATTTTTTTATATCTCATACGTACTTGGCAGGCTCTTGTGGCACTCCTTTATCTCTTTTACATCCTGTAGTAGTGTTCTAATCATATCTGTTAGTACATCCATCTTTTTAGCCTTGTCTTCTCAACAACAAAAAACAGAAAGAAAAAATACAAAGTAAGGTAATGAGGTTGCTAAGAAGGATAGATGACAAAATAGGTAAAGTGAAAAATAGTACAATCAGAATAAACTTGGAAATAGGGCTCCTGCAAGATAGAATAGAAAATTATCTGAGGTTGTTTATGCATATAATAAGAATGGGAAGATATACGATGGTGACAAGAGTATTTGACGCCAAACCAATTAAAAGAGCGGAAGACCTAGAAAGAGCTTGACGGAGAGCTTAAAGGGGATAAGGAGGTAGGTACAGAATAGAAGGGCATGGAGAGAAACATGGAAAAGAACCCAACTGCAGTATATCCGATACCCGAAAGGGTATAAGGGTTAGGATTAGGATAAGATGTACATACTTAGCTTCTGCTTTACTAGATATTTCAAATATGGTAGAGGCAAATGAAGGTCTTCAGACTATAGTTCACATTATGTTCTTTACTACCACTGGAACTGAATACTTAACTAATAATATACTAGTAAAGGAAAGAAATATTCGGCAAGACCTAAGAATGCAAATATCTTATTGTTAATAGATCCTGCTATTTTTTCAGCTTAAAATCTGCGAAAAATAATTATTCCTTCTACCAACAAATAGTTGAAAGTGGGTACATTTGGTAGAAATACAACAGAATCAATCAGTGGTTGAGTGAAAGCGTTTATCATTAACTGACAAAAGTAAATGTAAGAAAAAAATGATACCGCGAGGTATTACACCCTCAACGGACCAAGGCGGAAACTTATGTAATGCTTTGAGGGGTAATGGCTACACACAATCCTTTTTTATGTTCCTACCGGTTCAATGACATAATGGCCTTGTAATTAAGCTGCCCAAGAAGTTACTACGGCGTCAAAAGTTAAGATGCGAATTTAACACTACTTCAGCAGGACTTCGACTAACCGAAGAAAGCCCATGATTGAAAGCAACAACCCCAATCATAAGTCTATCTTTGATAAAATATACCTACAGGAGTGTGATCAACTATGGTTTGAAGGATATAATTTGATTTAAACTCAAGTGAATTATTGTGGGAAAAGTTTAACCGAAAGGTTCTTCGAGGAGTGGAAACTGGTATCTTCGGAATTTACCAATAGCACTATGCAACAAATTAAATACTTTGCTTTTTCACTGGGTTTACAATATGTAATGATGGTACCTCACCTCTAAGTCAATTAAGATTTATACATAGAATAATCACATCATGTTAGGTTTCATAGAGAAAGGTTTATTGAGTTTTGTAAAATTATATGATATTAGCGGTACAACACTTTATATTTCTTTAAAAACTTATATTTTTTTGTACGACTGGATTTCTTCTTATAATCAATTCTCGCGGTATCCCTCTGAAGACACTAACAGAAGTCTGCAGCCATAGCTGAATCATATCTGGCCTGATAACGCTTCACAAATGCTGCTATTTCCTGCTAAAGCCGTTCGCCATGTTCATCGCTAACTGACCCCATTTTTCTGGAAAGAAACTCACATGGAAGTGTAGGAAATGTATTTTCAATGACATGTTGCATCCTAGTTTATAATAGGCCTTCAGAATTAATTCTATTTTTTCTTTGAAATCGAGTGACTTGTGGTTACCAATTAAATTTGTTTCTCACATCAGCAAAAGCCAACTATACCTCTCTTTCTATGGAATTCAAGGTGGATAAAAAGATCATCGATTAATTTTCTTATATCGGGTCCTACAAAAATGCCTTCTTTAATTTTGGCATCACTTATTATTAGCGTTGGAAATTTTTGTTTTGAGAAACTGAAATCTAGGCCTGTCGGTACGTAGTGCTTTGACAAAATTCTTAATTAAACCAACTTTAATATGTAATGGCGGTAAAATAATTTTCTCAAGTGATACTAGTGGTGTATTTTTAATATTTCTCTGACCAAGAACGTATCCACTTCTTAAAAGCCAAACAGATGTCACCAATCGTAAGTGAAACAAAACATTAGCACTCTATGTTTTGAGATGTGATATCGAAATAAAACATTGTTTTCTTTTGTATACTAGATAAGATAGAATAAGACGTACATACACATTGGAAAGCGATTTTCTTGATATATATAGACATACATTCAATCTCAAGTAGAAGTTATTAAACTCTGTGTAAAATTAGGAGAGTTCTAGCAAACATATTAAAGCAAAACCACTTTTGAGTTTTGATCGCAAAGTTCAGAATCACACGAAAGACGAATTCATCATATTAGGAACTGGAAAATAAGTTACACGAAGAGCAACATTTTTTGAGTCCCAGAATAAAGCTTTCATGTTTGGTACATGAAAACTGGAGAAATACCGAATCTACCTGTACATACGGTCTGGGGAGATCTGCACCGACACATAGCCGGGAACACACACGTCAAATCGATAACATTCAATAATCGATTCGATAATCCGGAGTTATGCCTAACTAATTGTATTAGAAGCTGTTTTATATGTATTTCAAAGTAAAACGTGAACAAATTGCTCATATAGCAACCACTAAAGGCTTAACGACAAATGTGGTCCAAGTTCTGTCTCGGTCCACATTTTCCTATATAGTATGTATACCTTTCATTACATGCTTGCGCATTGGTCACCGTTATTATTCTGTTAATTTTATGTATTCTTCGTTTCTTGCAGTACTTAATTGGTTTGAAATGGTTTGTGTTATCACTTCTTACATCTTTCCAGACCAAACCATAAAATGTAGTTTTAGAATCAGGCGTCCGACTTAAACAAACAACACTTAATAAAGCAGTAAATAACTTTCTATATGAAACTTCATTAAGATAAATGCTTTTCTATAGTTCTAACGGGAGTTAACAAAATACGTTCTTCTGGGCTATTGATTTCTCACTTTAGTCCGTACAAATTACATAAAACTATCTTTTTCTCAACTAAGCATTGCTGCACGTTTTAATCCGAATTTATGTTGGTCATGCTAATTACTAGGTATTGTAAGTTGCAGAATTAAACAAATCGAATTAACTTTAACATAATATGTATAAAATATTCACCACAACACCATTAACTTTAAAAATATCCTGAGTAATCTTACACATATAAAATGATATTATAGTATATACTGCTTTAGGACACTTTAGAAAAGGTACAGTGACAGGTACAGCAGTAAAGGGCGTTAAATGACAATTATGGCTGTCAGCTATTAAAAAAAAAAAGAAATTGTTGAGTGTGTGGGAATTAATGTATTGGTAGAATTTTAATACAATGGTACGGTGATAGAATGTCATCACACGAAAAGTAACTTCTAATTTTGAAGTGATTACTTCTCAAGGAACACCGGACCAGCTCGAGCATAAGCGTAAGAACGTAAATGTAAGAACGTAAGATTTCGAGAGAGAGAGAGAGAGAGTATGATGTGCGAGCGGGAGGCGACGAGTCGGGCGGTCAGAGCAGAGGGGATGCGATGCGTGCTTGAGAAGGAGTCAGAGAGAGTATTAAGGTTAAACTACAATAGGTGCTGCACTCAGAAATACATAAATACAAAAAAAGAGTAAAATAAAACATTATACATGGAACCTCCGAAAGAGATTTTATACAACCTAATCATAATGACTTCCGAATCATCCTAGTTTAACGTATAAGAGCAAATAAAATAAAACCTTATACATAAAACATCCGAAAAAGATTTTCTACAACCTAATTCTACTGATTTGCAAATCATCAAAAACGCATGGTACGCAAACGCGTTGACTTCGGAGTAAGAAATATGACAATTAATGGATATTCACTTCAGACGTGCGTATACCACACACACCAATTTTAGTACAATACTAGTAATTAATAAACTAGATAATTTAAAGTAATGTAGTATTTTGTCGTACCACCATTCGCATCGACTACTGCCTTAAGTCTCATTGGCATGGAAAATGCAAGATTTCAAAAATAATTTTGTGCGCCAATAACTTTTGCCACGTGTTCCTTACTGCTTCCCATATTTCATCTCTGTTATTGTACCCAACACGTTGCATACACTTTATGATTTCGCCCCAAACATTCTCTATAGGATTTATATTTCGGCTTTTAGGAACCCGCAGCAGTTGTTGTATATTATGTCTTTGGAACTATGTTAGCCGTATGAATTGAACAATAATCCTATTGAAATATAAAATTATTTTGGGGATAAATTTCTCGAAGGGACGGCAAAAGACTTTCTTAAATATTAATATAATTTACAGAATTGAAATGTTCGTTAATTCTCCAACATATTCCAATATTATTATATATAGTTTATCTAGCCCCAAACATTAACGGAAAATTTTCTTCGCCTGTTAGGATTATTCAAATATCGCTCTTCAAACCTGGTATTTCAACGTCTATAAACGTATACAGCTCTATCATTTACCGAGTGAAAGCTTATTCATCAGAAAAATAACGTTTGCCCAAAAATTCTGATCAGAGTAAATGTAATTAAGCGAAAATAATAAAGATCCCACTCTCTTCTCCTCCGATAAATGGACTTTCTTTCACAGCGAAATGGTACCTTACTTCACTTTGTTTTATTTTTCGACTTGGTCTTCTGTCGAACTTCACTCTCTTCTTACGATCGAGCATAAAATGCTTCTTGAATTCCTTTGTCATCACGCCTTTATTGGTGTTTCCTTTCGCTGGATTTCTCTTATTTGCTTAGGCCAGCGGTCTATTCCTCGCATTTTAGAGATTTTGTTTCATTGATCGATCGCCTTAGTTATTGAAAGAGCAACCACAGGTCCTCTTCCTGTTGAGACCTCTGAAGACGACGCATTTCTCCGGGGCTGTATACCGCCATTAGGCACTGCCCTCGACCGGCTTTGGCCGGAGGGTGCTCAACCGTTGCGTAGTTCTCTAGGATTTTCTGGAAAATAAGTTCTTTCCTTGTTAGTTCGTATTGATGATAACAACAGGCAATGGAACGTCTCGTCGTCTATTTTGCATCGGGATTACTCGCTCCGGATGCAGACCTTTGGCCCTGATTTATCTCGCGATGTTCTCTTTGGAGATGCCAACAAGCACGCCTCTCAACATCACGTGCAGTGCCTTTTCAGAGTGTAGGTGATATGTGCGGCAGGCTATACCTTTCTCGTTGAAGAGTCTTCTGGACCCTCTGAATGAGATCATAGTATCGGGTTCAATTCTGAATCCGTCCACTGTGTTTTTCGCCTTTTTAAAGACGAAGCCTTTCTATTGGATTTCCCTCTCCGTGGAGGGCCTTACCACAATTAGCGGGATCCGTTTGTGCGGCTGCTCTTTGTTCCTTGTTTCTGGGGGATTTGTAGCAGTTCGCCAGTTTATTCCATATCTTGCTGCTAGGTTGGTCTAGGATGCTTTTTTCTTCCTGCCAGTGCCGACGGATTTTTACGTCTTTGCATTCTTCTTTTCTAATTACTGTTTGTCGTGAATGAAAGGAGTTTGTATAAATTACAGCTCGTCTGGCACTTCCGAAGGAATTCTCCCTTATATACCGGACTGGACTGTTACAGCACAACAGACGGGTGATGGCGAGAGGGCAGGATGAGCAATTGACCAAATCGCAATAGGCCTTCCCATGTCCCATTGTGCGAAGTACTTCTTTCTCTCTCTTTCAAATCCGTACAAGCAATTATATTTTTGGAAGGCGGAACCTTAGATGCGCGACCGCTCGCAATCGCCCGTCTGTTGGACTGTATCCTATTCTAGGGTGGAAACTCGCGTTAAGCAAGTGGCTGGTTTCGCGTGCTATTTATTTAATAACAGATAATAAAGCTTCGATAAACAAAAATTCTTTTTCGTACTTAACGGGGAAAATATTGTTTAGACTTGAATCAACACGGGACTGTGTAAGTGAAGTTTGGGTAGACATTACAATTCATTCTAGCAGACGAGCTTTATTAAAAGGTATATACATATATCAACAGCTCGTACTAATCCATCCGATTGTTAACGATATTCTGTAAGGCATGCTGATGATGAGAGTGGTTCTGCTGCTGGACTAAAATTAACACTTCTGTGTAACAAGTATAGTATACAGTTTGACCGTTTACTTTCAAGTTTCCACGATGCATTCAATTCCCATCTCTCATGAGTAAATGACTAGGCTGTACTGCTAAGCCATATGAGGTTGATGCTGAATTGTATGAAGACTGGTTCATCAACTGCTAAACTTGCGGGTTAATGCAGTAAGAGTTCCACACTGTATCTTCTTATAGCCGAAGTGTAAAAGTACCAACAATTAATTGGAGATAACAGATATTGTAACTGGGTATATTAAAGCGAGATCCATTATGATTGGTGTCCAATTTCTATAATATAACATGCAAGTTTGTGCTAATGTGTCAAAGTTATTTGCAAGATTATAGGAGGTAAAAGCAAGTTAATGACTGTAAAATAAAAATCAACATACACCTAAGCGAAAAGGATGGTCTGAACACAAAAACAATGCCGAATAGCGAATATAGAAGTTAGATCACTGAATGCCAACAAACATACATATAGGTAATAATTACCTTTCGCAAATTTGCAAATTCTTTTTGGCTTGCCAGTGATGGAAAAATATTTTCTCTTAGAAATATTGTTTTGTTATGACCGTTTTTGTTATAATTAGATGCATAAGTTATGAGAACGGCCAGTATTTTTCACAAGAAATGCGTAAAATTAATTTATAAGATAATATGAAATAAAACTAAGTTAATAATTGTAAAAGAAAAAAGATACATCACCGATTCTACTTAACCTTCCTGACCATTTTCATTTCTATGAGACAAATTCACAATTCACAAAATACATTCACAAAAAATAAAATAAAATCTTGTTTTTCTATATATATATATATATGTGTGTGTGTGTGTGTATAATAGGTATATATACAGTGTGTCCCAAGATTGACGTTACAACAGGTGTGATGGACTGAACATTTTTGAATTTTATTTTAAGATTGTAGAATTAAGCCTTGCTTGGCGTGAATAAAATTTTAAGAATATTTTCAGTTTTTGAAAAGCAAGTTGGCCTTGACGGTGAAGCAGAAACTATTTTCTTTTCAGGTAACCTACCCTTTTTGTTCATGATACGTCAAAATATTACTAAAAGAAGTTGTTCAGAATGGAAGATTATGGCTCTATACAAAATTTCAGAAATATTTACGTACTTTGACTAAACCCTCATTTTTTTTATTGAACAAAATAAATTGTTTTTAAAGTCTGGGATGTCTGAATTCGCGCGAAATAAAACAATGGGAGGTCATGAAAACAATATTGTTCACTAATCTTAAGTACTGTCAGATTACAATAATTTGTAGTATCGCTTAGTTCAAATTTCAATTAATGCTAGATCATGTTAACGTTACAGCAGAGAGTTTACGTTGTTATGGGCTCGGACAAATTGCACTAAGAGAAGTGGTGCAGCAGTTTAACGAGAGATTTCCCAATACCAACCTTACACGTATGACTGCCATGCGAATAGTTAAGAAATTTCTTGCAACTGGCAGCGTTCTTAACGTAAAGAAAGAAAAGAAGAAACATGATGAAAACGATGCCGTAACTATTATTGCTCTTGATTCGGTGGAAGAACATCCTAGACTATCATTGAGGGAACGTTCACATAATCTTAATGTTAGTAAATCGGTATTACAAAGAATTTATAAGGCAAACAAGGTAAAGGCATTCAAACCAAAATTTGTGCACACTATCGAAGAAGGTGATGAAAGCCGAAGATTATTATTTTGTCTTACCATCGGGGAGAAATGTATTGAAGAACGAAATTTTTATAAAAACAATGTTTTTTCTGACGAAGCAAATTTTACTACAAATGGCGTTGTTTCCTCTCAAAATTGTCGCTATTGGGCTACACAAAATCCAAACTTTCGGGTCTATTGTAGACGACAGTATTACCAAGTGAATGTATGGTGTGCCGTTTCATATCGTTTTGGCATTATTGGACCTTTCTTCACAGAGGGGCGGTTAAATCAGAATGTTTAAGTACAGCTACATGAAAGATTCAGGGAAGAGTACTTACATGACTTGCCGCTGACAGAAAGACAAGCAATGTATTTCCATCAAGACGGATGTCCTGCACATTCGACAACACGCGCAGCTGAATCGATAAATTTGGTGTTTGGAGAAAAGTGGATAGCTAGAAATGGTCCGATTGCGCGACCTCCACGGTCGCCCGACCTCACAATATTGGATTTCTTTTATGGGGTCGCCTCAAACAACTGGTTTATTCTGAACCAATACCCAACAGTAGAGAAGTACTAAAGGAAAGGATAAGAAACGGCGTACAGCAGATACACATCGAGGAAGTTCGTAACAGTTTCAGAGATTTCAGACATCGCATAGAAAAGTGTGCACAAAATGGCGGTAGTTTCATTGAATAAATAATTTATTATTACATTATGCACAACAATGTTATTACGTTTTGTAAATTTAATTTTTGAGTAAATACTACATGCAATTTATTTTGTTCAATCTAAAAAAATGACGGTTTAATCAAAGTACGTAAACATTTCTAAAATTTTGCATAGAGCCATAATTTTTCATTCTGAACAACTTTTTGTAACATTTTGACGTATGATGAACAAAAAGTGTAGGTTACCTGAAAAGAAAATAGTTTTCGCTTCACCGTCAAGGCCAACTTGTTTTTCAAAAACTGAAAATATTCTTAATATTCTATTCACGCCAAGCAGGGCTTAATTCTACAATCTTAAAATAAAATTCAAACATTTTCAGTCCATCACACCTCTTGTAACGTCAATCCTGGGACAGACTGTATATCTTAAACGTAAACGAAAAACTAAAATATATTCAACAAATATTTCACTTTGTACTTTTGTCTTTCCTAATAAAAAGGTATTTGCAACTTGATTCAGTTTCCTGAGAATCTTCAACTTCACTTTCCTCGGAGTGACCTTCTTCTTCAGTATCAGTGTTTTCTTCGTGTATATCTATATTGTCTTCGTACTCGGTATCATTTGTCTCATCAAACTCTGAAGAGGAATCGATTTCCTCTAGAATAGCTCTTATTCCCTTCATGTCTGCCATATCTAAAAAAATAAAGAAATCACACAATATTTTTTTATTAAACAATAAAAATTGACCGCTTATGACACATTTCCAATTGTACAATTTTATATTCGACAAAACCAACTTACCTCATGAAATCGTTACACTTAACTATAAGTCGGTCTCGCAGACAAATTGATCAGCCAGCACTAATCCATCCCTTCAACGCAAACGCACTCGTTACATTAAAGGGTGCGCAATGAGTAATTGCGAAGACACTGACAGAATGAGAGAGTTGCCACTTTCTGTTTTAAAGTAATTAACACAAAAGTGGTGCGTCGGTCTTACAGAAAACGAAATTGGCCAGGAAGGTTAAACTTTAAGCTACAATGAAGATTGGTGCGTGAAATCTAGCCGTGACTGATTGCTTTAAGAACATTGTTATAATAATAATAATAATAATAATAATAATAATAATAATAATCTTTATTTCCCAACAGGCTTTTAAAGCCCAAAACAGGGTTAAGAAAAATACATTTGTGTGTATATACAATACATACCTAATAAAATAAATAAGCATTCAATATTAATAAAATATGTGTATATATATATAAACAGAGAAAAAAAGAAAAACCAAAAATACATATCGCTCTCAGTTGAAGATCATGCTGTCCCCACAAACACGTCTCCCAGTCCATTAGGTACACCAGAAAGCGTGTACGCAGGTGCCCTCCTCATTATATTTGTTCTTGCAAATGGAACCAAAAACGTACCATTATATCGAGAGTTAATACGGGGTACTAGAAATAACATCGAGTTGAGGATGTGCGGGCAGTAAATTTTGTTATTTAGTAGCTTATGAATAAATCTTTCACAGATAGCATCTCTTCTAATATTAAGTGACAGCAGACCATGACGCAGTAAAAGATCATTCTGCGGTAAGTCTCTCTCGGGATAAAAACCATCCATTTTGAAGGACAGAAACTTCAAAAATCTACGGTGGATGCGCTCCAAAGCCAAGCAATCACATGCATAAAGAGGGTACCAGATGAGTACAGCGTATTCAAGCTTACTTAAAAATAGGCGGAGTATAACGATTTCAAAAGCTTCACATCCCTGAAAAACTCGCATAATGAAACCCAACGACTTACATGCAGCTGTACATATATTTGAAATGTGGGATTTAAAGGTAAAAGAAGAATCAAAAGTGACTCCAAGATCCTTGCACTCGGTTTTCCTAGTCAAAATCTGGCCGTTAATGTAATAAGAATTGTGTGTGGCTGACGAGCGTGTGAACGTAACTACACAACATTTATCAACATTTAGCTTGAGTCCTGAACGGTCACACCATGCAACTATCAGATTTAGATTCTGCTGAAGTTTCGCAATAGCAACATTGTCGGTAATCTCAGAGAAAATCTTGATATCGTCCGTATATCCAAGGACACGGCAGTCAAGCTGGAGAAGTAAATCGTTAATAAAAAGTATGAACAGCAAAGGGCCCAAATTGGAACCCTGTGGGACGCCAGAAGTGAGCATGAAATCATTGGAACAAAATCCATTGTAGCACACATAACATATTCTCACACAGAGGTAGGATCTAATGAGGGCTACAGCAGAAGGCACAAAGCCAAAGGAACTCAGTTTAGACAAAAGTATCACATGATCAATACGGTCGAAAGCCTTCGAAAGATCTGTGTATATCACATCCACCCGTCCACGTCTGTCAACAACTTCAGTAACATATTGAGATAGTACAGCCAAATTAGTAACTGTAGACCTGCCAGAAAGGAACCCATGCTGATTGACCGATATAAAGGGGTGTATGCTAGTGTATATGTTGGAATATAGGGCCCGTTCGAAGAGTTTAGACCTTAGATATTATAGAGATAGGTCTGTAATTAGATAGTAACGTACGCTTACCCTTTTTGTGCACTAGCACAATCCTAGTTCTTTTCCAGCGCTCGGGAAATATACATGAAGAAATCGATAAGTTGAAAATCACCTTGAGGGGTACGCAAAATTGCGTATCATTCGTTCAAACGATTCGTTATTAACCGCGAAAAGACTCGAAGTAGAATATAACTCTCTGCCTTGGATGCGACTATAGTAATATTTCGCTCGTGTTATTTTTCTACGTGTTAACGACATCTTAATTAAAGGTATACGCAGGAGTATCCAACATGTTTCGTGTGAAACTTTAAGATTTCAAAAAATAATTAGGGCTTTCCTGTAATTTTTGAAATTTGCCTTCTTTGCAGATTTTATTTAATTTTGTTTGAATCTTCTGTTCTTTCAATTTAACACAAAAATTATGAAGAGCACGGCATCTGGATACATATGTTAACTATAAATTTGAATTATTTTGCTAAGGAACCATTGTGGTAAGTTGTTTTGTAACACAATTTTTCTGTTTTGTCTAATAATGTTTTCAAACACTGAAATGTATTCCAATAGAAGGATATAAGTATGTCAAACATAGACTTTCAGAAATCCCAAACAATGACTATATGAAAACGTAGATCTGAATTCCTCTCTCTCTTTCTAACTCTAGTTAAGAATACATTCTCGAACAATAAAATCGGAAGATGAATTAATTCTGAACATGTGTCCATATGACAAGGAAAAAATGCATTGGAAGGATCAAAGTTTATATGTACCTATATATGTATATTATTATGTTGTCCTTGTGTACCCGTACAAAATTACTAGTCAATTCTTTTGGGTATAGGTCTTTACTTATGCCTTCTTATTTGTGAAAAGACAAAAGAAGCTTTCAACGCCATGCTCGCAGCTTTTGAAATCGAACCGCTGGCTCTAATTTTAGAACTTGACATCATGAACCTAAAAGAATATGAAGATATGCGGAACACGCGCTGAGCCGGCGAATGTTCGTTGATCGTTCTGATAGATGAATGTTTCCTTTATGCACGAATAAATCGATATTTTAAAATAAAAAGTGAGTCTTGGATTTGTTTTCTGTGTTTATTATATTATTTTCATCACTATATCAATGTTTACAACCTCCTTTACTATTTAATTCCAAACTAATTGTAACAAATGGATATATGTACATCATTTCAAAGTGCAATCCGTACATTGTTTTCGTACTGTTTAACACCGACCTCGCTCCTTTGGTTTGCGCTTGTACCAATCAGTTAATGCCTCCACTTGCGGCAACAATGGTTAGTCAGTAAAAAGAGACACCAGTAAAATTACGTCATCTATAGTAATGAATAGAGTTGGCTAACAAAGGATAAATGCATGAGCGTCATAAAGCAAGCAAGTATAGATTTGTGTTGCGAATATTAAATTATGATACCTTTTACTCGCACAAATGTCTGTTATTTACTTTCGCCCCTAATTTAATGGCATCACTAAAAGCGACAACCACTATTTACTAGTAACAAATGTAAAAGTCGTTATCTTTCATGGAACTAGTGTGGACAGGCAATCTACAAACTTGTGAAATCGTAGCATTAAGTATCTTTCTATGGTCAATTCTGCTAATTTCCGCCGTTTATCACTAAAAAGCCTCTATATGTAAAAAAGATTACCACATTTTAAGTATGGATCAATGTCACATGGAAACACACCAGCAAGTTTGACGTTAGCAGGATTTTTCTCAAAACCGAATGTAATTTTCAGTTATTTGACGGCCTATAGAATCAATTAGTTGATTTAACGTGGCCTTGAGCGTTCGTATAATAAATGTCATAGGTTGTTTCCATAATAGAGGCTGCTCTACATACTCTAGATTCAATCGGAGATAACCGCATAATGTTGCACAATATGTTGCACATTTATTGAAACTTGAAAATTCTTAAACTATTGACTTTTTTAATCGCGTTCGCATTTTGCGAGATTAGAATTAAAAACTACATTTTTCACTTTGTTGAAATTTTTGCTATAATAGACTACATCAAAACCATTTCGTTTTAACAGGCTGAAAATCTGTGCAAATATCCAAAGCTGTTAATAAAGTCTCAGTTTACATATGTGAGCTTCTTTGGTACTGTCTGGGTTAAGTTCAATATGATGCCCTTCATCTCCTTCTTGTTCTAGTGCATTTCTTTCCACTATAGCTGCAACTATTTCGTCTTCTTCTCCGTATGAATCTATATCAAAGCAACAAATATCATTGTCTCTGTTAACATACTTTTCATAGTTTTCCAGACATTGTGAAATGTCTAAATTTTGTTCTTCATTTCTTAATACCGTTCCAATTATTGAGTTACCTTGCTCAGTTTGCTAGGTATCATTTTCTAAATGCTTAAAACCACAAAGCAATTACCTATTGTTTTGTGATTTACAGCACGCCAACTATCAGCAACAAATTAAATTGCTTCCAAAATGTTAACTTTTGAACTTATCTCCACAGCAGTCGAAGTTGGTCCAATTATATTTTCCTCAATCAATAAAAGAATGTGGTGCACCAATCGTTTACGATACTCGGTTTTCAAGTATCTAATAACACCCATGTCCATTGGTTGTATGAGTGAGGTGGTATTAGGCGGTAGATATTCCAACTGAATGTTTTGTAAACAGATAGAGTGACGATGTGCTGCACAATTATCTACGATAAGAACAATTTTTCTTTCTTGCTGTTAGTTTCTATTCTCAAAGATTTAAGATGTCACCCATGCATTTGTATTAGCTAAATATTATGCAGGTAATCTTTCTACCACAATTCCTTTGAAGCACCGAGGTTTTGACGTCTTACCTACCATTAAGAGTTTTTCTTATCAAATCCGGACATATTCGCACAACACAAAACTGTTATTGGGTCAAGCGCTTTTTTGGAACCTGCTAATTTCTCGTATCTGTAAACTAACGATCCATTTGGCATTGCCCGATAAAATAAGCCGGTTTCGTCGGCATTATAGATGTTGTCTGGAGAGTAGGTTTGCAGAAGTTCTGGCAATTTTGTTAATTTCCATTCCTCCGCGGTTTCCACGTTTGACGAAGCTTTTTCTCCATGAGCTTTTTAAATTTAATACCATTTCGAATTTTCCAACGTGACAACCAGCCGTCGGTAGCTTTAAATTGTTTGTGATCCAATTTTTGAGCTAAGTCATTCTTCTGCTCACCTCGATGAGTTACAACAGAGAACCAACGGTTGAGGGCGTCTTCTACTTCTGGATCTTTTCCTCCTCGCCGTTTTCGTGATATTTCTTGATTTTCTAAATCTGCCCATTCTTTTTGTAATTCTTCCTGATTAGAAATTAAACGAGAAATTGTGGATCTAGACACGCCTATTAAACGCGATAACTCACTATGTGAAGGGTTCCCAGGCTGTTTTTTATTTTTTTCTATAAATGTCTAAACAACCGCATTGTTCTATAAAGCGGAACAGTGTTCTAGTAAGCGATGTGCAATATTAATAACAATGTATATCTGTTTCTGTTCTTGAAGAAAATGTTCTTATCAGCGGCGATATCTATTAAGCGGCTGTTTTTTAAGCGGAATGTGTATACATGAAGCTCTATACTTTACTGACATACATATGTATCTTATGTACTTATTGTTAGTTGGGTTCGACTGTACATTTTGCAGGGTATGGATGGGTCGCCATCGTCTGCAATTCTAATGTCACATAAAAAGTACGGTGCAGAAGATCCATTTGGTTTCAATATTCATACTAAAATATGATTAAATGTATATACACATTTTTTTTCGTGACATTTTTTATACTTCTTATATAATAGTTCTCTACCACAATTAGGTCAAATAAACAAAACTGGTTTAAATGATAGTTATATTTTCAGAACGTTTACAAACGTTTTCGGAACACCCTCTTCAGTGAAAATATAACTAGATCAATATATAAACAAACATTTGTTTTTTATTCGGCAACTATCAACAAATAACTAATGACTAGGATTTCTTGATATAGAGGATATGCAAACAGTTTCTTTTTTATTTTATATAAATTTTAAATAACTAATTTAATGTGCAAACACACATGCAAACTTTGAAAGTACCTAGAAAAAAACCTTATATCAAAAAATCTTTTTCGAAATCTTGACAATTCTGTTCAAGGACTAGGGACAACCCGAACCAAAAACCTAGCAAAACGTTTCCTTCTTAAAAAATGTAAATGTCATTTTAACAAATTGCTGTATACATTACTTAAATGTTGAACATCGGTTCTGAAATTAATGGTTTTAGTGGCTTTCTGTATATTTATCATTTCGTATATTAGTGTTTTTAATTGTGTTTTCAAAATCAAGGTAATGCACCAGATCTTGAATACTTATGGTTATACAACCTTTTTTAACCCTTATGTGAATGGCAAAAAAAGCACCTTTAACAGCATGGCAAGATACCCGGGTACCTATATGGGAAGAGTATTGGAAACTAACATTTTTTGGTCAAAAATATGTGCAGAATCACAGAAAATAAATCTGAGATTTACAATACACGTTCATTTCTATTAAAGTTTTAATCTGGTGTTAGCGTCCTAAGTTATGCAACGTATTATTGTTAAGATATGCAAGTTTTAAATTTAACGTTCATATTGCTCTAGATATACCTAAGGTAAGAAACTTATATTATATTGGTGATTTCCCTTATAGGAAAGATACACAAGTTAAACTTTTTTCATGTGTATTGTTTTAGTCTATCTTAGCCTCTGACTGAGTGAAGGTAACATTTAAAGTGAAATTTTTTGTAAATAAAATGCATTCTAATGCAATAGTTCGTTCTAAAAGATCTGAACTTCGACAGATGTAAGTAACATATTATGTGAATGTGAAAGTAGTGATGAAGATATAATACATTCTGAAAGTGGCGAAGAATATATTCCACAATTAAAACAGATAGAAGCTTCAGATACTGAATTAGTAGGAAACGTAGAAACTGATGAAGACTCATACGACTCTGCAGAAAGTGAAACGAATGAAGAAATGGAAAGAATCAAAAACACGTAAAGCTTGTACCAGATGTTCCAAACCGAT
Source organism: Chrysina gloriosa (assembly GCA_038088585.1). Lineage (NCBI taxonomy): Eukaryota > Metazoa > Arthropoda > Insecta > Coleoptera > Scarabaeidae > Chrysina > Chrysina gloriosa. The sequence continues at coordinate 27,004,229 of CM076089.1, forward strand.
TTGCAATGAACATTCAACAAACTGTCCAATATGCACAAATTGTTCGCAAAGCGATCAATGAAAATTTATTTGTAGCTCAGTGTTCATTTCTGCTAGTTTTTTTATTTACATACATATAGGTATAAAAAATTTTTGTGTTTGATTTTCTTTTACCAAATAAATATTTTAGTATGACATATTCATAACGACTTTCTTTTATTTTATTTTATTTTATTTTAATAACATTTTACTAAAAATATACTTGTAATAATCGTTTTCTCGTATTTAATGTATGAAGGTACCCGGGTACCTTGCCATACTGTTAAGGGTGTAAGAAGAAACTTGGTCTACCACGCCTATTCAAAGTAATTTTTTAACTAAAAAATAATGATAATTTAAACTTTATTAATAGCTAGGAGTTCTCAAGAAGTTTCAAGTATGTGGATCATCAGCTTGTATAAGAAAATTAAGCTGAAAACGCTAAAGGTACCCGGATACCTTGCCATTCACATAGGGGTTAAATATTGTTTTGTCTGACCGATGTTACAACCATCACAGTCTTTAAAGTTTATTTTATAAACTACATTACTTTGATTTTGTTTATTTATTTTAGATTTAGTGTTAGTAAAAGAAGATCTGTTATGATTTGGAATGAAAGTAATGTTTATTATATGTTGTTTTTATTAAATTCTTTTTTATTTGTTCGCTTAAACCATTTTATAAGGAATAGCGTTACAACATTTATTGTCATTGTTTTTAGTGCCTCTATATAATTTGTATATAATAATGCAAAGTAATGTTAATTTCTGGCCAGGTAAGGAACCTTCCCAATTTTATAAATATGGACCTAGCTTGTGCTATTCTAAATTTGATTTTAACTTCTGAATCTATGTTTTCGGTTATCCAACAACCAAGATATTTAAATTCAGATACCTGTTCAATATGTTGATCATATACTGACACATTAGTAACGATGTTAGTGCCTTTCGAAACTACAATTATTTTAGTTTTGGGGACATTAACTTGCATACGCCAATGAACCACTTCTGCAGCAATTCTGTCGAGTAACTTCTGCATTTCCTTCTTATCCCGTTATTAATGCTATCATCACCATATCTTAAGTTGATTACAAGATTTCCGTTGATTTTGATACCTTTCCCTGTTTTCTTTGCAATGGTGAAAAAATGTGCAGATAATATACGGTCTTGAGGCACACTTCTGTATATATTTATAATTTTTGTGCTGTAAGCTTCAATTCTGACTATTACGCGCTGGTTCCACTAAAAATGCTTAATTATTCTGATGTCGTTTGAATCTGTTCTGCACTGCATACGTATGCCATTAGCTACATGATTACTATACAGTTCTACATTACAGAAACTATAGTACACCCGATATTCTCTACATTCTAATTTTGGAAATCGCGCGACAGATTTTTGTGAGTGCGCAGTACAGGGCCATACGCTTTTGACCCGGCATCCGTAAGCTTACGAAATACACAGCACATGTACCTTGTTGCAACTAGAATAAAAGACGATGTGCCGACAGCATATATATTTAGCACCAGCACCTTGACTCCGTACGGACGAGTCGCAGACGGAATCGAACTGACTTCAATAAATCTTAGTGAGGAATCAAGATTTTGTTTGCAAACACATGGGCGGCCTTATGAAAGTTAGAAGAAGACGTGGAGAAAGGCGAAACAATCGGTTTTCAGTCCAAACACGTGCATCGCACTGTGGGGGTAATTGCTAGGGCCTATGGCAGTATATCGGATATTCGGATTTCATTCAAGATAATCTGATCGCACAGCGGTACATTCAAAAAGTAGTGCAGTGCCATGTTAATCCATGTCTTCAGACAGTAGAAACCCTTTGTTTTAACAAGCGAATGTTCGTCCTCACATTGCACGTACGACGTTGATCTGTTTTAAAGAGATCCACGTCAACCTTTTGCCTTGACCACCAAAGTCTTCGGATATTGTCCCAATAAAATATGTGTTGGACATGGCTAGTGGGTTACGAAATTTACTTTAACTTTGGAAGCGCTGCGACATGGAATATAAATTGCTGGCATGGGCGTAGCCAGGGATTTTTTCTTGAGGGCGGGGAGGGAGGGCGGTGCAACAAATTTTCTAGGGTGGGCAATGATTGCTGGGTATGTAGTAATGAATCCCAAGTTATATATTCAGGCCAAGTACATTTTCAAGTCTAACACAAATCTTGCAAATGTAACTGCGTTCATTCGCGATTAAGTGCTACCCGCACTATATGTAGATAGTTTAAATAGCCAACATCTGCTGTTATTATTTGAAAAGCATAATTATAGCTTCCGAAACAAATGCATTTAGTCCCGATTATACTTGCAGTCTGAAAAATGTGGTTGAATCCGCCTTAGTACCGAAGTTAATTTAAACATGATCATTAAAAAACTGTAGTGGTAGCTAAATATCACGAACACAATTTATCAATTCGCAATAAATTTTACACATACATATATTCCTTGAAGTTGATACTAATAAAGCGAAACGTTAAATAAAGCGAACGCAGGAATTCACTAATTTTCGTGTACACGCATCTTTGATACACTTTCGCTAATAAATTATTAGTACTAATTTTTTAATCTACTTCCTCCATAATAGTTGATATTTCCGACACAAATTGGATCTGTACAATTTCTAATTTACACCGTAATAGGCTTAACATAGATATACTTACTGACTTTAATTAACGATATAATTGCTTCTGGTTCGATTGAACATAGCATCGATAGAAAAAGGGATTTCTATTTCGAGTCATTTTGATTTAATTATACAGTTAAGGACAACATAAACAACCGGAAACGCAAATCACCGGGACATGGATAAACATAAAATTTTTAATATAGTGAGATTGTGTAGGTATGTGTAACAACGTTTCAATTTAATTTTGAGGCAAGAAATTTTATTCCAAATAGGGGAAACATGTCCCTCCCATCCCATCCCATTTTATTATAAAACAAATTCTAAATATACGTTGAAATGTCTCACTTTATAACTCATTTCCTGTGTATACCTACGGACGACCCAAAGTTTGTTTCGACTTTTTAAATGCGACGATCTAAATCATCTAAATTTAGTACATTTACACCGTGGGCTTCTTTGTAGTGGGTCACACGGTCGGGTATTTTTAAATTTGCCAATTTACTACAACTAATTGTGGATGACTTGTTTACCGAATTTTACTAATAATAAATTTTAAGAGATCAAAGCTGTCGTAGGCATCCGGTGTATTAGCGGGCGACGAACATCATTCCCTTTTGCCGAGCTTCTTGTGAACGCTGTTGTTTTATTAGTGCAATAATCCTGGCGTTCCTGTTTGAGACACTACTGCTATTCATGGATGTACAGTAAAGTGATTCTACCAAGGCTTATTGTGATCAACATAACAGTAGTGATTTTTATTATTTGCTTTAAAGTGTCTAATCCTTGTATAATAACTTAGGTTCGACAAACGAGTGCGTGAATAGCTGTGTGAACCGGGCTGACGCTGTCATTCCTCCGAATTTAAATATCAACAGCGTCAGTCCGGTTTACACTACTTAATGATAACTTATCATGCACTCGTTTGTTGAACTTTACTTATCACTCATAAATTGAGTTGACCAAAATCGATTCAATCCCAAATGTGACTAGTCCGTACGGGATCGCGAGTGGCACCGCGAAACATATTCACTGAAGTCGCGTTAAAAATATGTGTGCCGTTTATTGGGGTCTTGTAAAAATTTCTCGCGCGGTTTCCGAAGTGGAAGTATACAGAAAATTGGATGTATTTTTTTGTGAAACTGTACAATAAAAGCATATAATATATATATATTCAATAAACCTTTCTACCCTTTCGGGTGTAGGCACGTTGAGTTTATCTACTCTATCACGAACTCTTTCCATGTCTCCTATCCTTTGCCAATTTAGTTGCCTCTTACCTTTTAATACCTCTGTTTTTCAGGATTGGACTGATAGAGTCGTCCTACGTCTTTTTTGGTCTCCCTCTTCCTCTTTTCCCTTGCCATTTAGCTTCATGTACCTCTTTCACTTGCGCTGTTTTATCCATTCTTTGAACGTGTCCCCACTACCCTACTTGTTTTTCTTCTATGTATTCTTCCATGCTCCCAATTTCCAACTCTTCTCTTATTTTTTCACTTCTGACTTTGTCTCGCAGGACTCCGCATGTTCGTCTGAGATATTTCATTTCTACGGATCGTACTCTACTTATGTGTCTTTCATTCATTATCCACGTTTCACTTTCGAATGCTAGTACTGGTCTGTAAATCGCCTTGTATACTTTCATCTTTGTACTTCGTTTTACTTCCTTTTTTCCTGCTATGTATTTATTCAGCGAATAGAATAGTTTATTTGGGTTGCTAATTCTATTATATACCTCTTCTTCTTGTTGTCCTGTATGTGTCTTGTATGCGCACTCCCAGGTATTTATATTGTTTAACTTGTTCTATTTCATTGTTGTTAACCTTGATATGCATTTTCACTTCTTCTACCGATATTGCCACCACTTTGGTTTTGTTTGCATTCATTTTCATGTCAGGTCTTCTTAATACCTCATTCCACACAGATAGTTTTTCTTGTAGGTCTCTTTGTTGGTTTGCTAATATTGCAATGTCATCTGGAAACACGCATTGCTGTAACACTACTTTTTTCATGTTTCTATATCCAATGTTGGCAGGTCTCGTTTTTCTGTTTACTTCTTTTATTATTTGATCCATATATATAATGAATAGTAGTGGACTACCTCTTTCTATAACTCCTTGCTTAGTTATAAATTCTTTGGATATCTTGTTCTTAGCTATCACTACACTTCTTGTTTCTTTACATATACTTTGACATATTCTTATTAATTTTTCATTTACTCCCGTTTTCCTCAGCCCTTCCCATACTTTCCCTCATGACACTATATCAAACGTTTTCTCCATATCCAAGTATGCTATGTACATTGTTTTCCTCAGTTCCAGAGTTCTGTTTATTATTGTCTTGAGTGTGAATATGTGATCTTATACACTTTTCCCTGGTCTAAATCCACTCTAAAATATCGAAAGCTTTCCTTCTATTATTCGTCTTAATCTTTTCTCGACGATCTTCTCGTATATTTTGGTTGTTGTCCCGAGTAACGCGATCCCTCTGTAGTTGCTGCACTCTGTTCTATTCCCGGCTTTATAAATTGGCACTATTTGTCCTACTTCCCATTCCTTTGGTATTTTTCTTCCTTCCATATTCTGTTTAGTAGTTTCCTCAGCATTATCCCTGCCTTCTGCTTCCATGTTCTTGCGCATTTCTGATGTTATTTTATCTATTCCTGGTGCTTTTCCATTTTTTAGCTCTTTGATTGCCTCTTCCACCTCCTGGTCTGTTATGTCTTCTATTTCGTTTTCAAAGTCTTTATCCGTTCTGTTGCCTTCTTCTATATCTGGTTCGTAGTCTTCATTTAGTAGTTATTCAAAGTATTCCTTCCACCTTTCCATTGTTTCGTTCCTTGTCGCTAATAATTTCCCTGTTTTATCTCTTATTCGTATGTACTTATCTTTTTGTCTCTTCTCAAGTTCTTTAATGTTCTATAGAATATCTTCTGATTGTCTTTTGCGTTTTCTTCCATTTTATTCCCGAATTCTTCCCAAGTTATTTGTTTTTCCATTATTATCATTTTCTTTGTTTTTGTACGATTTAATTTTTTTGTTAAGTGTGCGTAAGATTCCGAAACATGTAGTTGGAAACAAACATTTTAAAGTGTTTCGATAGATATATGTACGTACATGTTTAAGAGTTAACAAATCGACGCGTCCTAATTTACGGCGTGGTGGTACGCGAATGTAAAATTTTACCTAATAATAAAACACTGGCTCACATTGGTTGATACAAAGGATGGAAAAAATATCGTGTTTTATATTTGACGACAAATATTGGAAACAAATAGACCTTCTGTGCCGCACGTGTTATGCAGCAACCCGAGATGTTTCACAGCCGGATAATCTAGGATCAGATCACCAATTTCCAGTACGCACATATGGATAATCGGCGCTCCGCGCCTCTCCCCAACTAAAAACTGCCCCTCTTTGTTAGTTTACATCGTTGTTCGTGTGCATCACCGTTGTCGGCGAATAGACCAGGTACTGAAAACATAGTTGGCTAATCTCCTTGACATAACATGTTTACTGCGTGCCGTGCATCTTGCAGCCATAGTGAACGCATTAATCAATAAGACGTAGATACTTCCGATACCATCACAGTTGGTTATAACGAGCTGGGGAATGGAGCAATTTGATATTATAACTAGCATTCCAACAGTGGTACAGTGGTAAACGTAGTTTTTAATTTAAACCCGCAAAATGCGAACGCGATTACAAGAGATCAACAGTATACGAATTCCCAAGTTGCAGTAAATGTACAACTTATTGCGCAACATTACCCAGTTATCTCCAATAGGATTAAGAGTTTGCAGGACACCTCTCTGTCATTGGAACAATCATTTATGCGAACGCGAGCAAGTACCTAAAAACTATATTTGGTTCTGCGAAATACTCCTTATTACTTCAAACTTCCTGCTGTTTTTCCGACAACATTAATCTTTTTCCATTTGTAGAGATATTTTTAGTAACAAATGCTGAGATTTATCAAAACCGACCGTGGAAAGTTATCTGATCCTGATCTTAGAGTAGGTCAGCAGATTACCTGTTAACACTTCTTCCATAACAGGTACCGACTTTTCACTTCATAGTTATTACTAGTAGATAATCTACATATTTATGCTAGTAAAAGTTATCATAATTTAATATTAACAATATATAAAATACATAGTTGGTCCCCTTTGAAACGCTCATGTATTTGTCGCGTGTTAGCCAACTCCACTCATACGTCAGTGAAAAATTCCCGGAATATCTTCTAAGAGGTACAAAGAGCGAGAATACAGTGAAAATCGTCAAAGTCATGTATATACGAATCAAAGTAAACTTATAACTTACTGTAGAAATAAATCTCATAAATATGAAAGTTCTACGCATTTGAATTTGCAATTTTTTGAGAATGTTTTCTTTTATTTTTAATTTTATTTAGGGATACCCAATATTTTCTAAAAGCTTCCTTTCTAAGACCTACATAAAATGTAGGGGGATCTAGTTGCAACTTTTGGATTCTGCGTGACGTCCGCATACATCAGAAAAATCTAGCAAGTTTTCGAACTGCTTTCTCTAACAGAGTTGAATTTGTTATCTCTTTAATATTTCTTCAAACTTTTTGGATTAATAAATATAACCAAAGAAACTGTAGCCAGTTGCTGAAAGGTTGTAAACTTTTTCATACTATAAGATAGTATTTCTAAATATCTTCAACTTCTAATGAAATCTTGTATTTTGGGGAGGTGTTCTTCGATTTTACAAATTCTTATGGATTTACTGACAAATTAATTGAAAGAATAATGCGCAATATGTCTTAGCGTATTCCTTAGGGATCAACTTTGAGAAGAAAAATGGAAACTAAAATCGCTCTTCTCACATGGGGCTAAGAATACTTGGTCGGGAAGAAATCTAGACCTGGGTTCTAAGGAACACGAGGTATTTGATACAACGTAAAAATTGTATAAACAATTGACAGTAGATCAACGTCACGTCCTTAATTATCCGGTCTTTACAGGATTGGAATATAAACAATATCACATGCAAATAGGTGAACAGTGTGCTTCGGCTCAGAATAGTTCAAGCCCAGAGTGCAGACTAAAGCTGTCACCATGAGGACAGCAAGACGGTGTTCTTAACCTTTCTATACTCACGCATACGGTCTGTGAGACCGACTTATATAGTATACTACACGTGTTTCATATTTTGACGTGAGTATAGGAATACTAAAGGAGAGTACTAGCACTGCTGCTGTGAAGTATAGCGGATGATCTTATCAGGGCATTAAATGATTAAGAAATAGGGACGCAAGGGATCGCTGATAACATTGCTATTGTCTCCAAGGAAAAGTTTTCTGGGTCACTTGCAAGCATCATGCAAAATGCATTGCGACCTGTGGAAAGATGATACCTAAAAGAGGATCTGTCAATAAATCCACCATAAACAAAGATGGTAGTTTTTACCAAAAATATGGATCTAGGAGGCTTGGGCAGCGTACAACTGTTCAGTCAGAATTTAGAATTGATCTATGTATTTGGGCATAATGCTTGAGGAAAAGATGAATTGGAACCAACAACTTGTCAAAGTGACGGACAGGGCTACACAGTTGTTCTGGCAATGCAGAAGGGTTCTGGTAAAACCTGGGGATTAACGTCAAGGGTACATTGGTTGCACACTGTGGTAGTAGGGTCAACCATCGCCTTGGGAGGCAAGAAAACCATAAACAGTGCGGAAACTGCTGCTATGGAGGTCATAGTGGGTCTCGCTTCGCTGGAATTATTTGAAAGCGGATGCCATGGCTGTGGTTCTTAAAGTGAAAGCTAACTAAAATTTTCAGAATATTAAGAACGTGGTTTTAAAATCCGATCCATAGGAAGCGGGAGGTCCCTGATAAGCTTCAAAACTTAGACAAAATAGACATATTAACAATGTTAAAAATTATTACTGTTATTTTGTCTCAGTCAGCACAGATATCAAATTAAGTGAAGATTAAGTACAAAACGAATCACAATAGTTGGAACTGGCAATGTATGCAGATTAAAAAATAAAAACTTTTTCGAAGTTCATCAAAATTGAGTACTCCAGTAAGTTATCCATTGCATGGGAAAGCTAACTCAATGACTCAATCAAAGATAACCGCTTACATAATCACAAAAATACAAAACAAAGTTACGGCGCAAGGATGTAGCTTAAAAAAGTATATCAAATTAAGAAGCACCAAGTAATACGGCAGAAATAACATCAAGGGTGTAAAAGCTATTTATTTTATATAGATTTTCTTAATTGAATTCTCATATGTATAAACATCAAACGTACTAGCATATATAGCGCTTATCTGGAAATGAGAACTACTCACAAAGTCGCACTGATGAGCGGTATAACCGCGAAACGCGTCCGCGAATGGTGAAAGTAGATTCTTAATTACAAACTCTATTAACGAAGATTACAAAATGAATTACTTCTACATCTTACAATTACTCCCCACTAGAGAATATGTAAGATACTAGTACAGTAACTTTAACAATTCATACACAGAATAGAAGAAATTGAAGAGTTAAGCCCGTTTTATATTATCATATTAAATGGTACCAAACAATTGAATACTATTTTATAGTACAATATAAAACGCTTTACCCATCTTTTGTACAAGATTTTTATATGAATTTAGACTCCATCATTCGTCAGGGCTATTACATATGTATTATGAATTTGTACAAAAAGTCTGTTCATACTTCTGTGCCATGCTACATCCCCGTTCTAAATTATACATCAGTATCACACAGTATTTACAAATATTTCTCATAACCTCCAAAAAGATTAATTTTATGCTTAGCAAATAACACTAATACTTTTAGTAAAACACTCAATAGAAACATTTGCTGACACGACCACAGTATAATGTATAAACGCACGTTCATTTTATACTGTAACAGGATTGGACAAGACGTAAACATAAGAAAATGAGGTTAGATTGGAATACGTTCAATGCAGAGTAGTGAGCAGGCGCAAGTCAGCACGTTTAGTATAAAAATAGGACAAGTTCTAATTTCATCAAATTATTTTGCACAGAAAATGGTACAGAATTTTATATTGTACCATAAAATAGTGTTTAATTTTTACGTACAATTTAATATGATAATGTAAAACGGGCTTTAGTTGAAGAAAAACATAGATTATGCTTACCAACCAAGACAAACGCCAATAGATATAAATATAAGGACATAAGCAAGAAGTTTCGATAAACTAGGGTAATGTAGTGAAATAAACTTATGCGGCGGAGAATCATAATCAATGGAAATACGGCGTGCAATAAAGACGATTCCAGCAATTTTTGAAAGAAATCCTATAGTCCTAGTCAGAAGATTTGGAAACAATATTATGAATCGCTCTTGATAGAAGACGGACAACTTTTGAACGCAATATGAATAATAATGAAAACAATAATAAACCCAGGGCCACTACACTAGAAGAAATACGACAGATTGTTAAAAAAATAATTACTGCAATCTTCGGTAAACTTAACCCCTCTGTCAAGTCATTTACAACTTCCAAATTATTGACTAATTCCAGATCTATTACAAAAACTTTTAGTTGGTACATGCGTTTATATACAAGATTTTTAAAACTAGATACTTCGTACTTATTTTTTTGTAGACGTGGTTGCCGCGCGTAGTCTCTTCCGCGAGATTGGCTTCAGTCATGATTTGCTTATCATTGGGATTAGACGGGAATAAATAATGCAAGTTTGCGTAATATTTTAATTCGTCTTTTACCAATTTGTCCCTTATATCTCGATAACCATGCTGAAACGGTATCAATGTGATTCGAACGCCAAATGGCAATGACCGTCAAGCGCGTCGTTGTTATATTGTTGTTTCTTCTTCGATCCCTATATTGTACGGTAAGGGGACAGCCGTGTATATAAAATCATTTTCAGAAGCATTTTCGGGCAAAAGATGGATAAAACTACAGACTAGTACTACTATATTAATCTTTAAATCATTTCGAAACCCCCGGTTTGAAATTAAGATTAGTAACTTCCGAGCCAGGATTAAAAGCGATAATATCCTGAACTTAAATCTCCACTCTCGACTATATTAGCAATACTTTGTAGGCACAACAGATAGGTTTATAGGAAATCTTTTAAGTTAACAGCACCTTTCCTCGGCGAAGCACCTCGTTAAATATATTTCCGTGTCCTGGGGACCATCCATATGGGAGGTTAACTGCAAAAGCTATTTACTGTTTGAAACTGTTTTTCTTTGGTAGTGAATTCACATTATCATTACTACTTTTCTTGTCAGGGTGTATGTTGAAGCACTGTTTTGTGTGCCTCTTTCTGCTAGAGCGTCGTACTTGAGTTTGAGGCTTCTTGCAAAGCTTTCTGAATATTTAGTTATTTGGTCTCTAAGGTTATCGCATTATCTCTTCTTTGATGAAATTTGTCGTTTGAATCGAAATTAAAAAATGGTCCATGATCACGAAAGAAAATCGTAGAACGAAAATGAGAACTGAATAAAATTTACAGAAACTAATTGATAGATCAGTGAAAAGTTAATTGAATTTGTTCAGATTAAATTTTTAAAGTGAATTAATTTAATGGACCATTTTCCCTTATGAGCTGCAGTATAATTACATTCGATAAAATATTAGGAGGCTAATAATGATGACAATGGAAAGAACAACAGCGAGTATTTTAGCGCAGAAAGGAGAGACAGAAGAGTTTGAATTCAATAAAGGACTAAGACAAGGCGCACTGTTCAACCTTGGTTTACAATATGTACTCCGAAGGAAAAAGAAAGGGACATGAAAGACAAGAGCAGAACAGATAGTAGCGTGTGCTGATGACATTGCATTAATAACAAAAAGCAGAAGTAGAAGGAAGGAAGTGCTGGAAGAAATAGTCACAGAGGGAGCAGAGATGAATATTAAAAGAAGGAAATCAAGATAGGAAAGAATACTTTTGAGGAGGTGGAAAGGTTCAAATATCTGGGAGTGACAATGACCAATAAGTGCGAACGTGAAGCAGAAATCAAAGAGAAGGTAATCACAGCGAACAGAATTTTCTACACAAATAAAAAGCTATTAAAAGTAGATCTACAAAACAATAATTAGGCCAACACTGCCGTCTGTCACGGTGACGCTGTCCATGACTAAGAAACATGATTAGGGCCTAACAATAGTGGGGAAAAAGGTAATGAGAATTTTTGGAACCAATTAGACTAAAAGAGAATCAATACAGAAGAAGAACGAATGAGGAATTGGCACAACAAATAGAAATTGATATAGAGAAAAAAATTAAGCAATCAAGCGCAAAGTGGCTAAGTTCTATGTGCTGGTACGAAGTACTTGTCAATATTTCGAGTGCGGTAAGTTTTGTTAATATCGCCGTTAATCAGAAAAGTCGCACAGTGTTTTCTAGCATAGATGGCACATTCATACAAATAAAGAGAGGGCAGTGCCATGCGTTTACTCGTTTCAAAGAATGGCTTATAGGATTCCCTATATCCCAATGAAAACATTGTTGTAATGATTTCTTTCTGTGACTTAAAACATCGTTGGAATTCAGACGATTGACCCCAAAAGATAATTCTATATCTTAACCTTGATGAAACATGCGCATGATAAAACATCAGCAGTGATTCCCTGTTAACGCTGTTCCTTAACTTATAGAGAGCATAATTTAAAGAATTTAATTTGGAACAAAGACATGAAATGTGGTCATTCCATGTTAAACACTCATCTATATAACACCCGAGGAATTTTGTGCTGGATACCACATGAATCGCTCTTCCATTCATTCGTACTAACAGAGAACGATCCCTAGACCGCCTTGCAGCACCAAACGATATCACGCATGTTTTGTCAGCATTCACTAATAAGCCATTATTCCTCCACCAGCCGTAAACAGCCTCCGCACATTCACTACCAGTCCTTGATACTTCATCCTCGTCAAGACCAGAGGCAATAACAGTAGTGTCGTCAGCAAACTGTATTAAGGGGACACTCGATAAGGAATTACCAAGGTCATTCACAAAGACCACAAAAAGAAGGGGACCCAAAACCGAACCCTGTGGAACACCCATCTCCAAGCCGGTTGCCGATGAGTACGCAACTCTACCGGCACCAGCGACAGACACTATCTGTCTACGACCATTCAAATAAGTAGATAACCACTGTAGAGCAGGTCCTCTTATCCCACTGAGAGAAAGCTTATGCAACAGCAATCCATGGTCAATGCTATCAAAAGCCCGAGACAAACCAAAAATATCCCGGCAACCGACCTACCGCTATCCACTTGCTTACAAACAGTGCCCAAGGTCTCAAAAACAGCACTTTGTGTAGACTTAGAGCTTACAACCAAACTGACTCGAAGAGATCAAATAATTATTACCATGGAAAGACGCAACTCTGTCATACATAGCCTTCTCAAAGACTTTAGAAAAGCACGACAATATGGATATTGGTCGACAATTACAAACATCACGTCTATCACCTTTTTTATAAACAGGCAATATTTTAGCTACTTTAAGCCCATCAGGGAATGTACCCTCAGTGAATGATTTATTCAACAACAATGACAGTGGTTCAGAAATAAAATTGGCCACATGCTTTAACATACTACAAGGAATCTCATCAATACCTGACGATGATTTTCTAGAAATGGCCATGATAATATTAAAAATTTCAGTTGTGCTAGTAGGATTCGAATATATTGTTTTACAAGATGTGATATCATTGACACCGTCAACGTATAATGATGCTCGGCCGCCTGTCGCCATATAAAAATACTTACTAAATATTTCACACAAAGCATCTGGATCGTCAATGGTCCGGCCATCAGTGGTCCCCACGACAATGTTCTCAACCGTGTTGACACCCGAAATTTCACCATCAATTATTCGCCAGGCACACCTTGACTTATTCTTAGCATTTTTATCAAATCATCATTATATTTTTCTTCGATTCACTAACATGTTTATTAAAGTTAAATTTTAATGTGTTATAACATTTTTCTTTGAAATAAAGTCCATTCTACATAATTCATGACTATGGCGAAATGCTTCAGAAGCAGAACGTACCTCGGGCGTGACCCACGACTTTTTACTTTTAGTGATCTTACATTTTTTAAGGGAAACGAGCTATTAAAATAACAGTAGAAAGTGTCAAAGGGACTCCAGGACACAATAGAGTAATAAAATATTAATTTCCTGATTTATAACCGTTCTGTTTGAAACCGTATTTTGAATTGTGTAAATAAGACGCTTTCATTTTAGAAAACATTTTCTTATGTATTGCGTGTATACGCTACTGCCAGTTTCTCATTACAATTTGTTATTTTCCTTATTATAAATAATGACACAGATTAAAATGTCGCAGGGATCCTTGTCGCAGGCTTTATTACTACTTACTGATGTCACGTGCTTGTCTTATCGAAAGTTTCTGAAATACTCAACAAATAAGACGTACGTAATTAATAACTCATTGATTTAGTACTGTTTAAACTGTCAAAATGTAGAATTAATATTGACTATTGTTATCTATTTGTTTGTTATTCAACTGTTGTAAAAAATATGATGTAAACGCCGCCTGAAGTAATTAATGTATAGGCACACTTACCTTAGAAATGTATGAAAAGTATCTATAAACCATTTCGATAATACGAAAAGGGTGAGCACTGAATTGTTTTAATTCTACCAATACACTGGAGTTGGTAATTTCATCTCTACGGGATGCAGATGATATCGCTGCTATTCCGTTATCGCAAAAATTTCAAAAATGAAATCAACATCTTGCTGGAAACAAAAACCTTCAACTGTAATAAATCGATTTTTGATAAAAATATAATTTATAATGTTGCCTGATTTTCGGAATGTGTGGATTTGTAATCTTGTACTCAATTGATATTATTAGGCTTGCCCACTTAAACGCCTGTAATTGTATCTTGCAATAGAAAGTGAAACGGAAAATTTTCTTTTGCTTTCCTACAATTCTGATTTCTCCGTGTCATAAAACTAGGAACGCGGCGGCGGCGACTCCCAGATTAGATTGAGACGTGATCTGTTCGATGTTCGCACCGCAATCATTGCCGCAATAAAATATAACTTGGGAAGCTGTTATTTTATTCGGTATGTGTAATAAAAATACGCCGCCTGTTGCTATTATCGAACCGAAAAGAATTTATTTAGATTGGGATTATGATCAGAAACTATTCGATGTTTGAATGTTCAGTAAATTGGGGAAAAGATAGATAAATGTTTATTTTACGCAGGAATAGAGATGAATAATCTTTTCCAGACATACTAATATACTGCTCATTTGTAGCTAAGGTTTTGTTATAGAAATAAGAAAGGAACAATATTTAATCAAATTTATAGTTAACTAATTGGTTTTTGTCGTAGGTTGAGGGATGTTTCGAATGTCCTAGGAATTTGACTCTAGTTCAATTGAATAAATTTTATAGGAAACACCATTGGTCAGAGATAAGGCTTGACACATTTACGCAATCAACCCGTGCAAAATTAGTTGGTATACTTTAGCTACTTGACTGATACAGACGCATTTCCGTACCACGGATTTTCGTTTTATTTAAAGAGGGTATGAAATCTTTCAACGTTCAATCGTTCAACGTCTGCTAGGTGCATTTGAAACGTCTGCAGAATCTCGCGGCATGGTCTATCGACGGGTGGATTGTTTTAAAGCAGAATATCATTAGAAGACGATCCGCGCAGTGGACGGCTTATTTAATGAAAGTGTTACGGCGAATTGGTACAGTTTTCTATATTATTACCTTTGGCCTCTCACTCCAACTTTTGTCGTAGATGACGCCCCGCTTTCGTAAGTTTCTGATACACCTGCGGCGATTGGATGCGCGTGTGGAGATTTTGCTCGCAACGTTCAGTTCGACAGGTCGTTTTCTTTGACTAAGTTATTTCGTTTTCGCTTTTAAGTCTCGTTGTCGAGGATATACACGGAAATTCGACTGTGGGAAGTTTTGCGTTATTGTTGTGTAAATCTGGACGTTTCACTTCCCCAATTTTGCTGTTCGAACTATCGGCCGTTGTGCGATTGCTTTTCCCTCTATTGCAGGTGAGCTTTCCTTTTGTTAATTGCTATACGTTATTTTCTCTTTCATGTTGTTGTAGAGAACTAGTGTAGGTTAGGATAGCTAGTATATACGAGTAGAGAGAGCTAAACGTTACTTTGAGAACATTTGAGAACTATCGTAGAAGCTAGAAACCGACTTAGGCTTCAGTTCGCAGTGTCCCGACATTTTTACACCAAGTCTAAGAAAACCCGCCATCTTGGACAGTTACCGACACGATACCAATTACCACGCCGTACGAAGTTTGACAATACGAAATATGTCACTTTAAGTGCCACTTTTGTTTGATCTTATTTATATTTTTGACTCGCCGAGTTTTGGGAAAAATTTCCTAGAGTCGTTTAGTTAATTTAGATTTAGGAAATCAGGGATCTGTGTTCGAATAAACAGGGGCTTTCTTACTTTTGGAAGCATTCAATTCTTTTAATATTTTAGGGGAGGGGGTGAATCAGATTTGTTTTTGGTTAAGAAAAAAGGGTTTTCCTTACTTTTATTATTTAATACTATATTCGTGGAACGAAACATTTAATTCTTTTAGTAGTTTAAAGAAGGGGATTACACTTGCTTCTCACTTGCATATATTACTGTTTTATTACGTTCTGCTAAAGGTATAATCTGGCTGTAAGGCTGCTGGAATTCCAACGGTTACCAAGAGTGTGTAAACCTTCGATAAAAAGCTAACTTAATTTAATTTAATTTAATCGTTTCAACCCAAGTGACAAATAAAGTACTGTTAGACGTCATTCTCTCGCCTCAATTAATTCTTTTCTTTCTTTTATGGTATTTTTAAATAGACTGTTTAAGCAGTTTTGCTGGTCGCTTCACGATCGAATAAAGATGCAGAACCTAGGCGGTTCGGATAACCTCGTGTGAACTATGAAAGAAGCTGAATGGTCTTTCTGACACCAGTTACTCAGATGTGATCCAGTTATATCATTGGGGAGTGGCCCCTTGTTACTAATTTTATCGAATTTTAGCCTGCGCCATTTCCATTGCGGTAACACGATCTGGATCTCCATTTTTATCACCACTGAGATGGGTGATTCGAACCGTAACGACGAACTTCTGTATTTGTAACGTTTCTGACTTTTCCGTTTATCATTTTCATTTCTGCCAAAGACTTTAGAAGCCAGTAGCAAAAGAAACCTTGCTTACATGGAATACCTACCGAAATTGATAGGCGAATAACTATTCGTGAAGTTAGTGTTAGTGTGGGAATAGGCACACCACAGGTTCATCAGATTTTACACAACATTTGAGAGTGAATAAGGTTTCAGCCCTGCTGGATACCAATGTTGTTGGAATTGGAACAGAAACTCAAGAGGTTTGACACATGCAGCCAATTTCAAGACTTTTCAGCACGTTATGGCGACTAATTTTGGCAACAGATAATAAGTGCTGTCGAAGTATAGATACGATTCCGTCGGTTGGAAAAATAATACTTACTGTATTCTGTGATTGCGAAGCGGTTATTTTTGAAGGATTATATTATTCCATAGGGAAAGGTATTGCAATTTACGCAGACTATTTTTCTAATCCACAGTGCAACATGGAAGACCCCATACTGCACGAAGAACGAAGGATGTTTTAAGCGAGTTGTGCGCGGTAATTGCTTCCACATCCATTTTATTTGCTAGATCTGGATGCTACTGGTTTTCATCAATTCACAAATTTGGAGAACACAGGATGTTCCATTTGGGATCTTAAAGAACGTAAAACAAGTTAAATATTTGTTTCATGTTGTGGTAAGCGCATTCAATTAAATGGAAATTAGACTGAAAAAGAAAACTATATTGTAATCTTGAAGAGAATTGACGATATAAACAATTTATAACCATATTCCTAGAGCTATACCCCACGCACATTTAGTCCCCAGTACAAGAAATTTAGTCTGTATCTCAAAATTGTTTGAGTTTGTATTGTTACGTTTTAAAAACTATTATGAACCTTTTCGATAACTTCTTTAACCCATTAACGCCGAGATGATCAGAATTTTTACTAACTTTTCAACGTGTTCATTTATTATGTTATCGTACCAAAAAAATAATGCAATACCTCTACGTATTCCTACGCGAAATTTGATGCTCTTTCAGAATCTGAGCTCAAAATATCGATTAGACACCGAGAAAAAAATATGGCCGATATAAACGTGAAAAATGTGAAAATTTTCTAAAAAAATTTTGTTCGCATTTTCTTTCACAATGATACCGCAAAGGTATCAACTTTTTACTATTATCAGAGGTGATCATGGAACTCGAACATTAAGAGAAATTTTTTCAGAAAAATTCATCAACGCGTTTTTTCAAAATGGCGGCGAGAATGAAAAATTTTTATAAAAATCTTAATCTATCGTTTTCTTAAAAACTATAAATTTTAGAAAAAAATTTCTAAGAACAAAACTGTCTTAAAATTAGTCAAAGAACAATCTCAATTTTTTCAAAAGTTTTTAGGTATTTTTGAAAAATTGGATTTCTTGAAATTTTCGAAAATCAAAAATTGTCTTTTAAATTACTAAAAGAATTAAATGTTTCGTTCCACGAATATAGTATTAAATAATAAAAGTAAGGAAAACCCTTTTTCTTAGCCAAAAACAAATCTGATTCACCCTCCCCTAAAATATTAAAAGAATTTAATGCTGCCAAAAGTAAGAAAGCCCCTGTTTATTCGAACACACATCCCTGATTTCCTAAATCTAAATTAACTAAACGATTCTAGGAAATTTCCCAAAACTCGGCGAGTCAAAAATATAAATAAGATCAAATAAAAGTGGGACTTAAAGTGACGTATTTCGTATTGTCAAACTTCGTACGGCCTGGTAATCGGTATCGTGTCGGTAACTGTCCAAGATGGCGGGTTTTCCTAGACTTGGTGTAAAAATGTCGCGAACTTTTGAAAAAAATTTAAGAGTGTTCCTTGACTACTTCTTCGCTGATTCTGTGCATATACATTGTTTTTTTCTACTCTTAGCATTACCCAGAGACAACGGCATGGACGTAGTAGAACTTTGTCTCCTTTGGGGTGCTTTTTTTTCGGTGAGTCCCCTTGCCTCTCACGTTTCGGGGTGCTTTTTTTCGTGAGTCCCCTTGCCTCTCACGTTTCGGGGTGCTTTTTTCGTGAGTCCCCTAGCCTCTGACTTTAACATTTCTTTTATCAGTGCTTTTTTGTCCAACAATTATTGCATACATATAGATTGCATTTTTCACAATAGATCCTTGTTCTTATTGGACAACTTTTTCTTTTCCATCACGTGTAGTATTGAAAATTATGTGGTCATTTGTAATGGATGCCTGTATAAATCTTATAAAAACGACCCATGTCCATTTTTTGGAATGTATACTTGGAAGTACATTATTGCAGTGTCCATCATGCACGTCAACACCGCCCATAAATTTGTTGTACAAGTGAAAAGCTTGCGGAAAAGGTATATCAGTTTTGAATCGAGCCTCTGAACTATATCTTCTCGTAGTTGATAGTGGACTTACACCTGCAGCAGTTGAAGCTATTGAAACGGGCTTCGAATCCATAATAGTGATGAAATTTATACCACTATTTTGATCATGTTTTACAATATAAGTACCTCGTGGAGCTTTCTTTTCAAGTATATTCTTTTCTTTGACTCGATTGTCTCTGATAGTGCCAGTGCATTTCAAACGTAATTTTTGCAAGTGTAAATATATTAATAATGATATTTGTAAAAAGATTATCAAAGTACAAATGAAATGCAGGGATTTTATTATAATTTATTAGCCGAAAAAAGGTTCTAGTAAATGCAATACCGGTTTGGGATTTTTACCGCAATATAGATCTAAATTCAGTAGATAGCCGTCTGAAGTGCATAAACCCCAAAATGTCAAACCAAACCTTATTGGTATCCCTCGAATAAATTGTTTCAATACAGTTTTGCATAAGACTTGGCCATTATTTCATCAATGGATATAGAAATTTTCCATATTCCGAACTTTAGGAGGTTGTTTTGGAAAAGTTTCAACATCGAACGAACCCGCCACCCCCTATCGTTTGGATCCTTGTCTTTAGCTTTTGAATATTTTATTTTATCATAATTATTCTCTTTAGACGCATCAATTATATATTGTTTTATTTCGGCGGAAAGAAAGGTTTCAAACCATTGGAAAGGCTTGCACGCCTGTATATTCTTTTTGTAGCTTCAGATAATAATATTGTTTCTTCACAAGTATTTGGATATGACTTCTCGCCATCGATCCAAATGAATTCGTGATTTTTTCAAGTTTATCTAAGTTTTCAGAATAAGTAGCACAAGCTTTTTTATAAGTAATATTTGGTATTGTGAATTCATGTTCAGAATCTGAATCAGATATCGAATCACAATCGGAATTAGAATCATCTGAGCCTGAATTGTCTGCATTCGGAATCAATATGTTTTCGTCGGCATCACTATCCGAATAATCTGATTCATACTCTGCATGCGATGAAGCAGAAGATTTTGAACGTTTTCGTGACATAACAAATGTATTGAAAAAGTGAACACCAATATTTTTATTATATGCTTTACTTATAATTCATGTACAAATTGTATAGAACATATGTGTCCATGCACTAGTGAAAGGATGTACGAGTTTGTTCGTGAATTTTGTAGTGGTAGATAGAAACAAAATTTTATGTACCATTTAAGACAATTCCTTTTTCTCTAAACCTATAGACGTTACGAAAAAATTTTTAAGAACAAGAAAGTCTTAAAATTAGTCAAGGAAAACTCTCAAATTTTTCCAAATTCTTTTAGGTATTTTTGAAAAATTGTATTTTTTTGAGTTTTCGAAAATCAAAAAATCTGTGTTCTGTGTTCTGTGTTCTTTCACTAGCTTTAAGACTTTTTTGTCCTTAGAAAATGTTTTCTAAAGTTTATAGTTTTTAAGAAAAGGATAGACTAAGATTTTTATAAAATTTTTTCATTCTCGCCGCCATTTTAAATAGACGCGTCGATGAATTTTTCTGAAAGAAATTCCTCTTAATGTTCGAGTGCCATGATCACCTCTGATCATAGTAAAAATTTGATACCTTTGCGGTATCATTGTGAAAAAAAATGCGAAAAAATTTGGTTTCGAAAATTTTCACGTTTTTCACTTTTAAATCGGCCATATTTTTTTCTCGGTGTTTAATCGAAATTTTGAGCTCAGATTCTGAAAGAGCATCAAATTTCGCGTAGGAATATAGGTATTGCATTATTTTTTGGTCCGATAACATAATAAATAAACACGTTGAAAAGTTAGTAAAAATTCTGATCATCTCGGCGCTAATGGGTTAAGAGAAACTCGGTATATTGGCACCTTCTATCTAATCTAATATTTATTTAGTTACTATCAGTCCTAGCATGAAAAACTTATCACTTTTTTTTTTCGTTATACTAATAATATGCCTTGTGAGAAATTATGTCCCTTATCTGTTGTTTAATCCCTTTCCTTAACGTTTTTCTTTTGTACATATTCTCCACCTTCTCGTGAGTTTACATTAGTAATTCACACATAAATTCCTATCCCTTCCACATTTTCCGTTCGCTATTCGTACTCCCTCGGTAATTACGCAGCAAAATATATCAAATTTTTGTTAAACATTATTATTCGTACGTTTCTAATGCAGCAGTGTATTCATTGAGAAGTTGGTGCATTTTGTTGCAAAGGCATTGTGTAACTTTCGAAGACAGTTTAGCTCAGAGAATAAGTAGGTACTTTGTTAAACGAGACTTAAACAGATTCTTCTACGACATACACCAATAACGCTAGGAACTTTTTTTTCCGGATATCAAACAGATAATTGGCCACCTGTAAACATTTACTCGACACCACCCCAGGTCAGATTAGATTATTATAATTATTTGAGTATGAGGTCATTATGTCGTTTCTATCTTAACTAAATTAAGGGGAACATTGACCGATCATAAGGGAGGAAACCACCCGCAACCGATTGTTCGAATAGCTGCATGCAGAACGAGCCATCGAGTAGTTAAGTGAACTTTTTAATTTGCGGTAAACCGCCGTCTATAGTTGGTCGCAACCACAAGATGCAGTATAGATCTCATAGGAACTGATTGCAAGGTTGCCAAATCATATCATAATGTTTCAGTTACGTTACAACATGCAACATCCCATAGACAGACATAGAAGTGGCGTTACTGACAAATGATAGTGATAATCAGACATGCTTCTTTCACTACCGTTCCGTCTTCAAAAAGTTTTTTGTGTTTTAGCAATATATGAGTACTTTTAAAAGACGCGATGTTGCAGCTTTCGATTGTTTGGCTGGTTTAGTAGACATGATTTGCTCTGCTTTCAACAACTTTTCAAATCTTTTACTTTCGCCTTCTTAAATCATTCTCTGCTGGGAAATCGTTTTCATAATTTTTATGCAAGGTTTTACAAGTTCCAACGGTTAGGCAAGCTCGAAAAGCGAGAGAAACAACTTATCTTTGATCATAGTAAACAAGAATTCTTCCTCCTAATCATTATAAAAATGATTTTCTTCACACACATAAAACATCACATAAAAGTACTCTTTGAATATCACTGACATTACTCGCACCGTTTATTGCTTAATTGTAGGTATATTTAAGTACAACAATACAACACTACAAACACGCTTTTAACACGGTCGCTCTAGACTAGATCGGTCTACCTATTATTATTGAATTTCCTGGAAAGACTTCCTCACTGGGGCCATATAATCCTATAAAAACTACTCTATCCTGTGAGAGCATTCGACACAATTCTGGTAACAAATACGATCTCGATGTATTCAAGGACGCTGAATCACAATTGCATCGAAGTAATATGAAGGCTCATCGCGCAATAATTAGGTTCAAATCGCACGCCGGATTTAAACGGAAAAGTAAATAAACGCTTTTTATTATTATTACAGTGTCCCTGTACGAGGGGCCGACGGAAGACGGTTAATTTTTAATTATTCAAGGAAATGTGGACATATTTTCGCGATTGACTTTTAAAGCTCTTGCGATTGACCGCTTAAGCATCCCTGGTTTAGACTTTCGTTGGTTGTTTCTGTTTTGTTTCCTGGCAGACTATCCGATTTTTGTCCAAACTGTTTTTTTTTTTGGAGTCATATGGAGAATGTAGAATACAGAAAAATTTTATACTGTAGAAATAAAACCTAAATAGATTGTTTGGAAGGTCAGACAAAACCCTGCATTCTCTTTTTGACATAGAAACTTTCAGTTTAGTAAATACACCATTTTTCATTCATAAAGCGTGTCACGCAAGTAATTACTTCAAAAGGCTGTTCTGAATCATAACCTTCCAACTTCCTCCGAGACTTTCATAATCTATTATAGTGTCATCCCCGTGTAAACTTTACTAACTTTCCAAAAATAACTTCCACAGAGCAGCATCTCTACGTTTCCCGATAAATAATTACTCATTCGAGCTTTCATTGTTTATCGCGAGGTAATTGTTCGTCTTCAGCACCACCTACTCGTTCAAAAGTTCTAAACCTCTGACTCCCCTTGATCCGACATCGCATTTAGCGGGTGATAACGGGGAATTCCATTACTGAAGTCCACCTAATTACTTCATCAGAGACGCTTCTTCAATTGGAGGTATCGGAACGCGTCGCAATGGCACAATTGAAATCTCGCCGATTGTTTGACGTCTCTTTTTTACACTGAACGCTCTTGGACGGCGAGATTACGAAACGGTGTGATGATGCACAATGGCCGATTGTCGACGAGGTATTGTTCTTAAAATTTCCAGCACGGAGAGGGTAGGTGGTCGACGTGGGATAATTACAGCGAATGAATCGAAGAAATTAGAAAATTTTCAATATACCCGTTGATTATCCTAATAGCTCGAGGTCGTTCAGTTCGTTTAGTTCTCTTTATTATTTCATTTTCTTATCGGTTTCTGAAGCGTATAATTAATTCGGGTTTAATTCGAGTGGTGTAGGAGACGCCTGATAATAATTCATGCACGCAAATTATTAGTTAATTACGTCAGAATGGTAGATAATACTTTGTAAGAAATACATTTAGATAAACTTGGGAGGAAAGTATAGTTTTAGATTTGAATTTTCTTTGTTTGCCAATTTAGCGAGTTGGGAAGATCCTAGTTAATTCCATGTGTACGGATATAATACAATTAACCACTCGATCTTAATAGGTACGTAAGCTGAAATTTTAGTTCTTCTTTCTACTAAGGGTATTATAACGAATTCGTTCCATAAAAATATTGCATGCAATCTATAGTACCACAAGGGTCCAAATTAAGATCACTACGTCCTGAATGTATGTGAACTACTAACTATTTCAGCTTTGTTTTGCACTTGCATACTGGCACTTCAAAATTTGATGATGAAGATATCTCGGAAGCAGATAAAACCTTTAAATGCCTATTTTTAGAAACCAACGGCTGCATGACGGCCAGTAGGAAACAGGACAAACAGTGGGCTGCTACAAAGCCGTTATTGTCAATCCTTAGAGAAAATTCGAATATTATTGTTAGTGACGCCAATTGCAAAATTCCCCCAAAAACTACTCCAACAAATAACCTATGCTTGTAGACAATTGTAAAATAGTTTGTCCTCAATATTCGTCAATTTAGATTATTTTTCTTTGATAGACTATATATTTGATAAGTCAAATTGCTAGTTAGCGTTGCAAAACTGAACTCTATGAAAATTTCAAACTTAGTTTTTAGGGTGTACTGTTCTAGGGAATCTCAATGGAGGCTATAAAGACCAGTAAAACTTTCCTTATTACTATTGATGAAGACAATGGAAGAACTTCATCATCTCGATACTTTTGTCATAATTATAAAGATAAAACAAGCAATAGTGTCCTACGGAGGCAGAGCAATTGTTAAATGGGAAGCTATAGATAAACCCTGCGATCGACCATGAAATATGTTCCGTCTCGCATAATAGGGACAACATTTGGGAATAAACAATTTAAAATTTATAAAAGAGAACCTGTAAAATATAAGGAGAAAATTATTGCCAGCATTATTTTTGAGGGAAAGCAATTCTAGAAATCTACATTGTCCGCAATTGAAATCCCACCACCGTTTAAATCCTAAATATAATGTGTAAACTATTAATATGAGTAGGTATTCAAAATAGATCGATATTATTAGAAGAAAGTAAAGAAAACACCAAATAGTAAACACAAATTTATTTATCAATATTTAATTAATAATGGGTGAAACCCCTCTACCCTCCATGTAATACACTCATTTATTCGGTTACTTACTGAATTTATTTGCTGGAGGTATTTCCATCCAAGTCGTGAAACTTGCTGCCATAATTCCTTTCTATTAGTAGTGGGTGGCGGTTTTGTAAAAAACAGCGTAGAAGTGCATTCTTCCAAATTCCTTTCAGTGGGCCTTTCATGTACTCCCACTCGTCCATCATCGGTCCACAAACAGAAACATGATTCGTCTCAAGGACATTGACTTTAGATGTGCGTTTGACATCATTGACCAGAATATCTTATTAATGAATGATCTTGGTAGTAATGTACTTTTGGCTTAACTCCTTACCTCTTATTTACATAATCGGCATAATTATGTATTTTGTAGTGGTTTCAGGTCCATTGAATTTATAGCATTGTGCCCCAAATATCGGACTTGAGGCTTCCGCTTTCCATTTTTTACATCAATTATTTACTAACTTCGTTATTGTATACAATTCCAAGGTACGCTGATGACTTCAAAGTTTAGTCCCCTATTGCAAATTGAATAGGTGTTTTATTCCTTCTAATAAATTTAATACTACCACAAATTGGTATTCGGCTTGTAACCTAAATTTAAATATTACCAAAAGCTGTTACAGCATGTACACCAGGAAAACAAATGACGTTCCATTTAAGGTATGCTGTCGATAGTCCTTATTTGAACAGGGAGTATAAAGTCGACGATCTAGGAGTTCTATTTGATAGCTGTATGGCTTTCATATTTATTGAATATAATCCATCTTCGTGTATCTCCTTCGAAATGGTTAGGGTGGTCACGTTTTTCAATACCTTGCTTTTAGAGAAGAATATCTTACATTTATTACTAAGCTAAATGATGCTTCGCAGGTATAGTCTCCACATTCTTTATACTTGCAGATGAACATTGAGAAAAAGTTGATTGGACAGATACAAATCTGTCCATCGTCATATTCATTGTCCACAATTGCTATCAAGGTTGAATTTTCATATCTCTCGCTTATGTGCACGCTTTCTATCAATGTTTGGATTACCGCTACCAAGATATAGTGATATATTTTTTGAAAACTGTGTTCAATAAGGATGATTGCAAGGGCTGTAGTGTAATTTACTGACACAAATATCACATCGGTAAATTCCTCACCACACAATTGTTTATAATAAAATCGGTGACACGTGTTTCGCTAGCTCGAGGCAAGCAGCTTCAACAACCGCATAAACCGAAGTGACAAATTTCTAACATTAAAAATTCTACAACATGCATTTTTACCCCACTTTTTACTGTGACCATGTGCATGCACAAATATTTTCCCTCTCGGTGACGACTCGGACGCCTTTTCACCCCCGCAAATTCATATTAAGTCAAGTGGACGGCCAAGGGAGAAAAGTACCTGCTACCCGAAGTTTGAACGTTAAAGATTTACAAGTACATTGTGTGAATTGGTTAATGCCCGAAGAAATTAAATTATAGTTAAAATTCTTTCATTTGATCATAATAATCAGAATAAACTAGATTGAATCGGCCCCGCTTCCCGATTTAGAAGATTTATATTTTTGTATATGTGTATGGCTTCAAATGCCTCGAGTTCTCGCGGTGAATCGACCTGTCTTATCAATTTTAAATTTCCCATTTTTATGTCGTGCCCCGTGTCATGCATATGTTTCGCGATACTTGACGAGTCTATCCTGCCGTAGCGATAATGTGCCACATGTTCTTTGAATCGTGTAGCTATTGCGCGTCTCGACTGTCCTATATATGCTTTATCGCATTCACTACAATTAATTTTATAGACACCCGATCGTTGTTCCGGAACTGCATTGTCTTTCGGATTACCTAAAAGATTCTTTAAGGTGTTTTTAGATGTCTAGCACACCTTCAAGTTTTGTTTTTCTAAAGCATTTGCTAATCCTTTTTGAAATCTTATGATGCGGTAGTTTTATAAAATTCTTTTCCCGCGTAACTACCGGACCCAAAGTCGTTGAATTTCTTATGTGGGCTTTTCCTTTAATTCTTTCTAATCGTTTTTCAACATCTCTTACAGAGTAACCGTTGTATATAGCAATCTTTTTGATATATTCTAATTGTTTTCGAAACCTATATTGTGTGAGCGGGAATTTAACAGGAAGGCACAGCCATGGGAGACCCCTTATTTCCTTTCATCGCTAATTTATTTATGAGTTATTTCGAAATGGCGATGAGGAGAGATAGTGAATATTTTCCTAGAGTGTGGATTAGATACGTGGACGATATTTTTGCTGTTTTCGATACCAGGAAATGTTCGGTTGATAATTTCTTAGGACAACTAAATTCAAAATTCGACACAATCAAATTTACAGTAGAAGAAGAAGTGAATAATCGTCTCCCATTTTTAGATAGTTTAGTTATTAGAAACAATAGTAATAATAAATTAGAAGTGGACGTCTACAGGAAAAGTACAAACGTTAATAGGACTATAATGGCGGATTCGAACCATTGCATGCAACATAAAATGTCGTTTATCAATTTCTTACTCAATAGGTTAGTTAAAGTTCCCGCTCACACAACATAGGTTTCGAAAACCATTAGAATATATCAAAAAGATTGCTGACAGGTCGATTCACCGCGAGAAGTCGATGCATTTGAAGCCATACACATACACAAAAATATAAATCTTCTAAATCGGGACGCGGGACCGATTCAATCTAGTTTATTCCGATTATTATGATCAAATGGAAGAATTTTAACTATAATTTAATTTCTTCGGGCATTAACCAATTCACACAATGTACTTGTAAATCTTTAACGTTCACACTTCGGGCAGCAGGTACTTTTCTCCCTTGGCCGTCCACTTGACTTAATATGAAGTTGTGGGGGTGAAAAGGCGTCCGAGTCGTCACCGAGAGGGAAAATATTTGTGCATGCACATGGTCACAGTAAAAAGTGGGGTAAAAATGCATGTTGTAGAATTTTTAATGTTAGAAATTTGTCACTTCGGTTTATACGGTTGTCGAAGATGCTTGCCTCGAGCTAACAAAACACGTGTCACCGATTTTATTATAAACAATTGTGTGGTGAGGAGTTTCCCGATGTGACATTTGTGCCAGAAAAACGTGTTAATTAATTTTAATAGCTTACTACATATATTTGTTCTTCTATTTTTATTGCATGCACGTTGTTTTCTTTTCCGTTGTATGGTCTGTAATTGGAAAACTTATTATTATTATTATTATTATTATTATTATTATTATTACTAAAATTCAATCTGAAGATTAATACCACGATCTCCATCTCAGAAAAGTCACTGGAATTAAATCAAAAAATCGTTTCGGAAGCTTGTCCCAATTACGACCAAATCTGCTTGAAACTGGGATGGCTGATAAAGGTTTAGTACTCCAAAGCTTTCTTAGCAAATTTGGCAGATATGCAGGTTAGCGAAGAATGTGGGGTAGAATTTGCAGTCAACTTAGATAAAGAAAGACATCGGCACTGAAGACGCCAGGGTACAAAGAATGGATCATAACAGACGTAGTCTAAGGTGATCATATGCAATTAGAGGGGAAGTCAGAATCAATATCTACAGAAAATATATTTGAAACTCTCGAAGCGAAGAAGAGAAGGATGAAAAGGAAGATAAAACTGATCTTCAAATTCCAAAGGGATAAGCTGTTATCTCCTTTCATTCTTCTCTTCTCCGCTTCAAGAGTTTCACTGTATATTCCTTGTAGATGATGATCCATTCTTTGTACCCATGCGTCTTCAATGCCAACAGCTTTCTTTACCTAAGTTGACTGCAAGTTCTAACCTGCATATCTATTAAATTTGCCAAGAAACCTTTGAAGTACTTAACGCTTGACAGCCATCTCAGTTTCAAGCAGATTTGATAATAATTGCGACAAGCTCCAGAAACATAGGTAAGCTATGCAATGGATATTGATCCATGGCATACTTACCTATGTTTTCAAATCTCAAACATTTATCTCCAGGAATGTATTCACAAATTTAGTGAAAACAAACTTTCAAATAAAAAGTGATTAGATATTCATGGTAGAAGTAAGAAAAATACGATTTCAATGTGGAAAGAGCAAAACTACTTCCTTCCGTAACAGAATCTTCATTACGATTATCAAACACCTACAAAGCTTCAGCATATTTGCCAATGCAATCGCAATTTAGAACAGATTAAATAATCCCAATCATCGTATAACAATTCGTAGCAAATATTCGTTCGAAATTAATATTTTGTGATTGTTGTTGAAGTCAGCGCTTCTGTACGCAGTTTAAATTATCGCTAGACGTGCAGAACCCGGAAACCGTGGCTTTAGAGTTAACTTTCCGTGCAAAAAGTTGTACTACGTCATTATATCCCCTCCTTATCTGCCATCATTATTACTATAGGATAATTATTCGCTGGATTGGATATTGTCAAGTCGGGTGACGTCTTCTGGCAAGAGAAAAGTCTATCGATTTTCTATAATTCAGGGAAGTAGTAGTTAGCAATTATCTCGACGGCGAAATCTCCGATGCAACGAATAAGCGAACCCAAAGCTAAATCAGCTTTCAATATTAAAAGAGCCTTCGAGGCTGACAATAAATTTTCAGGGCTTCTATTTCATAGTTATATTGATGCATGGGGATTAAATCAATGAAAGGATGATAGAGGGACTGAACAGGCATCATTAAGATACACATTTTGCTTACTAGTTTATCACCTTCATTGTTCAATTATGATTGAATATGTTTCCTCTTTTGTAATTAATTTTCATCTATTTCTTATAAATATCACAGCGTAGATCGAAATCATATTTTGACATATTCATAATGTAAAAATAAATCGAACCATGACTTCGTAAAGCAATAAAGTCAGAAATAACTACAATGTTATCTTTGAATAGTAGGATAATGTGCGTACTTACAAAGGTATTAACAACAATAAGATGTTTTCGTTGCAAAGCCTACATACTTAAAAATATCACTATTTTTAGATAATCGCATATAAATTTTTGTTTATAAGATTGAAAAGTAGATCATGAGTTTCATTACAATTACATATTTGGTTTTCTTTGTGATTTATGTAAGTATCAAGCCTTTTCAATCTACGCTTCAGTCGCAGTAAAGATTGGTGTGAATTAAAATCTAGTCTTCTTAAATTTTTATGCAATTATTTTATTTCAAAATTCGCAGTAGAACACTCTTAGCAGTCAGAAATTTTCTTGCATAATTTTTCATCGATGCAAGTATGTATTTTTGCATAGTAAGCCTTCTTTTCAAGTAACAATTAATGAAGTTTGTACATTTTCATTATTAACATGTAAAAGTGACAACAGAAGTGTCAATTTCAAGATCAACAACGTTCGAGTAATCGTTAAAGAATCGCGAATCATAATAAATGTTGAATTTTCATTATGTTATTGTTTATTTCAACACTGGGAAGGTTAAATATTTGATGTATACACTGCGACATTTTTCAGTGTTCCAATTTGTAAAACAAAACAAAAGAACTCAATAATACGTATGATCACGGCGCATCCTGCAGACACAGAACCGCAAAAAGTATTAAATAACTCTTGCAGAATTCAATTTCATTCGCCCCGCAGAGCAATGTAAAGTTGCGGAATCACGCGTGGCGCCATAGTTCCAGCAGTAATTGTTTGTATTATCTTGGTTCCCGCTTGATCTAATTGTAATCATTATCGTCCATAAATATGAACCGTTTTTCTATGAATTCAGCTTAAGAAAGAATAGGTGATTGCAGAGGTTTGTTGAGGTACATTTGGGCATTGAGCAGACGATTCAGAAGGAAACGAAAATGTCTATGACCTTCACACCTTTTTCTGTACCATACCATTCTCTAACAAATTATGGATTTATGTTTACATTTGGTTTTCAATCAGTCGTACGTCAAGCAGTTAATTTGTTATGGCTTGCGTTGACACCAGCGTTTCGATAACAGCAGCAAACTCACTAGAGCTAGGTGATATCACAGAAAAGGTGGAGGAAGTTCCCAGACAAGAGAACGGCAAAACAGTTCCTTAGGGAATAAATGCTGAAGTTTACAACGGACATGTAGGGACAGAAAGTCTGTCAGGGTGATAGTTGGGCTACTAGCAGAACACTGCAGGCTCAACAAACATATGAACAAAATGGGCTTGACAGAGGAGACTATATGCAGATTCTATCAGATTCTATATATCAATGTAAGGAATTGGTAAGGATATGACTTTCACACATGAGACGAACATCCCGAGGCGAAACTATATGCTTTGTAGCTTGACTTTATATAACTATATGACTTTGTAGCGATGAAATTACACTTTGGCTGACAACAATAGATTGAGTAATTTCTTATTAGGTACGCCAATTGGAACAAATTGTGCGCTTCATTGGTGACTTCTATTCACATAAAAACTTGTCACTACTACGTACCAAGGCAACAATTTCGGAACTAATTGAGTTGCTCCTTTCTACCTATTGGCAATAACCTATTCAAAGGTGTTACACCCCGGTTCTGCATTTTCCCCTTTCTATAATGAGTATTTTCCCAATTCGCATTTGGAGTAATAATAAGTAAAACTATGTTGTTCGCTCTTTGGCGGTGGAATACGGTGGAATGCCAAGGAAGTGACGTTCACATTTGCATTTACGTTTGAGAAAAACGATACACAAGTAATTCCATATACTTACGAGTGGACAGATCTCTCCGTTATTTGATTAATGATTTAATTTCAATGAAACATAAACCAGAAGTATTGCCGCATTATATGATATAGTTAATTGAGCTTCTATTCTTGTTGAGTTGTTTTTGTATTGCAATTTCTGTACAGCAGGAAAGTATGTTAACTTTATCGCCTGTTAAGTCCAAAGAAGCGCCTCATAATATACAGCGTCTCCCAAAATTGCTAGAACATAGATCTACCACGTATTGCAGAGGACAAAATAAGTCGAATGGACGCAATTTATATGTATACCAAAATGTATCGTTTGTCCGTCAGAAGAGTTCCAAGTTTACTTCAAAAATTACATTTTTTGTACGCTTTTCAGAAATGCGCGAAACAATTTTAATAAAATTTGGGAAAAATACATTTTTGAGGACTACTCTACTTTCAGAAATCAAAGAAACCGAAAGGAAATTTTGGAAGGATTAAAACCACCCTCACCCGCTGGTAATTTTTTAAAATTCTTTCTTTGGGGTGGTAATACGGTTCTAAGCCTTCTTTTAACGGGAAGGCTTATTCATCGTTTTCATTTTTTGACTCTTATGAAAACTCCCTTTTTCGCATAGTTTCGAAGAAAAAAATGTCTTCTCAAATACTGATCACCCACATTCTTAGAACAAGTTTCATAAAATTGTAATACAAAATCTAGTTGGCGGTGGACATAAAGACATAATTCATGATTTTGAGAGGAAACAAATTCGGAATCGTCCCAGTTTATTGCTGACAGTAAATAATTTCAATAATTTGTTCACTTTTAGTTGATTTTGTATTGTTTTTATCGCGATCACCGTTATTGCTTTAATTGCTATTTCTGTTGTTGTTGCAGTTACTTTGTCAGTTATCAAATATGAATATCCCTTTTAATGAGCAGACAGATATGCAGACAGATAGTTCTTGGATACTGTCAAGCAAAGTGTCCGCGTGTATCAAGACAGGTATCCAAACCGGAGAATTCCAAATCACCAAACTTTTGCCTGAATCGAAATATGTCTTCGAGAAACAGGAATATTGAAGCTAGTCAGAATTAACGCTGGAAGATCTCGACAAGCCCGAACACCCGTTGCGGAAGAAACTGTTCTTCAAATGATTGATAACAATTCTGAGACCAGTACCAGAACATTACAACGACAGGCTGGGATTTCAAAAAGCACTGCAAGACGAATCCTTAGCGATCGTCCATTCCACATCCAACTAGTGCAAGAATTATTACCACTTGATCAGGGTTCACGTTTAAATTCTTCACAAATTGTTCGAGAACGCAGAGTAGTCGACAACGGATTCCACAGTAATATCTTGTTTACTAACGAGTCTTGTTCTACACGTACTGGCATGACGAACCTATACAATGAGCATATTTGCATCCACATGCTATTAAAGGTACACATTATCAACGAGAATTTAAAATTAATGTCTGGGTCGGAATTATTGGCAATTTTTTGGTTGGGCCGTTCCGATTACCTGATCGTTTAAATGGCGATAGTTACCTTCGTTTCCTTCAAGAAATTTTGCCAGAATTAGTGGAAGACTTGCCCGTTAATTTGCATGGAAACATGTTCTTCACGCACGACGCTGTACCACCTAATTTTGCACGTGTCGTAAAAGAATATCTTAATGAACAATTTGCTGGTAGATAGATTGGTAGGGGACAAGAAGCACCTATTCAATGGCCTCCGCGGTCTCTAGATTTAAGTCCTCACGACTTCTTCATCTGGGGAGCGTTAAAAACACAAGTGTACCAGGTTCAAGTTAATAATTCCGAACAACTGTGGGACAGAATTCAGAATGCTGTAAATGCACTACGAGATAACCACGATGTTTGAAGAAGGGTGCATTTCAATTTTTTACACGGAATTGACCTCTACATTGATGAAGGTGGAGGTCACATTGAACACCTGTTATAACAAAAGTTTTGTCTTTGTTTCCACCGCCAAGTAAATTCTGTATTATAATTTTATTAAACTTATACTAAGAATGTAGATGATCAGTATTTGAGAAAACATTTTTTTCCATCGAAACTATCCAAAATATGGAGTTCTTATAAGAGTCAGAAAAGGCTTAGACCCGTATTACCAGCTCTAAGAAAGAATTTTAAAAAATTACCGGGGGTGAGGGTGGTATTAATCCTTCTACAATTTCCTTTCGGTTTCTTTGATTATTGAAAGCAGGGTAATTCTCTAAAATGTACTTTTCCCAAATTTCATTAAATTTGTTTCGTCTATTTCTGAATAGCAAACAAACAAAACATGTGAAGTAAACTTTGAACTCTACTCACGGAAAGACGATATATTTTGGTATATACATACATATATAAATTGCGTCCGTTCAACTTATTTTGACCTCTACAATACGTGGTAGCTCTATGTCCCAGGAATATTGGGACACGCTGTACATGTATGCACATAAATTCAGGCTGCCAGCAAACAACAATGCGTTCCTATGATAATGGATAATGGACTCAACATGGAAACAATCCCTAATGGATCATGCATGGACATTAGATGGAATTCCAAGAGATAGCTCTGGTTTTAATGAGAGTCCGAGTGTTTCTTCTTTTCTAATATCGTCAGTTCCTCCATAATACTTAGTTTTGTTATTATAGATAAACTAATTCTTTGCTACTGTTTTCTTCTTCTTCCTTTCGTACATTCTCACGTGATTGTACCATCGCAAACTGCAAAGGATGTGGTTATTATTATGAACACATATGTACATACTTTGAATGAGATTACCTCAATAAGAAGTCAGTTGAATGGCAATATTCTATTGCCATGTATTTTTTTATACCTAAACAAGTACAATGTATTAGTCAATCAATGATGCAATTATAAAAATCTACATAACAGCTAATATAGCTATTGTAACAAAGTATTTATGTATTGGAAACTAAACATATGTTTAACTTGGGCAGGCAAGACTTTGGTCTTTTGATTTCAATGATTTGGAGCGAACATCGACTTTGATTAACTACACTGGCCTGCAGGGACGACTCCAATTACGAACAAGGTATAATAGACACGCAATGGTTGCAGGGAACAAAATGGATTAACTCACTCGTTTTAGGCCTAACCTAATCTGCTCTACAATTAAAAAGCATATTTAAAACAAAACACAACTTTGTTTCTAGTTGAGAGTATTCAGCTTCATTTCTAGATGATTCGTAGATATTCTAAATAATCTTAATTCCATGACAAAGGTATTCATCTGGAAATTAAAATCTATCAGTTTCAGTTGTGAAACATTATACTAAGCAAATGTTTCCCTCATTTTCTAGAAAATTATAAACTTCCATCTAACAGATATGAATAAAAATCAGTTTAACCCCTATTCTATATATTAGCTGCAACACATCCAATAAGCGGCAGCTTTAGCTGTCAGCTATCAGTTTACCGACCGTAGCTAACAGCGCGCCGCCGTGGGAACGATAACAATACAACGCCACCTGGTCAATTCGTGACAAAAGTAGGCATTCCCTGATTCCCAGGCTTACGGACCTCGTTTTTGGCTTCCATTTGCTAACGTCATCTCGGAAATTCCGCAGCAATAACTCGAATTACCTACGTAAATAGATTCGAGTCGCCCGTATCGGAAGAAAGTTTAAACTCGCCCGGACTTTGTTTACGTTTTTAATAGCGATCGTTTTGCGATATTGAATTTAGAGATTTGTTTCTCGATTTGGGCCGGTATAATTAAAAAAGTTTCAAAAAGATTCGACCCGGATAGCTATCTGTGGGGTAATATGTTTAGTAGACTTAAAAATGCGTTTGTAGAAAATACAGCGTTAAGTGAAATAACTTAAATGGGGTCATTCCAACGTCTAAGAAATATGTAGATATAGATACAATCTAGACGAATCAAGTACTGATTTAATTTCAGCACTGACTATCACATGTGGGTTCAGTGATACATGATACTTCATGGCCAAAGTGTTAATTCATTTAAACTCCTATGCTGGTTTTTTCAAGTTGATTTTTTGAATATCAAAATTTTCTAGTGTTTATAAGGTATTATTGCTGACTTTTAGACGTCTTTCGAACCATTTGATTCTTAATCCTTTACTGAAACACATTCTTCAAATCTCTTGCTCCGCTTGGTCGTAAACACTTTCAATGAAAAGCTTCTGTCTCAAATTTATCTTAATCTTGCTTTACTTTCTAGCGATAAAATTGTGTAGTGTCATTTATCGATTGTTTTCCTTACATGTCGAGCAACTTTCCATGGCGAAGAGTTGCCTGCAAAATATCTTATTATCTGCTTCACATATTTGCTGGTGATATTTCTGAAAAGTTCTTTCGATTCTCGGTCTTCAGAATTGCTATTTTCAAGTACTTTGTGCCAATTTCTTTTTGTCTAATTCCTGGAGGCAGAGCTTTTATGTGGAGCCTTTATCTAGACTTTCTAATTCTGGTGTACTATGCAGGTTGCTTGAACCGATAGGGATCTTTTTGTGATAACATTTGCTAGATTAGGGGTCATTTTAGTAACGAAGTCGTCCAACCACTATTATAACTTGTTTTACCCCATACAGTATGAATTTTTTTATTAGTATCTGTTTCTGTACGTTTACCAAAATTAAAATCGTTTGTTATAAGTTAATATAATATAATAATATAATATATACGTTTATTTCCCCCAAAATTATACATGTACATAAATTACAACAACAAAAAAATGACAATGGAAGAAAAAGAATCAAATTCAATTAAAAATCAATCTTCCATGTAACCTGTACACAAACAAACATACATAGACCTACACTCTGACAAAAGCTCACACCCATAATTCCCAACTTCAACAACATATATACACACACATACACACACACATACATACATATGAAATAATTACTGCCTCACCGGCAACCCTAACAATAAACAAAAATATTTTCTTCTGAAAACCCCCAGGGATCGCGCTCGCCCAGCATCAGACGGAATAGCATTCCAGACTCTTGTAATTTGATAACTGCATGACCTTTTAAAGAACTCGGTCCTGTGTTTTGGAGGTGTGAGAGTGCCCCTAAACCTAATATTAAAATTATGCACATCCGTTCTGAAAGTTATTTTATTATATAAATATTCTGGTTTGCCGGTATTTAAAATTTTATAAAATAGACATGCAGAATGCAGCAACCTTCGGTTGCGCATATTTAACCATTTAATGTCCTCCAACTTATGACTTACATGACAATACTTACGTATACCAAATATGTGTCTCAGGCATGAATTCTGAACCTTTTGGATCTTACGACAACAAAAAGAATCAACGCAGGTGCCGTACAAGACATCGCAATAGTTAAACAAAGTCAAAACCAACGATTCACATAACAAAATTTTCAAAGTCTTATTTAAGTAACATCTGTTATTGTAGATTAACTTCAATGAAGCGTAAGCTCTTTGCGTACATTTATTTATATAATCGTTAAATTTCAATTTTTCGTCTATAATGACACCTAGATTTTTCACTGCAGACTTAAATTCAATCTTGGTACCGCCAACCCATACACTCAAATCCGACGAAAGAACCCGCTGCTTTTTGTTCTGCGGCCCAAAAAGAATTAATTCGGTTTTGAGGCATTGATGAACAGCGCATGATCACACGAGGTGGACACTAAACTTTCGAGATCAGAATTTATGTTTTTGAAAGTATCCACCATACCATCGACCGGAAAAGAATAATAAAGATGCGTGTCATCACCGTAAAAATGGTACTGACAATATTGCAATGCCTTATAAAGTTGAGACGTATATATGACGTTCAGCAATGGACCAATAACAGAACCCCGCGGGTTCTGTTATCGCCAAACCATTAGTGGGGAAGTTTATTTATAAGTTAGTTACACAGATTATTCCTTTCCGTGATCACAATTCCAAGCAATTTGTTAACCTATGAATTCTTAGAAGTCCCCACTAGAAAGCCTTACATTTTTTGGAAAAAAAATTGACGGTGCTTCAAAAATTCATTAATTTGTGTAACCCTAAATTGGTATTACTTTTTCTTATCTACCTCTGCATATCCATTGTATAGAATTCTTCGATTACTTAAAGTTGTTTCACGAGGAAAATGCTGAACGTTTATCATAGAAGAGATAACTAGAACTTACATTTATGAGCTTTTTCTTATTCAAAAAGTTGGTTTTCTTAAATTTAATAGGGTTTTGGTAGTGGTAGTGGTTTCAGTATTAATCTCGTTTACGTCCGAGCATCAATCGAATAATACAGAGTTCCTGGATTTCAAAAAGATATCTGAAGGATTTTTAGCAATACTTGGAGGCGATTTTCGGCCAAGAAACAACTTAACCCAAATCCCTTTGGGCGGTTATCTCTATATTTATTGAATTTCGTTACTAGGTATGAAAGTTTTTATCTGTTTTAAATTGAAGGTTTTGAAAGCACAGTTGGTGTATTGTTTGGTGAAAATTTCCTTATTAACAGTGTCCAAATTTTACTAGAAAGGAAACAGGTGCGCGCAGCAGAAATGACACAAATATTTTTGGAATATGTGTTACAGATGTAAGGACAAAATTGACAAGTCATATTTTAAATCGGTATTTTCATGATATAATAGGGATGGAACTATTTTTGAAAATCTGTGTTGGACCTAAAGTTATGGTTTTCTTTCTAAGTGACATGGTTGTGTTGCATCCACTGTATAAAGTATTAATTAACTATTCATTCGATAGAGAAATCAAACGCATTCTCATAATGTGTCACGAAAGAAAGTGTGTAGTTTCCTCGAAAAAGTTCAAAACCGGTGGTCCTCCTTACATTACAGTATTTCAGATGCTAGAGAACGCGAACGGCTAGATCGGACATAGCAAGACGAGTGTTAAGCTATTGTCTCTCAGGAAAACAAAATTAAGGCAGATCAATACTTTAGTACAATATAAGAAGAGCAACAGACATTCAGATTAGGATGGACTCACAATTGCTAACAACAGAAAGGAATGGAAAAATCTGGATGAATGGAAGAGCCAGCTGAATATTAGATCATCATTTACAAACGCCGAATAAAGTGAAGTGTTACCGAGTATTATCCAAAAATTAGTAGCCTTCTGGATCAAGGCCCTTCCAGAATTACTTTTGAACGAAGAAAAAGTATTTTGTGAAGCGTGCGGTAAAATGGTAAATGGATAATTTTACAAAACAATTTTATTTTATTTATTTCATTCAGTCAGAAGTAACGAGTACAACGTAACTTCAGGACTAACAACGTATTAAACTCTCGGAGAGGTCAAGGTGAAAGGACCTAAATTTTGCTAATATTTTTTATTGTGGCTACAGAATTTTCACCCTCAGATTAACCCGGCGTAAATGAGGTCGGGTATGTCATACCCAAGAAGATTTTATACGCAGATTATTTAATGATATTGTGGTCATGCGAGTCCCATCGGTACATTAGCTGGGGGTAAGGGTGCGGCGGGTGAGATGTAGTATTGAGTTTACTGTTTCGATACTGTCCGTGGTTGATACACCTACGCAAACGTGGCTGTTACATTTTTTTTGTCGACGGTAAGTTTATTATTTATAGTTATTTATAGCATCTTGTGATTTATTTATAGATTTTTCAAGATGTTTTATGAAGGAATAGAACGTCGACAACAAGAATTATTACGAACCTGCTCAAATGTTAGTGGCTATGACTCCGAGAGCGAAAAAAGATTGACAACGTTTCTCAGAGAAGTGAAGGAAATGATTCGGAACAAGAGGGTCTTTTGGATGATTTGAAAGAGTCGGAATCTGTGCCGGCGGCTACTAGTCAGTCATCTGGGGTACGTCGGTGTTTGTATAAAGATCGTACAAAATGGTCAAAAGAAGCGTTCGAGTTCGTTCTGAGAATATTATTACTAATGCTCTAGGAGTAAAAGGTACTCCAAGGCTTGCTAAAACAGATTGAATATTGGAGTCTCTTTATTACAGACAATATGTTGAATACTATACTTACATATACAAATAATCAAATAAGAGATAAAAGGTATAAATATCCGGAAAATGAAAAGCAGTATCATACGAAAGATGCAACTTTGATGGATTTGAAGGCATTTATAGGACTTTTATATATAGCTGGCCTAAATCGCTCAAATAGACAAAACTTAAACGATGTGTAGCGCATAGATGGACTGGAATTGAAATCTTTCGAACAACAATGTCATTGCAGAGGTTTTACTTTCTCCAAAATTGTTTGAGATTCGATGATAAAAACACACAGAACCAAAGAAAAAGACTGACAATCTAGCTGCAATAAGGGACATAATAGATAGTTTTGTTGAAAATATTCAAAAGCACTATATACCTTACTGTTGATGAAAGAAACAAAACATTGCTGTTCAAAGTGTAGGAAGCCAATATGTATGGAACATGCGATTTTTATGTGCGGAGACACTTTTTTATTTCAATAAAGAAAACACTTTTTGAACTTAATTGTGATATTTTATTTACTGCTCTTGTTGAGTGGATTCTATTATTAATATATATCAAGTAAAAATGCTTATTACACAATTATAGTGTCAAAAAATTAGCATCGAGGTTTCGGGTATCTCCTACCCTCATAGTTGGTGTAGAAATTTCTGATCTCATTCACGCTGGGTTAAGGGCATCCTCAGTGTACTGAACAGGAAAGAATTTCTTAAGTTAAAAAAATTATATCATTTAAAATTGTAATAAACTTACGGCAAACGTGATATTAAAATCCCCACAAATTATTTTGATATTAAATACAAGGAAAGCAATGAGTTTTAAAACCCTTAAAGTGAAGAAAAGGTAGGGACCAGA
The DNA here is from genome assembly GCA_038088585.1 of Chrysina gloriosa. Classification (NCBI taxonomy): domain Eukaryota; kingdom Metazoa; phylum Arthropoda; class Insecta; order Coleoptera; family Scarabaeidae; genus Chrysina; species Chrysina gloriosa. The sequence goes on from CM076089.1 coordinate 27,044,610, forward strand.
CTTAAGAGGCAACCCACACGTGCCCGTGAGATGAAATTTATTATATTATTATATTAATTTATTTATTTCATTCAAATTACATGTTTATTTTGCAAATTCTAGTCTGTCATACAATTGGTTTAAAAACTTGTTTTGGATTGTTGAATAAAATTATTGTCATTAATACAAATATGTTCTATTAAATTCAAAATCATTTTCTTAGCTTATAACTAAAAGGGTGTATACATTTTCTACTATAATTTTCTTCTTTTATATATTCCATGTACGAAAAAATCCGAAATTACTCAACATCTTACGACTAACCTTCATAAACGAAATTTTAAAAATATGAGACAATCAGAATTAGTGCAAATGTCCGTAGGTCAGCCACTAACAGGTTCATCTTCGTCTGCAAAAAATCGGAGTGAACAACAAGTATTTAATTCGGAATTAACCAAAGCATTGCTTTCTGCTAATAACTCACTTTATAAGTTGCAAAACCTGAACTTTAAAATGTTTTCGCAAAAGCATTGCAGAAATACTGTACTTGATGAAAGTACTTTAAGGAAAAATTATGTTACAAATGTATATAAGGAAGTAATTAATGAAATCAAACAAGCTGTAAATACCAGTTTTAAATATATATATTTTATAGTAGATAAAACCACATATCCTTGTGAACGCTATATGGCGAATTTAATAATGGGTATTTTTAATAACAACGCTCCTGGTAAATCCTATTTGATTTCGTGTAAATAAATTGAAAACTAACCATGTAACAATGGTTAGGTTTATTAATGAAACATTCATGATTTCTTTCCTTCCCGACATTGTTCCAACTGCTCAAAGCTGGTCTTGTATTCCAATTTAATTCACATAACGTGTTTAAACAGAGTGGCGGAAAATATTAGAAAATAGTTAGTTTAGTAGTTAATTAGCAACGTAAGGAAAATATTTTTAAAATCTCCTCCACGGATTAAAATTTTGTGGATGATTTGAAACTTAGTAAAAACTCATTTAATCTGCATCGGTAGGTATGTGATGTATTTGTGCATAAATTAAGATTTTCACTTTATTCCGTACGCTGTATGAAAATGTTTTTGACAATTTCCGCCAATAATCGAATCACGTAGTATCACAAAAGTAATAATTTTAGCCCACAATACTTTATCAAATTAGAACAACATATACGTAAATACATTTCAGCTTCCATAATACAACCCAAAGTAACAAACCTCGCCAAGTTCTATTAAAGCATCAATTCGATATAATCCTATACGCCCCGAGCGGAGGTCCTCTTCGTGTTATTTCCCTAGTGTTCTCGTTGCCAAGAAAGTTTTCGTAAATCAGGTTCAGTCAATAAAGAGGATGTTCAACCCTGGATAGCGGCATTCTTTGCTGTCTTAACTTACGAGCAAGTTTTTCGACAACTCGACTTCGCGCGAGTGATTAATCGTTCAACTGCTACCTCTAGTACAGGTGAAGTAATACGTACCCACCTTTAATATTATGATCGGTATCCTCTTACATTGTATTCTTTATGGGTAATTTCGTTTAATTTCTCCTTATGCGATCACGATTGGAAGCGAATTACTATAATGTCGAATAAGCACAGGAGATTCTAAAAGCATATTTTTCGATTATCTCACGCGAACACTTACTTATCACAGCAAAAATTAGAAACAGTATGTTTAAGATTGAGGTTGGCATTGCTGCTTATCGATAAATAACAAGGCGACGAGTTACAACTATGTGAACGGAAACTAAATTGAAAATTACTGCAGGAGGAAATAAGATAGAGTTCAATGGATCTATAGGGTTTTATGAAAAATAGGGAAATTGGGTACAAAATATAGTTGCTGAACAACGCTTCCGTTCCAACTTACACGTTCTCCGACGAGATGCTTAAAATAATTTTCCTATTTCAAATTTACTCAGCTTTAAGCTAATTGCCGAACCCATGTATATATATTTATTAGTGTCATTTGTATTCATGTATCTCTTAAAGATATTCGAAATCTTAAGAATGGAATAACTTAGGAAGCGTTGAGACGTTCAAAATTCTGCGAATTACCGATCCCGAGCGATTCCGACGCCCCCGTCTCTCAAAGATGCGAGCTGGTGAAATTAAAAATATCGCATAGCGAATCCCCTTTGAGTACGTTATCCAGAGGCGCAAACAAAGGGAAGAATGCCGGCAACCCTACGGAAAATATTTCACCATCTCGTGTCAGAGATTGCTTTGTCATTGGTTTGAATTGATGACGCTGTCGGACGGCGGTGAAGGAGCGGTTTTCAAGGGCGAGATACGTGCGTCACCACCTTAAGTAGTGTTGTATATGAAAAAGAAACGTAGAGAGAAATATAGGAGATGGAAGAACGTTTAGTGATGCCGGCACACGACCATACAACAGATTGAAATGCGAAACTCGTGGAGGATATGAGAATTTAGGTAATGAATGTATTTTTATTTATTTCTGTTACGTGAGATTAAAGGGGATCTAAGTAAAGAATTTTAGCGTTGTGTATTGTAAGGTACCAAAAATTGGCTTAACAATACCTTAAAGTAAGAAAACAAAACTGAAATGATGATTCTGAAGCGACGGATTAGGAGAGGTCGGTGTTCCATACGGGAAGCATCACATTTACATTGGCGTCCTATGTAGTATAGATGCATGTGAATTCAATATCCAGCACGGATTTATCAGTAATATGTAGTACACCGTTCTCGCATTAGACACAATCGACGACTGTTATTAGCTGCTTTCCTTTTAACAAAAAGAGCTGCTCGGAACAGCACCAACTGTCTAAAGCATCGGCACCATTTTCCATTTGATTGGAGTAAGTTGCTCTGAAGTGTTCCAAAATTACCTTCCCCTGTCCGCTGATTCACCTACCTAAATTCTAGTGCGAGTTGCACCGTTTTATTAAAGTGTGATTGGGTACTTATTTTACATTTGTTTTGAACTTATAATTTTGTTTGGAAAACGTTTTAAGATAGTTTGGAAAAAGGCCAATAGCCAAAGAGACAATAACAGTGTACTATGAAGATGTAGATATCATCAGCAAAAAAGAGAGGAGAAACAAGAGCAATGCGCAATGTCCTTTGCTCCTTTGTCTCTCGCGTTTAATAAAGTATTCATCTTCATCTGAACTTGTATCATATAAATGAATATATGAGTATCTTCCAAATAAATTTGTTTATTGAAGGGAATGTAATATACATAAAACCTACCAAAATGACTTTCCATGACTAAAAATACTTTTTAATTAAATAGATTTTACGCTTGTCCTGTAGTACATTTAAATTGTTTATAAATATTACACGTTGGTACTCAATAAGCTATTCCATTTGGATAGCGGTGCGAAATGCTTAACACATCAAGCGCTAGTGCTAGTCACCCTAGGACCATTTTCAAATGGAAAGCAGCTATTGCTACCAAATCGATGTTATCAGCTAGTGCAATAAGCCGCTATGGCTCGTCCTATATGAAACACGGAGGATTACTTAAGTTTTACATTGGATGACTGACAACCTTTCAAAAGCTATCGACGAAACTGGAATTTCTTTTTGTGAAAAAGACGACGAGACGAGTACGAACAAACTATTCTATTAATTTGGAATAAAGGAAATTTAGTGTTGTAAGAGAACTTAGCAACAATAACCACTATTGAAAAGCAATTAAGAAAATATAAGGAGAATTTACAAACTTACTTTTCAACCATTTTTAAACCGAAAGATACGGATGTCTAGGATTAAAATATTTGCTTAATTTCTCTCTCGCGAAGGATTCGCTAAAACACGAATTAAAGTTGTTGGCCTCATTACCGGTGAAACACTTTATCCGGGAATAAGGACTGTGTCGTGATGCGTAGGACGTTTCAGCGCCGTTGGTTCATCGCCGTCGTTCCATCGCCAAGCCCAGTTTATCATCGGCCAATTCACCGCCCGCTTGTTCATAGTCAGTTATAGCACATACAGTGAAAAATAGAGGAATTCATTTTATTTGAAAATAAGTAGTATTTAAGACTGTACACACTATAGATTATTCAGCAGAACAATAAATAGGGGACTATAATTAATTTAAAAATGTAAACTTAGAGATTTGCTGCCTTTTTAACTGTTCTTAACTAATTTTGGTGCGCTGAATCCAAAAATACCATCAGATTTTCTCTATCAGCTCGTCTTCAAAAGATGTGAGCACGTATTTGTATGTAGCTAGCCTTTAGCTAGCATATAAATATTGGTTCCAATACAACCTATAAAATACGCACAAATAGAATAGGAAATAATTTTATTCTATAAAACACATATTTATAAATGTTATTACCCAAAATAAATCTTTACAGTAGTTGGTAACTAATTTAGAAACTTCCTTTTGAGCGGTTTTCTTGCGTATGTCTGAAAAGGTTTTCTCTTTTAATACTCCAGCATAATATGTGTGCCCCATCTGCCCTGGTACCATTCTTCCATTGTTTTGATATCCTGATGGAATCTCTCGCCCTGCTCCTCACTAATGTCGCCAAGATTTGCAGGAAATCTCTCTAAGTAACTGTGGAGGTAATGGACCTTAGTGCTCATTCGACAACTCAAAATTTGAAAATTATTAAGCATATCTTCCACTATTTGTTCGTAATTTTCATACTTATAATTACCAAGAAACTGTTGCACAACTTCAACAAAAGAAGACCATGCATTAGACTCAATTTCAATTCATTGATACTATGAAGTGTGGGCCTTCCATAAGTTACCTTACCTGAGGTCCATCAAATATTTCTGCTTTTAATTTTTCACTGATTCCAAGGAATTGATTTGCCAGCTATTGAAAACAGATACCATTTTGATCTAAACCTTTCACAAGTTGTTTCATTAGCACTAGTTCAACGTGCAAGAGAGATAAAATTATTTTTTCTTGTTCTACTAATGCTTCATTAATGACACTGGCTTTCCCTTCTACTACAACGTCTTTGTTAGGCCAATTTCTTTTTATTCAATGTTGATCTTCCGCTCTGCTGTCCTAAAGACACAAATTTCAAACACTTTCTTTGTCCTTTTGTTCACTGGCACAACTTACAACTTGGTTTTCTACTCTCTCTTAATATGTATTCGTCACATATATAGCAAAAAACGTCTGGATGATTAACACAACTACGTCTGCTTGTAGAAGCCATGATTTTAATAACACTTCTCGAACAAACACACTTGCAAGAAACTTAAATTTAAATTGAATCAAGCGTTGACACGTGGATATCTTTATAGTTATTTATGCAGATATTTGTGGAAAGTAAACCTTAAATACCAATTATACGGCTATTTTCATACATCTTTATGAGGTACATTCTTGAAAACTGTTTATTGCATAAATAAATTAAAGCCGGTAATTAAGGGAATTTAAGATGATAAATAAATAGTCTCTTACCTAGAAAGATTAGAGAAGTTTGTAGGGCTGTGTGAGCTAACCCACGGAGATATTCTATTGCATCCATATTGTGATGTTCAGACAAAATTCTGTTTATTCCTCCGTCGGCTTGACGATATTTCCGAACTTTTTATGGATCGTTCGTTTCCAGCAACAAGTTGTTCCTAATAGGACTCACGCCCTTTTTGTACTTTTCGTAATTCATTAATAAGCTTGCAAATAGTAGGATGATTAGCTCCTAGTTCAGTCTAGGGATGTCGATGTGTAGCTTGCGTATGGTTGTTGATTCGATCTTCTTCGTTTAAAACTCGACTATACAGGTTATAAACTTCTGGTATAAATAAAGCAGGTTGTCTTCCAGTCCCACGTCTTTTTGGCTGTTCCCGCTGTATTTCATCTACTAAAGCATCCAAATAATAGTCTATAGTATCAATGTGAACTAAACCATAAGCAATCGCCCTTTTGGCTTTCAATCAATCTGGATCATCATTGTAACGTGTTGTAAATCTCATTTCAGCTAAATGACTTTTCATGTGTTTAGCCAAATGGAAGAAGCAACTTTTATGCTAACACCGGGAAAATATTCTATCATGGCAGAAATAGCATGCAAAATCGCAAATGATGGATTCCGGCGTTAAATTTGGCACTAGTCTTTTAATAACTTCATACATTTTTACACATGTCCTTCTCATTCTATTTGGAAAAAGAGCATAAAATATAGGATTCACTTCACTATGTTTCTTTCTCATGACCACGTAAACCTTAGGAAACAATTCTGGCGAAAATGTAATATAATAATAATAATTCTATTAGCATGGATGATGTTTGTAAATGTTGGAGCCACGTTTTCCGACCAAAAAATTAAATTCTTTCATTATAATTTTGTCCACTGTCATACAGTAAGAAGTTTTCTTGTATGCCTTATTGTGTTTTGTATAATTTGTAACATTCTGGTTGTTTGCTCCTCCTGGTTTGAAGGAGATGTCTTTCGTTTCAGCTGGTTGCGGAAACGATCGACTGCGCTGGTAATTTGTTCTGCAATCGCTTAATTTAAAGTGTAGGTTGCGCGGAAATAATGCACTGTTTAGTTCAACAGTATATTACACACAAAAAAAAAAAGAAACAAATGATACTATGTACGCTTTACAAATAAATAATTCTAGTAAACGGTGAACTTAAATTTATATGTGTTCAGTTAACCGGCTCCCGACCGCGTTGAAACTGAAAATGACTTAATTTGATTGTTAATCTGCTCTGGGCAAGATTGAAACAATGTTTCTAAATGTGACTCTTTGTCTTCGGTGACATACTTGTAGTGATTTAGTTTCTCCTAATTTGACAAGAAGTAAACTCTCAATGGGCGTTACAAAAATGTTATTTTGGAAAACAGAATTTGTAATTGGCTAATAAAAGTGACCCTACCTGGAAGTGTTCCATGAAATCTGGAATTTCTAGAAGGAGACGCCTTCCCCTTAAATGATAAAATATTTCTTAAAAATAGGGATCGTGTTTTCGAGAGCCAAAATTTAATAAAATATAATACAATACAATATAATATAATATAATATATTAAATGTAGAAGACTCTCTATAAACGACCTAATAATAAAAATTAGGTTCGTTAATGGGCAGTTAACAAGTAACCGTGCAAAAGCCTACAAAGTAAGCACAATTTGCATATGCCAATAATCCTGTAGGAAATGTTGACTATGCCAATCGCAAAACGCAAATGCAGACTAATTAGTTTCGTCCTCATTAGGACTCGTCAGTACAGTATATCGTTCTGCGAGTGATACAGTGAACATTTCCAGGTGATACGTCGAAATCTCGGCGAGATGGATACGGTCAAAATAATGACCCCATCTTCTTATTTTGACCGTATCCATCTCGCCGAGATTTCGACGTATCACCTGGAAATGTTCACTGTATCACTCGCAGAACGATATACTGTACTGACGAGTCCTAATGAGGACGAAACTAATTAGTCTGCAGTTGCGTTTTGCGATTGGCATAGTCAACATTTCCTACAGGATTATTGGCATATGCAAATTGTGCTTACTTTGTAGGCTTTTGCACGGTTACTTGTTAACTGCCCATTAACGAACCTAATTTTTTATTATTAGGTCGTTTATAGAGAGTCTTCTACATTTAATATATTATATTATATTATATTGTATTGTATTATATTTTATTAAAATATTTCTTGTTTGAGAAATTTTGCGGTAGGTCTAAATTGAGGTATTTATTGCCTAAAGGACAGGAGGCAGTAGCGGATTTGTACATCTTGTAATACTTAAATGAATTTCGGGTTGCAATGGTATTTACGACATTCTATCCGGCTAGCTTACTAAACATGATGTCCCAGCACGATAAAAGATTTAAATACCTACAATTTATAAAATGTAAAGCCGGTCGGAAACCCTTACGGTAATACTGTAATACTTCTAAATGCAAAACTTAACTCTAATACATTTCGTGTAAAATAAAATATATAAACTAAAAAATGATTGTACATGCGAGATGGTCCTTAACACTGGTACTATAAAGTCTTGCATTAGATTAGGATCTGTACGCACAGCAACCATTTCGTTTCTTTTGCGACGATTTGTCTTCCTGAATGCGCAATTATTGACAATTGCAGCTTGACCAGCTTGTGATAAGTTAACTACACACACATTTATTACCTCGACAGTCTTTTCGGTTCTAGTTTGTACACCAAATTTCATAGCAGTAATGACATTAACAACATCTACGTTTGCTGCTGATAAATCATGGGAATGTATATTAATTTCTTTTATCGCATCTCCATCTTTTCCTCGTTTCCTCAAAATTAGCACTTCCATACTTCCAAGTTACGCAGACAGCGGCAGATCCAATTCTAATTACTAGTAAATAATACCTGTTCAATTAAGTCCCTTCTTAAATGCTCATTACTGTATGGTTGGACCAAAAGAATAAGGCCGAATGTTTTCTAATCTTCTTTAATTCTAATTACTTGTAAATAATACCTACAACGATACAAATTTTAAAATTTCTATAACCGATGAACCGCAGACGTCCCATTTCGGTGGTAAGGAGGTCAGCGATGGAATTTAACAGAAGTCGTCAAATTTAGTTTCGCTTTTAATAATTCTTTTTCTAGCCAGATTTACAAATTACAAAATTTTGATCTTCTCTTGCCATCCGTAGACGTACGTTTCGCGGTTATACCGCTCGTCAGTACGGCTTTGCAAGAGCTGTAATTTCGTATACAAATTTTATGTATATATGGTCTGAACATTGATGTTTGTACATGTGAGAGGGATTCGATATGAATTCTCTCACAATGCACGTATTACGCATTTTTACAGTTATTTTTTCTACAAAAGTGGACAACTTGTTGCCACAGCCTCCTGCAGTAACTGCAGTCGCGCTCTTCGGCTACCCGCCGTGGGAGAATTGCAAATTACAAAATTTTGATCTTCTCTTGCCATCCGTAGACGTACGTTTCGCGGTTATACCGCTCGTCAGTACGGCTTTGCAAGAGCTGTAATTTCGTATACAAATTTTATGTATATATGGTCTGAACATTGAGGTTTGTACATGTGAGAGGGATTCGATATGAATTCTGTCACAATGCACCGCGAAACGTACGTCTACGGATGGCAGGAGAAGATTAGAAGAAGAAGATAGAAATTTTGTAATTTGCAATTCTCCCACGGCGGGTAGCCGAAGAGTGCGACTGCAGTTAATGCAGGAAGCCGTGGCAACGCAAGTTGTCCACTTCTGTAGAAAAATAACTGTAAAAAAATGCGTAATACGTGCATTGTGAGAGAATTCATATCGAATCCCTCTCACATGTACAAACATCAAAGCCAGATTTACTACAAATGTTTAATAATTGAAAGAATATTCTAATTGCGAGACCACTGCAGACCGTGTGCATTGCTTACTGTCACAGCAGAGCTGAAGTACAGAATATTAAAGTCACATAAATAGCACTACACATCTTTCAATTACAATAATGAAATATGAACTTTAAGCGAAGTATGCAGAGACAATATCATATACTCGCCATTTCATCAAGTTTACTATCCGCGTCTTTTAAGCATATCCTCCTTTCCTGAAAACTCACCCATAATGACATTTTCCAGTTAGATAGTCAGTGATGACAAAAAGAAACAGAAATTGAAGGAACAGGTAAAGAGCAATCGGAGGGTAGGACAATCATAAGTAAGCACCTTTATCTCTTAATAAAATAAAATGAAGACTCTCTATATAACGACGTAATAAATTAGATGGAGAATTAACAAGTAACCGTGCAAAAGCTTACAAATCATAATAATAATTTATTTTTTATTTTATAATACAAACAGTGTAAAATTCGTCAATGTATATAATTATAGAAATTAAAAAAACAAATCATATACACCACGCACACATGACGCAAGCAACATAACAAATAGATCTTTAGCAGTCATTCATTAAAATATTCTTATAATGAGTAGAAGGCTTTTTAAAATAAGTATGTTTTCAATACACTTTAAAATTTGATGTTTGGTAATACTTTCGGATGATGCGGCAAGTGATTGAATTTTTAATACATTTAAATACAGCTGTTTTTTGCATTTTCAATGACCTTGTTTCTGGCGGAAGGAAATGTAAATTGGAAGTGCCTCTAGTGTCGTATGTATGTGATTGTTCATGGTTTGCAAAGAAATGGGAATAATTTCCCTTAACAAACATTGCACACTCAAGTATAAAGATACATGGCAATGTAAGTATTTTATAATTTATAAATAAGTATAATAGTTTAAATAAGTGTCTCTGGGGCTGACCCTCAAAACGTTGCACCGTACTGAAGTCTTGCCTGCACGGTAGCATAATGCCGCCCCAACGCCGATACACTTAGCTATGATCCGCAATGCATAGTGTACTGAGAATTTAGTTAATTGTATAGAAAGCAAAAATTATTACAAATTATATTTATAAAATTTTAGTATTATATTAACAAAATAATGCACAATATAATCAAAATATATTACCTGGTGTGTGTATAAGTGTAATTTGTTTTCTAATTCTTAACTTCTCTCTCTCTCTTGAATTCTTTCTTCATTTCTTTTCTTTGGTCTTTTCCTTTTATTGTACTTCTTTCTTTTGGTCTGTTCGTCGTTTGTAAACAACAACTTCTTTTTTATGTGGTCTGCTTCTTTTCAACCCGAGTATTTTATATAACTTTTTATCTGACTTTTTCGTCGACCATCCCATTCCGTCGTTCATTAACAAACTTCATTTCTTTTTCTCGGCACGTCGTTATAGCAATTTGGAATTCTAGATCTTGAAATGTTTCAAGTGTATGTGTGTGGTATATATATATAACGCTTTTTTATTTCTTAAAGAATGCGCTCTATAAAATTTACATCTTTTTATTGGTAATATTACTAATGGAGTATTACCATACTACAATAGCAAATGCTGTTTATTCTGGAGCTTAGAATTTCAATATGAGTTTCCCATGACAAACATGCGTCAACCGTTAAGCCTAGGAAGCAGGCATGTTCGACACAGGTAAGCAGTTCACTACTATATTGCAGTCTTAAGTCCTCTACGTTCTTATTAAAAATTACTACTTTTGTTTTGTCGATGTTGAGTTTCAGATTGTTTTGTCTGAACCAGTCATTGAGCTTTTCGTGCGACGACGTTTCTATAGCCTTCGATTTTATGCATAATAAAGAACACTACCAGGGGTAGAAGCGCGAACTACCAGCGAGGAATTGTTCGCAAACAGCACTATAGGATCACTCACTATATCCGGCAGGTCATTTATATGCAGCAGGAAAAGCAGTGGCCCCAGAATGGATCCTAGAGGGACATCACTCCCACATACCTCCAATCTGATCTTATTTATTTTCCCAATTCATCAGGACATATGACACTTTGCCTTCTGTTTCTTAAGTAGTACTGTAACCAATCAAGGATTTTTCCTCTGAACCCGATTCTTTCTAATTTTGTTAGTAGCGTGTTATGATTTACAGAATTAAAAGCCCTTGACAAATCCATGAAAACGCCACTAGTTATTTCTTTGTTATTTACGCCATTAATAATTTCTTTCATAAACTGAAAGATCGCTCGCGTCGTAGATCGATTTTTCAAATATCCATTTGGCAATAATTTATTATATTGTTTTGATGTATAAAATTAGTCATTCTATTATGGACAACCTTTTCAATTATTTTTGAAAAGTTTAGAAATCAGAGCTATTGGTCTATAGTTTGCGAACGATGGATAGGTTTGATAACTGTCTACTTAAGAGCATTGGTAAACTTTCCGCTTCTGAATTAATTAATTATCTGACTTAACGGGATTACTAGAGTCTCCGAGCGTTCTCTTAGCAACAAACATGGAATTTCGTCAATACCGGTAGCTTTGGAATTGCTGAGATCCCTGATAACGAATTTTATTTCCATTTCATCCGTCAAAAGCAGTTTATTTTCATAAATTTGTCAAAAGAAGAAATTACATCACTAAAGTCTGTAACCGGAGTCCAGTCTATATCTCTCAACTCAATTTTTTAGATATGTAAAATCTCATTTCTATCTTCGTCCAATTATCATGTTTGGCATCATTTGTCTTAAGTGACACCAATTGTCGGTAGTGATCGGAAAGGCCCGTGGTCTACTACTTCGCTGTCATAATCATTTTTACTTATGAATATATTATTTAGGATTGTTTTAGATCGATTTGTAACTCTTATAGGTTGCGTAACAGATTGATTTAAACTATAGGTCGTGAGTAAGTCCTTAAATTTTTTCACGCTGTTGCTCGTGTCTTTCATATTTATATTGAAATCACCAGTCAATAGCAAGGTATATGATACCATAAATGTTTGATCCAGAATATAAGCCAACAACCTATAAAAAAATTATTCTTCTATCTGTATATCCCTATATTCTAATACTAACTCTGAGCTTTCTTGTTGTAGATATTCCAGTTCTTCGTACTGTATACCAGCTTTTACCAAGATACAGGATCCTCCATGATTATCTGATACACGGTAGAAGGATGATGCAAATTCATAACCCTCTATGACTAATTTCTCGTGGCGTTTTATCCAATGTTCCGTTAAACATATAACTTGTATAAGCGTATTGAAATCATTAATTGGCAGTGTTAAGAAATCGACTTTATTTTTTGCGCTTCGTATATTTTGGTGGAATACACTAAAATTTAATTTTTTTGCTCTTCTCCTTTCTTATGAATATAAGTTACGTTTCGAGTATTGACGGTGTTTTTCTCCGAAAAATTTTCTAGGGTCTAATTAATAAAATTAAAACACAATTTGCATATCACAATAATCCGTGAGGAAAATTAATCTTTGTCAATCGCAGACCGCAACTGCAGACTAATCAGTTTCGTCCTTATTAGGATTCGTCAGTAGGGGTAAGTTGGCGACCTTTAGAAAAAGGAAAAATAGAATGTAAACTTCTGCATATTAAACAGTACAAAAATATTCAATGTATAATATGATTCTAATCGGTTAGACACCTAGCATATTATTGCCATACAACCAAACATTTTATAAAGAAAAATAAATAAAAAACACACTGCATTTTCGTCATCTTACCCCACGGTTGGGTAAGATGGCTATCCCGATGGGGTAAGACGACTAATCGGTCAAGGTGTGCACAAATCACAAATAAACTGCCCTATACCTCCATACGATGAGCACTTTTCATGCCACCATAAGTTGCATTGGTCACAAAGGATAGGCAGTTATAATGAAACATTTTACCTTCTTTCTGGTGCTTGAGCTTAACCGGTCATATTTTGGAAGGGGTCTTATTTCCCATGGTGACTTTGTTTTTGGCGTATACATTCCTACGTCGCGATGCGCCGGGTGTAGGATTTTCTGGATCAATGGTTTCGATCTCTTCGTTACTGAAATTATTTTTCAAATACGTCAATGGTTCCACATCAGAAGAATCCCAATCGCTATCTTCCAAATTATGAGTTTCGGTAGTCTTTTTAAGGACGCAAACGAATTCATCAACTTGTCCCAGGCGGCACACTGAACAATGTTTTCATATTTGTAATTCACGGAACAGATAATTCACTTTAATTTTGGCGAAATACGATATAACAAGCTTAGCACTAATGGACACCACAATTCAAGATTTCCTCTTAACTTTAAATAGTGAAAAAATCCTTAGTTGGTACCAGCCGAAAATAATAACACTAACGGTAGAATTTGACAAACAGCCATAACACCCTTAACTCATTCTTCAGGGGCACCTAATTTCTGATAGTTACACTTAAGTAACTGCAGAATGCCAACGTAAATATCACCGATCATACATTTGTTTTACATTTTGCCCAAACGATCGTTCGTTATCTTACCCACCTCAGCGAGGTGGGTAAGATACCCCACCTTCTTACCCCACCTTCCCCTGCAGTATATCGTTATGCGATTAACAAAATGTAATTTCCAGGTGATAGGTCGAGAGCGCGTTGAGATAAATTTGGGGATAGTTGCAGGGTTACTTGTTAACTGCGCATTAACGCACCTAATTTATGGGGTCGTTACATAGAGAGTCCTCTACATTTTATTTTATTAAAATTTTGGCTCTCAAAAATAGTTCACTATCCTTTGTTTCTTACAAAGTGGATAAGGTTAGCTGCCACGGTTTTATAACGAATCCATTTGCATTTTATCGCAGAGAATTTTTGACTTTGTTTGCTTATGGTTATAAAGTAGAGTTGGTGCGGCGCGGATGCAGAAACATCACAAAAGGAAACAATTTTCAGCCGCATAAATATGAACGTTATTTACTTTCACCGGAATTTGAATGGTTTACAAAAGGCGACAATTATTACCTAATAGTAATAAATATGAATTGAAAAGTCGTTACGTTTTATAGCAGTAGTGTGGACATGCAACCCCTAGACCTGTTGCAAAACCTGAACGGTCGATTCGGCTAAATTTCGGCGATTGTCACTAAATATGTCTCTTCTTTTGTCCCCCAATTTCTATACACTTCTATTTAATAGGATAAGTACATTGATTGGTTTGATGTTTCTAGGCATGTGGGGAGATACTCCATAGGGTATTCCCAATATAAAATTTACATATGTAGTTACACATATGCACACAACTAACTAAAAATTAAGAACTAATTATTACTGAATTAAATCGAGTCTGCAGTTTGGAGCGTTTAAAATGTTTGGGACAGTATGCGTCATGAGTTTCAGTATACTAAAGTTCTTTCTCTGTAGGATTTACTAAACTTGCTGATAACTTCCATCACAGATTGTACATTTAGGTCACTGTGTATAACAGAGTTCTGTACGTACCATGGCGGGGCACTTTGTTCTGAAAACGTTGAATTATGTCAATATTTGAATTGCAGGTCGTTCCCCACAGCTGAACATTATAGGTCCACATCGGTGGACTTATAATAGTCTTATACACAAGTAGCTTAATGCATGTTGTTAGTTGCGACTTTCTTATCAACATCCAACTTGCTGTATTGGAGGGCCAGTTGCCTCCTTTTAGTCATTGTATTTTGTCCCGTCATCCTGCTGTCTAAATGCAATCCTAAATATTTTACGTGTTCTATATGCTCAAGGAGTTGGTGGTAGAAAATGATGGAAGGACAATTCCATCACCCCAAAATTTCAGCCATAATTGGATTTTGCTCATGTGAGTCTGCAGATTTTTTAAAGCTATTTCAGGGTTGTGATGGAATAACAATACTGCAGTGTCATCTGCGTATGTAGCTACTGTTGTCAGTTTAGTTCTGGGCATGTCTGCGGTATACAAAATATATAGTATAGGGCCCAGTACACTACCATGTGTTTCTCCAAAGTGCACTTAGTACAAATCAGTATTCCCCTAGTGGTATTAAACAAGAAAGTGTCTGCCGGTTAGGTATGATTTTAAGACTTTATATATAACGTGCCGTAAGTACTTCTTGAGCATATATAAAAGACTCAGGTGCCAGACCCTGTAAAATGCCTGTTATACGTATACAAAAGCAGCGGAATAATAGCTTTCGTTGTTTAGATCTTTATTTATTTTGTTGACAATTCTGTGCACCTGCTCTATTATTCATTGGCTTTTCCTGAATCCAAGTAGGAGGTCAGGTACTATTTGTTTATCCTTTATTATTTCATTTATTTGCTTCGCCAATATTTTCTGAGAAACTTTTAATACAACCGGTAGCAGCCTAATTGGTCTGTATGAGGTAATTTCAGTTTGAGGTTCTCCAAATTTTAGAATCCTGATTATTTGAGCTACTTTATATTCATTAGGAAAATGTCGAGTTCTCCGAATAGTGTTACAGATTTGAATAATCGCTTTTATATCCTTCGTTGTTAATTACTCTCTATATGTAGAAAAAGAATATTCTACATAAATTGACGTAAAATTGACAAATTTTGAATATGGGTCAATGTCACTCGGAAACATCTCAACAAGTTTGAAGTAATCAAGAGTTTTTTGCAAAACCGGTCAGAGTATGTGCCCACTTAGTCTGCAGTGTCTTGAAACGAAATCCACCAAGATTCTAAGTCTGTTCTTACTGAGGCTGATGCGTGCACCCAATCTTCCTCGGTCGTAGTGTACGACGAGATATTGTTCCTGTCTCAGGCCAGGAAGATTTAGCCAATAGCTCCGCCTGCTCCTTCCTAAGCGCGTTCTGATTGGCGTGCTCGGTTGTTCCATAAAAATTGTTGCCGTTCTATAAAAAGGTGTTAATGGTCCCTGCTTTTATAGCCTGTTTAGTATTTCAGTTGCTTCCACCCTAATAATACCCTGGGTATTTATAGGAGGGATACCTTTTTGCTCTTGCTCAGAGTATTCAGAGTCTTCCAAACTTCCCACACTATCCTCAAAACGATGGTGTGCAAACTGAGAGTCGTGATGGTTGTTTGACTATTGGTTAGGATAGGAATGATTGCTATAGATTTTTCCGATGTTTTTCTCGGTACATATTCCAGTTACGTACACTTTCGCATGAATGTACTGAAATATATTCCCATTAGCTCTGGATGCCTGACGTGAGGCCCGTGCACACCAGCACCTGTACCCTCTCCCTACCCTATACCAACCCGTAGCGTGTTGCTACAATTCATATTCTCCTTGTCTGGAGCAAACACTAGTTAGCCGTCCGCAAACATTAGCGAATGTAAAACTTTATCCCTTATGGGTATCCCCAGTCTATCGCACTTCCTGTACCATCCTTCTAGTGCTTGTTCTACGTATATATTGAAAAACATGGGTGATAATGTACAACCTCGTTTTCATCCTTTTGTTATGGTAGTTTCTCTAGTTAGCCTGTTGCCTAATTGTATTCGTCCTTTGTTTGTGTTGTAAATTTTTTACTACTTCTACCCATTTCTCACTTGTTTCCATTTTTCTCATAGCGTGCCACATTTTATCCCATGGTCCTCCAAATAGTCTGGCCATCATTGGTATGGTACTAATTCTCCGATAATTTTGGCAACATTTTTTATCACGCCTATTGTGGATTAAATTGATTGAATTTATATGGGACATATTCCATTCTTGTGGAGTGTCATCACCTGCTTCTATTTTTTGGCACATTCTGGTTATCATTTTGATTAGTTTCGCTCCTCCATTCTTCACTAGTTCTATTCTAATATTTCCCGGACCTATTAATTTATTATTTTTACTTGCTGTGCATTCCTTATACCTTCCTCGCTTATTTCTGTGTTCTGTGCTTTCTGCTTTCTGTGCTTCTACGCTTTCTACGTTCATTTGTCTTATTATATATTCTGGTCTTGTTTCTTGCAATAATGTTTCGTAAAGTTCTATCCACTGCTCTGGCGTAATTAGATTAATACGTGCTCCTTTCTTCGTTTCTTGTCTTAGGTCACGGATTGTTTTCCATGCTGTATCTACGCGAAATAATCAGACGCATACTAAGCGGAAGGAAATCTGAAAAGCATACTCCTTCTTATCGATTTAAAGGAATTAATTTGCGTTTGATTCGGTGAGAGGTTTTTTCCTCTATTCTATCGAAGGAAGGAATCTATCGATTTGTCGTTCCGGACGGGCGCTAAGGAACGTAAACTCGCCGCCGCATAAACTAGGGTCTCCTCAAGCTTTGATATGTAAAAATATCGTTTGAATTTGGAAAATCACATCGTCGGAAAATACCTAGAGGGAAGACGTAATTGATTAGGTTTGTTAAAATATATGGCGAAGAATTGCGATTTCGAAATTTAACGAAGTCTATTACGGAAGATGTAGACAATTTTGTTCGTTCACATTCTTTTTCTTTAAATTCTTAGGTATGAATAGTTGTGAAGTGGCGATCTGTTTAGAGATGATTCAGATTTTACATTATTGATATGGAGATTCTATTGACTTGACTTACTTGACTTGACAGAGACGACCTGGCAATGATAGTATTCTGCTTTGATGAAACATAATGTATATAGTATCATAAATATAGAGTTGCTATTAGATAAGATTTTTAAATTAACGCAACATTCTTATACATATTATACATATGTATATAAACAAGCACATTAACGTAAGTATAAATATCACGTAATATGCCGTTGTAATACCAGAACTAATCCAAAAATCCAAACAAATCCTTCAATTGCCTGAAAACATTTAGCTCCAACACACATCTGAATGCCTCGGCGTACTTTTAACTGGAAGCATCTTTAAGCTCGCGATCGCCTCCACAACTCACGAAGGCTCGCAACTCGATTACTACGTCACGTTTTCCCCATACCAATGATACGAATACATGTACTATACTCGTGTAAGGCAAACTTAAAGTTGTTCAGGGTCATTACTCCCATCGCTCTCCCGTCACCCTAGCTCGAGACTTGTTGACTGCGAGCGATTCACTCCCCACACGTTGCATCAGCTCGGTGAGAACGTCTCTCCGGCTGTGACAAGGATGGATTCGAGTCGAGCGCACCAAAAACCGAAACCTTCGTTGGATGTAGGATTCATTGCCGGACTCTGATCTATTACTCGTTAGAACGCTGGAAAATATTTATGAAGGTGCATATTTAGACTTTCAGGGGCGAAGTTTATTGCCATTTGAGGAAGATCGAATACCCTTTACGAAATGAACCTTAAAATTATCCTTACTTATTCATTATTTAGAGCAAACATTTTGGAATTTGCTTCTTGGATGGCGTAGATAAAAAATGTGGACAGGGATCACTTGTAAATCACAAATATTATTAGAATTTCCCATTGTTAATTACGAAGGTGTTGTGTTGATTAAGGGGTGTTTGGGCGTTGTAAAAGAAAAGAGATTGATATTACGCAATAATATTAATAAGCGATTTAGTAAGACGTGAATGTGGAGGAGTGCTATGCAATAGAATTAAAATAAAATGCTTATTTATTTGATTAAGTCACAATGCAAAGAAAACAACTACTGTCCTTTAAGAACATTTATTAATTATATTAATTTTTTTTTTATTATGATTAAAGTAAGGTAAAAACAAACAATAATCAGATGTAATTGAAATTTGGAAAACGCGTGGCAGTACGTTTTGTGTGTGAAATGAGTGGTGGGGAGTAATAACAAGGAAAACCAAATGAGATAAATTAGAACGATACGGAGTGACTTACTGCATGGTACCTTGGGTTGAAGGGAGGGCTTCGAAGCGAATGGGAGCAGCAAAATGGCGGAGACGGTGGCGGTGACGGTAGTCGTGTATGCACTTGATAGTGAGTCAAGTGAGTGTATACTTATTGGGTAGCATTGAGGGTGTGAGTCAAGCGAGTACTTACTTAGAGGCACTAAGTGAAGTGAGTCAGTAAAATTGGCGCGATTGGCTTATAAAAGGATCTGAACGATGCGAAGGGTGGGATAACGAACCTATGAAATAGAGGATGGTTACGTCTACAAAAATATAAACACACTTTCCACCTCTTAGAGCAGCGTTTCCTAACGCGGGGTACGCGATAGGTTGTCTAGTGGTACAGAAAAATGTATAAAGGCTGCTGTTTGCTGTACGCTCGGAGAAGACCAAGTACCTAAAATAAACAACATTCCTCTTCCGAGTAATACTAATAATAATAAAAAATTGAGGATATGTCTGATGATGTTGAAATGACAATAAACCGAATTAAAAATAGTAAATTTTTCACTATTCAAATTGATGAAAGCACAGATGTCGATAATTTTGTTATTTTGCTTGTTATAGCAAGATATCTGGTTGATAACGAAATTGAGGAAAAGATATTACTTTGTCATCCTTTTTCAGAACGCACAAGACGTGAGGATATTTTTAATGCTATTGATTCTTACGTCAAGGGAAAAACGAATGGTCTAACCGCTGTGGATTCGGTACCCATGTCTGTAACTTGAAGCCATTGCTGCATCCATAGAGAAAATTTTGTTTCTAAAAGCCTTCCTCGTGAATTAAAACTTTGTTTTTGATGAAGCTGGCCAAGTGGTTACTTTTATCAAATCGAAGCCCACATATTCAAGAATTTTCAAAAGTCTATGTGGGGACATGATGAGCCTCTATTCCACATTGCTCCATCATACAGAAGTGAGGTGACTATCTCGTGGTAAAGTTGTTACCCTACTATTTGAGCTTCAGCATGAGGTACAAGTTTTTTTAAAGCAATCCTTTCAAACTCTCATTCAAATTTCTTTACGATAAATGGCTTCAGGCTCTCGCATATTTATCAGATATTTTTCTGCGTATAAATGAGTTGCATTTGGCACTCCAAGATAAAACAACGATATTTAGTGTGTCTGACAAAATTGAATCTACGATTAAAAATTTGGCTTTTGGAAACCATGTATTAAAAATAGTCAATCTGACGCATTTGAAACATTGGATAGTTTCTTATCTGAAAAGGAATGATGATTTTGTTCGGAACTAAATTAGCAAGTGATCGAACATTTACAAGAATTAAAATCGTATTTCCAGAAATACTTTCCAAAACCTGACAATACAAAGTATTGGATTCTAAATCCATTTGAAGAGGAATAATTTCATGTATCTAAATTGTCAACTAAGGAAAAAGAGAATTTGATCGAAATTTTAACCGATTCGATTTTGAAATGCCAATTTGAATCAAAATATTTTTAACTTTTGGACAGATATTAACTAAGAATTTGACCTTCTTTCTGATAATACACTTCAGTTTTTGTTGCCAAGTACTGTGCTTGTGGAAAGAGCTTTCTCTTCTTATCTATATATTGAAAATAAGTATCGCAATAAGCTGAAGGCAGTTCCAGATTTGAGGTTATACCTCTCATTACTCGAACCTGATCAAAAAAATTATGCCAGAAAGAACAAGGACAAGGTTCACACCGAACTCCTTTAATACGATATTAAATACTTTCAAGTTAGTTTTTTGTGCAATTTAAATTTTATTATTATAATAACAATAATAATTACATTTGTTTTTATATTTGTATTGTAAATGTATTTATTTTTACATGTATGAACGTAAATATATTCTCTCTATCAACATTATAAATGAGCTCTTTCTTAATTAATATAAGTTACAACATGCAATATTAACAATACGGTTACTCACTGAATTTCTAAAATGGGGGTAGAATCTAGAGAAATAACATGTCACGGGGTACGCTAATGAAGAAAGGTTGGGGACCGCTGTCTTAAGGAACGGTCGGTAAGGGTACAAGATCGCAAAACGTACTACCCAAAAGCACAAAATTGTAAAAGTGAAAAAATAACTCAATCGCATATTTAAGACGATGAAGGAATTATTTCAGATGTACAAAGTGTAACACCATCTTAATTAATAATTCGGATATTTTTTGTTTCTCAAATGATTAGTTTCTCTGCAATCTATTCGGAAGATTAGGGAAAGTTGTCTATTATTGTTTACAATAAGGTCTCAAGCATTGTGCATCAGATTAGAAGTGTAACTGGAATTAGATATATTGGACTTATTATTAGTTGTGAGCAAACTTTTCACATAATTCCGCCAAATGCGCTCGAAGCAATTGTTAGAGGTACGATCGGTACATGTTTGAACTTCCTCGATTAAAATCGCGAGCTTACGCGAAACAGCCGCGTCAGGCATACCCCGTAGAGTAACGGGGCACCCAAAACTCCCGGAATTGCAAGGATCGCTTAGCAAGGACGATGGGCACGAAGTCGTTGGGCGAAATTATAGTTTCACTGCAGTTGTAAACCCGTGAATGATGGCTGCAGTAATCCAGTACCACTTTGCACGCCAACAAATTGATCGAAACCCCGCGACTTCTCCGATAGCCCCCTTTAAGGCGGGTGGGTGGGTCTACCCCGCAGTGTACCCGCTCTAAATCGAGTAGAAGTTGATCGATAACGTTGGCGCTGAACAAAGCAAAAGCCACGTAATTATAATTATTTTTGGAATGTCAGCGTTGATACGATCTTTTGGAGAGTTTCCACTTTATTTATCGAATTATTCGAGGTTAAGATATAGGGTTCCTTACCGCAAGTTATGATTATTCAGTTGATAAGACGCATTAAAGCATGTTCAACTTATATTTGACCGCAATGAAGACACAAAATTATTTCTTGAAAAACTTTAGAGCAACATCGTATAAACCTTAATAAACCTTGAACTAAAGACAGTGCGAGAATGCCTACAGTTGAAAATCAGCTCACCGCATAGAAAGAAGTTCAGTTGCAAATTAACAATTAACATTTCAATTTCAAATTTTGTTGTCAACAAATATTCTCAAACAAAAATTGATCAAGAAAAAGTTATTCTCAGCAATTCTTGCCCTTTTACAATGAAATGTGATTTTCAAACAAATATTTTTCAGTTTACTTGTTTATTTGTAACGAAAATGTGCTCATTGTTTGTTTTTTTATAACTTCTTTTGTTATACTGACATTGACCATGATTGTTTGTTTACTACCAATTTTTCTGACATATAATTCTTCGAGTCACACATAGAGAATGGAAAGTTTCCACTTATAAAACAGATGAACCATACGTTACATCAATTGGGTTCTCCCTCTCGATTAAGGAGCAAAAGGTGGAAATAGTCCCATTTCGTTCTTTCAACACATCACAATGGATGCATTAGCCACCAGCTTCGATCGGTACAAGGGACGATAGCATCCATTATTTTGTTTGTCACATTTGCAGGTGCAGAAGTTTCCGAGTACTGACGTTTTTAGAAGCTAGAAGCCACCGGAACTGAATTACGAATATCCTTTTTGATTTCTAGCGGGGTTTAGATTAAGTTATGTTTGAAGAATGGAAGTTAAGAAATATCAATAACGCAATAAAACAAACATGCAGAACAGTTGTATTTATTAACAAATATTTATAGAATGTAAGAAACTTACCAGATTAGGTATAATAAATGTAAATTACTATGTACTCCAAACACAGTAATATTCACAGTGCAACAAATGAGCGATTAGGTGAAAAGACCTGCTAAATTTTGCGTAAATTTCAGTGTATCGGAGTGAGTGGAAGCGCTACGTCTAATAGCATGAATTTTCAAATAAATCGCCGTTGTGACTTTAAGTTTGATGCTAAGATCCTTGAAATAAGGAGTAAGTTAAATACTCCAACTTCTGTGCCCTTTTAAAAAATAAAGCTTACTACACTTCAAATGCATTCACGTTATCCTTAAGCTTTAGATCTTGTAAATTATATAATTTATGTTCAGGAATTGCAACAAAGTCTCTTCCCTTTTTCTCCTTAAGCGTATGGGGCATTGTTCATTGCACTGAACCTCGTGGTCATATTATACATCTCACAATCAGATGTCTATTGACATCTCCTGGCTGCCGAAACCGACATCCGAACTGTTTGAGTTTAACACTGCTCAGTCCTTGACATTTACAAAAGACATGTTGCTTCCTCACGACAAACTTTGCAGGTATCTTGGTTCCTGCTCATTCGCAGCAATTGCCGTGCTTTCTCCACTGAAGGTCTCACCATGAAAATACGAAACTCGCTCAGTTCCGACGCGGTCCTTCATTGTTTATCATATTGCTCCTACAGAAACTTCCTCATATTAGTTCTTACGGCTTGATAAGAAATTCCAGACGTAGGTTCTGCGGCTTTTTATTTAGGGTTAGTATATTAAAATTAAGTGACATCAATGAGAGATTTCCTCTATAAATACTCTTCGGATAACACCATGACTGATAAAATTAATAAAATTGCCCTTACATCTTTAGGAAGTAATTCCAGGTACGTATTTCGGCAACGTAAGTCGCCATCCTCAGTGGAAAACTGGGGAATTCAGTATCGCCAGCAATATCCGGTTACCAAATACACAAAAACACCGTTGATAGTGAGTGTTTTGATATGTTTCGCGCAGACGTTCGGTTTGTGACGTTTATTGTGCAGTGCTTTAGAGTTGTACGGTTTTCGTCTTGGGCGCTAACCGGATATCACTTAATTCCCCTAATTTTCCACTGAGGATGGCAACCTACTTGCCAAAATACGTATCTATAATTATTTCCGGAAAGTGTGGTAGGAGTAATTTCTTTTTCTATATTATTATAATTACAGTCTCCTTATTCTAATTTGCAATACCATGGTTCTTTAGAAAATCACATCTAACGTTTCGCTGTCAATAAATCCCGTAGATAAACTCGTCATCACACAATTCCCTATTATTGTTAGCATGCGTGTTTGCCTGGTAGAGACATCTGAAACCTTCAAATTGTATCGTACCTAATGCATGAATTTACTGATGCGAGCTATGTAGTGTCATTTATATCATGTACACTACAGTCTTCCCAATTATTAAGCTCCCTTGGTCAAGTACTTAGCTTTCCCACAAATTATTTAAAAACTTTGGATTACCACACCTTTATTCAGGCAATTATTATGCAGTCAACAATGGACGTAAAAGTCTAAATAATTTCTTTTTCGAATATTAATAAAATACTGAAAATAATAAGATATGGGATTTGTGGATATGAAAATTAGCCGATTATTTAGTAAATTATGCCCGATAACATGTAATATATTTATTGCATTTTACAAATGAATTAAAAATTTCGTGTACTTACCAGAGGTTTCAGCAGTTCTGCCTCAGCGAGTTTTTTTCCTCTGGAACAGAAATCAATTATCATATCATTATTTTAAAAAGTGGATGATTTCTTATAAACATAGTAAGTTATTCCTAAATACAAATTCCAAATATGCAGTTCAATAACTAAATCTTACGTAAACTGTGATGTGTACGACAAAGAAGTAAATATATATATATATATGAATGAATAAAAAATACCATACGTAGCTGAAGAGTTTAGAAGATAGAGCCAGCTAGCTAACTAGCTGCCATTCACTGTAAATTATGGGTTTATGTCTGTAACTTGAAGCCATTGCTGCATCTATAGAGAAAATTTAGTTTCCTTCCTCGTGAATTTAAACTTGTTTTTGGTGAAGCTGGCCAAGTGGTTAATTTTATCAAATCGAAGCCCACATATTCAAGAATTTTCAAAAGTCTATGTGACGACATGATGAGCCTTCATTCCACTTTGCTCCATCATACAGAAGTGAGATGGTTATCTCGTGGTAAAGTTCTTACCAGACTATTTGAGCTTAAGCATGAAGTACAAGTTCTTTTAAAGCAATCCTTTCAAACTCCCATCCAAATTTCATGACGATAAATGGTTTCAGACTCTCGCATATATATCAGATATCTTTCTGCGTATAAATGAGTTGCATTTGGTACTCCAAGAGAAAACAACGATGTTTAGTGTGTCTGACAAAATTGAATCTATTATTATTAAAAATTTTGACTTTTGGAAACCATGTATTACAACTAGTCAATCTGACGTATTTGAAACATTGCATAGTTTCTTATCTGAAAAGAAATTATGATTTTGTTCGGAATTAAATTAGCAAGTGATCGAACATTTACAAGAATTAAAATCGTATTTCCAGAAATACTTTCCAAAACCTGACAATACAAACTATTGGATTCTAAATCCATTTCAAGAGGAATACTTTCATGTAGCTATCTGAAGAGTTTAGAAGATATAGCCAGCTAGCTAACTAGCTGCCATTCACTGTAAATTATGGGTTTATTTCTTGAGATCTTCGGCTACCTCAGAAATTCATCACGCAGAAATGTATTCTGTACATAGAATGGGTTGTTTTCAAATATATCACCCATTTTATGCTTCGATCTAAATTGTACATTAGTACCTATTGTTAGCTCTTGGTCTTTCTGCGAAGACGTAATTATTTCACACTACGCAAAATATAAAT
Organism: Chrysina gloriosa; assembly: GCA_038088585.1. Lineage (NCBI taxonomy): Eukaryota > Metazoa > Arthropoda > Insecta > Coleoptera > Scarabaeidae > Chrysina > Chrysina gloriosa. The sequence continues at coordinate 27,070,220 of CM076089.1, forward strand.
TGCTTACCAGTTACAAATTTTCAATGCTGTCCTTTTTTTCTATTTGATATTACGAAAAGTTTGTTTGTGAGAGACTTCAGACAATAATTTAAAAAAGGGTATGTATATTGTGGTTTAAATATCACGGAAACAATTTTGACCACGCGAAGTTCTTTTACACAATCATTTAAATAAAAGGCAGTGAGTTTTATCAAGTGTCACGGCAAAAAGTGGAGCATGTACCTATTAAGAATTAAGGTTGTAAGTCTCTTTATTTACTTCTAACTTACATAAACCTGTTAGTTATTAAAAGTCCTTGGATGAGATCCGAATGCTAACGTAGATAGTTGCAACAATCAAGCGGCTGTGCCTTTTAGATATAATCACCACAATTCTAGAATTACAACTATTTAAAGTTCTTTCGCGTTTATAACTTATTGAGCTTAACGATAAATTATTGTAAAAAGTCAGTTTTATTATGTACACAATAACACCGTATAGAAGATCAATCAACCACCCCCTTTTCAGGCACCCTAATTCACACAACTATCGTCGCCCTACTGACAACTCGCAACTTTCAGCAGGTAGGACGCGGTTAGAGCTTTTCCTGCCTACCGCTTTCCGTAATCTATTTTAGCAAGACGGTGGTTCGTATTCAAGAACTCCGGCAATTCCGGTTCTATATACATACACGTAAAAGATATAAATAGCACCTGAGTTCAGGGCGATCGCATCGGGACTTTGGGATAGATACACGTTTAATGCGCGTTCCTAACTCGGAGTTTACGGCGCAATTTTACTTTGAACCGATCGTCTGATGGCGACTGTGACGACTACGACAAGAAGGTGGTAAACGAGATATGTTAACCGCAGATAAGGGAAAATTTCCTTCGTGTGACGTAGATAATAGTAAACAAAGTTTTTTATTACAGCGGTGGTTGCCGTGATGCATATTCACTACAAACAATCGCAAAATTATCTTGCACGGCAGGGGTTATCTATAATAGAGTCACGTTAGGTGTGCAAGCTTCATTAGCGACGTGATAGGACAAAGTAAAGATTGACGTACCAACTACCACGAATAAAATACACGGTGATTAATCGGCACGTTTTATGTACGAGATAATTATCCGGTTAGGAATATGTTTTCCTGCATTAATCGAGATTCGAATCTTCAAATCTATCAATCATATATTATGCACGTGATATATAACACTTCCTGTATTTAGATGATGATCGACTGAAAATTGACGATACGACTGTTAAATTCACTTCTTCTTGTAATCTACCTTGGTCTGCTTTTTGCTTACAGAATAAAGGTAAAAAGTATTAACAAAGAAAGTGTGAAAACCGTATTCCTTAGAGTAATTATGCACAGTTTCAGTATAGTATTTGACCTGGAGCAAATCAATTAATCCACCAAGACTATTTAAACTTAAAAACTTAACTTAATCCTTAAGCCTTTTCTACCCCTGTCCTGGGGTGTAAGGCGTGTGTGAAGCTGAGCCCCCGGGGCCTTCCTCTCGATCTCTTCCTCCTCGTCCTGGCTTCAAATACCTGTTTAACCACTCTCTGTTCCGGCATCCTCCTCACATGTCCATACCATCTCAGCTGTGCTTTTTCAATATTCTTCTCCATTGGTCTGAGTTTCAGGTTATCTCTGAATGTTATGTTTCTAATTCTGCCTCTTCTTGTTTTATTTACTATTTTTCTCACAAATCTCATTTCTGCAGTTGTTATCTTTCTTTTCTGTTTCTCAGTCATGGTCCATATTTCCGCACCGTATAAAAGTATTGGCATAGCCACTTTTTTGAATACTTGTACTCTAACCTCCTTCGGTATCTCTTCTTTTCCCAGAAATGTATTTTTATACAATTAAACAGTCTTCCTCCTGCTGTTTTGCTTTCTTTAATTTCGTCCTCTATCTTTCCGTCCTCTGATAATATTGAGCCTAGGTATTTAAATTTCTTTACTTGGTCTAGTATTTCTTCTCCTACTTTTATTGTGTGTTTTTGCGGATTCTTTCCCACTATCATTGTCTTAGTCTTCTCTATATTGATGTTCATGTTTATTTCCTCCAATGTTTCCTTGTAAGTCTGTATATTCATAATAAGTGTTTCTTCGTCCTTTGCAATTATAACTATATCATCCGCATAGCATATCTCCGATATTTCTATATTTTTCATTTTCCAGTAGCCTATTTAATACGCTCTTATTCCTTTCATCCTTACTCTCTTCATTGCCTCATCTAACACCAGTGTAAAGAGCATCGGGCTCAGAATGCATCCCTGCCTCAGACCTCTAGTTGTTGCAAACACATCTGATTTCCTCTGTTTTGTTCTTACATAATTTGTTGTTTCTTTATATAAGCTTTGTATTCCTCTTATTATCGATTTCGGTATTTTCCTATTTCTTAGTGCCATCCATATGTCCTCTCTATTAACCTTATCGAAAGCTTTTTGTAGTTCTATAAAGCATAAATGTGCCTCTTTATCTTCTTTTATTGCCTTTTCTCCTATTTGTCTCATTATAAATATTGCATCATTTATCCCTCTAGCCGGTCGAAATCCAAACTGTGTTTCCTCCAAAGTATATTCCAATTTATCTCTCATACGTTTTGCTAATTTTCTAGTATATACCTTTGATACCGTGCTAGTTAGTGTTATCCCTCTGTAATTGCTACAGTCCTTTGTGTCACCTCTTTTGTAAATAAGTGTTACTATACCTGTTGTCCGGTCCCTTGGTGCACTACCTAACAGTATCCTGTTCATCATCATCGTAAGTTCTTGTATGGCTACCTCTGGTAGTGTTTTTATCATATCTGCTGTAATTCCATCATGTCCCGGTGCCTTTCCCAGTTTTAACTCTGCTATCGCTTCCCTTACTTCCTTAATACTTATCTCGTCTGTTTGTGTTACTTCTATTCCGTGCTCTAGTCCTACACTCAGATGTTGGTTTTCGGCGATTATGTCGTCTCCTTCTAAAAGATCTTTATAGTATTCTCTCCATCTGCCCATAATTTTATCTTCTTCTTCTATGATATTTCCTTCTTTGTCCTTTATATTTAATATTGTTCCTGCTCTTTTCTGTCTCATGTTCCTAATTACACCGAAGAAAAGCTTCTGGTTCTCTTTATACGCGTTTTTCATTCGTTCTCCAAATTGTTGCCATGATCTTTTCTTTTCTTCCCCTATCACTCTTTTGGCGTCTTTCCTTCGTTGTTTATATTTCTCATAGTCTGTTTGATCCCTTGTTTGCAAATATTTTTTCCACTCTCTCTTTTTATCACTGACCACTGCTTTTACTCTATCTGTCCACCAGTTTGTATTTTTGACTTTTCTATTTACTATCCAAGATGCGCCGCAGGTGGTCTCGGCCGCAGTTAAAATGATATCTTTAAGTCTTCTCCAGCTTTCTTCTATTCCTAATCATCATCTAGATGTCTGTAACACGAAGTGGTCGCTGCCTATCTCCGGGCCTCTTTTTACTTTAATATCCTTGACATTTCTCCAAATTTCCTTATGTATCAAGAAGTAGTCTATAATAGATGTTTCCTTTCTTGATATCACTTGTCTAGTTATTTTATGGATTTCTTTTTTCTCAAAGTGTGTATTGCCAATCTTTAACTCATTTTCTAAACTTATTTCTATTATTTGTTCTCCATTATTATTTCTCACTCTCTCTCCTTGTTTTCCCAGGCACCATTCTATTCCTTCATTCTCTCTTCCAACTCTTCCATTTAAGTCGCCCATTATTATTACCTCATTATTTGTGCTATCTATCTCTTCTTGTAGATCACTAAAAAAATTATCTTTTTATTCAACTGTCGCACTGTCATTTGGGCCGTAGCACACTATTAAGGTATATTCTTCGCTTCCGCCATTTTCTTTAATTGATACCGATATTATTCTTTCATTTACAAATCTTTCATTTTTCACCCTCTTTATCCTTTCCTCTTTTATCAGTAGTGCTACTCCCGCTGCCGCATTTTCTTCCTGTTTAACTACGGACCAGTACATCCAATATCCATTAGGTAACCTTTTACACCCTTTCCCCTTGGTTTCCCCTTTCTTGGTTTCCGTAATTTCTACGTAATGCAATTTTAGTTTTTCCAGTTCCTCCGTCAATTCATCTTCTTTCCCATTTATTCCTCTAACATTCCATGTTCCCAATCTAACAACTCCAGATAGTAATTGCTTCGTTTGCATTTTATGTTTGTGTGTATTTCTAGTTGTCTTGTTCATTTTTATATTTTCTTCTCTAGATTTACTTATATTTTCCCTACTCATATCCTTTTCGTTCGCCCTATTCGTTATCATCGTTACTTTGGTATTTCTTGCTAGTTTTTTGAATCCTTTTTCAATTCTTGGTCTCTTGGTTTTTCCAATAATTGTTTCTCACAACTCCATTTCCATTCTTGGTTATCTACCCTCAACTTTCGGTACCCTATTTTTACTTTCTTTCCCTTCACTTTTTCTTCTTGTGCCGTTCTCCAAATTATTTTTTGTACTTCTCTCTGTTCCTTGGTCATATCGTCATTTATAAAGATGTTTTGGTTTTTCACATTTCTCAATCTGTTGTTATTCCTCATAACCATTATTTTGTCACTCATACTATCCATTTCTAACAAGCAGGTCCTCTCTCCTATTCTTTTTACATTCCGTAACTTTACTTCAATCTCCAAGTATCCATTGATGAATTTTTCCATACTGTCCTTCATCATTATTTGGTCATCCCCCTTATTTCCAATCCTTGCACTATTATGTTATTTCTCCTTCCGACTATTTATTTAACTTTTAATATTAATATAATATAATAATTTTCTGTTTTCAATTGTTCAATTCTCCTTTGAATCGAAAAGAACATTTAAAAAGTATTTTTCCTTCCTTCCCTATGCTTAGAATAAACGCACATTTGCCTGTTTGGAATCTACAGAAAATGTTTAGAATTAGTAGGAGAATAATGTATCTCGGGTATTCCGATCTTCATTTATAAAAATTCAAATATATGTATGTACATGTATACGTATGTGTGTATATATGAAGAGTACCGCATGCATCACCAAGTTAATTATATCCTTGTGCAGATATAACAAATTGAATTAACTTCAAGATCAGGGAGGCGAGAGCACGTTGCATTTTACACATTCAGCCCTCATCTGCAGTTTTACCTTCTTAAAACTGTCCAGACAAATCTCGGCCACGTCTATCCAATGTGGAACGCATTGTTAAATTTTTCTATGAAAAGTTGATGGACATTGCAACGTAGTTAGACTTGCAAATTGAATGCGAATGAGTAAATACAATAAAGGAACTCATTACTATATAATCCTCCTAGCACAATTTCCTATTTTAGTTTCAGCATACTGCAAATTTTAAGCTTAAAATATAATTGAATTATCCTCCAGAAGATTTTATACTATTGAAAAAGGACAAAAGGAAAGAAAGAAGGTAAACATGTATAACATAAATAATCATCGAGTGAATTAAATGTTATTGTAATTGAGAATAAAAGTTCGCTAGTTCAATTGTTAATGTTTAATTTGAATACTAAATTCACAAAACATATACCTAAATAGAACAAGGCATTAAAAAGAAATATGTTAGGAAACAATGTAGAAAGGATAATTGTAAAGAAACTGGAAAAAACTATTGTTTGCCGGCGCAGCCACCAAAATTTATTTGAAGATAGAACATTAATCTAAGATTAAATCCTCACTCCCATACCTGCAGTAGGTTTATAGAATAGAATATTATGTTGATAGAATATCTCGTTAGGTATAGATGGAAGAACCTAGTTATAGAATTTGAAGTAATTTCATGTAATAATAATATAAATGTTTAATGTGTTTACACCGCCGCGTTGGGGGTAATATTCATATCGTTCATGTAGATTTTCAAACATAAGCTGGAACATAGGTTGCTCTAAAAATATACTAAAAACTGAAGTTATCTTCTCATATAATGCAAGCGATGTTCTAGAAAAAGAGATGCCATCATCCCCAATGAAATATGGGTCTATTCCGTAGTTTGTTGAGACAGCATACCATATCGTCATATGATCACGCCTTTGTATGGCACTTTCTACAAGTTCGGTCATCCTTCACGACTACTTACGTAGAGCGGAAATCATGTTCCATTACAAATACATTTTCCTCCATCGGGATCCCAATTTCTATAAACAGTACAACATAATATTCCTTGCACTGCCAGAAAGAATACTCGATTTAGCATTTACTGTCCATTTAGGCCAATACTTTATCTATATATATAAAATACAAAAAATGTTTCTATGTCCGTTATAGACTTCGAAACTATCCAACCAATCTGCCCCAAACCGGTTTCATTAGAAAGGCAATAACGCGAGGATGACTTTGGACCACTAAAAATGCATTCGGTCCACTCATGAGGTGGATTTTCGACTTTTCCCATACAATAATTTTTCCGAATACAGACTGTCAACACAAAGACATTGATCTGTCACTGTCATCAGAAAGTTTTATCATTTGTGGTTATCGCGTCGACCATGTCAAATAATCGAATTAGAAAATATTAAAAATCTCATAGACAGTAAAAACGAGTAATTTTGCCTCCGAAGAATGATGACGTCAACAAAATAAATCATCAAATTTAATTCAAGCTACCCGGCGAAGTTGTCACGTACAAATCAATTGACACAGTTATAGATGAGGAACAAGCTCTCAACTTTCTAATAGAGTTTCTTAACTCTCTGGAACCATCTGGAATGCCACCACATATCTTAACTTTAAAAGTTGGTTCACCGGTGATGCTCATTCGCAACTTATTGTTAGACCCACCGAAATTGTGCAACGGAACAAGATGGTAAGTGTTGCTGGTTTGAAATTCCTGTTTTTCGCACGGCCAATTATATGTTGCTTGCTCCAGAGTTGGAACGTCGAAAAGTCTTTATGTTTACACACCTACGGCAAAAACTCAAAACACGACGGATATCTGCTAGTTACACAATAATGGCAATAAATTTTCTTTAAAACACTTTTTATGGATAAGATTTTAGCCTGTGCTATATAGAGAACTTCCTTCTAAGTATCTTTTGCTGACAGTCTCACCAAGTATGTAGGTATCCCATTAATTTTAATGGAACACAGTTTATCAAAGCTAATGAAAACTTTGATCTTCTCATACGTTCTTGCAAGTCGACAAACAAAGAGAATATAAATGACTATCTGTAACCTTGCATTCAGGTCGTGGATATCAAACTACATGTAAGAAACGCATGTACTCCTGGTTATCATGACGAAATATGGCCCCAACTAATTTTACTTTTGCGCAAACTCCATTCTAACCAGTAAATTCTTTCATTGATTCGAATTGACCATGAAAGAAATAACTTTTGGCGTTGGACTTAAACACTTTCTAACTATATTTCACCACACGCATTTTTTTGAGAATCGATAACTTTTGCGACCAACTGGTGTATCGCTTCTTGTTTGACTTAAATGACAAATTGTATAATTCCGCTTAGAAAACGAAAGCAAATTTGAAAATTATGTTTAGAGCTTTAAAATGCTCTAATAAATAATTTGATTTGGTGTCTGTATTTTAATATTGGTGTAAATGCGACAGCCTCCTACCTTTAAACCTAAAGCTTTATTTTGCCTCTACCAATTCATAATGAACCCAATGGCTTATTTTAATCTTTAGCTACTCGTAAATTGAGGTTTAGCTCAAATAAAATAAATCACTATAAACATCACCAGATGCATATTTTAACAAATTATCATCAAAAATGTTGAAGGACATTGGACTTAAAGGTAATATATATAGAATCATATTATAAAAGCAAGAAACCCCGAGAAAAAATATTTGATGACATATGTGGGATACCAAAACAATAAGCAAGCGAAAACTACGAAACGGGACTTAACAGCAAACAAAACAAACGGAGATCCAAAGATACTTATTGTGAAGCCGTAAAAGTATCAGGCGCACAAGTTTAAAATGCGGATTTAAGAAAAAGATGCGCACCAATGCTTTGTGTGTTTGTGCTGTAAAGATTTGACACTGCGCCGTTTTGTTGTATCATCAACAAGACGCGTACGAGTGATACATTGGAAAAGTGTGTGTATAGTGTTGTGTTGTTCCGTTCAATATGTCAAAATTTATGCCGAACAAGGAGCATTCGCGGACAGCGTTCATTTCGTTATGTTCATTTGAAGAAAACTGCTAATGATTCATACCTATTACTTCTAGAAGCCTATAATGAACATCCTTAGCCAACAAGCTGTTTCCAAGCGGCTACGAGAGATGGAAAAGATTCAGAAGCCCGGTAGATGGGTACCACATGAGTTGAACAACGGGCAAATGAAAAATCGCAAAAACACATGTCACATTTTGCAAAAACATCATGGGTAAACCCAGGCGCACCATCCACATCGACCTCAAGACCAAATCGCTTTGGAAAAAGACGATGCTCTGTGTTTGGTGGGTGTGGTTTATTATAAGCTGCTAAAATCTAGGGAAGCGGTTAATACTAAACTTTACCAACAACAACTGACCGATTTGAACTCTTCGCTGCTTGAAAAAGGCCAGAATACCGAAAGAGGCAACACAAAACACACAATACTTGTTTGTGAAAAATAGCTCCATGAATGGTTCGCAGCAAAATGGGAGGATATTTAGTAGCGTGGTATTCATCAATTACCCGAAAGATGGGAAAATGTAGAACAAGCGATGGAGCATACTTTGAATAAAGCACTTTTTATCATTCTTCCGAATTTAGCGTGTTTCTTTAGAAAACAAGTCCGTATTTCACACTTGTACACATGGTATTAAAGAACACGAACTCAATCATAAATATAACCTTGCTTTCGGGATACCTTTACCCCCTGCAAGTTGAAATAAAATCTACGTTAAACAAGTAATTAGAAAAGAAAGAGGGAGAATATCATCCCCAAGCAAACATGGGGCTATTGCGTTGTTTGCTAACACAGCACACCATATCGTGACATCATTAGTTAGAAATATCACAGCGATAAACTACCACTTTCCGTTTCATTATGTTGTAAGGTATTCACCTTTAATTCATTAAAAGAATTATATTTTGATAATGTAATTTAGATTAGAACAGGTTATATTAGTTGAGGTGGCACTGCTACCTTTCCAGATCTATTGTGGTCTTCATGCCTCCTTAGAGTACGTTCTCTAGCTTCATTCCTTTAATTAGACTTAACAGCTTTGAGAGCGGGTCTTCCGCATATACATGTATTTTTGAAGCGGACTTGAAGCTCTTGCTTCGTAATGCTGTTATATGCCTTTATAATAGTCTTAGCCTGCCTTAGGCTTTGCCGGCTCCATCTGGGTGGCTGGATAGTCGTTGCATACCACCGCGATCCTCTACATAGTAGCCTCTTTGAAGGTTAAACCTTCTGGCCCCTAGCCTTTTGGAAGACCTGCGGGAGTACTGCCCTCCGACCTCGCCTTTTGGACTTCCGTCCTTTCTTTACGTTTAGTAGCATGCGCCGTCTGTTGAGGCCTAACTTCCTTGTCTAGACTAAACCTGGCCCCTTGTGCATGTCTAGTGAAATTGGCCTTGATTATGGCTCTTTTAGCCTGTATGTAATCTTGGCCCTGTTTCAAAAGCTTTTGCACTTTAGCCTCGAAAATTCCAGATAGCGTAACTCTACGAAGAGTAGCTAGGAATTTTTATGCCTCCTTACAGTACGTTCTGCAGGTTTATTCCTTTAATTAGACTTAACAGCTTTGAGAGCGGTTCTTCCGCATACACATGTATTTTTGAAGTGGACTTGCAGCCCTTGCTCTGTAATGCTGTTATATGCCTCCATAATAGAGTCTTGGCCTGCCTTAAGCTTTGCCGGCTCCATCTGGGTGGCTGGATAGTCGTTGCCTACTACCGCGATCCTCTCCAAAGTAGCCTCTTTGAAGGTTAAACCTTCTGGCCCCTTGCCTTTGGAAGACCTGCGGCAGTACTGCCCTCCGACCTCGCCTTTTTGGACTTCCGTCCTTTCTTTACGTTTAGTAGCCTCCGCCGTCTGTTGAGGCCTAACTTCCTTGTCTAGACTAAACCTGGCCCCTTTGTGCATGCCTAGTGAAGTTGCCCTTGATTATGGCTCTTTTAGCCTGTATGTAACTTTGGCCCTGTTTCACAAACTTTTGCACTTTAGCCTAGTAAATTCTAGATAGCGTAGCTGTACTAAGAGTAGCTAGGGAAGTATCTGTCCGCCCGATCAGAGCCCCGCTTGATCGAGTAAGGCTAAATACAAAGAGGGTTTCGCCTGATGCCCCAGGGGAACGTTAAATACCGCACACCCCTGCGGCCAAGCAACTCTCGTTACACGTTACCTTACACCTTAGTTTGGGTTTTAGCTCAGGTACCTCGGGAGCGCTAAATTCCCTAACTCACTTTGTAACAGTGAGCCCCTGAGGTGATAACGTAACTTACAATTATATGCAATTCGAATCTCTGTATATTTATTTCTTATTTTAGCACCAGTCTTTTTAATTTCAACAGATATCTGAAAACTGATCGCGGTTTTATATTCTCCTTTCATAATATGAAAGCAAGCACTTACATTAAACGAAAGCATTTAATCTAGAAAGTTCAGAAACCTAAATGTAACCTGTGACAGCAGCGAAGTGTGCTATGCTGAAATTCTGAACCGTAAGCGACACCCGAAAGGCTGCTTATTCTTACGCAGTCATTATGTCAAGGGAGCTTTCATTTCTATTACCGTTATGGCTGTATCATATGTATGTATGTATGTATGGATATGCATACTATACCTATGTTACAGTAAGTAAATTGCAGCGAGCACTTTAATCTTCTAACGTTCGTGACGTACCTGTTCGTTCCATAATCGCGGAAATAACTTTACAAACTATTACTTGCATGAATTTCGTGGAAACGCGCAACGTCCCGAGCACATTAATATTTTAGATATTCATGCTGAGATTGTTTGTACAAATGTACGTATCATGCGCATTTAAATTTAGCTTAGGGATTGATTAGTTTTATTTTGAAAATTAAGAAATAGATAGGACAACATGTGGCGTTGCATGCATAGGATACAATAATAAGCTAAATAGTTAAGTTCTGTAGCCTATTGCAAAGAGGAGCACGATTTTATGGAATCCAATAAGTGGGACATATACCAAACACCTGCAGTTACTGCTTAATTATTGTTTGTACACGCGCTTATTATTCTACGTGTGGAATATGAAAATATTTTTACGGTCGTCAGCATAATACATGTTGTGTAGAACTTTCAACTTCAAATCTGTATGATACTATCAGAAAATTGTCTGCAATTTAAGTTTATTGTTGTATTTTGTTTGATAAAATGCGATGTCTAGAGTATATGGGTGAGAAACTTTTAGACAATTACATGAGTTTGATAAGCATCGGACAGTATAGCTATGTGTGAGGCAGAAATGTCATTTCAGGAAATATATTGCAGTAAGTTGTTATCAAGCCCACATTCTAAAAGAACTTCAACATCACCGTATTAGAGATTAGCGGTAGGAAACTATTTTGCCATTTGAAAAGCAATTGCATATCAAGTTTCTGCACCATAGAAGACTCATCACCATACCAAATTGTATACCATGAAGTTATAATATGTGGGTGTTTTCCCTTTGGTCACTGTTTAGTCGGCGCAAATCTTTCAAATGGTGTAGTATAGTATATTAATATTTACATGGTTAATTGCCATTAAATAATATATCATTAATTACAATTCAATATATCAAAATTCAAATGTTGGGGTTGTGGATGTTCATGTTCAAAGGACATTTGGTTTAGTTTTGGGTTCTATTTATACTTTTTCGATACCACGCACGCGGCCTTTTAAGCATTTTATTACCCTGCGGGTGCTTCTTTTTAAGTCCAGCCAGAGACGTTTAATGGGAGAAGAAACTGTAACTAGAAATAAAATTATTAATTATTATTAAAAAAGCATCCATTAAGAGATATGTATGATATGCAATGTAACCATTTAAACACACACATTCAACACTTTCACATCACAAGAATTCCTAATAACTACTGCATATAAAAAAACAAAGATACCTGGGCATTAACAATATAGATTTCCATAACAACGTCACGCCAGGATAAAGTGTTTTCCATGGTATATTAAGACAGCTGTTATCTGGACAACGGAGAAACAATGTAGTGTAGTCCTTGTTTCCGAAAAAGAGCAGGGTATGTTTGGTTGACGACCGAGAAATGACAAGCCAAAAAATTCATTAAAAAATACGATTTTGCTGCGCTGAAGGTGGATTGAAATAGAAGTTTCAACTATATTTGGAGCAAAAGGGTTTTGAAGGAATTAACCATTAACCATAAACAGAACTTCATCACTTCGAAGAAGAAAGAATGTAAGAAGGGGAATCCATAGAAAATGGGGTGCACCGAAGAAATAATTTAAGAGAGGAAATCCATAGAAAACAGAGCTGCACTGAAGAAAGAATTTAAGAGGGGATCCAATTACACACTGACACACACACAACACAACATTTAATTATTTTCAATTTATTTCAAATATTTCAAAAATTACGAGCTAAGCCGGTGCAATCTTGTTACATAAAATTATCTAAATTCTCAGTACAATAGACTTTGACATCAACGGAGCGACACATGAAGTGCCGATATTTTTAGCGAAGAGTCTTTGTTTTTGGTTAGGGACTCATGATGGATCGATGTGATTTAAAATGCATTCAAGTAATTTAAATCAAAATCCCTCGAGAGAGGAGAAACGAAGGAGGAAAAGCCCATTGTAGTTTCCTGATAACAAAATATGTACTTTTTGATCGCCCAGAAACTTCAAGACTCCTTATTATAAATGAAAAGAATTTAGTTAGTAAATTTATTTACAACATACATTTCCTTATTTCCTAATCTCTCGGTGTATTTAGCGAAAAAGGCCCTCTCTTAAAATGGAAAAAGGCGTGTTATAATTGAAATGGAAATGTTGCTGTAGAACAAAGCCATACGCCTTGTCTTAAGTTTCTCCAACGGCTACTTTTACCCCTAAATTAGGAACTTGAGCTTCATATTGAACAAGTTGGGGGTTTACTCTGGCCAGATGCGTTCGACAGAAACTTATTAAAAAAGGATATTTAATCTGGACCCTTTGAAATTTAAATATTTAATTCAAGAAGGAGCACAATTTTTCATTAGGAAATCCTGTAAACGCAAAGGCGTAAAAGAAATGAAAAGGAAATTTATTCGAATCAATTTTAGTAGACCGGAAATTATTATAATAGTTTATTGTAGAGCCTTTGGAAAATATAGCAATGCTAACAGAATATATGTTTCCCAATGGGTTTAAACATATTAAAATTATACCTGTTCATAAAAGAGAATACCAAAAATGAATTAACCTACTTTAGTGCTATTTATATACATATATCAAAAAATCTTTGTCGAAACCTTAACAATTCTGATGAAGTGTAAATGTCATTTTCATAAATTACAAATCATCAAATATCAAAACCATCAATCAAATTTTGATATATGTATATAAATAGCACTAAAGTAGGTTAATTCATTTTTGGTATTCTCTTTTATGAACAGGTATAATTTTAATATGTTTAAACCCATTGGGACACATATACACCCTCTGTCCCAAAAGTAACCGCAATAGTTCGAAATAAAGCACGCTATGTATGTTATGTCCACAAAAATCATTGTATTTATTCGAAATATTCTCCATGTGCTACAATACATCGATTTGCACGGTCAACGAGTGCTTCAAACGACTTTTTCATGTCGATCTCTGGGATGGCCTTTAGGATGCCGGTCGTCGATCTTTGAATGGCGTCTACGGATGCATAACGAACTCCTTTCTGCTTCAAATGAAGACGAGGGAACAGGAAATAATCTAATGGGGACAGATCAGGCGAATACGGTGGGTGCTGTATCGAATATATTTCATTTTTCGCCAAAAATCGGTGACAATCGTTGCTCGATGACACGGTGCGTTATCGTGCAGTAATCTCCAGCTGCCTGGCTCGCGATATTCGGGCCGAACACGACGAATGCGACCCAGCAAACGCCTCATAACATCGAGGTAATATGCACCATTAACCGTTGAGCCGTATGGAACGAACTCCTTATGGATAATTCCCTTCGAATCGTAGAATGAAATCAGCATTGACTTGATTTTCGACTTCTCCATTCGTGATTTTTTCGGATTTCCTTCTTCTGGTGACCTCCACTCTGCGCTTTGACGTTTGCTTTCTGGTTCGTATTGAAAGCACCACGTCTCGTCACCAGTCACAATTGTTTTCAAGAAGTTTTCATCTGCACGGGCTCGTGCAATAATGTCTTTGGAGTGTTCGATTCGAAGCGTTTTTTGGTCGTCGGTCAATTTGTGCGGAACAAACTTCGAATTGACTTTCTTCAAACCAAGGGTTTCAGTCAAAATGCGCTGAATAGTTGTTTTAGGGATGCCAAGCTCCATTTCCATAAATCTCACTGACGATTTCTTCGAAATTTTCACAAATTCGCGCACTTTTTCCACATTTGCCTCGGCCAAAGTTGTCGAAGGACGACCGGCTCTTTCGTCATCGTTAACATCTTCTCTGCCTTTACGAAATCGTCGATGCCACTCGAACACTTGCCTCTTCGACAAACAATCGTCGCCATAAACAATTTGCAGCATTTCATACGTCTCGGTTGCAGTTTTTCCAAGTTTAAAACAAAACTTAATATTGACTCGTTGTTCGTGACTCATTTTCTGACCGTTTACGAAAAACACTCTCACAGGATGCGTGATGTATCAGCTGACTATGCACCAAATGTCATGAAAATTTGTCAGGTTGGTAAGGAAGAGTCCCACTACAATAATCAATCAACTATCAAGAGATGACGCCACTGGTTTCTGATTTATAGACGCATTGCGGTTACTTTTGGGACAGAGGGTGTATTCTGTTAGCATTGCTATATTTTCCAAAGGCTCTACAATAAACTATTATAATAATTTCCGGTATATATATATATATATATATATATATATATATATATATATATGGTTATGGTTTGAAACTTGAAGCAATGACCTAAATCTTGAAAATTTTTGTTACAGCGGTCATTGCACGAAAATTATTTAAAGAATACGTAGAATTAAACAATCTTTTCTTTAAACATTGTTTTGTCTGACCGATGTAACATTCACCGCAGTCTTTACAGTTTATTTTATGGACTACGTTCCTTTGATTTTGTTTATTTATTTTATATTTAGTCTTAGTGAAAGGAGATTTGTTACCATAATTTGGAGTGAAAGTTATACTTACATTGTGTTTATTAAATTCTTTTTATTTGTTCAGTTAAACCTTTTTATAAGGAATAGCATTATCTTTAATACCTCTATCATATAAATAAATATAAATATAAATTATTTGAATAATAATTTTTATTCAAGATTTCTCTAATTTTGTCTAAATTCTAATCTAACCGGTTGATCAACTAATCCGGTAATTACATTAATTTCACGGTATTTAAAGGTTTCTGAAAAATAATATAAATGTCTACTTGTATCTGAAGACTTTATATGCCAATTTGTTTCTACAACGTCGTTATTGTGCATTACTTCTGTTAACCCACGATTTGTGGTTTGATTGACTTGAAAGTGGTAGAGATGCTATTTCAAAGTAGTCATAAGGTCACGAAACATATATGTATATGCAGGGTGATCATTTGAAAACTTCCCACCTTGAAGAACTCTTTAATTAATAAAATTATCAAAAATCACTAAAACAGGTCAATGTTATTTTGAAGGGGCACATTTAATAACCTATTCCAATCAGTTGGGAAACGTTCACCCTCCCTTTCAGCTACCCCCATCCCAAAATTTTAAATGGCACTACCCCATATGTGATACATCATTTTAAAGGGTATAAAATTCTCAATATTCTAAAGCAAAGAAAATTAAAATCGGCCGAGCCGTTCATGAATTAGAGACAAAAATGTATTAAACCGGAGAATTAACTGACAAACGTTGACGATATCGACAACAATCACCTATTTATGAACACAACACTTATTTAATCTACCTGATTATTTAATATATCTAATTACGTGTCAGATTACGTGTCTTGATAATGCCCATTTTGAGTGGTTGATCAAGCCATCTACCTACGTTTTGCTTTGAAACAAAAGAACGTGCGTCGTACAAGTTCAAAGTGTCAATTGTTGTAGAATTCAGGAATTAAATATCGCCGCTTCAGATAACTTTAGATTCCTTTGATTTGGGGTAGCGTTTGTGCTAATTGTGTCACTAAAATGACATACACTTTAGAAGAGAGAATTGAAATAATTTTCATTTATGGAGCTGAAAGTCAGTGTGCTCGACGAACAGCCAAGGAATTTAATGCAAGACATCCAAATAACCATGTACCCCATCGATACGTTTTAGATTTGGTAGGAAAATTTAAAGAAACTGGATCAGTAGCAAATAAAAAAAAGGACACAACCTCGAATTGTGAATGAGGACTCTCAAATAGAAAATATTAGGACAATTTGCTGCAAATCATACGAGCTCAATTCGGCAAGTGTGCAACATAACTGGTTTTTCGTATGGGTCTGTTCAGAAAGTTTTAAAACTTCATAAATGGCATCCATACAAACTTCAAAATCACCAAGCTCTAAATGAAGATGATTTCGATAGACGACTTCAATTTTGTGAACAAATGACTGTGATGATAAATACCACTCCAAATCTAATTCAAAATATTTGCTTCAGTGACGAATGTACTTTTTTTTTGAATGGCTATGTTAATCGTCATAATTGTCGTTATTGGAATGATAAAAACCCGAATCTATTTAGAGAAACGCATACTCAGTGGCCACAAAAAATTAATGTGTGGGCTGGTATACTGGGGGACTCGGTCATTGGTCCGTTATTTATTAATGAAAATTTAAATGGTACTATTTATCTCAATATGTTGGAAGATGTCATAGATCCCTTGATTACGGAAGCAATAGAAAATCAAGTAGACGACGAAGGAAACTTAATTTTGGATGAAAATCAAGTTTATTTTCAGCAAGATGGTGCCCCACCACATTTTGTGGTACCAGTTCGAAACTGGTTGAATAACAAGTTTCCAGAGAGGTGGATTGGAAGAAGAGGAGCAGTAGAGTGGCCAGCAAGATCTCCTGACCTTTCCCCCTCGACTTTTTCCTTTAAGGGCCACCTTAAATCCGTCGTCTATAAAAACTCCCCAGCCAACGTCGACGAACTGAAACAACGAATAACATCCGAATGCCGATTGATTCCGCGGCGAGTTTTCGAAAATGTTAGAAGAGAGTTTGAACATAGGCTTTATCATTGCCTAGCAACCAATGGAGCGCAATTCGAGCATCTATTACGATAAATTTAATTGTTTACGTTTTTGAGTTTTAGTTTTAGGTAATTTGTAAACTCTTGTTAATTAATGAAAGTTTATTTTGCATTGTTGTAGTTAATTATTTGCAACTGTTATGTTCATAAATAGGTGATTGTTATCGATATCGTCAACATTTGTCAGTTAATTTTCCGGTTTAATACATTTTGTCTCTAATTCATGAACGGCTCGGCCGATTTTAATTTTCTTTGCTTTAAAATATTAAGAATTTTATACCCTTTAAAATAATGTATCACATATGGGGTAGTGCCATTTAAAATTTTGGGATGGGGGTAGCTGAAGGGGAGGGTGAACGTTTCCCAACTGATTGGAATAGGTTATTAAATGTCCCCCTTCAAAATAACATTGACCTGTTTTAGTGATTTTTGATAATTTTATTAATTAAAGAGTTCTTCAAGGTGGGAAGTTTTCAAATGATCATCCTGTATATATATATTATTTAGTTCGGTATTTTGTGAATGATATGTTTAATTCTATAAAAGTTGGAGACTGGAATCAATAGGCTGATCGTACAGCTATTATTATGCAAGGTAACCTGATATCAGAAATAGAGACCACGAGCAGCGGCGTACTCACAAGAATAATAAACTATTGTGTTGTAAATAGTTTAAGATTTAACCTTCGAAAAACAAAATGTAATTGACTTCAGCATATCGAAGAAGCAAATATTCAACAAACAAGGAAGATAAAGTTTCTGGGTTCAACGATCAACAGCAATTTTAGGTGGGAATTTCACATTGCCAATTTATGCAATAAACTGCATAAATCCTTCTATGCCATATACTGTGTGTACAGCTAAGTACGCGATAAATGGAAAACTTTTTTATTCTTGGGTTTATGAAAAAAGTTATTCTTTATAAAGAGTCCTGCTTCATCCAAAACTTAAATTCAAATTGTCAGATTTTAATATTCAATCACATTCACTTACATTTAGTTTTTAATTCTTACACTTTTCTCAACTACAAAGTCAACAGTTTGATGTACACATTTTTAATCTTAATCTAGAATACTCTGATAAACAATGTTTGACTAAATCTGTCACTATCATCGTTTACGCTTGTCGAAATACAATAAGTAGAAATGCCTGTAATATTAAGTAAAGAAGATAAAATTGAAATCGTCTTAATAGCGGGCGATAATTACAAAACTTTCAGGGAAGCAGCAACTATTTTTAATCAGCGGCATCCTGACAAGAATATTCACCACGAGACGGTAAGACAACTTTTAAGAAAATTTAAGACTTTCGGAAATGTCGAAAACAGATTTAACAACAAACGCCAAAACCATGTTGCTGATAACGAAATGGAACTAGAAGTGATGCTATCAGCAATAGAACAACCGAGGTGTTCGTTGCGGAAAAGAGCATTGTTGATGTCAAACACTATAAGCAAAGATTCGGTAGCTAAAATTCTATAAAAGAAACAAATTTCATTCCTACAAGCTTACATTTGTACACACTCTAAGACCAGGTGATAATGACAGACGATTGGAGTTTTGTGCCGACATTCAGGCAATATTAGCAGATAATCCTGTTGTGTCGAGACAAATTTTATTTTCCGATGAAGCAATATTTACATCGAACGGAACTGTATCGAGTCAAAACTGCCGTTGGTGGACAGATGCCAACCCACATTTTACAATAAAAACTCGAAGTCAATATGCGTTCAAGACAAATGTATAGTGCGGAATCTACAAAAGTTATGTAATTGGACCTTTCTTTTTTTCACCAATCTTTGAATGCCGACCGGTATCTAAATTTTTTGCAAAGTGAAATTAGTAATTTTATCGACAATCTTCCATTGCTGGAACGCCAACATATTTGGTTTCAACAGGATGGTGCACCTTGTCATAGCAGGTTGGACGTAAGGCAATATGTTGAAGATTGTTTTAACGAAAGGGTTATACACCGCTTTTCCACAATAAATCTGACCCCACTTGATTTTTCTTGTGGGGTTATTTAAAAGAACATGTTTATATTCAAGCGCCGTTTACGGATGTAGGCCATCTAGAACGTGTTATTAGAGAAGAAATCCGTAAAATAACTCAACAAACAATTAGAAGGGTTTTAAGGCATTTTTGTGATAGAACCGTTACATTTATGGAACGAGAAGGCGGATATGTTGAAGCATTTGTGTAACATTTTCAATGCTTTCTTTTGTGTAAATGCTGTATTTAAATTGTATAATTTCCAATTCTGAACGACTATTCCTTATAACATTTTAAGTATTATTGAAAATAAAGGTACTTTACTCTTATACTAATTTCATATTTTTGTCATATCTCGTATATGACTAACAAATATTAAAATCTGACAATTTGAATTTAAGTTTTGGATGAAGCAGGACTTTTTATAAAGAATAACTTTTTTTCATAAACCCAAGAATAAAAAAGTTTTCCATTTGTCGCGAACTTAGCTAGACACACAGTATAAAATAAGAGATTGGAATTAACATTTTATTTTGATTACATCTAATCTAGGTCGTCATATAGTTTAATGTTTTGGGGTTCTGTTGGTGATCTTCAAAGGGTTTTTGTGATACTCAAGAAGCTGTACAGAAAAACCTGATACACAGAAGAAAATTATTAGATACATGTTATAGGTATCTAGTTTGGTATCTTGTCGAAATCGTATCTGGGAACCGGGTACGTTACCTTTTCGCTGCTTACACATGTATAAATTATTATCGCTTAATTGTGAGAATAAGGCTAATTTCAAACATAGTGCGGATATTTCTGGCGAACGACCAGATATTCGAACAATCTTTCAGTACCACTATATAATCTTATATGTTAAGAGGGAGAAACGGTTTACAGATCAATAGATGTCTTCAGTCCTCTTCCAAGTTCCAAAATGTTCGAAAGAGTTACTTACAATTTCTTGGTAGAGGACAAATTGTACATCCCTTCTCACAACTTATACATCAAATTAAAATGGAAAACGTTCATAACAAAAGGAAATCACATTTGTAAGTTTGGGGAGGAAATTATTTTCACATGCACATAAAGTAAAATAAAGGCGTATGTTTACTGTTTAGACAAATAAATGTAAACGCTAATAAAATTAGGTTAATATGTTAAGGAAGGTCAAGTGGAAATTTTGATACGACGGGTATATTTACTTCTACGGGCAGCGGTCCCAGAATTTGTTATTTGTCGGTTCTTTTTTTCAATCTTTTTTCTTTTACACATATTAACTTACTTTTGGCTCATATAACCTTATAAATAAATATGGCGTATTAATTGTGCAAAAATAGTATGGAAGAATGTGTCGATCACAAGTAAACAACCAGTTTACACTTTATGTAACTATATTTCTTAACTAATTTAGTTGCATTTTACAGTATGTATATGTTTGACAATTGTCTATGTCTTGCAAAATTTTATAGCAAATATGTATATGTATTACTATTATCATTATTATTATCATTATTGTTATTATTTTTAACCGAAATAGCAATTAAGTAAAGTTATACAATTTATTAAGTAATATTTCGCTGCTTTTGTGTGTATGTCGTGCCGGTTGGGTACAACTTTTTTTTTAAGGTAGATAAGATTACTTTAATATATTAATACTAATTTTAGTATATAAGAAATCATTAAGTAAAATTACCATTACAAAATAATTACGATTTTAAGAAGGGTGTTCTAACCTTAGCTTCGAGTATATTTCTAATATTATATAACACGTAAAAGTATTATGTTTTAAGCGTATATAAAATGGGTTATTGCCGCTTTCTAACAAGCACCGGTATTATTAAAGCTTAAAAATGTGTACTCCGGAAACTTTTTAATTTGTGTTGGGAAACTTTTTAATACCCAACATCGGAGCGGCAAACAGTGTAATATTATTTTGCTAGAAACAACCAGATACGAATTTTACCATTTCATACTAAAAAGAGCAGCGCAAACTTTTAAATATTGACTCCTCTTAGAATATATTGAATTACACTAGAAATACAGTTCGAGGATACAGTAATTTTTTCAGTGATTAAGTTCGTAACGAAATGATTAAAATCTGGAATTCTAAAAATAGGAAATATATAAAAATATTATTAATAGTGTGTTTTAAAAAGCATATTTATTTAAATATTTGGACTAAAAGGAAATAGCGAATTTCGGTCCCAAATCATTTCGGTTTCCTTTCACGGATAGATGAACATCGTTTAATTGACCAGTTTTAGTCCAGCCATATTCCACATGTTTGCAATGGAGATGTAGATAATCTGTAAAACATTTGTTTCAAAAATCTTCGGATTATATATTGAGGATGTTATCGGCAAGTTAAGCTGATTGTCGAGGCTTGCTTACCTGAGAATAACTGAAGCGTTATCTACGACAGCCACTACAGCTATGAAGGTCCTTCTAGACATATCACTCAGCTTACTGGCTGATAGAAATAACGGTTATTGCGGAAATACAGAAGAAACACTTCTTCAAAGAAGAACATACAGAGAGACAACAGAAGAAATACACAAATAACAAGAGAAGAAGACGAAGCGATAAGCTAAAAATGGGGAACCATGCGGTCGAACTAGAAACGCCAGAAATGATTACATTTTTGGGAGAAGGTGAAGAGAAGAAATATGGAAAGAACAATGAATACCAGAATAGTGGGAAAATAACCTAATAGTATATATTAGAGATGGGACGAATCCAAATTTTCTCGAATCCGAATCCGAATCCGAATCCTAAAGGATTCTCGAATCTCTCGAATCCTTCGAATCTCGAATCTCTCGAATCCATCATATAATTACAATAATAAGAAAGGACAGAGAGGAAAAACAATTTTACAGGAAAATTTTAAAAGCTACTTTAATTAAAAACAATACAGTTTTTAAAAATATTTATTAAAAAGATTTTTTTTTGAACATATTTATATTACAAATGAAATAAAAAAAAAAACAAATTACACAATATTAAAAGATAAATTATGTTAAAATCTTGATGATTATGCAACAAGTTTTCATTTATATTTAATTTCCTTAGCATATGGAAATTAATATATCAATAACAGTACCGATATCTTTTCAGAAACTTTTGTGAATGAGAATAAGGGAGAGCTAACATAAATAAACAGCAAATATTGCACATGAAAATCTAAACACATATTTTAGTATATAAAAGAAAGCACTCAACCTAAAAGAAATAAGTGAGAATTTTAATTCAGATTTTTATTTAAGAAAACCAGCTTTCGAACTCGCTCTGGATCCAACCGACTACGTTTTTATCCACTATGATGCCTGATGTGCTGAATAGTCTTTCTGAAATCACTGTTGATGGTGGTGTAATTAAGAATTTTTTTGCTAGTTTCATCAAATTTTGGTATTTTGTGTTGCCCTTCCAGTATTTAAAGATGTCTGCAGTTGGTGGGAGTAGTGGTTCTGCTAAATAGGCATTTATTTCTTCTTCAGGAGATGAACTGTAATCCACATCACTGCAGGTAGCTGGGGTCATCAACTGAGAATAGTAACTCCACATACTATGACCTTGTTCAGTTAAAGATATATCTGTGGCATTTGCTTGAGTTTTCTCTGATGACTGCAGATCACCATTTGTTTGCATATAGATGGATGAAATTTCATTAGCCAGTGTCAATTTAGCTTGCTCAACGCTTTCTTTATTCAAAAATACATTCCCTTTGAATCGGGGATCCAGTAAAGTACCAATAGTATACAATTTCTCTGTCTCAACAGAATGGTAGCGCCTTTTAGTGACGCAAGCAAATCATTTCGGAAACCCTGTACTGAACCTAATTTTGGTTTGAAATTTTCTAGAGCACGAATGGTGCTATTCACTAAAGGAATTATTTCTGAAATTGTCACTTTACTTGAGCTGGCCACAAATGTAGCTTTATCAAACACTTCTAATATTCGTATAATATCTTCAATAAGTTTCCACTGTCGAGGACAAAGGTCTATCTGAATATTCAAGTCAGAAGCAGACAATAAAATGGCTTGCTTTTGTTCCACAAGTCGATTGAGCATGTGAAGCTGAGAGTTCCATCTAGTCGGCTCGTCTTGTATTAAACGACGACCTTTAAGACCTAACTTAGCTTGAGCAGTTTTTAACATTTTTGTCGCTTTAGAAGAGTGTTTGTAATGTCCCACAATATTCCGACAGGATATCATTATTTCCTTAATTTCATTCTTATTCAGTAAACCATCTTTTATAACTAACTGAAACGTATGGGCTAGGCAAGGCAAGTGGGTGAAGATGCTACGCTCTAAAGCTGCAACCATATTAGGACCATTGTCTCTCATGAAGCATACAACTTTTTCTGTAAGATGCCATTCTTTATTATGTTGCTAATGAAAGTTTCTATAGCAGATGCTGTATGTGAAACCTCTAAAAAAGGAATACATTCTAAGCACAAATGATGGTACTCAAAGTTTTCATCTACAAAGTGCACTGTCAGGCTTAGGTAGTCATCAGATGATGTTGATGTCCACATATCTGTTGTGAC
Source organism: Chrysina gloriosa (assembly GCA_038088585.1). Lineage (NCBI taxonomy): Eukaryota > Metazoa > Arthropoda > Insecta > Coleoptera > Scarabaeidae > Chrysina > Chrysina gloriosa. Next base: position 27,094,067 of record CM076089.1, read on the forward strand.
TCCAATGTATTCAGTATTTTTAAAGTTCCTCGACTTTCATTTTTTCTTCTTCATACATATCTGGAATTACCTTTTCAGAAAAATGTTTCCTACATGGGATGACATATCTTGGTTCAAGATGGTTAATCAATTTTAAACCCCTTATCTTCCACTATGGACAGTGGTTGATTATCTGTACATATCATTTCAGCAACCAATCTGGTAATTGTTTTGCCTCTTTTGTCCCCAGGCTTAAAACTTTGCATTTTATCAAAAAAATTTTCTGAGTAGGTTGGTTGAAAGGTTCTGCTTTGCGTTTCACTGCGCATTGTTTCAAAGACCTTTGTTCGCCATAAGAACAAATTTTTGAACCTGGACTAGAAGTTGAACTAATTGACACAGGACTCCCAAAAGTAGTTATATCATCTGGATTATTTTCTTCAAATGAAGAATCAACATTGACAGTCAAAGGGCTTAAGGGTGAAGTTGGAATTAGTAATGAGTTTGATGAACTTGTACCTTTCAGTTCTTGATATTTGGAGAAATGTCTGGTTTTCAAATGTTTCCACATAGCTGAAGTAGTGTGCGACTTTTTCTCTCTAGATATTTTTCAGAGCACAGATTGCAATTTGCATAGTTTTCATTTTCTGAAATTTGGAAATAGTTCCAAATATCAGAAGTTGCCTGAGGACACAAAGCCATTTCATAGGTTGCTATTGAATGCAACAAATATGATGTAACAGTGACAGTTGTGCAACTTCAGAACTCCCCCTGAAAAAGAAAAAAAAAATTAAGTTTTCATGTTAAAATCCTAAAATCCTTGTAATTTTATTATTAGCTGTAATAATTGCGCGAAAATACGGTATGCAACAGTAATAATAAAACTGCAATAAATGTACAAAATTACTATGCCGTGAATAATTAATTAATAATGCAGTTGACAGACATCTGAAATGGCCTTTGACAACAATTAACAAGTTATTTTTTTTTTTAATTCTTATACTTAACAATTACATTTATATAACATCCCAATTTGATTTCCAACTAACACCGCATGCAATGTAATATAACTTAATATGTGCAAAAAAAGATTATATATCAATACAGTATAAATGAAAATAAGTAACTTACCTCATATATCGTATAAACCACGCATATCCACTCTCAAACGTCACAGACTGAACAGTACTGCACTATAAAGTGGTCGTTGCGATCTGAAGTTTACTCGCACCACGCACCTTTTATATATCATATATCAAGAGTTTCGAGAATAATCCAGTATTAGAGCTCAGTCATCCAGAACCGACGAGACTATTCAAGACGAGATAGTTGCTAGAATTTATGAGAGAGCGCAGGATGTTAATTAGAATCACATAAAGAGCGATAGATGGTATTAGTGTAGCATATATGGTGTTTAAAATATAAAACTTGACTGAACTGACTTAACATGATATAGTCTTAGCTAGTTATTAGAACTAAATGTACATAAGTTAATAAGTTTCCATAATTTTTGTAATTAGATTAGTTATATTATTTGCTGTCTGTATTTGACATGTTCCATACCTTTTCTGGTCTCAGGAATAAAGATATTTATTTATTAAAATACCACAAACATTAGGAAAGCATGCCAGCTTATAAATACTTTGTGGCTGAAAGAACGAGAACCGAAGAGAATCGTCGAGATCTTTCTAGTCAGTGATTCATATGTGTCGTGATTACATGAGTCATCATTATTATTATTATTTTTTTTGGATTCGAAAGATTCGAATTACGAAAATCGTGCGAAGATTCGAGTTTTCGAATCTCGAATCTTTTTCAGGATTCGATGGATTCGAGGATTCGCGGATTCGAATGTCCCATCTCTAGTATATATCTATCTAAAGAAAGAAACACAATGTAAAAACTGTAGAACGATCTGTCTAGACTAATTGAAAGTTACATACAAACCATAAAGAAAAAACTAGGAATGAGATTAAAAAATACGTCGAACGAAAACTAATACAAGAACAGACAACGTTTAAACCAAAAACGAAAACAAACGATAATATGTATATATTATTATTGCGCCTCACAATACGAAGGTGTTGGGATCGAGCTCCGGTTGCAGCAGAGCGTAGCAGTTTGAAATCTTCAAAATGGATCTGCTACCTCCAAAATGTTACGATAGTAAAGAAAGGTTACTGGGCAGGTCGAAGTGGTACCGTATACGATTGTATACGGCCCTGTGGTTTCAAACCTTGCACCGAAAGTTAGAGAAAAAATTAAGGAAAAGGAAGAAGGGTGATAGGGGAAAGGATAGAATACGGGGAGGTATTATTTCTGACGTTAATTGATTTGTTGGTTACACTCGATTTAATACATGGAAACATAATACGAGGAAGCTTACTTCTGTCTCATAAGTGCTTTTATTGTTGTTCCAGATAAGTTAGAGGGAAAGTACAAATACGAAATCAAAAACTGAAAGAATTTAGATTACACAGGGAAATGAAGCAAGAGGATAGTGTGCCCGCTATTCATAGGAGTAATGAATAGAATTATAAAGAAAAACATCAGAGGAAACGGAGAAAACCTCAATACAGTAATAGGGTATAGAAATATAGAACCAATCAAAATTAATGCTTGTTATAAGCAGACGATATCTTCCTAAGAGCGAAAAAATACAGAGGCTACTGAATATATGGAGTGAAGAAGTAGAGATGATGAAAGTGGAAATAAACGTTGAAAAGGCCAAAATAGTGATAATCAGCGAAAGGAACGATGAGATTAACACGAAAATTAAATACAAAAGATTATAGGAACAATAGTAACATTTTAATATCAGATACAATAGGGATGGATGACATAATAGACGCGCAGTTAAGAAACAAGGGGAAAAGTCAACATTAAACAAAATAATAGGTAACAAGAAGATAGAAATGTAAGTTAAGAAGAAAATTCATAACGCAATAACAATATCGACAATAACCTACGCTCCAAAACTGGATAATCCATATAAAAACCTGAGACCAAAATAAACGATATAGAAATGAAGCACCTAAGAGGCATGGCGTCTAAAACGAAGCGGCACAGACTAAGAAACAAGGACGTATCATCAGAGTCAACCTTAGAAGAATAACAAGGAGAATATCGGAATCTCGTTGAAAAAGAGAAGAGGGAGGCTAAGAAGGAAGTAAATAGAAGACGCAGAATACTGTAGTGTAGTAATACTCGAATGGTTAATTACCATTAGAGACTTCATCATTTATTACAATTCAATATATCAAAATCCACAGTTAATGTTGGGGTTATGGTCTTCAATTGCCATTTGGTTTATTTTGGGGTTCTATTTATACCTTTCCGACACCACGCCCACCACCTTTTGAGCATTTTACTACCCTACGGGTGCTAGCTCCTTATTTTAACTCCAGCGAGAGACGTTTAATGGGAGAAACAAATGTAACTAGAAATAAAATTATTAATTATTATAAAAAGCATCGGTTAACAGATAGAAAAGAATTTTTAACATTGGGACACATACATACAACACTTTTACATTACTAGAATTCATTAAAAATTACTGGAAATAACCAAGGATACATCGATATTCAATACAAGTTTCTATAACAATGATATACCTGGATGAACTGGAGTCAAGAAGTTAAGAGAGGAGGCATAGAAAGGACCATCATCGAATAAAAGAAATTACACTCACACACACACAACACTAGGTAATTATCTTGATTTTATGTTAAATATTTCTCAAAATTTACAAATATAATTTGTTATAATTTATGCTATTTATTTCATTAATTAAGAGCTAGGCCCGTGCAATTTTGTTTAAGAAATTAACTAAATTCTCGATACAATACGTTATAAAAGAATATAATAAAGACAGGTCTAATTAATTAACAGCGTTAATAGCGGGAGTATAAGAAGCACAAGAAAATAACATTCATAAGGAACAAACTAAGTAAATCAATTTGAAAATAAGAAGATAACCATATTACTGGAAGCAATTACATCAAGAAACTGATAAAATTTGGAGAGGTAATTTTTATTTCATTTAGAAACCTAGAAAGAGTCTAAATAAAAGACAAACAACATTGGACAGGAACATTTAATTTACGGGAAAGAGGAATAAGGTTGAGATGTTAAAAGAGCAAATGGAAATATTTACGATAACAAGTGATTAATTTGGTTGGAAGCATAAGAAATTTGGACAAGAAAAATATCCAGTGTGTTGAAAATATTCAATTCTCAATGCAATTGATTTACTTTCTTCAATCCACCATTGTTTTGTAAGAGTGTTGATTTTCATGGAGTTGCGAATTAGACGACGAGCACTCTTCTTGTGTGAAGAGTCTCATCAACAAACAATTTGAGACTAAAGACACTTCATCGTCGCATTTATCATGTTCTTCGTGCTTTAAGTATTATTTTTAAACGATTGCAACTGAGCATTCTTGAATTTCTTGAAAAATATTTTGTTCACGAGAATAAAATATAGACCGGTGTACTCCTTTTTGTTTTTCCTTAACAAATACATATAAAAATGGGAATGAAGAAACTAATAATTTAATTAATGTAGGTTTTGGGCCAGACTAGTACAACTTTTTTAATACGTTTATGTCAGTTAAATATTCCATCGAGGTTCAATGGCTTGTTCTTTTATAATCATTAGCAAAGAGAAATATTTACATTGCGAAACACAATATCTTCATATACGTACCCAATCTGTTTATCGATTTTGGTTTACACATTATACACCTACCTAATTTAATCTAATATTACGCGAGCTTAAAATGCATCCGCTTCAGTTGCGATAAACTCAAACTATCTAAGCCCGAGCACCAACAAAATTTCGGGCCAATTTCGGAAGCTGAAATCGAGTACATAATTTAAGCGTATGCATGCACCTATAAAGTATTAATGGTTTCACGCCGGTAGTCCACATTTTGGCTGATTTATAATTTATCCGTAGCTGCATGTAATATAAAATAGTGCTGCGAATAAACGTGTAAGCTGTACCTATATTTGGATATAAACACATAAGTTTGAATTCCAGTGGTTCCGTGTAGATTAAAATATTAAATGTTTGTTGCAATTCTACTCTAAACTTAAATTAAAAATACATCTAAACTTTCAAATGTTGCGATATCCCCGTTTAGGAATTTATTTTCGATTTTGTAATCATTTTTGAGAAAAGTTTGCACAGATGAAACATTTAATTACACATCCTAATACTTTTCGATAATCTAAAATGTGGTGACGACTCTGTATTGTTGAGAAATAGCTTTCCGCGTCTGTAATTCCATCTTTAATATCATTTCTAATTTCTTGCAATTTGATCAAAAATAACTATATTTTTTTACTCTGGTGAATAATGGTGTTTAATCTCTTTTGGAAAACAGTTTTTGTGTTTATCCCTTCCATTTTTATGCATTTCTGGAAGAGTGCCATAAAATCCTTTTTGAGAAACCTTTTAGCGTCTCCATTTTCAGGCAGAGGACACAATTTACTTTCATCGGAATTTCAAATCTGGTACTATCCTAACTATACCTTACACTTTCTACCTCACCTTAACGATTATATAGTTTCAACTAGTGTATGTATTTACAAAGACAACGCCCAGCTATTTTAAGTACGTTATTATTTACATGCATTAATCTTTAAGTTGTTACAACATAAAATCTATTCACTGGTGATTTATCCGGACGCAAATGGAAAACACGATTGATTAATGATTGATAAAGCAAGGCCAGTCTAATCAATAACTGTTCAATTTCTCAAGACTTGGGGTCTGACACATGAACAAAAACACGCAGGTATACGCATTTCGCTTCGCTGGGGAGGGCCTAATTTAGTGATTAATTTTCTTCGATGTTTGTCCTTAAAATAACCCTCAAACAATCAGAAACAAGGTTGTTTTTAGAAAAGTACATGGAAAGTGCTTTGAATTAAGTTCGAAACTTTAAAATATTTAAATAATTTCGGTGTACACAAATCCAAGACAAATTATCAAATAAACTGATAGATACTGCTGTAAACAATTAATGCAACATTCTCCTAAAACTTGAACTGAAAAGTTTCGATATCTCAATTACCACGCATTTTAGACTTCAGCGGTTCCAATTAGTTGGTTTATTTTTTTTTATTAGAACCCCAATCATTTAAACAATCACTCCTATTAAAAGGACATTAACTACATTGTTTTGACATATAATGAGATCCAGGTAAATTGTGGAATATTCCCAATTAAATCTACTTACATCTTTATATGACTGGTTAGACTAAATGAATCCTGACCTAAAAATACTAAACTTGAAAATACAGATTACAATTTAAACATTTTAAATCACTGGCCTTCATATCGTCCGCCCTAAAATACCACCCCTATTTCATTGTCGCTGCATTGTGTAGGCAGTGGCGTTTTAATCAAGTTCATATTTTCGAACGAAAATAAAATCACTACGCGGTGAGCGAATGTAAAGGTTAACATTAAAAAGCAAAGGTCACAGGTCGAGTTTATAAATCCGAAACTCAAACAACACATGAAAATTATAAAACCAAATAAATTGATACTTAAAAAGTCGCGTTGTATTAATGAACGAACATGTTATTTAGAAACTAACGATTTAATCGGTAAAATCATACTTATAGGGGTGGAATAAGGGTAACTCCTTTTAATAATTGCTTTCTTGCTCGAATTAATCGTTAGGTTACACATGTCGTGCGTTACATTAATCACAATATAGCGTCAGGATGTAGTTATTAGGGTTAATGCTGTAACATTGCAAAAGTACAAGAGTTTCCGACTTAGGTGATAAATGATGGTATCGGGAAGCAATAGACGTGATTACTTTTAAAGGTAGTACCTGATTGTGTTTCGCTTTTTCCCTTAATTATTCAATTAGAGCGGTGAACTCTACGTTTCTTTCCGTAATAATGAATGTGTATGTTAGATGGGGATCTTTCATTTCAATTGTTTTAATTGAAACGGTTCCTGTTGAGCAAAAATCAAACGGCAATAACTTAGCTCGAACATCAAAGCCATCTTGATTTCTCCCATGACTGTCTGGAATAGTGTCCAATAACATTCCTTAGTAAGTAATACAGAAATTGATTTCATAAGAAACCTGGAACTACGAAACCAAACGATCTGTTTACTTCTTAATTGTAAGCAGAAGGTTAAAATCTTAGGTACGAATAGGTACCTACTGTTAAAAGAGTTTCATATCTTTTCCCAAACTAAAATATAACGCGATAGTTTGCAGCGACATTGATAACTATGATTAGATTCTATCCAGTGGAGAAGATATGTGTTCTAAGCCGAGCATTCCCGAATTCAAGGGAAAACGTTAGAAAAACCTAATTAACTGTTCTTCATGACGCTTCTGGATATAAAAATTAATCTTGACGAAAGTCTAAAACACTACAGACAAAGAAAGTCGTGTCCATTTGGTTATTACGAGGAAGCAGTCTAATGCAAAATTATAGAAAAAATCCGTTCAGATTTCCAATTTATAAAACTCAATTAAAGTCCAATCTCATAATATTTTTGGTAGTGGCACTATGGGTGGATAAAATTTTTCTTTTGTTCTAAATTTCTAGTGCCACACTTAACTTCCATAAACACGGAACATAATTTAATAACTACTGATTGCTGATTCGGGCGGCACAACACATAGCGACTACGAGAGATGAGAAATCCCACACAGGAATAATTGTAATTATATTCCTTCCCTAAACAGGGCAGTCTGCGGCGGACAATACTAGACGAATAGTATTCATTAGCGACCAGTGCATCCATTGCAGCTAACGATGCACGAATTCCAACAAACGGGCACTAATTGCCGCCGTCAGTATGTGCAAACCGGCTCACGTTTTGATGGTCTTGCCGGTGATACATGACGATCAGAGGTCAGTATGCATATCTGTACGATGTTAATTTGGGGTCCTTCGTTTGCCGATTGAATTTTGACCGCAAATCGTCTGATTACGACGCGATCGACGCCAGGATATGCTGCGCTAATTGAATTTTAGTTAGAAAAGAAAGATATTGCAGTGCGATTAATATTGCTACCTATAGATTATTATGAGGGATATGTCGATAAAATTTGAACATTTGAAAGTTTTGAATGTATCCTTAAGGATTGACTTTATTAATGATAATATCAATACCTATCTTAGAAGAGGAAGGTTTAGTATCTACTAAATACAAGTGGTTTTGAGAAAAGATGACCACAATTTTGAAAAAGGCATTCCAAAATCGAAAATGAAGGAAACAAAATGAAAAATTAGAGCTATATAAATGAAAATACTATTTAGTTTCTCTCTTCGTGACAAATGTATTACTATAAGGGAACAGTGTAGTACTGTAGATATACATACATACATACATATATGTTAAAGTTTACTAAATGATGAAGAAATATATGGAACTCGGGTATGAATCGCAATGATATAAAAGAGACGCCAAGAATTTTGTAAAAACAGACAGGCAAGACATGTTACCCAGAACGACATCTCCAAAAATATATTGGAAATTAGTTCCCATCAGCTACACAGACAAAGAGAGTTCCTACACAGAAGAAGGAGAAAAAATACTTGTACTTTGATACCGGAAGCAAATAGACCAACAAAACTTGGGATATCGTGTCTGCCTTAGAAGATACGCACATTGTATTCTTGATTACATATATATACCTATATATATACATATATATATATATATAATTCTGAAGGAAGCACATCGACCGTACTCAGTTAGGAAGTAAGAAGAGGATTAATCGGATCAGCGGTCTGTAGTGGTCTTCAGAGAATGAAAAAGGAACTCCTTTGTTTAAAATTCTCAAAATTTCGTCCTTTATTGTGAACTTATTCATGAGAAATACTAAAAATACAAGCAAAAAGAATTCAACAACAATTGAAAATACTCACAACTAGAGGTTTATGTTATAAAACAGTGTCCAGAATCAATAAAATCGTACAACAAATAAAAGGCCAAAATTGGCATATTAAAATTTAATTAAAAAGTCTTTTGAAAAAATGTTTAACCATGTACTGGTTGAGAATCAAATTTACTCTAACCAGGAAAATTTAAAATTTATCTGTTTGCAAAGGATCGCCGTACTAATGAGAATAAAAAGCAAACGACGAAATAACAGAAAAAGATTATGTTTTATTGCGAATGTGTTTCTGAAAACATATACAGACTGACTCTCCCAAGATGGTATAATAAATACGAAAATTAAATGTTTTAAACAATCAAAAGAAGTTGAATCAAAAAGCAGGAAAGAAAACTTATGTGGGCAGATCCATAAATTTACAATAGATATTGCTGAGTGGATTGGTGTCAGTTTATAAAAATTAATATTATTTGCAGTTATTTTGATGTGGTACATTTCCAAAAACAATCTTTTAGTATAATTACTATTGAGTTCAAGGATTTTAGGTTGGTCAAAATCAAATGAGTGGCCTTGTTCAAGAGAATGTTTAACTAAGGCACATGATCTTTTCTTGATTCTACAGTGACTCTTATGCTGAGCGATTCTGTATTTCATCCAGTGGGATGTTTGACCAATGTAACAGCCCTCACAGTTAGCACAAGGGATGTTATAGATGTCATCACTAATAAACGGTGTGGGTGTTTTATCCTTTAAAGGTGTGAATAAATTTTTAATTTTTATAGGATTATATTTTGCTATCACTATTTTTGGAAAGGGCTTGAAGAATTTAGCTAACTTTTCTGCGAGACCTTTGATGTAGGGTAAGCCTTTATATTTCAGGATAGTAGGATTCTCTCCTGTCGGTGCATCATAAGTATTTCAATTGTAAATGAGTTTATGTAATATAGGTCTGGGGTAGCCGTTGTTCCCAAATATTTTCAAAAGTAAGCTAAAGTTTCTATTTTTGAATTGATCATTGGAAATGAAAAAATGGAAAAATGTAAAATTCTGTTTTTCATTGCAACTACCGTATTGTATTTTTGATTCACAGGATGATTGGAATGATAATTAATAAATCTGCCCGAGGCAGTGGCTTCTTGGTACCAGTCCAAAATCAAATTCTTATTCGTTGTCCTAATGAGTTTTGTGTCAAGAAAGGGAATCCCCCATTGTTCTCTATTTCTACTGTAAATTGCAGATTTTGATGGAAAGAATTGAATGTGTCAAGAACCAATTGAACCGAATGATGAGGGATGGCGCAAATAATGTCATCAACGTATTTATAAATGAACGGTAAATTAAAAGGTAACTGTGGAATCACACTATCCAACAGAAAATCCATGACTATGAGCACTAACACAGGGCTGGTGGGAGAGCCCATCGGCGTACCAAAAATTTGCAAATAGAATTTATTATTAAAGGAAAAATAGGAGCTATTAAAAGTGAAATTTATCAATTGTACAAAAACTGTTTGGATAAATTGGTACGCGTACTGATATCAGTCCATTTTTGTTCTATTACCTGTATTACGAAATCAAGGGGTATATTCGTAAAGAGTGATACAACATCTAATGATATCAAGATATATTGGTTTGGAAGTGTGAGACCATCTATTAAATTTACAAAAGTAAAAGTATCCTTTATGTTGTATCCGTGGATTCGGGTAGAGCGGAGGTAAGAATTTTAGATAAATATGTTGAAAGTGTGTAAGTTGTGGAATTGATGGAACTGATTATAGGCCGCAATGGAATATCTGGTTTATGAATCTTCGGTAAACAATACAATTTTGGAGCACTAGAATTGTATGTGCTATGATGTTTGCAAAGATCATCAGATATTTCTCCTTTGAGTTTTATTGCTTTTATTAACTCGTTGAGTTTTCTTTGAGTGACCTCAGTAGGATTTCGAGGTAGCTCTTTGTAAGTTGTTTGATCTTGTAATAACTCGTATGTTTTGTCGTTATACGTGCCTCTGTCCATTGCCACCGTACAACCACCCTTGTCAGCCTGAAGTATACAAAGATCTGGATTGTTTTTGAGAAAGCTTTTTGTTTTCGAGAAAATAGAAATGTGATGAAATTGTTTTTCGTTGACAGAATGTGACAAAAAATTGGTGACAACATTAGTCACTGCGGCTCTCATCCTATTACGTGACTCATCCGGCACGTCTGCAATAATATTCTCAACATCAACAAGAAGATTTCCCACATTTCAACTGGTAGGAGCAACAAGTACCCCAAACTTGGAACCCAGTGATAAAAAATCTGAAATGTCTTTAGGAATGTCAACGGAAGATATGTTTCTGAACCACTTGGAATTGTCAAAAAACAGTCTGTCATTGGATGAGAAATTTTTGATGTTATTAAATTTATTTACATTAGTACGCTTCATCTTGCAACTTCTTTTGTTGAAAGCTAATTGTAATCTAATTTGAAATTCATTTAAAATGTAAAGGGGATTAATTGACTCAACTCAGTTCTGATGCGATTAATGTTATTTTTAAGTTTTGAAAAGGTGTCACAAGTAATTTTGATTTCTAGTGATAAAACTTTACTTCCCAACCTTACTAAAAGCAGGTTGACTTCATTTCCCAGACTTCCATTGGTTCTAGCCAGAAGTGTGCGTAAATTGATTCCCCCTTCCTGTACATGTCTAGGCAAAACACCAGCTTGTCTGCATCTTTACAGGAAAATTCTTTTATTGATCATGTTCGCCATTTTATAGTTGTTATTGGACCATTGTTTCATCAATTTACAGGTGTTGCCACCATAGGTGGATGCAATTTCACGAAAGAAACCCATCTGTAATTAATTCTGAAGGAAGTACATCGACCGTACTCAGTTAGGAAGTAAGAAGAGGATTAATCGGGTCAGCGGTCTGTAGTGGTCTTCAGAGAATGAATGAGGAGAATTTTAAACAAAGGAGTTCCTTTTCTCATTCTCTGAAGACCACTACAGACCGCTGACCCGATTAATCCTCTTCTTACTTCCTTATATATATATATATGCAGTTAGGTGCAAAACTGTCCCAACCGTACCAAAAATGCATATTTCTCGTTAAAAACCAAAATAACCATTTTTATATAATACTATATTTTATATAGTAGATACCCAACAAAGTAAAAAAAAATTGTAACACCTTGGTTATGTATTTATAAACACAGAATTACTTTGGATCACTTTTGCACCGTTTTTCACTCACTTTTCTTGAACGCGTTCCCACAGAACTTTTAGTGATGATGGTTGTGAATCATAATTGTTTAGTAGAGCCCTCTTTTCAGTAGGACCATAAATTTTGTATTGGATTAAGGTCTGGACTCCGTCCAGGACACTGTAACACCTGAAATTTCTGTCTATCTAACCATTCTTTGACGATTTTTGCAGTGTGCTGGGGTCGTTATCGCGTTGGTAAACCATTTCGTTTTCAGCCACCGGCGTATTTTCTATAATTTCGGTTAAATTTGTTTTTAAGATGTCAATATATGTTTCTTTCTTCATAATGCCGTCAATTTCTCGAAAAGATCCAGTTTCGTGAATAGTCATACAACTCCAAACTTTCACATTTCCTCCTCCGTGTTTCACAGTTTGCATAAAACCTTTTATATTAGTCTTTCCTCCTTCCCTTTTCCAATTCCATTGTCTTCCATCTGTACAGTGTCTATTAATTTTGGTTTTATCGAACCAAATTACATGGCTCCAATCATCATCTGTCTATAATTCATATCTCTTGACAAATTCAAGGCGTCCTTTTTTATTTTGCTTCAATAGCAAGGGCTTTCTTTTCTCAATGACTGAAACCAGCCGAATGTAGGGCTTGTTGTACTGTCCACTTACTTACTGTTTTGCCAATATCTGCGAATTAGTGTTTATGCATGTAAAGCCGGATTTGCCTCTCCTGTAGTCAGGTACCTGATTACTCGTCGAGTATCTTTAGAATTTAACTTCTTAGGTCTTTCTCTAACATTATTTTCGAGCTCACCTTTCAATTTTTCGCGTATTCGCTGCAGAGCACTCTTGCTTACTTTTAATAATTGTGAAATTTTTCTGACGGAATTTCCTTCTTTCAACTTATCTATTATAGTATTGTTCAAAGATTTCGTAAATGGTTTCATTTTCGAAAATTCTTCGATTTTATCGAATAAGACGATTCACGATTGATATTTTACTAAATACGTTTTGAATGGAAGAAAAAGAAATGTCCCGTGATGAGACCCGAACCAGCGATCTTGTGAGTATCGCACCAAAACGCTATCGACTAGGCCAGGAGTCCAGTTGACAATCGTATTATATCTAGTGGATTTAAATGGTGGGTGAAACTTCAACATAGATTATCTCGGTAATTTATGAACGTTGCGTCGAACTACTCCAAAATATTCTTATTTAAGGTCCAAACTACACGTATCATAAATATCAAAAATTACAAAAATCCGATTATCTTACCTTCTCCTTGTAAGATAAATTCTTTATTGGAAGATAATCAAACCTATTCGGTATTATTCTCAGATCCCACAAATAAATTACAAAATGAAATAAATAAACTAATAAATAGTTGGTTTGTAGAAAAATATGTTTCCAAAGACTTAAGTAACCATTCAAAAATTCTAAATTCCTAAAATACATAAAGATACTGTTCCTGTACGTTCAGTCGTAAATTGTATTAATTCCCCCACTTACAATCTTTCCAAATTTTTATCTAAAATTTTAAACAATATTGTAGACAAAACTACATATAATGCGAAAATTCATGGGAATTTGTAGGTTCAGTTAGAAATCAAACGGATAAAACAATTATAAAGAAAAGGTTGCATAACTATGAGTATTCTTTAAATAATAATTTTCTGATAAAAGGTTTTTATGTGTCATAGTTTAAATGTATATGTTTGCACTTTAAATCAGTTATTTATAATATAACATTTTTTTACAGATCCTATATATCGAGAAATCCTAGTCATTAGTTATTTTGTTGATAGTTCAGGAATAAATCGCAAATGTTTGTTTATACATTTATCTAGTTATATTTTCACTGTTGAAGGTGTTCCAAAAACGTTTGTAAACGTTCTGAGAATATAACTATTAATTCAATCACTTTAATTGACCTACTTGTGGTAGAAAACTATCATAGAAGATTGTATTTTTACTAAACTTATTCAGATTTAGAATAAAAAATTCAGTTATTAGGAGGACGTTTATGAAACTGTTTAAGATCGATAAGAATTTGGAGTAAGCAAATTGTTTACGAATCCACATGAATTTTCAAATAAGGTTATCTTGAACATCACAGTGTCTTAATTGACGAAACGCGATATCATTCCTGTTAAAATCAATCGAATTTGATCTAAAAGACAGCTATGAGGAAGGCATTATAAGAAGGCAAATAAAGTACAGTGAAAATGAGCTTGGTAAACCAAAACCTTTATCGGAGTTATCTTAACTAGGCCAACAGACTGACTTACGTTACAAGGAATGAATAATACATTATCAGTCGCAGATTTTTCCCCTATCAAACCACAACGATTATATAATAAATTCAGGATTATGAGGTTAAAACTGAAATTGGTTTCGAAATAAGCAGGTTACTTTGAAATTAGTTTGGAAAACGAAAGATCAACTCCTGCTAAAATCATCAAATCTGAATTGGAATACCGAGGTTATAAGGAAAGCGGTTGGAGGAAGTCTGAAATTAACATAAGTTTGGTAACAAGACATCACGACAACACGACAGCGTATCGACATAGTCATATCTTATAAGACGCAATTCCATCACTATTTGATACAATAAGAAGGGAAAGAAGATCAAGATAATCCGACCAAAATCGAAATCAATTTAGAGATAAGCAATCATTATCATGAAGATAGCAACAACCAAATTGACGATGCGTCTTGAGTTTCATAGAACTTTGCAAACGAAGGTTGAATTCTCGCTAGAACTGATCGAAATTCAGCCCAAGAGTTATTGACCATTAGAAAAAGTTAAAAGCCAGAACGAGTTGGCAGTTTTCGCAAAAATGTTTCATTTATAATTTCACGATATAGAATCCAAATAGCATTTGAAACGATAGTCTGTAGTTATCAGAGAGGCACTTGGAAAATATCCAAATTTAGAATAAGTGTCATTTTGAACTCGAAGCTAGCTTGAATACGACAGTCCACTGATGAGATGTTGAATATTACATCTGTGCATGTATGTTATAAGAGACAAGTTCAACCCATTGCTCAACTCAATCGGATCAAAGGTCAAACTTATCAGATCAAGATGACAATGAAGGTATTTGGAAATGAGTATGCTTTGATGGGACTACCTTAAGAACAGCTGCAACTTAGATCAGGAAACGTGATGTATTCCATCCAGTTGAGAAGACCGGACCAGACAGACCCGATTTTCGCTAAATCCAATGGAATTTACCAGTTGCAGTTATCAAGAAGGTATTTAAAATTTCCAGAATCGGAATAAGTTTGACGATAACGACAATGAGCCGGTTAGGTTTTTGATATTTACAAAGAATTAAAACAAAAATTTGACAGATTCCTTCTAAAGCGACCTACTAAATGAAATACATTTGTTAGGCAGTTCTCCAAGAAAGCTGTGCATTAGCTTTCAAAGGAAAATAATTTAGAGAAAAATTACTCTAAAATAACCTAGTAAGTAAGATATATTTGTTAGGCATTTTTTCTGGAAACCTTACAAACTAGGCACAAATGGCATATGCCAATAATTACTACGGCCGTAATTATGTGTTATTAATCCCGAATTGCAAGCGTGAACTCTTTCACTCATCAGTACCGTATAACCAGTATGATTAATAAAGCCTCTCTCGCTAAAGGTGATACAAGTTCATGTCAACAAACGTGACCAAAGAAGTGATTCCATCTGATGTGACAAAACACAAATAGAGAGCTATTCTCAACGAGATCCAAAATAGTTTCGAGGAACGTCTAAATTATTCCGTGTACAGCGACATGCTAGCAGTATTAGCATGTGTCACATTTGGTTGGGGAAAAGAATCGCGAACTGACTATACCGTACTAATGAGTTCTAATACAGATTCTACTATAGTCTATAGTTTCAGTCCCCGTCTAATAAAGCATAATTCCATCCAGGTTAATTATTGGCATATGCAATTTGTGTTTGCTTTGTAGGCTTTTCTGAAAAAATTCATTTACTACCTCATTTCAGAGGAAATTATTTAGGTTTTGTTTAAGTTATTTTCGCTCTCGTTGAAAACGATTGGATTTAAAGTTAAAATAAATTTGCAGATCATATCATAAATTCACACTAAGCCGTGCTCCTTTAGAAGACCTAATCTGAGAAAGACAATAAATCTCCTGAGAAACCATGCATGAATGAGAAATATTGGTAACTTATTCTGATAATTAGTCTAAACGTTTCGTTAATTGCATTTGAAGATTGAGGTATGCTGCTATTAAAATATACGTAGTCAGCTTTTTGGAGCGGGGTGTATCTTCAAAAACGTCCTTTCTCAAAGCGAATTTCTTACTCTAGTTTCGTATAGATCTATTATTACGTTTAAACGCAAAGCAATACTTTCGACAAGCTTTCGCCATATTAGGGTCGAGTGTGTATTGTGTTTGTATTCGATTTTTGCAAGGACGTTCCAGTGAGTCCAACAAAATTAATAAATTCAACGGCACCGATCAGAGAGCATCCGTTAAATAGACAACAGACTGGTTTACTTACAATTAAATACATATACGGGAACGTTTAATTTCAAATGCAAATAATAACAAAAGCTCTTTTTGCTAATTAAACTAATTAAATACACAGCATTGCTTTCATCACAGCATTAAGCTCTATAAATTGCAGTTTATTGGAGAGGGATATTGATGCACAAAATCATTGATTTTTGTACAACACAAAGTACGTTTCCGATGGTTCTGTACGTTTAATTAGTTAATGGGAAATGTCTACGTTGTTAGTTTTTATCAAGGGAAATTAATCACGAAATGAGTATTCAAATTAGTTAATAGAAACACACTGAACGGATACACATTCGTAACAAGTTTAAAGCGTTTATCCGGATTCTGCTTATTACTACAGGAGACTTTTTATAACAATTTTGTTTTATGGTTTTGAAGAAATTTGTACGAAAAAGTATAGCGATAGAATGACTTTTAAAGAAAGAGCATGGTGGCTTTAAAACTTTTGTATAAAAGAAGTGCAGCATCAATCACATTTCGCACAGATTTCCAACAGAAGTATTTGATCGAGAATCACTAAAATCTGTTGGATATGTCGCATTCTTTACAGTATTTGTCTAAAATGGATTTTGTAAGTTCTAAAAAGTGCAAACTCAAACAAAAATGGAACGAGAAAGTTTAATCAGCGCTGATTGTAAGAAAATTGGGGTGTAATTTCTGAGCAAAATTATCATCTCAAATAATGTTAATGAACTTGAATATCTGCTGCGGGAATTCGATGTCCTTTCGGCCTCTATTTACTGTCTCAAGCCACTTTCGGCGCTTCGAATTAATTAGAACATTACTATCGGACGTAGAAGCTTAAATAATTGAAACGTGTTAAATCGATGGAATGAGGGCCATTTAGGGATGACATCCTGATAAACTATGGTATTTTGCTTAATTTGCGCTTTACTTTCTGAAATATCACGTTCAGGATTGTAAAGAATGTTTTAATTATTTTGCTATTAGCATATATTTTATTTGTATTGCTTTGATTTTGTTTTGCAAATAGTTAAACTTTGATCGACAAATTTTCAGCTTCGTAAACATTTTCTTCTTGTCCCTAACAATGACGCAAAGTGAAATATGAAACGAAATCCTCCAGGAACGAATTAACGAACCATTCAACAAAGGAAGCCAAGGAAAATATATGAAAATTGATTTTCCAGTTGAGGCCCGAAGAATCTGCTTAGATGTTACAAGTACAAGAAATGTAGGTGTTAAAATCATGAATGGTTCTCATGATTGATGACAACCGTTACATCCGTAATTGCCGCCATCCGCAAACACCACAGCGCCACAACAACTCCTGAAAAACTGGTTATATATGACGACAACAAACAGAAACCAGTAATATATATTTATTGTTATGATTATTGTTTACTCAATAAATAATATAGTAAAAGCGGTGCGTTAAAAACATCCCGCAACTACATATAGAGCACACTGGCGGCGAGGCAGATTCGAATCCTGCAAAAAGGAGTACACAATTTATACTGCAAAACACTGGGTTTATGAGAAAAAGTTACCGATGGTAAAATACGTATTACGGACATTACATATATATATTACACTTCGAAATAATTATTACATTATTACGTAATGACTGAAACAGACATACTCAATACATACAGTTTTTTCCATCAAACCCTTTGATATTACAAGCAACCTCCATAGGTGGCTCATGAGGTTAGTGTGTTTATTTTTATTAACATTTTTTCTATACCAGAAGGCAAAACAAGTGCTTAGTTGCTACACGACATCGGTTCAAAAGTCTGTGACATATTGTACGTCAAAATTTCTCCACAAAAATCAAACGATAAAGTTATCAAGAGTTAACGGAGATAATAAAACGCCACTACAATCCAGAACTGGCAGAAATAGTGACAAATGTTTGTTTGTTACGAAGAAAACAACACAAACTGGAAAACTTTTCGAATTAATTAATTGCATTACATAAATTATCCACCACTTGCAAGTTTGGTGATGATTTAAAGAAATCGTTACTTATTTCATCCTGAGTCTTCCTATCGTGAGGTGTAAGGCTGTTGAGTCCAGTTGAGCTGAACATCTCTTTAAATGTTTTCCTACTCTGTAAGTTTCTGACCTGCTGTCATCGTATTCCTCTTTCTTGTGCTCCTTCCTCCACAGCCTCCCGCCATGTCTTTCGCGGTCTTCCTCTTCTGCTAGAATCCTACACTCGTGCCTCGTATACCGTCCTTGTTAACCTTCTCCCTGACATATACGAATATGTCCCAACTAGCCTAGTTGTCTTTCCTCTATCTTCCTTAGTATTGGTTTTATCGTAAGGTTTCTCCTGAATGTTTCTTCTCCGATTTTGTCCAGTCTTGTTTTATTTTCCATTTTCCTTAGGAATTTTATTTCTATTGTATTTATTTTACTTGCTACAATATATAAGTATTGGGTTTGCCATTTTTTTTGGCCATTTGCACTTTTATTTCTTTGTTGTTTCTCTTTTTATTAAAGGATGATGATTTATATATTCTTCCAATCTCGTATTTTGTCGTTTATTTCCATATCCAGTGCTCCATTATCTTCTATTGTGGATCCTAGGTATTTGAACTATCTTACTTGTTCGATACATCTATCTTCCATTGTAATCTGATGTGTTCTCTTATTCGCTGAAATAATGATTCTTTTTGTTTTCTTTACATTTATCTTCATACTTATGTTCTTTTGTTTTTCCTTTATTACATTGAGGTTATGCTGTAGATTTTCTTTCGAGTCTGTTATTATTGCTATGTCGTCTGCAAATAGAAGTTCCGATAGGACCACCTTCTCCATTTTCCAATAGCTCAATGTCAGCTTCTTCTTCCTTTTGTTAGCCTTCTTTAATGCCCCGTCCAACACTACTGAGAATAAGAGTGGGCTTAAATACACCCCTGCTTTGGTCCGTTTCGTGTTTCGAACTTTCAAGATTTCTCATTGTTAACTCTTACTACACTTAGTGTTGTATTATACTTGGTCTTTAATATTTATTTGATCTATCTATTAACTCCTTTTCGTTTTAACCTTCCCACACATCCTTTCTTCTTATTTTATCGAACGCTTTTTCCAAATCCACAAAACATATGTGTATTTCTTTGTTTTTAATTATGCTCTTTTTTACTTTTCTTGTTATAAAAACTGGATATTGGGTACTTCTACCTTTTCTAAAGCCATATTGGGTTTCTTCTAGTGATCTTTCAATATCTTGTTTTATTCTCTCTTCTATTATTCTAACTAGAATCCATCTCGTGTTCCTTCATCTATACCTGGTGCTTCCCACATCTTTAATTTACCAATGGCTTCATTCAGTTCTTCTTCAAATCTTCCAAACCAATATGATTTTGGAGTTCGAATACAACACATTCAAGGTTGATGGTTAGCACAAGAAGACAAGAAGGTTTAACAATGGATAGAGCCCCATACTGATTCGAAACCTAAAGGAAAAGAGCAATTTGCATCACGAAGTTGTTGGACTTGTATAGCAGATGCAAAAATCATCTTCTTCCAATGGTAGTACAGACAGTGCTATTTCTCTAAAATATTACAGTTGTGGCTTATTGAAGCATATATCTAATTAATGTAGTACAAAAAGTGTGTGTTGTCTCTAGGTGTAAGAAAAAAGACTTCTGAGCAAGATATCCACGTAAGCGAAAATAACCAATAGGATTGATCAGGTAGAAGAGATTTTATCAATATAAACTGATCACATTGAGCTCCAAGAAAAATGTAGAACATTGATTGTAAATGAAGTACGAATCTTGTTTGAATTAGGTTCAGGTGCTTCTGTTACGCTATTCAATTTTAAATATTTAAACATTTCTTTTCAAATTTAAAGCTACAATAAACCGATATTAAATAAGTTATTTGTTATGAAATCAAGAAAAGTACCTTACGTGTTACTACAAATTGTGGAGGGAGAATAATATCGTAATCCATAAAATTGAACAAAAAACTAATTATTCCAAATTGGTAAAGTTCCATGCATACCTTCCCTCACAGTTGGTTTTAATCTAACCCAGTATGCGTCACAACAAACTCCCAATCAGACACCCTTAGTTTTAACGTAAGTACACTCAGTCCTACTCCTACAAAGATCTACACGAGCTTGTAAGCCACTCCTTAAATTAAATTTGTAAATCAGATTCTTTGAAAAAGTTTATATTTGTCGTTGCTATCATGCGCAAGCACCACACCAAATTACGGGAAAGTACTTCTATTATACACTACGTACATAGTGGAACAGCATCCAGTATAATGTATATATTGTTCGTATTATAATTTATACAATAAATAATATGGTAAAAGGACGGAACTGAGAAAAAGTACATTCCTCAGAAACGAATTTTTAAACAAATGTATTTTAGTTTGTTTAAAATGCAAAGTTTATGTGTGATAACTGTAACATTCTTTGTTATAATTAACTTTACTTACAAGGAATAATGGAATTTTTAAATTCGAAATGAAACTCATAAACTATAATTAAACCATATTTGGAAGTACTTCGAACATCAACTTAATTTTTTTAATTTCCCGACAAAAATCAACGGCTAATTCTCGACGAATTTATGGTGGCGCGCCATTTAACGGCGGACCAAACTACGCTACAGTAGAGGTGTCGCAAAGCGAGCAACGAAAATCAAATATCACCTCTATAAATAGATACGGGGGTTATTGCATGGGTTATCGCCATCGAGAACGACCCTCCGAATTCAATGACTTTTCGTAACGGGACGGCTAAATATGTCGTTGCGCATCTAAGCACTCCCCTTGGAATGCGTGCTTTTATCGCTTCTTTTCGCCTTTTGTCTCGGAGCGCCATTCTAGTAAAATATTGCTAATTCCCGTCACCTGTATTTTTCAAAAAAGAAGGTCAGCATGAGACGATACAATTTTACCACATTGAGGGTTTAAATCCACCCTTGACAAAACTACGAAATAAAGAAATAAAGGAAATTCCGAAAGTTTGATGTTGGTTCCAATCCGAAACCAAGAACTTTTGTTGTTTAGCTATAAAATACATCAAGAAGAAGTATAATAATAATAATAATCATTATCATAACTCTCATTAGGTCTAATTTGATTCAAAGAATACATATGTCACATACGATCAGTACGTGTGCCATCCCAGTTCTTACCTATATATTTGAAATAGTTAAATCGTTTGATAGAGATTGGAAAGAAAAAACAAACTCAAGAGAACGAAACTCACAGCGTTCCAATATTTGTACAGACAAGTAATTAGCAGAAATAAAGGGACTAGATAACCAATTAGTAGCTAGTAGTAATATACTCATGTTACAATACTGAACAATACGAGACGGATATAAAGGTTATAAGTAAAGGCCGGATCATATGCAGTTTGCATAAATTTGCATATTTGCATAATATATGCATTTTGTATATTATTTGCATATTTTGTAGTAATTCAGCATATTTGAAGTATCCGAGTTTTATTTATTTATTGGATGTAATTTATTATAGGATAGGCATTACTAAAAGTATGTCGTGGTTGTAACAAACAAAGAGTTAAACAGCCCTCTTTAAATTAAAAATAGCATTCTATGAAGCCTCTTCTCGATACTTTTCCGATAAGCGCTTCCAAAAATTTATTAATGCTGTTCCCATACATCTAGACCGGGACAGAATTCAAGGAAAAGCTCTAATTCCCTGGAACTTCTAAATAAATACAAAAATACATTTTACCAGAAAATTAGGAGCACAGATGTTTCTTTGTTATTCGGAGAAATTTATTCCCATATTCGAAAGCAATCTTATTTATTTTAAACGTCAGTTTACGTTGGTTTTTCGAAGTGTGAACTTGTGGGTTGTTATTAATAATAATAGCAAAAATGCCGAAAATAGCGACTGTGCCTGGGTGGATTGCACCTTATTTAGAATTGCGTATGGATGAAGAAAAAGTATTTTGCGTAGCATGCAGCAAGATTGTAAGTAAAATTTAAATTTATTTCCTCTTATTAATCTATAGTTTTTAAACGATGTTTAACAAAATCACCAATACCACGCTTCGACAAATAATTTTATTTTAAAATGAGTAAAATGAGATGTATATTTCATGCGTATTTTTCGCATATCATCAGAACAATACGGAATATCTGATATTCCGTATTTTGCTGATGATTTTTAAATAAAAATCATTTTAAAATAAAATTATTTATCGAAGCGTTGTGTTGGTTATTTTATTAAATGTCGTTCATTCCGATTGCTTCGAAAACTCTTTACACATTAGTTTTTTATTACTCTTTTATCGTTTACTAACACTTGTTTTATAAGAAAACAACTGATGATGAGATATTTTTTATGCAGGTTACAAGTGAGAGAAAGTTTCAAGTCGACCAGCATATTAAAACTCTATCTCATGCTGCAAAACTATCAAAGATGAAGGCGAAGATGGGTCAGCAAACATTACCGCAATGTTTGCCATCAGCCTCCAAAAATCGAAACAAGAACAATTTAATGAAGATTTGTGCCTAATGTTTGTGTCGGTAGATGTTCCACTACATAAAATAAACAATTTAAATGTCAAGTTATTTTTGCAAAAGTACACCAGCAAATATAATATTCCCGACGAGAGCACCTTAAGAACAAATTATATTCACTGTATCTATGTAGAAACATTGAATAGCATTAAGAAGGCTGTGTCAAACAATTACCTTTAAATATGGGCAGATGAAACTACTGATAGTGTGGGCCGATACTTAGTTCATTTAATAATAGGTATCCTTAACGTATCGGTTCCAGCAAAATCTTATTTAATTTCATCCAAACAGTTGGAAAAGGCAAATAATTTGACAATAACAAAGTTTATACAGGAAAGAACTGGCAACCTTTTTCTTACCGGAATCGATTCCAACAGAAAAATTCTATTTTTTTAACGGATGCCGCACCATACATGGTGAAGGCAACTTGCAACTTGAAAATCTTTTACACAAATTTAATTCACACAACTTGCTTGGCGCACGGACTAAATCGTGCCGCAGAAGAAGTAAGAAACCATTTTCCCTTGGTAAATACTTTAATTAGTACTGTTAAGAAAGTATTTTTAAAGGCTCCATTAAGAGTTCAGTTTTACAAACAACATCTACCCGGTATTCCGCTTCCTCCTCAACCAGTAATCACACGATGGGGAACGTGGTTGGAAGCTGCTATTTTTCATGCAAATCATTATGAAGAAATAAAGACAATTATTATGGATCTTGATAGCGATACACAATCTATGCTAGACGCCCAAAAGGTGTATTCGAGTAAAGAAATACCTTAACAGTTGGCGTTTATTAAAGCCAACTACAGTTTTATTTCCACTTCTATATTGCAATTGGAAAAATAATTTATGTCGCTAATTGAGAGCGTTGAAATAATAAACAAATTTGAAAAGTTATGTTTTGATGTTAAAGGAAGGGTGGAAAAATCCGTGTATGAAAAATTTTTAAGTGTAATAGAAAAAATGAGCGTTTTAAAAACCTAAAGGATATTGCTAAAATCTTGTTGGTGAGTCAGTAGAAAATATTGAGTTGACAATAGAGGATAAATCTAATTTGAAATATGCTCCTATAACAAGCGTGGACGTAGAACGAACCTTCTCAATATATAAATACATGTTATCAGACAAGCCCCACAATTTTTCTCTTGAAAACTTTGAGAAATATGTAATTGTAAATTGTTTTCTTAGTTAATTATGTTGTAAAATGTTATAAATAAACTTGTAGTAAACATAATAGAATATTTTTTGTCTATAGTATTATATTTTCCAGCATTACTCCTATTTTTTATCTGCATATTTTTCATAAGAAAGTGCATATTTAGACCAAAACATCTGCATATTTATGCGCATATTTCCACTTTTTTTGCATATAATCCGGCCTCTAGTTATAAGTAATATTCGACAAACGCCCGTCTTGTTCGTTGAAAGAACAGTCTCTATACGGGGAACAAGACACGTGTTTGTCGAACCTTAGTTATATGTACGTAACATATAAATAGTGAACGATACAATCGTTGCGCTCACTTCTTATGAAAACGTTATAAAATTTACACCATTACCCATTGGATTAAAATAGCTCCAAAAAGATTTCAATAGTAAAAATTAGAATATCTGTACAGACATCACAAACAAAATTTATGAAACCTCTTTAAGATACTGGTTATCAATCTGCGCATACATACAAATATACAGAAAGCGGCCATTCTAAAAATAGCAACAGTAATCAAAGAATTGACTGAAGGACTATGCGACTTGTCTCAAGCCCGTTCCATATCCATTATACCGCAACAAACGAGAAGTACAAGGTTTTCAGCAACTTTTCAAGAAATTTTGTATCGTTGATAAAGTAGCGAAAGGTAGATTCACTAGCAGACTATTATCATTCGTTTCTAACTTATCGATATCTCAATGCACCTCTCAAAGTAAGCAAAACATAAACGGAACCACTCAGCAAATTCTAGGCATCACACGCCGCCAAACGAATACGTCCATATTTACTTATTTACTACTTTCGAGCTTACCATTCTCGCTATTTCCGCTTTGAAAACGGCGGGCAGCGTTGGACGTGGAAAAACGACACCTGCACTTCACGTTCGGCTCCCCGTTACATTTTCTGCATATCCGGCATAGATTCGGAAGTTTGTTCAGTAAGTATCTACATACTTTCAAAGCTCGGAGATATACAAACACGTAAATCATATTCAGTTCGATACCGCTGTCGCACCAAAGTTTGCCTTGTTCGTTTTACACTTGCAAGCTGCAGTAGACGTGAAACGAAACGAACGGTTTCGCCGAACTTCTCCCCTAAATTGTGGAAGTTTTATTAAAAATCGATAATGCACGAAGCCCCAGGTATTTATTTCACATAGTCTAGGTGATGTAGTGTACGGTTGTAACTTCGGTCAACGAGAATTTCATTGATTACCTTTGAGTCAAAGATATGGATATAGTCTATGGGAGGTGTCAACAAATTTGAATTATTTGTTATTAATATTGAGAGCACATGGAAGATTTGAAGAGGTGATCTATCCTGAATGAAATTAAATGATGATAAACTTCTTTCAGTTTTATATAAAGAGATGACTTAACGTAGAAGACATAGGAAGCATTTTAAATTTGGCAGTATATAAACTCTAGCCTAATATTATCAATAGCTAAAACAGTTGCAACAGGAAAAAACTACAACAATCGACAGAATGACAAGAAAATTAGCAAGTGAATATGTGATAGCCATTGTAACAAATGCTTATACATTGACAAAATAAATCAATATTGGATCAAATTATTAGCTATGACATTGCTACAATTACGAGCCATTCTGGTGTTGTTTTATATCAAAACGGCATTTACTTAAGATATGCTCCGTACTATAATATCGCCAATAATAACTATGTAACAAATTCAGAGTGCCCGGATTTCGTGGGGAAAGCACGAGTATGTTTCTTATTATTTCAGAGATTTGGTTAAATAGACAATGTTGTGCAGGTTTGAATACTGTTTGAAATTCCGTTGAGAAAATGTTACATTCTGAACAGTTCCGAAAGTATAAAAAAACTGAAAAGAAAATGATTAACAATATTTGAATTACTCAAATAATCAACCACTGTTTGCAATGCAAAGATGGCACCATTTCTGAACACTGTTAATTACTTTACAGATAGTATTGCCATTACTGCGAAATGCCTGAAGGACTGCATCCGGCAATTCTTCAACGTTGTTGTATGTAGGACCATAGACTTTATTTTTAAGACTACCCCATAAAAAGCTATCACAAGGAGTCAAATCAGTTCCATCAGTTGCAATTACCCTCTCATTAAATCGCTCATTGAAATAGACCATGGCGGCACGAGTATTATGCGGGGGACGCCCACACCTTTCAAACCACATATGTTTAGTAATTTCTAGTGACAACTCTTCTATTAAATCTTCGATACCCTCTTGTAAAAGAGAGAGTTACATTTGCCCCGTTAAACTACCATTAAAACTAATGGGAGCTAGTATTGTATTATTTATTATGGCACACCCAAATATTAAAACCGAATCTAACTTGGGTTCGAACTACAAGAGTAGCTTCAGGGTAGTAATGCTTACTACGTCTACTAAACGTTCCACAATTGGTAAACATAATTTCGTGTGTCCATAAAGTGATATTCTTGAAACTGGGATTTGCGTTCACTTGGTCCAAATACCATTTGTAGAAGTACAGCCTTCTTTTTGCGTCTCCAGGTCTTAATCGTTGAAATGGTTTAAATTTATAACACTTGTACTTGTGTTTCTTCAAAATTTCTGAGGCTCCAGTCTTTGGCACATCAACACTGCTAAATTTCTCTGGAAGAAACGCACTTATTCACATTAACGCAAGCTAAAACTAATTCTTCCTTTTCTGCATTATCCTTATTGTACATCTTTGGACTTGCTATATCAAACAAACCTAGATGCTTTAGATTCCTGTCTAATCGCAATATCGTTTTACGATCAGGCAATCGCTTTTCTGGGTATTGAACTCTGTATGTTTGACGTGTAAGTTCTACGTTCTTGTAGCACTTGATATACGTACAAAATAGATCATATTTTTCAAAATTTTGTATTATAAGTTGAAGTAATAACACCGGCACTACTGACAGGCACGTACGATAACAAGGGATAAGCGTAATATTTGCTTCCAAACATAATTTAATAAATAACATGTTATTGTGATAATTGCAGTAGTGATTTCTGGCCCTAAAAGAAATAAGCTCAGCTATTCCAAATTTTGAAGAAGTTTCCATATCGTATGATACATCATGGCATTCAGAAAAAAGATCCCTCCTAAAATGGCAAAAAATGCCCGGTACCAATTTAAATTTTTGGGGTTAGGTTAGATTACTAAAAACTCTCACAAATGAAATTGATTTTATTAAGTGCCAATGAAAGTGTTTACATTAGCATGCAAATTGGTTCGAGCCACATGTCCATGTCCAGGGTAGCAGGAAAGTTGCGGCAAACGAAAGAAATTGGAAGATTTTGGTTTCTTTTTAATTTTAAACAAGTGGGCCATGATAAATGAGGTCTTGGGATGCATTCCTAATGAGCTCTAAAACCTGCATCTTTTTGCTAATTTGGCCATCTCTCTATATAACTTCAAATGCAGAAGTTACCCATGTTGTCGCTAAGAAATCCGGGCACTCTGTATATCCTAATCTGAGCGACGCGGATTATTACGCCGTCATTTCATGTTCGAAATATGATAGGCTTTATCTGTGTTACAGCCCATATAAAATAAAAAGCTTTGTAACTTGCATTGTGCTCTTATGTTTTGTAAAAACTCTTATATAATATAGTTTAAAGTTTAAATGAGTCAGGAAAAATCTGCAGCAAACTAAATCTTAGAAAGACATATAAACAACTCATGTCTCATGATCACATAAAATCATCCGCAAATGTTTTTGTCCTGGATGTAATTTCCGGAGAGTATCATACGCAACCACAAACCAAGGGCAAAACGGACGTTGTTCACACTGCAACATTATACTTGATTTAAGTGCGGCAAGGATTTTCACGCTTCTACTGACCGCATGACAAGTAAGAAGAGGCTGACAAAATATGCGACAGTAAAACTGTTTGAACATAACAAAAGTGCACACAATAAAAATGCTCTCAAATGTCATATTTGGATTTAGAGCAACTGGATTTGCAATCACACTTTCGTTGGACGATAATTCACGATTTAAGGAGCATCCCAACATTGATAACGAATAGGTATGTCAATGCTCAGATAAGATAGTGTGTCCAAAAATACCACGAGCGCAAAGAAAGATACCCTCAAAGCTAGAAGCCGACACCTTGAAGAAGTTAGGATTAACAATCAAACAAAATGTAATGGATAACTTGAACACGTGCATCTTTTGATAATATTTATTCGCAGCTGCTAACCTTTTAGTAAAATACCATACAATCAAGGATTCTTATCTTCGCCATTTGCGGAGAAAATAAAGATGTCCATTTTTGTACTTCTGTACTCCCGGACAAGGGTGTCAATATTTGTGGATCAAAACTATTTCAAACATAATCATTTATTGCTATCGATATATATATATATATATACAATAGATGGCCATCTAATTTTTAAATATTAGTTTGACTTTCACCTTTTCTTTTTACCTTCTTACTAAGTGACAACTAAAAAGGTACAAATTACGTTCATTAAGAAAAACTTTATTTACCTGTTCGTAATCGTAGTACATCATTCATCATCACCAAAAATTGTGACAGAAACTATATTTGCATATGCAGATGAAGTTAATTTTTAAATATGGATATAACTTTGAACAAGTGTTCAATGCGTATGAAGCAGGTTTATGGTGGAAAAAAGAGAGATGGCAAATAAATATCCGAAAGTGAAAAAAATGTATCTGGAAGTAAAGTGACCAAAACAGAATTATGTTACTATTTTATTCTACTGGATCGGCATATCGTTTAATTGTACCACTTCTGCGTCTGCTCTACAGACCATTAAATGCTTGTACTTTCTAAAGTAACTAGCTGATCCGGCGAACTTCGTACCACCGAATTAATAAATGTTGTTTTAAGTTATTACCTAAGTTTTATTATCTTGTTTATATTAAGATAAACTTAATTAAGTTGAATAAAAGTTCAAAAAGGAGCAAATTCACGTGGGAGCAAAGCATTTGCTTTATTGAACGCAAACCAAATGATGCTGAATGGATTGCACTCGTGTCGATTATCTTCATTGAAGCACCTTGTG
Organism: Chrysina gloriosa; assembly: GCA_038088585.1. Lineage (NCBI taxonomy): Eukaryota > Metazoa > Arthropoda > Insecta > Coleoptera > Scarabaeidae > Chrysina > Chrysina gloriosa. The sequence continues at coordinate 27,123,421 of CM076089.1, forward strand.
ATATACTACATTTTGCGACTTTATCTATTGTCGGAGCGTTGAATTGTCGTTCGTGTGTTCCAGCGGGGCGTTTATTATTTCTGATCACGACTTTATAGTCATCACTGGGCATGCGATGCAATGCAGTTTTGAACAACCGAATCAATGCATGATGTTCATGAAGTATTTGATGCAAATCTTGAAGAATTTCTCTTTTCATTGCATTGTTGATCGTTTGACGCCGATCAAATTGGTCCTCCATATTGGCCATGAAGTAAATTTGTAACAATTTTATGCTGTGCGTCTTCAGCCCGCTGCAATGATCCAATTCTATGGTGAATTTGTCCTTGTATCTGTATAGTCGAAAGGGAAGTGATAATTAGTGATTTATGATTATCAAAAATAAAGGTTACTCTCTTATTAACAAACATTACCTTGAATGTCGGACTAAATCCGCGTTCTTCAATAATATTTGCTCCAAATGAAGTCATTTGGAAATATGCGTGATTCTTAAGCTTCGCCATGAAGCAATGAATGCAATGGCTTAGGTGGCGCAGGCAACAATGGTGAATATAACCTTTCCACTGAGACAGCACAATCCAGACGTTTTTCCAACGAACTTCAATGCACCGCAATGGATGCACACAACCTCCATAGTGCCAATTCTAACGAAAAGGGGCCAGCTGTAGTCAATTGTGGAAACGCTCCTTGATTCAAATTAACGCTTGAAGCATTTCTTCTTGCGGCTCGACGTTGATCTCTGATCTCTGATTCTGCTCGACGATTTCTCATTGCCACCCGAGCCGTTTCACGTATGACCTCTCTTTGTTCTTGTGTTTGTGAAACACGAACTCGAGCCGTACTAACACGGCGCCCTTCTCTCGTGCGATTTCTTCTTCATCTGCAGTGGATTGATTTGCAATATTTCGTAGTCTAAGTGCATTACGGCTTCGTTGTAAAAGATTCGATCTTCTCACCCGCAGCATTGTAAATAAGACTGTGATGGATATTGCTGATTTTCCTTCTACTGTGACATAATTATTCATGCGCGCACAATCACAGATGTCATAACCTTAATTGTCTTTGCGCGCACCATGACAACTGCCATAACCTAACCCACCAAACGTCTTTTTCTTAATTTTTAAATGTTTTAATAGTTTTCTTTTTCCTAAACTTTCGCGTAGTAATTACGAACAAACCCCTCACTAGGAAGCATCCAGTTTGGTCCAGTCGTTTTGAAGTTTTAAGCATCCGAACAAACCACGATCCATTTTTATATATACAGAAACTTAAACCAACCGATTTACCAATGTTTTGGCGGCTAAAAAGTAAGTCTGAATAACTGCTACCATTTGCAATAATTGGTTAAAGAATTGTTTTGTTCCCAAAGTTGAAATTTATTGAGAAAACAGCAATTTCGATTTTGAGGCTGTTCTACTTTTGAAAATTCACCAGATCATCCTCGTGAGCTTGAAATAGGCTATAGTAATATAAAGGTGGTATTTTCCACCAAACACTACCGCTTTACTCCAAGGGATAATAGATATACTTAAACTATATTACGTTAGGAAAACCCTTAAAATCATATTTGACATCATTGAAGGGAATGGTATGAAATGCTGGAAAAATTTTGACATAACAAAGTATACTGTTTGCAGAAATTACAGGTATTGACACCGGCATGCTGGAAAGAACTATGCCCCACATTGATTATGAACAATAATGAGAATTCAACACAACGTGTACAAGGTTTAATTGAAAACAATGTTCAAATTGCGAACAACGTAGGAGAAGATGGTTTAGAACGTTTGGAGTCGAATTACGTTCAAGAGTTATTTGAGTGGCTAATGATTTCTTTGACTTCTTCATAAAAAAGGGTCCATCTATGGACAGCACCCTTCCTTTGAAAAGGAAAATCGATCAAATCATTGCAGAATACCAATCTGACTTACAAGATCTTTTAGATCAGGCATGGGCTACCCTACCCCACATGCGGCCTCCGAGTAAGATTTGTCCGGCCCACCATTGCATTTTTACGTTACATATTATCCCGTCCCGTTAAACTTGCTTCATAAGGATACTACAAAAATCTATATTTTTCAAGATTACTCGCAGCATACAATTTCTTTGCCCCCTACAAGAAATGATTGCCTATGCGTTTTAGATGATGCGAAAGAAGCAAATATAACTAAATTCTTTAAGTCACTGCATAAGTCTCATAATTGGGTATGTTAATTTTGTTAAAAAACTTTAGTGAGAAGCATTCTTATGATTAGTTTGTGCCTTCGTAGTTTTTTAACGTATAGAAATATAATAATATAAATCCGATACACTTCTAATTTCCTATTCACAAATTCCATATTTGCGTTGTAATTACAGAACGTAACTCCCACGAATAAGACGCTTTAACCCGGCATATCCTCAAGTTTTGAAAAATTATATTTTACAGTATTTTCGTCAAGTTTAAAATACCAAAAGGGTTTGAAAGGCATATGCTTCAGGTATTTTACAGACCATTCAAAGAATCAGATAGATATTGTACAAAGTGAAAAACCAATGTTGAAAGACTTGGGAGATATGGATGTTCTATAACAATAATACCGATTCTAAAGTCGGTCTGCTATATGCAAACTACAACGACAACAATTGTATTGTAACCCTTCAATATTTTTAATTTCTTTCATGTTTTAAGAAAATTTCTGTTGACATTTCAAAGTTTTCAAAACAACCTAAACGGTTCAGCATCATCAACCAGCTATATAGAGGGAGGTGAAAAAAACCTATTTTCATTTGCTGTCATGCAATTATTTATTTTCCGCTTCTTCACTTTTGCCTTCTTCAATTAAAGCTACATATACTACAAAATTTCGAACAAAAACCATTTAAATTAAGATTACACGAAATCCAGACGCGCAATCATGGATTTAATCGAAAAAGTTATTAATTTTCTGCGCGCACAATCAATCGATCAAAAATTATTGTGCTACGTATTTTTTACTGAAAATTAAAAAACAGTTTATCCTAAAAAGGTTTCCTATGCATATAAACTACGGTAGTTCCTTCTGAAAAATGCACACAAATGCATATATTAACATAAATGAAAGCTTCCACGCACCTCTCACCACATTATTTTACTTGAGGTGTACGTCATGCACCGTAATATGAAGATTTAATTTAACGCATTTTCAGACTCGTAATAAAAAACCTACCTTCTATTTTTTAAACCAACCATTTTTAAAATTTTTAAAATTCAAAGTTTTCATTGTTGCTCTACCGTCATCTATAAACGAAGCTCGCAATTAAAGATGTGAAACTTGCGGTTAAACTACAATACCCTAGCCATCTCCAGCAACTAAATACATAAACTTGAACTTCCAGTTGCATACATTTAGGCGTAAGCAATACTGATTCCCACATTCTTCACATGAAAAGCTGCCGCAGTATCTATGGATTTAGAGACCCATGTCCTATTTCTAGATATAAACTAATTTAAGCATGTATTTCTTAGATAAATCATTATTGGACCTTTCAGACATAGGGGTAATTTAATTAAAATTCGATGTTACCTTCGGTATATAGCAGCGCGTTTAGCCTTTGTATCGAGAGGCAATCCAGACTGGACAAGGGTCTGTCGGAGTGACTCAAGAAGGTTCCTGGACCCACACTCCATAAATCTCTATCTCTGTCCCTCATTGGCGGTACCTAAAAGCATCATAAATCTCGGCATTAGTTACTAGTTCGAGTAGATTTGTAATGTTAACGCGAAGGTTCTGCGCTGCACAGACATTTTGTACTGTCGCGTAATTTATTTATTGTCGGTAGCGATGACTTGTATTCATGATACCAGGCTAAACTTGTTATTTTAAAAATGAAGAATTACTACATTACTAATATTTTTTTGTATTTTACTTTTAGGAATTGTAATTAGTGGAAACCGCATTATATGTGTGAGATTTGACTAAAATATGTACATATACATATACAGGGTGTAACTGTGGTAAACTTATTAATGTGGTAAAGCTGGTATGGTATAGTTAACGTAATCAGCAAAAACAATGGCAAATCACGCAAAACGTTTTTGTGCATGCATTAGACCTATTTGGCAATAATATGTTGCTCATTGCTGTGTAAAAATGTTTAAAGTAAAATGATTAATAAACCGTAGATAACATGTATGTACTGTACAAGCAGTGTGAAAGAGAAAACTGTAATATGCGCTATTCAATGTGTCCGCCATTTGTTTCTATGCATGCACGCAATCGTCAACGCATTGGAAACTACAATTATATAACAGGATCGGACTGAAAACTCTAATTATAAATACTTGTGAACGGTACGTTTGGGGCCTTACGTTTATTAAAAAAATATTGAATATATTTGAATTATCTACCTTAGGACAACATTTTTCACTATTTTTACAGTTCCACCCCGTATGTCTTAAATATGAGCAAAATATATTGAATATGTTCAATGTCTCTAAACTGTCCAGAATATGTAAAATATGTTTCAAAAATATTTTCAGAATGTCGAATATATTTTCAAGTAACAAGGAAAAGGTTGTTTAAACACTAAGAAAATTGAAATATGTTTTATTAAAGATACCTATCACTTACATTTCTATATTAAACATTACATTCCTTATTGTAAAAATAATTCACAATCAAATGTTCTCCAATATTTTTAATACTTAAATTATGTTTCCTATCCGTTAGTAGCGCTTTGTACGTTGAAAAACTTCGTTTGACATCAAATGATGTGATTAGTGTATATTATAAAACATTAACAACTTCCGGATTTAAATCGGTTTCAACATCAAAATCGCCACGGAGAATTTGGCTTACTTGTTGCAACAACTTTAAATCGCTATTTCTTTTTACAATATCATTAAATTTTTTATTTAATAATTGTCCTATTTTTCCAGGAACCTTCTCAAGTTTTTCTTTAAATTCATCAATCAAAAGAAAGCACTCTTGTAACGGGAATGATTCAGTTTCGAAAATATCAGTTTTATGAACAAAATCATAGTTTGATTTAATGAAACAAAGTTTATGGGTCCGTGAATTGTTTTCTAAAATTGATTTGCACTTTGAAATTGCACCAATATTTTCCTCTTCAAAACTTAAAATAAGTTCTTTAATAGGGACAACATTTTCTGCATAAAAATTGGCAACTCAAACATGTTTTCTGTAATACCGAATCCTCAGAGGAGATTTTAAAAATATTTTCTTTACGTTACTAATTAAACTATTAACTATAGGAAATTAATTTCTAATATTTTCCGCCACTCTGTTTAAACCGTGTAACGTGTCACGTGAATTAAATTGGAATACAAAACTTTAAGTTGTTGACCAGCTTTGACCAGTTGGAACAATATCGGAAAGAGAAAAATTCATGAAGGATTCATAAACCTAATCATTGTTACATGGTTAGTTTTTTCAATTTGTTTACATGAGATCAAATAGGATTTACCACGAGTGCTGTTATTTAAACAACCTATTAATAAATTTGCCATATAGCGTTCACAAGTATATGTGATTTCCATCTACTATAAAATATATAAAACTGTTATTAACAGTTTGCTTGATTTAATTAATTACGTCCTTATATACCTACATTTGTAGCATAATTTTTCCTTAAAGTACATATTTTCGCCAGGTACGTCTGCATTGCTTTTGCAAAAATATTTTAAAATTTAGGTTTTGTTACTGTAAAATTGGATATTAGCAGAAAGCAAAGCTTTGGTTAATTCCGAATTAAATACTTGTTCAATCTGATTTTTGGAGATGAAGTGAACCTGCTAGTGACTGACCTACAGACATATGCACTAATTTCGATTGTCTCATTTTTGCTAATTTTCGTTTATGAAGGTCAATCGAGAGATGTTGAGTAATTTGGGATTTGTTCTCACATGGAATCTATAAAAGAAGAAAATTATAGTAGGAAATGTATACACCCTTTTAGATATAAGATAAGAAAATGATTTTGAAATTAAAGGAAAATAATTTTATCGACATGCAAAAAGCATATAACGCGAAACGCCACTAAGATTTGCAATTGACATCAGTAGACTCTTTACTACACAATATTCCCAAACAAAATACTAATGATCTATTATTTTTATTAAAATTAATTGTGTCCAACTGAAAAAGCCGAAAATCACCTTAGTTAATTTTGAATAGGTTTTGTAGGGTCTTCACAGGGAAAAGAAAATACGCTTATTATTAACTTTGTCACAGAATAGACAGAAGCGACAAGGCGTGTCGGCAGCTTTGATGTTCATGTGGTTGATTTGAATGTCCTCGAAATAACTCAGAAGTTAGCTAACGCCATTTTGAAAATACGAAAGGTGCACATGTGTTCCTATTAATTGAGAAATATTAGTTTTGGATATGTTTAAAGAATAGTATTTGCTAAAAAGTTAAATTAGTGATACACAACAATAACCGTATATTTTAATTTTAATATGCACAGACCATTCGAGAATAATAACATTAATGAAGCTAGCCAAATATAACACTTTCGTCGTATTTCAAACATGGTTTCCGGCCATGCGCATACAAAATTGACCACAAGATTTTCTAACTTTGTTGCTTCTGTCTATTCTGTGACTTTGTTTATTATAAAAAAACACGAGCGCGCATGTACATACATAATATGTATCCAAAAACAGTTTCTGAGTAAACAGTCAACTTATTGGTAGCAGTCCAAATGGTAAAATGACAGACGTTTCGAGGTTAGACTTTCCTCAGTATCAATGTCTAAAAGCAGTCGCATCCAACGGTATGAAAGGGAATCTATCAAATCACATTCCCTTTCAATTCTACAAATTCCCAATAAAATTCAAATCACTAAAAGCATTATGTCTAAATTTTGGTTTTAAATTTAAAATAAAATAAAATGACAATCTATGCCGTTCAATCGCAAGGTATTAAGAGAGGAGACAAGAGAACATGTCCCCATGTCCTACATATGTATGCATGTATATACATATACATATATACATACTTGTTTCAATTATTAGATAAGATACGATGAAAGACACTGGAACTATTGTATAATAATTAAGGTTCGACGAACGACTGCATGATAAGTTATGTAAACCGCATTGACGCTGTCTCTCCTTCGAATTTTAATGTCGTGCCTTACACGTAAGTGGGGACAAGCGGTGTAGGGACAGCGTCAGTCCGGTTTACACTACTAAATGATAACTTATCACGTACTCCTTTGCCGAACCGTAATAATAATCTTGGTGTATAGCACTACTTCATTATACAGCAGTATTAGTGAACCTCTTAAATGCGTTTTTAGAATGTGAGGATAAGTTTGCTATTATGTTCCTAATACAGGGGCGGATTGATATGTAAAGTCTCTAACTCTATAAAATAAGAATAACAAAAGACAAGATAATGAAAACACTCTCAAAAAGAAGTAAATTTATTGTACTACCAATGTACATAACTATTCCTTCATTTATTTCTCCAAACGCCATTTGCTGATTCCGTCCATTAAAAACTTTCTTGTGTACTGTTGATCCAATTACTAAGAGCAGCCCGAACTTTAGGAACAACCAGAAATCTGAAGGTGCCAAATTTGGACCGTAGCAACCTTGAGTTTCAGGCTCGTCACTGTCTTCATCGTTTCGTTACTGCAGTGCAGTCTGGCGTTGTCGTGGTGCAAGAAAAAATTAGTTGTTTCCGGCCTTACTCTACGGATACGAATCCTTAGTAATCGTGAAGTTTTGTCCCATCCGACGAGTCCTAATTAGATTTCATTCTTCGGACAGGCATCAGTAGGCACACGGGGATAACAAAAGAAGGGTCGCCGAGAGTCAGCGCGAGCAGGACAACGTTCAAAATTTACAGGTATAATAGGTATGCACGATTTTCTCGGAAACCAAGGCCCATTGGAAAAGGTCCTTTTAGCCAAGTACTCTGGAGACATTCCCTCACAATATATCCGAGACCCATTAAAATCCGTTTGTACCATACTTACGTTGTTAGACGTATTTATGTAGTTCGTAAATATAAGCATATCTACATAAACTCTCTGACGCAAGATAGTTTACTGTGTACAATAGGAGGGAGTTAGGTTGTATTTAATTATTTCTTACAATTATTGTGTTAAAATTGATGCCTTAGTTTATTAAAAATTCTCGGTACTAGGTTGCGTGGTAGAATTTCTTCCCGTCTACATAAAACATCACTTTTTGACAGGTCTTTTACTTTCCACATTTACTACAAGATTAACGGACTGCCGGAAGACATTAAATTCTCGTTCTTTTAGAAATACAATGAAGAGGTTTTTGTTTGGAGAGCAGTTTGGACGTCGCGGCACCCTTCTAGTGAATCTTCTCTTATTTCTTTTATGCTCTGTGATACTGCTGTGGTCTTGAATTACATATGCGTGCCTTTGCTATTTACTCCATCTTTCTTTCCTCTTTCCTCTCCTCCTCCTCCCTCCTAATTTGTGTAAATCAACTTCGCTTGGTGATTGTAGCTTTTATTATGTCACTATGTTACTTTTATGTTTCTTATTCCTTTTGTCTTTTATGTATTTAGAGCTACAATAAGGTTATTATTATTATTATTATTATTATTATTATTATTATTATTATTAGTATAAATATGCCTCCCTATCATAAAGATGCCCCACTGATTGTCAGTCAAATAACTATTTGCTGGAAACACTTTTGAGGGGTGATGATAAGTATTTAGTACTGTTAGCGACATGTTAGCGAGATGTGTTCTTGCAAGTTGAAAATTTCCTAAATTTGACAATTTAAATTTGGTAGATGTAGATATTTATTGAAATTTTATAATCAAACTTTTACCACTGCAGATTTATCAAACCATCACATCACATATTTCTTTCTTTCTTAATTGTCTTTTATCTATTGTTTGAAGTTTTGTTTTGAATCAGGGATGTAGCAGCGATGTAGTAGTTATGTGGAATATGTGTTATGTAAGCATATCTTTAAATTAAATAAATAAAATTTACTTACTTCGAAGCAAACTCCCAAACTTGAATTCTATGCACATGTTTGATTACTTGCCAATGTGCAAGTTGTAGGCGTAATGCGAACATTGGTATTTGATGTCTATCGAATACATGCGTTATTTATTTTCAGTTTCGTTGCCAAAAACTGATTTTTATTTCGTCCGAAACCGAAATTTGGCCGAAAATGATTTTTGGCCGAAAATCGAAACAGAAATTCGACCGCACGCTAAAATTAAAAACAAGCAACTACAATACGAAAGAAAGAGACAAAGAGATACCCGTAAAACGAAAGTGACAGAGCGAGTTGGCTAACATTTTTTACTTAGAAAAATCACGTAGTATGTCCAGAAATGTTATAAATTCAAAATCAACGGTAGTTAGTGATGACTAACTGGACGAAATACAATTGACGCCGATACATACGACCTAATGTTACACACAACTCTCTCACAACTTCTCACTTGATGATCACTAGGCACAACAATAATTAACAGAGGACAGATACAGGAAGCAATATAAGATATCTTAACAAAAGAATTAAACAGAAACTCATTGGCGAAACGTGCATACATAGAAAATACTTGGATGAGGTTGAAGATAGCATGCAAAAAACAGTGAAAATGGAAATGAAAGAGAGGAAAAAGCTTTGGAAAACGTACTTTCAGCAAAGAGACCAAACCTGTTACGAAGAGCATAAACAGCAGAGATCTAAGGTTAAACTCAAGGCTTTAAGCAAACAATAAGGATGGTGGGAGAAATTTGGAATAGAGTTTTAATAATAAATAATAAAGGATGGTGGTGGTAAGAATATTTTAGCGAAATGTTAAATGCTTACAATTCAAAAACTATAATACCAAAAGATTAATAGAAAAGCTGCTACTAAGTAGGGGGCTAGTGTTAATAAAATTTATGAGTAAAGGAAGACATGAAGAATTTTAGATATTATTAAATTTATGCTGCAAATAAAAGCAAATGCCAGACAATTGGAAACAGCATTTATTTTATCTATCTACCTATTATTACATTAACTGTGGGGAAATCTCACTTCTGTGTACTGCACTAGAATTATAAGAAAGTATTCTTGCAAATAAGATAAGAAAAGTAGTGGAATACAAATTGTCTAGTATTCAGAATAGATTCGGGTGCCATTTCATGTTTAAGATCATATTGTCACATTATATCAGCTGACAGAAAAGATCTCAGATAAAAATAAAGTAATATTCCTCTGCTATCTAGATATCAAGAAGGCTTTTAATACGATAATCAGGAATAGTGTATGGAAGAGGTTGCAACATAAAGCGGTTGGTGAACACATGGTGAAAACACTGAGGAGCGTGCAGGAGTGAGGCAGAGTGGTATTTTGAGTTCTCTATCGTTCATTTGTATAATTGATAACATAATTAGTGTATGCAAGGTAAGTTTGAGAATATTCATATACAATATACGAACATTTAACCGGTAAGTATGTGTGTGCTTGCTGACGGTGTAGTTCTTCCGGGAAAATCGTAAAAGATTTACAGAGAAGTATCGCAACATGAGTCTTTAGAATATATCATTTAAAGACAACGTAGAAAAAAACGAAAGTGCAAGTTGTTTCTTTTTCTGTGTTCTTGTTAGCCATATCTGATCCTCCTTAGTGTAACAATGCATTGATTTTTACTATCATTTTCTATTTATACCAAAGCATTGATGTCTTATCAACCCAAGATAATATTCTCGTTTTCAAAATTGTAGGTGACTTTAGACATACTGTCTTATCAATAGCTTATGCGTTTGTTCTTACTGTGTTCGTAAGAAATAAGGACGAAATATCTCCATACCTTCGGTTATCTTTGTACCAGTACATATAATTGGTTAGTTGGGAATTCTCGCAAGACTAGGATATTTTCGTTTGTCTCTTCGACGAATAATGTTGTCGTCACTCCTTTTCGTAGATCTTAAAGGGGGTTTGGTCATGATCTATTTTGCCATACATACATATCAAATAAAAAATCAGTGAATCGGCTTTAGTGAGCAAACTACTTTGCAAGCATACGTTCCCATGTAGAAGCATACCAAATATGTGTAGTGTTTTTAGGTGTAGCTATTAGCACATTATTTCTGCGTGTGCTTTACTGGTCCTTCGAACTTTAAACAATTAAGGAACTAGTGCTGGGGCAATCAGAGGAAGACGCTCCAAGAAGGGGTTCGCTTTCCGCTCACTATAATCACGCCAAATAAAGCAATGTCACGGCAATTAACAGAAAATACCTACAAAAATCAAACAAATACAAGCTTTCAAATATCTTGCCACAGCTTTTGATAGTCAAGGAAGAAAGTGACTTAAACAACCGTTTAAACCGTACAACACGAGTCTACCATGTAAGGAATACGTCCATATTTTCCCAAACCATATGTATAATTGAATACATTGAAACCACTTCGAAAGATTCTTTAAAGTGTAAATTAAAGACTGCAAATTTATTACAGCCTTACTACTTATTACAGTTAATTGTGGCCTATTAGTGAATCAAGAAGCACGAAAACAAGCAAACTATTTATTAGCTTTTGACGTGCAATTAGAGCTGAATCTATGTGAAATTTTAATAGCTGAGTTCTTAGTCAATCAAGCTGATTTCAATAGTCGCCACTGCTGAATCCAGTGCTTTTTGTATTCAAAAGGTATTCGGTCAAAGGTATTCGTTTAAGAAATCGCAGAATACATTCTGTGGTAGCAGTTGTTTTGTGACAAAAGTTATTAGAACAACAACACTTTTCAAAACAGTGCGAATGGCAAAGTTAGTTATCGTTTGGTTTTAATCCTTTCACATTTCTTGAACATGAGCTTCCAAAAACTTTCAAGAGATATGCCTAAAGTATTGAAAAAGGCAATCGATCCTAATCTGGTTGAACGACTTGTAACTCAAGGCTTTTTTTGGTCTCTTTAATTTTTGGTAAAGAAAAGTCTATCTCATCAAATGGTATTCAGTTTTCTACTACGTTGGGAAATTCACGTTCACAATTTCTTAAAGTTGGCTTCCATAGTTAGCAATGCTAAAGACGATACTTTTTCTCCTTAGAAGAAATTCGAAAAATTCGATACTTATAAGATCCAGTCGATAGTATCAACTTTGACAATAGGTCGGCATTGCAAAAGAGCATGTTTTTGAAATGCAAGCAGCTTTCTTCATATTCTTTTGCGATGAACCATGAAAATTTCCAAATGACATGTTTCGAAATTTGAAGAATTGCATGACTCAATAACCGATTCGGTTATTTTTAATTTTGATAAAAGGGACTGGCTAGACGGATACTTAGTTTACCATCACATTGAAAAATCACCATTTCACGATTCTCAATGAATCAAGCTAGCTTTTGATATACTATTTTGCAAACACTATATCGTGCCTGTACTTCCAAAAACCTTTGAAGGTAGAAATTCGCGGTTTGTAATTTTAGCTGAAATTATTACAATTTTGGTAGTGTCACTTTATTCTGGTCTACTGATAAATAAGGTTTGATAATAGAGTGGATGACATGTTATCATTAAGTAGTGTAAACCGAAGTGACGCATTGCACTTAAGTGGAGACAAAAACCAGTTTCACTATTTAATAATACACGTCATCCACTCTTTTATGAAATTTTACTGATAAATCCAAGATAGATAAAGAAAGATAGGATACACCGCCCTGATTTTGTTACTTGATTGTGATCTAAATTAATATTCAAAAATTCAGGCAAGAAACAACGAAATTAGAATAGATTTAGAACTATAACTGATTGCTCCCAAAGTTCCCTTCATTCTCCCAATTTGCGCAGTATTTCTTTATGAATCTACCAAACAAATTGTGTATGAACGCTGAAAACAATATTAACCCTTAACTACAGACGTCAAATTATAGGAACGTTATTACAGACCACCGGTAATTTTTACCGGTTATACTAAATTTATAAAATTTTTGTATAGTAATTGGAAAATTAATTTAATATACATTTTTTATATTTGTTTAGGGTATCTAGATCTGGTAAAAGCTGTTAAACTCTTGAGTTCCATAAAGCAACACAAGTTTTATAGGAAAAATATATTCAATGACCTTTCTTAATAATTTTTTTAATGTTGTGAAAAACGGTTATAAAAACATTTAAACAAAACAAAAATTCATTTCATTATCTTCTTCTTCTTAATCTTTTACCCTTTCTACCTTTCGGTGTAAGGGTTTCATTATACAAACTTAAAATATAATATCTTCAGATAAAAATATAGCATTAGGAACGAAAAAAGTACATTTGAAAAAAGACCTGCAAGAGGTAAAGTATTGGAAAAAAGTAAAGTCGCACACTCCTTGCAAATTCTCTCAGTGCATTGCAAACATATTGGAGTCTTACATATTATGCATATGTGTATGTGTTATTTTTCTTTCTTTGTTAGCTGGACACCTGCAGGTTGTTCTTTTAGCATTGGAAGATTGAACGGCTTCATAATACGGAGTTTCCATTTTGAGTATACTCTGCAATCATCCGAATCTAAATCACTTATATCAGAATTAATTTCTGCCAGCCATCTTTCCAAGGCTTCTTCAAATTACTTCGGACTACGTCTTCCATCTATTTCTATATCCTAAAACGAAAATACAAAACAATAATTTAAATAAAAGCAACTATTATCCAGTTTTATTATAAAATGAATTAAAAAGAACAACTCAACACAGAGCTCCGGTATTTTTACCGGTTACGAATTATAAATAGCGATAAATCAACGAAATTTCACTACACACAGGCGACACTTCGGCTAACAAAGTTATAGTGAGTGCCGAAAAGGTACGTATACGTATGAATGTGTAAGTAAAGGGGATCCCCGAAATCGAAAAATTCAAACTGCTTACCGGTAATAAATACCGGTCGTCTGTAGTTAAGGGTTAATGAAAGCAGGAGAGCTTGACGACTTGGTATGTTGAAACCGTGTAACACAGCAACTTGTAATTTGATTTAATTTAATTAAAATATGTCCATATCAAAAAGCGCAATTGCTTTTGCGCGAACTTTACATCAAGCAACCGTTGTAATAGGATTTGTTCTTTTCACAACAGCTACGCTTACTTTTGTCAGATCGTTTACCATTTGTGCTTTAAATTAGATTCACATACTTATATAGTGGTTTTCCATTCCGATTTATAAATATTCAAATCGTCAGCCCGGCAATTTTGCTCTATAACGTTTCAAGAGGATTACTAAATTCATTTGTATACGATCTGCCCGTTGCTCTTTCGCGTTCTCAGGGTCAGACATAAGGCAGGTCGTGGTAGTTCATGTGTACCTACTCGAGTCGACTACTACGCCCGGGCACGGATTTATGGCCCGTTGCTCCGCGCATTTATCTACCTATCAGTAAATTGAATGCATTAGTCAGCCGAATGAACCGCCGCGCGATCGGAAATAAAGACGATATGCTAATGTGTGCACGTTCAAGCCGTTCGGATAACTGTTGTTCAAGGATCAAATCGATCCTTGCGCAATGTACGTATTATTTTACGTACACACGTGCAGATATCATACACGCTTCCGACAGCTCATCAGATATCAATTCGCTGGCGACTTTGAACCTTAATGAAGGTTATCCGATCGAAAAGATGTATTCGATCATTTGGATGCACTTAGGATGGCACAGTAAAAATTGATAGTTGTGCAAAAGTGAAACTGGCTAATGAAGAAGCGATGCTGGAACAGTATTTCGTTAAGGATTTTAAGCAGAAGTAGTCGACGAATTTTTACCAACGAATGGAATAATCTTTATAACTACTGTTGGAAAACTCAAGTGAAATAATAAAGAGGAATGCGAGTCACACGTCAAAAATTCATTGATACCAAAACACATAGGCCCGTCGTAAATTATGTACTTAAAATGTGAGATGTATCGAAGCGTTTAGTAAATAATCTTTTGTATATATTATATATATATTATTATATTATTATATAACCATCATATCCTTCCTTGTGCAAAGCTGATATAAAAGTAAAAGAACTTTCTTCTATAATAATTATTAGTCGTTATTTATTGCTCTATCCCAACAACTACCACATCAATTTTAATACCTCCACAGTCCTACACGCTGTCGAGATACTGATTCTAATTGTGTACAAATTTTAAAAGAAGTTTACTCTGAACTAGTGAATCAACTGAGTTCATTAACAAACGATTTAGTGCTTGACTGTGTGTTTCCAAAGAATCTTAAAGATTTGGTCAAACAGCGGACGGGGCGGAACGACGATGCGACGCCGAAAGGACGTGAGCAATTGTAATGTATTAGTTTAATATAGAAAATGTCACACAGAGCCCGACGACTCTGTGTTCCTATATTAACTAAAACACTACAACTGCTCACGTCCCGCCAGCGTCGCGTCGTCGTCCCGCCCCGTTCGCTGCAGGCTAAATCTTAAGATATCAATTCTCACACCCCTGCTAAAATTGGGTCGAGAAATATCGGCCAAATGCGGTATGCATGAGTGTGTTTTCCGAGCTTATAGACAAATTTTTGTATTCTAAAATGTTGAATTTTTAGATAAAACTAGGGGAATAAATGGATTATGTGCTAGTCAGTGAACGAGGACGGTTACAACCGAATTTACAAATTTGGTGAAAGTTGAATACTGGGAACTCCCGAGATCAGTTTTCGCCAGATCAAGTTTATTGTTCATTAATAATTGACTATTGCATACATATTTCTGAGGGCTTGCTGGTTACATATGACACTTCTGTAGTTCTAAACGCACCTGGCTTACTTTCTAATTGTATAAATACTGTAACTAGGGATTGGACAATTGTGTGTATTAAAAAAAAAAAAATTTTTAATTTTTGAAAAATACAAACAAATTTTTGGTATTCGAAGTGAATTGCCCGATATCTGGCCTATTAACCTACACACAATCACTTGAGTTGTCTTCCCAGGTGTGAGGTTGGATTGCAACCTAGATTTCTCTGCTGATGCCCTGTATATACTGATGCCCTATATCAACTAAAGCACGAATTGCCACATCCATTCATTATGCAATATTATGGCGTTTTCCATCCCCCATTTGCCTTATAATGTTATTATTTGAGATAATTGTAGCATTAGTGAACTTATTATCACTGAAATGCGCATATTGCCTCTAATCGCAATGTTATGCCATTAGAATACTGAAGAAAGTAGTCAACCCAAACGTGGTCAGAGCTGTATACTTTGCAAGTTTTTACGCACGCATCAAATACGGTATCATTTTTTGGGGACATTGTAATGAAATACAAAGAATTTTTATATTGCAATAACGCGTGATCAGGACTATGTTTGGTCTCGTTTTTAGAGAGAGCTGCAGAACTGTGTTTAGATCAAATATTTTGTTAACAGTCTATGGTATTTATATACATATATGAAACTGTAGTATTTTTCTATAAAAACAAAAATTACTTTTCGGAATCTCAAATTAAACACATGTATAATACGAGACGGAAAGGAGTAGATATTGTGTTTCCTATACATAGGTTAAGTATGACAAAGGAAGGCCTATGTTACTCTTGTTTAAGACTATACAATAAATTACCCTTATTCATAAAAAGCCTGGGATCACTAGAATCTCTAAAACGCAAACTGCGGGAATGATTAATTCAGCTGGAACCATACAATATGGAAGAATACGTTAATTAGTAATATAGTAAGTAATTGTAATTTGACGTATTCATGTGTACAACGTATATTATGAAATAAAGAATTATTATTATTATCTCAGGCCTCATGATTCTTGTAAGTTGGTTTCTATGAAGAGTAACATATTACCACTGGCTGGTTTGTATGTGCTGAAATGTTGCTTTTTTCTAGGAGATTCTTATGGTGATTTTCCAAGAAACAATATTTATCACAATCGTTATGGATATAACTTCAGGATCGTACGCCATCTGCACTGCATTATTCGAAAAATCACCGTACTATGCGTGCTTAACAAATTAAAGGATAAGTTCTAGACAGTTTGAAGCCAGGCAATAATAACTATTTTAAAGATAATTTAAAATCTCTTTTACTAAATAACTGTTATAAAACTACGGATTTTATAAACGATAACAATTAATGTAGCCTCTCCATGTACGTGAGATTTCTCGAATGTTCTAGGAATTTGCCGGTGGTTTAATTGCGTAAATTTTATAAGGTGCTATTGGTCAGAAACAAGTCTTGGTACGTTCACGCAGACAACTGGTCCAATATTGTTTAGTATACTTTAGCTACTTGACCGATATAAACGTATTTCCGTAGAGCTGATTGAGAATCGTGGAAAATGAGATTAAATCACACAGAGCAATCTTTTTTAAGAGGGTGTGAAACCTTCAGGGATCATTCAACGTCTGCAAAGTGTATTTGGAGAGTCGTCAGAATCTATCAGTAAAGTCTATCGATAGGTCGATCGTTTTAAAGCTGGCAGAACCTCTCTTCTGTAGATGAAAGCGAATATCTATATGAAAAATTAGCGTTACTATATATGTATATATATATATATATATATATATATATATATATATATATATATATATAGGAACACGACAGGTTCAGAAGGTTTTACACGAACGTTTGCATGTGAACAAGGTTTCAAGCCGTTGTGTACCAAAACTGTTGGAGCCGGAACAGCAACTCAAACAAATTCGGCACCTGCTGCTAATTTCAAGAACCCTTAGCACGTTACAGCGACCAATTTTGATAACCGATAATAACCAGTGAAAAAAATGGATACTTTATTTCCATCCTGAGACCAAAATCAATCGAAAGTATGGCGCAAATCAGAAGAAGAGCTTCCGCCCAATACACGTGCAGTTGTTCGGTTGGGAAAATAATACTTACTATATGCTGGGATTGCAGGGGATTATTTTTTATAGGTTATCTGACGCATGGTACTACAATTAACGCAGAATATTATTCCAATGTTTTGCCTGGCCCATCGCTGTACGTGCTTTGGAATAAAGGGGATAGTAAATTGCATAAACGTCTATTATTGCAATGGGACAATGCAAGACCCCATACCACACGAAGAACGAACGATGTTCTAAACAAATTGCGCTGGAAATTGTTTCCACGTCCATCTTATTCGCCAGATCCAGCTCCCAGTGATTTTCATCTATTTCCAAATTTGAAAGAACCACTACGACGTGTTGGGATAAGTGCATTCAATTAAATGGAGATTATATTTAAAAACTACATTGTCATTTTGATAAAAATCGACGAAATAAAAAATTTATGACTAAAGTCCTAGAAGCTTGTAAACATCATTCGCACTTTCTTAAATGTTGTCCTAGTGCTAGATTTATTTAGTATACCACACGTATGAATGTATGTAACATACATATTTGCTGACATGTCCGATTCTGTTATGGTCAAAAGGATCATTAAATTAGACTAGAGTAAAACTTTTATTTTCGGCCACCTTTTGAAGATGGTTACCTCTAAAAGCGGCCATTATTAAAACTCACTGAGAGATATATGAAAATTCACATGTTACTGATCCTTTTAATAACGGTACCTATATAAATTGGTCACGGACACATAATTCAAAATATTTTAGGAAAACGCAACGTATTTTACCTTTTATTACTGATCATAAATTATTTTGCAAATCTGATTATAACTATACTACCTGCAATCCTATCTTGGGATTACAGTATGGTAAGTTGGTAATTACACAATTAATAGGATTTGATCTTTTACGATTTGAAGGTG
Source organism: Chrysina gloriosa (assembly GCA_038088585.1). Taxonomy (NCBI): domain Eukaryota; kingdom Metazoa; phylum Arthropoda; class Insecta; order Coleoptera; family Scarabaeidae; genus Chrysina; species Chrysina gloriosa. The sequence goes on from CM076089.1 coordinate 27,142,108, forward strand.
GTGTTTAATTTTTCTTGGTATTTATTCTAAATGACTTTCTAGTTACATACTTTAGTTTGATTTCAATCCTGTTAATCACTCAAAAAGAAACATTTGTGCTTTAAAGACATTCTGAATTAAAGTTTTTATGGTTTTTCGAATAGCGGTCAACTTTATGTTGCGGCCAATATTGCTCAAACAACTTGTGGCCGTTATTGAGAGTTTTTACTGAATATATAAAGTGCCAAAGTAGTCACCGGACGGCAAACTGAGATACAACAATGTAACGAGATCATGTTCCAAAAGTGGGAGGAAAATATAAAAGCTGAAATGTGCATGGAAAATGGATCAGCAGGAAAAAATGAGTAAGCAACTGCAGCTAAGAAGGGAACACCGGCAACAGAAATTCGGATGAAACTGTACAAATTGGAACAGTTCTTTGCTATAAGAACAACGCATTTTTAGCGGCCGAATCCCCCGATTTCGGGGTACAGTCCCCTCCAAAAATTTGGACGATTTTTGAATTTTTATAAACATCTTGGAAACTATCACAAATATCTTTCTTGTCTTAGAATATAATTTGAAGTATATTACATAGTCTCAAGGATGGCGTGAATTACTTTCGGAGAAATTAAATAACGGGCGATCCCTACCCCCTTTTAATAGTTTCCTTTTTTATTTATAACAAATAAAATCGGTTTTACGTAGAAAACAGTGCTGAATAACATATTTAGATCTGATAGTTAATATATTAGAAAACGATAATAACATTTCAGTTGTCATTGATTGATGTGCATAGATATGTGTCGTTCTAAATATAAAATACTTTCAATCACTAATTATTTCCATAAGGGTTAAAACAGATACGAAATATTGTTATATAAATATGGATTAAGTACGTAAGCGCTTAATGTAGATAGATATAAATAAACGAAAAATACACGTATTGTGTCACGTATCCACTACAGGAAATTGATATACAAGAAGAACGAAGAAACAAAATTACATATCTTAATTCATTTAAGGCATATTTTTCGTAAAGTATAAATTTACCGTTTGACATTATATTGAATAGGGCAATATTAACTAACATGTTTGTAAGAGTAATAAATATCCGAACAGCAGTATTAAAAAGAAAGTATAATACTAATAAAACATTCAATAATGTAATTATTGATATATTATAATGGTGAATAGTACAATTATGCATGTAGTAATTATGCTATGTATATATATTGCAATAATGGTAGTCAGTATAAAAGTGTTCAAAACACAGGTATTGCTTTCACCACGAACAACGCACAATAGCAGGTTTCTTACAAACAATACACTAGGGCAGGTCTGTCAAGCTGGCACGCCCACCTATTCAAAATTCAAATTTGATTAGACCAAAATTATGTGCTCTTTATGTGCTAATTATGTGCCGCAATCGAATTTTTGTGCTCAAAGCGATCACTGAGAAAATCGAGTTTGATTAGTGGGGGTGCTAAGTTACTGTCAAGCTAGCACCCACCCATGTCAAAAATTGAAACACCGAAATCTGTTGAATAATATATTTATATGCTCTTCCTATGCTACTCGACTACGCTAGAGCGAAATTGCTAACTCAACCCCTTCTAAGGAAATTTACCCCGAACTGTAAAAACCGCAAGAGGTAAAATCTATAATAATCGAGCACAAAAATTTTAACCGACGCGAAAACGTCGGGATAGTTATTTGCTCTCGAGATATCCTATTCGCGATTTTTGTGCTACTACCGTTGTGTGAGAAATTCACCCCGAAGCGTATAAGCTAAATGGGTGAATTTCTCACACAAGGGCAAGAGCACAAAAATCGCGAATAGGATATCTCGAGAGCACATAATCATCTCGACGTTTTCGCGTTGGTTAAAATTTTTGTGCTCGATTATTATAGATTTTACCTCTTGCGGTTTTTACAGTTCTGGGTGAATTTCCTCAGAAGGGGTTGAGTTAGCAATTTCGCTCTAGGGTAGTCGGGTAGCACATAAAGAGCACATAATTATATTAGTCAACAGATTTCGGTGTTTCAATTTTTGACATGGGTGGGTGCTAGCTTGACAGTAACTTAGCACCCCCACTAATCAAATTCTATTTTCTCAGTGATCGCTTGAGCACAAAAATTGCGATTGCTGCACATAATTAGCACATAAAGAGCACATAGTTTTGGTCTAATCAAATTTGAATTTTGAATTGGTGGGGCTGCCAGCTTGACAAACCTCACTAGGGCGTAGAGTCCGCGTCTTTTGGAAAACAAAACTCTGCAGGATTTTTACAGGATCCCGGTCTTTCATCCACGTATACACTCATACCACGAGTATTTGAAATTTTGAAAATTTGAAATAATTAAAATCTTGGTGAAGAAAATTGATTGTAGATCAACGATTGCCACTTAATAATACTATTTCTCTGATGCAAATCTATCTCGTAGTTCATAAGAATCACTTTATCAGAAAAGGTTCGGATTAAATGTTTCCATAATTTAAAACGAAGGTGTTGTTTTTAAAGGATAATGTGTACAGTTTTAGCTTTTGGCATCAATTTCTGAAGTTCAGCAACATAATACCTACTCCTAGAATGGATCAAGGAAACATCTTTTGATCCGATATTTGGAAAGAAAACATGTTAGCCAGGATTTGAAATGACTTGAAGTGAGCTTTTCAGATATCGAAATACTCGCGTTTGCGGGTCTAAACAATGATTGCGCAAGGTCGAAAGGGTCGAGGTCGAAACGTATTCCTAGATTCCTTTAAAAGAAAAACTAATGGAGAAAGTAAGATTCCATCAGCCGAAATGGCTGGCAAAATTGTATAATTATGTTTTATAGAGTGGAAAGATTGCACAGCGCTTTCAACGGCTTTCTGACCATTTACTACCAAAATACGGTTGGACTCCATTTATAGATTAAATCCACTCTCATTGGCATTGTATACGTTGCTTCTGCCGATACTGCCGTGATATGGGGTTTGACTTCCATAATAAAATTATTGCTTAACAACCGTAGGTCTTCTATACCGACACAATTTTGTTAGCGTGACACAATATTATGTAATTTCTGGAAACGACATCTCCACCAATGTCCATGCTTTAAACGTGTCGTGTTCAATTTCTTGTTTAGCTTCTAAAGCCCAGCTTTGAAGGTCTATGTCATGAATTATTTTTTCATCGTCAATGCTATTTCAAAATTTTGTATGAACATATTCTGTAATAAACTGCGGTTTATCCGTATAGGTGTCACCCCTGTTAATATTTTCTTCCTGTCTGTATAACTAAGGTAGCAATTTAACTTTTTTGAAATTCTCTTTCACAGTTTCGACAGAATGTCGTTTAATTTTATCACTTTTCCCAGTAAAGTACAGCTCTAATTTTGCAATCCAGGTCAATAACACTACCTCCTTCTTCAGGAACACAGGCTATATTTTCATAATTGTCTTCTTCATCTTCTGCTACATCTTCCATAAATTGCGCTTCATGTGGTTCTTCTAATCGTTCAAACTCCAATCCTGTTAGATATTCAAAAGAGAACATATTTTCTTCTTGAGTACCTACAAACATATCCTTCAACGCACCATGCAACTTAAGTTCTTGAGACTTCTAAGGAATTATTGCAATGTTAGATACTTAGAACGTTGCTAGTAGTATGTTTAACACATTAGCTATATTAATCGCTGCCATTGTACCAAACTATAAATTTACACTTCGCGAAAAATGCTACTGATATATCATTCGGAACGGCGACCTTATACATACATGCATTCCCACACCGGTATACGTAACACAAGACGTGTATTTTTTGTTTATTGATATCTATCTGCATTAAGGACTTAAGTACTTAATCCATACGTATGTGAATATATTTCGTATTTCTTTCAAACATATCGAAATAGCTGGCAATTCAAAGTATTTTATATTTAGAACCACATTTATCTATGTACATCAATCATTGACAACTGAAACATTATTATAGTTTTCTGTTATTTATTTTTTATTCAGCATCGTTTTCTACGTAAAACCGACTCTATTTGTGATAAATAAAAAAAAACCATTAAAATCCTTGAGATTATGTAATATACTTCAAATTATATTCTAAAAAAATAATAAGTAGTTGGAGGATTCGGCTGCTAAAGAAAAATGCATTGTTTTTGTAGCAAGGTACTCTTTCGGTCTGTACAGATTCATCGAAATCAAAATTTCTCAGTTTGCCGGTGTTCCCTTGTAAGTATGCTTTTGTTCAATCAGTGCATCTGTCTGTGTAAGAAACATATGGGGTTGGAAAATATAGATTGACATAGATATGTTGATAATATATTGGTGTCAGATAGGTAACTTTATACGTGAAGAGTGCAGTTGGTTGTCTAGGCTGTCGTGAAACTATTCTCGCTGCTTCGAGAATTGAGAATATAGGGTTACGATATGAAAGAGTAAAATGTCGTCCTAAGTACCAAGTCCACAAAGCTATAAATGTAAAACACCTACATATGCACCTCTCCAGGCTGATGTACAAGGTGTGATTAAAATGAAAGAAAGAAGTTTCCTTTTAAAATATTTATACAGTCTTCAATTTCTATCCTGTTCCCTTCGACCTTTAATATTGTCCTATTGGGTTATAAGAATGCATTGTGCCGGTGCATTTTCGTGGTGTTCAATCCAAGAGCTTTCTTTCTATAATTTGCGTCACAACTTAGTTATCGAAATACATATTTACATGTACCCACACTGGGGCATTAAATGAAAATTATTTTAACCAAATTAGTTCTATAGTTTAGGTTTCCCTTCCCTTCTTGAATAATATTGATCACAGATGAACAAACTATGCTATTCCAGAAATAACATATAGCAGTTTTTAAGTCAGAAGTTTTGAAAGAATTATTGTGCTCCAGAATTCCGACAAAATATGAAAGAAATGTTTTAGAACTATCTGATCAAGTTTTACACTTCAGTAAGAAATGAGATACGCAGCCAAAAACAGAAAATTAACATTTATCCTTTGCTTTCTTCTCATTTTACGGCTGCTTTCGCTTGGACTGGCTTTCTCCAGTTTATCATTTCAACCTCTCGACGTCTTATTTAGACTAACCTATTTTCGCTCAATCGTAAACGCTGTGGCATTACCCTCACTAATTGAACTTATACGAGCGAGCGAACTTATTTATCGAAGTATATCCAACATCTAGTTTCAGAGAATATTAATCTATCCTGCCGCAAATTCCCATTTTGTAACCTAATTAATTGTTCCAGCTGTAGTTTATTGATTGACTGTTAAGAACTTAGTCTGGCCCGCGGGTGGCGTAAGCTGGGAGACAGCTAGTAGATAAACAAAGCACGTTCTAGCGCGAAACGTCATCGTCACAGATATCGCTCTGTTTCTGAGTTTAACGATTTTATCACTTATTTGGATGTGCCTTATTATCACAGTCACATCAATCGTGGTGTATAAAAGGATAATACTGTTTGCGGCGAGTGACCAGAAGAAACAGGTGTATTGTCTTCAACGAAAACGTCGCTGCTAATGGGTAGGTGGACGACGATGAAGATGAAGGCAATATCAATCATGTTGAGCTTACCTATAACACCGTTGATAAAGCCGTTCCTAGCCAGTGGCTGGACGAGAATGACGGTGAATGCTGTGTTCTTAGGAATACCAGCAGCGATAGCCATTCTTGTTGAAATACGTTAAAACGTCCTCTATAGTTGTGTTTTCATAGCTGTATAACTAATGCAATGCGTCACAAGTCAGAAGATCTTATTGCCATCGGTGGTTTTAGAACGTTAACAGCCTCTTCCTCCCCGCCCTTATTGCTAACGTTTGTTTGGATATGACTGAAAAGAAGCCATTCGAAAATATTTACCAAAATATTCTATAAAGTCGTTGTTTCATGTGGGCACCGTCATCGACGTACGTATTTTCGAAACTTACAAGCGCGTGTACATAACTTTAAAGAAAGAGAATCGAGCTGATCTGTTACGAATTAAAAAAAAATCTATATATATAATTTCCTTATTTCTGTGTGCTCCTCTTTTTGTCTATCCAGAGATTTTTGAAGCCCACTGATGGGCTAGAAAGCTGAAAATTGGCATGCATATAGTAAAACACCTAGGCCAAATCCTAACGTAGTAACCGGATTTTTGATTTTTTGGCCTGTGGGCGGAGAATGAAGACGAAAAGGGAGCGTGGCAAAATTCAATTTCTTAAGATTTTAGTTTACATTTTCTTTTTCTTCCTGCCTGGCAGGGACAGGCTTAACAGCTAGTGAATAAATAAAGCAGCCTAGTAGAAGTTGCATTGATAGAAACTTCCTTAGAGACCTACAGAAGGAAATAACTCCCCTTTTTCCGCTTGATATTCCTAAGACATCAAGTATTGTATATCTTTACACTTGACCCGCTGTGTTCAATTTAACAGTAAATGGACCATTCAACACGAATATACAAGAAGACATCGCTAGCAAGATTTCCTTAGTACCAGATAAATTCGAGTCACTAAGTCGAGTCCTCGAGGGATCTCGGACTATCCGTCTTCAGCGAAATCTGAGTAACAAATTTTCATCTCAATCTAAACTAAAGATGTCATCCATACTTTCGGTTAAGAACTTGAATTTGTTAAGTGTAGGCTTTCATGGTCATTGTGTAATAAATTAGTGGCTTCCAGGTTTTACCGTGGTCGCTTGACGTTTTGCTGCTCGTGCTGTTTTCAGAAGCTAACTTTTGAAGAAGCTGAAAGCATGAGCAGCGAAATGCCAAGTTTTTTCGATAGTTTAATTTATGTAGTATATATACTTAGTGACATAGAAATTGCAACAGCAAGAAGGAGTAGGATATTTTTGTTGAAACTTGGTAGATTTATTGGGCTGCGATTAAATAATAATTGATTAAGTTTTGATATCAAGTGGTAATGTAATAACGTCACATTTGACTGTTATTATAAATTTTTTGCTAGCTTTTTCGATCTGTATTTATCGTTCGATTTGTTGTCTTTTTCATTGTTAATTAACATTATTTCGATTGTTTTAGTGACGAATCTAGATTTTGTTTAGGCATGCACGACGGTTGTAAGAGAGTCAGAAGAAAACGGGGTGAACGACGGTATCTTCAATTTACAGTCTAGTCTCGTCTCGAGAGGTGTACAGTTGTATTGCTGATATCGTGATAAGTGTTTTTCACTTTTTCTAAGTAAAATCAAAGTTTGTTATGTACTGATTGTACTCACTAGAAAGCTTATTTAGTGAGCTTCATGATATTGTTATTTATGAAACAATCCGGCAATTACTTTCCTTGATATTTAGGTGGTAAGTTTGCCTTGTCTCCATAAGTTGTTTCGATATTTTGCCAAGCGTATTTTTATACGTATACTAGTGTTTTTGCTTCCTTTTCTTACCTTTGTAGTCAGTTGCTGTACCTTTCCGTTGCCTTTTTTTACATTTTGTCTTGTTTATTGCAAAGTAGCTGCGACGGGCACCGCTAGCGCGAGAAGAATATCCCTGTGTTTTCCTATTTCTCAACTATTAACTGTTCTCCTTTTTATAAATATAATATCTCTCAAATTGAGACATATTATATGAGATATTATGAGACTCTCAATTTACGTGTAAAAGTTGCGTTAAGGAGTTTCCTGATGGCTTTATTTTTAAATGCTATGTTTGCGGAAATGCCTTTTGTCTTACATGCGCTGGCTTAACAGATAAAGATACTCGTTTTCTTAGATCTAGAAAGAATTATGAGTGGACCTGCTCCAGCTGTTGTATATCAGATATTCCGGGGCAGATTCAGAGTCTTATGGCACTTGTAACATCACTTCAGAAAGAGATTTTAGAAATAAAGAAGACTGTTCAGGTACCTGTAGCTTCTGCAAGTTCACCCTCTTTTACGTTTGATGAGATCATTCAACAAATTAATGACCGTAAATCCAGAGAAAATAATGTCGTATTGTTCAATCTTACTGATGATGGATTTGTTGAGAGTGATGCTGTGGCTGCTGCGGAAGTTTTAAGCTTTGTCTCGGAAAATCGAGTGAAGTCGGAGTCTTTCAAGTGTTTTCGGTTGGGTAGGGCTCCAATTCCTAATAAATGTAGACCACTGAAGATCGTTTTAAATTCTGTTGAAGAACGTAAACTAGTGTTAACCAATGCTAAAAAGTTGAAAACATTTTCTGGCCCAGCTAAGTTATTTATCTCCAGGGACTTGACTGTTAGGGAGATGGATGCTAAAAATAAAATTATGTTGGACTATCGAAGGCGTAGGGCCAATGGTGAAAATATCTTTTTGAAATATACATTTGGAATGCCTAAAATAGTAATGCAGAAAAAACGATGTAATATCCAACAACCAATAACTACTTTCAATTTTTTTTATCAAAACGTTCGCGGCTTAAATACGAAAACTCAAATTTTTTATAAGAATATGCTTGAGTCTATGGATTATGATATTATTATGATTAGTGAGACTTGGGCTAAGGAAGGTCTACTTAGCTCCGAACTTTTTCCGGATGAGTATCTTGTTTTTAGAACTGACAGGCAAACGCGCGGCTGTGGTGTACTTATGGCATTTAAATGTGGTATTCCATGTCGTGAACTGGATACTGACTCTGTCGGGGATTTCGGTGATTACAGAATTGAATTGCTTTGTGTACAAACACGTTATATCCATTTGGTGATTAATTTTATTTTAATTTATATACCTCCCGATGTTCCTGCTTGTGTGTATGATGAACTGTTTGATAAGCTTGAGATGCTGGGTTTGTTTGATACCCTGTTTGTTTTTGCTGGGGATTTCAATATCCCTGAGTTGGAATATGCCGGCCGTGCGAGATCTGTCAGTGTTAGTAACTTTCTTAATAGTACGAAAAGTTTTCAGATAAATACTATTTTGAATCGCAATAATCGCTTCCTCGATTTGGTTTTCTGTTCTGTTGGTTGTCGGACCAATGTTGAACGTGCCTAGCTGCCACTTGTAGATGAGGATCCTGACCATCTTCCGCTTTCATTTACTATTACTTGGGACGCACCAACTAATAATCTATTTCAAACCTCAGATGCCCCTTCTTACAATTTTAAGGCTGCTAATTTTGTTGAATTGTATAGCTTGATTTTAGATAGTGATTTGATGACTGTCGTGCAATATAATGATGTTAATTTAGCATGTAGTAGGCTTTATGAAATACTGTATAATTGTTTTAATTTTTGTGTACCGCTTCATGCGAAGCACAAGACATCATTTCCAAGTTGGTTTTCGACTACTACTAAAATCCATATAAAAACTAAAAGACATTATCTAAATATGTTTAAGAAGACAGGTTTACAGTATTATAGGGACAGGTTCAGGGAGTTTAGAAAATTGGTTAGAACAAGCATTGGCACGGATCGTCAGACTAGCTTGAATATTATTGAGGCAAACATAAAAAGTGACCCAAAGAAATTGTTTGATTTCATAAACTCTTTGAAAAACCAGACTCGTATCCCGGCATCCATGTTGAGTGCTGAGAACAATATTGTTGATTCTCCTGCTGATATTACTAACGCTTTTGCTTCTCATTTTCGATCTGTTTTCTCAGACTCCAACATACAGAGCTCTCCTGGCGTGTCCTCGTCGATTGATTATCCACACTTGGTACTCAGGACTTTTGATGAAGCGGATGTGCTCTTTACTCTTTAAAAACTTCTTTCACAATGGGTGCAGACTCGATACCAGCTTTTTAATTAAGGATTGCCGAAATGTTTTGATTACACCTTTGCTGCATATTTACAACTTAGCACTAAAATCTAAAACTTTTCCTAATCTCTGGAAACTTTCTTGAATTACAACTGTCTATAAATCTGGTGGTAAAAATAACATATTAAATTACCGACCCATATCGATAATATCAAATTTCTCTAAAATATTTGAAACAATGTTATTTAAATATATCTCTAATCATGTCTCTAACAAGTTGTCCATCACTCAGCATGGTTTCATTAGGGGAAAATCGACAGTTACGAATTTATGCACATTTGTTAATTATGGTTCAGATATTTTGGATGGCAACTTGATATCATATATACTGACTTTTCCAAGGCCTTTGATCAAGTGCCGCATTCACTTATTCTTCGTAAAATGCATGGTTTTGGATTGTCTAACGATTTGATTTCTTTACTCCATTCATATCTGACAGAGAGGAGGAACTTTGTCGAATACAATGGATTTCGTTCATTTACATATACTTCTGGTAGCGGTGTGCCTCAAGGCTCTGTCCTTGGACCACTGCTATTTAATATATTCATCAATGATGTGGGTAAAAGCAGGCCTACAAATCGTTCCCAATTTTCACGCAGTCTCCATCTGATATTTAAGACTTACCTGGAATGAACCAACTTACGAAGGAATAGATCGTCTCGATTTGTCTGCTTACTAACTGACATTGCTGCTCGCACATTAGTTATGATTTTCTTATTTTCTTATTCGAATTTCAAATAGATACCCTTGCACGCTTGAGTTATTCCGACAATCAAAAAGAAAAGATATCTAATTTAACAGATCGAGAAACAAATAGCTTGTTGCTCTGATACGATGCGATTTTTTCGTCTGGTACGAAAGAATGAGCAAGTTATCGTGCGGTTGGTCTCGACTTTATCCATCTTTTCTGGAGCGAGATCGCGCGCACGCCATCCGATATTTCCTCGTGGCCAGAGATTAATGCGGGCTTCAATTACCAAGTACAAGGTATTTAGTCATATTAATACAGGCTGCCGGCACGGTATCCTACCACTAATGTGCACTCTATTTGTTCTTCGTTATTAATAACTCGTGTTCAACGTCGCGTACACTAACGTTATTTTTTCAGCACACGCGTAACAGGCAAGTATGTATGCGTGTGCAGGGGCGCACACTTTTTCTTTTTATGGTTGATGGTATGGATGGCTTCTAGTATATGATCAATTAGAAAGAAAAACGGGTTACATATATGACACTTTACTCGAAAAACGAAAGGTCAATTCGGTATTTCAAGATGAAGACTTTTATCTCAAAAGCAGGTACTAGTGTAGCTATAATTCCTTTACAATGTTATGATGAATATTAAAGTAGTATACTTACCACCGTTTGTTTGCCGGAGGAATTGTAATTGTAATAATCCAGTAATTGTCAAAAACTAATGCAGACCACCGAATTATCCTCCAACAGGACAAAGCGGATTCCTATAGAGCTCGAAGGACAATTAAGCTTCGGGACCAGTAAAACAACGGAGTATTAGATCATCCTTCGTATAATTCAGACCTAAGTTCCAATTATTTTTTAGGTTCCCAAGTATCAAGAATACACTGCGTGATCAACGGTTTCAATCACTAGAGGAAGCAGCCGACGAGTACACCGCCCCTCCCAACTGAAGTTTAGAGTTATCTCTTTAACATTTAGTTTGAACGAATGTGATATAGTGTACCAATCTTTGTGGAGGATAGCATGTTAAAGAATGAAGCACTTTCAGTTGACCTACTGTTTGCTTCTTATGGCTAGATACAACACTAAAATAACGTTTCCATTTAATTCCATTTAATATATCATTTATTTTCATTTAATATATCATTACTTCATTAAGTCACTTAAAACCTCATTTTTTTCTAAAACTGCACAGTATTTCCTTTTATAGTATTTGTGGCTGGCAACCGATCAATCTGATCCTTTAATGAATTTACAATTGAAATTGATGTATTTAAACTACATCCTTTAGTTTCTAACTTTGTAATTGCATCTGCAATACAAACAAAATTGCTTTGGATGTATACTAGTTGATTTTTTTAATATGGAGCCATTAAAAAGATTTACACATTTTTCAATTGCCGCATTGTCACAGTTAAACTCACTAATCACTTTTTTGGTCCATTATAATTTTTGGTATAAATTCAACTGTTCGTAATTAAGTGCCTCATCTGGTTAAAACAGGTTCAGGGTGTAATGGATTCCGAGCATTTTTTCTTTATAAACTTGCACATGTAAGGATGCTTTCACGAATATTTTCTTAATATTTGATACTAATCTGGTTATAATGGGAAATTCTAACCTAACATTTTCCACAAGTCTATTTATGCCATGAGCTAAGTATGTGCTATGAATTAATTTAGAGAAAAAGCTTTTAGGTTTTGTGCTGTTTTTATCATGGACGCGGGAACATCAGTTATCATTAAAAGTACATTGGCCGTTGAAATTTTTTGTGGCAAATAAATTTACAAATAGCGCAATAATTAAATTATATTAATCAAATACCCATTTTCCGGTTCATTTTCGTCTACCAATAAAAAAATTCGCAATATATCGCCCTTTTGCATCAGTTGTTTCGTCAACTGAGAACCAGATGGGTTTGTCTTCAATAATTTCTCTTAATTCACATTCGTCAACATTGCTTCATAATTTAAATTCACCTATTTTTTCCATAGAGTTGAAGAACTAGGAACATTGAAATCTTGGAGATGAGTTTTTAAAAATGTTTGAAACATTGGGTGGTCAAGTTTATAAAGAGGAATATTTACACTAGTGAAGAGATTACACAAACTCTTTGAGAAATTTTCCTGGCTGTAATTTTTCTTGGCTTCGTTATTATGAGCAACTGTTGAACCATGGCCTGTGGAATTTGCTTCTTTTCTTTGTGAGTCGTAGTTTACAAATGCTAGTCCATTGAAATTTTTTTATCGCAAGCAATCTGCAAATATGAAAAATACAAATAATTTTTAAAAGTCGTTAAAATGTTTACTTCGCCGACGGTTGCACAAAATAATATTCTTGTAAATTTATTTTATTATCTATACAACTGTGTTAAAAATAAACTTACCCTCATATTGCACACTATGCAAGGAAACAATTGAAGTCAACTATCTTGAATCCTTTCCGCCAGCAATCCACTTCTTTAACAGGGCACCTTTATCAGAAGCCTACTTAGGCATTTTGATATTGAGACAATCACTATACTATAAGTTTAAGAATACACCGTTGATATTGCTGAGTCTCAACTGATTTATAAAATGTGAATATTTACTATTTATGGTTAAAAGAAGAAGAGGAGGGCGGAAAACTTACCTCCACCAAATACAAAAATGACAACATAACAAGAAATAATCTCGTCTAATGTCCTAATAGGTATTAATATTGTAGTTTACTTTTCGTAAGGCACTATCAAAAATGTATGTAGCGCAGCAGGGTGCATCCTGTACTTGCTTAAAGTAACGTTGAACATTCCCATTATTAAGTTCGGAGAAATTTCTAAAATAGGGGATAATGTCATGTCACATAGTACAGATGCATTTTACCGTCAATTACGAAATTTCGCCGATAATTTTTGGAAATTAGTTAAATAAGTTCCAAACTATGTAATTTTTAATAGCATTTATAGAAAATTTTGAAAATATGCATTTATGCATTGAATATTCATTTTACATATTTTCCAAGCTTTAGTAATAACTGTAATAAGTAAAAAAATGTGTACATGTACTTGCATAATATAACTATATGTTACCGCAAACTTATGTTTATTTCGATTAAAATCATGCAGCACGTTCATTCCGGTGATTATATCCTTTATTACCGTAATAAATACCGGCAGATTAACATTCTAACATGGAACTTACATAAAAGTGATTTTTGTTTACGCAATTATGCTGTAATCGATCAATCAGTTGTTTTAATAATTTAATGATAATTTACTCACAATTAGTTGTGGTTGCAAAAAGTATAGGTTGCTTTGTTTCATATTTCATTCAGTGCTCATTAAAGAGTATTTACACCTACCCTACGTGGAGTGTACAGCCTAACATCGGAGTATGCGTATTGAAACGTATCCCACAATGAAACATATGAACCTTTCCAAGCGGTGATACAGCGGATTGATATATCTTAGTGTCCGGAATAGCATTAAAGACTTACATGTGTTACGTGTGAATAAAAAGAATCTACTAAGAAAATTTTTATCAGCTGGAGGAAAGCAACAAGACAACTTCATTGTGGGTTAACAACATTTTTGTAAAGAAACATTCTCTGGTTCCATTGTTTGTATCTAAATGAGTAAAGTGCGCTTATCAAGCGTAGGATCTTAAGAAGATTCAAGACTATAATGGCAAATTAAGAAGCTGTGATCTGTTGATTGTCTACTAAATTCGAATCTGACCTGTGAGCTGTCAACATTATATAGGAGGCAGAGGACATAGTTCACTTACAACTCTTTGTCTTTAGAGAACATCTATCTTGCCCCTTCTAAAGGAGTTAAAGGTTCAACTGTAATTTTTTGGCCTACGTTATCCTTTTGTTCTTAAAACCTTCATCTCACAGAATACTATTAAAGTTCCCGAAGTCGTTAAAATAATTGAATAATTAATCGGTTACCATCTTGGTAATTGAGAGGCAGTCGGGTCGGATATGATTCAACGTGTTCTAGGAACCACTCAAGCATGGTATTCAAATAATTCAGTTAACCTTAACGAAACCAATTCTGTTCATACTCAGTGGGAACCTTACTGATAATAAGGGTCTCAAGATGTATGAACATGACTTGCAAGCGGATGAAAAGATCAAGTACCTTGTAGTTGTTTTTGAAAGCAAGTTAACTTAGAATAGTACACTGCCAAAGCTACAGGGATCCTGTGGGCAAGGGAGTAGTAGTAAGGACGTGGGTACTTAAGTCAAAGATGGTGTATTGGTAGTCAAGGCATAACTGCTGGCTACAACAGCCATGACAGCTATGAAGGTGCTAGTACGTCTGGTGACCAAATAACATGTAGGGAGTGGGGAATAAGTTTGTGTGAGACAGGAACAGGGAGAAGCAAAGGCATAAACTTAAGACTCATACCACCGTATTGCAAGCCAAAGTTCTAGCCATGCATGTGCGTAAATCTTGATACACGAATGTACTACAAAAAATAGAGTCTATATCATGGCTGGTAGCTAGACAGTTATCAAAGTAGCGCAACATTTTCAAATACAATCTGGTATTGTCAAGGAATTTAGGAATGGCAGCGGATCATGTACAAAGAAATAAAAGGACGCACCTCTTTGCACCTTAGAGGATAAAGACAAAACTCGTGCAAAACGAACCTACGTACAGAATTCCTTATATAATGCCAGGATTGAAGAGGTGCTGCGAATGAGGAAGAGCAAAATTGGAAAAGCAGTGGAACTGTTGACAAGCATTTCTGTCCTAACCAAACACCTCCACAATATTGGGACAAAAATATCACAGCTTTGGATTTGAATTATTGCAGTTAGAAGAAGCAAGGAAGGCATGCGATTAGGAATTTCGTGGATTATGTTGAGGCGTGTACTGTCTAGAAGGTACGATAAACTATTGATGTAGGATACAAGGGACGAAGATCCACGCCCTTAGGGGAGAAAAAGAGTGAAAGGAAGTTATCTTAATTATGGAAGGAATAATTTTTAATCATAAAGACCCTAATCGCGCATGATGTTCAAGACCGCTACTTCGTTCTTAAAATCTAACTTGTAGAAAGGCTTTACACTATTGGTATTCGCTTTTGGAATCTATTTCTCATAAAAAGCTAGAGTTCTATAGGATTTTTGCGGTACGGGAAGAGGGGGATTTTCAAATATTTGAGACAATTATATAAAAGGTTGGTTGTGTTTCTTCCAGAGTTAGACCACACTAATTATAGTAGTGAAGACAATAACAGTATATTTCGGGCAACGAGAAGTAGATTTAGTTTTAACAATTACATCAATTTCTAAAGTTATGAAGTTGATGTATTCTTAAACAGACAATTGAGTTACTATTGGGATTTAAGGCACGTGGTTATGTGCTCAAGATTAAGAAGTTGAAACATATTTAATAGATATTTTCTTTAATAAATCAGATATCATCTCAAGTTATCACTAACAATTTATTTATTTCCCTAAGATATCGTCTATAGAAAACAAAACTACTGCACATTTTTCAAAAGCATAAAGTTTTGCTTTAGCGCTTCATAAAACTAAAAGGTTGATACCATTTTACTTACATATATATGTAACAAGGAGATAATTTAACAAACTAAAGAAAAGAAATTTGTGGTCATTCTACATTCCAATCTCCAAGCGACCATTCAGATTATATTCCCATCCGCTAAATCCGTTATTAGATCCAATTAATTTTCATAAAATACATGCTTTGAAAGTGAATAGGTATAAAATAGGAATAGATAATTCAAAACGATATTTTATTATTTTATCACGCACTTGGACACTATTTTTAATGAAACAGGATACATAAAACTGTAGGTTAAATTCAACTTTCGACGTTTCGAATCCAGCCTGTCGCTATTAAGAGGAGTACAGCTCTCGCAATATAAGTTGGCGAGCGGTGGGGATACGCCGTAAACGTATTTAGGACACGTACCTTCCACCTGTCTGATTCAGATAGTGCATAGGAATTACCATTGTCGTATCAATATGAGTTCCATAGGTGAAGAAAAAGTGATAAATAGTCAAGCGCGGGAAAGAATGTGTTTCGAATGCAACCGGTATATCTATAAGAAGAATCGAGCGAATTGTTCAGGAAGGCAAAGCCGAAAGTACTCCCGGAGAAAATAAATTTCGCAATCCAGGAAAAAAGCGACAGCGGCGTTGCTCTGTTACACAGTTGCCGGAATACAAAATTAGAATGCTGCGACATATAATTTATCATTTTCACCGTACCGAACACTGTCGTGTTACTATAGGAGCTTTACATAAGAAGGTGAGTAAAGAACTAGAATGGGAGGGCTCAGAAACTTCGCTGCGAAAAATTGTGAAAGATATGGGATTCACATTTAGGTGTACACAAAATAACAGAAAAATATTAATCGAACAAATAGATATTAGGTCACGAAGAATAGATTATTTACAGAAAATAAAATTTTTTAGACAAAACAAAAATCCCATAGTGTACATTGACGAAACATATATTTTTTTGCTTTACGTTGAGTTTCCTTACGGTTGGTGTGAAGCTCTCTTACCTTATAGGTTAGCATGGTTCTCTATCGGAGGGTGTAACTCGGTACCGCCGGTAAAAGAAAGGAGAATGAACGAAATGCGTCTGGGTGGAAAAATTATTTTAATTTTACGGGCGGTATGAGAACCGTCTAAGCGAGGAGAGAACACATGCGATGTAAAATACAACAAAAACAGAAAAGGGATGGAAAATATTAATTTCGAAGATTTATCCGTTCAGAAAAAAGCCAACACATATTTAGGTGCCGCAATCTTTTAAGCTGATCTTATCTACATTTGGCGTACTGAACTCAAATGTAACAGATGGTGGTTCAGGGAAGACAACATAAGTGATTAGAAAAACCGTGTAATTGTATTCCTTGGACATTATAGTAGAAACAGTATTTTTATAGTATTAATACGTAACACAACAATAATACTTCAAAATATTGCAAAAAATTAGAGGAAAAGTTTGTTGACATTTCACAAGCTTCTTTTGCGGGACATGAACTTTGTTAGAACACTCTTTTTGCAAATTCCAGCAGTTATCTGTTGGCACGTGTGTATGTCATCTTTCCTGGTAGCGATCCTCTATTGCTTTTGTATGCTGGTGCTATCTTTCACCTTGCTCTTCGCTAGTGTCACTTAAATTTTCAAGAAAGAGTTTCAAGTGGTTGTATATATAATGAAAATTTATGGTCATATTACATCCAACGTCTCTGAAGTTATTGAGTCCATCTTTATTGTCCAACAGATTAACATCTATATAAAGAATAAAACATAACGGAACAAAACAGACTATCACACATACTCTTCAAAATAAGCAAAATAAATATTAAAAAATCACGACTTAAAGAAGTAAAATCATGCTTTACCAAGAACCAACTGCTATATTCATCAACAAAAATACATATTCTATCTTCGGGTTAGTACTTCCTATATCCTTAGCTCATATAGAAAACATAAGAGTACGACGCAAAAATTTCCTCTCATGTATTAGATTTTACTTGGATAACGACGTGTTTTTTATAATGATTAATGTTTGGTTGATTTCCATTTTTTATTAGATCTCTACGATCCAACTTCCTTTTTGCTTTGCGTAATTGATAACACCAACCCTCTCCGAATAAAAATAAATGAATAACGAACAAGAGAATGGAAACCAATTTATACCGGCGAAATAAGCAAATCCACCTTCTTCTTCCTCTCTCTTCTCGCGCTTCTCATTCAATTTACCGGTGAAGAACGGAGCTCGCGACAAGAGCAACTAGGCATCGTGGGTGGTAGGCGCCCTAAACATAACTTCTAACCCGGGTTCGAGTGCCGTCTAGTAATAAGATAATAAATATTAGCGGGCGTACGATTAATCTTCGTATCATGCGAGCGCGGTTATTCGTTATCTTTCAGTGTCGTCCGTCGCAAAGCAGCAGACGAACATCACAATGCGATGACACGTGGTGATCTCCAAGAATGATTCGCGAAAAATCAACAAACAGCGCGCTCCGTGTATTGCTGTACGAGAGCGATGGTAATCGTACCCCACGATGATAAATAATTTACGTACATATATGCCTACGTGATGGTGTTGCTTTATATTTGATTTAAAACGTTGATTATAGCGTTAAATGATAGGAAAGATTTTTCGATTGCTGTTTATGTAAGAAAAGATTTCTTGCACTGACATCTACGAAATATAATACGTAGCTAATGTAAGTTTAAGTTAATTTGGCGTATTGTGTACATGTATATATATATTTATATGATGAAATAGGTTCTTGACTGATGATAAATGTGCAAAAAAGACTCGGAGTAAACAGTCATTACTTTAATTAAATATCCATATGACAGACGTTTCAAGGTTAAGTTCACCGCTTTTTCAATGTCCGTTAAATTCCAATGATGCGGTGTGAAAATCCCATTAACACATCACGCTGCTATTCCAAAATCCCAATAAAAATTCCATCACAACAAAATTTCCTTAGAACCTTTTTTTAAAAAACCCTAATTAATTAAAATTAATTTAGTCCAAAATTTAAAACTTATTACTCCAAATCTCCCAGTCACACGAAAACGTGTCGGCTAGTAAAGCACATGATACATACCATCAAGTGTTATAAAAGTTCCCGTCTTGCTGCCCAAACTTATTTAACTAATTTTCTGGAAAAAAGACAACCAAATATCAAACCCTTTAAAAGAGTGGATAGGAATATGCAGCCGTATGGAAGTTTCAAAAAGCACATTAAAATTAGGAAAACGATTTATTGGTGGAAATTAATAATTACAACGATGAGTTAATAACATTTTGAACATTTTATGTGACTATTCGGATTAACGTCTGTTATTTTAACTAAATTTTGTTTGTTTTTGTTTGGATTTATGTCAACCTATTTGATTAAAATGTAAAAAAAAAAATTTTCCGTTAATCATACCTTGTCTTACATTGTTCAAAAGAGAATAAAAGATTCTATCTAATAACCTAAACATCTAATATGGCGGCCATTTCACTTAGGAAGTTGATACGAGTAATTTAAAGGCGGCCATCTCTTATACTTACGAAGACATTTGATATACAAGAAAACGACGGTTTTCTGTTTCTTTTTGAGCTTTTCGAACAGATTTTAAATCAGCATATAAAGCTATAAAACATATTCCATTAACCTAAAACTCCATCTTCAATAATAAGAAAGTGATCAATGCAATCCCACTCGATCTGGGATACCTACATATATTTTTGATAATTCATTGATAATAATTTTTGGTGAACTGTTTATTGATACGTGAATAGTTTGAAAGAGTGATCGTTACAATTTTTTTTATTAAATCCTAGAGGAACTTAGAGTTAGTTAGACACTCAAGGAAGCTTTTCCTGTCTCCGCAAAGAAGAATTAGTATTCAGCCAAAAATGCGAGATAACAATTTTTCCAGAAGTTTACAGTAGACATTCAGAACAAGGGCTAAATTCTTTTTATTTTAGATATTACCACCAATAAGTGGTTAATGTCAACATTTAAAACAGTTGAAAATTATATATAATTTCCACAAATTTTTTACACTTTTCAAAGTCACAGCATAGGAGCAAAATGTTGTAAAACAGTTTTGTGCAATTTGAGAAAATGCTGGGGGATTTTTTTCCCGCAGTCTAAATATTTCTACCTCAATTTGTAAAACAAATAAATTCTCTTTTATTTTTTAGAAAATCCAATCATTTCTTTGGTTTGTCTTCTAAAGCGAAAAGCAATAATAATAACAGTACCAATAAATTTCTCCATGTTGTCGATGCTAAGCTTCTCGGTGTTAGACTGGTTTCTTAAACATTTACGAACATAAGAGTAGAGTGTAGCGAAAAGAGAAAGTTGTGTGGAATCCAGGGAATAACCGGATGTGCACTTGCAGGAGAAATTGTAGATGAAAATCAGAACTCCTCGAGTCATCACTGATATTTCTAAAAAGATAGAATATTAACGTAAATATAAGCTAACATGATCGATAAACTGTAGCGAACACTCCTCGTAACACAGTTATGAATTTAATCGAGACTGAAATTCGATAAGATGCGATTGACGATGTCAGCTTTAAAGCTGTTTCGCTGAGTTAGTGGTATCCTTTAATATTACAAGTAAATGCACTACTGTCAATATAAATTGCAACAATAAGAAAGAGATGCTTTTATTCGTGTAACTTATAAATGAAATTTATTTGTTTAAAGTTATTTATAGAAATGCATAAAATTTCTGCAAGTTACAGCCAGCGGTCTGATAGCGGTCTTGTCCCCAGCGTGCATCAGTAACGGGATCAACTTGGCATCGCATTGATTGGACAATGTTTGGATGGTTCACGAGCTACCCACTAAACATCGCCAGAGATCGTCTTCAGTTATTCACATGTTTGACTGACGATAAACCTGGTGAACTAGCAGGCCACGGACTACCTATACTAATAGGAATAGAATTGGTGGCAAGACATTCGTGAGTTCTATGCAACATGGGACCTAGTATTGTTCCAGGGAATGTAGCATCCAGAAGTGTTTGGATGAATGGCATCTTGTCCTCTTCTTTGACTTGAAGTTGGTAGCAGAGAGGGTACACTGGGTCTGTGATATCGTATGCTTCAATGTCCAATCACTTGACACCGTTCACCAATTCGTCACCGGACAAAAATTCTTCCATCATGGCTGGGCACATTGAAGTGCAATTCCACAGAGAAAATAATGTCTTCACTCCTGTCTTACTTCTCTATTTTATTGAATATATAGACGAAATTATCTGTAGCAAAATGGTGTGTACCTGAATCAATTTTTTAACTATTATATTACCATCAAGTTTAAGTTTATTTCACAGGATCAAAATTTTCCTGAAATATATATTGGTTCATCAACGTCTCTACGGTATATTAAAAGTGAAGTACGGTCTACCTACAAAACCTACCTGACCGAATTTCTTTCCTTCGATCGATCTATTTTCTTTCTCGTGAATCCAATCTAAACAGGTTTTTACGTCGGCTTTACGACAGATCCGTATATGTAGCCGTAACCAGGGTCTGCTTAATCAGCTGGTCCAGAAGCAAGAAGGAGGTCAAAATTCACGCGCTCGGCCAATCAACACCCCGGGCTACGAATTCAAGTTCAAGACTTCTCCTTACGAAACGGTTTACTGTTATGCGAGCGTCTTGAATGAATCGACTCTTAGCGGCGGGTAATAACTTACGTCGATATGTGTGTTATGTATAATCGTTGCCCGTTGAAGAGAAAACTTGTATGCCATCATATCGACAATGCAGAATTGAAATGATACCGCAGATGGAGGCGTTTAGAGATCTGTATGTAGGTATTGGGTAAAATCGTGACTTCACATACCTGATGTACATATTAGGTGTTCATAAAATAATACATAAATGGCGGTATTTGCTCACGGCGAATCAACGTTAGTTATTGTTTCCAAAGTTCGTTAGGAAGTAAATTTAGTCTATACGTCTTGAGAAATGTTGGGTTTGTCATTTCATAACCGAATTGTACACAATGGCTTTGAGAACATAATACCCTGAAATCATTTGTAACAAGTTCTATGTTAGTTTATTGGTATCAATGTTTTCGTTTATGGTTTTAGGAAAGATATGACGTAACACAAATTCACAAGTTCAAACGAGTTTATTCTTTCCCCTTTAAGATTTATACCCTTTTCCATTGAATGGAATGCATGTTTGAAACATTATATCCTCAAAAATATACTTTCTCTATACCTATATCACCTCCTCTAGCATTAAAATTTTTAATTATTTAAATCAAACAATTAAGTAGGTGATAAATTGGGGAAAATGCGCAATAACTCATATAGCCGATGTTTTGCGCTCTCAAATTTCATTGTTTTAGCCGCTGTGTGAGAACTGGCATTCTTTGATGAAGAATTATTAGACAATTCGTTGATTTATTTTTATTTTGAGGATACCTCGCGGCAAATAAATTGTTGTATGCCAATCGCCATTCATAGTTTGTTGATTTTCTAACAGTATAGTTGAATTTATGAATGGAAGTAAAAAACATCACAAGAAGAACAGAGGTAAGGCTATACAAGACCATTATTCAACCAATAGTTTTATATGCGTGCCAAACATGGACCCTCACCCAATACCTGGAAAAGAAAATTGAAACATGGGAACTAAAGGTAAACTAAAGGTAAAAATATGTGGAGGCATTAAAGGAAACGATGCATGGAGAAGACGAACGAATTAAGAGTTAATTGATATATATACGGGGAACCGAAAATCACTACGAAAATTAAGGCTCAGATATTAACATGGTTGGGTCATTTGCAGAGGATGCACAAGCAAAAGCTGATGATGGATGGGGAAACCGGAGTAATGAGTAAAAAGAATGGAAGAAGATTATTCAAGCCATGGGCCGACAGGATCTGCAGGGCTGATTTATTATTATTGTAGCTGTATCATGACCAGATTTTCTGAAATAACAAGCAATTAGTTTCTTCGAAGTTCTTTTAAACCAAATGAACTTTGCCAGTCTCGACTCGTATCCAGTACTAATACGTTTTTGGAAGCACCACTATTCAATTTATTGAATATTTCCTGTATGAAATCCACCTAGCTTCATCGCAGCTAACTGTCCAATATTGATTGTATTGCGATCTGACTAGTGATCAAGATTGCTTGTTTTGCACGATGATAACTAATGTAAATCATGGATATAGTATCATGTTTTATGGAACAGCACTGCGAGGACGATTTTTACGAAATTCATCACAAACCCCTTCATGGCGGTGTTCAAATTTTGCAAAGCAGTTATGAATTGCGGCAACTTTACCATCGAGAGCCGTACGAAGTTGGCCCGAGGATTTCTGTTGAGTAAGATCACATTTGGAATCGTAGAAAATAATCCAAGAAAAGCTTTCACGAGAAGCTCTTTCCATTATATCTGCAAAATTGCTTCCATTAATAGATTGTACTTCTTGATATCTTTTATATATTTTAGCACGTCCTGATACAATACGTGCCACAATTCAAACAAAACTGAAAAGGTTTTTCAATTTATATACCTTACTACGAGGAATGAAGAATCAGGATCTGGAACTATTTTGATAACATCTTGAATGACTGCAGTCTTTCTAGCAACCTTGACGTTTATTTTGGGCAATCTCAATGTGACAATCTTGACTTTGCTCCCATAAACTGATAATATTCGAGTTCTCTTTCAGTTCCAGTGCTGTTCTCTTGAATATTTCTCCTGATGTGTGATACAAACGGTGTTCTTCCACTTCACGAGAGAAAATTCTTATGAAATCCAGTAGAATGAAGGCTTCTTGGAGCAGGACACGATAACTGTGTGTTCAAGTCCAGCATAATGCCTTAACGATAATTGTAAACTATTTTTCCTTTTTCAATTATAGTTCCAGTTTCATCAGGTTCCACAATGGCCGCGGTACCGATAAATTCTATCGCCCCTCGCGTAGTTGCTGGTGTCTGTGCACCAGAAACTCTATAGAAACACTCAGTTGTTGCACTGGAATGTGTAATCATAACCAGATTATCTGACATATCTTGGTTATTGGTAACTTGCAATACGGGAACTTGTTTGCGTTAGTACTACTGGACGCTACATACCATAAGTTAGTTTAACAGCAGCGAAGCCTGTACTCTTTCAGTTCCTATTGTAATGGTATGGTCTAGCTTTTTAGTTAGAAAACTGGTAGTTTCAATCATTTATTGTTATCCTTATGCGAGGCGAAGGCTTTTAACTTTCTGATACCCACCATACCTTTGTATTCAGAATTCATTATCGAAATTGTATGTTTTTGCAAACAGATCTATTACGCAATTAGTTAGAAACAGACAGACCTAGCGATGAGTTTCGCCGTAAACGTGGGAGATATTATATTTTGTGACTGGGACATTTAGAAACAGTCCCTCCAAATAAAATTTTGTGAAAAACTGAACTAAGAAATTGCAACTGGCTGCTTTGTAGGTTGCACATCTGTTTTATTGGGTATATTACTACATAGAGCTTGAACCTGTATGGTCTGCTACACCGTCCGTTTTAAGTACCTATAACGTCAGGTATTTGATTCGGTTCTTACGTTTTCAATTTTGCCAGATGTTTCGATGTAATATAGTTAACAATTCAGGAATCAAATCGGTACCTACACCTTATTACTATGAGGAGTATGCAGCACTAAATGTAGTGCGAATCGAAAATGCTAAATAGCAATACCACAAATTCTCATAGGCGGAATTGAAGTCCTAATTCGAACTCGAGTCCCATAAATCATCCTACGCGCTTTCTTATTCATACGAAGTGATTTTATCGTCGTGTCGTTCATTTCGGAATTTACAACAATATTATCCGTAATTTATGGATTACTAGTTCAGTTCCTGTTCGAATGAACAGGATCGCGATTGCGATTCATCTACGACCGGCAAAGCTAGATAGATCCACAATAGGAACGTCTCGTCGCTGCGGCGGTAGCCTGGTGGTAATTACGATCGCCGGTTCATGCATCACGCCTCCGTAAACATGACAGGCTCTTATATTTATGTATATCGACCGCTGTATTTAATTACAACGTATGAAATAATTCACGCCGCATGCATCGCGCAATGATCGAAGGATACAAATACGAAAGCAAAAAAATAACGACGTTGAATAGCCATATTAAAAGAAAAAACAAAAATTGAATGAAACGGGCAACGAGAAGAATCGATAAAAGGACGGGGAAGCAAAAAGAACACGACGGGAGAACGTGTACTACGATACGGGCGATCGCTTATATAATGAATTTGCATACGTTGCCATCGTTTATGCTGCTGACCGTTGCTTATTAGTTGCAATAAAAGAACGAAACGGACGTGATGCTGTAATAGGTAAATATTGGGCTGCAATCGTGCGTGGTATTTACGCTTAGTTCTTGTGAATTTACGTTTTATGGATAAATGAAATACAAACCAGACGTTTGGCGTGAAATTTACAAAAAAGATGCATTCTATTTGCTTCAACTTCCCAGAATCAAAATTTACGCACTCCAGTAGGAGAAATACTAAGGTCGATTTACATTCCCAGCTGTAGATGGGTGTTTGTAATTTCGCCACCGAATATCATTAGCATAGTAATCCGCTAGTGTACCTATAGATAAAAATTTCTGCCTGCGGATCTAACAGCTTTTAATAATCTGCATATAAAAATGAATCGTGGTTTGTTCGGATGCTTAAAACATGAAAACTACTGGACTAAATTGGATACTTCCTTCTGCGGATTTGTTCGTAATTGCCACGCGAAGGTTTAGAAAAGAAGAAAACTATTAAAACATTCAAAAATTAAGAAAAAAATTAGAAATTAAACAAATTGATGACGTTTGGTGGGTTAGGTTGACAGTTGTCATGGTGCGCACAAAGACAATTAAGGTTATGACATTTGTGATTGTGCGCACATGAATAATTATTATGTCATTATAGGAGCAAAGTCAGCAATATCCATCACAGTCTTATTTCCAAGGCCGCGAACCAGAAGATCAAATCTTTTACAACGAAGCCATAATGCAATTAGACTGTGGAATATTGCGAATCAATCCACTGCAGATGAAAGAGAAATCTCAAGAGAGAAGGGCGCCATGTTAGTACAGCCCGACTTCGTGTTTCACAAACACAAGAACAAAGAGAGGCCATATGTGAAACGAAAGAAGAAATCTTCGAGCAGAACATATAGATCAACAACGTCGAGCCGCAAGAAGAAATGCTTCAAGCGTTAATTTGAATCGAGGAGCGTTGCAATATGATTCCACAATTGACTACAGCTCGCACCCTTTCGTTAGAATTGGGCCTATGGAGGTTGTGTGCGTCCATTGCGGTGCATTGAAGTTCGCTGGAGAAACGCCTGGACTGTGCTGTGGAAAGATTAAATTACAATTGTTGCCTCCGCCACCTGACCCATTGCATTAATTGCTTCATGGCGAAGCTCAAGAATCACGACATTTTCTTTCGAACACTTAAAGGTACAACGCATGTTTCCAAATGACTTCATTTGGAGCAAATATTATTGAAGAACGCGGATTCAGTCCGACATTCAAGGTAATGTTTGTTAATAAGAGAGTAACCTTTATTGTTGGTAATCATAAATCACTAATTATCACTTCCCTTTTGACTATACAGATACAAGAACAAATTCACCATAGAATAGGATCATTGCAGCCGGTTGAAGACGCACAGCATAAAATTGTTACAAACTTACTTCTTGGCCAATATGGAGGACCAACTTGATCAGCGTCAAACGATCAATAACGCAATGAAAAGATAAATTCTTCAAGATTTGCAGCAAATACTTCATGAACATCATGCATTGATTCGTTTGTTCAAAACTGCGTTGGATCGCATGCCAAGTGACGACTATAAAGTCGTGATCAGAACAAATAAACGCCCCGCTGGAACACACGAACGACAATTCAACGCTCCGACAATAGATAAAGTCGCAAAATATAGTATATCACAAGGCTTCGATGAAGATAATCGACACGAGTGCAACCCATTCAGCAAATAGTTCAACAAAAAGTTGTGCTACAACGATATGCGAATCATTTGGTTTACATTCAGTAAAGCAAATGCTTTGCTCCTACGTGAATTTGCTCCTTTTTGAACTTTTATTCAGCTTAATTAATTTTATCTTAATATAAACAAGTTCATAAACCTCAGGTAATAACTTAAGACAACATTTATTAATTCTAAGGCGGTACGAAGTTCGCCGGGTCAGCCAGTATATAATAAAATAAAATTACAAATTTATTATTATTAGTATTATGTATTGAAAACACACAAAAGATTAAATTGTGGATCATGTAAACATAAAGTACTAGCTTTGTTCAAAAGGAAATACATTTTAAAAAATGTAGCTTACTTATTTTTTATTATTGTATCTCTCTATTACGTTGTTTATAACTATTTCTTTATTTTTATCTGTTTGTTGCGCATTTTGGCTTCCAATTCCAAAATTTGTATTTTGATATACGTACTGACTTTAAATTCTTTAATTTTCTTTTGCTTCGGAATGAGGTAATGAGGTTTCGAAGATGTTATTGTGACATTAGTGTTCAGTCTGACTAGCAAGCTTACGTAGTTAAATGCGACGAAAAGCTTACCTCTGCTTTTAATTTCGCTCTCACTTCCAACAAGCAATTATATGTACTTAATGCTTCTTCTTCATAAGTGAAAGTCTCCCTGTTCAACAAAATCCATTAATCCTAGATTAAACTATTATATAGAAACAAACATAGCGATTGATATTGCTGTGTGCAATTTTAATGATAGTTTGACAAATATTCTACGAATCATGAAAGTATTGGAGATGGATATTGGCGTCCAATCATACAGTTTTTGTGTTGAAGCCGATGCTAAGCGAATCAAGCACGCCGAGCTATCTTTGACAAATGCGGCAGAAGAGGCGCGCTCTAGCATACAATCTTCAAGGAAAGAGAATCAGGAAGAATATTAGAACATAGAAGGTCAGCTTCACGGTTCTGGGATATCAGATTAGTGGTAAAAAATTATAAACAGTTGAATTTTTCATTTGTTCATGCCTATAACACATTTCAAAACTTTAAACGCGTTTTTCTCGGAATACGATTTTTCAAAACGGCACGTAGCATAACTGCAACAGTGTTTATTCTATTCATACCATTTTTTTACCTTATCATATCTTTAACATAAGAATATCTAGTGAAATACGTATGGGATTTTCGATAAGTTAATTTAAACACTAGTTATTAACAAATGAATGCCTTTTTTGGCCGAAAAATGAATATTTTACTTCAAATACTCGTCAATCGCACAAAAATCTCTTTTTTAAATCCCCCATGTATTTCACTACCTATAATCATGTAGATTAGGTGACTTTTCTTTTTACTATTCCGAATTCAAATTTACACCAGTTACACTACGTGCCGCGGAGCACCTTAAGTTCAACATACCTCGCGATGATTTCTACGGCGGCCATTTTTTAATATTTATCGATGATAATTTTTCTTTCGATACTTAAATATATGCTTAATAATTTCCGCGAATCTTATTATCATATTACCTTGTCTTCCACCCAAAATAAATTGTCAAATAAGCGTCTTATTTCAGGCTGTTACAGTGGTGTTACCCCTTAAAGCGAATGTTATACGTAACCACTGTTCGACTGAACTAGACATACATGTATATTATATTCTTTGATTAAACCACACTCTTATATTTTTCAGCACTAATAGGAGCATGAGACAAACCTCCAAAATGTTTTAAAAACATTTACATTTATTTCGAATTAAATTGAACGATTTTTGCTTGCTTTTTTGGTAGTAGACAAAATAAAGGTGATATATAGTGCCCATTTTTGAAACCAAGAATGGGAAAAAATTGACAAAAGTAACACGTACAATAATTGAAAGTACCATCAATATAATTCGTGTTACACTATTTAGAACGCGAATATTTGATTCGCGTGGAAAAACGAAAATGTTTTCAACTACATTTATGCACAGAAATGGTTCTTCTCTGTCTGTTTTAACGTATATATTAGATAAAACACGTACAAATTTTTCGTCTAGCGTTGTAGATATTTTTCTTAGATCTTCTGCGTTCAACCCCTAGTGGCTCAGTGGTGAAAATCACGTTTCACAACGAGAAGGTCTAGGTTCGAAACTAAATATAACTAAACTAAAATGGATCTGCTACCTCCAATATGCTGCGGAAAGTAAGAAAATGCCACTAGCCGGGCCAGAAGCGGTACGGTATACACATATGTATACGGCTCGGTGGCTGCGAACAAGCCCTGGGCCTTTAAGGCCTGTTAGTGCTGATAATATATATATATATATAAAATTGTCATTGTCATTACATCGATTGATTCTTTTGGCATGACTGTAATCGCTGACCACGAAGTCCACCCTTCATCGTAACTTTAAAAATTGTTGGGACTAGAATTGCACGGAGGATGATCTAATAATAGTTTGCTGCTCCAAGAATCTGATTCTCTTTCTACTTGTATGTGAACTCGCATTGTCTCGCTGAAGAATGATTCGAGATTCTGCGAAATAAATGGTCGCATAATAGTCGGTATTAACCCTTGCCTAATATGACCTGCTTTCAAAACAAATTTTGCGACAATCTTGTTCAACGCACAAGAGTGATATTTTTATTTTATTATCCCCATCTTGAAACGCTCAAGTAGCGAATTACCGTTGAACTGCCCCATGTTCTTCGATACAAATTAACAGTCGCCTTTTGCTTTTCAGTCAAAATATGCGGTATTCAACGAGAAACTAATCTTAGCTATCACGGAGTTTTCTGAATTTAACGATTAGAGTTAGAACCCACTTGTAAAAAGTGCCCCAATTAAAATTTTGTCTCCAGTGTAAATCACTCTGATATGGGGGAAGGGTTACTTGATGTAACAAGAAACTTAATATTACTAATTCGACTATTCTCTCTAGTCGATAATTGAGACGGTGATGGCAATTCGAATATTTACCTTACCTTACCAAAATAGAAAAAGTGATCTCAAGAAGAATCGACAAAAATGATGAAAATAAAGGAACGTCTCTCTTCAATTACATCACGTATATGAGAGTAACTATGACTACAAACAGCAATTACACCAATATAAAGCTTGGAAGTAAGTTTACGAATAAGCTATGGTGATGATTTCAACGCAAGATCAAGGCACAAACCCTCTCAGCGCTCGACGTTAAATGTAGGCCGACATTTTTCGTTCGAGCATAGGCGTATTGGAAATCAACATCTAGATTCTTCAATAACTACTCCGTGCTTAAACGTGCATTGTTAGCGATTTTATCATGTCTACGCTAAGTAGTCAGATAAAACTGTTGCGTTGTTCGAACCTATTGAAAGCGCTTTTCATTTACTCACGCGTGGGAGTAGCGAAACGGAATGTGTTTGAATAGGACTCCGTAATGATACGTTTACGGTAACTTTCGTAATGCCGTTAATTCACTTGAAAATAATCTATAACGAAGTCCATGTTAATTACAGATGAACGAGGTTAGCGAAGAGTTCGTTAGAAGCAATGATATGTAATAGGTGCACACAATATACTGCGAATGAAGTACAATCATTTGTTAAAGTTACAATATTAAAGGTATTTTCCCAAACATTTTGAAATTATCACTTTCGTTTAAAGTGAAAATTTTCATTTAAGGTCGTAAATCACCGGTCAGAGATTGACTATTTTCCGAATTAGATATATTCATAGTTAGTCGGCTTAAACTCAAGGTCGCCCAGTAACCGTTAATCCGGTAAATTATTACTAGTGATTTCCATTTGTTCTCCCGAATAATAATCGTGTCAATTTTAACCTAATAAGCACATATTCACAAAGGAATATATCTTCAGTTATTTCTCTGATATCAGGAAAACAGTAAAAATATCGGTGGTACAAAATGGGTACAAAAAGGACAGTTCTTATCTTTATCATATCAAAGAGATAATTTCCAGCTATGTATTTCAATAAGTAAATCATTCTCATTTGAGAAAACAAAATAAAATGTCAGTCGTTAACTCTGTTTACAACAGCAATTTGGATACCTCACCTACTTATTTCGATAATGATGTTGATGTGTCTTACCATATTTAGTCACTACACTGTGAACACTACGCACTGAACTATGCACAATTGAATCACTAACCATTGTATATCGCATACTACACAACAAACACACATGACCACCAAATGACTATTGACACTAAATATCTCTTCTACTACTCGTATAACTAACAATAAGTCTTACTTCTACATTTTTCACTCTGGTGAGCAAGCTCAAACAATAACCACCTATGACTAAAATAGGTTTCCTCCGCTGCAATGAAACTGTTAGAAACAACCACTATATTGTGCTATGCAGTTTAGGTGAATTTTTGGCAATTACTTTTCAATGTCAAACGTTATGTTAGTGCTCATGGCGGCTTATATAGTAGGTACTTAATGCTTCTTATTTCTTTAGCGAAGATGATAGCTTAGCCGTCGAAAGTGTATGTGGTTCTCCAAATATAAGTTTGGTAAACGTTTTATTTATTTTTTATTTTACTTACTTTAAAACTACAGTTTTCTCCAAGTATTAGTAGAACAGAATTTAACTTTATAGGTCTTCATGAAGAACCTTTCTAGTTATAGGAAGAAGAGTAGTGTACTTCACTCCTTTAACAACGCCCAATGACCATTTCAGCATATTTGGAATAAGCCGTTTTGTCACACCATTTAGTTATTTAGACGATTCCCTTAGAAATAGCAATTCTGCTGAGAAATCTACCAGCTGGTCATACGCAGCAAGCTCGTTTGAAGAAAACTGCTAGCTTCTGAACATTGTGCATTTTATAAACAGCAAAAGCCATTGGCTTTCATGAGGAGAAAAACTTACTAGTAAGGAAAAACAAACTTATTAAAAGTAGTAGTTGCCTCACTACCTGATGAACTATATTTTTGTGTAGCTGCTTATTGCGTTCGCAGCATGAGATTTGGTATCTGACATATTTACCAAAATCTGCAGTATGTTTTATACGAAGATCTATAGTAGATGAAAATCTGTCTGAATTTCTATAACGCAGGTGCACTGCAAGAAGGCAATCAATGGTATATAAAAGCGAGAAATACCACATCACAATCATCGCAAGGTCCTCCAAAATCGATTGTACGCATCTTTTGAGTTCAATACATTGAGCCAATCTTCGTAACCGATATTTTTCTTTCTTCGGAGTTTCTATTCGGCTTAAAATTAACAGGATTCCACAAAGTTTTCGTTTTTCTACATCAATTGTTCATTTTGCTAAGGTACTAATTGTTAGTGTGCCTATGTAATCAGATTACTGTACTCACAGGGTTTTATTTTGTACAAGGTAGAGAACTCAAATGTGTTAGCCTCGCCTTTAGGTATGCATACGCAACTTACTTGATGAAAAGTCATGAGCCTCAATGAGAACGAAGCTAGTCCAAGCTTTTCACTTCTGGCTAATTCAGTACAATTCCCATCCCTGATTAACTTATACCTGAGACCTAGTATGTAGAGGCCGTCGCGCCATTTTCGACCGGAATGCAATTCAGTAATTGGTGGTGCTTTTGTAGGAGGAATAGTTATTTCTCGTACGAGAAATGCGCATTATCTTATTATAAAATCAGGCAAGTACTGAAGATACTACGAAATTCATGTTTTCAATTTCCTCAACTGTTCCAAACTGCATACCACTTAATTACTAATTAAGTCATTGCTCTTATTTAGAGCTTTATTAATCATCTTCCTGATCACAAGACAATCTTGACATATTTCAGATGTTGCTCTCAAACCTCTAGGTTAGTTGATTGAAATTAGATTACCATAGTTTTCACTACTCGACTCGATCTCCTGCACCTCCGCCAATCTATATATTTTTACATTATGTATTCAAATTTTACGCAAAACAGGTCGATTTTTTGTTTGAAATACAATAACATAGAGTATTTACATCCTTTCTGAAACCTTTCCTTATAAAAAAATTTTAGTGAGGATTTTCACTTAGCTTCTTCGCTTGGTAGTTGATAACAAGAATGGTTATAAATATATACCTCATGCAGAGATGAATTTATAACCACACTATTTGTTGAAGTGGGATAATGTTCCTTGCGGAGAAACTATTTAAAAGTATAATTGAGGGTGAGCTCGTTTTCAGCAAAACTAATAGGTATCTAGTCGAGTGGTGACAAGTGTATGTTTGTATTTTAATTTCTGCATGTATCAAAAGGGGAAATAAGTTCTAAAATGTCTTACAGATTTGATCCTACTTCCTCTTCTAACCTTGCTACAAATTCCTGTTTGTTGATTCCAAGTCTCCAATGATGCTCTCGCTACTTTCTACTTGATCTATTTCTTTGGTATTATCTGCTTGGAGATCACTTTCTGGCGACTCTCCCCTCATGTGTTGAAATTGTAAGATAGAAAAGCTAGTTTTGCAATAGGTCTCAATCCTCAGTTTATAAAAGCTCGGTTGCGGCTCTCCATCCACCGCACATTACTTGATAAATGTCAAAGTCTTTTGGTCTGTATCACTAATGTTTGGGATAACTTCCTATTGCAGAAACACATCGATGGTATCTTGAAATAAGAAAATTGTAGTGCATGTCACCTAGTTTCCTTGGGTCGATTTGTAAGTATAATGTACTGAGAATTTAGTTAATTTCTTAAACAAAAGGCACCGGTCTAGCTCTTAATTAATGATATAAAAAGCATAAATTATGACAAATTACATTTATAAATTTTAAGAAATATTTAACGTAAAATAAAGATAATTACCTAGTGTTGTGTGTGTGTGAGTGTAATTTCTTTTATTCGATGATGGTTCTTCCTATGTCTCCTCTCTTGAATTCCTTCTTCGATGCAGTTCTATTTTCTATGGTTTCTTCCCTCTCTTAACTTCTTTTCGGTGTGGCTCTATTTTCTATGGATTCTTCCCTTTTTTAAATTCTTTCTTGTCCGGTGTGGTAAGGTTCTTTTATTCACTGGTACTTCTTCTTAAGAGCCTTTTAGTCCAAATATATTTATAAACTTTTTGTTGACTTATCTACCTTGTCAATTTTCTTCGTCGTTAACCATACAAACTTTTTACTTTTTCCGGAAACCAGGACTACACCACGTTATTTCTCTGTTGTCCACGAAACGTAAACTTTAATTCACCATGACAAAGTTCATCCAAGGCATAAAGTTGTTATAGAAACCTGTATTGAATGTCGATGTATCTTTGATTATTTATTTCCAGTAGTTATTATCAATTCTTGTAATGTGAAAGTGTTGTATGTACGTGTCTGAATGTTTACAATGGTTTTCTATTTTTAATCGATGCGTTTTATAATAATTATTAATTTTATTTCTAGTTACATTTTTTTCTCCCATTAAACGTCTCTGACTGGAGTTAAAATAAGAAGCTTATACCCATAGTGTAATTAAACGGTGAAAAGGTGGTGTGCGTGGTATCGAAAAGGTATAAATAGAACCCAAAAATAAACCGAATGTCATTTGAAGATAAACATCTATAGCTCCAACATTTACTGTAAACTTTGATATATTGAATTGTAATAAATAATAAATTTTTTAATGGTAATTAACCATTTGAGTATTACTATACTACAATAAGCAGTAAATTCCATAAACCATCCAGGCGGTCAAGTGAGTAACCACAGTAGGCAAGTTAAAATCACATTTCTTTCAGTCTATTCGCCAAAAGTTTATCTAAAAGGAATTTTTAATGCTCATGCAAACCCAAGTTTAATTTAGTTTGCTAGGGAGAGTCTGCAATGACAACTCTAATATTCTTAAAAGCCAATTATATCAACCTCTTAATGTCGATGTATCAGCCCCAAAGCCCTATCTTTCCAAAAAGTAAACGCACAGACCTCACGTGCGTAGTTTTCAGGTAACTCTACCCTAAATACAGTAGCCGCTTATTAAGCAGGACGTTATAGCGCCATATTAAGTGCTCAGCAGTTTAATTAAATTCGCTACAAAATCAGCACGCAAGTTTATTACTGACGCTGATTCTATGCAGATGAAAGTTGGCTATCCAACATCAGGCAGGCAAACGAAGTAAGGATGTAAGTTGATTTCGTTTTAGTTTTGGAACGCAACTTAAAGGCACATCTATGAAGCCCTTGCATAATTTGTCTGCTATTGCCATTCGAGTCGTAATTAAAGGGTGCAATGCAGTCAAGTCAATCAAGCCCGTCTAGATAAAATGGGAATTCATAAAAAACGTTTTAGGAGTAAATGAATGAATACATTTATAATATTTTAGTATTTTATCGTGTGGAAGTTGTCATAACGATGTGCTTTTTAAATGTTACAAGCATTGAAGTTAAGAGATGAATTTATGTGAAATCTTTTCTTTATTTTATTTTTAACACCTAATGTTAAACGACTATACCTAATCTGACCTAAAACTAACCACTAACTTATCCTTTAACCTAAATTACTTAACACTAAAACCAATCTAACTAATGTCCAGTGACAAATTAATATTCTTAACTGGTTAAACCATTCCTCTGCGCACATGTAATGTGCTTTTGTAGTCTCAGATTAGACTCTGCTTTTAACACAATTCTAACTTTATGTAAATGAAAAATAAATGGACTTGACTAGTTTATGTAAAGTTTTGTTTCTGCAGACTTTCTACCAAAGGTGAATATTTTTATTAAATTCTATTCTTAAGTTAAGCCATTAATAATAATCTGCAATATGTTCTTTTATGTATCTTCGCTAAATTCGCAGCCTGAAGTTTCTTTATGACCAAATAAGAAACTCCGATGGTATTCTCAAATATTTATATAAAACAACTGATCACATTGTGGCACATAGCTTTCTGCAAGGCAGCTGCATGATCGAATTTAGTTTTTAAGCTTCCTTCTGTCACTATACAACTCTTTTTCGTTATTAGGTAAAGTTCGCTACATTAAAATGTTGTTTCTGTATCTATTTTTTCATACCGAATAACGCGATATTTCGATATGGCAATACTTCTATCGCTTGGAAGAAAACTGTGTCCAGGTTCAGGATACTTGGGCTGCATTAGACTAAATCTTCCAATTGCTATCAAGGCGTACAAAAATTTTCTCGGTGCACAGTGTTTATTTTGTGAGGAACAGTTATCGGAAAATAAGTAGATATCAGTCACTTCAGTATTTATATAGGTATTTTAAACGCGCAACAGAAGGCTGGCCACATCATTTGTCCTTTAGCAGCTAAAGTCCCATTATGAGAGTAAAACTAACTTTTTCAAAGTTGAACTTACAAAAGATTTCGCCTCTTGACGATACGCGTAGTGGTAAGTTCTATTGAAAATCGAATATGAAAACTTCTTATTCTTACTTAAAGCTGTTTTGTTCTTTATATTAGAGTAAAACGATTCTGCCTTTATAATATGCATATAATATGTATATAACTTCTTTTCTGTATCCAATGGTTTTTTTATTTTTCAGTATCTGCAGCATCAAGCCAATATTATGATTTTGAAGCAATTACTGATATACTTGGTACTCTGGTTCATTGTCTTATAGGTACGTTTGGTCAATTTTGTCAGTGCTTAGATGAGAAGAGAGATAGTAATGCTTCAAGTTGCCTTTTCTGTTATAATGTACTTTATATCTTCGGTAACTTAATATATTCTCACATATCTTCTTGTCAGTGCCATCGGGTAGTTTATTGAATCTAAACATGTGTGACTTCTGTCCATGTCCTAAATTTAAGTATTTTTGTAGACACCCAACTTTTGCTCTGGTAATTCCATGTAAAGGAACAAATGGGTTTTTGGAAAAATTTCTCTATTCATCATTGACTATAATCTTAAACAATAACATAAATTTGATCGCCCAGTAAATACCTGTCCACTTTAATAATGTATAAATATGCATCTTTATTTGCTATGATATAAAAATTACCGAAATTTTCAAACGAGATCTTTGGCCAATCTCATCAAAACACTTGAGGTTACGGTTACAGTTACTTCCAGTATGTTTTCCTGGATTATATACACCAGCGACATTTACATAAGGCTCGCGTTGGACTAGCTTAAACTTTTGCACATTCCTTTTCCATATTGCTTTTCATACAATTTTCCCTTTCCCTCGCTGTGATGTGCTAACTGCAGTCAAGATAATGAATCATTTCAAGAGGATTCACAGAATTATCCGAAACAGATGTTTCTAAAAATGTAGTTTCGAGGTTTTCATTAGTGAATGATCCTCATCGTTGTCTCTGTATGTTTCTTCGCAGTTATATTCACACACACTTTCGTTATCAAATAGAATGTTTAAATTGTTTTTCTTACTCCCATTTAACTGAAAAAGTAAAAAGACTACGTTTGGAAAACAGCAAAACCTGTGGATGCGTCCTAAACTTCTGATATACTTATAACGACTACTGTGCAAAAACCAGTCAAATCTAGGGCCTTAGAGTTTTTCAATAAGAACTTTTTTTAATTGTAAATAAAACACACATTTTGGGTGAACAGCCATAAATATCCACCACGACTACGTAGGCAGACATCAATTCTTTTGACGAAATTTTCACTTTTGTGCATAATTGTGGCTAAATCTCTCTAATTATGCTCTCGATGTTGGCTTTGAGCTCTGCAATTGTTGTTGGATTAATCTTATAAACTTTATCTTACACGTAGCCCCAGACAAAATAATCTAACGGTCTTAGATCACATGATCTTGGTGGCCAATCCACATTAGCTCTACGTGAAATCAAATGTTCATCAAATTTGGTTTTCAATATATCGATTGTTTCTTGAACTCTGTGGCAAGTTGCCCCGTCCCGTTGAAATCACAAGTCATTGACAACCATATTATCCAAATCGTATAGGCCATAAAAATTGGTTATCATGTCTATCGACACACTTCATTGACGGTAATAGCAGCATCAGCCTCATATTCGAAAAAAACACGGTCCAATGACACCGTCAGCGCAAAAAGTACACCAACCAGTGGCATGAAATGAATGTAGTAGTTGTTCAATAACTGCCATTGGATTTTCAGAAGCCCATTTCCTACAATTGTGAATGAAAATGAGCTTCGTCAGAAAACATGATATTGCCTGAAAAT
This sequence comes from Chrysina gloriosa, assembly GCA_038088585.1. Taxonomy (NCBI): domain Eukaryota; kingdom Metazoa; phylum Arthropoda; class Insecta; order Coleoptera; family Scarabaeidae; genus Chrysina; species Chrysina gloriosa. The sequence goes on from CM076089.1 coordinate 27,180,112, forward strand.
ACAACACCTTGTCCCATGATGAAATCAGCAAATTGTCGACGTTGATTATGACCTAATGCCTTGAATTCTTGCACCAACTTGACTTTATAAGGCTTTGGAGCCAAATCCATGGGCAATATACGCGCTATCAGACCGTGGAATTGATAACATTGGACCCTCCTCAACACTATCGCTTACAACAGCAATATTTTATTGCTATCAGCATATCCTGTAATTCTTCGTTGCTATTCAATATTAAGGAAACGCTGTAAATTCGTCCCACATCATCATCACACCTTTATTTTCATATTGTTGTGTTCAAAACGTATTTTCTAATACCAGACCGCAATATTTTGGTAAGTTCGAATCTTCCTGTCTTAATGTGCGATATAGTTTGATTGTACCTATTTCTAGTTGTGTTAGTTCTATCGTTAATTATGATGCATTTTCCTATATATATAATATTTCATTAATCTTGTTTCACGTTTAGGCTGAGTTAAACTCAAACATTTGTTGTCTTGTTGAGCCAGTTCTATTACAAACAAAAACGAAACATTTCGTAATGGTTTACATTTTGTATACCTTGTCTGATGATAACAATGCAAAATGTACAGAGGAGTGATTTCCGATTACAACCTTGTAAAACTAAAATTCAGACAAGAGTAAACTCTAATCAAAGTGTAATAGTACAAGTATTTCCTGGACAACTGCTTATTATTATCTGCTCATTTTCATTTTGTTTTTGTCAGCAATACCCCTTAAAAGGTTACAATTGTTATTGTTATAATTACGTTTATATACACTTCTACTTTCTAGCACGTGAAATCTGAAATTTCCAACTGGAACGAATAATCTCTTCATTTACTCCATACCGAGCACATCCACCTATTCTCGCTCATATGCTGTGTTTTTCTCGGCAAAAACTTTCTCGATTCTAAATTGCATCGTTTTTTATCTGAAAGTACGCCTTTACACGGTCAATTTATAGGTTCATTACGCGGCTCAATAAAATCTTGGCAGCCGTAGAAAATACGTTCGAGATGTGCCATACTAAAATTGTTAAGGATTTCACACACCAGTTTCGCCTCCTGTGGTACTCATCACACCCGTGATAAATGCTGGCGGATTTATTTATAGCGCCCGTAGCTAAAAAGACGTATTCCTTCTAAAGATTATGCATAATCTCCATCTGCATACAAGCCGTTAATATGATCGCTAATTGTTCTTGAAACCATTCTCACACCGGCAAATTAACTAATTAAGTATTAGGGTCGTCAGGTGTGGATAATTACTTTTTGCAATGATGTTTCGCGAAGGTTGCGATTTGTTGGTCGATTTTGATAAATTTGTTATGGATAGAAAACGAAGAAATCATTCAAAATTGGCAATTACTTAGCCGTTAGTGTGAAATGGAAACTGGTTTTCTGATTGCCCTAGATGTGTGTAACATAAATGTAATTTTATAGAACCTTTATTAATTATTTACTAATTTAATGCTAAGGTTAATGATTGAAATCGGTCCCCTCAGATTGAACATTTATTTCAAATAGGCTTAATAATGAATTAGTATTACGATCTAAAGAAAACACCAGCATTTCGGGAAGTCGACTGTGAAGTAATGTAGTGCCTCCTCTAAAGCAAAATTCATGAATGAAATGGGCCTGGTAAAGATAAGAAAGATTTTAATTGCGTTTATCCTAAATTCTGAACTTTTTATTCAATATGTAGGTTTGTCTTCTTCAGATCTCCTTTATTCGGTAGAGTGTTGCACACTTGAAAATAAGCCTCCTCAGTTAGCTCGTCCATGTTCGTGTTGATACATGAGGCTCTCGAATCATAAAGGAGGAAGCTATATTATTGATCAAGAGTACGAAAATTGCAAACAGGCATCTCAGAAGAAACTGTCAATTTTACTGAAACTTATTCATTTGCATATGGAAAACATTTCAAACTGTCGTTTAAATTCTATTTAATTATTCGAGTGCTTTTGGATATACGATGTTTTTTGTTTTTCCATCTGGCGGGTACACGAATAAATCAAAAGGTTTGCCGACACGTGAGCTGGCCATGTGCGCTTATCCATGTGAGCAACGCAGATTCTCCAAATGTAGTCCACACACTTCCAACGATTGTCCTTGTGCTTTGTTGAAGGTCATTGCAAAAGCGAGTCGCGCCGGAAACTAAAAACGATTGAATTCAAACCGCATATCTGTTGGGATCATTGGAATACATGGCAACAGTACATCTTCCCCCTTGAATTTCCCATTCAAAAGTGTAGCATCGATGACATTGTTCATTATCTTTTTCGCCGAAAGTCTTGTAGGTTGTCGCTTCGCCTGATATTCCGTTTTGAATGCTGAAATTGATAATTGATGGCATTGACAACGTTGTTCGTAGCTGCTAATATAGCACGTTCACTGAGCCACTGATGATTTTTGTAATTCACGAATGTATGTCTGTATGTGTGTCGCTTAAGTATTACTACATCATTCATCCGATCGCCATGAAACTTTCGGAAGTTGTTAAGTACACTTCTGCGAAGGTTTCTGATATAGTGAATCTTGGCTTGAGTCGTATCTGAGTGGCAGGTCGCAGTTAATGACTGTGAATGGTGGCACTTCATCAAGCCCCAGTATGAAAATGGGTGTACCGCCGGGGTCCGATATTATTAATAATTAATTATGTCGACAACACAAATATTTTAATAATCGGAACTGATTATGTAAAAGTTTCAAATAAGGTAGCTCAAACGATGAAAAAGTAGATAATTGGGTAATGCGGAATCGTTTACACCTTAACAACGACCAAACAAATGTGGATCTTTTCTCTAATAGACCGGACAATAGTAGGCACTTAGATTTATGTAATCCTAATTGAAAGGTTGCCGCCGCAGCAAGGATGTTAGGTCTGATTATAGATGGGCAATTCACCTGATATGCACATGTTGATCATATGTGTATATATATTTAAACTATAATGTTAAATTTTATTGAGTAGTTTAACTTTATATTGTCAATGTTGTTTCTCCATTTTGTTTAACCGTTTGCTCAGGAAAAACGTTAAAATTTATTTGTTCCCGGATGTGTATTTCGGGTCTCACTGAGATAAGCACCCGAAACTAATTTGTGTACAAATGTTCTCAATAGAATTCGATACCATTTTTGTATTGTTTTGAAAGTGATGAATAATTTTATTTTATTTAGAGAGAAAAGAAAGAGAATAATAATAATAATAATAATAATAATAATAGTGATATCGAAGATTTCGATGACAGCGACTCTTTGGCTGATATAAATTTTGAGCCAATTTACTCGGATTTGGTAAGTAAAAACAATTAGGAGGGAGATGAACAACATTCCGTGCATAGTTACGAAAAAATATTAAAGAAGTGATCGAGGGAGGTATTCCTAAAGTTGACCAAATTAAGAATAAAAAGTGGGAGACAGAAATAAATGGGGTCACTAACCATGTAAACACCGAAACTTTTAATGATGTGGAACCAATTGCAAGTAGAAGCTCACACAGTAATAAACAAAGAAGAAACGATAAGACAAATGTAAGAATTAACATACCGGTAACGAGGAGAGAACCGGAAAAACAACTTTTCTTCGCGATTTCCGATTTAGAAACCGTTTACTGACGAGAACGCAGTAAATGACAGCTGGTGTCCAATTGACTATTTTTCAAATTATTACGGTGATGACTTTTTTACGTTATTGGCAAGTGGAACAAACATCTATTACTCGCACTAAAGAGGCCAATTACTAAACACAGATAATACCAAGATAAGAAAATATGTTGGCTTTACTTTGGCAATGAGCGCCTTGGGCTACAGCCGTATTGCTATGTACTGGCAAGCTAACTTACGAGTGGCACTTATTGCCGCCGTAATGACTAGAAATTGTTTTTTCTTTTAAGAAATCATCTTCACGCGGTTAATAATGTAACTGAAGAACGACGAGATACCGATGGAGAAAATGAGACCACTAATTTACCGCTTTTGTGGAGTAGTTCTTACGTTATCCCGAAAGAAACACATGTATATAAATGAGCTAATGATCCCCTTTGCTGGAGCTGTGGTAATTCACCACAGAAACCAAACGCCACTGGTATAAAAATTCTCATCCTTGCAGGTGCTTCTGGTCAGGTACTTGATTTGAAAGTATATCAAGGCATTACCTTTGCAGAAAAGAAGGACTTTTAGTGTCGTCCACTTACTAGAACCAACAGATTTGCCTTTCACGCCTGAATGTAGAAAAGCAGGCTGGGTACAATCGATCTCGCGTAAAGTGTATTGCTTGCAACGCTTTCTTCTGTGTAATCAAGGACGGAAACTACTCTATGGAGTTCCATGCTTAACTAACCTAAAATGCATATAAATTTTCTTATTATCTTTAAATGTGTAGATACCCACTGATATTTCAATAAATTTATTCCTATTCACTGATTGTGCGACTATTTATTGTAGCTGTCAGATTTTTGAATGTTGGTGCTTCATCCCGATGTACACATACGTGCAGAAAATTTCTGTTGCCATCTATTAAAAAATTAGCAAAATATTACCTTAAGTTATTTAGTACAGATCCGACAATCACAAATGTGCAGGAAGTTGAATAATTGGATACCCACACGTGCCCGTCGGGATTGACGATGATGCATAAATAAATGATTCTATTCTTTGCATTTATCTTCACGTAAGGTAACTTCAACTATGATAAGAAAACTTCATTTCCACTAAATGGAATCCACGATTCCCTAACTACCATACACGCAAACAAATGAAATGGGTGGGAGAAGTTTTCCATAAATTCAACAAATAGACCAAAAGGGCAATGACAATTGGGTAATCCTACAACTAATTCCGCACTGCAACTCTCACCGTTCCTTTTTAACGACCGTTATTTCGAAGTATCGACTTAGCGGCAAAGTTATAATTACATTAGAAGCAGAGACCTAGATAATTCGTACGTTATCTTCGCGTCTACCTTTTTTCTTTTTGATCTATTGCATATAGGCGGCGGTATCTAATAACCGCGGCGTTAGAAGTTCTACTAGGTTTTTGCGATTACAATAGGCATGAGCGTGGGCAAATTAAGACCATGGCATGCTGGTGGTGCTAACATCACCTGCACTGTAATTTTAATTTACCGCCGCGTGTGCAGTGCAGTCGCAAAAACGCGGGGTTCTTCACGCGATGGCAATAACTAATAATGTGATGGTATGTCTGTTTCTCGTTTTATTCCAACTCTGCGGTGGATACAAGGAAGATTTCAATCCTAGTTCATAATAACACGAAGAAAAAGTCCGCACAAAAGCTCAGAGAAGAAGAAATGAATTGTAATAATTAACACAGAAACATGAGGCTGGATTTATCATGAATTCCTGGTAGATTTCAAAGGAGCCGCTGGAACAATGTATGTACGTATGATGTACTGGTGCTCCATTAGTACACATATCTTAAATTTTTGAAATCTTAATAAAAAGCAATTGTATAACTAGTTCTCACTACAAGAGTTTTACTGTGTTATGAAACAAGATTACTTAAGACGATCTAGAGTATATTTTGCATTTTTTCCAATGGAAAGAACAGTTTTCAAAACGGAATTTGCAGCATTGTCGCAATACCTGTAAATACAGAATCATGAACAGACAGTTTGATAAGAGTCTCTCGATCGCAAGAGGGAAATAAAAAGAAAAAGGTAAAAAAATGAGATTAGGAAAGAAACTGGAAAATAAATATGTCAAACTAGGTAACAACAATTTCGAAGCAGTTGAGGAATTTAAATATTTGGGTGTGAGGATATCTGCTGGTGGAGACAGGGAAACCGAAATTGAAGGGAAAATAATATCACGTTAAACAGAGCTTTCTATGCCAACAAAAAGTTACTAAAAAGCAAAATCCTAACAGAAAAGACAAAAATGAACCTGTACAAGACAATAATAAAACCAACCGTACTATACGCAGCAGAAACCTTGAGCATGTTCAAAAGAGATGAAGAAAAACTGAGAATAGCTGAAAGAAAAATACTAAGAACAATGAAAATTGATGAAAACGAGTATAAATTAAGAATAAACCATGAAATAGCACGGGAAATGGAGGGTATGGATATTGTGAATAGAATCAAACAGCGAAGGGTGAAATGGATAGGTCATGTATGGAGAGCGGGAGAGCGCATTACAATGGGAACTAGGTGGTAGGAAAAGAGGAAGAAGACCAAGATCAAGATGGCTACAGGAAATGAAAGAGGACCTAAAACGGGCTGGAATAGAGAACTGGCAGCGGAAGACGGCGAACAGAAGTCTGTGGCGAAATATCAGCAGGCAAGTTGGAACTCTAAGAAGTGGGGATTAATCCACCCCGGCCAATGGATGTAGAAAGCTTCACAGAAGAAGGGCGAAACCCCTTCGAGGGGTGTCAAGGCACTATTATAATTATAATAAAAGGAATTGTACAACTAGTTCTCACTACAATAGTTTTACTGTATTATGAAACAAGATTACTTACTTCCAATGAAAAGAACAGTTTTCAAAACGGAATTTGCAGCATTGTCGCAATACCTGTAAATACAAAATCATGAACAGACAGTTTGACAAGAGTCTCTCTATCGCAAGAGGAAATAAAAGGAAAAAGTTTCAAATAACCCCAGCTTCCAGTCTAGTTAAACCTTTAAGGGTGCAATTTAATTTGAATGCTTTATATTGAACTACTGCGTCAGTTATTGGGGGACCATATTTGAAGACACACACATTCTATCGGAAAAATTAAGCGAATACAACTACAACATTTCAAATACTACTAAACATAAATCTGCAATACAATTGCCATCGCAAACCAAGAATTTCTTTATTATTTTCAATACTTTCCATCTATATCTTCTTTGATGTTTGATCGTTCGCGTAGTATTTTATAGGTCTATCTTGGAAGCAAGATTTGAATCACTGTTGTTTTGTTATAAACCTGAAATTCCAATTTCTTTGATTTATTTAACCATATTTTTCTTATTATGCACTGATTTATTTGTTAAATGAAGAACAATTTTATGCTTCTTTAGTAAAAGAAAGTATCCATCTTTGCTAGTTAAGAACATTGCTAAATAAATATTAAAATTACGTTAGAATATACACATTAATTGTTCTTAATTAAGACTAATCCTAACGTATGATAAACAACTAATTTCTGCATAAGATAACCAATATAAGTGGAAACAATTTAATATGTAAGCCCTTTAACATGTCCTTCCTTCCTAATAGGCCATTTCAAATAGTTTATTCAACATGTATCCTTAAATAATCATTAATTTGCTGGTCGTTAGCTCTATTCGCCTGTTTACGTTGCGAAACTGCTAGCGTAATTTATGTGGTAGTTATTTGTTCGTAACTACCCTATCTAAAAGTTCCAATAAAGAAATAGCATTTAGTTTCAAAGGAAGACAGTTAACATTGTAAAATGTATTCCCTTAGGTATGTTAATGGAGACTCGAAGATATCAGGTTTGTTACACCCATTTGTGCGAATAAAGTAATAATCCAAAATGAAATTTTATGTGGTTGGCCACCTACTTTGATATCTTTTCAAAACGGAATTGGAACTTAGATGCAACCTAAATGTTTATAATTCGAAGTATTCTAGTAATACTGCATAATTAAATTTTATAATCGCATTACGACTACATCGCTAACATCACATTAATTTCTTACAAGAAGAACGTCTTCTGCAGGTGTTTTATTTATCCTCTACAATATCGTCGGCGAAATAACTTACAGTAAATTGGCCAGAGAAGGCCGAGAGATGAATATGTAGGTATCTAGTACATCATGGGCATTGTATCTTCGAAAACGTATACGCGTCTGTACCTACAGCGGTCGGAATATGTGCTTAAAAACCTGTTCCGATGCCAACGAACCATTACGTTCACATTAAACTGTCCATTCGGATAGAAATGCATGCCGATTGTATTAATTTCTGTCTCGCATTGTACTCTCGACAGTCGAGTTTCTAATGTGAAAAGGTTAAATGTTAAGAAACATGTTTGTAAATAAAGTCATTTGGGTAACTTTAAATCTGATTTAGTTTTATGCGAGCCTACTGGAGCGCTGAATGTTTATTCGTTGCTAGTTGTATTTTGAAATGTTACGATTTAAAGTACTTATAGAGCTAACTTTTTCAGTATTATATTGCGAATGCCGATTGCGCAAAGTGAATATTATACCGTACATGTGACAACACATCTTAAGAAGGCTACAATATATCACCAATAATAGAATAGAATTGCAAATTTTTCTAATTATGGGCACTTATCGTGAATTACATTGGTCACTTTAGTTAGTCATTGAAAAATTGGTTTTACACCTTCAAAGTATACAATTTCTGGATAATCCAATCAAATTGATATCTTAACCTACTCACATAAATATCAATTTTGAACGTTGTTTGAGTATTCTTCATCTCCAGTTATCAATCTTTTCAAACCCTGATCAGTTTCATTAAATTTTAGAGGCGAGATATTACAGCGTTACGTTAAGTCGATTCCTTTGAACTCACTGGAAACCTATAGATCTACTTTCTTTTGTGTTATGATCTATGACCATTCAAATTAATTATTGCTTTGATTTGGTGGAACTGGATAATTTTAAATTTAACGAACAAATTTCGACACCAACGCAAGACAAAAACTACACAGATCGATACTTTTTTTCTGAATAACAATAGAAACAACCAACAATACGAGTTTGAATTTCAGAATATGTAAACATGCGTAAAAAATTCGCTAGTTGAATTAAAAGTCTATTACTGAAGCCGTTATTAGCTTTACTAAACCAGTATTTTACCTGAATTCCTTTCAAGCTACAGATACTAACTTAGCACTAACTCGTATAATTGTACGCTTTCCTTCGATAAGTTTGTCATGCATCTCGAAATTATACGCTTAAGCCCTTAAGCTCCGGTCAGGTCGTTATAAATTTATCGTCCCCCTGTGCGAACACCTGTGTAGTCTTCGACAAAGAAACCGCAAGGATAGCGAAAGAACGGAATCAAAGGACGCGAAGAACGAGCAGAGCGCAAGAAGACTCCTCTAACAATCTTGTGAATATTAACGTCAACGGTATCGCAATTAAAATTCCGCTTAATTTATTTCAGAAATTATATTATTTGTTAGCGAGATCTCACGGTTTATGCGATAAAATCTCGCTTCGACACGGTGGTAGATGGTTTACTATTAATTCTTTAGCCCTCGCGCACACTGTGTTTGCTTTTTCAACGTTTTGTTTTCCTTTCGATTAGTTTCAGGTGCCGTGGAAAACCTTATTTATATCGCTATTATCTTACCTCCTTTAATTGAGCTCGAATAAGTATACTGCATGTAAGTAATTTATTTAATGGACGGTAATGTTGTTCGCTGATTTTAAATTTTTATGGACTGCACAAAGAATTTACCATGTACCTACAGTATCTTCTATCGTATATACTTTTTTTATTATTATTAATTCGTTTGTAAAATTTCTAAAAGTAATGAAACTGTTAAAAGTCATAGTTATAGTAATAGTTATTTCACTGCGACCCTCTAAATAGGTCAACATGAAAGAAAAAGAAAGTACTTATTTCTTTAATTTTAACTTTAGCTGCATCTCATGCGATATGCAAATCTTTGTCACCATAAGATATATTTGCTTAATAAATTATGAAAGCTATCTGAGAAATAAGGGTAGCTTTCATTAAAGTGCATTTGATGACCAATAGACCATTCATTTATTAAAAAAAAAATTAGAAACCTTGAAATTGAGCCCGTTACAGTAAGAATGAGGGAAATCGAGGTTCAGGAAATAATTGAAACTGATTATACGACGTTGCTATGTACCAGATAAATGCCATAAATTCTCGGCCTGGCGGCTTATACAAGTTCAAACGTGTTTCAAACTTCGTTGCGTCATAGTTACACATTCTTGAGGCCTACACTATATATATATATATATATGTATATATGAAAATGTCTTAGCCAAAGAAGGGCATATGTCTAATTACATTAACCAACATTTAGACGGCGTTTATGGTGATTTATCTCCTTCAAGATGATGAGCACTACGGTCAGCCAGGTGATAGGTGATAACGCCTCAAAAAATTGCAATGATTGAAGATATGGCATTAGAAGATCGCTATTTGAAAGTGAAGGAACTAACAGTCATGGCTAACATTTCTGAAACAAGTATTTGTCGAATTCTTCATTATGATTTAGGTATGTATAATATATACGCCAATGCCAACGTCAGCACGAATGTGTACGTTCATTTTTAAACAGGTGTGGAAACGACCCCAAACTGACTTTGGAGTTCATTGTCACAGAAGATGAAATAATGCTTCTGTTTCATGATCTCTATCCGAGAATGGAATGGGAGCGATCCAATGAACCTCATCCCAGAAAGGCGAAATTCGTTTAATCAATGAAAAGGTGATGGCCAAAATATTCTGGGATTGTGAAGGCATTTTACTCATTGACTTTAAAGAGCGCAATACAACTGTCAACAGCACATATTACGCGTCTTTGCGGTATAAATTGAAGAACAATATCCGTGCCAAACGTCGAGAAAAATTGACAAAAGTTGTTCGATTATTTGCATAATAATGCACCCACTACACTGCCGTTGTTTCACAAGCTGCCATCCCCGAATACGTCTTTCAAGAATTTGAACACCCGCCGAACATGGCTCCTCTTGATTATTATTTTTTTCTAATTTAAAAAGATCTTGTGGGAAATCGTTTTAAGGGAGACCTTTGCACTATTTTTACAAGGGTAAATGTATTGAAGTTAGGGGAGATTATATTGAAAAATAAAATTTTTTATATTTTACCAAATTTATTTTTCTAATAGATTGTTCGGAAAGAAATTTGGTTTTTTTATGAAAATGAAAGACGACTTTCTTATAGTGAATAAATATTTTATTGAATTATATATTGTCCATTCTGGTCCAATACCTTTTGCAATCTTTCTGGCAATAGCATGATTCCACGCTCATAAAATTTTTGTAAGATTTTATCGTCTAAAAAGTTTTGTAGACATCGAAACAAGTAATAATCAGAAGGTGCCAGATCTGGAGAATAGGGTGGGATATGGCAATACATCTCAATTCTGGCCTTTTCTGTCTAAATGAATCATTCAATTTATCCAGCTAATGACGATACACTTCAGAATTGACTATGCCACTAAACAGACACCATCATCTTTTGTTTTTTATGAATATCGGCTTTCGAAGTGCTTTGAGCCGCTTCATCGTTTTTACTCCATGATCCCTTGTATTTAACATTGTTGTAGACAACCCTTTTCTTGTCCCCAGTGATGGTGCACTTCAAAAGTGGACCGTTTTCTTGACGTTTGAGAAGTAAATCACAGACATCAAGGGCGACGGCATAAATTTGATTCCCTAAGAACATGAAGAACCCATATGTCGAGCTTTGAGATTAAACCTAGGCGTCTGAAATGATTATAAGTGGTGGAATTCGATAAATTTAATCTCTCAGCGATCCCACGAGTTGTTATTCGCCGGTTTGCATCAATTAATGGCTTTATTGTGTATTCATCAGCTTCAACTGGTCTTCCAGAAAGTAGTGTATCTTCAAAATCAAAATTACCCGATCGAAATTTTGCAAACCAGTTTTGGCGCTGGCGTTCTGTCAATACATTTTCTTCATACACATAGGCTAATTTCTTTCTTGCTGGAACAGCATTTTCATCTTTTCGATAGTAAAGGAATAAAATATCGCGAAAATGCTGTTTATCACTTTCCATATTTGATAGGGGAGCAACCAAAAAGTATTACGTAGAATCAATCGAACTTTTTCACAAACATATACATATACCAGACATGCTTGCTTTCTTGTTTTAAATACTCTTGCTAAAATTTTGTTCTCTTTAGCATGAGAAAATTTTTTATGTTATTTTTTACTTGTCTGTTGTAGATTCTTCTTCCAGTGTGATGTTCAGGTATTATAAAATTTTATTCCTATACCAATCCTTATTATTATTATTATTTTATTTACTAGAAAGATAGTTTCATCTTCTCAGTGTATATTTTATGATGTTTGGCATTTTAGCTACTGTATTGTGCCTCTAGCTCTTTCTTACATGCTCTCTAGTATCTTTATTAAGACGGCCAGTTTATTAAGGTATTTATGTGATTCATATCCCCGAGCTACATACTCTAACTAGTCATCTTGACTGAAGAAACTATAAGAAAGGTAGCATCCCTTAACTTTTTGTTCAGAAGTTACATATACATATTAGACAAATCTGCACTGACACTTTCTCATATTTATGGTTTCGCTGATGATAATGAGATCTTATTTGCCAAAATAGATTTTGGGAGGTATCTAAATCAGTTTGGTAAAGCTACGAAGCACTTTATTTAAAAAGTATTTCGGGCAAAAAACCTGCTGTTGTACAAATGTATGAAGTCTAACTTACATAACTGCTAGTGGAAGAAGGTGTTATTCTGGAATTTTGGTCTTAAAGAAAAACAGTAGACGTACTAATTAACACACTGTTTGCTGCCAATGCCGTACCACTAAGCAACTGCGGACCTATTTTTTGATTCCTTTTAGAACTATAAACTAAGGAAATGATTACCATACCTTCTCTAAAAAACGTCGAATAAATATACTAGACAATTTAGTCACCATTGTTACCAAAAAAAAAAAGTAGAAATTCAGTACTCTAAAATCATATTTAATTACAACTTCGACTGCCAATAAGAATAAGGGTACTGTGGCTAAAATAATATATCAAATAAATAAATTTACCCTTATCACACCTTTCGGAAAAAATTCTGGTACGTATTTCGGCACCTAAAACACCTTAAAAGGGAACTAGATAGCTTCGAAAGTATATATATATTTATAGAGATAGATAATTATGAATGCAGATGAAGGACCTATTCCGAATTACAAATTGTACAAGCTATTGAATTAAATTTAGATTTAGCGTTGGATCATTCAACCGTTTCAACAAGCTCCATAGAGCACGAAATTTAGGTTTAGAATTAATATAAATACAGGTTCTCTATAAGTGGAGTTCAGTGTCAATAGTTCTTTGGTGTATTTCTCGCGTTCAGTGCGTGATGTTAATTGTCCAGTGCTTTAGTGTTCTGCAGTGATTGTTGTGTAGTGTTTGTGTTGGGAATTAGCCGGATATCGCTAGTGATACTGAATTCCCCCAGTTTTCCACTGAGGATTTTATTTATTTTATATACAACTTCGGCTTATTGGTATCAGAAATCTGCTGTGTTTTACATCGGCTTTATGCTTTCCAATTGATCAAGTAAACAGTATCTAGTGTTGCCGCAAATCCAAACTTAGAGAACGATACATTAATGTATTGATTTTATATACTTCCAATAATTGCCTAATTTTATTTTTAAGAAGTAAAAATTTCTATCTGTAATACAACTACTACTCGTATAAAAGAATCGCCTATCACTAAATTACATACAGGTCGAGAATTCGAGATGAGTTACTACATACTAAGTACAGCGACGTATATTCATACTAATTACAATGCACTTCGCTGACTAGCTGCAATAGAAACCAAACCTTTCCAAACCAAACCAAAGCTTTCACTCGCTGTTAATGTAATCCAATTTCCGCTCCGATTAGTTAACACATCTGACTTAATACATGTGTTATAAATCGTTGCAGAATTCTTGGTATGTATATAATTCAATGATCGGCGGCGCTCTTGTACGGATAAGAGTTGTTTGACATATCAAGAGTGCCCATTATCTTACCGTCTTATAGAATTAGGTAACTGGAGGTATGAGAAATCCATGTATCCATTATTTATTGTTACTGTACTCTTCTCATTGGTAGTATATTTTTCTATTTTTGCGATCGCAGGTAATAAACGTTTTACCGTTCTCCCAAGAGCCCTCTTTCCTCTCCTTTATTTGGGCTGTAGCGCAAGCATATTTCCATTATCCACTTTCACTTTGCATAAATTTGTATAAGTTTATGAAATTCACAGTAATCTTCAACCATGTTCTTCTAGAAGTAGCATCTTAATTATCAGTGAAAGAGTCTATGATCAATCTAAATTCTTCCTATTAGATTTTGAGAAAATATCCGTATCTTTCGAAAGAGGTGACAAAACGTTTTGCGTAAATCTTTTCTCCTCATAAACTCGGGATTTATAGATTTCCGATAGAGTTTCCGAAAGAAAGACAAATACTTCTCACTTCAGTTGGCACAGCAATGACGTTAGTAAGATATTTTACCTTAAGTTTTATAAAATTTGCTATCATTAGCTACTTCATCTGTGCATTGCTAAAGAACCTTGAAAAGGTGCTTTAGCGTTAAATATGCAAGTAATTTTCTTTAACACAACATTTCGTCGACCACGTCCAGTATTACATTTAGAATGGGGTGGCCATTGCATTTTTCGTTCACCAACCTATTTTGTATCCATAGAAATCAACCGCTGGCAGTTAATTGCATTACAGCAACTGAATTTAAATTTAGCTCGGATACGATTAAAAATAGCTTGCCAGAGAACTCTTAACGATTAAATTAAGTGGCAACACATCGCGGTGTTTGTTATAAACCTACGATGTTTGTATTTCCATTTAACGTACATAGGTATAATCCGCAATTAACACCGCATAATATACTCCAGGAATTATTACATCCAATCCTGAGATTAATAGCTGCTTATCCGTAGCGTATCACTCTCGATTAATTACATAGAAGGAAAGATTAATCGTCGTCTATTACCGCTTTCGATCTGATTGCAGAAGGAAACGGTTTACTATCGATCGCATTTCGACTTTACGCAACCTTCGCGGAACGTTTACATACTAATTGCGCATAGAGGCTTACATACATACGGAATATTACAACTTGCCTATGATATATATACTATATATGTGTGTATGTATTTACAGTCGGCCGATAAATATCTAATGAGATCTGATTGCTGTAACAGGCGTTGTCGCCGGCTTTGGAACTATCACCCTCATTTTCGCTAAAATTGAAGCAATTGCGGTCGACGTATTCGATGTAGGCCATGCATTTTAATCTGCTACGCTTGCAATGCGCGCCGTTGTGTGTTCTGGACAGCCTTCATGCGAATGAAGTTGACCAAAAAGCTCAACCGCCTCCTTAAGATCGCTATCAGTAAAACTGCATTTGTAACGTAATGCACACACACATAGCAGATGTTTCGAAAAGTTTCATTTATATGAAATGTTTATATTGAAGTTGAAAATGGTCTAAAGTTTAAAAAGAGAAATTGCAAATAATTTCTAATTGTAGTGTATGTACTTATATGTGGAAAATACGTAGTAAGATCCAGAAAATTACTGATTGTGTGCTTTGTAGGATGCGTTAAAACAGGTAGCTATTGGCTATCGTGTCAATGTTAACCAAAAGCTACACCTTCACGTTACACTCAAATCTCGACATTTCTTTAAATCTTAACTGCATTCAGCTTGCCTAAGCTAATATCTTGGGCTATTTTATCGAGACACCTATAATGTTCTAATTCTCGTAATGGATAAAATAGTTTTTAACTTCACTACACTCATTTGGACATATATTTGGAGGTATACGTATTTCAGCAACTAAGTTGTTATCCGCAATAAAAACACAGAAAAGAATAAACAAGATCGGCAACTTTGATTAAGTCAGCTCAACGTTAACAAGTTTTGCTATTACTTCCATACTTCTACCACACCTACCACAGCTAAAAGATATTTTAAAACTTACTTTAATTTAAAATTTCTAATCATTCTCGTTGTATCAAATATGGAACGCGGATATTGCGCAGTTGTCATTAGCGAACTTTCAGGTTCGTGGATCATTTGGCAGACAAGTATGCGTGGAAATTGTGAAAGTTCGCTACTGACATGTTGAGAATTTTGCCGCATATTCTTCGGTCATCATCACGCATCATCTTGGACGGCTGTGGAGAATTTACTCAATAAATTTGGAATGTTAATTCAGGTGGCTGCCCTAGTATAGATCGCTGGCTGGAAACATTGCGATCGTTAGAGAAGTACACAAACCGCCATACACTTCGATTCGTCATGCTCAACAACTGAATATCTTCAAACCCTCTTATCCGACTATCCAGGAGTGCTCCAGCACCAACCTATGCATCTACCACGAGTGACGGCTGACGGAGTCATTGGGTCATATTTATTTACGGATACACCCGGTAATGCAGTTATCGTCAATGGTCTTCATTATCGCAACACGCTGACAAATTCTCTATGACCCGTATTGGATAAAGTTGATATTGATAACATTTGGTTTCAACAAGACGGTGCAACCTGTTACACTTCGGCCGAAACAAAGCAGTTATTACAGATGACGTTTCCTGGACGACGGGAAGAAGTTAACTGACCACCAAGTCGTGTGATCTAACACCATAGGACTCTTTTCTTTGGGATTTCCTGAAGAAGAAGATATATGCAAACAATCCATAAAAAATTCCGAAGCTCAAAACGGAAATTCAACAAATTCTTGACGAAATCGGTCCTCAAATATGCCAAAATGTAAAAAAATTCGTGAAGTTGTGAACGTGTCCCAAGAAATTCGAGTCAGTATACACAATAGTATATTGTGTTCCATACATTACCTCCATATCCGTATGTTATATTTTAATAAAAACATCTGCAAAATTCAACTGAAACATGTCTCATTAAACAAAAAAAAAAGATAAATCAAATAGGTTTTGAGACATTCTGCAGTAATCGTCAAAGTTTTCCAACGATATCTTGCTGTTTCCTAATTTTGCACTGAGAATCACACATATTTGAGGGATAAGAAATATTTTACTTGAGTTCTAAACTAAACTACTACCAGCTTGGTTCTGAAATTGGATGAACGATAAACTATTAATGGCTCTCTTGAGGATGGTGCATACGTCCTCAATGCGAAACAGTATAAGTGAGCAAAGTATATAGAAATATCAAGAAACAGTCCTAGACTATTGTTATTTTTCACTTATTTTTTAAGAAATGTAATTGTATAACTTTTGATAAACCTGGTTTGGAACGAAGATAATACTGACAAAACTAGCCTTTTTTTTTCTATTCTCCATCTCCCGGATTTCTTACCACAACAACTAGCATATGCTCTTTAATGAACTGTTAAGTGCTGTAGCCGAGAAAATACAGTTACAGTACCAAATTTATCACAGCGTTCTGGTATTGTTACCTTTGGCCTCTCGCTCTACTTCTGATGTGTAGATGGTGTACCACTTTCGTAGGTTTTGATACAACTCGCGCCCTTTTAGACATTATGCTTATGGCGTTAGGTTGAACAGGTCGTTCTCTGTGAATAGGTTACTCCGTTTTCGCTTTAAAATCTCGTTTGTCGAGGATATACCCACAAATTCGACTCTGGGATATTTAATATTATCGTTATGCGAATGTGGGGGTTACGTTTCCCCAACTTTGTTGTTCGAACTAATCGGCAACGTGTGCATTTGCTTTTGCCTCAATTGGAGGTGAATCTTTCTTTTATTAGTATCGATATCGTCATTTTCTCCTTCACGTTGTTGTGGGGAGCTAGTAGAGTGCGAGTTGAATTAAGATTATTTAAGAACATCTAAGAATTATTGTGGAAATTGAAAGGACTTCAGTTTGTTGGGCTGGTTTCCCGACATTTTTACACCGAGTACGAGAAAACCGGCCATATTCGACAGCTTCCGTCCCGATACTGATTACCACGCCGTACGAACGTTGACTACCAGAAATACGTTGCGCTAAGTCCCGCCTTTATTTTATTTTATTTTTGTGTCGTTGAGTTTTGGCAAAATTCCCTAGAATTATTTAGTTAATTTAAAATTATCAAGTCGGAAATTTGCTTTCGAGTAAAAAAAGAGATCTCTTACTTTTGCTAATTTAGTAAGATATTTGTTGCACGTAACATTCAATTCTTTTGGTATTTTAAGGATTGGAACACATCTACTCGTCACTTGCACATATCCCTCTAAAGCTGTAACGTGAAAAATAAATTGCTGTTCAACGTCGTTCTTTCGCCTCAATTTATTTTTATTCCCATTATGTCTTTTTTAAAGAGTTTTCCAGTAATTTTGCTGGTCGCTTCGCGGCCGAATAAAAGAATCGGTAACGTAGAGCTGGGGGTTTCTCTGACTCCAGGAACTTAGATGCGATCCAATTTATAATTGGAGAGTGGCGCCTTCTTACAAATAAATTCCCGAATTTGAACCTACGCCGTTTCCATTGAGTTAGTACGGTCTGGATCTTTATCACCAACTAAGTGGGCTATTTGAATGGTAACGATTAACTTCCGTATCGATCACATTTCCGACTTTTTCTCTTAGTATTATCATTTTTACCAAGAGTTTTGAAGCTAGTAATTGAGGGCCTACACAATTGCGAATCAACTTGCAGAAACTACATGTGCGCAAATCATAATACAGAGTTATGATCAAAACATAAGGATCTACACTGTATACTACGACGAACTACCAAGCAGCTCTTAAAATAATTCAGAACGTTCATATACGCCCAAGGACTGTTCAGAAAATATAAGTGTGCACTGGCATCCTCGGCAGAACAAAATAGAGTGAATCTATCGTGGATGCTAGGACGCTGGGACGCACAGAAGAAAACGAAGAGACGAATTTCCTGGCAAACGAGTTGGGCAAAAAAGCTTGTGGGGCCTTACCCTGCATGTGGGATTCCTTATCAGACTATAAGAACTGGGATCAAGAACTCATATGTGAGATTGCAGTAACGTAGTGTCAATTATCTTAAGAAATAACAACTTCCGTTGAGAGAAATCTCTTATTTTAAGATAGGAAAGTGTAAAAATGATAATCAAGAACACATTGAATTAGACTTAAAAATAAATTGCTTGATACATACTACGTATCAACTGCATTGACTTGAAATAATTTTTCTCTCGTAGATATTTAGCAACCCATAACGATTAAGCTCCTAATGTATTTTTTCAAAAGAGGACTGAGTTCCCTTCTAGCAAGTTCAGAAGTATAATATTGTATTTCTAACGTTGCATTTATTTGCTGATAGAGTTGCGATGTTTTAGTATCTACACTAATTTCTGATATTCTTGGGATTACATTAATATAAATCCGAAGTAGTAGTACTGTTAAAGTTGATCCTCAGGACTGGTCCTTTTTACTTGCAGCTTTTCTAATACCTTGTCATCAAGGTCCGCCCAATTTCGTTCACTCAGACGCAATGAAACCAGTGCGTGCACACTTCCTCTTATATTGTTATAGCATATGAATTCTTATATGATAGAGATCTACCACTAATAGGTCAATAAAACAAGGCTGGTTTGAACGATAGTTATATTTTCAGAACGTTTACAAACGTTTTCGGAACACCTTCGTCAGTGAAAATATAACTAGATAAATATATAAACAAACTTTTGTTTTTTATTTGGGACTATCAACAAAATAACTAGTGACTAGGATTTCTTGATATAGAGGATGTGTAACCAACTTTTATATATATATAAATTATAAAAACTAAATTAATGTGTAAACATACATGCAAATTAAGTAAAACCTTATATCAAAAATCTTTGTCGAAACCTTAACAATTCTGTTCAAGGACTAGGGAAAACCAAATTCAAAAACCTAGCCAAAGGTTTCCTTCTTAAGAAATGCAAATGTCATTTTAACAAATTGCTATATACATTACTTAAATTTTGAATATCGGTCCTGAAATTAATAGTTTTAGTGTCTTTCTGTATATTTATCATTTCATATATTAGTCTTTTTTTATAATTATTCTCTGTTTTTAATATAATTGTGTTTTCAAAATCAAAGTAATGCCCAAGATCTTTGTAATGTTTTGTTACAGCGGTCATTGCACCAAAATCATTATTTAAAGAATACTTATGGCTATACAACCTTTTCTTTAAATATTGTTTCGTTTGACCGATGTAACAACCATCACAGTCTTTACAGTTTATTTTATAAACTACATTACTCTGATTTTGTTTAATTATTTTGGATTTAGTATTAGTAAAAAGAGATCTGTTACTATAATTTGGAATGAAAGTAATGTTTATGTTGTTTTTATTAAATTCTTTTTTATTTTTCGCTTAAACCTTTTTATAAGGAATAGCGCTATAACATTTATTGTTATTAATTTTAATTCCTCTATTATATAATTTGTTAATTCTATTTTTTATTATTTTTTCATAAAAACTATTTGGATAATTATTTTTATTTAAGATTTCTTTAACTTTGTTTAAATTCTTTTCCCTAAATTCAGGATTAGCTAATCTAACCGCTTGATCAACTAAACCGGTAACTACATTAATTTTATGTAATTTTGATGTTTCTGAAAAATAATTTAAATGTCTTCCTGTATTGGTAGACTTTATATGCCAATTTAATAAAAACAACATAAACATTACTTTCATTCCAAATTATAGTAACAGATCTCTTTTTACTAATACTAAATCCAAAATAATTAAACAAAATCAGAGTAATGTAGTTTATAAAATAAACTGTAAAGACTGTGATGGTTGTTACATCGGTCAAACGAAACAATATTTAAAGAAAAGGTTGTATAGCCATAAGTATTCTTTAAATAATGATTTTGGTGCAATGACCGCTGTAACAAAACATTACAAAGATCTTGGGCATTACTTTGATTTTGAAAACACAATTATATTAAAAACAGAGAATAATTATAAAAAAGACTAATATATGAAATGATAAATATACAGAAAGACACTAAAACTATTAATTTCAGGACCGATATTCAAAATTTAAGTAATGTATATAGCAATTTGTTAAAATGACATTTACATTTCTTAAGAAGGAAACCTTTGGCTAGGTTTTTGAATTTGGTTTTCCCTAGTCCTTGAACAGAATTGTTAAGGTTTCGACAAAGATTTTTTGATATAAGGTTTTACTTAATTTGCATGTATGTTTACACATTAATTTAGTTTTTATAATTTATATATATATAAAAGTTGGTTACACATCCTATATATCAAGAAATCCTAGTCACTAGTTATTTTGTTGATAGTCCCAAATAAAAACAAAAGTTTGTTTATATATTTATTGATGTTTGTACATGTGAGAGGGATTCGATATGAATTCTCTCACAATGCACGTATTACGCATTTTTTACAGTTTTTTTTTTTCTACAGAAGTGGACAACTTGCGTTGCCACAGCCTTCTGCAGTAACTGCAGTCGCGCTCTTCGGCTACCCGCCGTGAGCAGTTACTGCAGAAGGCTGTGGCAACGCAAGTTGTCGACTTCTGTAGAAAAAAAAAAGCTGTAAAAAATGCGTAATACGTGCATTGTGAGAGAATTCATATCGAATCCCTCTCACATGTACAAACATCAATGTTCAGACCATATATACATAAAATTTGTATACGAAATTACAGCTCTTGCAAAGCCGTACTGACGAGCGGTATAACCGCGAAACGTACGTCTACGGATGGCAAGAGAAGATCAAAAATTTTGTAGTTTATATATTTATCTAGTTATATTTTCACTGACGAAGGTGTTCCGAAAACGTTTGTAAACGTTCTGAAAATATAACTATCGTTCAAACCAGCCTTGTTTTATTGACCTATTAGTGGTAGATCTCTATCATATAAGATAAGTATAAAAGGTCACGAAATATATATATATATATATACATTTAATAGCATATGAATAACATTGTGATTTACACAATCGCCCTGTGCCACCAAAGGCATCAGTAACTTCTATTAAACTCACCATAGCTGTAATCGTTAATTTCAATGCAAGAATAGAGACAAGCCGGTATGGATTCTTTAGATTTAAACATATATCTGCAACTTCAACATTCATCTTAGTTGTCGATTTCTGTGTAACTATTAGGGGTGTCCTTATTTTGAAATATCGTATTTTTATAAACCGCCGGGCAGATTTTTGTACCTTTGTATGAGAGAAGTAATTATGTAAAATTTGGACCGAATCTGATAACGTTTTATGGACCCGGAAACGACTTCAAATATTCAACAAGTGAATATGGGCAAAACATCAATTTTTATACATTTGTCACTTTTTAATCGCGTCTATTCATTATTTTCTTTAAAAATACTGAAAGAAAAAAATTTATTTAAATTTTCTTCTTTTTCCTTACATTATTTAGTATTATATAGCTAAGAATTGGGTAAAGTGGGACATGGGGTGAAGTGGGACATCTCAATTTTTGACCATTTTTTCAATTTTTGGAAAAAAACATTTAATAAAATAAATAAATACACATTCTCATAGTAGCAGCTGAAGCATTAGGACACCATGTAGAAGAATTTGTTATTAACCGTTCAACAATTCATCGTTTGCGCCAAGAAAATCGCATAAAGGAATCTAAAGAAATTTCAGCTGGCTTTACGGATAATGTAAGTTGTTTTTTTACTTTTAACTAAAAGTGGTATTAAATTCTGCTACAATCCTTTTATCATTTATAGGTTAGTAAAATTGGTTCGGTGGTAGCTCATTTTGATGGAAAATTCATGAAAGATTTAATCGAACCCACAAATGTTGAACGGATTGCAGTTTTGGTGAGCTACAACGGCACATCGAAGTTTCTTGGAGCACCGAAAGTAGAATCTTCAACTGGCAAAAATATTGGGGATGCAGTTTATGAAAGATTAGTTAAATGGAATATTGTGGACCAAGTAAACGGCTTGTCATATGATACAACGTCTACAAATACTGGTATCTACACAGGCGCCGCTGCCCTATTGGAAAAAAAATTGGACGTACAGTAATTAATCTACCTTGTCGCCATCATGTGTATGAAATAATATTGCGCAGCGTTTTCGAAACAAAGCTATATTCTACATCCGCTCCAGAAGTTTCAATATTTGAAAGATTTGCCAAATCATGGACAAGTTTTAACAAAGAATTATTTAGAAGTGGCAATGAAGATGCAACTGTTTTATTACAAACAAGTCCACCTGAACGTCAAAATTGTATAAAGTTTTGTTATGAACAACTGACTAAATCGCAAAATCGAGAAGACTATAAAGAATTACTTCAGTTGGTCTTAATCTTCCTTGGTGCAGAGCTTTATAATTTTCGAACGCCTGGTCCAACTAGCCATGCACGATGGATGTCAAAAGCAATATATTTTTAAAAATATTTCTGTTCCGTGACCAATTCTCTCTCACGAAAAGTGAATCAAATGGATTACGCGATATTTGCATTTTTCTAGTGAAACTTTACATTAAAGTTTGGTTCAGATGTACCAATGCCATAGACGCACCGCTTCAGGATTTGACTTTTATTCAAGATGCTATACAGTATTCGAAAACTAACCCAGAAACTATACAAATTTAACAGACTTTCTAAAATACGCCTTAAGTGATTTTGTTTCAGAAAAACTAAATATTTCTTCCGTCGGTTTAGTTTATCACTGGAATTTCTAGAGTTTGAGCCTTCAACTTGGGAAACATCATTTGAATTTGAGGAAGGTTGGACATTCTGTAAGGACTTGTTTGTTGTTAATGATACTGCTGACAGAGGCGTTAAATTTATTCAAGATTTTAACAGAGTTTTGACTAATAATGAAAATTGCTTTAGGTTGTTGAGGCTGATCGAAAGAAATATCCTTCGTATAAAAATCGGATCTAATATTAAATTCATAATTTTAAGAAATAAAAATCCAAAACCAGTTAACTTTTCTAATTTCATTGTTATTGTCTTTCAAATCAATAAAAATATTATTATATTTAAAAAAATAATAATTTTAATCTATTAATTTGTATAGAGGTATATTAAAGTCGTTTCCGGGTCCACTAAACGTTATCGGATTCGTCCCAAATTTTACTCATTTATATTTTTCATATAAAGGAACAAAAATTTACCCGGCGAGCTGAAATCAAAACACTTTTAAATTTGGCCATACAAATAAGAACACCTTTAATAACTATATGTAGCCAACACTCATGTACGGTGCCGAAATTTGGAGTCTGAACACAAAACTCACGAGTCAACCAAAACCTTTGAGCTCTGACTATAGACACATACATATGTAGAAAATCTCTTGGTCAGCTCATGTGACTAGACGAAGTGGTTGTCATAAAACTAGCAACCGAAGGAGAATTACTGAACACCATTAAAATGATAAAAACTAGCTAATATGAGCCACATAATGAGGAACAGTAAATATTTATTGGTACAAATAATCATATCAGGTAAAATTCAATGCAAAAGAAGTGTGAGCAGGCGACAAGTTTTGTGGTTTAAGAATATAAGACGGTGGAGAGGTATGGTAACCATTTAAACACATACATTCAATACTTTCACATCACAAGAATTCCTAATAACTACTGGATATAAGAAATCTAGGATATTTGGACATCAACAATATAGACCGCTGTAACAACGTCACGCCATGATGAGTTTTATCCATGGTAGATAGTAAACAGCTAGTTATTTGGACAACGGAGGGATAATGTAGTAAACTTTGGATGGGGAAACGTCCTGGTTTCCGAAAAATGAAGGTATGTTTTGTTGACGATCGAAAATGCCAAGTCATGCCAGTCATCGAAGTATGATTTTTACTGCGTTAACTGCCTAACTATATTTGGATCTAAAGGGTTTTAAAAGAAATAACCATTAAATAAACCGAGCTTCACCACACCGAAGAAAGAATTTAAGAGAGGGAATCCATAGAAAATAGAGCTGTACCGAAGAAGGAATTTAAGAGAGCATCAATAGCAAGAAACTCATTGAATAAAAGAAAAGAAATTACATATTGACACACACCACAATAGGTAATTATTTTCAATGTATGTGAAATATTTCTAAAATCTTGTAAATACAATTTGTTATAATTTATGCTTTTTATGATATCGTTAATTAAGGGCTAAGCCGGTGCAATCTTGTTAATATAATTATCTAGATTCTCAGTACAATAGACACACTGAATTGTGAAATGTCCTATAGAGCTATAGCTGTGATGTTGCAAGTCTATGCTTGCAGCGTACTGAATTACGTCCTCCCTTCGAAATTAGCACCCTTTTTTAATGCCTGGTAGAATACTGGAATTGTTAGTATCATAATAGACATATAGTTTAAACTAGGAAGAAATTCAGTATCTTTTGAGAAATATGAAACCTGGTATCCATCCTTTTTAATATTGAATACCAAAAGTCGTTTACATTTTCGAGCTAAGTGTGTACCTATAACATGCATATACCTATTACTCTGCAAGTTAGTGTTAACTTAATTAACCAAATAGTTGGTGATTACACAGATGGAATTGTGGTTACTATCATCATTAAACCAAAACGGCAGAAATGTAGACATTAGTATTACATTCTCACCCATAAACCAATAATAAACACGCATATCCGCATATTCATCGCCATAAATTAATTAAACACCTCATCCATTTCACACTTATTAAAACGCCATTAACAATTAATAAACGACATTTCCTTTGAAACATACTCATAAAAGGTACTCTAATGTGCACCTTTATCTTTTCAATGTTGCTGATACTGCACCGTTTAACTACCCACGTACAACATGCGAGTCCTTGCTTAAACTACGGTACTTGCATCGTTTATTAATACGATCAAATGGTTAAGTAATTCTATTTAATTTGTAACAAATCACACAGTAAGCCTCGATACAACAAAAATAAGTCATAAAACACAGCTACAGCTATGAATAATCAAGGTTCCTTTGCAGTCTAAACCGACTGCTTCTGATATATGATGGAAAAACGGCAATAACACCGTCGCGTAACAACTAATATAATGCATAATTGCAACTACAACATACATACTGTGTGTCTAGCTAAGTTCGCGACAAATGGAAAACTTTTTATTCTTGGGTTTATGAAAAAGTTATTCTTTATAAAAGGTCCTGCTTCATCCAAAACTTAAATTCAAATTGTCAGATTTTAATATTTGTTAGTCATATACGAGATATGACAAAAATATGAAATTAGTATAAGAGTAAAGTACCTTTATTTTCAATAATACTTAAAATGTTATAAGGAATAGTCGTTCAGAATTGGAAATTATACAATTTAAATACAGCATTTACACAAAAGAAAGCATTGAAAATGTTACACAAATGCTTCAACATATCCGCCTTCTCGTTCCATACATGTAACGGTTCTATCACAAAAATGCCTTAAAACCCTTCTAATTGTTTGTGGAGTTATTTTACGGATTTCTTCTCTAATAACACGTTCTAGATGGCCTACATCCGTAAACGGCGCTTGAATATAAACATGTTCTTTTAAATAACCCCACAAGAAAAATCAAGTGGGGTCAGATCTGGAGACCGAGGTGGCCAACGTATTGTGGAAAAGCGGTGTATAACCCTTTCGTTAAAACAATCTTCAACATATTGCCTTACGTCCAACCTGCTATGACAAGGTGCACCATCCTGTTAAAACCAAATATGTTGGCGTTCCAGCAATGGAAGATTGTCGATGAAATTACTAATTTCACTTTGCAAAAATTTAGATACCGGTCGGCATTCAAAGATTGGTGAAAAAGAATACATAACTTTTGTAGATTCCGCACCATACATTTGTCTTGAACGCATATTGACTTCGAGTTTTTATTGTAAAATGTTGGTTGGCATCTGTCCACCAACGGCAGTTTTGACTCGATACAGTTCCGTTCGATGTAAATGTTGCTTCATCGGAAAATAAAATTTGTCTCGACACAAAAGGATTATCTGCTAATATTGCCTGAATGTCGGCACAAAACTCCAATCGTCTGTCATTATCACCTGGTCTTAGAGTGTGTACAAATGTAGGCTTGTAGGGATGAAATTTGTTTTTTTTTTTAGAATTTTAGCTACCGAATCTTTGCTTATAGTGTTTGACATCAACAATGCTCTTTTCCGCAACGAACACCTCGGTTGTTCTATTGCTGATAGCATCACTTCTAGTTCCATTTCGTTATCAGCAACATGGTTTTGGCGTTTGTTGTTAAATCTGTTTTCGACATTTCGGAAAGTCTTAAATTTTCTTAAAAGTTGTCTTACCGTCTCGTGGTGAATATTCTTGTCAGGATGCCGCTGATTAAAAATAGTTGCTGCTTCCCTGAAAGTTTTGTAATTATCGCCCACTATTAAGACGATTTCAATTTTATCTTCTTTACTTAATATTGCAGGCATTTCTACTTATTGTATTTTGACAAGCGTAAACGATGATAGTGACAGATTTAGTCAAACATTGTTTATCAGAGTATTCTAGATTAAGATTAAAAATGTGTACATCAAACTGTTGACTTCGTAGTTGAGAAAAGTGTAAGAATTAAAAAAACTAAATGTAAGTGAATGTGATTGAATATTAAAATCTGACAATTTGAATTTAAGTTTTGGATGAAGCAGGACTTTTTATAAAGAATAACTTTCTTTCATAAACCCAAGAATAAAAAAGTTTTCCATTTGTCGCGAACTTAGCTAGACACACAGTATATGTATAAATGCAGGGAATTTATCGCACGTCTACAGTAGGCCGACTGTTTATTGAAATTGATTCTATAACTCACGCCTTTCGGAAAAGATGCCGGTCACCAAAAAAGTAACATAAATCGAAATATGTACGAGTGCGACAGTTAAAAATAATTGACCCAAAACGCGTTCTTATAACCTCTTCTTCTTCGTCTTCGACGTCACAGCATTTCAGGCATGCTTTCGCCTATTGCTCGCTCGTCTGACCTATATAGACCTTAATCGTGCACATGTATAAATACTTAATTGTTTCGTATTACGAAATTTCGTATTGTTTAAAATTGAATTCGCGCACTTCATTGAAACACAAGCGGACCTTCGCTGTTATCCTCCGGATCGAGGTCGGAGAGCTTTATTATTTCTAATATTCTTTAATTGATAGCTACCAAGATTTGCAATACACGTATATGTGGGTATAAAACGAGCGCATGAAACAAAATCAGCTTAATAATGCTTTAGAAAATGGGGTTAAGCAAATGTCCAAATACAGATGTTTAAATAAATATTTCTGATGTTATCCTTTATAATGCGCTGTGCATTGTCTTGTTAATGGTTAACATTTTTGCTTGGAGATACTACACCAAAGTAAACAATTCATTCATTCTGAAGGAAACTTGAGACTGTTATTCCGATCAAATTTTATTCTCCAATCCACGTTTACGGCCGTAATTTAAATGGGATAAGACCTTCCTAATTTCAGAATAGCTTTCAGAGTAACTCACATCAAAAAGAATTACGTATGTCTATATATGTTATATACAGACCTCTCATATTTACACTTAAAGCAACACAAACGTACACATCTTAGTCTATAACTTGTTCAAAGTGAAAGCTACTTAATGTAAACAGTTTTGAAGAGTTAAAGAGTGGTAGTGTGGTAACTAACTAGTGTGCTACTGTTATTCGAAGTGAAAGATTGATTTTTTATTTTGATCAACATCCAACAATGCAACAAAGAACAAAAGATCGCCAAAGTACTTTCTTCGGAATTACATAGATGCGTCATTTTCACTCATGTATTACTTTCACTTTTAATCACTGTTTTAGCTTGGATTTGTATGTACACTAAATATTTTGTGGATTTTGATATGAAATAAATGTAAATTCGATTAGGGCATTGAGTATTTCTAATGATTGATTGAAAATTTATCGTCAACACCTGACGTTGAAAGTAGTATTTCGGGTGCACTAGTGAACCAAATTCCAAAAATAAGCAAGTAGTTTTCATTTTTCTTTTAAAAAGTTCACAGTGTACGTTTACAGACTTTCGTGAATAAACATTAGACAAATTAGCTCTAGGGGATGCAGTAAAAATCTGTAAAAACCTACCACTTACAGTGACACACTCATAATAACTTTCGCAAATTAACCTCACTCAAAATTAATTTCCTATTAAGGACCAAGAAACCTGATTTTCCAGAGAAATGGTCGCTTTGAAGTCTTGGAATGGTTTTTATAATAAGTAGTGAAGTTAACATTTTAGACTCACTATCGAATGAACTATTAGGTTGCTAATGCGCGACTATGTACCACAGAATTCTGCACTAAGGTACAATTCCGTTAAAAGGAAGAGAAGAGAAACTATTCCGATATGCACGAAGCAAAGAAAGTGCAATGAATAAACGCACGTAGCGTTGTGCAAACTAAATATTTCAGTCACCTATTAGAAGTGCATTGTAAGTGTTCAAGAAATCTATAGCAAATGTCAAATTATACCTTAATTTGAAATTCACTTTTTTGTAAAATAAAGTTGTCTGTATGTTAGATAGCTTCTATAAATGGCATAATTAATGGTGGATAATTGGTGTGCTTATATAACAAATATCAATGCATTTAATAATCGTAATGTCTTCTTTCTTCGACTTCCTGTTTAGCCGGAAATGACCTTAACTTTTTGTTTTTAAATGCAACACCCGGTATATTTTAATATTATCGGACGCAGAATAAAAACTAAATAAGAAATGCTATAAATAAGGGTTTTTATTTTATTCGAAAAGTGATAAAAAAATTAAAATAAAAAATACTTGTAGCAAATCGCATTATCTTTGAAAACATTGACATGCTAGTTGCTATGGCAAATTATTTGACAAGTTTGTGTTAAATTTATTAAAACTGACTGCAAATATGGATATGAATCTTAGTGAAGATGAAAGGATTGAGATTTTGATGATGCGCGGGTATGGTGATAGACAACGAACATATGACGAAGTTCCTATTTTATTTAATAATATTTATCCAAATCGATCAGTTAGTAAGTCTACGGTATGTAAGACTGTTAAACGATATAAAACAAGTCATAATGTTAAATATTTGCCAAGAACAGGACGACCGAAGTCAGCCACTGACAAAGAAACTAAATTTAACGTTTTATTGCAGCTTGAAGAAAATCCTCAAACTTCCGCGTATCAATTAGCGTTAGATCACAGTATTTG
This sequence comes from Chrysina gloriosa, assembly GCA_038088585.1. NCBI lineage: Eukaryota > Metazoa > Arthropoda > Insecta > Coleoptera > Scarabaeidae > Chrysina > Chrysina gloriosa. The sequence continues at coordinate 27,209,999 of CM076089.1, forward strand.
TCAAAAGTTTGTGATGAACATTTTAAATTCAGAAAAGCTAAAACCTTATAAAATTCAAGTTGTCCATGAATTGACTGAAGACGATCCAGACCGCAGAATTCAATTTCGCGAAACTATCATGGAAATGATCGTGGCCAATCCTATTTTTGTCAACAATGATGATTCAGATGAAGCCACATTTTATCTTAATGGCACAGTAAATAGGCACAACTGTCGTTTTTGGTCAAAAGACAACCCGCATTGGATATCTGAAGTACATACCCAACATCTACAAAAACTCAATGTACGGGCAGGTATTGTGGACAACCATATAATTGGACCATTTTTCATAAATGGGGATTTACATAAATGATGAACGTTACCTGCAACTGTTAAGAACTGAAATTGTACCCGCTATTGCACTTTTATTTCTAAATGACAATAGCCCTTTAACACCAGCTGAAAATATCTGGTTCCAACAAGATGGACCACCGCCACATTTTGCCATAGATCTCCGGAATTATCTGAATGTAATATTTCCAGCAAGATGGATCGGCCAAAGAGGTCCTATTGAATGGCCTGCTCGTTCTTCTGACCTGTCCCCACTAGACTTTTTTCTTTGGAGACATTTGAAATGCAGAGTTTACAGAAAGAGGCCAGCCAATATAGAAGAATACGACAACATATAACAGAAGGGATGTGCTAAATTTCTCCACAAATTGTACAAAATGCTTTACGGAATTTTAACGATCGGCTGGTCTATTGTCAAATTGTAAATGGAGAATATATCGGGCATGTACTGTACTGTAGGCTTAATTAAAATTATTAGTTTCTTCAAAGATGATGCAATTTATTACAAGTATTTTTTATTTAAATCTTTTTATCACTTTTTCGAATAAAACAAAAACCTTACTTGTAACATTTCTTATTTAGTTTTTTATTCTACGTTCGATAATAATAAAATATACAGGGTGCTGCAATTAAAAACAAAAAGTTAAGGTAATTTTCGGCTAAACCGGAAGTGAAAAAAGACATTACGATTATTACGTGCATTAATATTTCTTATATAAGCACATCAATTATTTAAAAAATTGCTTCATAAACAACGGACATAATCAACCGTTTCGGGACTTTTTACTTACCCTGTATATTCAACGTTTCTCAACTGTAAGTGAAAAACTCATCACCGAAGTTTGGATACCCATTTAATTTTCTTGCATGTATGTAATGTAATTTTCATTTAACACCTAAAGTCTTTGAATATCAACACCGAGTATTTGTAAGTACTTACCAATTTAAACAGTGACCATTTAGATATGCACTAATAATATTCCATCTATTAATATTTACAAATAATAATTTCTAGCCAAATGTATAACGATATCTATAAGTATTAATATCAGAAAAATTAGGAAGACTAACTCTAACTACCTTATCTGTTTTTGATATTCCATAAGCGAAAAAAGATTATTGGTACCGTTAAAACTATTGACATTAATCGAAGCCCATCGAGTCAGCAGTTATGAAATTTCATCAGCGATGCTCTAAAGGAAAAACACATATGTATATACTTACCATTCTTCAATATATAACATTATGTATCTAGTACAAGCAGTATCAACATGCATGGGTATATTAATTTACCTTATTAGCACACAAATAAGTAACACTTCCTCTTTTCATTGTAACACAAAAATGACACACCTATTGACGTAAACTTACCCCTTCTAGTTCGTCTATCAAAATATATAAATAATTGATGCCTCGACAAGGGTACAGAAATGATATAAACAAACGGTTTGTTGAAGTTTTTACTTTCGTTTAAAGAAGAAACAGACGGTTTAATTTCCCTGCATTAGACATTACATTTGGATAATATTTTCAGGGGCTTCACTGAACTTACATAATTTGAGATTTTTAGTCTGTTTGTTGAAATCAACATTTTTTTGTTTGATAAATTGGATTTCAGTTTACTTAGTTACTAGAGAAATGACATTCATCGGTTTGTTCATTTCACTAATTCATTTCTCTTAGTGAACATATCCACAGCACCGAAAACGAGTTATTGGTAATTGTAGCATGATAAGTAACGAATTCTAGTCTAAAACTACGTAAACTACTGCGTATCTGTTGAAGACATACGTAATTTTCAAAATACTGAAAAAATTTAGTTTTGCGATCATCAGAATGCAAAGGATTTGTCCAACAAAGAAAGGAAGACTAAGTTCGTAAATAGATAAACGTAATTCACAAATTGTGGACCTCAATCAAAGTGCTCTTAGCTGAACAAATATTCATTTAATAGGTGCTTTACGAGAATTTAGGGTTATAATTCAGTTTGAAAAACCTTATAAGTAGTACTCCAGTTTTACTACTACAAGAACGCCGGGTCCATTTAAAAATAAGTACTTTTGAAATGTAAGTAGCACAGAACAGTAGAACAGAATTTTGGTGGAAATATAAATAGGAATATATTTGCTGATTTGTTATAAATTAGTGGTGTAACAATGTAAGATAAGTGCTATAACGTCGATTTTTCGTATTCGACACAAAAAGGAAAAGAGGTTGATATACACTACACCTTTGTGGAGTTAACCATATTCAAGCTATAGTATTAAGGAGATCTCCCTAAAGGTTGCATGATAAAATTGTAATTCGTAAATAAATAACTATAAAATGAATGAGCATTTTTTATTTCTTCAGAAGCATTGGAAACAGTTCCAAAGACACAATCAAATTGTTCCTTTCTAATCAAAGTTTGAATTAATTTTTATATATTAGTTAGCAGTATCATTGGCTGAAATCAATCCAAATGCATTTTCAATACAATGGTATCCAAAAATTCAGGGAAACTACTGTAACCCATTTGAAAAAGTCACAGCGTGGTGATCTTGAGATTTCAAACTTTGAAACTTTTCAATATCATTCTAAAGTATCAATTATTGAAACGAGAAAAGAAATTTTAGTAAATTCCCTGCAATATCTGTCATGTATTACTTTCTATACACCCATTTATATTATATATATTATATTTATATAACCATAAACATCCTACCTGATCCTATACTTTTTATCAAATTAACATTTTAAACTCCAATCCTAGAATAGCATATTTCTGCGTGAATATCGACACAACTAACAAACATTGTTTACACTATAAACCACAAAATAATTCACTTCGATCCCTAATAAATATAATCGGAATATATTTCAAAACGGCTCGCAAGTTCTTCGTCGCGTTAACTGCCTATTCCGAAGCTGCGGTTTCCGAACGTAATAGCACGTACAGTCCAGATGCTCGCGCGCGATATGAAACTACGACCATAGGCACCACCACACTCTCTACCTACTAGCATAGTATAAGTAAAATTATAACTATATCGATGAAGCAGACGTTGTTGTTGGTAATTCTTCTGTCTGCTCTCGCGAAAGTACCGACGACCACGATGAAGAAGAGCGCCCGAGAAGAAGAAGAAGAAAGGCGCGAGCGAAACGACTTTCGAAGATCGAGAGAGACAAGGCTAGTCGGCCCAAAAATTAACTGGTTATGTCACTTCCGTATCCTCATTTGAAATTAAAATTTGCTTGCTCGACGGTAATTCGGATAAGAAAACTGTAATAAAAAAGACGATTATTATTTAAAACGAACCTAATTTGTTTACTAAGAACACTTTTTAAAATGTTGTTATCGTTCTGGCGTGTAGTTAATGAAAATATGTATGCATACAGTACTGCCCAGTCGTCCAAGTGCAGAAAAGAAAACTTTTAGAACAATAACGAAGTATCCACAATATCCACATCTATGGTAAATATGACCGAAAATGTATTTCGAAACCCAAGTTCGTAATCCCGATAATTCGGTAATTAGAAAAATTCGATATTTTTACAAATACGATCACATCGGCAACCAAACCAGAACAGGTACAATTTAAACTTTACAACTGTCTTCTATGCCCTCAAAATTCTTATATTACTGCTAAGCATGCATTACCTTCCAGATTTTGAGTATTTTCTAAAAGATGGAGCTTTAAATTTTTGTACAAAATTAGTATCTAAAAATAACTGTCTTACATAAATTTACAACTTGGAAGACTTACAATTTCTTTATATTATTAAATTAGTTTAATAATCTGTGTAAGATTTAAAGAATGGCAAGGAGATTACTGAGTACTATAAGAGAGATTTTCAAGTGTCTAATAAATAACTAATAAATAAATTAAACAAATAAATATAAATAAAAATAAATAACTTTTGTAATGTATTCGTATACAGTGGACTCCGGTTATAACGTAACCTCTCGAGACAAAAGAATGAGTACTTTATAAGCGGGGGTACGCTATAAAAAAACAAAAATTTATGTACATGCATGTAGTTTTATTTGGTATAAAGATAAAAACTAAACTAAGCCAAAAACAGTTCCTTAAAAACTTATAAACCGTGTATATAATACTTGTAAAAATACATATTTCATTATTTTTCAGATAAAGAATTTGTTATTTTTACCTGTTTTCCTTTCAACAGTCATTCTATGTTTTTGATGTACTTCTCAACCTTTAGGGACGTTTGCATATCACCAGGCAGATTATCAGTACAATGTGAATAGTTTGTAACAGTTTTAGCAGCACAAAGAGCTTCAGAATAACTTGGTATTTCTACCTGTTGATCCTCATCGTCGCTTTCGTTGCCAGAACTTAGAGGATCATTCAATATCCCATGTGGCTGTAAAACTTCTGTAATAATATCATCATCCGTTAATGACTCTGTTGTTACTAAATTATCATCAACTGTCGGAAAGCTATCCAGCTCAGGAAGAAACATTTCGAGGTTGATTATATTTTGCAAACTGTTGTGCAGCCAGTCACTAAGAGGAACCTCCCAGTCATCACAGTCAATATTTCTGTGCTTCCCGCGCCATTGAACTAGGGGTAAGTCATCGTCTGAATCAAACTCGTTGGCCGGTTTTATCAAACCTGCATGTCGAAAGCAGTTTGAAATAGTGGTTGATGTAACTTCAGTCCAACATTGCGCAATTGCGCGTAATTTTATTGAGTCTAGGAGAGTTCTGTTAAAAGTTTCCTTATTGTCCAGCGATTGGATCAGTCTATTGTAATATGGTAATATTCCATTAGTAAAATTATCAATAAAAGATGTAAATTTTATAGAAAGCATTCTTTAAGAAATAGAAAAGCGTTGTAAACATACCACACACATACACTTGAAACATTTCAAAATCTAGAATTCCAAATTGCTATAACGACGTGCCAGAAAAAAAAAGAAATGAAGTTTGTTGATGACGACGGTATGGGATGGTCGACGAAAAGTTAGATAAAAAGTTACACAAAATACCAGCGTTGAAAAGAAGCAGACCACATCAAAAAAGAAGTTGTTGTTTACAAACGACGAACAGAACAAAGAAAAAGAAGTACAATAAAAGGAAAAGACCAAAGAAAAGAAGTAAAGAAAGAATTCAAGAGGGAGGGAGAAGTTAAGGATTAGAAAACAAATTACACTTATACACACTAGGTAATATATTTTGATTGTATTGTTCATTATTTTGTTAATATAATACATATATATATATATATTTCGTGACCTTTTATATTTATCTTATATGATAGATCTCTACCACTAATAGGTCAATAAAACAAGGCTGGTTATATTTTCACTGAAGAAGGTATTCCGAAAACGTTTGTAAACGTTCTGAAAATATAACTATCGTTCAAACCAGCCTTGTTTTATTGACCTATTAGTGGTAGAGATCTATCATATAAGTTAATATAATACTAAAATTTTGTAAATATTAATTGTAATAATTTTTGCTTTCTATAAAATTAACTAAAATTCATACTACACTATACATAAAATATCTGCGATAATATGACTGAAGGCACTTAATTATGCCTTGATCCATACGTTGTACGACTGTAGTGCAATTTACTGGCAAAAACTCTAATCCGATATTTGTAAGAATCAGATTTTTGGATGAGCTGCACAGTTGTCAACCAAAAGCAATATTTTTCTATTCTGACGTCTTAATTTTTCATCCCAATCCTTTAAATAATTTTCAAAATTGCCGAAGTCATCCATGCTCGCTTGTTTGACTTATAAATGACAGGCAGATTTTTTACATTTTTCATGCATCTCGGTCGTTCATATTTGCCAATAACAAGAAGTTTGCATTTTTCACTGCTCGTCATATTTGCACAAACCCAAACGGTGTACCTCAACTTCGACTACTTCCCTCCCACAAACTTTTCTTCCATAAATTTAAGGGTACGATCTGCAGTCATCTTGTAAAATAGCCCGGTCTCGTCACCATTGAAAATATCTTCACAGCTGTAGTTTTGTATAATATTGGGCCATTTATCCACAACCAGTTCAGCACAACTTGTTTGTCAACATCTCCTGCTTCCCGAAATCTGCCCGACCTTTATGTTGTGACGAACTTTAAAACGTTCCAACCAACCTGTGGAGCAACTAAAATGGTCACCTTGGAATGTCTTAGATAAATCTTTGGCTTTTGCTTTCAGAACTAGACCACCTATTACAATATTTTCGGATCTTCGATTCTCAAACCATCGTAGAAGAGCTTGATCTACATCTTGACTTACAAGATTTCTAATTCTTTTATTTTTGCATGATTTACTTTAACTTGCTTTCTTGATTTTTTCGCGATTACTCCAAAAGTGCGAGCGTGAAGCAGAAATCAAAGAGAAGATAATCACAACAAACAGGATTTTCTACGCAAATAAAAAGCTATAAAAAGTAAGACATTAAGCAAAAACAGCAAATTAAAGATTTATAAAACAATAATTAGACCAACACTGCTGTATGCCACAGAAACGCTGTCCATGACAAAGAAGGATGAGGAGGACCTAAGAATAGTGGAGAGAAAAGTAATGAGAACTATCCTGGGACCAATTAGACTAAACGAGAATGAATACAGAAGAAGGACGAACGAGGAATTGGCACAAGAAATAGAAATGGATGTAGTGAGAAAAATTAAGCAATCAAGAGCAAGGTGGCTCGGACATGTATGGAGAGCGGGTCCATGAGCAGTAATATATGATGTGACAGAGTGGAAGCCGGGATGCAGAAGAAGGAAAGGAAGACCGAAGAGTACATGGCTGAAGGAAGTGGAGCAGGATATACGAAGGACCGGACACATCAATTGGAAACAAAAACGAAAAACAGAAAACTATGGAAGAAATTATGTGAAAGGATATAATCAGAAGAAGGGGCTGATCTCCCGAATTGTAATGATCTAGAGAACCGAATAGGAGGCTCAACCCCTTCGGGGATGTATAGCCACATAACATAACTCCAAATTGTAGATACTGTTGTTTTTGCCACATTTTTTCGTCTAGCAATTTCCGCTTTACCGATTCCAATCTGAATACTTTTAATAATTTCTATCTTTTCTTTCACAGAACTTCCGTCGATCCGCCATTTTAACCACACTCAAAAAATTGTACAAGCGCACCTTCTCATAAAATAGTCAAATTAAAACTGCCGTCTGCCACGCCGCGGCAGTTCGAGAGAAAATTCCACAGACTATGTATGTATGACTGCAAAATCCCCGACCGGTAATTCGATATTTACGTACACTCGTACTTTACAACCGGAATTTGCCAACTGAATAGGTGAAAATATTGTACTTTATAACTGGAGTGGAAATTAGATATGGTACGTAATATGCGATAAAAATTAAGAGTACTTTGCCCGGGACCAACGAAATGTGTACGTAATAACCGAAAGTACGTTATATACGAAGTGTAAAGTATTATACACTATTCACCAAAATATATAGCACTGAAATCAATGCGCGTAAAATCTCATATTTACATTCCTTACTAACAATGGTTTGTGTAATGTAAATACAAATAATGTGCACCGCTGCTCTATAGACAGTATCGTTTATAGAGAACCTTAACCCTGCAATACCCGCCTTAGGATTTCTAGAAAGACTACTCGCGTGGGATACTATAAAATCCCTTAGTTGTTTTATCACTTGTTAGGCATGGATATGCTTGGTTTTGATTAAAAGGTAGATAAGTTATATTCAGGAGGTAATATATGACAACAAAATATACAAATTACTCATTCGAAACAAAAATATTAAACTTACCTTTTGTAATATATCTTTCAAATATTTATTAAATTGTATTGAACTATATTAGCATTCGTCCGCAGCTAAATCTTCAGTTGAACATACACGCTTATTGTAAATACACTTTGGATTTAAATGATCTAAGCAAACACACTTGTAGCACTTGCTACAATATTTTTCTGTTCTTTTATCCCGAATTCTAGGGCAGAGGTAGCAACGACCATAATTAGCTCTCAAAGTTGGTGAGTCAGCATTTTCGGTTATTGAACAATCACTCACGTTCAATAGAATTGCGAATTAAGTCGTCCTATTTGGTGCGATTTGATCCAGTACATCTACCTCACATTTAGCATGATTATAAAAAGTTATAATCACAGGTTTCAGCGCGCCTGTTTCCTCAGTTATTTTGGCAGCGTAGTGCATTATTGACAGTAATAGAAGTACTTTGTTTTTTCTTTTCTTGAGTATACAAAGCCATAGTGCAGTATTCACCTTTGTAACAGCCAAATACGCTGCTACCAAGCCAATTATTTCGAGTACTTATGAACTCTGGTGCTATTTCTCCTTTGTTTCTTCTTAGCGTTCCTATCATTGCTAGTTTGTACGATTTCAACAAATCAAATGCTAAGGGAATACTCGTAAGTCAACTGTATATAATTACATTCCGATTAGTACCTTTGATCGGTTGAACTAATCTTTTGAAAACATCACTTAGCAAATTTGGTTGTTCGTTAGGTCCTGGTGGGTGCTTTGCAACGTACACTTCCAAGTTTTGTGTATAAATTGTCTTAGCGTCAACTAAAGCAAAAACTTTGATGCTATACCTCGATGACTTTGAAGGAATATATTGCCTTAATTTACAGCGGCCGCGGAAAGCAATTAGTTGCTCATTGACAGTCAGGTATTCACTAGGTGTAAAGAAACTTTGACAATTGCTAACAAAATGTTGAAATATGTACTGTACGGATCGGTGCTAAATTGTTGGTGTGTTTTCGTTGTGCTCTATCTCTGTAATCATCAAATTGTCAACAACGAAATGTAAATCAAAACCGATTATATGACATCGCTGTATATATGGATTCTATACTAGTATCTCTTGTATTCCGAAGGTCTTTGATATGTATTCTTCTGCTTTCAAAACTCTAGCAAGATATAGAATACCAAGAAAGCATCTAACTTCTTGCTCATTCGTTATTTTCGCATCTCTATCACGCACAAAATTAGATTGAATACTTGCTATGCACAAATCTGTCGATTTTGTAATCATATGTACTCTTTCACTATCGATAAAACAAGAAAAAGAGTCAAATATTGCGGTAATTCTTTTACCATTTCCCTTATATCCGAGTAAATGTATGACGATGTTATGGTGCCCTCTTCCAGTGTTTTGAGGAAGGGTTTCTTTCGTCCATTTAGTACTACCGTCTTTTCCGATAAACAAATTTTTGAAGATCTTTCTCAAGAACATCATTATCAGCTTCTTGTTCTGATTCTGTACTGTGTTCACTTTCTTCAAGTGAACTCATTTGCATCTTCGTTGGCTTCTATTTCTTCTAACCATTTCAACCACTGTGCGGGATTCGTCGATACAGCCATATTTTGAAACAATAAGACTGAAAACAGCGATAAATTTAATGTAAACTAATATATGAATTGACGTAACTTCAATCTCTACATAAAGGAAAAACGTACAAGACCAAAATAAAGGTAATTTGATAACAAAAATACTTACATCATAACTCGCCTGGGATACCAGAGTAACTCACTCAATTTAATAATAGACTGTAATAGTAGCAGTGGTGAGAGATATGATAGCCTGGTTTGACAACAATCTTCTAAATTTAAATTTGACGAAATCTACCTTGCTAGCTTATTACCAAAATGACAAATCATTTCATGTTGACTATGAAGTCACTTTCATAATCTACAACTTCTTGGTTTTTAGGGATTATGCTTGATGACCTCCAAACTTGAAAAGATCATCTTTAGCTTGTGTAAAAATTAGGCAGTGCCTTTTATAACCTATATCACTTGCGGCGTTGTATGGATTTATCTGTTTTGCGGTAGTTGTTTTTCCCGTATAAAGTATGGTATCCTCGCGTGAGGACAAAGCACGTTATCAAAACGTGTTTTTGTGTTTCAAAAAAATTATACGAAGCATGTTATTTTTGTCTAGTACATCATCCTGCAGAGACTACTTACCGAAGCTTATAGCTTATTACATAAAAAATAAAGAAATGTTTAAAACTAATGCAGATATAGCAGCTTCTAATATGATAACACGGAATTCACACAATTTAACAGTTTCACGGCATAGAATTAAGTTTTTGTCCTATGCAGCAATCTAGGCTTTTAATACATTGCCGGGCCCATTGAAGCACTTGTATTTGAAAGATCGAAGAATTTTTTTGACAGAGCTTAAAAAACTTATAGTCCAAAATTGCTTTTATAGTTTTGGGGAATATGTCCACAGATAGAAATTGGTGAGTCTGTGCAACTAAATCATTATTATTATTAAAGTATTAGAAACAAATAAGACGAGCCCTTCCGGCTCCTGAAGATTGTGCTAAAAGAAAATACGCCGTTCAGAAAGCAGGTGGCTGTTAGAACATTTCAGAGATGTTTGACGACACGTAGAAACGAAAATGACGTAGCATCGTGGCGGGTTATGGTTTACTTTAATTATAAAAGGGTGCTAAAAACGCTATCTGATGGTACAAAAGTTTAGAAAGGGGAACACTGGTTTGTAAGTATGCTTTTGGCGTTTCTATTCCGTTACGTAACAAGAGCCAGGTTGATATCGCATCGGTGCGTCGAACAGACACTTGAGTGACTCTACCTCGGGGTGTCTAACCTGCAAGGAACGGTTTTAAAATTACAAACAATAAAGAGAAATAAAACAAAAAATGTACATTTTGATATACTGGTCGTTTATTAAATTTAAAAAAAAAGGGATAAAAAATTCAATAAGATTTGGAAGAAAAGAGTTTGAATAATAATAATTATTATTATTATTATTATTATTTATTTCCAACAGATAAGAAACATTCAACTGCAGGACAAATTCGGTGGCACGTATTTCGCTAGCACCAGGCAAGCACTATCAAAACCGTAACACTGAATTTCGGAATTTTATTATTAAGCAACTGGCTGGTGAGAAATTTGCCCATGTGATATAGTGTTAGTCTTGCAACCGCAAAATGTGTATGTACATAAAAATATGTGGAGCAAATAGAAGAAAACAAGATTGTATAAACAAGTACCTTAAACCAATAAAAGAAACAACGGTTGGCTTAGCAAAAGACATCGTTGGCTCCAAACACAATACGAACTAAGGTATTAGTATTAATATCACAAACACTAACCAGTTTTATTTAAATATGTAATTGCACAGTAGGGATGTAGGCCCCCTAACTAGTACATTTGTGCTGGAATATTCAATGTAAAAAGTGGTACTTGAATGAAAGTTAATCCACGCGATGTAGAAGTTCAATTACTCGCAACAACCAAGAACAGCCAATCCTATGATGAACAATTGGGTAAAGAAATTTGGTTGAGCAAATCAGTCTACGGGTATCTAACGAGATAAAATGAAACTCGTCTAAAAGCAGTACATAATCATAATGTCTAACTAAGTAGGTTTTGTGCAATAAGAGACACATAAAATTTAAGAATCCTCTCTGAACTGCTTCAATACTCAAGTCGTGATCTTGTAAAAGCAGAGAAAAGAATGCGAAGAATATGACAAAATTTCGACAGTTAGGCAAGACTGTAAAGCCATAAAGCTTATAGCATTTATTAATGACGTCTCCTATATGGCAAGAGCTGAAGGGAGTTGTATCGGAAGGAACACCCAGATGACAAAAGGAAGTTACAGATTTCAGAGCGGCACCATATTATGAGAATATTGTAATGACCGCAATCTTTTACGTCATATTACACATATTTACACATATTTAGTAATATTAAGATATAACCTAGAGGTAACACATCAACTGGCGACGATATTAATACTACTCTATAGAAGTTTTCAATTACATATGGAGTCGGTAGAAGAAAAAAGCTTAAGGTCATCAGCAAAATTTGTTGACTTACTTTTAACTCATATAATCTTATAAATTATATAATTGGACGCATAAGTTGTGGAAAACCCTGGCCTTTGTCAGAACTTATGCATCACATTAAAACCAGGCGATAGTTCATCAAAAATAAAACTAAATTTGTAAGAGAAAATATACTAAAAAATATTATGTAAATTTTAAATTTCGGAAGAAAATTACTTTGGCATGCACGTAGAGTGAAATAAAAGGGTATGTTTACTGTTTAGACAAAGATATGTTGACGCTAATAAGATTGGGCTAATATGTTAAGCAAGTGGATATTTAGGTAGAACGTGTATGTTTAGTTTTACGAGCAACGCGTCGAACGCCGAATGCGTATCAACATATCTCTTAGAATAAGTAAGTGAGCGGTACTAAAACTTTTATTTTGGGATTTCTTTTCCAGTTTTTTTCTATTAAGTACACTAATTTTATAAATAAAATAACGAAAGAGAAAAGCCAACAGAATGCAAAAATGACATTGCGGCTACCAGGGTAAAAGGAACTGATGAGATTGAGAAGGGGAGGAAAACTGATGACGACCCGGACAAAGAAAAAGGTGAGATCGATAATACCACAAAATTGGAAGAGAAGAAGAGGTTTATCAACAAGATAGATAAGAAGAAAGAAGCAGGTAATAAACATGGATTTAATAGATTAAATGAGGGAACGAAAACAACGAACAAGGAATTAGAGAGCAACATGAGAAAAACGGATATAGAGCGAATGATGGTGAGAACGGGAATGGTCGTAGGGAGGGTGGAAAGGGATGAGACAAAAGAAAAAGGAAAACAACATAGCAAGGTGAGGCTGGGCCCATGGAATGTGAAAAGTGTGAAGGAGGAGTGGGAGGAGCTAGTGGAAGAAATCATCAAACACCGGGTGGAAGTGCTAGGAATCACATCCACATTCATTATTAACGCACATTTTTTGTTAGCCAAACTTTATATTACTTCCTTTCTTTCTTTCTTTCTTCTCTCGACATATCTCTTTGCTTTTTCTGTATTTTAGATTCAGTTTCGACGAAGTACTGCGTGCTCTTCAATTTGTTTTTATTTTTTCATTATTAATTCTTTATGCTTCGGAGAATCTATTTCTAAAAAGTTATTAGTGATTTGTCTTGTTTACCTTTTATGGATCCTTCTTTTTCACTTTAACATTGAGTTTTCTCTCAACAAATTTTGTTGCAGTTTCAGTTCCTTCCCCCTCTTTGAAGTCGCATCCCTTGATTGATATGCTGTTTTCTTATTTGTCTGTCTATTCCTTCCACTCTATTTTCCAAAACCTTTACCTTGTCCTTTAGCTTCTCATTTTCCTTCCTTATGCCTATTAATTTATCCTGAAATTTGTTCTGATCTACTCTTATTGCTTTTTCTTCCCTCGTAAGTTCCAACATTATTCCCTTTATTTCTTGGTCTTCATTTGTTGTAGTTAGAGATCTGTAGATTTTTCACTCTTCTTAAACGCATCGGTAGCTCCTTCTTCCGCCGCACTGCCTTGCCATATTTTCCTTTTACCTCATCTGACTGATTTAATGCTTTCACAACTCCGAGCTCATAGTACGGATTCAATAAATAGATTTTGTATTACACTAATAGCCTTTATATTTGCCGATGTGTAAGAATTACCTCAATATCTCCTTATTTAGCAATTACTACACTTTATAACTCACTTTAAACACCTCTGGACTGGCTTATGAACTCACAATGTTCCGACTTTATGAAGTTAATTGCGGAGTAAAAATCAACCGACACACTCGCGCGCTGCCCTAACGTAATCGAATAAGCTGTAAAATCATAATACGAGATAAATGACTTCCCAACATTCCCACTTCAGCATACTATCTCTGTCATCGTTACACCTTCCTTGTACCACTCAAAAAATCGTATTCCAAAAAATACTATATAAAGGCAATTGATAGTGCTTACAAGGACTGTGGTGTAGTATTCCTCACACCACATCACATCAGTAAACTCTTCACCATACTATTATTTAATTACATACATCTGGTGACACGTGTTTCGCTCGCAACGTGGCTATCTTGATACCGTACCTCATCAAATTCGGTAAGTTTTACGATCTGATATAGTGTCCTTAAGTAAGGTCAACCAAATATATGTAGTTGCTTACGAAGTTGTCAAACACATTAAGTTTTGATGCAAAATCTGTATCATGTAGATGTGCTACTACTGTAACCATGTAGTAGTGTATGATAAAAATGTTGAAGATTAATTAACTCAGAGAGGATTGCATTTCCCTCGTTTAGAATTTAATTTGAAAGTATGTACAGCATCTTTCCTATCTACCTACTGAAACCCACAAACTGAGTAAATATCCAGCGCACGCCACTGAATTTCGTTTTATCCTTACGTATATTTTTCACGTATCGCTAATTATAATTGGTAAATTGATTTTTATTCCGTAATAACTGATAGTTCGCGTACGATTCGAATGCTCTATTTAATTATCATATTCACTTTTTGAATTCGGCTTTCTAAAGGTAATTGCACGTACCTACACATAAATACCTACATATGGATTTATATTGCGTAATACGTTTCGCCATTGCACTACGAATCAAACAAAATAATAAATAAAATGCTTTTAAATCTATAATCAAATTTTTGATACCATACTTTGTAGACATGAATAGTTTACGGAATGGAAAAAAGTGCTACGAATACAATTGCAGTAATAGTTTTGATAAACAAATAATTTTATTTAACTGATTGATCTTTGTAAAAGTTTTGATGCTAGTGTCTTTTATAATTCGGACCGCTTAGTTTACGATAACAAAATGTACTATAGTTAATAATTGAACCAAGTTCTAAGTGGGGGAAGAAGGTAAAATTCCTATTATTGCACTATGTGTAATTTTTTAAGTCATGGAAATATAACCATATACGGACACCACTACGTGATAAAAGACCAAAAAAAAGACCCCGTGTCTCCGAGGTTTGCCCCAAGTCATGCACTTTTTTATGGGCCCCCAAAGATTTGGTGCCTCGGTGTCATTTTTGCAAAAAACTGATCATTTTCTCAGACTCATATCTTGCAAACCGTTCGGAATTTTGATTTACTCTCTGAGGCAAAGTTATAGCTCATGTCATAAAGAACAAAAATTATGAACATATAAAATCAAAAAAACTTCATCTTCAAGATCAAAATCGCAAAAAACTTTAAAAAATTCGATTTTTTTTTACCTTTTTCTTCCCTGTTCAGGTCCATATGTAGCAAACCGTTCAAAATTCAAGGAAACAATCAACTACAAAAATGTACCTAAGATCTCAATAAACAACTTTCTAGAACATATGAACTTCCTAGGAATGATTCTTAACACCGTTGAGGTAGCGCTTAGGTAGCCGCAAAAGTGAAAAATTTCCCGTTCTCCTTGCTCATCGGATTCGGTAGGGAGTTGTTTGATAAAATCGTCAAAATGAAAATGAAGAAAATGCAGCTTTAATGTCATCGATGTGCCGATTTTCTCAAAATAATACAGCATTTCTTTCACCCATTCTCTTGCTTCCGGTTCCGTGTTTCGATCCCCTCCCAAGACTCTGGTGCATACACGCTGAAGGTAAGTCCATGCCATTGAATGATTTTCATCAAGCGATGAATCAAAGTTGCTCTTGAATATCTTTCTAATGTCAGGGCCATTAAGTACGCCTGTTAAATGAAAACAAAAAATAACGACAGAAAACAAAACATTAACATAGTGTAAATAGTACAATGAGGTGAACAAAAATTCGTTTTAAATTTACTACAATACCTTTTAATTTTGTCATCGCTACGCTTTGGGAAAACGCTTTTCAAATAGTCGAATACGTTCGGACAATTTACAACGGCCACTTCAATGAATTTTTTAACAATTCCCAATTTTATGTGGATCGATGGCAGCAAGATGTCTTGAGTATTGTCAATTAAAGGTGCATTCTTCAGTCTATGTTGTTTCATTTGTTCCTTGACACTTCCTCTTGGTCTCCACGAATTACATTGGAATTGATTCAGAGGTGAGCGCGAATTCCAATTGCAAAGAAAACAAAAGAATTCTGGAAAGCCGCCCTTATCGATGATCCCTTGCAAAATGTTGATTACCTTCAAATCACAGCAAATCTTCCATTTATTTTCGTAGTATTTGACTTTTTTCATTATATTTTTCAATGTTTCATAGCTTTCTTTCATGTTAATACCCATTGCTAGCGGAATGGAAGGTTTTCGGTTCGACACATGCAACAACACTGCTTCCAGGCTTGAAACAGAACCATCAATAAATAATCTCCACTCACTGGCGATGTAGTTCATTCCCATTTTTACCACCAAAGCTTTTATATCGTTGCAGTAAGCGAACGAATTGTCATCATTTAGAGTGTAGAGGCTCTGAAATTCAGCTTGCCGTTTGCGGTACGCCGCAGAGTTAACATTAGCATGTGTGAGTTTTCTTTGCTTTAGAAACGCTGTCAAAAATATGGCAAGTCGCTGCGATAGTCCTAATATGGCCACAATGAAATCCATTTCCATTTGTGTTATTAGTTGTGGTCCATCTCTTCCCTGTTGGGGCTCATAATCGGTATCAAATGGATCTTCATAAGTAACATCACTTGCTCTAGTCATTCCTGTAAATTCTGTCCTACGATCTGGAGTTGGTGGCCTTGGTGATACAAAATTTTCAGGTGCAAGCACTGGTAGTGTGGCTGTTACAGTTGCTTTATAAATTTTCTTCTTCTCAGCATGTCGATTTAGACGACATGTGTAATTTACGCATGCATAGCAACTGGTTGCATCATGATCACCTGGGCGATTAATCCAGTTTACCGGCTTACAATACTTCATACTATCTTTGCCTCCACTCAACTATGCCATGAGATTGTTATAACATTGGCGACACACTGTATTAGGTGTGTAATTTTCACCGGTCAAGTCTACTTCGTCGAAAAACAACTTATATGCTCTTTTGAATTCACTAGTTAAAAGATTCTTTTCCTTTTCAAATCTTGTAGAACTTTCTTTTCTGATTTGATGACCGCAAACGTAGCAAAATAAATCAATTTTTCACACTGCATATTGAAATTGTCAGTTGCCAATGTTGTGTGCGAATTATGCTGTAGCACTTTCTCTATAACCTATAGCCTCGTGTCGCTTTTATATTGTGTGCTGAGCTTACTCCTTTGCCTGTGCTGCTGCGGTCGGTGCGTGATCGCGTGAGTTGTTTATTGAGATCTTAGGTACATTTTTGTAGTTGATTGTTTCCTTGAATTTTGAACGGTTTGCTACCTATGGACCTGAACACGGGAAAAGAGTAAAAAGAAATCGAATTTTTTAAAGTTTTTTGCGATTTTGATCTTGAAGATGAAGTTTTCTTGATTTTATATGTTCACAATTTTTGTTCTTTATGACAAGAGCTATAACTTTGCCTCAGAGAGTAAATCAAGATTCCGAACTGTTTGCAAGATATGAGCCTGAGAAAATGATCAGTTTTTTGCAAAAATGACACCTAGGCCCCAAATCTTCGGAGGCCCATAAAAAAAGTGCATGACTTGGGACAAAACTGGGAGACACGGGTTTTCTTTTTGGTCTTTTATCACGTAGTGGTGTCCGTATATGGTAATATTTTTCGTGTTGCACTGTGTTGCAAATGCATACTTATCCTTCAAATAAGATTTGTTTCTTTAAACACCTTCGTTCCGTCGAACTTCCTAATTTTGTATAATATGCACACGTCACCTGATGTAATTCCTTTCTCTTCTTTGCTCTATCAACGTATGGCGGTAACAAGCTTTTAACTTAAATGTAACTATGTACATATTCGCAAAAAAATTAAATGTTTTCGACTATGTTCGTACGTATTTTGAGTAATACCCACTTTTGAAAGTTTGGGCATGGTACCTCATTCTTTACTAATTGTTTCAATAAGGATGTCAAATTAGTTAGCCCTTCATTTGTTTCTTTACTTCGTTGTCCTTAATAACATTAATATTTTTTGGGGGAATACTGTCGATGACCATAAGATGAGTAATTCTATCGCTTTAAATCTTAATTCACAATATGACTATCAAAAATTTCCACTGCATTGCTTTTATAATTATTGCCTCGAACAATGAGTTAGGGCAGCTATTACAGATAAAAATTTAAGCTTTATTTCTCTTGATCTTTGCTAAATGATTTTCTGAAAACAGCCCAACATTAAGTTTAGGGAATGTGATATTTCGCACACGTCAAAAGATACTTCTAGATTCTTTTCCCTCTGGTACGCTCCTAAACCATTGTCCTCGATCGTTATGCTTAACAATGTTAAGGATCAAACTTCCTTATCGACCGGTTTCCAAACGCTTTGTCTTTGCAAAGAGACACTGTCCATATTCTCGTAGTATCCCAGAGTCTGTTCTTCCTGTAGCTGGACTCGTTAATCTTTATTCTCGAGGACTTGAATGCACACTCCAGGTCAACACTTGATCTGTCTGAGTTTACATAATTACTAACAGATTGTACATTTCTGACTTACGGGTGTGATCTATATCCTGTTTATGTTAATTTCAGAAAGGTCGTTATCATCACGGTAATTTAACCTTAATATCTCATTTGGAAATAATACATAATCGGATTCGTATGTAATTACTTGCAGATTTGATTACAGCGTTACCGTTATTAATTAACATTTATTATACCTAAAACATTGAATTTTCACCCATTAATACCTTGATAATTGGTAAATTATGCAGGTTTAGCATCTGCATTTTAACTAAATTTGGGAAATTAAACTTACAGTGGCTGCCTGAATCAATAATTGCATCTGTGCTTAAATGGCATTGACTGTTTTCTAAATAAATAGGTAATTATTATTATTATAACTATTATTATTATTATTATTATTATTATTATTATATGCTGCTGGACGCCGTCCATCTTGCACTTGTCATTCTTAATTTGCTCTACTCCTGTTTTTTTCCTGATTTTTCTTGGACATCTACTTCTCTGGTGGTGTTCGCTTCCGCATATGTAAGATTATCCTCGAATCTGAGTTAGTTTTGGGCTTTCACTAACAATATGTCCAACTTTATGGCAATTAAAATACTTCACAGGCTTAACTCTGTTCTCAAGCTGTTGCCCCTTCCTCACTATTCGAAAAGCAATTCCTGAAGTAGTCACCTCATCCGTTTTAATTTTCGGTTGAATTTGTTCATTCGCTACACCTCTTTGGGTACCTTCCGATCTTTCATATAGCATTAA
Organism: Chrysina gloriosa; assembly: GCA_038088585.1. Lineage (NCBI taxonomy): Eukaryota > Metazoa > Arthropoda > Insecta > Coleoptera > Scarabaeidae > Chrysina > Chrysina gloriosa. The sequence goes on from CM076089.1 coordinate 27,229,412, forward strand.
ATCCTTGCAAAGCTCAACTACATCTGTGTGTAGTCTTGCCATAAGATAATTACTTAAATTTTTTGACCATAGACCTATTTCTGACCTGTTCCTTATTTCACAAAAAGCCAGTTTTAGTTCTTTACAGAGTGGCACCTCGTCATGGCAATAGGTACTTACATTTTTCTCTTCTTTGTTGTTTTCGTGATTGCATAGATTTCTAAAATTCGATTTTGCTCTTTCCAAATATAAATGTCTTTCTAAACGCAGTTCTAAAATCATTTCAATTTTCTATTTCCTTACTTCGTCCTCGATACCAGAATCTGGCTGCTCCCATAAGATGAGCTCTTGCTGTCTCCAACATTATAGCTTCTGGTCACGAGGGTAGTAATCTCGTTGTTGCTAATTGTTGTAACCAATCTCCTGCATATTTGGGTCCTTTCTGGGCATTAAACTTTTCAAGTGATTTACTTAAATCCGGCTTAATGTGAAAATGTTGAACGTTGTCGATGTCAGTCCCTGGCATTTGCTGCTTATTTTGGTTTTCTTTGATTGTCTTAATTGTCTAACCCGATTATTACTTTCATTATTTTGTTACGCCTACTGAAAGATTTCAAATTTATCAGCACTCTCGTTGTCATTCATTTTGAAAAAATGACCTATTTATCCTCCAACTTAGATTCCGCCGAAACCGCTGACACGCTAACTTATCGATATATTGATACTCCTATATCCCGATAGGTATATTCCACTTCTAAAGTTGTAGGTCTATGATCTACGAGGGATTTAATTACACACGTATACTAATCTTTAATGATATATTTCTAATTGTTCTTTCAAATACAAAACGACTATATTCAGTCCGCCATAATATAACATCATGGGCCCGTTATCAATATTACTTAAATGTAGCAAAGAAATTTATTTCCCTACGTATTCTAGATGGCGAAGCAAACTCAAATGGTGTCTTTCTATACTCAACTTTTACAGATTGGGGTTTAGATCTTGGTTTAGTCGCTATGGTAAATTTCTTTTTTACAATTTGTTAATTTCCTAGTAGCAACTGTAGTAATCGTTGATGCCATATCATATACGAGGGCCATCCAGTAAATAAGTTTCCATATTTTTTTCTGCGAACGAAACGTTGTAAAAATTAGTTAGTAGTGTAAGAAATGGTGACTAGGATGCGTTGGAAGCGCGTGACCTTCCACATCACGCTATTCGTACGCGCAAGTCCGTAGCGCTTCAGTTGCCATGGAGCTACCACTGGTGAACGTGTCTACGTGCGAACTCCGTTCTGTAATTCGTTTTTTCACGGCGAAAAATGAAACTGCGGTCAATATTCATCGCAATTTAGTGTCAATGTATGGTGAAGGATGTATGAGCATCCAAATGGTTCGCCGATGGCGTTCATGGTTCTTGGAAGGACGGCAAAACGTGCATGATGACGAGCGAAGCGGCAGGCCCGTTACTGCTACAGACAATGCAGCCGTTGCTGCTGTTCGGAATGTGGTGGAAGCAGATCGCCGCGTCACCATTGACGAAATAAAGATTCGACTGCCTCCTGGATTCTAAATTGGACGTTCTTCGATTGGAACAATCATGTCAGATGTTTTGAATTTTCGCAAAGTCTGCGCAAGATGGGTCCCGCGTTTGCTCTCGGAAAATCACAAGCAACAACGGATGGAGGCAGCCCGAGCTTTCCTGGAAATGCATCGAAGAGATGGAGATCAACTATTTTCCCGTATTGTCACTGGAGATGAAAGCTGGGTGCATCATTCAACTCCAGAAACAAAACGACAAAGCATGGTATGGAAGAAGCCTGAGGAAAGTGCACCAAAAAAGGCGAAGGTCACAATCTCTGCAGGCAAAGTTATGGCTACCGTCTTTTGGGACTCTAAGGGTGTTTTATTGGTTGACTACCTGCCCCCAAGCACTACGGTTAACGCTGCGAGGTACTGCAAAGTCCTCACTAAACTCCGAGCTGCACTAAAACGTAAACGTCCTGGACTTTTGTCTCGGAAAGTGTTACTCGTCCATGACAATGCTGGCCCCCACGCAGCTCGAACGACCCAAACGTTGCTGAAAAACTTCAAATAGGAAATTTTCGCACATCCACCTTATTCTCCGGATCTTGCCCCAAGCGACTTCCATCTCTTTCCAGCACTCAAGTTGCACCTTGGAGGCAAGCACTTTGCGAATAATGACGAAGTGAAGGCGGAGGCGAACCACTGGCTACGAAGACAGGACACAGCTTGAGGTACAACAGTGGTATCAAAAAATTGCTACAACGGTACCAAAAATGTTTGGACAGAAATGGTGATTATGTAGAGAAGTAGTCTATGAGTTGTATAATGAAAATAAAATAACTGCATAATTGTAAATAATGTTGTTTATTGGTTAGAAAATAGGAAACTTATTTACTGGATGGCCCTCGTACTTCTTTATTGGTTGAAACTAGTATTTTTGCAGTCTGCGGTTTGCATTGTTGTTTTCCAATTAATTGTTAAAACTGATAAATAACAGTATAAAAAGTCAAACTCCGAACTTAGAACACTAACTTTTTAAATAACATACTTTTTTAAGGTAAAGTTCGTATTTTAATATTAAATTAGTTATAATATATGTGCATATTTCAGCCTATCCTATTTAATAGAATAAATCGCTTTATCACATCTGAAATGTGGTGTACAGAGCTATCCCGAGCGGAAGAAATATTTTCCTAATCCTAGGAACCGCGAGCACATGCTTATGGAATGGATTAAATGGATGGGAAATGTAGAATTCCATAGTATGACAGCAAGTGATGTAGTTTATTATGCTTAATTAAAATTTTGAGGTTGAAATTAAACAAATTATATTCAAACATATTGGATTCATATTTAACGCAATAAAGTTGCACACCAAACTATAATAATTGCTTTATTCTTCCAAATCTAGCGAAAAACGTTTTTATATAAAATAGGGATTATGTAAAAAGCGGAATTACAACATACATTTTAAATTGTAAGTTACCAAGATTGATTCCTTTTTGTCTACTCTCCTTTCGTTTTCTATCCCTTTGTTTAATAATTAAAAGAAAGTAACCTGTAATATGTACCGTCACTTTGCGCTGCATGTACTGACTTGACCAGCCCTCAACAGACAGAAAATACCGTTTTATTGTCCTTGGTGCATGAGTAGTGTATGAAATTCAATTCAATTGAAGAACTTCGATCTGCTAACAAAATTAGTAAACAGTTTTCAAAGTGAACATGAAATTTCGGCATACTTCCAATAAATTACCTAATGTTTTAATTAGGTGGTGGACAATTCTCCCCTCAAGAAAATCGCTACTAGCCACACATAAATTTCGATGGTCATCGCATTATATTTCGGTCGACAATTGTGCGCCAACTTGTAATGTAGCAAGTACAGAGGAATGCGTTCTTTATTAGGGACGAGCATTGCCCACCACGTAATTACAAGGGTAGGTAATTTTCTGGATGCAGGTCGAAATTCGATGTTTACATGAATTACGTTCCGAACGTGGTTTCTCGGAAAGTCTTCGAAGTAACTTGAAAGGGATCGGGGAACGTTTTAGATGACCATCTCGTGACTCTTCAATTGAACTCATGGAAGCAGAAAACGTAATTCAGCAATTCAGGACAAATATTGAGAAGAGAAAAGGAAACGTCTCTTTTAATATTCTGGAAGAGGTGACACATATTCGGGGTGATAGAGGCTTTGGGTTTGGGTATTTCTTCTGTCGGTTAGAAGACCAGCAGATCCGGCAAATTCGACCCAACAAGTACTAGTCATAAAAGGCAAGTGAAATTGATCTTTCTCGATGTTATGATGTTGAGACTGAACTTAGTATCCTTAGAGAAGTGGAGAGTGTTGAGAGCTGCGAAGGACAGGACCTCCTTCAAACTAAATTTATTTAGAGCAGTTAAACAGCATCTAATCAATAGTTAGTCTTTATGGAGAAACTAGCATTATTATAAAATATATCAACTATGTGTCTAGAGTTGGTAAAGAAAACCTGAATGTGAGTCACCAAATAGATGTACTTAATCAGTCAATATTTTGACCAAACCACTCGTGACCTACGAATAACTACAATATATGCACAAAGTGATACTGTTAACGTTGCTATGACGCTATGTGCACAGATTTGGCTGAATGATTGTGTTAGTAATGGTACGCTGTTCGGTTCTAGCTTAAATGTCTTTAAATCTATGGTATCATTTGATGATACTAATTTTTGCGAATTGATACATGTCATCGATTATTCAGAGGACAGATGTATCATTAATACAATTCAATTCTTTATAGTTAATATTTGCATTCGAGCTGGAAATTGTGAGTATGAAATATTCCTGGATATATTTACACTAATTTTTCTAACAAAATATACATTACAGTTGACGATGTTATATTATACAACTCTACAGGCCTAGGCCTAGGACTACAACAATAATATTTACTCAACAGCACAATATTAATTATTTTTCCCATGATTTAATGTGTGATTTTTAAGGGTAACGTCATTTTTCAGAAAATCGACTTTTTAGTGGCTTAATAGATGCTTTGAATCTTCTAGAATATGGGGCATAAAGTTCATTACCGGGAAGAAAGTTTTCCCTTGGAATTTCGAGCTCTTCCGGAAGCGCGTCGCATATCTCCGAAACGACTACCTGCCCCAAAATAAATATCAGTTGGGAATGTCTTCCTTTTTGATTTTTAACTCCTCTAATACACTAACAGAAGTCGTTACAAAGTGTTTATTAAGGACTTTCTAATTCTCAGACTCATTTGTCTATATATATATGCAGGAAAAATATTCGAAGTAGACAGTCAATTTATTTAAAAACCCATGGGCGATAGACGTTTCGAGGTTCGATTTACCCCATTTCCAGTGTCGGCTAAAATGCGTGGGGACAAAAGCCCCATTACTGCAAGCATGCTGCTACTCGATATCATTCATTAATGATAAATTTTCTTGGTAACCATCCATTAAAAATCCAAAATTATCGACACTGAAAAAGGGGTAAACCGGACCTCTAAACGTCTGTCGCCCATGGATTTTTAAATAAATATTATATTGACTGTGTACTCCGAATATTTTTCCTACACACATATCATCAGTCAATAACCTTTTTGTCTCTGTCTTCATTGGTTTTCCATATAGTGCTATTTTTGGCATTTCCTCTCTGCCCATACTCTCCACATGACCTAACTAAAGTAGCCTTTGAGGCCTAATAAACGATCTTATGCTTGGTTCCTTGCAAAGAGCTTTCAATTCTGAATTTGTTCTTCTCATCTAACCCTCTTCTGTATCATTTCCTCGAAAGATATCTCTTAATATTTTCCTCTCTCGTTTGTCTAGCATCTCTTCCTTCGTCTTTTTAAGACCCAAGTTTCGCATGCGTACGTCACTGTTGACCTTACAATTGTTTTCTATATTCGAAGTTTTGTTTTTCTCGATAGATACTTTGATTTCAATAGTCTGGTTAGGCTTACATACTTTTGATTTCCTTTGGAGAGCTTGTTCTTTATTTCTACGTCTTCTTTTGCGCTTTCTTCCGGTATTATTCCCAAGTACATCAAGATTTTGACTCCGACAAAATTATATTTTTCCTTGCTTGTGAAATTAACTGCTTTCATGTTCTTCCTTTGTTTCTCCCATTATCGTATACCTCTACCAAGCAGTATCTTTTAGTCTCTGTTTCTAGTTTTCGTATGATTTTTGGAGCTCTTTTTTGAATTAGCTATTACTGCCGGGTCGTCAGCAAATGCAGGCACCTGGTGTTTATTGGTAAAGATAGAACCTTCTGTTTTTATATTGTTGTTTCACATAACGACTCCCAGTACCAGGTTGAATAGCACCGTGAATAAAAGATCACCCTGCCTAAACCCTCTATTTATTTTAAATTCTTCAGACTTATAAGCCTTCCAAAATATTTCTTTGTTGGTATCATTCAAACGTATTCTTCTTAACTTTATAAGCTTTATTGGTATCCTTAATTGATTCCATCGTGGGCTTGTTTGAAGTCTATAAAGCTGGCATGCAATGGTGTTTTGAATTCATAGCACGTGGTCTGAATCTCTTTTAGTGACAAAACTTGATATGTTACTTCAAAATCCCGCTTGGTATTGTCTCAGCAACTTCTCGGCATAGTTGTTTAACCTATTCCTTATCTCTATCATTAATATTTTGCAACCCGTATCAAGCATGGCAATCCTTCTATAGTACTCACATAGTAACTTATCATATTTTCTTAATTAACTCGCCTATTCTTACTTGCAGTATTTTCCCTCCTGCTTTTAACATTTCGGCTGCAATGCCACTTTCGCCTGATCTTTAATTATTCTACTCCATCCTGTTCAATGCCTTGGTTTTCCACCTGTCTTTCATTCTGTTCGTTTAACAGTTCTTTAAAATAACTTTGTTGGCGATGTTAATGATTCCAAATTTAATTCAACTTTTGGTACTAATAGAAAAACAGTATTATATAATTGTACTCTATCGAAAATAATAATGGGGAACCACTTGATCTTGTCTTAACTAACAATAAGTTTCACTAGACTTGTTCGAGACCCGCTGCGTTTGGTGATAGAGGACGGCAATCATACAGCGTTGAATATAATTGTTTCCTATTGGTGTAGCTGATTTTTCTTCAAACAATAATATTCCTCTCAATTTTCACTTAATTAATACAACTACTGAATGTCATAATTTGAGGAATATTAACTGGTCTACTTTAATAGAGTTCTGAAATGTTGATCTTGCCTCAATGAATACTACTTTTAAAGATGAAAATTGACACAATATACTAACTACAGAGCGGAGTTTACGGGACTCAGGACACAATTAAGTAGAAGCGCGTCAAGAGTATTATACACAAACTGAAAACAATATTATACTCCACCCTAAGAAATTTTGGAAATTTGATGATCCTGTTCTAAGATTACAAAGCAAATGTGTGATCAAGAAAATGAGTTAACGGATCCCGAAATTACTATCAATGCATTTGCTACTGAAACCAATGAACGAACGCCCACGCAAAAATATCATTCATACGCGAATCACCAATGCAAGATGATAAAACACATTATTGGAGGGCGTGAAATTCAAGGTGACGTCCTACCTTAAAGTATGGAAATAACACATTTATATATTGTCCTTGGCGCATTGTACCTTCCACAAAATATAGAGGGCCAAGTCCAACCATTACCTACCGCGGGTGTTTTGTCGTCCAAAGAACTGTAAACTCTGTGAGACGTACGCCAGATATTCTATAGACAAATTGCGGTTGTTGCTCTAACAGACAACTAAAGAAGACCTGTTAAATGATGTATATATAAATTTAATAAAAATCGCTCTATTAAGTTATGTACCTTTTTCCAATTCTTTGTTACGAAATATTGATATCTTCTTCGAGGATTAGAACCAGTAGATTTGACTTTTGCCATTACGCACGGTTTTTAACGGATCTCCGGTTAATCCACCTTGCAAAATTACGCGATTTTCGTATAGTAGACGCCTGACTGTTGTAGTCGAAACTTCTATGCGTTTTTCTTGTAAAGTGTTTTAAATTGCTTTTGCTTCAGCAAATCTATTACTTGCAGTCTGGCAAAGAATTTCTCGGTTAGATATCTGTAAGGTTTTTATGACTGCTTTCTAAAGGAGCTTGAATAGCATCTTTTTGATAATAACTAAAACTCTTCACTAAATTTAACAAAGAAATATAACGTGCGTTTCGCCGACACAGTGGCTTCGTCAGACTATACCATCAAACTGAATATATACTAATAACTTTGATCATACAACAATAACTTCCAAGAAAAAAGCAAAAGAAACTACCAAAATTATAAGAATCATCCATAAACACCCTTTAAGTTATTGGATTTACAAAAGTTTGTTATAATGGAAGGAAAGTGTCATAAAAGAATGAAAGTGTTTACCTAGATATGTAAGAGATAATGGCATAGTTACTGATTTGTATATATGTTTAGTAATAGGGAATTATTAATATCTATTGGGTCATTAAAAATTGTGTATTCTTTAATTTGTGAATTTCTAAACATTCAAGGATGTTCAACAACAACAAAATTTGGAAACCGTGATTACAGTTATGGCTGAATTCTAATAAATGATTTGAAAACATAGTCTTCTTTCTTATTTTTAAAAGAAGAATAATGTTTTGAAATACTTTTATTGAAGGAACGACTGGTCTGTCCCACGCACATCACACCGCATAAATGATTTTCTTTATTACAAGTTTTATCTTTGTATTTTTATGTGTTTATGTAAATTGTTATTTGTTTTGTAAGCAGTAGTGAATATAAGGATATTTAAATACTTTGAAATCTCAGTACTTGGTTTGCCTAAATAAGTCAAGTATATGAATTTGGTAACTTTAATTGTTTTAACTGACGAATATACCATTGAAATGGTTTTACGGTACACTTTTATTGTTAGCACTTTAATTATAAATCTTCATTGTATTCATTATTGAAAGCAATCTTGTTACCCCCAAAACTGCGTTACTACTATCTCTCCGAGATAGCAATAACTGAGGGGAACAATTGGCTAGAGTGCACAAGACGACAAGAACAAAACAAGAAGCGGTACATACGATACGCTTGTCGCAACAGGCTAGCCAATGCCGTGCTCAGCTCAGTGTGAGGTCGTGTCGGTTCTTTTTCAAGCTCTAAGTAACGGTCGTTGAATACAACAGGTCTTGTCAGAGGAAAGGATAGTATGTGCGCCAACCATGAAATTTGGGTCAAAGGTCATAAGAACTTACCAGATATATTTTCATGGTCAAATAATCGGTACCTTTATATCGATCGAAGAATTGTCTGATGTCAGGAGCGACCAAGATCAGTTGCAAAATGCACGTTGATTCTGTATGCTTAGATTCTGTTACGAAAACAATAAAATTCTACTTGAAAAACTACACCCGGTTATTCAAGAACTTCTGTATTTAGCCTTTAGTTAGAATTCATTAAAAACATTGAAAAACTACATAAAATTTGAGATAAAATTAGCTAAATAATGCGAACAGTGCGGTAACCGTAAGTCAACATAAAACGTGTTATCTAAACTTTCACAATATAAACTACAAAATGCGTGATGTTAATTGTTACTGTGAGTTATGCAAAATACGATACAGGTCTAGTAGGAATTTCGATATATATATGAATATCAATGAATTTAATAAGAAAATGCGGCCATCTAGATAATAATGATTTTACAAGCTAGTGAATATTAACGTTGAATTTAGTTGAAATTATTGATATGATATACGAAATATTTGAAACAAAGAGAAAAGGTTTAAGACATATAGAATGAATGCTTAGCTGTCATGGCTTCCGGGTGATGTCATTGCATAAGGTTCTACCCTTTGTCTTCCTCGGATGTTGGAAATGGTCGTTCGGATTTGTCCGACAGATTAGACGATCGCTTTTCCTTCGTTTAATACCTTGATGGGGAGGTATAAAGACAATGATGTTCTATTAGGGACGACGAGATGTAGAAGGGTTCGATCTCGGGTTTCTTTTCCTCCACGAACGGGAGATGTACTTGAACAATACACTAGAGGATTTGCTGGCGAATTCCCCACTACAGGGTAAATACTTTCTTGATGATAATTCGATAAACGATACACACGCTTAAATTTTCTCAGCCATAACCTCTTCCGATCTCGTCACCGGTCTTTTACCACTCGCTACTTAATGCCTAATTCCCTCTTCTTTTGTTACTACGCCGAAGCTAAGATTCGCTTCGCGTTCTCGTGATTGGACGAATTTGAAAAACTCAAGGGCAACTAACACGCTGCGATATGATGGGTTCAACGGGAATATCGTTAAGCGATATTAGGAAATAACTATTGTCCGAAAGGAGTAAAATTTGAGCCTATATTTCTAACAAGTTAAATGAAATACGGAACTGAACTAAGTGAAATTTGTGCACGTAACAATCAGTTTAATTAAGTTCAATTCTTTTACAAAATTGTCTTGGGATAGTGAGTACCAATCTGTGCAACAAACTATGAAAAGAAACTAATTTATGTTGGATAGGATGATCTGAGGATTGTGAATAGTAATATCTGCGTTGATATATCATAATAATATATCGAATAAAACTTCTCTTTGAATTGACAATAATTTTGATCTAACATAACGTGTAATATATCTAAAATTTCGATTATAATTACTGGATTAGTGTTGTTCCTAAGTAATAATTTCTCGATTAGATTTAATCATTACTTAGGTGATATACTGGCACTGGTACAGCATCTTTTTGTTTTTGAATGAATTCTGTATGTCATTTTCCATTAGAAAGCAACATACTAATTTTTGCTAATGCTAAATAATTTAATAACAATAGAATAATAACTTTAGAATCTTTACATGCAGACTGCAGATAATTGCAAAAACATGTGTAGGACATTACTGATAATAACTTTTACAAAAATTACCATTTTAAAGGACACATATTCGTTTACAATACTTTTACTATTACAGATAGATCTAACTACATATGTATATTGTTTTCATTACGACACATACACATCCAATTTACTTACAAGTGCAGAAAAGACTAACCCAATTCTTTTTTTCTTTTGTTTTTCAACAACTTTAGTTAATTGGTATTGTAAGCGTGCACTATTTCGCTGTAGCTCTAATTATCGCGAACATACCGAACGAAATCGCATCACATCAAAAGTGTAAAACAAACAACGACGCGGCGAACATGAATGGTAACAACGGCTGTTAATGTTCATTGCATTATACTCCGCACATCTGCGATTTATTTTAACTGGATATTTAATGGAAGCAAGTGTGTTTCTGGTAAGGATATTTCGCTGCAATTTATTGCGCTGTCGAATGACGATCAGACCGTCTACCGATCGCTTTTATTGTAATGCGTTCTTTAATCGAGTGTTTTCTTAATTAATTCATCGGTTACACACTTGGGTATTGTATTATTTGTCGCGCATATAAACACATAATTGGAAATGTAAGCGTAGTTCCTGTCGATTTCAAATAAAATCTGAAATCATTAGAATCGAATGTAAAATACAAGATATAGTAAGAAAAATGAACACTGCAATTATGAAAGCATATAGAACAGACAGGGAACACAAAAATTTAAAAAACGAAACAAGACCCCAACACGAAAGCATCAATAGGAAGGCCTTCAAGGAGACGGAGAAGAATTAGAACAGGGTGTTAGTGAGAGACTAACCAGACAAGGCTTTAAATATAAGAAGAAGAAGAAAATGGAAAAAAAAAGGAAAAAAAAAGAAGGAAGGAAATAAAGAAGAAAAAGACATACCTACTTACTTACATACTATAAACTATAAGACCAGTTTGAGTCAGCCCCTCTAGAAGTTATAGCACGACTATCTATCTCGAAGCATTCTGATTATATCCTACCAAGTTGTTCTTCTACTTTTTTCTGCTCGTCTGACACTCTCGTTCCACTTGGCCTTTCTTTGTTATTTGTTCCTTCCGTTCTCGTTATGTAAACTCTTTTAGTCAGTCTGTTATTCGTCAGTCTATGAATGTGTTGGTTTATTTTTCATCCTATCGGGTCTTGACTTTCTCTTTATTTTTCTAACGCTCACTTTTAGAACGTTGATATTGCTTCCGTGTTTGTCCGTTAGCTTTTAAGACTCAGATTCGTAAATTTAAATTGGGAAACTATGACTCCTTCAATTACTCCAGTTTTTACTTTCTTAGAAATTTCTCCTTTTGTTAAGAAGATATTTTTCATAAAGTTAAAAGAATGGCGGTCTTTGCTGCTTTCTTATAAACCTTGTCATTGCTTACAATTATCATAGCTATATGTTCTTATAAAGAGTGAGGTACTAACAGTCTGCGAGGGAACATAGCCTTGCAAAATGGAGCGCCAAGGACTGCGTATCTTTGCTCTTAGACTCGATCGATGTGCAGAACTCCATTCAGAAATGATACCTGATGATATGATGTACACTACCATTGAAAAGTATTTGCCCACCCATATTTTTCGAATCTTACGTATTTATAGGCAGATTTATTCTATAAAATGATTTTAGTATTTCTTAACCTTCCTATACTCACGTCAAAATGAAAGACGTATACTATACTATATAAATCGGTCTCACAGAACGTATGCGTGAGTATAGGAAGGTTAAATTGAGAATCCAAGTCTATTTATAAAAACATTTTGTAGTTGTGGTTATGAAATGTATGAACTTTCGCGGAATAAGAGTGCGTAAGAATCATGTGGCGCTTTCGGATGAGATTTCCTGAAGTATATAACCTAATCTCTCATTTTCTTATTACCAAAAAACGATACTGCACTTTAGTTAGGAATGCGCCGAATTTTTAGTTTACCTTTACCTTTTGCGGAGAAAGATAATTAAAAATTATGCTATCTGCGACGTGACCTTCTTCAACAATTTTTCTATGTGAGTAGTAAATATACCAATGATGAAGGAACTTTTAATTGAAAGACCAATGAAAGTGTTAGAAACTAAATACATAGTGGAACACCTAGAACCACGACTTCGGCTGAAGATAAGAAGATTGTGATTTCTAGCATACGTGGAAACAGTTATGTACCGAACACAGCCGCCGAATACTGGCGAACTTGGACTTATTGAATTATAGAAGAATGCAAGCGTATATCACCAGAAATATTTGAAAGGGTCACAACAGACTTTGAAAATAGTCGATATTATAGTCTTCAACAAATTAGTGCATAATATGAATAGTGAATTAACTAATTTGAATATTTTTTCAATAAAAGTAGATAATTTTACAGTTCTTGCATAGAATTTTTGTCTGATATAACCCCTAAACCTAGCCAAATGTCAAAGTATAATATATCATTGAATACGTAATAAAAATACCTTTACAACGATGTATCACAAATGGAATCATCCCATTTAAGGTTTTATGTTGGGGGACGAAGGGCTTAAGGGGATAAATTTAGTATCATGATATATTAATCAAAATGGTTCCCCTCGAAACAAAAATTGAGGTGTCTTTGCATTTTTTAATAGTTCTGTTAGTTTCGAATGTAGGCTGCCTGGAAGGTTTTCAGAATAACATACTGTATATACAAGAACATTAGTTACAAGACGTTATAAACAATGTTTTGTGAGCTTTTTACTGTACAAAGAAGTAATTAAAGTAAACATGCTTACCCAAAACACAAGATTAAAAAAATTAAATAAATTCTTAAAATTTTATTGGCCAAGAAAAATAAAATATGTACATACGGTATATATGTACTATTGCGACAACAAAAAGTTGGATACTTAAGATAATGTAGTTTAAATCTGACGTTTGCCTTGTGAAATGTTATTTCATTTTTAAATCATATGTCATTATGCTGCATTGAAGTGCTGGTAAAAAAATGCAAGTAATTGCATTACTGGGAGAAGAATGATGAATTCTGTTACCTAGTCTGCTTGGTAATAGAGTTGGAGTCTGTAAAGGCACTATTCACGACATTAAAAGAAATGGTTACATCAAAATTGACATGAACATGACAAACGGTTGGTTTATACTGCTAAAGAATTGTCAAACTAAGCTAGAAGACTTGTCAAGATTTTTGTTGCCGCAGTAGTACCTTTAATAGAAATTAGTTATTTTAGTCTGAACTTTTCTTTCAATTCACTTTTTATGATCAAAGTCACATTATTTCTTAAAAAACATAATATCAACTGCTGTTGCCTCTGTTTGTTGTTCGATGTACGTAGCGGCCAGTTGCAGTGCTTGTCCTTTAGCGTGGCTCATTTTGCCTCTGCCATCGTCGTCCTCCTCCTCGGCAGCTTCATTTTCTTCTTCATTTGCCTGGTGAATAACAGATTGAACAATTTCGTCGTCATTTAAAATTTCATTGTCCAACTCCTTTTCAAGTATTCAGTCTAAAACATCAACAATGTTTTTACAATTAGACAGTAGGTGAAGAACGCGCAACAAAGCTTCACTTCTTGCAACAATTCCTTCTACATTTGATCATAGGCCTTACTCACCATATAAATAACGTCTTTCATGTTGATTGTCTGTAGGGCCTTTATAAGAAGTATGCTTTCGTCATTCTCCACTTAAAGCATTCTATTACACTTTGATCCATTGGTTGTTGAGGGCTTGTCACGTTAGGTGTCACTTTTGTGGGTGGATTGGCGCATTGTCAAGAAGAAGAAATTACCTGAAACAGTGCTTTTGCAGATAATTTCAAACTCGATAAATAATTTGTGACTTTTGGAGCGAATTCCTAAATTAACCATTCTTTGAGTAAATATGTGTCCATCCAAACCGATCTTTGTGCCCGGTAGTACACTGGGGGACTGATATGTTCAACTTCTTAAATATTCTAACCCAGTTTCGGCAACGTTGATGATTTGCTCCGGACTTAGTGTTAGATTATTATCAGCAACAATTTTTTCGATTTTTTTTTGGAAAAGTCACCAGCTGCTGTAGGATCCGCTGATAGCTTCTCACCACACACTCGAAGTAAATGAACTCCGTATCGTCCTTTTCCAACGTGAAAGCCATCCTTCACTAGGCTTCTGGAAGTTTAGAATGCGGCACAACAGCTTTTTGTTTTAAAATTGGTTAGCTAATCGACATGTCTTTTCTACATTCTTGTATGAACCATAGTCACGGTGCATCATCAACCAACTTGTATTTAGGTTTTTTCAGGGCGCAACGCGTCGAGAGCATCTTTTCTGTTTCAGTTTGCGCTTTTACCGACTTTAAAATTATTGCAAATACTTTCAGTCACAAATTTACGTTTCCATTTAGCACTCATTTTTCAAAACACAATGCAGTGCATAAAAGGGTACAGTAGAACTACAACTGAAGTGCTTTCACTGCTAAAAAACGTGAGTCATATTCAGGTTGCTGGCCGATCTACCCGGAAATTGAATTAACCGAGGCCAAACTAGAGGGAACGTACTGTAGATATACCTATATATATACATATGTATATATATATATATATATATTACAAACTTGCGATGACAATCTCGTATTTCTCATCATCAATTCTAATTGTACACACGAAAATCCACTCACAACAAAAGCAAAAATACATGGTAGCTAATTAGATCCATTAAAACAAGAACAGAACTCAAGTAACGAAGGAAAGCGAACTTTCCCGTTTATTGCACTAAATAACCGTTTCTGAGTGAGAGATATCAAGCTTCTGACTTCGTTCGATGCCGGTCAGTCGGTTTTGCAATGAGACTCCAGTATGCGTGACGAAAAAATCATTTATTACGTTTGACGGAATCTCAGATAAAATAAAGTCAGAAGACAGTGATGGAATCGTCACGACGAAAGCTTAATGTTGTAGTATTCCATCTAATCCGATAATGTCAGCTTTGTTCTTGTGACGATTGAGGACAGGGGATGATTAATGAGACCTAATAAAAGAGATGGAATTTTTGCTTGCTATATTCGAAGAATTTTAAAAAATAATCTCGATGCGAATCGTCGAGTTGCAAGAATTTATACAAATTGCAAGAGCGCTTTGTCTGTTGCATATGTAACAGGGAGTCTAAGTTTAAATCTCTTCCTCTAAAATGTAAATTGTACTAAATATTGTAAACTTAATTTTAGTTAAATCAAGTTTGTAATTATTTTGATGATTCTTTCGTTTTAGTTTACCAGTATTTCATTACTTTGAATACTTACAGTGAATTATAACAGATTTGTAGGAATACTTTATTGCTAATATTATTAGTTGCACATTGATATTAAATCTGCGAAGAAATAATGATGATGATGATGTTTCTTGAAATGTAAATAAAATAAAACAGAAAACAAATACGTATCTACGTATCATTCATATTTTATTTCGAGCGCGCCATTCGAGTAATACTGGTTGTCTAGTATCTTAAGGAAAATCGTATTTTAAATTAGAGGAATAATTTTGAGAATATCGAGGAACTCAAACTTTTTAGTATTAGTATAAACGATATATACAAATGACTAAAAACAAACTGAGATTAAATAGGGAAGAGTGTGATTTAGAATTAGGTCGAAATGTAATTTTTACCCTTACAGCATCAGATCCAAGTGCAAACTTGGATAAACAAGTTGGCATCTCGGGTGGGTGGATGAAGATCGCACAAATGCCAAATAAAAGAAGTTGGCAATTTCAGATGAACAGGTCACAAAGGAAAAAATCACATCACACATTTTTGCTAATAAGTACACACATTTAAATTTGTGTGCTGATTCAATAAGGATTCCTATGGCAGCAACGGTGTAACAATTAACATATGTTTATGTAACGTTGGTTTACATAACAAAAGTTACTTAATTTTTTAGTACATACTATGCATAATCTACACAACAATACAACAATAAATAAATAAATTTTCAAATCCCCTATGATCTTGAATGAAACCAGAATATCATAAACAATACCCGCCAAATTGTTCCAAAAAGTTATTACATTTATTAACCTGCCATCTCTTGTTTACCTCTTCCTACTGTGCATAGTCTATAATAACTTTTCAGAAAGCGTATCATTTATTAGCAGAAGACAAACAATTATAGAAATTGCGATTTTTATAGGGTATTATAGTTTCTCCGAAGGCCATGATAGGTACTAACGATTATATCGTACTTAATGCTCGGTAACCTTTCACAAGGATTTTATTTTGTCATTCTCCTCGATGTTTGGACTTCTCTAAAATCAAGCTTACGTTAAAGCTTTCACAGTGCAGCAATTTGCGTCAACAACTTACACGAAACCGATGAATTTTACTGTTTTCCTTCTTTAGAATTACAAGCGAACACCGTTTTCTAAAAATATGAACAGTTTTCTCATGTAATATACAATCCAATACATCCCTTTTTAATATTTGTGAACATCCTCAAGATCTAGACCAGGGGATACGGCTCGCGGGCCAAATCTGCCCCGCCAGTGTCATCAATCCGGCCCGCGGCAGCTAATAGCTTATTGTTGTTGTGATAAGTTGGATAAAACACAGAATGATAATAACTTACGCAAAAGAGCTATGGCCGAGATCAAATATAGGGACGATTGTCGTTCACATTTTAAGGGTCGTCTACATTGACAACAACTACTGATAAAATTGATAATAGATAATAGGAGCTTCGACGCCCTCTGAGACACAAGGAGCATCGAGAAGAAAAAGGAATGGACGAATGTGTTGATGATATACGTATGTCTTATTACAACAATTAGAACTAAATACAAACAAACTAAAACATGTAGCAAAACCCGCAGGGCTACATGCGATGGTTGTTCTCTTTCTGCTGAGCCTAGTATAATAACGCAAAATATGTATATTGACAAATAATTTTTCATGTATTCCCTTTTACATGTTTGCATCTATAAAAACTAAACTCTTTTTTCAATCATTCCGGAATCATTTCATCAATAGATGTTAGAGTTGGAATATATGGTGAATGATCCATAATTTCAATGTTTTGGCCACTCAAATACGTAATTGGAGGACTTGGGGCAGACAAACTGTAGTGGGCCTTTCAGTATTAACAGTAAAACGATGCGTATGTTTCCATAAATAGCTTCCATTCGGGCCGACGTATGCTTAAAAAACAAACTGTCAATTGCTACTTTTTTCGGGATGATAGCAATAAACTCAAATTCTATCACTCGCAATTATGTATACCAGCTGGGACAATCCATTGCCAAAGCCATCTTGCTTAGATCTTTACCATACCACACGGTGTTTTTTCTGACCTGACTTCAAATGCTTGGGTAAAATCTTCCAGGCTTGGTTTAATATTCTAGACCTCTGAGGTTATTTCCTACTTGAAGTTTGTTTCTGTGTTTAGAATTTAAAGCAGCTGCAGCCCAAAACCCAATTTCGCAAAGATAAGAAGTAGGGAAAAGTAATAGTATCAGAAACGCTTTTAGTTTAATAAGAAAATAGTTACAAGACAGTTATCTCCAGAAATTGGTTAATGACTTAACAACAAAATTGAATTTTTCTGCGGTACTGGACGAAATATCTACGAGTTCTTCTTGCAGAGATAAGCCAGCAGTTGTACTTTCAAATAGATTTATTATCCAATGTGATCTAATTTAATGTCGTCTTCTGTCGAAAAGTATTTGCTCAAGTTTATGACCCTTCACTGTCTTTAGCACACTTTGATGATTCGCTTCCGGCAAGTAACTCTGGATAAATTTACACATTATAGGAAACATATCAAAGAAACTTTCTTCTTCTTCTTCTTCTTCTCGTTAATCCTTATGCCTTTCAGCGTCGGATTATTATTGGATCTTACGACGATTTAATCCATTCTTTCCATCGTGTCCGGTCTGTACTCATTCTTCTCATTTCTGCTATGGTCTTCCCTCGCTTTCGTCCTAATTCGTTGATTCTGTTAATCCATTTTTACCTTGGTTTTCCCTTTTTTCTTCTCCCGTTATTTTTGGCTTCTATTATTTTCTTTGTTAAACTCTTTTGTTCCATTCTAATTATGTGGCCGTACCAATTCAGTTGACATTTTTCAATTCTTTTTAGTATATCTTCTTGATTTATCATATTCCTTATCTGTTCGTTTTCTATTCTGTCCATTTTTGTTTTCCCCACGATCTTTCTCAAAAATTTCATTTCCATAGCTGTTATTTTGCTTTCGTGTTTTTGCTGTATTGTCCAGGACTCACTTGCGTACATTATTGTGGGGGCTACTACTGCATTGTATACTATCTGTTTGATCTTGGGTTCTATTTCTTTTTTCCAAAGATGGTTTGATTCAGAGCGTAGTATATGTTTGTGGCTTTCCGTCCTCTTTTTGCTATGTCTAGATCAATTTTTCCATCCTTCGATATAATAGTACCTAAATATTCGTATGCGTCGACAATTTCTTCTTATTTATCGTTTATTTTAATTATTAGATTACTGGCTGGCTCTTTATTATTTATCACCATTAGTTTACTTTTTTCTACGTTTATTTCCATCTTCATCTTTTCTATTTCTTCTGTCCATATTTTTGTTAATTTTTCCATTTTTACATAACTGTCAGCTATAGTGCCAGATCATCGGCGTACAGTAATGCATCCACAGCTACAGGTTCCAGTGTGTTATATCCTAACAGTGTCTTCACAGTTTCGGTGCGTTTCCTCGTATTTTGCAGGATTCTGTCCATTACTATAATAAATATTAATGGACTTAAGCTGTCTCCCTGTTTTATTCCCACTTGCATTTCAAAATCTGCTGATCTTTTTCCATTCACTTGTACTATCTCCCTAACCTGACAATATATGAAACTTTTTTATAATTTATTATTCCATAACCGTAGTTTCTTACAAAAAGCGCGCATAGCTCCTTCACTTAAATCAAAGGGATTTGTTTGTATTTCTCTGGGATCAAAGATTAACTGCAGTAAGTTTTACTAATATGTCTACTAACAATAGGTATGAGAATTTTATTAGAAATAAATTAAATGCCGAATGCTTATGACCCGTCTCCGTTCTCAGTTCGTAGAAACAACGATCTTGAGGAAGAATAAAACAACAAAGATATATGTATGTTCAGCTCCCATACCTTCACAAAGGAGCAGCGAAATCCTTGATTTTAGAATCTGGTTTTTATATAATTGGTTATATTAATAACTACTATTAAAACAATATTTAGCCCCGGAGTTAGCAATTTTAATGCTGAAGATTTCCGTTGAATCATGCGGTATGTCCACACTCTTCCTGCACATTCCTTTGTCACGAGTACTTGTAAACTGTTGTATCTACCATACATGGCTTCAGCTTCATCAGTGCAAATTCCAACACAATCTTTCAACTGCAAATTTGCGCTGACAAAAGCATCATTTGTAATAAACTGCTTTTACACCAGTCCTAAGAGTTGTTTGAGTACTTCTTACAGCAACTTGTCGGTCCTTTTCAAAAATGTTCCAATGGACATGAATGTTTTTATTTTTGACTGTTTCTGCTTCAGGCGCTCGAAACCTATCATTTAAGGAAAACCGATCATATTGAAATTCATTGTACTACCACTTAATGGGAGCTACGGGTCATAACTTGTCACCAAAGATTCGATGAATTTATTCTACCAAATAAAGATGATTGGTTAAGAGTTTCCACATTTTAGATTTAAAAATAAAAATGGAAATAATAAAATAATAAATATTGAACATTAATTAATATATGATTTTATAATATAATGTAGTTTAACTAATTACAATTGTGTATGAAAGATTATATCCTGCAAATGACAGCTCCGTCTCAGGAGGCATCTCTAATCCGTTTGTCATAATTTCGAATAACATTGTAGTACAAGTCATGGTTTATGCTGTTAATTTCGCCACGAGTCTTTTCCTTAAGGTGCGCCATCGTTTGCGACTTATTTTTGTATACTCTGTAGAGTCTGCAGGAGTGAAATCACACGAACGCGGGAGACAATTGATACACCCGTTTATTGAGATTACGCGGCCTGGGAAACGAATTTGAAGTAAGGCGATGGTTTCTCTGGCTGTAGGGCTGGTAGCACCGTCTTGTTAAAACCATAAGTCATTAGCGTCCAAATCTTCCAGTTGGTCCCATAAAATGTCGGTTAACATGCTCTGATAGCGAACATCATTAATTGTAATCTCATTCTCAGCATATTCTTCGAATAAATACGGCCCATTGATGCCTCCATACCAAATCCCACACCAAACAGTCACTGTTTCCTGTTCCCCAAATGTGACAATTTTGTGTGTTGACGAAGCCGTTCAGGTGGAAATAGGCTTCGTCAGAAAAGATAATTTTCTTTGAAAAATCATCATCTTACGCATCAATTCTGGGAATACACGACGCTGTTGGTGATGTCTTGGCACCAATTCTTGTAGTAATTGCATTTAGTTAGGATGCAAATACATCTCCTTGATCAAGATTTGTTGTGGAGTGGAGTAGGGGAGTCTCAGCCCTCGATGTTCCTGGTTCTTCGTTCGCGCTTTCACGAACGAGAGCCACATTTTCCTCCGAACGCTTTCGACGAACACGTCAAGATAGTTTCACTGTGGTTACAATGCCAGTCTGACTAAATTTATGAACTACATTCTAAATTGTGCATTCCAAAGATCGATTGTTTACATCAAAATAATCACGTAATGCACGAAATGATTATTTTTGTATACGTGCTTACTTTGTAAACATCTCTTCACAGGTGCAATTATCATTGGCGTTTACATAGCTGCCTACTATGTGAAAATCCTTAACGAATTACTTTTACTAGCAGTGTATCTAGCTTCCCTAAAGTTGACACCTTCACGTGGTGGGAAGGCTCCGGTGTGCTCTCGATGGTGTGCTGAACCAGAGAGAACAGCCATGCCGGGAAGGTCTAGAGGGAGGGATCCAGGCTAATTAGTATATAACCTTCCATATAAGCTAGGATTTCTTGTCCCAAGATGTAAACCAGTACACAAAGATCCCCGAATGAGGAAAGCCAGTGTAAAAAGTAAGAAAACTTGTCAGTACTGTTCAGTGCAACCTGAAAAACATCCAACTGGTCAGCGAAAGAAAAAAGAGATAGATAAGGATTCTCATTAGCAAGATGCTAGGCTAGGACACCGAGCTAATATCATAAACAAGCTAAGGGCGAACAATGAACCACGGATCTTCAGTGTAGTAGGGCAAGAACCACACACTTAAAATAAAAATAGAGAAAAGAAAATTCACAAACCTTAAACACCTGCACCTATTTTCTGTTGCTCTAATACTATTTTTTGGCCAGCCTTTATATTATAGTGGCTAGTATATTTTTCTAGACCCCAAAGTCGCGGGTTCAAACGTCATCGAATTTGGTGATTTTTAATTCCAGATAATAATTAGGTATACAAATGACTTTTAGTGCCAAAGTACATAATTTGGAAGACTTTCTGCGTATCTAACAAACTAACAATACTAATTTTTCATAGGATGAATGTTCTATTCCCAATTCCCCTGTGTTCCGTAATTTCTCATTATTCTTTTAATATTGTTATAAATAGTTTCTATTATTGTTGTCCTTCTTCTATAAACTTCTTACTTCAAAAGTGAACTTAATTCTAGTATAAATTACTTAGCTTTTTCAGAGTAATGGTGTTTCAGTTTGCTGCCTTCTTATATTCACTTGCTTCACTCGTTGTGATCCCTGGCTAAGATTTTAATTTTCCCTCAGGTTTTGCTTTTAACTTTTTTAATGCTTCGATTCTTTTATTCATTTTTTCATTGTTCATCGCAGTTTTGGGATTCGTTCCACACACTAACACACTTCTAACTTTGCCTGTTTCTTGTTTTTCAGTCATTTTTTGCTTCGTGTTATAGTCACAAACAATTTTCAGATGAATGGTTTTCCCCTATCTGTGTCCAACTTTCCAGAGGTCTTCCAAGAAACTTAATCAAAGTTTGGATAAAATAGAATCAGTTGCGGCTGGCGATGGCAAATATAGGGAGCTACCACGAAGATGGCATTAGTACGTGTATACTCGTATATCGACGGCAATTTCGGTAGATATCGCATATAAAATATACGAACCAATGTTATCTTCGCGACAGCTCCGGATATACGGTGTCACCAGCCTCCACTAAATAGAATGGAAAATATTGACTCTAATAAAATATTCCTGGTATATTTAGTACATTAGTCATCTTCCTTCAATGATAAAGTTAAAGAACTATTCTACATTTCTTTCTCATTAACTTTGCCGTTTTTTTATCAAAATTATTTAGTTTGTGACAAAGTGGTGAGTTTTACGATGTTATTACAGATGAAAAGAACACTCATGTGGTTATAAATCGTCTTAACAAAGAGAACACAGTTTTACAAACAAATACCTGGGTAATTTATATTTCATTAAAAAGCATTAAATCGCACATTTCATCTGGTGCCAAGTAATAAAAACTGTTTAGCGTAACTTTCTTACTGCATGCCTGCGACAGTTTGTTTAATGATTATCATACGCTATGGATATAACTCCCAAATTACATTTGACAGGGGCAAAATTTACAATTATTTAAAATTTATAATTTACAAATGCTTACATAATTTAATCATTATGAAAAAAGAGATGTATACTAACAATATAATAGAAATACAGTTTTATATTAGCCCAATACAAGTCACTGTGAAATTGTTGAAGGCACGTTCCGGGATTAGTGATGGGTCGTTATTGAACTATCTGTTATTTTAGAACCGTTCTCGATCCAGAACGGTTGCAACTGTTATCTCGCTGGGCAAAGAACGGTTCCTTTCGGGCGGTGTCCAGCGTACGCGGTTGAAGAAGAAATTCCACATCATCGACTTCTTTCATATTAAATATGTCTCCATGATGATTATTTTGCCTGGGAAACTTCCGGATGAATGAATTGTGATTACTTGATGATTGTTCCTATCTCCTAACTATAAAGCTGTTGTTCGATGGATCAGCTACGGATTGTAGCAAACGGATGTGTCAACAATGAAAACGGACTTAAATGTTTTTGTTATATTTATTTTACACCATGTGTGTAAACTAGCGTTGAATCGTGAGAAAAGAAAACTGTATAGGAACTTCTAACGAAAAACTTAACGTACGTAGGATACAGTTACATCATCAATACACAATCATATAACTCGGGGAATCACCAAGATGTTAGAACTAGTGATGGGAAAGTATAACGTCGGGGAAAAACAAACAATATATCAAATCAAGCAAAGGCCGCCAAAGGCGATGTACGCATGACATATTTTATTCATTTTATGATGCGTTATCAAATAGAACTGTCGAGTACGAAACAAGATGACCTGTTATATTGGAACCGTTATTTCAAAATAATGAGAACGGTTGGAACTGTTCTTTTAAAAGAACGGGTTTTCCCATCACTACCCGGGATAGTATCCCGTTTGGGAGGATCGCGTCGAGACATATGCAAAACAACACAAAAATCACATTTGCACTCAAAATACAAAACGGCTGTTCGAAAATTGGAAAAGTGTAGCATAGTAGATAAGAATCGGTACTCGGGGACTATTTGCGTCGCTGATAATGGATCTGCCGCTAATTTCCCATTTTATAAAATGGCCAACTGAAGATTTTGCTCCAAGAATGGTAAAAGTCAGACTTTCCACTTTTTAACTGGTATGCCGATAAGGTGTTCGAGTGAGCGAGATTTGAGCATGAAATGACACAGAACACAATCACACACATACGATCATAATTACGACCACATTGATCCGTCATATTTAAAATCCAATTGAGGTGGCAATTTTTAAACAAACTCCGATAGTTACAAGACTAATGCCCCAAATTTGACCAATACAATGATTTTCTCGTCCTTTTTTACTACACACCGGTTAACGAGGAGAGAATAAGATTTTGATCGATTTTGTATTCGTTTGCAGTTGGCCATTTTGTAAAATGAGAAACTAACGTCAGATTTATTATTAGCGTCCCAAAAGGAAACCAAATACCGATTCTATTATAGTTTCGTCAATTTTTCCAATCTTTTAATCGCCATTTTGAATTTCCAGTGCAAATGCGATTTTTCTCTTCTCCCAAATTAAATACTGTGTCTTTAGCAGTTTTACGGCAGCTTATAATCGGTTAATTAAAATCCTTTATCATATTTTTAGAAAGTAACTGCCAATGATCTCTTAGGTCGAAAAATCTAGAACTCAATGAAAATGTAGAAAATTGTAATTTTTGCAGCTGCGAAACAAAACATTTTAATGTTATTACTCTTAAAAATTCAGTGGTGAACTTTACGCAATCACGACAAAGCCTTCGTCGTGATTTTTCAAACATTACTGCAACCCGGAGGCAAAAATACGTTCTGCCTTTCGGCATAATAACTTAAGTGCGCCGGGTCGCAGTTTATGAACTATATAATAGTGTTACTTGTGTGTAGAAAAGAGAGACAGGCAATAAAAGTCAGTGGGCCGATTTATATTTTCCTCGTGTGTCTGCCCTCACTTTACGATCGCATCAGACAGGGAGTATGTGTGTATATATATTATGGACGTGTATTTCTAAGAGATTTTTGAATCGATCCACACGTCCCAACTACACATCAAAAGCGTTTAGTACTCCGAAGAACGAACTATATGCGTAACTTTGGTACGCGGCTAACTTACATAATGAAGGAATTGTTGCGATGAAACGGTTGTTTGTCGGCTTCGTGTTAAATTTTCGAGTTAAGTATTTGTCTGCTCTGGTCAATGGAAAGTGAAAATTTTGATAATGGTACTTCTACAGAATATTGGTTATACATTTGTTTAATAAGAATGATTTTTTCCGATATGTCGATTCCAACGCCACACCTACATATGTATTTATAAAACTTCTAACAGATAACTAGTAATCCATGAAGGAAACTCAGCCCCGTAAAATTAAAATTACAAGCTGATGATCAGCTGAAGTTATTGATATCGGTACTTTTATTTATATGTGATTTGAGCTGTTTACTGATGTGATATAGTGTGTTTATAGTATAGTATATATATTTATATATAGTATAGTATAGTATATATATTTATATCAGTATAGGCCTACTTCTTATCCTCCTTCGTTCAGCAAGCCTCTAATTAATAAACTTAAAATAAAGAGCTACTATCACCGAAAGTGGGTAACTATTGGTAGCCCTAGGTTTTATGATGATTTTGCGCGATTACGTAAGCTTACTAAACAAGAAGTAAGCATCTGTCACGCAGCCTATCTCAATAAAATTCAAACTAATCTGAGGTCTGACCCTAAAGCATTTTGGCAGTATATCAATACAAAAAGAGTCAGTCACGCATTCCAGGGCAGTTGTTTCATGGTGATACAAAGTTCAGCGAACCACAAACTATAGTTGATGCATTTGCCGATGCATTTGCTAAAAACTTTATACATAGCAACGAGATCCGTATTTCTGATACTTGCTCCCCTCACGATTCTTTTTGTATACAAACTATTACTCAGACAGAGGTTGTTAACAGCATCGTTAAACTTAAAAGTGGTTCTATTGCCGGTGAGGATCAAATTCCTTCATTCTTCCTAAGAGACTGTCGTATGGTTCTAGCTATCCCGCTATGCGCTATCTATAACTTATGTATAAAATCCGGTGTCTTTCCAATGGTTTGGAAGATTGCTAGAATTACGCCAGTTTTCAAAAAGGCAAACCACAGATGATCACCAACTATCGACCAATTTCTGTACTGAGTAATTTCTCAAAGGTTTTTGAACAAATTTTATATGATTCCATTTACAGTAGTATCAAAATCAAATTGTCTTGGCACCAACATGGTTATATGAAGGGTAGGTCAACGGTTACTAATCTAGCTTGCGTAACACAAACGATTTGCGAGACTATTGATCAGCGCTCACAGTTGGATGTCATCTATACCGACTTCACGAGAGCCTTTGATTCTATTGATTTTTCCTTATTGATTCAGAAGTTGAGTGCTATCGGCTTTTCCGCTTCATTCCTGCAATTAATGGCATCTTACCTTACTGGCAGAATCAACTATGTAACTTACAACGGCTTCTCCTCCAAGCAATATTTAACAACATCTGGCGTCCCGCAGGGCTCCAATTTAGGGCCGCTGCTGTTTTTGGTATTTATGGATGACCTCTTGCAAACATTGACGTGCCGTTATGTAGCGTTTGCAGATGATTTAAAAATATTTCATAAAATTGAATCCCTTCATGATGCCAGGCTTCTACAAGAGAATCTAGCAATTATTAGCGGTTGGTGTATCCACAATAAACTTCACCTTAATGTTGATAAATGCTGCGTCGTCAGGTATACCCGGAAAGTATCGAAGATTATCTATGACTACAGTCTCCATTGCCAACTCCTGTCCTCATCGGATACTGTAAGAGATCTTGGAGTATTGTTTGATGATAAACTTTGTTTTGGTCAACAAGTTACATCAGTGTGTAATAGTGCGTACAAACTTCTCGGTTTCATTCTTCGTAACACACGAACATTTACTGATTGCGCTGCTATTAAAACTCTTTATTATGGATTAGTTCGGAGTAAGTTAGAATATGCAGCGATCATATGGTATCCTCACTATACATCTCACCAACTTCGACTTGAGCGAGTGCAGCGACGTTTCTTAAAATTTTTAACATTCAAGGAGACTGGTGACTATCCGAGGAGGAACTACGATCATGCACAACTGCTTCTGTCACACGAATTGTCATCACTTCATATGCGCTATCAACGCACTAGTGCGGTGTTTCTTTACAGACTCATTAACAACAGGATTGACTGTCCTGAGTTGCTTTCTTGCGTACCTTTTTATGTGCCTGCCAAAAAGTCGCGAAATATATGTTCATTTTACTTGGATTCTATAAGAACAAACGTCATGTACCTAGCGCCCATAACACGTCTGTGTCGTTGTGGTGATATGTTATATAAAGACATTTTTTGTGGGGAGTTAGTTTAATATTACATATATATATATAAATATATATATAAGGTAGCACATATATGTATGTACCTATGTATAGTTATAGAAATACTTTAATATGAGGACGGGTGTATCTCTTTGTTCAATTGTTGCATATTGTTCTTTGCTTAGTGTATTTAGTTTGATTGTATGTGTCCGTTGTGGTTTTGTACTGTTGGGCATGAAATAAAATATTATTATTATTATTATTATTATTATTTATACCTGGTAGTAGAGAGGCAGCTCCTGCTTACCTAAGCTACAATATATGTAAGTGCAGCTGATGTTCATCGATACTCGAAAGTTGGTAAAACCGTAATTGGTTGTATCATACCGAATGGTGACTAATGTGAGTATCGATTTCCGAAAAATTCGAGGATGTTGACTAAGATTCGAACATACCACACACGCGAACAGTCACTTTATCATTGGGCCAATTAGTGATCCCCAAAGTTATTCATGGCCTGCGAAATCTACGACAAAGGTTGTGGAACCCATGTACAGACCACCTAAACCAATGCCGCTGATAGACTAATATTTTCCTAATAGAGAAACTAATATCTTCCATTTAAAATAGACAACGATGTAAAGTGTTTCCCAAAATTTTGCAAGTATCAGTTATTTCTGAAAGCTAATAATGTCGTTGAATTAGTTCTATCTAATAGATACAATGCCGTGGTAAATATCTTCGAGATATTTGTTACGTTGATAGGAATTCGTTCTTATTTATGATGTAATATAACTAAAATAGAAACTATTTATTCTTGATGAAATTCAATGTTTAACTCCGACTAAACTAAGAGCTCGCGTTAATCTCAATAATCCACCTTTGAAAAAATTCACAAGGAGTAACGTTAATATTTCAAGGAATGTACCTGAATGAGGAAGACAATCTCAGATTTGATTTAAAATAATTACCGAGAATCATTCAACTTCAAGCTACAAGTTTTTCATTTTAACGTTCTAATTCCGTTTCTAGAAAAGAGAAAGCGTTTCTGTCACAATCTCATTTTTTCTCATGCCACCACCTAAGGCGAAGACTTATTTTCGTCCGACCCGGAAAATATTAATTCATTCACGAGCACATAGATCCCTCTTTTTAAAAAAACTGTAACCTAAAAGAAATGAATTTCAAAACACATAAGAGTACGTCTTTCTTATATCGACACAACGTTACAACGATTTCGTTCGGCTCGATACCCTGGAGCGGTGTGATTTCAAGAGGAGTATATTTTGAGTCGATTGTCAAAGCAAGCCAGTAACTGTCGTCTTCGACACACAAACAGTCCAATTATGTAGTGTTTATGACCGTCTAAATTCGGATCAACGGCTAACCGATTCCCGAGCTCGAACACGAGGGACGAAGTCGTCTCGCGGTTTTTGGCTTACCCTAAAACCCAACGAACAAGCCGAAACATCCATTATGAGGTAATATTCGAATTTTGAATGTTCCATCTATCACTTAGCGCGCAGAGAATGCACGTTACCGAAGCGAAGAAAATGCAGATATTAATGATGATAATGAATTCCGAATTTTTATGTCTTTTCCTTCTTTCTTTCTTTGAAGAAGATTATTATTAGTTATTAGTAATATATTTTCCTCAAGTTTATTCTTTGAACTCTGTACGAGCAATAAATTAAATCTCGTTCCCTCTTATGATTTACAACTTGAGTAAGTTGATTTCCCCAAATAAAACTTTACGTCCATTTAAGATCCGCGCCGTATCAGAAACCATAAAGCAGACAGTAAATCCCCAGAAAGAATATTTTTAGTTCGTTCCTAATTTATTTGACTAAACATATTTTCTATTTTTTCCAACAGAGACCACCTATAAATTCAATTAAAACTTTCGAGAACATTTATTTCGCCGACGCGGACTTTTTAAAAATATTAATTTTCCGAGCCATTTAATCAAAGCAGAATGCTTGATGTGCCCTATTTTACGCGCTGGAGATGTACGCCTGAAATGACTAACTTCTCGATGAAGATTGCAAGTATTACTGTAGAAATTCCTTTACGTTTAATAATTCTTAGATATTCGTTTATTCTTCCTTCTAACGTGGTCGTGTATTGACGTGTAAGATTTTATGATTCGTGAAGTTGCGAAAATAGGATTTTATTACAGGAAAATAAGATAAAATACATCAAAATGGTACTTCTAACGTATTTATAGGTTCAGAAATATTTAGTAACATTTGCCAATCTCTTTTCTTGTTGATCTAATTTATTGCGAGTGTTTCAATATAACGCCAGCTTCTGGATCGATCTTTGCTTCTTTGCTTCAAGTCTTAGATATTTCGAACTGCCTAAGATACAGAAATTTCCACAAAAACTTTAAATCGGTAATAATTTTAGTATGTACAGTATGTATTTGTTGAGGGCAAATGAATACTACAAAACTAACCTCTACAGATATCTTTTAAACTTAGGACCATCAAGAGTACGAGCCAGGGGCGGCTTTTCCATTAGTGCTGCTGAGCTGCGGAACTACCAGAATAAATCCTAAATTTATGCACTACGTATTAAATATTAACATTTAGCATTTACTGAGTATTTCATTAAAAATATTAAATTTCCATAATTTCATCGTGGTTAACTGACATTTTAGTACTTATTAGCTCCTACGAAAAATGCCGTAGCAAGTCGAGAAACTCGTCTCTGCAGCGCAGCTCTTAGCAATACAATTCATACACAAAGTAAATCGACGATAGCCGACGGTCTTTGGCACACGGGCGCGAGAACCTCAAAATGAACTGTATTCTCGGCAAGCAGTGGTCAGTGGGAGTCGGTCGATGTTAATGTACGCATCCCGGGCGTTTAAAATTATAATTACGTGTCAATGTGATGTAATACTGGATACTGCTTTTAAACTGGACGAAACTAAGTTTCAAAACCTTAACTTTCAACAACAACTGGTAGTAAAAGAGCGTGGATGTCCTCTTCCTGTACTCAGTATTGAAGTAACCGATGAAAGTGGAAAACTTATGAAAGACAATTCAATAAAGACATACATATGTCTTCGTAATAATTGGATTTGTGGCTGTGGCTGTAGGAAAGTGAATATAAAAGCTCAACTTGATTGTGCTTATTGGATAAATATACAAAAGCACAACTAGTAGGAAGTAACGAACAACGGTATGTGTTATCAAAATTTATTGACTACATAAAATTTTGTGGGGCTTCCGAGCTAGTCTTAAGATGACATGATGAAGGTGAATCATCCAAAAATCCCGGTATTTTTCAGGATTTGATGAATTTTACGTCAAAACTTGATAAAACACTTAGTGAACATCTTTAAAATGTATCGGTTTTAAAGGGCACCTCGAAAATAATACACAATGAGATTTTAGATTGCATGCTGGAAATGTATCGTGGGGAAATTCTTTGCGAAATAAATAAAACCCCGTTTTTAGCAGTGATGGCTGATGAAACTACAGACCTTTCCTCTAAATTTCAAATGGCTATTGTTCTGTGTTACATTACTAATGAGTGAAACCCGGTAGAAAGGTCCCGGACTTTCCTGCTTCCCGAGAATCGATGCTGCGTTATTAGCTAACAATATTTTTAATGTTATTGACCTTCTTTTAACAAATGATAAAAAACTCATTGCTCAAAGCTATGACGGGGCAGCTGTAATCAGTAGAACACATGGCGGAGTTCAGGCAATAATCAGCGAAAAATACGAAAATGCACATTTCATACACTGCTATGCTTGTCAATTAAATTTGGTGATGTTACGAGCATGTTCAATTAATTCTCAGGTACGTATCTTTTTGGAGATTTTCATGATATACCTGGATGTTTTAATCATTCGCCGCAAAGATTCGCGGTTCTGAAGCAATTCATATGAGAAAAATGTGCCCCAAGCTGGACCTACGTGTTGGAATTTCAAAATACGGTTAATGTGATTTACGAACACAGAAATTCTATTATAGAATGTACGAAACGTCTGGAAGAAGATTCAAATGGTATTCGACGTATTCTGGAAGATCCAAATTTTACTTTTTGACTGACTGTTTTTCATTATATTATGCCACATGTTGAAATTTTATATAACCAACTGCAAAAAAAGGACATGAATCCAATAAATGCACAAAACGTGGTAAACAATTTTGAGAAAAGCATTAATAACGTTCGAAATAAATTATATTCTATCACACAGCAAGCTTTAAATTTTAGTACAGTCCCCTGTGATGCAAGAAGGAAACGTTTAAATAATAGCAATGAAGACCACCGTATTGCATGTATAGAAGTTTATGATGTTATTATAAATAATGCAAAAGAACGTTTTGCTTTTAAAAATTACTTGGTTGCCGCATCTATCTTGAATTCAAACAATTTTGAAAATTATAACCATTCATTTCCTGAATATAACCTGGACTTAACATGTGTGCCTTATAATTTTTGGAAAAACAACTTCTGCGAACAGAACTGTCAGCTTTGTATTCAAATTTTCAGCGTAGGACATTGAAAGGTGCAGTGCCTTTGTTAAAATTCATAATTTCTAACAATTTGGAAGAAACAATGACATAAACTAAAAAATTGTTGGAAATTCTGACGACTACTCCCATGATTACTGCTGAAGTCGAACGTAATTTCTCTACCTTGAAGCACATAAAAACTTTTCTTAGAAATTCAATGTGTGAAGCGTGTTTGCTTCCAGAAAAGGCCGCCGTATTGAACTCCAGTTTAAGAAAATGAAATAGGGTAAGTTCAACTGACGTTATAATTTTTGATATTATTGTCAATTTTGTTACTGATTTTGTGTTTTTGGTTATAAATATTATCTAATAATAATAATAATGATAATAATACTATTTATTTACCCAACAGGTCACCCTATTAACAAGGCAAAAATTACAAAAAGAATATAATGTAATAGTTTGAAAACATGTACAGAAAAAATATAAAGAACACTAAGATATAAATGAATCCTCACATTTGATAGCCAGTTTACTCATAACAAAGATCGGCGTCCGCTTAACGTTGTTTGTCCTAGCGAAGGGTAATCTGAAGGTGCAGTCGGTCCTAGTGTTAATGCGCGGTACGTGAAATGACAGACGCTGTAATAAAAATGGACAGTCGAACTTGTTGCTCATTAGGTTTAAAAAAGATTTTTGCAAATCGTATCCCTTCGAGATGCCAATGAGTCCATACCATATCGTTCAAGCAAATCGGATTGCAAAGTGCCAACATCCGGATATATGTCATCCTGTTTGAAGGAAAGAAACTTCAAAAATTTTCTTTGTATGCGCTCTAAAGGTAGATGGTCACACATGTATAAGGGATACCACACCAATGGTATGTATTCCAATTTACTAAGGACGAATGCATAATATAGCACCTAGAGCAAGTCCGGATCCTCGAAATACCTTGACACTCGCATCAAAATCCATGGCCCTACTTACATCTGAACAGATCGATGAAATATGGGGCTTGAAAGTAAAGTTAGAATCAAAGACAATCCTCAAGTCCCTGACTTTCGCTTTTCTTTCGATCATAATATTATTGATGGTGTAAGTGGTTGAAAAAGATGATGTACAGCGGCAGAATGAAAGCACACAACATTTTCGTATGTTTAAGAGTAATTTAGATTGATTGCACCACATTACAATCTTATTTATGTTTGTCTGGAGAAGTCGAGCGTCATCCTCTGATGAAATTTCGGAAAAATTTTAACGTCATCAGCATAAGCCAGAACTGGACATGTGATGGATAATAGTAAGTCATTTATAAATACGTTAAACAAAAGAGGGCCTATATTTGATCCCTGCGGGACTCCGTAGGTAAGGTTGAATTCCTCCGAAAAGAAACCATTATAAAAGACGTAATATTTCATGTTCTTCAAATACGAACCCAATAGTCCCACCGCCGACGGAACGAAGCCAAATCCACTCAACTTATGCATGAGAATGCCATGATCAGTGGTGTCAAAAGCACGAGCAAAGTCTGTATAAATGACGTCAATCTGGCCACGTCGATCTAAAATTTCACCAACGTACTGGCAAATAGTTGCTATGTTTGTAGCAGTAGAGCGCCCCGAAATAAAGCCGTGCTGCCAGGGAGACAGAAGAGGATGAATATCGAAGTACATGGGCCTGTAAAGGTACTTCTCAAAGACCTTAGCAAAATTCGATAAGATTGATATCGGCCGATAGTTCGATAATAGAGGGGTATCCCCCTCTTGTGTACAGGACAGATTTTGCAGCGCTTCTGCCGCTGCGGAAAGACACCTGTGCGAATTGATAGGTTAATAAGTATTTGTAAGGGGTAAGCAAACACATATCGACAATCACGAACCAGAAAGCTAGGCAGCAAATCATCACCAGCTGTCAGTCTATCCGGAAGAGTAGACAAGAGAGACACATATATATTTTTATTATCGGGTTATTATTATTATTAGTTTAAACTGGTTGTGGTTCGTGCAGACCACCCACCTTGAAATGCCAGGAGTCGCCACTGGCACGATAAGTACCACAAGAAATTCAAATCTGAAGACTTTTCCAGTTTTCATAAATGTTACGAAATTAAAACTTGGAAACCATTTATATTATTGACAACATCGGACATGAAAATCCAATACTGTAAGATTAAGGTAAAAACTATACTGGCGGTCTTCAGGTGGAATTTAATCTTTTATTTTGATGATCACGGTATTTTCGACGATAAAATATAGAACGAACATCTAACACCCGGGCTTATATAGAGCTTCTATAGAAATGAAAACTACTTCACACAGTCGCACTGATGAGCGGTATGACCGCGAAACGCGCGTCTGCGAATAGTGAAAGTACTTTTCTAATTAACCTTCCTATACTCACGCATACGGTCTTTGAGACCGACTTATATAGTATAGTATACGTCTTTCATTTTGACGTGGGTATAGGAAGGTTAAGCACGATAAAATATAGGTTCATTGAATCTACATGACTTTTTACAAAACGATCTAAGTAGGTGCGTTAATTAAGCAGTTACAATTTAAGTGTGCAATAGCACAATAGCAGAAGCACAAATTGCATATGCCACTAATCATGGAACGGAACTATAAATCGCGGACTGCAACTGTACACGGCTGCACTTAACCAATTAATGCTCATAATTAATTAGATCGATTTGTAGGGTCATCTAGATTCTATTAATTAATATTTTGACTTTCGAAAACATTTACTAATAAAATCTATATGTATTGAAATAGCTTCCTTGGCATAATATTTTTAAAATAAATTGGGGTACAGAACACGATTTACTGAAAGTTCTAAACTACTCTGGGAAACTTCTCTTGTTTGCAGTGTCGTGTATATGGAACATGGCAGTATAACACAAATATATATGAAATTATTTATAATAAGTTACAACATCCCAGCGTTAAGAGACGACGCCCGCTCGCAGGGTGTCAAAGCTGTAACACAAATAAATACATTTTTTCGCGTCGTGGTGATCTCGGCTCGCAACGTAAACGGTGTGTCGTACATACATAGATCCATGGGCGTTGTTAAAAGGGGCAAACCAAAGACAGAGACGGGAACAAATAAACAGACCTAATGTGTAATACGACACCGCTTTCAACAAACATAACAAACACTGCAGCCATTACAATCATTAACTCGGTTCGGCAGTATATAAAACGACTGAAAAAAGTGGACTCTCACAGCTAAATGCAACCTATGAATTCGAATGGTATTTGTTTTTTTATAGACTAATGGATCTATATTGTATTTGATTGTTACAACTTTATATTCTTTATATTCTTTATATTCACTTTTACCGCTTCGAAGAATGTTGTGAACCTTGATGCGAATTGAAACACAACCGTTTAGAAAGTCTGCAAACTTACACAATTTTAACCAGCATTCACATTTAAAATTTTCTAATAAAAAACTAATCATCAGCATGCATCATTGCACTATCCTCTCTCCAGGGAAAACAAATCTTATAATTCATATAGCACTATTACTAGATAGCATATATTAAAGTTGAATATCTACCTTGGAAAAAAATATTTTACCTACAAAACTTGGATCATAAATTATTTTTCCAACTATGGTTTCTCTATTATTGCTTCTACATATGTACGAGGGCTGCGAGGACTACGGTGTAGTCTGATTCAATGTGAGTCTGATAGTACTAGTGAGAAAATTGTTCGGAGATTCTTTCATCGTTTAAAATGGCTGCTGCAACTGAAAATTCCACAGACCTGGAACTGCGTGCGTTATCCGATTTCTGTGTGCAAAGAACAAGGCTGTTGAGATTCATCGTGAGCTTTGTTCTGTGTATGATGAAAATGATGTGAGTGACAGTGTGGTTAGAAGATGGTACCGTACGTTTCGAGAAGGACGAACTAATGTCCATGATGAAGAACGGATTGGAAGACCAGCTGGTGTGACGGAAGAACCTTTGAGTAATGTCGAAGAGAAAAATCATGAAAATTGGCGATTCACAATCCTAGAACTGTGTGCCTTTTTCTCTCAAATTTTACGTACAGGTTGTAATTAAATCCGCTCTCAACGGCATTGAATGTATTATCTATCCCGACCTGTCCTATATGATCTTTTACACCATTAACGAAAGCTGAAGCAATTTTCTTCAGTTGCTCGGAGTCTGTGCCATATGATCTCGTAATAAATTTATTTATTTTTCTTGAAACTATTTTGCAAGCTCTCTTAAAATTTCAAATCCAGTACCCAGTACCGGTATGCTTTAAAATTCTCTAAATCAATGTCTGTGTTAGCTTCCAATGCTTGTCGCGGGACGTCCAAATCATAAATAATGGCACCTGAATACAATTGCTGCATAGATGAAACTTTGCAAAACTTTTGCTGGACGCTATTCAACGCAAGTCGTATTTTCTTCCTACTTTTCCAATACGTAACACCGTTGATTTTGTGTTCTAAAGTGACAATACCTGCTTCTTTTGGTGTAGACTCTTCGTTTTCAGCTTCTATTGGTTCTAATGCTTCGTCTATTGTGGACGCATATACCTCATCTACAAATTCTAGAGAATGTGGTCGTGCAATTCGATTTCGCTGGTATTTACAAGTGACCCATTATTATTATTGGCAACTTCGAACGTTACCATCAGTAAACGAATTACGTTTATAATACTTATGGCGACCATCTTCAACACTACAGATCTGCTATATAACCAACCAATAACTATTATTGATTTCAAGTTTGATGAGTTAATTAAGAAAATAGGCTGAATGAGATAAGCAAGTAGTATATATACCTATATATATATATATATATACAGGGTGATCATTTGAAAACTTCCCACCTAGAAGAACTCTTTAATTAATAAAATTATCAAAAATCACTAAAACAGGTCAATGTTATTTTGAAGGGGGACATTTAATAACCTATTCCAATCAGTTGGGAAACGTTCACCCTCCCCTTCAGCTACCCCC
Organism: Chrysina gloriosa; assembly: GCA_038088585.1. Taxonomy (NCBI): domain Eukaryota; kingdom Metazoa; phylum Arthropoda; class Insecta; order Coleoptera; family Scarabaeidae; genus Chrysina; species Chrysina gloriosa. Next base: position 27,266,185 of record CM076089.1, read on the forward strand.
ATCCCAAAATTTTAAATGGCACTACCCCATATGTGATACATCATTTTAAAGGGTATAAAATTCTCAATATTTTAAAGCAAAGAAAATTAAAATCGGCCGAGCCGTTCATGAATTAGAGACAAAAATGTATTAAACCGGAAAATTAACTGACAAACGTTGACGATATCGATAACAATCACCTATTTATGAACACAACACTTATTTAATCTACCTGATTATTTAATCTATCTAATTACGTGTCAGATTACGTGTCTTGATAATGCCCATTTTGAGTGGTTGATCAAGCCATCTACCTACGTTTTGCTTTGAAACAAAAGAACGTGCGTCGTACAAGTTCAAAGTGTCAATTGTTGTAGAATTCAGGAATTAAATATCGCCGCTTCAGATAACTTTAGATTCCTTTGATTTGGGGTAGCGTTTGTGCTAATTGTGTCACTAAAATGACATACACTTTAGAAGAGAGAATTGAAATCATTTTCATTTATGGAGCTGAAAGTCAGTGTGCTCGACGAACAGCCAAGGAATTTAATGCAAGACATCCAAATAACCATGTATCCCATCGATACGTTTTAGATTTGGTAGGAAAATTTAAAGAAACTGGATCAGTAGCAAATAAAAAAGGACACAACCTCGAATTGTGAATGAGGACTCTCAAATAGAAATATTAGGACAATTTGCTGCAAATCATACGAGCTCAAATCGGCAAGTGTGCAACATAACTGGTTTTTCGTATGGGTCTGTTCAGAAAGTTTTAAAACTTCATAAATGGCATCCATACAAACTTCAAAATCACCAAGCTCTAAATGAAGATGATTTCGATAGACGACTTCAATTTTGTGAACAAATGACTGTGATGATAAATACCACTCCAAATCTAATTCAAAATATTTGCTTCAGTGACGAATGTACTTTTTTTTTTGAATGGCTATGTTAATCGTCATAATTGTCGTTATTGGAATGATGAAAACCCGAATCTATTTAGAGAAACGCATACTCAGTGGCCACAAAAAATTAATGTGTGGGCTGGTATACTGGGAGACTCGGTCATTGGTCCGTTATTTATTAATGAAAATTTAAATAGTACTATTTATCTCAATATGTTGGAAGATGTCATAGATCCCTTGATTACGGAAGCAATAGAAAATCAAGTAGACGACGAAGGAAACTTAATTTTGGATGAAAATCAAGTTTATTTTCAGCAAGATGGTGCCCCACCACATTTTGTGGTACCAGTTCGAAACTGGTTGAATAACAAGTTTCCAGAGAGGTGGATTGGAAGAAGAGGAGCAGTAGAGTGGCCAGCAAGATCTCCTGACCTTTCCCCCTCGAATTTTTCCTTTGGGGCCACCTTAAATCCGTCGCCTATAAAACTCCCCCGCCAACATCGACGAACTGAAACAACGAATAACATCCGAATGCCGATTGATTCCGCGGCGAGTTTTCGAAAATGTTAGAAGAGAGTTTGAACATAGGCTTTATCATTGCCTAGCAACCAATGGAGCGCAATTCGAGCATCTATTACGATAAATTTAATTGTTTACGTTTTTGAGTTTTAGTTTTAGGTAATTTGTAAACTCTTGTTAATTAATGAAAGTTTATTTTGCATTGTTGTAGTTAATTATTTGCAACTGTTGTGTTCATAAATAGGTGATTGTTATCGATATCGTCAACGTTTGTCAGTTAATTTTCCGGTTTAATACATTTTTGTCTCTAATTCATGAACGGCTCGGCCGATTTTAATTTTCTTTGCTTTAAAATATTGTGAATTTTATACCCTTTAAAATGATGTATCACATATGGGGTAGTGCCATTTAAAATTTTGGGATGGGGGTAGCTGAAGGGGAGGGTGAACGTTTCCCAACTGATTGGAATAGGTTATTAAATGTCCCCCTTCAAAATAACATTGGCCTGTTTTAGTGATTTTTGATAATTTTATTAATTAAAGAGTTCTTCAAGGTGGGAAGTTTTCAAATGATCACCCTGTATATATATATATATATATATAGGTATATATATACTACTTGCTTATCTCATTCAGCCTATTTTCTTTACAAAAACATGTTTACTATTAAACTGCTATAATGTAGCTTCCTTCGATAACCTACAACTTTTAGGTAAGAAACAATCTAATCTAATGAAAAAATACAATAAATATATTTTCCCTGTGTGCTTGATAAACTTTGTCCAAACAAACAATTTTTGTCTTAAAACTTTTTTCTATCTCTTACCGTTAGCGAGCCATGCGCATCGGCAGAATGCAAAATTTTCGATTTCCAAAAAGTTTTTCACCCACCAAGAGTATTTTTCCGCATAAAGAAAAAATTGGGTAGTACATATCTATATGTGATCTATTTTTAACCTTAAATTGCTCTATATTAATCTGAGAGCTATAAAAAGACACACAGTTCTGGTTTAAAATATCTTACGTATACGGAGATCTAAATGCTGTTTTCCATCCAAGAATTGATGAAAAGCGAACTTTGACAATAACCTACAGATCATGACAAGTCTCACCCTAAAAGACTAACTAGTATTCCACAATAGCGCAACTATGACGGGTACTCAAGCCAACACCAAATGAATGAAGGTATCTGACGCCTCGTTCATCATTGCTAGAACAACATTCCAGTTATTTATTTGTGATGGAATCTATAAAGAAGTAGTTGGCACAGAACGAGAACGAAAGTTCAAAGGTTCAACAACGGGAATTTTACTTTTATCGCCTTCTAAATGCTGCCTTCCAAAACTAGCATTTTTATTATTATACATGCATACTACCTACCTATTAACACTCTTATTCTTGTGATTCCCCATTTTTTATTGTTGAATGCCCTTTAAATTTTGTGTTATTTAAAAAATCGATAACTACCAGCAAGTTAAAGATGAGGCCGGTAAAGACTAGTCATAAATTCGAACTATAATTTAATTGAACTTTATATATAAAATAAAGAGGATTACCTTCCTACCTACCTACCCACACCTTTCAGAAAAAGTCCAGACACTAAGTGTCAACAGTGTTTTGGCGCGTTTCGCGCGTTCAGTGCGTGATGTTCATTGTGCAGTGCTTTAGTGTACAGTGTCCGTTGTGTAATGTTTGTCTGAGCCAGATTGACCAGCGATACTGAATTCCCACGGAGGATGACATCTTAGTTGCCGAAATACATATCTAATTTTTTTCCGAATGGTTATTTGCAATTTCCTTTATATCTAAAAAAAAATTATAGAGTACGTTGTGGTAGAAAAAAATAAAATTCTTTCTTGATTTTAATACTGACTTACATAAGCCACCCTTAGCATTCATAAAAGATACCCAGAAATTTGTTTATAGTTAAGTTTATAGTGGGGGGCCTTCAAAAGTCGGGGAACGGTATCTTAGGAAGGCATCATCTTTAATTTTGAAAAGTCTAGCTAACCAGAATCAAAATCATCAAGCGCCATTACATGACAAGAAAAGTTAATTTTTTCCATGAAATATCGACGGTCTTCACTTATACCAGGAATTCCTGCTCAACACTCAGTGAATTGATAACCAAATCGATAGTATTGCTCGAAGTCTTCAGAACAAAAGTATTCGCAATCATTTTAATTTTGGATCGAATTTTCAGAGCAAATGCATAATTACATAAAATGATTTTTAATCTTTAAAATTATTTGTATTATAGTATTGCAGTGTCGTTATAGTAACCTCACGCAAAAAAGTCGCAAAGTATAGTTAGGTATGGTGAACACAGATAATGAAATTTGTAAAATTTTACACTAGTTAAAACAACCTATTTCAGATTTCTTTTCATACGCACATATCCTTAACTATTCTATCCTAGCAAGCAGCATCTTTAGGATGAAAAACTAGAATATCGTTTCTAATTTCAACCAAGTTTAAATGCCATCTCCCTAAATTGACATACGTATACAATACATACACATACGTAAAATTATGTAAAATAATTTATAATTATATTACAGTAATAGAGATGCACTGAGATACAAATATCTTCACCAATATTAGCTAAAGGAGTATTGGCATGAAACCGACAAAATATGTGTTTCAATTTAATACAAACTTAGGATTTCTTTTCCGGAGTAATTTAGTAAGTTTTTGAAACAAAACAGATAAAAGCGAGCGACTCGTAGATATTTATGAGTTTTGGATTTACCGCCCGTCAACCAAACCACCTATAGCTAACAGCTCGCCAACCAACGCTAAATATTCTTTCCTTCCTAATTTATTAGGAACATAAATGAAAACGCGCTGCATTTTATCGTCTTATAAATTTTATTAAGCTATTTATCTTAGAGGTCGACCTTAAAGCACGCAACAAAACGGATATATTTTATTTTTCTTTGTCGTAGGTGAATGTTACCAATTTCATAGGGGTAATATTTTTAATTTTGACGACGTTCTAACGCGTTGCTTTTTCTTTTATTGCATATAACAGATAGTTTTTATTGAATTCGTGAAATTATCACTTATAGTATTCATTCAAATGATTTTACTTTCATCCATTGTTCTCGTTAAACATTTAGGCAATTTTTTTATCATTAGTTTACTACTAAAAGAAATTGTATTGAAAGTTTTTCACGCCGCACACTAAGCATCTGAAGGGCTAATGCGTAGAATGAACTGGGAGCAGTAACAATGCAAACTGTTTTCAGATTACTGCAATATGAAACTGGAAAGCGTGTGACAGTGATCATTAGAAACTGTTGAATATTGAATACAAAAATACTACATACAGCAACCTTGTATGACGAATAAAGCTTCATTCAGTGATCTTTAACGATCAAAAAAATGATAAAATAACTAACAGCAAATTCAAACTCCTACTCCTGTTTCCTTTAAACTCAGCTTAACCGACAGAAGAGTTCAGATATCATCTTAATCAGCAGCAAATGTAAACAGAACTTCTTTTGACCAAAAGGTTGAAAAATTCTTACGATACGAATGTTTATTTATTTATTTATTCGCGCATAGCACATTACTTCTTTACTTTACAATCTCACTTATTAGTTGCCTCAATCATAAACTACTTGAAATGGACTTATATATGAACAGTAATTGTCTGAGCCGGTCGATTCCGGCGGTTGTAATGTAACAGCCAAAACGGAATATACGACGGCGTGTGGGCTTATAAATTTCACTTAAATGTGTATGCACTATAGATCTCGTATAACTCACTAAACTGGTGTTTATTGCATTCGGCGGGCGTTAACGGAATAATAAAATAATGTTACCTGAAAAGATCGCACCTCCGGGATTATAAATACGACGACCATAGTTGACACACGAACTGCGTGCAGGATGGTCCGCCGACAGATACGGGGTTCATTTTTTCCCTCGATTTCCTTTAAACGGGCTCCGATAACCGTAGGCTCGCTTTATTTATAATTCGAAAATAAAGTGTATAACGAAATATGTAGATGATGTTCAAATATACCGGATGTCAATTCGAAATGATAATTGTATATATTTTAGATTTTTAAACGTCCCTAAGGTATGCAACGTTTTTAAAACGGAAACCTTACGGGAAATAGTTGATTTTCTTGAAGCACTGCGGATGAGAACGCAGAGGAAGGATATCTACAATATATACAGTATACGACTATCCTGTGTTCATTCTTTTGGTATTCTTTTTGGGTACCAGACATTGTTCAACATTTCCAGTAAATCGTGTTTAGCTATGTCTCTCTTGTACTTCAACAATTTTGGGCTAATATCGTTTCCTCGATCGGATTTTTGCTTTTCTTTCCCTCAGTTGTTTTAATCTTGGTTCTTGTCTATAATTGAAAGTTCTTCAATACTTTGGAGAAGAACTTCTGGTTAACCGTTCTATTGCTAAGGCTAAAACAAAATTATGAAAGGAATTTGGCGAGTAAATTCACAACAGATCATATTTTCACTATGAAGGAATTTAGACTTTGCCACGATCGATTGGCACCATATACATTTTCCAAAGATGACCCACATGTCACAGTGATATTATATGGCACTAGATTTCCAGCAAGCATACAACATAATAAGCAGATAGAACATGTTCCACACTATACCTAATCTGCGGAGAAGTGAATTAGAAGATAATAGGTGTTATTGCATATAACAGATCAATATCAAAATATTTCACGAAGAGAAAGAGATTCACACAAAGCGAGTTGTTTAATTTAGTCTTGGAATCAAATATAAACACTAGTGCATATGTTTTGCTGAACTCTAACTAACTTTCATCTTCAAATCTCAAATCAATTGAATAAGATAACAAAAAATTAAGAAAAGAAGCGCTCCAATAGCAGATACATTGATTAAATTATTATTGCAGAGTAAATTTGGTATACAATTAAATGACAGAGTGCAATGTATTGTAACCCAATATACACAAAAAGAAAAGACATTATTAAAACTAAAGAATTACACAAGCATGTGTTAATAACATTAAATAAAAAAATGATTAAATGATTTGTTAAAATTCAACACCGTATTAATACAAACTGTAGTATGGAAAGCAATATTAACACTACTACACACTTTTGTATCTGCTGTCCCTTTAAGTTTAACGAAATTTTTTGTTGACCTGGTAAACACAGAAGTCTAATTTAGCATCATATAATTACTTGTACTACAAATTTATACAGGAACATAATCTCAAAAAATATACGGCGATTCCGCAAGGATAAAATATCGAACTCCTATGTTGAATTCAAAATAACTGTTTAGAAAATCATGACAGGAGTTGCAACACCAAGAAGAGGCTGGAATTTCTGAATGAAATTTGGTTGGAATATTCACTCATGTTATAATAAAAAATGATCAAAGTTTGGGAGGAAAATCTTTATTAGCTAAACAAAATTTATTAATTATTGTTAATAATGTGTGGAGCGACCTCTCTAATTTATACATTCATTTACACGTCGTGGCATTGATTGAATAAGGTGGTTTATTTCGTCTTGGGGTATTTCGCCCCATGCAAGTTGTACCTCATGTCTCAAAGCCGCCAAAGTCAAAGGAGGGCGCTGCAAATTTTGCAATCCTTTACCCATTATGTCCCAAACATGTTCAATGGGTCAAGGATCTGGAAATCTTGGAGCCAAAGCAAAAGACTAATCTGGGCCTGTTCAAAGAAGTTCAAGAAAATCCTTGTTACAGGAGGACGTGCATTATCCTGCTGGAATAATGGATCTTCAAGCTCTTGTAAGTATGGCAGAAAATGTGCTTCAAGGACCTCCTCAATATATCGTTGCGCTTGTCATATTGCCTCGAATAAACACCCAGGGAGACCTGCTACCGTAAGTAATCGCTCCCCAAACCATAGCACCCACGATGCGGTGTACGTGCCTCTCAACTGTAAATTGAAGATTCCGTCGTTCACCCCATCTTCTTCTAAGTCTCTTACGACCGTCGTGTATGCCTAAACAATATCTAGATTCGTCACTAAAGACAACACCACGCCATTCAATATTCCAATGAGATCTTTCGTTGCCCCATTGTAACCGTTGCTGACAATGTTCCGCAGCCACAGGAAGCATAAGTTGCGGACGATACGATCTTAACCCAAAACTTCGGAAATAAACTGTTCTAAGGGTTACATGGCGTCCTTCTTCACCAAACCACTGGTCACTAATTGCCCGATCTCTAAACGACAGTTTTCTTAAGCGACTATCTTGACAATCATTCGTTTTTCTTGAAGCACCGGTTCCCCTTTTACGACGTTTCTGACCATCTTCAAACCATGCACGACACACTCGCATTACAGTAGACCGTTTTCGATTTACACGGTTAGCAATCTCCGCAAATGAAAAACCAGCTTCGCGCAAACCAATAATTCGAATTGGCTTAATTGATTTTGATTGACTCGTTGCCGTACTCTAGACATGATAAACAAACAGAACACGGAAACAACTGAATAACAATCGAAATAATGTTAATTGACAATGAAAAAATAATAAATCGAACGATAAATACAGATCGAAAAAGCTAGCAAAAATTAATAAGAACTGTCAAATGTGACGTTATTACATTACCACTTGATCTCAAAAATTAATCAATTATTATGTAATGGTAGCCCAACAAATCTAGTAAGCTCCAACAAAAATATCCTATTCCTTCTTAGTGTTGCAATTTCTATGTCACTCGGTATATAATGATATTGTTAGTCGCAGAACTACAGCAGATGATTTGCATACTTACAAATCAGTGATGTATCGGTAGAGTAAATGCCTAATTGATAGACTCTTATACCAAACCTCAATTGGTTTAAGATATGTGGAAGACCAACAAAGAGATGGTACAAGAAGGTACAAGAGAACGTCGAGAATTTGAGTATTCGAGGGCTAAAGTAGGAAATGAAGAAGAATTTACTCAAATGAAACAAATAAATATCTATTGAACGGAATGAGTAATTGTATACGTAGAGATACCTAGGAATATTTAGATATTAAATGGTGCTTTCTGGACAGATGTTCTACTAGCAATGGTGAAAAATTCTGACCAGCACACCAATTAAACATATTGCTATTTCATTTAAAATGTATGATAAACCACAACAAAATAAGGTGAGTTTTCATATTCCTGGAATAGATTCCTTTGTTCATGAGCCGTAATTCTAGTAGTATATGTAAAGGATTTATTTAATATTTAACTTATAGGATCTATGATTAATGTAAAATTTTATGTATAATCTTCTATAAATATTTATCGGTAAAGCGGGATTAGATATAGAACTTTCTTAATAGATACATTTGATTTGCGGAAACATTTCTTCTTGGATATTTCATTATGCTTTTACTATTTTTGAAATGAAATTCCTTAGTCAAAAATGCAATTTGAAATTCAATTTTTTTATATATCTATGTAAATCTATTTATTTTATATATCTATGTAAATCTGGAATAAAAGAAGAAATATTAAATCACTAGGAGGTTATTGATAAAAGGACGAAGTAACGTTAAGTTTTAAGTTACGGAAAAAGCGGCCGTGAATTTTTCTGGCTCCTGGAATTTCATACGCGCATTTGCATGAGATTTCATTCGTCAATTCATTCATATTCAGATTGTATTCTAAGGAAGATATATAAGAGTGTTAATTTTAAGATTTTGATTATATATATATATAATTATAAATGATATTGTTAAATATCCAGAAAAATATCACAGAACCATAAATAATAGATTTAAGGAAAAATAGAATATGTTCAAAGACATACATATTTGCAAATAGATGTTTAGTTGTCAAATAAAACATACAAACAAAACAACAAATTTAAATATTACTACACACTCCATTTTTAGTCTACGAACATAGAAATATAATCAATACTGATTTATTCTTGTTAGGATCTAAGAAGTGTGGAATTGCTTATTCTTATAACTTCACTTGGTTTGCGTTTCTGTATCCTTTGTTAAGGATTCTCAGACTCTGACTTTAATTTGTAATTTTGTGGATCTTCATTCACTTCCTTGTCCAAGTTTCGTAAATGGTTCCAGCTTTGTCATTAGCTGTTGACGAATCTTGTGACATAAATGATACAAATCAAGTTTCACTTTTTGGTCGATTTATTTCATTTACGAGTCCTAAAGAAAAACTTTTAGGATTATTACCTACTGAAAGGTCAAACACGTGGCAGGGATATTGCAAATGCTGTCGTGGAATGCGTGGAGAAATATAATATTCCGCTCGAAATTTTAACCGATGGGGCAGAAAGTTAGACAGGAGTAAGAAAAAGTTTTGTTTCTATTTTGAAGGACCAAATAAATCACGACATACTTGTTTACCATGGCATCATTCATTAAGAGGCGATAAAATGGGGAGTGAATACGCAGATCTTTTGCTCCATAGTAAGGTAAAGGTTGGGTTTAAAACGATTCGCTTTCTTATTACTAGAAATTAAAGCATTTCTCATTGAGAAGGATGTTGACTATTCTGAACTATCGAACGATGGAGTGTGTGGATTTAAAAATTTTATTTCATGGTAGATCTTACGTCTAAATCTATCTAAATAATCTTAATCGACGTTGGAAAGAGTCAGTTAATTCGAAAACAAATTGTCCCTTTTCTGGTATTGAAAAAGAAACATTAATTCATTTTCCAAGCCTGCTAAAACATCCTCAAGAAAATAACTCGGACATTTGCTATTTTATAACTGCAGTTTTAAATATTAGGGACGCTTTTCTAAGAAGGCTTCAGGAATTCAGAAATAGCATAGCGACGTTAGCCTTTATTCAAGAACCACTCAGTGCTGAGATAACAGAATTGAATTTCTCACTCTTTATGATTGACTTTTGAAATGCAACTGCTACAGTTAAAAAAAAATATGGAGTTCGAAATTTAAACACCTTAATGCTGATCTGAAAATGGGAGAAAAACAAATGTTCACAGCAAAAGTGGTCTGCTTCAAGGGGCCTGGGGAAGGAAGACATAATAATTTTTAACACCTGGAGGAATATTCTTGAATCTTACGACCAGTTGAAGAAACTAGCATTTGCTATTCTTTCACTCTTTTGCTCCACGTATTCAAGCGAACAATCATTTTCAAACATGAACCTCGTCAAGACTAAATTGAGAAATCGTCTTACTGGTGAGAATCTGGAACCCTGCTTGACAATAAAAACAAGGACATACAACCCAGACTTATCAAAACTTTCCAAGTAAATGCAATGTCATAGTTCACATAGTACACACATAGTACACATTATGTTTTGTATTTTTTGTGAATAAATAAGATTATTAGTATTATAATGTTTAGTATCTAGTTTAAACTGACTCCGAAAAACATGGTTCTTTACAGGTTCTTGGCTTCTTGGCTCTCAAATAAATTTTATTCGCCCTGCTGCTGATTTTTGGCTGTTTTGATTTATGAGTTTGCCGACCACTGGTCTATACTAATAATATTTTAATGAACGCACATGTGCATTTATACTTTATCCCCATACTTACTTATTACTTAAAAACAATCAAAAACATGTTCTATAATTTTTCGACATATCCGTCCATCACAAAATTCAAATGTAGCTTATGTCTGCAATTTATACTATCCTCAATACTTGTCATCAATAAGTGTAGGAACCTATCTAAATTATTAAATAAGAAGAAAATACGTTAAAAATTCGAGAGCAGAAATTTACCAAGTCCTAATTACGAAATCCGAACACCGATCAATAAACTGCTAACATGACAGTTGGAATCGATTCAAAATATAATACGTATGCGTGTATATTGAAATATTCCGGCAATTTATTTACGTTAACGCGATCACGAGCAGGGTGTATTTTATTATGAAGATAATAAACCAACTAATTTTATCCTCACAATTATCTCGTAGACGGCGGCCCGTGGCCACGATGGCGTCGCGAGCGACAGGCAGGGTCTTCTCTCGAACCGTTTATATTTTCGCGTTTGACCAAAAAAAAAAAAAAAAAATCGGGCCGGAAATCGGTGAATTTACGAATCGTAAACCAGGGTTTATGTGTCATTTTTGGCATCGTCGTCTTCTTTTATTACATATGTAACCTTCGTTCCGTGTTTTTCCTTTTAAGAAGATTTCGTTTATTCTTCTGAAGTCACTGGCTATTTTGGTAATTTTATTGGCGAAGGATTCTGTGGAATTCTCAAAGCTTTAATCAACGTAGAGATGGAATCTCTTCACAATTGTGTTAATTATCACGAACATGTACTTTCGGCTTATAACTAAATAATTTTAGATACCAACAAGATAGTTTCCCAAGATTTAAAAGACAGATATGTAGTGAAACTTGACACAATCATCAAAATCACTGAAAGCATAACAAACCTTTTCCAGATTAACACACTAACGCCAAAAGTCGTTGATTTTTAAACTTATTTTCAAACTTCATTTTCATGTTTAGAATAAAATTAATAAAAGTATTATTTCTAAGTGTTTTTGAATGTGCTATTCCGAAATTCGGAAGGTGATCTTGGATAAGCTCTCCGGACTCAGAATTGAGAATTTTCTGCCAGAATTTAAATATAGCGGATTTTAAATGAAAAATTTACATTTTTAATGTTTATGAGTTTATCTTTTCACATTGAGGATACGCAAAAATAGGAAATCTCGGTCAACCATCGGTGCACAAAACTGTTGAAGTTTAGCAAGAAATTTCCTATTCCAAAGTGATGGCCTATTATAGTATTTATTCGTAATATTGACTAAACAGAATATAAATAATACTGTATTTGTGATGACAATAAGTAGTTAAATTTTAATAAAAGATGTTGGAATATAAAGTTTAATAGAAAATGGGCTGTGAAAAATGCATCAAAGACTTATTATCTCAAAGACCATGAAATCTTACTTACTATTAGTCCAACGTCTCTCGATTGTTGTAGAATCGTTAACAATGATTTTTGAAATAAAAATGCCATTAACGTGGATATGAAAAAAATCCTGTTGAATTTCAACAATTTTGTGCATCGACGGCTGATCGAGATTCTCTGCACAACTTCAATGCGAAAAATTATAAAAGCCGAAAATGTCCTATTTTTCGTTTAAAATTTTCCATACTTAATTTGCTGGCAGGAAATTTTCAATTCTAAGCTCGGATTCCGATAGAGCATATCAAAGATCACTCGGAGACATTACTTTTATTATAAACATGGAAATAAAATTCTAAAACAAATTCAATAATCAACCCACTTCGGTGTTACTGGGTTAATGTAGAATACAAACTCATCTGCAACAGTAATCGAAATCTGAATCACTTTTCATTTTTTCTTAATAGATAGTCATTTCTATTTCAACATGTACACGTTTGATAAAAATTTAGTTTTCATAAAAAAGGAATAATTGCCCTCATCGAAGTCTCGTATAAAAAATAAGTCCTTTCGAAGTCTGTTCAGTGTCAATGCTTCTTCGGGAAGATCCGAGATCTTACACTGCTTCACACACACCAAAACAGTTATTAATGGCCTTGTTTTCACTCCCTCGAGATTCATTCTGTTCTAACTCAAACCCTCCTTTAAGAAGAAATTTCCTGCTCGTTTAGTGTTCCCATAGAGATGATCATCAAGTCTTTTGGAATACATCTGATTCATTTATTGCAAAGAGGTTATAGACCGAAATAGCAACGAACGTTTACAGCGATGCTTTTCGCCAACCACATTTAGTTCATCGCCGTAGCATCGTTCCCTTTTGCATATTATGACACCGCATTTGCACCCCGCGAAAAAACCAGGCGGATGAAGGCGGCGAAGACCAAAATAATTACGAAATCGTGTGAATATGCATGTCCCGTATTAATAATGACGGTGGTGAGCGCGCATTTCGGTCCAAAATAAAACGTCGAAAATTCCGACATCCTCCTCGTTGAGCGAAAATTTATTCGGGCGAAGACGACTCTATGCAGTTTTGGGCAAATAAATATTAAGTACCGTGACATTGTCGCGACTATTTGGCCGCAATGCGAGATTTAATCCGATGCAAACGATGTACTTACCGCGTAGTGGGAAAAACAGCGCCGGATATAATTAGAGAACAACGTTTTCTTCTTAACAAGGGTCCAAAAGGACATGAACGATGGTGTTTAGTTTTTTGGATAAATCATAGTTTTGTTAAATTTCTTTCTTAATATCTTAAAAATACGATGAAAGAAGACTAGAGACCCGTAGGATCATGCAAAATTGTAACCATTTAGAGAAAGAACATCGTGGTCGGAAAAATTTTAGATAAATATACGTACATATTTTGAAACTAATGAATACACTAAGAAAAATATAAAATATATTGTTACTGGCTTTCAAAAACTTTTGGTAAAAATTATAATATAATGAGAGAAAGTCAGAAACGTGACTAATAGGGAAGTTCGACGTTACCGTTCGAATAACTTACATAGTTGGTAATAAAGATGGCCAGGCCGTGCTAGCCCAATGGGAACGGCGTAGATTCAAGTTCTAGAAATTAGTAACAAGGCGCCACTCTACAATTATAGAACTGCATCACATCTAATTGTAAGTGTTTGGAGTTAGAGAGATCCTCCAGCTTCTGTGGTAAGTGAATTGAGGTTATCCGAACCGTCTGCGTTACTGGATCTTGTAGTCGGTCGTGAAGCGGCCAGCAAAACTACTTGGAAACTCTATTTACAAATAGGATGAACGATATAACAAATAACTTGAGGCGAGAAAATGACGTTGAATAGCACTTTATTTGTTACTTGAGGTATATCGATTAATTTAAATTCAATTAGGGTAGCTTCTTGCCTAACGCTTACAACACTCTCGGTAACCGTTGGAATTCCAGCGGTCTTACAACCACCTTACAGCTTTAGCAGAACGTAATTAAAGCAGGAATATATGTGTGTATAAGTGACAATTAACTGTAATCCTCCCTTAAATTACTAAATTATAGATATATTACAAATATATTATTAAATTAGCAAAAATAAAGACCCCCCCCGCTCCTATTTACTCGAACACAAATCCCCGATTTAATAACTCTAAATTAACTAACAAATTCTAAGGAATTTTTCCCAAAACTCAACGAGACAAAAATATAAACCAAGGCGGCATTTAGCGGTGTACGTTACCGGTTTTCAACTTTCGTACGGCTTGATAATCGGTATCGGGACGCAAGCTGTCAAAAATGGCGTGTTTTCTTGCATTCCAACTTCATACTAACTCATACTAGCACCCTACAACAACGTGGAAAAGAAAATAACGACATCGTGATTAACAAAAAGGAAAACTCATCTCCAATCGAGGGAAAAGCAAACGTACAACGACCGATAGTTCGAACAGTAAAATTGGGAAAGCGTAACTGCCAAATTCACACAACGATAATATTAACTTCCCAGAGTCGAATTCGCGTGCAGATCCTTGACATGCTAGTTTTAAAGCGAAAACGGAATAACCTATTCGCGAAAAATGACCTGCGCGAGTCGTATCAAAACCTACGAAAGCGGAGCCCATCTACGCGTCCAAAGTGGAGCCAGAGGCCAAAAGCAACAGAACTACAGAATATACCAATAAAATAAGTATATAATGAAAAGGGTATTTTTTCTTCCATAAACGCTTGCCTAGGAGGATTGGTCTTTCAGACTAGAGAGAGTCCTCAGCACGTTTCTGTGCACGTTGCTGTGTTTGTCCAAAAATTCGTTAATCGATTCGCGATTGCACCCTCAATTATTTTTTAGAAAGCTGGCAATGTAAATATCGGACTGAAGTTTTCCGGGTCATTGATGTTTCCTTGTTTATGTATTGCCCCCCTTTGGCACTTTTAGTTCTTTAGGAAAGACTCCTTCTTCAAGCCATTTGTTGATTATGTTGGTCAGTGGATCAATAACACTAGGTGCAACTACTTTTATTAACCTTGTAGAAAAGTCATAGTAATCCAGGGTGTGGCTGGATTGAATTTTCATAATTATCTCCTGCAGTTCAAAATGGTCTACTGGCGTAAAGAAACATGATTCCACGGATGAACTATTTGTCCTTAGTAGCAATTCGTGTGCATCAATATCAATTTTAAATGCTAATAAGGAAGATCAATAAGATAAGTTATACATTTCCGTAAAAATTATAGCTGTTCTCATGGAAATCATTTGAACTTGTTTTAGTGGCTGGTCAAACAACTTCAATACAAAAGGTACACAGCTACTAAAAAAAAGTAAAAGTATAAATAAAATAAAATAAACTTTTTTAAAGGTTGGATGGCAATTGTGATGTTGTTTATGTATGCATATATGTACATCGTTGAAAAGTCATGCGTGTCATTTCAGCATCAGAAATATTTGAATTGATTGATCTTAAATTATGAAAAGCATTGCCCCAGGTGGACAATGCAACAGTTGCCATTTCGACAGCTAACTATTTTCGAGTTTCATAAAGGAAGAATCATTAGCGTTGCACTAAAAACATATAAGAGGTTTACTCGGATCAAGTACCAACCATTCCGAACGGCAAAAGTGGATTACTAAACTTAATCGTTTAACTTATAATAATAATAATAATAATAATAATGTCTTTATTGCATCAACTATTACAAAATATAGATACATGTACACACGAGAGAGTGAAGGTCGCAATCTCAAGGCGAACTTCAGCTAATGCTGCTTTGCAACTCAACCTTGATATATTAGAATACATATATGCACACACCCAAATATATGCATATACATATACATATATACACACATACTGCCTAAATCTAAAAGATTTCGATGATGCAAATAGAGGCAAAATATTAAAAAATAAAGGAAAAGAAAAGCACTACTACTAATTCATACCAATTCAAGCCACAAAATATTTAACATTTTTTAAAGAAAAGTAAATAGCATTCCTGTCTAAAAAGTGTAAACCAAAATGAGGAACTACTTGCGTGCACCAGAACCCCGCCCATCTCTCAGATATTCCCTCAAACTGCTACTAAATGAGGTACTACACGAAACTTCAACAGGTAAACTGTTGTACAATATATAGATTTGAAATGAGAAGGATCTTTCATAAAGTGCCGTTTTATGTTGTGGTGGAGCCCCGAAATCTTGTATTGAGATTATGTACATCTGTCCTAAATGTGATCTTTTGATGCAGATACGGCGGAGACCTCAAAGATAGTATTTTATGATATAAGCCCAGGCAGCGAAATTCCCGTCTACCATATCTCAAACATGAATTTTGCACTTTTTGTATGCGATTTTGAGTAAAAGTATCCAGAGTTGGATGATAAATTGGTACACAGTATGCGAATTGTGAGAGGACAAAAGCTTCGCATAATTTTTTAATAGTTTCATTAAACACGTGCCTATAAGGAAACAGTTTTTCAAATTAAGATAAGCATTACGAATATAAAGCGAGATCTGTTTCCGATATCTGTGCGTATTATCTAAAATAAGCCCGAGGCTTTTTACACTTTCGACAAGTGGAATTTTGACATTATTAATTTCTATATTAAAAACACAAGAGATGTTGCAACATGTTTTCCTGGGGCCCAAAAGAATTGCTTTTGATTTATCCGGATTTATAGTCAAACAGTGTTCCACAGAAATTCGATGTAGATAGCTTAAATCCTTATTAATGCTGTCAACAGCTAGTCTCCAATCAGTAGGCCGAAAGGAATAATACAATTGTGTATCATCTGCATAAACATGTGTTTTACAGTGTTTAAGTCCATAGAAGAAATGAGAAGTATATATTGTAAACAGGATAGGCCCAACAATAGATCCCTGAGGAACCCCATGGGGAACATCAAGAAGAGCCGATGTGCTGTTACCAATTCTAACACACTGTTTACGATTGCCCAAATAATTTTCGAAAGTCGACCCAATCAGAACTGTCGGTATTTAATGGAGCAGATGATTGAATGAAGTAAGTATTAACTGCATCAGGATCATTTAAATACATCGGAATATCACTATCACAGCTTTTAGAAACCCCAAGTGCACGCAGATCATTCCAGATGGCTCCTGAGTTACTAGAACGAGATATGAAATCGAAATATGCTTTTGCTCTAGCCTAAAGGTTTTTGTGGTCAAGTTTTGTATGAAGACCAATCATGTGGATTCTCGTTCTACGAAATTTGGCCTTGCTCTTATCTCTCAATGACATTAGTAATCTCAAATTGTCAGTGAGCCAAGGAACACGTTTCTTGGTGAACTTACGAAAGAGAAGTGGAGCATGTTTATCGAACAGCGATAAAAGACTAGAAGTAAAGAAATTGATTTTATCATCGATAGTAGGCATGAAAAATAAACGATGCAACGGAAGGGCTACCGAATCTGAGTTAAAGTCGTGAAGATTAATTGAACTAAGATTTCTGTACAAATGAAAAGTTGGAGAAGGCCTAGCACAGTCGACACATATGGTAAAGAGAACAAAATCATGATCAGAGAAGCTGCAATTAAATACACTTTTATCACCAATCAGATCATCATCCGTAACAAACAAGAGATCAAGAAGAGTAGCAGTATACAACGTTGTTCTGGTCGGTTGGTCCACCAACTGCATAAAACCCAGTGAGTCAAAGAAATCAATCAAGTAAGTAGTTCGGTAGTCATCGGCCTTCAAGCAGTCTATGTTAAAGTCCCCACAAAGCAAAATTCTGTCATATTTAGGCAAGATAGTTGTAATAGTATTCTCAATACAGTCCAAAAAGAATTTATAATTCAGTAGTGGTGGTTTGTAGACCGCGCCAAGAGCAATTTTGAAATGTGATATATGTAGAATTAAAAAATTTGTTCAATATCAGAGCCAGTCTGAAACACATCAAACAATATATAACTTCTCATGTAGACCGCAATTCCTCTACCACGCCCAGCTCTATCTCGTCTAATTAAGTTATATCCAGGAATAAGTATTGAATTATCTGGGATACCAACATGGAGCCATGTTTCAGTTACAATTAAAATGTCAATATTATTATCAAATAGAAACGTAGTCAGTTCATGAAATTTAGGAATGAGAGAGAGGACTAACTTCGAAAGCAAACTTCGTTCTGTACGGCCTTTCAGTGTCAATGATGACATTCTGTGCCTGATAATAGCTCGATACGTGACTGCAGTGTTCCCCTTAATTTTCACTTGCTGACGTGAGCACTCCTTAGCTTATGCACATTTAAAATTTGTGAGCCAATTTTACATCACAATAAGCTGAGTAAAGTTTACGTCAAATACTATTATTACCAATTACTAACTCTACGAAATCAGATCGATTCATACAGAACTCCGTAACGACAATTACCTTTTATCACAATAAATTTATTATGTGCAGCTTTATCATCTTTATGCTCTAATTTTTAACATATTGTGCCCTCGCAAATGATTTTAGTTCTGTTACAGGGAAACTATTAGGAAATGGTATTTATATTTATATATTCTATAGTTTGATGCATAAATTTATCTGCAAGCGATTAAAGCGATAAAATGGCACAAATTCTCTATGAAAGGAAAGTTAGGTCAGTTGAAATATTATTTTAAGGAAATTGCTTGTTAAAAGTAAAGCTCTCTTCTCCAAATAAAGCAATTTTTAAAAGAACTGTACGCAATTTATTAGCTTTTGGAGTTTTGGGAGACATAAAAAAGCATATGAAATTAGTAATCAGGAACGCAACAATGTGAATGAATTATTCAGCAAACCTTAACACTCGTATAAACAAAAAATTGTGCAACATTTAAACGTCAACGAATAGCCAATAAGATTGGTGTTGTTGCCGTTGATTTGCTCAAAATTGCCACCAACATGAGAACTATTCTTTAAAGATAATTTGGACAAATTCAGTGATTCACAAACAGTGAAGTTCTCAATAAACATCATCATCACTATTAGGCAGTAGAAAATCCATATTTAATTAAGCACAGAAACATCAAAATAGGGGTTTGTTGTAATGTCTGTTGAAGTATCATAAGTGCGACGGGAAAATAATAGGTATTTCTCTATTACTAGCAGTTTTCATTTTTGTTTAGACTGTTATTTAATTGGCCCATTTATTTTTGAGTCATGAGTGGGGCTAGTTCCCTAGACTTACTATGGAACTGGATATTACTCACCATAAGAGACATCTTGGTATCTAAACAAATAAACGAAGTTTGGTCCAAGCAAAATGGCCCGCCACAGAACACAGAAAAGGTAGAAGATCTTTTGGTGATATGTATTTGTAACGGACCCGTATTGTTAAATAACGGTCCGATTTCCTGCTTTCTCCGGTGACCCGATCTTACTCCATCTACTCTATCCGCCAGATCTAAGTCCTACTTATTTTTATTGGTTAAATTTGAAAGTACCACTACGGAGTGTTTGATTTGGGACCTTAAACACTTGATGTAAATAGGTCGATTGCAGAACCCCAAAAAGTTTGTTGAAAACGGTTTAAAAAAGTTAGTTTCTCGTTATGATAAGTGTATAGAATTGAATAGAGATTATGTTGAAAAATTGCATTGTAATTTTCATGGAAATTGACGAAATAAAAAGAATATGTCCAAATTCTTAGAATTTTGTAAAAATCTCTTGTATATTCAGATCAGTAAGTAAGAAGAACTCCAACATCAGTGAGATGCGTTCATCCGTTGTTCATTTTAAAATCCAGGCAGTAGTTCTTATTTGGCTTTAATTTCAAATTATTTGTTCGGAGGCATACATATTGTTGCTTGGTCTTTATTTCACCATGAGTTTCAGCCTGCATTAGCAGTAATGTATCATCTGCGTCCCTATAGGTTTTACCCTGGATGATATTGTAATCGAAGATCATTCATGTAAATCACAAATAGTAGCGTTAAATATTAATATTTAAGGTATCACTAACTACGACAGCTGTTTGCGGGTCAGCATCTGTGGGGTGGTGTTAGGAGCAGAGGCACATGTGAGCTAATAATGTACTGATTTTATGGGTGCAATCTGATTTCTAAATTATAAGTTAAACCAGAAAACTAACAATAGAATGCACACATAAATCAAAAGGACAAAAAAATTATCGAATTTATTAAAAGTATGTAAAAATGAATGTATTGAAAGTAACGATGAAAATAGATAATAAACTTGTAACGTACTAAATAAATGAATAAGTTAATTACTAAATGTAGTAATTATCTAAAATCTTTCTAGTTTCTAATCTGATACAAAAACTTACTAGTGAATCAATAAAAACAAATCAGAGTGAGCGAATCCAGTGCCATAGTGATCCAAATCTTACTAATAATAAGTGGGACCTTCGCTGTTCTTTGATTGATGAAACGGTAAAGTCTAATGACTTATAATTAAAAGTCATAGTCAACTCGATATAAATGTTGGTGTTTTCTTGAAAATTATAACTTTCAAAGCTATCTATTTCTAGCTATCTATTTCAAGATTATCAAGTAGCAATTCCTTACAGAAAAAATTGTTTGATGCTAACTAGGGTGACTAGGTTGACCAACGGACGGTGTCCAGCAGGTTATTAACTTTTCTTGAAATACTTTTTTTGTTAATTTGAAAGATTCTAACATTCTGTGCAAAGCACCCATCCTGCTGATACCTAGTATCATTGAAAGTGGCATCTCAGAGATTGTATCGCTGATATAATATTATTTTGAAATAAGTGTAAGTACTCCTCAGCATTAACATCGCCGTTAATGAAAAAGGGTCCAATTATATGGTATGATAATAGACTTGCCCATACGTTTATTTTCTGTGCATACTGAGTTTCTCCATCACATACAAGAGCAATACCGAGCAACCGAAGGATCGCCAAAACAAAATATTTTTATTATTATTACACGATTCCGTCTTACGTACTTCTCCCTGTAACATTTTTCATTATTTTTATGTAATTTCTAAGAGCGATATATCCGTTTTCAATCTTTTGTGGATTGTTGTATAAGATAAGACAAATGGGTCAGCTAGGTTTCTAGAAGACATAGTCGGTTGTTCTTCTACAGCGGCACCTATCAAAGAATTACGTTCTCCATTTTGTACTATGACATTTCTTCCTTGTCAGGGTACATACAACCACGTTTTTTAAAATTATTATTAATACGGTGTTTCCCTTCTTACGGTGTTTTTTTGTAGACTGCTATCAACGGAAACATTATATAAAAGTGTTTGCTTTAAGTGAAAAAGTGTGTATCTGGGTGATATTCGCCACTAAACTGTCCGTTAGTTCCCCTTTCTAATGAATTAATAATTAATTAAATAAACACACGTATGAGAAGCTGCAAAGGAAAGAAAAGAAGCTTGTTCTTAAGAGTTATTTTGGATTAAATATGATAGTTACGGTTAATAAAGAACAAAATCTGGCTTCGTTATGTGAGCAAAAGAATGTGACCGAAACAGTAACAAACGAAAGAAAAACGGTGATAAACGGAGCTCGCTTAAGTCTCGCGGAAGCTGAAATTTAAAAAATTAAGGAGATAAAACAAATGGCAACAACAAAGGTAGTAATAGGAAGGGGCAGCGGAACTAGCTTCGGCATACTGTCAGAAAAACGATAATCAACTGGAAAAAAGGGTGATACAATGTACAGTGGAATCTCTCTTGAGCGGACCACCGAAGGGACCACTGAAATGTGTCCGTACAAGGGGGTTGTCCGGTCAAGAGAAAACAACAAATTTAAATCAGTAAAATTTGTCAAAGATGGTTAGTTTTTTTGAAAAATACTTTTATTAAAAAAATAAACAACGCAATTGGTTTTAATAACAAAATCATTAATATGTATCTCCATATGTAATAAAAGTATAAAATGTTTTATGAGTACTATATTATTTCAATAAGTATTCCTCCATCCTAGTTTGGCGTCTTTTGGTCTTGGCAATAATATCTTGAAAATGTAAGTCAAGCGATGAAAGTATATTCATAGTTTCTGTATCACCTTGGCATTTCACAAACGCTATAAGATCATGCGCTTTAGCCAAAGCCTCTTTATATGTTAAGATGTTGTTTCTTGCATCTTGAAAATCTACAGATTCAATTTCGTCTGTTGAGTCATCAGAAATTTTTTGAACTTCAGAAATTCGTTCTTGTAATGGTACCCATAAGTCCAAAGGTGATCTCTCAACTGGTAAATCATCATCGACATGATAAAAATCATTTAAGCTTTGCTCACTAACCCCTGCAAGACATTTTTTCTGAATTTCGGCAAGTAGGTTTAATGGCAACTCATCTTCAGGCTCAAACTCTACATCAAATGCTGACGGAAATTTTTGGCTTTCAAACGTAAACCCTGCCTTGCGGAAACAATTTTGAACTGTTTCAGAAGTAACTTGGTCCCACGCACTTTTAGCAAAATAAACTGCATCCAATAAGTTTATACGTTTCACTAAATCATGGCCTGTGTTAGAAATTTCAATGTTTGCTAGTAAGTGCTTCAGTATCAAAGTTCTGTAATTATGCTTAAAATTTTTAATAACACCCTGATCAAGTGGTTGGCTGATTGAAGTACAATTAGGCGGCAAAAATGTATTTTAATGTTTTTAAAATTGCTGTTTTTTGGATGCGATCCCGCATTGTCCAAAAAAGTAAAATTTGCCTGTTTTGTGCTCCCATTTTTCGATCGAAATTTTCTACCCATTCACTCATAATTTCACACGTCATCCACGATTTGGCGTTTGATTTCCATGTCACCGGTAATTTATCTTTTGTTAAATTTTTAAAAGCTCTTGGTCTAGATGCCTTGCCAATAGCCAGCAGCTTTTCTTTATCTCCAGCCATGTTCGCACAGTGCAATATTGTTATCCTTTCCTTAGACAATTTTCCTCCCACACATTTTTTATCTTTTAAGGTCATGGTTTTGTTTGGTAATGCTCTAAAATAAAGCCCAGTTTCGTCAGGATTGTAAATATCTCTTGCTAGGTATCCTTTTAATAGAGAAGGCAGTTTTGCCATGAATGATGCTACATCCTCAGGATTAACAGAGGCGGCTTCGCCACATATCGCTTTGAACGTAATATTGTGACGAATTTTAAACTTGTTAAGCCAACCGGACGAGGCATTGAAAGTGTTGTTACCCAAGGATTCAGCTATTTCTTTAGCTTTGCTTCGTATCAATGGACCTAAGGAGGAAAGTAAAATTATTGGAATAAAACATATTAGTCAATCAGCGTCCATTTAGTAAATTAATGATAATAAGAATCAACCTGTTGCAAATCTTTTGTATAGAATTACAAAACCTAATTTACTTACCAGTTAATGGAATTCCTTTATTGCGTTCTGCAACAAACCATTCGTAGGACAACTGATCAATTGTCAGTCCTTCAGCATTAAAAAAGCTTCTTTTTCATTTAAATTTGCATTTGAGTGCCATTTTTTATTAGCAATTCTCTTTTCTTTATAATGTTAGAAGCTTGAGTTTTACTAATGCTAAATCGCTTCCATAAATTTCTCACACTTAATTTTTCTTTATTGTACACTTCAATCACTTCTATTTTTTGTTTTAGTGTTAATACAGACCTCTTTTTATCCATTTTCAAACGTCACGCGCGCACTAATGTATACAAACCAATGAGCACTGCTTTCCAAACTACAAATCACATTTGTTGTTTGGGGAATCCCCTAAATCTCGTAAATAATGGCATAGATTACAAACTGTTAGTCAAATAAGTTTGTACACCACACGTACGCACCACGAAGATTGCAAGAATTAGTATTGTCAACTCTCCGAAGCAGAAGCGAAAATTGTATAAAAACTTAAAAAGATAAAAGTTGTGGTAAAAAACACGTTAGATTGAAAACATTATATGAGAGAAAAACGATTTACCATACCCACATTTAAGTATGTTATGTGATGTAGTAAATATATGGCTCTGCTGACAAAGCGATCGTTGTTGTTAAAGCGGCCAAGTTAAAAGAGACTTCACAAGCTTATTTGTAAATTATGACATGAAAAAATCGGACACAAACAAACGAAATGTCCGTCCAGCAGAATTTTTATGTCAAGCGTGGGTCCGCGTCCGCTCATAAGAGTCCGTTCAATGGGGAGCGATTGCAATGCTTTTCTTATAGGACGTTGCCGGGACCGGCCAACAGTGTCCGTCCAAAGGGGGTGTCCTCTTAAGGGAAGTATCCACAATGGGAGATTCCACTGTAGTTTGAAGTGCGGTGCTTCGGGCTTTGGTTCACTAGCAGTGGAGCTGAGAACGGGCTGTGCTGGAAACTGAATTATGAGTATAGACTGTATCACACACGAATCACCTAGCGAGATGCGTTAAGCTACGGTTACTATGGATGCGAGTTCTGACGAAAATGTGTTCCGACGAGTTCTGACAAATTCGTCCGAACAATCAAACGCCTGTTTTCCAATGAGAGTGTTTACACTGGAGGCGACGAACACGTCAGAACATGCACGACGTCGTCAGCGTTCAAACATGTTTGATTTTTTCGTGCGATCTGCGTCTATTTTGGGTGCTCTTGGGGTCGAATTTCGAGTGATTTGGTTATTTCACAATGGATTACGATAAATTGATAAGTCTTGTGTACGAGAACAGGTGTTTTTGGGATATGAGACGCCTCTTCTAGAAAATAACTGGTTGACATGCTTTGTTTTTCCACCATTTAACAACAATAACTTCATTAACGGACTTCCAAAAAATAAAATTCATCCAGTTCGTTCATCTTTGCTGGGCAGGAGAATCGTACAGACTATCAGAATATCAGAAAACGCACACAGTGTAACCGCCTTGTTCTGACGACGATTTCGAACGTACTCGTCAGAACACATTTTCGTCAGAACTCGCATCCATAGTAACTGTAGCCTTAGAATGTTCGCAACGAATTCGCGTCCTAGCACTTACTGATCGAATCGAAAGGAGTCGAATGAACGAGTGACAAAAACGAAGACGAATGTCAAATAAGAATTTTGAAGTACCGAATGCCGAATGCCGAATTTCGAAAAAAAAATTTTGTTAACTATCAATAAAATATCAAGTGGATCTCGTGTTTGAAGTTCTAGTGAATATATATAAGTTTCGAATTAATATCACGTGCTTTTGGCTTGATTGAAACTCTTATTTTTGTTCCTAAGCAAAAAATTAAGACGTCCTACCAAAATCAGCTGCAGTCAATCAGAAAATGAACGAACGGAAAGCTTCCAAATAACGGCAGACAGAAGAAAAATAGAAAAAACTAGAACGCGGAGTGATTGTTAGAAAGCTCTAGTTTTAACACATCTCTACGTGAGGAAACAACGTAGACTGTAAGAAAGGGAAACAAGCATACACATATTGTCCCAGCGATATTTTGATGATACTTACAGCCTACAATCGGTTTTGTCTGAAATAAATCCAATGTAGAAAGGTCCGTTGAAAAGATAATTATTAACCGTTTCTGCAGAAAGATAATGTACGCTGTAAATAGCATGAACCTGCTTCGTAATGCACAGTGGATAGTAAAACCGTAGATCCATAAACGACTTTCATGTACAACTACATTTCCTACAAGTTTTAAATGATTAAATTGCTTTATTATATGGTTTACAAATTGTACGTTGGACGTAGATTTAATCATTTTATATAAATAGGTATTGACAAATAAACGTATTGACAGCAAGAAATTTAAATTTTTATTTAATATTTGGTTTAGTACGCGAAGTGTAACAATATCAAAACAAATTCAATTTACTATTTTATAAAACGTGCTTCATCTGAGGTTGTGTTTTAGCAGAGGAGTTTTTAAAAATCTAGAAACTTTTGTCTGTTAATATTTTCTCGGCACGAATTACTACCTAAAGATTTTTTATTAATAGGTTTTAATGTTTTTCATCGTACATAGCATATAGATTAGATAGAAGTAGGATTATTTTTAATTAATAGCTTAATAATCACATATATTATTTCATTTATTTTTATAATTTGAATAGATTTTTTATATTTCTTTTGAAACCAACACCTTGGTTAAGAAAACATGATGCAATTAATTTTACGTCTAGAACAGTGTTTCGCTTAATTTTAAAAATTTTAGTTTCT
This sequence comes from Chrysina gloriosa, assembly GCA_038088585.1. NCBI lineage: Eukaryota > Metazoa > Arthropoda > Insecta > Coleoptera > Scarabaeidae > Chrysina > Chrysina gloriosa. The sequence continues at coordinate 27,292,537 of CM076089.1, forward strand.
TATCTAGCTTAATCAATTATTTTGCTGATTGGCCTATGGTTTTGGGATACTAAACTGCTAATTTATGTGTAACTAAATATATTACATTATTTTAATTCTTTCTTGTTTTGTGGATAGATAAAGGTTATTACAAAAATGTATTAATTTATACCTTCAACCTCAAGAAAATCAAATTGGTATGGTATTGTTAGAAAGAAGTAAGTTGTGTGATGTTCAATATTGTAATAATATTTATTTGAAAATAGTTAAAACAAACTGTGTGCACATCCATAACATATTCCTAAGTAGTTGTCAAAATGGTAGCAAAACACTGTTAAATAGAAATGATTTCTGTTTGTCTTCATTCTCTCTCAAACCAGTATTATAAATACAGCTGTTGCACACACTATTGCAATTGACGTTTCCAGTTTTGTTTGCAGGTTTTTCCAAACAGCCTTTCTACAACATTTCTTGTTCTCATGTGTGCTGTATCATATCGTACTTTTTCTTCAATTTCAACATTTAAGAAATGGAAAAATTCTAAGCATAATTTCACATCACCAGATTGTAAAAATGAAGTAAGAGGGTAAGCTCTGCATTCATGGGGATAGAACTGTGCTCTAACATGACAGGTGGTGAGCGTGTCGCTGTTACGACCTACATATGTATGGTTTTTCCTTTATTATCCCATGAAAATCTAAATTCTGCTACTAGGTAGAAAAGGCTACAATGTAACTAAAAATATATTTTTATTGTGCATTCTATTTATATGTACATACATACATAATAGCAATGATAATTATATATATATAATCAGTTTCCCCTTCTACCCTAAGGTGTAGGGACTTTGCCTTTCCAGGCTTCTCCTTCTCCTCTACTAAATTTCTTCCACTCTTTTCTATTCATTGCCAATTCCTTGGCGTCCTTCCATGTCCATCCTCTCCGCTCCAATACTTCCGCCATCATCGCTGCCCACTGCCTTCTCGGTCTGCCTCTTCTTTTCCTGTCGTCGCTTTTGGTATCCCAGATTTTCTTGACTGGCACTTCTTCGCCCATTCTCTGCAGATGTCTCCACCAGCACAGCTGTTTTTCTTCAATGTATTGTGCCAGCGATTCCATTCCCAGCTCTTCTCTTATTATTGTGTTTCTTATGCGGTCCTTTCTTGTTATCCCTTTAACTCTCCTTAGAAATTTCATTTCCATGGCCTGCATTCTGCTTTTCCCTTTTTCGTCAGATTCCACGATTCACTCCCATATACTAGTACCGGTCTGTATACTGTTTTATATACACTTAATTTTGTTTGTCTGTTTATTTCTTTTTTATTTACTAGATCTTTGTTTATTGCATAATGCAGTTTACTAGTTTTTTCTATTCTATGGTTTATGTTCATTTCTTGTTTGCCATGTTCCTCCAATATTACGCCCAGGTATTTATACTTTTCTACTTGTTCTATTTCTACTCCCTCTATCTTTATCGTCACTTTCTCCTTGTTCTTACTGACCACTAGTATTTTTGTTTTTTCCTTATTCAGCTTTATTCCGTACTTTTTCAAAGTTTCATTCCAGGTTACCAGGTTCTCCTGCAATTCTTTCGCACTGCCTGCTATAATGGCTACATCATCCGCAAATAGACATTCTGACAATCCTATTCTCTCAAGTTTTCTATATCCTATATGTATCGGCTTACTTCTTAGTTTTGCTTCCTTTACCATTTCATCCATATATATTATAAACAATAGACGCCTCAGTGCTCCACCCTGTCTAACCCCTTGTACCGTAGTAAATTTTTCTGATACCATATTATTTCTTATCACACAATTCACAGTACCCTCATATACACTTTGTATAACTTTTTGTATTTTTGGTTTACCTTTTTTCTTCTTAACGCTTCCCAAATTTTCGCTCTAGGTACCCTATCAAAAGCTTTCTCCATATCCATAAATGCTAGGTAAACTGTCTTTTCTGCATTCCACTTCTTGTTTATTATTTCTTTAATTGTAAAAATATGGTCCTGTGTATTGCGGCCTCTTCTGAATCCACTTTGTGACCCATCTAACTTCTTCTCAACTATTCTCCTTAGTTTTTCTCTATAATTTTTTCATAAATTTTAGTTATTGTACTTAGCAGTGTTATTCATCTATAGTTGTTGCAGTCTTTACTATCTACCTTCTTATGTATCGGTAATATTAGCCCTATTCTCCATTCTTCTGGCGTTTTTTCTTCCCTCCATGCTTGTCTATATAGTTATAGTAACAAGATTTTTCCCGTATCACCAATGTATTTTATCATTTCTGTGGTGATCTTATCTTGTCCAGCTGCTTTACCATTCTTTAAGCTATTAATTGCCTCTTCTAATTCTGCTCTTGTTATTTCGCTCTCTATTACTTCTTTATCTATTTCTTCTATTTCTCCTTCTCCTTCATTTCTGTCCTCTTCTTCTTGTTCTTGATAGACTGTTGTTTCCTTTTCTACACTTAGCAGGTGTTGGTACTATTCTTTCTAATTCTTTCTAATGATAATTATATATATATATATATATATATATATATGTATATGTATATATACATATATTTATGTCATTAACACACATTAATCTTGGGATGTCGATGCATGGCATTGCATGTCGTCCGCGTAATTTTCATAGGACGGCATCTGCATTTACAGCTCCTCATTTTCGACAGAAGACATGTCTTGATTGAAGGTGTTTGATATCTCAGTAACTCATACAAGTTAGAATATTCGTCTATTTGTTAAAATGGGAACAACGTCTTTCAACCACACTCAGAATACTTCTTACTCGCAAATACCATAATTTAATTGACGATTTGCCCTTTCATTCAAAGCCAGAAAGTTGTGAAAATCGTTGCTTTATTTATTTGATTAATCAGTACCTGCAATTTACTTTAAAAGAGTTTATTACGCTAATCATATCGGTAATGATGTTATCTTCCCCTTATAACTTCAAGTTAATGACATATTACATTTGTTAAGAAAGTTAAATTACAGTGCCATTTTTGGTTTTATATTATCTCGGTGCTATCATCACTTTCATTTAGAAAAGAAATTATCATTTCGGGTAGTAATTCTTGACACCTTTCCAAAAACGTTCCACCACCCAATCATGTCACGCCTAATGCCCAGCAGACTCGCTAGATTTCAATTGTACTTTCAAGAGCCGTCGTTGCAAGCTTTACGCATGGATGGAGTTCACGATTCTCATAGCAACGTTCATAGCAACCATCATATTTAGTGCTTTTGAACATAGAACTTGATGAATGGTGCAATGGAATAAAAAATGCGATGAAAAATCATTATTAGCCCGACGCAATGCAACAAACCTAATTTCATTGCCAGTTATCGCTGAAAGTCCATCTGGTGTAATGCAAATTAGCTTGTAAACCGGTAGCCCGTAGTTTTTTACATAATTTAAAAAAGTGTTGTAAATATCTCTGTCAGAAGAATCATTGTTAAAAATTCTTCTCTAGGTGAGATATCAGAAAACAGCATCCGAACATAAATACACAACTAGACAGCATCTGTCATATCGGTGGACTCGTCAAACTACCAAGAAAAGTATGTACTATTGCGGCAACAAAAAATGGGACACTTAAAATAATGTAGTTTAAATCTGGCTTTTGCCTTGTCAAAAGTTATGTCATTTTGAAATCATTATTGACATATGTCATTATGCCGCATTTAAGTGCTACTGGAAGAATGGAAATAATTACATTAGTTGGGGAAGGATGGTCCATAAGAAGACTAGGTAATAAATTTGGTGTGCCCAAACGCACACACAACATTAAAAAATAAATGACTACAACAGAGAACTATAGAAAGACAAAGTGGTTCTGGTCGTAAATTAGTACGGAATTTCATGGAAGAAGAAAATCTTATTCAGTTTTTAAGGAATAATCCATTTGATACCGTGGTAAAAAATAACTAAAAATACTAGATTAATTTATTGTTTCCATTAAAAGAAGATTTGTTTCCAAGATTTTTATTTCAAATAAATGCATTTAACAGAATTTTCTTGCGTTCGTGGGTAAACTATTTTTGACATTAGTCAAGATGATTGACGTGAACATGACAAACGACTGGTTTACACAGCTAAAAGACAGTCAAAATAGCCTATAAGACTTGTGCCGATTTTTGTTGCCACAATAGTACATTCAATGATACTATTTTTCCGTTTGTGTTCCATATCCTTGATCGTGATTTCGACACGTCTAGTGACTAGCCGGACAAAATAACTGTTCTCTTTGATAGCAAATATGATCACTGTTTCCAAATCACACCTTCACCGCTTCCAAAAATGCTTCTTCAACTACCGTTCCATTTTGGAATGGTTTCGTGTGTTTTGCTAGTAGGTATATGAGTAATTTTAGAAGACGCGATTATTACAGCTTTCGTTCTTTTGGCTGGTCTAGTGAATATAGCTTGCTCTGCTATCAAACTACTTTTCAGATCTTTTACTTTTGGTGTTCTTATCTCTCTATTTGCTGGAAAATCGTTTACTACGTTTAACCAATACACCTGAAGCTCGACAAACAAAACAAACACACTATCTTTGAGTATAGTAAACAAGAATTTTTCCCGCATTTTAAATGCTGTTCTGAACACACAGATAAAGCACCACATAAAAATACTCTTTGACCACCACTGTTATTACTCGCACTGTTTATTAACTAGTTTTAAAGACATTTATGTACAACACAACACTTCAAACACGCTGTTAACACTGTCACACCTTAGACTAGGTCACCCTGATCGCTGAGGCCAAATGATCCCTTTCTATAGTTCTATAAAAATTACTAGATTCTGGTAGAACATTCGATATCATTCTGATAGCAAACAGGCAATAAATTACACATCATTTAATGTAAAAAAGTACGCTAGAAAACTATATCTAAACTCTAATTCCATTAAAATAAGAGACAATATTCAATGCATACAATATCGACGTATTCAAGGACGCTGAATCACAATTGCATCGAAGTCATATAAACTATCATCGCGTGATGATTTGGTTCAAATCGTACGTCGGATTTAAAAGAAAGAGTAAGTCTTTTGCTTTTGTGTCTCACACACAAATTTCTCTTAGCGATATTTAATGATTGACGTGGGGACTGTAATTGTTTATTCAAAATTGATTTCACGCCATCTTACTTCTATTAAGTTTTTTGTTGTGTTTGTGTTTATAATCTCACGACTGTATTGTATTATATTCATCTCTCATATGTGAAATCACCAACATTTCAACAGGCGACCTGCTGCCGCTCTAAGTTTTTTACTTCTTTTAGTAGATATCTTCCTAATAATTTCGGGTGTGTTGTGATTTCAAAATCGGTGATTTTGCGGATATAAAACTGATTCTTAATTGTTCAGAATGATTTTAAGGTATTGTAGGCAATATCGACAAATACCGCCGTATAGGTATTTCATATTCAAAACAAACGTGTGGAAGTGTTCATTTTATTTTGAGTCAAACTCTATATTATTATCAATAATTGTGCTGTATTTTGTCCATTGCTATTTTAAGAAACAGGTTAAATTCTATTTGCAGTTAAAAATTTTCCGTGCGAATCGTCTCGCACTCGTCTTATTTCTGTTTTCAAGGTGTCACCATTCTCAACAAAGTTCTAATAAAGATTTAGTTTGCAACTTCTTTTTCAATAAACTTAAAATATGATGATAAATAAAAACTTGTTACCTTGTAAATGCGATTTTGTCGAAATAATTACTACTTTACGTTTAGAACTCGCATGTCATTCATCTCATATTAGCATCACAATTAAGAAAAACAACTAAATGCAGTGCCCAAAATGAAAAATCCTGTCACTCCTATAACATGTGTTTGCATATTAGTTCACTGATAGGATGGCAATAATCTAAATGTATGTAACTGTCACGGAATCGTCATTTTGAAACAAACAAATGGAAACGGATCGCGGAAGCGCGGTTCTGATTGTTGACGGTGCACTCTCTGTTCGATTTTTCACTGTCAGACGGCAACAGATTTCAGCAAGAGTTGATGGTTGCGCCTGGCTATCGCGTTTCGTAGTATGTAAAACATCCGAAGAGATTATCCCGACGCTTTTCCCGGCAGTGAAGAATGAAAATGAAAATGAGGCGTTGCGGAATTTATAGATTTCGACTAGTATTTGTGTGGATGTCGAAATGATAGAGTTATCCTCGCTTTAAGTGAGGATTAAAAAGGTTTTGGATTACAAAGTGATCTTTAGCTATTTTTCATTATTAATAGAGATATTGTTGTGACAAAAATATCAAGTATAGAAAAGTCCGATAGATAAAAGAAACTGCGAGACAGAACAGAAAAATGTTTATACCAGAGAGTTTATTTGTAAATCTATTCACTGTTTGTATCCAAATTTTCTGCAGATATCTTTCAACACTTTTATAGCAGGTGTTAATGGTAGGAACTTGCTTCGGGGATTTCCATATACCATTAACTAATAAGGACTTTACACTTTCTATACCGCCAACTTCTTCAGTTTTATTAAAACCCTTAGGGATAATTTAGTATCCAGTAATACCCCGTATAGTACTGTTAGTTGATGCGACAGAAAAACGCCGTACTATACGAAAAAAGCACATTACTAAAACAGAAGTTCTTGCAAATTTAATTTAACGTACCTATGACATATACATATATACATATTAGACACTGTATAAAGTAATAAAACATATATGTATTGTAAAAATTTCAAGCAAAAGCATTTATTACAAAAAGACATATTTTGAATAAAACAGACAAAAAACTATAGTTTTTTAACAAACTTATCAAGTATAGCTTGTGTCATTTTTTTTTTGCGGTTTTCGGCTTATAACATTCTATAACAACGTATTGCGTTTTCTAAATTATATCGAGTTTGAGAACTTCTTTCGACATTTAGATCGTCGTCCAAGATTAAATTACATGCATTTTCTATTAATTTGATAACATTTTCCACTTTATCAATTTGCATTTTCACTTCTCTTTTATCGTGAACTTCTTCTTCGACTGATTTTTTGTTTATGTTCTCTTCTTCAAGAAATATAGCTTTCTTATCGCTGTAGGATTCAAAATTTGTTTGTAGTTTTTCTAATATAGTCACTGAATCTGACGTGTGTCACCTGAACTCTGTCCTCTGCCAGAAATAATTACTGATCGGTTTCGATCTACAAAATTTTCTAACGTTAGGGAGTCTCATTTGTACGGTTGAGTAAAATTTGTTTCCGCACGTCTTTCATATTTTTATTGGTAACTTCTTTCCATGATTGATCTATATTTTCTACTGCTTTCTTAGTGTTGATATTTGTACATGTGAGAGGGATTCGATATGAATTCTCTCACAATGCACGTATTACGCATTTTTTACAGTTATTTTTCTACAGAAGTGGACAACTTGCGTTGCCACAGCCTCCTGCAGTAACTGCAACCGCGGTCTTCGGCTACCCGCCGTGGGAAAATGACAAATTACAAAATTTTGATCTTCTCTTGCCATCCGTAGACGTACGTTTCGCGGTTATACCGCTCGTCAGTAGCCGAAGAGCGCGGTTGCAGTTACTGCAGGAGGCTGTGGCAACGCAAGTTGTCCACTTCTGTAGAAAAAATAACTGTAAAAAATGCGTAATACGTGCATTGTGAGAGAATTCATATCGAATCCCTCTCACATGTACAAACATCAATATTCAGACGATATATACATAAAAGTTGTATACGAAATTACAGCTCTTGCAAAGCCGTACTAACGAGCGGTATAACCGCGAAACGTACGTCTACGGATGGCAAGAGAAGATCAAAATTTTGTAATCTGCTTTCTTAGTGTCATATTTTTTCCAAAATCCAGATAACGATATACTTGAACTTTCTCATGTTGTAACAACTATTGCTTTAGCGAAAATTCGTCTAATATTGAACGTAGCGATTACACCTTGGTCCATCGGTTGAATTCATGATGCCTTATTGGAAGCAAAGTAAAGCACGATACATTTTCCTTTAAATCACCAAGATAGAGGGATGACCAGTGGGCATTGTCAAGGAGCAGCAATATCTTCATTCAACATCAACATTTTGAGTTTTACAAGCAGGAGAAAAATAATTAAGAAACCAATCTTCAAATAGCACTTTGTCACCCATCCTTTTGCGTTTGATTTCCATATTACTGAGAGATCATTCGTTGAGGAATTTTTGAAGGCTCTTGGATGTTTAGATCTGTACATAAATAAAAGTTCACATGTTCTTATTGGCATACTCTTCCAGAAGAGCCCCGTCTCAAATAACTAAGTAGGTGTTGTTCCGTAAATCCACCTTCTTCAATAACTCGTTACAATATGTCTGGAAATTTTAAAGTCAACTAATTATCTGCACTGGCACGTTCCCCACAAATTCGCATATTGTGTCTTTCATATCGTTTGCGAAATCGGTCAAACCAACCTCAACTTGCTTCAAAGCTGTGTGGTTCAGAATTATCTCCTTCACGCTCTTCCATGATATTAAAAAGACTTAGTTCTTTATGTTTAATAATCGTTTGACTTAATGAAATTCTCTTCTGGTGACAATCTTCAATCCATATGGACAGAAGACGTTCCATATTTGTTAATATTGTACCTCCTTTTCGACGCAGTATTTTAACGCTTGACAATGCCGTTATTTTACCGAGGCCCTTGAGCTTTTCTTTTTCATTAACTATTTTCCGCACCAAAGACTCATTCATTCCTTCATCTCTAGCTATTTTTACAAATGTAGTGCCATTTTCATGTTGATTTATAATAGTGAGTTTGTCTTCAACTGTAAGCCACTGCCGTTTTCTTTTCTCACTAGTATCTGCTTTACTTCAAGACATATAAAGATCAACTAACAACAGAATATTACCGAAGGCGCAAAATATATGGTTCTATATATGTATAATAGGGTGGTTACCAGAAGTCAATTTTGGATTTTTCATCGGGACACCCCCTAAAATGTACCAACCCGCTAGAAAATGTGACAAAGTTTCAACCCAATCTGATAATGTTAACACGTGACTCATTGAGTTTAAAGTTAAGAAAAACAGCAATTTTTCACAAAAGAAACCCTAGTTTTTGCGCCCTTAAAATCAAAACCATCTATTCCAGGAACCTGATTCGAGTTTTATTTAATAGGATTCTTATTAATTTTGATCTTAATAAAACTGTAATTTTTAGCAGTAGTTAGCATTTATATTATAATAATATATTATTTATTTTATCGTAGTGGATATCCTCAAATGTGAATTTCCATGCGAAAGTCTAAGAACATTACAATAATCGATTACATCTAATTTAAATATATTTTATTAATTATATTGTTGAATAGCGTTCAAATACATCTTTATATTTATATTGTTAAATTATATATCATAACATTATAATTATTTAAAATTACAAATTATGGTGGTAATGGTTTAGATATCGTAGCTTTTGAAGAGTCCGAAAAAGCTGCCTACATTCAGATACAACTTGTAATAGAAACTGTCGTTGTTGGTCTTTTGTCAAGAATGAATTAAAGTCTTGGATTAATTTTACTCCTCTCTCAGCTGTGCCATTAACTACACTTAGACCCTTCACTATTTACCATATATACATACCATATATCGGGATCAGTATTTAAAAAATTTGTGTCAATTTCAAATCGCCTAAAAAATGTAGAGTCGGAGAAGAAACAAATTATATTTGTCCCTAAATTATTAACTTCTTGGAAATTAAGTTTTGCTTTTACATCCCTGTCATCAGAATGAACTTCATCGTTTTCTACTTCGAACTTTAATTTTCTAACCATTCTTATTTTGACATTTTTTTCCAAAGTATCATCGAAAAATGAAAAAACAATTTGCTCCGACTTGAGATCCCACAGATGGTTAACTATTTTAGACAATGCCTTGTCTGCAATTTCTTTATCAATTATTCTGTATTGAACTAACTATTTTATTAATTGTAGGTCTTGGTTGGGGGCCAGGATGGACTTGTGGGCAGTAAACCATGCTTTTATATAAATATTGATTATAAATAAACATATATCTTTAATACCCTTTCTCCCTAAATCAGTTAACAAAAATTGATTCCTGAAAAGATATATTTTGAGACAATAAATGGCCTTGCCGTCCATCTGGCGTGATGAATAGCTCCAGGTACTCTGAAAGTATTTTTTTTTCTGGTGGAAGACGTCCTAAACAAATCAGGCAAAGTTGGATGAATTCTTTATAATCATCCCTGGGCTGGCGATTTTTTAAATGTTAAAAAATATTGAAATTTGGTCTGGATTACTTATTTTATTTCTAAAATTTTCATCTTATGTGACTGGTTACTTAAAAATAAAAAATGGGAATCCCCGAATTGTAATTATTTGCCTGTACGTTAATGGAAAAAACAAATCAACACATGTACAATGGCGAGTATTAATTGTCGAATATTGGTCAGTTTCGTACTTAAAAGGTTACCAAACGATCAATAATTTAGATATTTTAACAAAAATTGCATCGTTTGTGCTAAATTTATGTGACTCCATTATAGTTGATACCAAAAAGTGTAAATAAATGGTGTACGCTTTTTTATTTAGAATGTATACAATTAAGATATAAATATAGTCTTTGAATGCGACCTCTGCGACCTGGCCTGATAAATGCTAAATGTCACTTAATCTATTACTTTAAGCAAAAAAAATATTAACATCAAAATTAATAAAAATAATATTTCCTATCAAATAATACTCGAATCAGGTTCCTGGAACAAATGGTTTCGATTTTATGGATGAAAAGCTAGGATTTTTGTGAAAAATCGCTGTTTTTCTTAACTCTAACTACAATGAGGCACGTGTTAACATTATTAGATTGGGCTGAAACTTTGTCAATCAAATTTTCTAACCTATTGACACATTTTAGAGGCGTGCCCCGAAAGATAGTAGAAAAGAGAAATTTACCATATACCTTGTAACCACCCTAATGTATATTGTACTGAGAATTTGGTTAATTTTATAGAAAAGCAAATTTTATTACAAATAATATTTATAAAATTTTAGTATTATATTAACAAAATCATGAACAATATAATCAAAATATATTACCTGATGTGTGTATAAGTGTAATTTGTTTTCTAATTCTTAACTTCTCCCTCTCTCTCTTTCTCTCTTGAATTCTTTCTTCACTTCTTTTCTTTGGTCCTTTCCTTTTATTGAATTTCCTTTTCTTTGGTCCGTTCGTCGTTTGTAAACAACAACTTCTTTTTTTGATGTGGTCTGCTTCTTTTCAGCCCTGGTATTTTGTGTAACTTTTTATCTGACTTTTTCGTCGACCATCCCATTCCGTCGTTTTATAAACAAACTTCATTTCTTTCTTTTTTTTTCGGCACGTCGTTATAGCAATTTGGAATTCTAGATTTTGAAATGTTTCAAGTGTATGTGTGTGGTATATGTTTACAACGTTTTTCTATTTCTTAAAGAATGCTTTCTATAAAATTTACATCTTTTTGCTAATTTTACTGATGGAGTATTACCATACTACAATATGGTAAGCATATAACGGAAAAGTCCCGACAACGATTCTGTGAAAACCGTACCATTGTGAATCAAGGCCGCACTATTACGGGGTATTGTTACATTTACTATTGCTAACCATACTATTGCGAATTACGAACTATTTGGGACCACACTATGTTGGATATTACTGTATTATGTGTACATCTATGATAATCTGTTAGACAACCTGTAAGATTGCAGAAATTTTCTTCAAATATCATTGAAAACTTTCACAGCCTGTGTCAATGGTAGAAATTTTGTTTGAGCTTTTCCATACATTATTAATTACTATCGACGTTTCAGTATCTATACCGCCAATTTCTTCAGGAGTATTGAAATTCTTACACGTAATGTATATTGTATTTCTGTATCGCTTCTGTAACATATAGTCAACTGATTTAAAAATCATGTAGAATTACAAATTCTTACAGATATACTCAAAATTTGTATATTCACTTACATATTTGCATATTCAGTTACGCTTATCTTGCTAGAAATATCTTTAATCATTCTGCAAATCGTTTTGGTGAATCTACAACCATTTATGCTCTAAAAATGGCCTCATAAATTTGATTTCCTTGTAGTTCAAAATTGATATTCGATCCTATGAAATTTTTCTTCCTTTTTTGGATAAAAGGATACCCATAAAAACATCATTACAAACCTAGCGTACTGTGCTATTCCACTAGGTCGCTATCTTTTGTAGTAAACTTGCAATGTATAAGTATTTCTTTTCAATCAAAAGTTCTAAAATGCCCTTTACAGATCGAATTTGAAGTCCATATAAACGCGAAACCGGCCTAATAATTTAACGATGTGCCAGTCTCTATCTGAAAAAGTAACACCGCGATTTATCATCTTGACTTAAATGTTAATTGTGTCATCGTTATTGTAAAATATCGACCGAGAACCGCCCATTAGAATATCAAGGAAAAACCCGATAGTGTCGTCCACATCTAATCCTTCAACTTCGAACATAGATCTTTTAATATTACGAAGTGGGAATTATACAAGTAAGTGGAATTCTTGCGGCTCTGGTTCTATTTATTTCCTCCTGTCGACTTCGGTGACCGCTCGAGTCACATTGATGTGAAATTATCCGCATTTATATAAGTGTATATCCACAAACAAAGAAAAATCGCTCAGGCAAGGATATATAAATAGCCAGGAAAATGGATGCGTATTAACGCTGGATTGAAAGGTCGGTCGCAGTCATCGAAAGAATTCGTTTGAAGATGGCAGCGAATTAATTTTTAAAAGAAAAATTTCATGAGAGGCGGCGAAATAAAAATAATGCTGCCGGTATACGACATCTGTGTAAATACAGAGCGAATGAGTAGCTTTGGTCGCTAGGGAGAGGAGGACATTTTATTTATTAATCATGGTGGCAGTCATTTTCAAATAATTAATTTGGTATTTTCCACGAGGTGTTTTCTTTAATAAATATTTCGAGATTATTAAAAGCTTACTAACAAATTATCACAATAATGAAACTTTAGTTTTGCAATGAAAGAATAGGTAATAAATTTAGTATGGCAAAGTAGGTCGTAAGACAAGCTCGAATTAGAAAATGGCCGTATATGGAAACTACACCTTACGATATGCTATTCGAATAAAAGGCAATGCTTCTGTAAACCTTGCCGAGATAATTAAATTGAAACATACTGTATCTCCGTAGATGCACCGTTTTTTAAAGTTTCGTGTCCATAAGTTATCATTGGCTTTTCAACGGTAGTAATCACTAGCACGAAAATCGTTAAAAATATTTATTTGTATTCCAATACATTCTTTATGTCTGGTTAGATACAAAACAATTTATCTTGTACTATAATCAGACATTAGATTGAGGTTTTAAGAGTATAGAAATCGATCCAGAACCCAGAAATCTAAAGAAAAATAATAATTCTAATCTGATAAAAATTTAATTGTTAACTTTAAAATTCTCGATCTTTCTCTGTGATTCGATACCCTTTTTGGAAGCATATCAATTCAGGTAACTCTAAGTAAGTCAATTTTAGCATTAAAAACCAGATAGTAGAAACTTCTTGTTTTGCGTATGAAAGCACTGAATGTCGACAATTCGCTGCTACTAGTAGCTCCTTTAAGGATACTGAGACGGCGTTTCAGTATCGGATAGTAATGGTTTGACTATTCCCAAGTATCTTGGCAATATGAACAGATAAACGTCTACGTCAAGTGGCATCTGGAAAGTGTTTCCACAATCGAGAAATGGTCCACAAGTGAGAGAAAATCTTAATGTTTCGGAACTTTTTGGGGCATTTCAAATTATCAGATATTTTTGTGAACTACTAGCAGAAATCTTGATTTTGATATGCAACCAAATCTATTCTTATGGATGTTGATCTTTAACGGTTGCTAAAATCCTACCATTATTTAAACTTGACTAAAATCAGACCCATAAACATTTTTGATAGTGTATAAACGATTCCGATATCCAGATCAGATCTATTTATTTCTAGCTTTGTTTTAAAACTGGAGAAAATTTGCGGTATTTAGAATTTCTCAGGTGTGAAATTAAAATTACTGAAAATTTGGCAATAAACAATTTTTCTGTAATATACGCGATTCCTGTGTAATTCAAGCTAGCTGTATACTATTTGATTCTCTTCAAAAACTCAAAGAGGTAGTAAAACTGTTAGATCTAAACAGGTTTAAGTTTAATTGAAATGTCATCCACAAGAAAAGGTTTGCACTTTGGTAATTGAATTGGAACTTAGTTTTGATTTTTCAATAGTCAAAATTTTCTCTCTGATTTAGTAATTTTCTTCAATATTTTCCAATTATTATTATTAAAATTATTATAAAAGAAGATAGCATTAGATTATACGTTCTTGTATGGCTGGCATCCAACTATCAATTAAAATGAAATTGCTTCCGATGTGCGAGCATATACGAACTAATGCTGTCTTTTTAACAGCACCTAGCAAATGTCACTACCAGCTTCCAGTGGTAATGAGTAATTTTCTTTAAATCTACTCCGAGAGAGTTTAATTTCGGTACATGTAATGCGATCTATTTTTAAAGATACCCAAAAATTCAAATGAATGTTATTGAGACTTGCACAGTCTTTAACGAAATTTTGTCTATAACCATTTTAAGGGTGTGGAAAATGATTTGAAGGAAAATCTAGGCTACTCTCTAAAACGACCAAATAAATTAAATGCATTATAAGGCAGCTGTCACATAAAAGCTGTGCAATAGCTTGCCAAGAAACACGCATTGCATGTGCCCATGCTTTGTTATTCACCTTTAATCGTTCATTTTCCAATTATTATTCTTAGAAACCGAAACAAAAGAATCTTTGCTCTTCGAGATTGAACATGATATTTCGTTTAGAAGTTTAAAAGCAATTAACAATTTCTTAGAAAAATGTAGAAACAGAATTACAGAAAATAATTAACAATGAGTCCAAATCGATGTAATAGGTAGAAAAAACGAACAAGCAATTTAACCAAAAACAAGTTGACAATAACTCAAGGTAATCAAGCTTGGCGACTGTTGCTGTCTGTCCAACTGCACTATATAATCGGTGTTACATTCTCGATCAATCAAATCAATTTTGAATGAGTGCTTAACTTTTTAGTCTTGAGTTAGAAGAATATATATGCGATACATATTCCAGTGTGCTAACTATCAAATTTAAAACAGCCAGATTTTCTATACAGGTTCCCAGCCCTTCTTCGTAAATGCAGAAAAGTAGCTCGTAAATATTTTAAGATCACATTGCCCCAACGTTAAGTTACATCAAGATCTTAAATTATACTCCATAAAAAGGAAAGATTAACGAGAAGAATATTTATCATTTGTTTTTGCAAAGGTTACAAGTAGTTTTTAATTATCGATTTTTTGCAAATAAATCTCGCGCATGATTGGCACTTACAATAAGTACAAATCTGTTGTATCTCGGCCATGCGAAATAATAATGGTAATATAAACTAGCACTGAATTAATTCGTCGATCTACTAATTGTAATTGACCTTGGTGAGAAAGCAGTAATTTTTGGTGATCACCCAGAGAAAACATTTAATATAACCCCACAAAATAAAAATAAGGATTTCACAAGTACAGGAGAAGGAGATGACGAAGAAGAACAAGCAATAAAACCAGTCTCTGCGAAAGAAGTCAAAATCTTCAAAAGAATCTCCCAGGTATGATCTAACAGTTTAAATGATATCAAAACAACTACTATGAAAAGCTACAATAAAGATAACACATCTTACAAATGCCACATTATAATACGCAGCCCATGTGTGTTATTCAAAAGCCGAGAGATTCCAACCCCAACCTAAGGCGCATATGGTCACAAGACAGATGCATCTCTAACACGTTCCCATAGAGATCGAGAGAAATAAGTTAACTAGATGGACGCATCCGATCTGCGCTCAAAAATAATTAGTTCTCTAATCTCCTACTTGATCTGCGCCCGAAAATTTCTAATTCTAAACCTGAATTGCGCCAAAATTGTATAATTAGGTTTTAATGGTGATATCAACAAAGTCCCATCAAGGGTTTGATCTCCCCTAATAAATTTGTTTAACCAGTTAGTGTTATGCAGTCCCAACTGCGGTAAATATTGGTGTCCGTTGCTATAGTTTTTCAAAATGGAGGTGAAAGAGGTGTGTAAAGTAAAAACAGAACAACGTTACTTCTTGTAGGTAACTACAAATTTTGTACAATGCGGAAAATCAAAAAATGTCTTGGAAATTCCAGGTTAAAAACTATTCGTCAACAATATATACGGTTGATGCGGAAGACTTTACTGCGGTAACAGTGTCTAGTAAACAGAAACACGAAGAATGTAAGGAAAATGTACTCACTCGCCAAACGCTAGCCAACACAAAATTGAGTGAGTTTAATTATGAAGAAAACCCTTCTAAAATAATTCATTCCGGATTATTGCGTATCAAAAAATGACGTCCACGGACATCAAATGTGTAATGAACTGTTTGTCCTGTAATAAACTGAAGACACTTTCAAAACCCCAAGAGTGCACGATTACTAGAAGAAAGGACAACTGCAAACGGAACTTTAAGCAGACTTTTTCCTGATAAATAATGATGATCATAACATAATAGTATTTAGCTCTCACACTAATTTGCAGTTTGCATGCAATCAAAATATTACGTTTCAAACTTCCACCATGATTTTCGCTATACACTCCAATCTAAGTGAAAATTTTCCAAACACGCCAATAATTGGCTGTTGTTTTCACCTGGTCCAATCTTGGTGGAGGAAGATTCCGCACGTGGGACTATCGAAAGAATATAGGCCGCCGAATCAACTGTTGGTAACTGAATCCGTCACTTTTTTTGATTAACTTTATTAAACCCGGAAGAAGTTGGTGCTTCCTTTGCTTTTGATTTTCAACACGATCAGCCGAATAACACGAGAGTCACTTAATTTACCAACTACCTTGTTGACACCTACACAAGTAAAAACTCAATGTTCTCTCCTCACATGGAGGACAACATGTGGAGAACAACTAATTGTTGTGAGTCTTTTCATTGGAGATGAAAATATTAGTCTAGTTCACACCATCGAAACATCCATTATTTTTTCAATGGTTGACGACGTGTACAATATGATGCGTATACGAAGTTAAATTCGATAAGGAAAAAGGAAAACAATACCAGTGTGGAATTACAGGGACAAAACCTTAACAAAAGAAAATTCGTGCTTATTTGGGCGGGAAGTTGGCTCGAGAGTGTGTTTTACATAAATATGTTGTTTGACGTACATGTCTCACGCATTTATATACATAGATACTACTACTACTACTCATCTAAATATATAAAAATGGATCGTGGTTTGTTCGGATGCTTAAAACTTGAAAACGACTGAACCCAATTGGATACTTCCTTCTGTGGATTTGTTTGTAATTGCTACGCGAAGGTTTAGGAAAGAAGAAAACGACTAAAACATTTAAAAAATTAAGAAAAAAATTAAAGACTAAACAAATTGACGTTTGGTGTGTTAGGTTATGACAGTTGTCATGGTGCGCGCAAAGACAATTAAGGTTATGACATTTGTGATTGTGTGCGCATGAATAATTGTTATGTCATAATAGAAGCAAAGTCAGCAATATCAATCACAGTCTTATTTACAATGCCGCGAGCGAGAAGATCGAATCTTTTACAACGAAGCCGTAATGCAATTAGACTGTGGAATATTGGGAATCAATCCACTGCAGATGAAGAAGAAATCGCACGAGAGAAGGGCGCTGTGTTAGTACGGGCCGACTTCGTGTTTCACAAACACAAGAACAAAGAGAGGCCATACGTGAAACGGCTCGGTTGGCAATGAGAAATCCTCGAGCAGAACACAGAAATCAACAACGTCGAGCCGCAAGAAGAAATGCTTTAAGTGTTAATTTGAATCGAGGAGCGTTTCAATACGATTCCACAATTGACTGCAGCTCGCACCCTTCCGTTAGTATTGGCCTTATGGAGGTTGTGTGCTTCCATTGCGGTGCATTGAAGTTCGCTGGAGAAACGCCCGGATTGTGCTGTCTCAGTGGAAAGGTTAAATTGCCATTGTTGTCTCCGCCACCTGAGCCATTGCATTCATTGCTTCGTGATGAGGCTCAAGAATCACGACATTTTCTTTCGAACGCTTAAAGGTACAACGCATGTTTCCAAATGACTTCATTGGGAACAAATATTATTGAAGAACGCGGATTCAATCCGACATTCAAGGTTGCTAATAAGAGAGTCACCTTTATTTTTGGTAATCATAAATCACTAATTATCCCTTCCCTTTCAACTATACAGATACAAGAACAAATTCATCATAGAATTGGATCATTGCAGCCGGTTGACGGCGCACAGTATAAAATTGTTACAAATTTACTTCATGGCCAATATGGAGGACAAACTTGATCGGCGTCAAATGATCAATAACGCAATGAAAAGAGAAATTCTTCAAGATTTGCAGCAAATACTTCATAAACATCATGCATTGATTCGGTTGTGTAAAACTGCGTTGGATGGCATGCCAAGTGATGACTATAAAGTCGTGATCAAAGCAAATAAACGCCCCGCTGGAACACAGGAACGACAATTCAACGCTCCGACAATAGATAAAGTCGCAAAATATAGTATATCACAAAGCTTCGATGAAGATAATCGACACGAGTGCAACCCATTCAGCAAATAGTTCAACAGAAAGTTGTGCTACAACGATACGCGAATCATTTGGTTTACATTCAATAAAGCAAATGCTTTGCTCCTATGTGAATTTGGTTCTTCTTGAACTTTTATTCAACTTAATTAATTTTATCTTACTATAAACAAGTTAATAAAACTCAAGTAATACCTTAAGACAACATTTATTAATTCTAAGGCGGGACGAAGCTCGCCGGGTCAGCTAGTTTATCATATATTTTTAATTTTTGTATAGCTTGTTTTCTGATGCAACACACCAATCCAGATTTTACTCTTATTTTGATTACTTATTTGGGGGTGCAGGTCGGATGTCCAATTTGGGGACTTGCTGTCTGGGGCGCAGTTCAGATCGCAGATTAAAGGACATTATCTTCTCCGCTAATTACCCTCTTAAATTGGGCGCAGTTCGGATACACCAAGCTAGATGCTAGGCTTAAATCATGACCAATAGTGTTATTATGTTGTAGAACATATAACATTTATTTTAGCAACTTCTTTAATAGAAACCGAAGATGGAAAAATTTAAATACTGCTATTCAATTGATCATGAAAGGAGACAAACAGTTCGGGTAAGTTTTGCCAAATATGTTACATTGCATAACACATTATAGGTAATCTACGTATGTGCTATTGTAAAATAACAACATCAAAGTGTTTGCTTAATCTTACTTGGAGCAAATAAACTTCTTTAGAATTAGGTAGACTGTAGGAATTTCAGTTCAACCCAACCTCCTCCTAAATTTTAATTCAAAGCAATAATTACTTTTAAATGATAATCAATTGAAATCATGAATGATATCATTCCATATTCTTTTTGACTAATATTGGTATTGATGCATCCAAAACATTTTGTAATACTTCAGAATAATACTTTAAATTCAGTCTCAACAACCTTCGGAAAAGTATTAAAATCACCAAAGACAAAAGTGAATGAACTGTTGGAAATTGTATACACAACAATGATACATAAATACAATTAGAATGGTATTGCAAACCTGGTGATTAAAGTAAAGTTCATATAGTGATTGTAGTGAATATTACATTTCTGTTTAACATCTGTTTTAACCAAGAGAAATTTTATACAAAAATATGTAAACAGTGAACGTAAGTTATAACGATATAATTACCAGAAGTAAAAAATGTATTTGGACATGAAAACATTTTGGAAACATTCAATCAGGTAAGCTTAATAAATAAATTATTCTCTAATCTTTCTACCATACTATTGTGATGTAAAGTTGTTTTATTATGACGATTTAAAAAAAATTATGTTTTTGTTTTAATTTTACAAAAAAATATATATGTTGCACTTGTGTATTCCACAGGCTGTGCGAATTATTTCCACATGAAGTACATTTCCAAATAAAAAATTGATTTAGAAATAAAGCATCACGTCACGGGAGATATATACAGCAAAACAAGTTCATATCCAACTGCAAATTGTAATCGGATTAACAAAAATTAAAATAACAAATAAAGTGAGTTTCTTGCACTGTACCAAGCATAAACACGCAGATTTAAAAAATAATATTTATTACAACAAAAAAATAAATTACATTTATCGTAACAATACAAAATATATACTAATCAATATTTACAAAAGCGTATACAAAATTTATGTATGCTTCGATGGTATTAATTACACAGAAATAAACTTTCTAAATTTCTTGGATATTTCCTTTAGTTACCACATTTACATCCACTAAATCATCATATATCTAAATTTTCTTTCATTCAAGAATAGGGTGACGGATTTCGAACCCACACCAATTGTGATTTGTTTCTCCATTTTTGGTTCCATATCCGCCCAATATTTTCTGGTTTTTGCCTACTATCTTCCAGAATTATTAAAATTCTGCACGTTATAAATCAAACGAGCACCCTATTCTTTAAATGAAACAATGATGTGATTCAATAGTAATCTTTCATCGGACAAAATTAAAAATAACTTGTAGTCAAGATGACGTTCCATTAAACATAATATGGCAATACCATATCAAAAAAGAAGATCCCGTCCGACTAAGAATTAAAAATTTATTAACAGGCGTATTTTTTCGAACGACAAACGTAGCGTATGCAATGCTCATCAGAAAGATAGAGACGCACAAAGAAGAAAAAAGAACAACAGCTGTCCCAAACTCGTTCACATCGTATCATATTATACGCTTTTTTCTGGTCGGGCTTGTCGTTAAAAAAATACGACTTTTGTGTTAAACTAAATATTTATAAACAGATCACAACTGGGGGCTTCACCAGGAATTAACAGACCCTAGCATCAAGAAATAAATTTAAGAAATAAGTCGTTATATACACAAAAACAATTGCTTTTAGGTAACCATTTCTTTTAGATTTTTGGTGTTTGTACATTAGTTTAATTACACAAAGAATAGGGTCACGTATGCGCGTTCCAATCGCCTTCCATCCTCCACACACTAAAAGCTCTGCTTAATTTTTCATGGGCGGTATAGGAGCAAACGTTACCAATCACATCGCTATCACCTGGAGATTCCGGACTTGACGTGGACAATATGTGATAGAGAAAATCTATATACCTAGCGGCTAATTTCAGTGTCTGAATCTTCGATAGTTTATCCGACGGCAAAGTCGGGATGCTCTTCCTTAAGCTGGAAAAAGCCTCGTTCAAACTTTGCGTCCTCTGTCTCTCCCTGACGTTGGCCATTATTCTCTGGTTTTGTATCTCCTCGAAGCTTTGCGGTAACTTCCTTCTCGACTTCGTTTTCGTAACGCTTTGACAAGAGTTTTCGTCATCCGACGAGAAATTTATGGGCTTCCTTTTACGCCCTCCCGTGTTGCGCTGTTTCAACACCGGCTGTTCGTCGTCGACCTCCACTTTGATGGAGAACTCCTCGGGCTTGAAATCCGTATATTGATTGCTATAACTTGGGCTAGCATCCATCTTTCTCTCACAATCGTAATTTTGATGATAGATATCCTGGAAGTGTTGATTGGAGCTTTTCTGATGGTACACGTTAGTTCCGATGTGACCGAAATGACATTGCGCCATCTCTCTTGATAAATTCGATAAGTATTTTTCATTCGAGTTGGTTAAATCCATCAATCTAGCTGGAGAATATTGTCCATAAGACGATGGACTATTCGGCGATAATTGTCTATAAATCGGCGAAGAATTATCACTACGATTTTCGTACATTTTCGCGGAAAAATCTCACTGTAATTTCGATAAGTTTTTAACAAATCCGGCCCGGAGATTTCCGCGTGATATTTACCGAAATTGTCGGGATGCGCAACTGAAGTTTAAATACAGATATCGTCTCAAAACTCAAAAGACACTTAAGTTCCCGAGGACCAATGGAAAATCAGCTTCAAGGCGCCCCACTACAGGCGGTGTGTCTTCTTTTATCTCAGTCAGGTCTTCGTGTTGCTCATCTGCTATCTTCCGAGAGTTACACGACTCCGTACGAATTACTTAAACGTCCCTTCCTGTGCCTGCTTGTCTTCTGTCAATGGAGGGAGGACGGTCACCTAGAAGTATATCCAGGCGAATATTTCTTTGTCCTGTGTATTTAGAATTTTTGTTTCCCTTTTTATCTTTTTCGGGACATTTTTGCACCTGCTACAAATCTAATAGAATTGTTATTAAAACAAGACGATGTAATTTTTAAAACTACTTAAACCAAAATATTTATGTACCTACAATCTAAATTTTCAAAAATTTGCGTTGAATTCTACGTGATTATTATTATCGTATTCTATTATTATAAAAGAACAGTTTTAGTTGAAGCATATTGTAGTATGGTACTACTCCATTAGTAAAATTATCAATAAAAATCTGTAAATTTTATAGAAAACATTCTTTAAGAAATAAAAAAGCGTTGTAAACATTTACCACACACATACACTTGAAACATTTCAAAATCTAGAATTCCAAATTGCTATAACGACGTGCAAAAACAAAAAAGTTTGTTTATGAACGACGGAATAGGATGGTCGATAAAAAAGTCAGATAAAAGTTATATAAAATACCAGGGTTGAAAAGAAGCACAC
Source organism: Chrysina gloriosa (assembly GCA_038088585.1). Lineage (NCBI taxonomy): Eukaryota > Metazoa > Arthropoda > Insecta > Coleoptera > Scarabaeidae > Chrysina > Chrysina gloriosa. Next base: position 27,315,256 of record CM076089.1, read on the forward strand.
CACATCAAAAAGAAGTTGTTTTTTACAAACGACGAACAGACCAAAGAAAAAGAAGTACAATAAAAGGAAAAGACCAAAGAAAAGAAGTGAAGAAAGAATGCAAGAGGGAGGGAGAAGTTAAGAATTAGAAAACAAATTACACTTATACACACTAGGTAATATATTTTGATTGTATTGTTCATTATTTTGTTAATATAAGGCTAAAATTTTATAAATATTATTTGTAATAATTTTTGCTTTCTATATAATTAACTCAAATTCATACTACAATATGCTGCTACATATGTATATCCATTACGTCTTAGTATTAGTTACTATGTAAAAACGCTTATTTTTAAATTAATTCATCATCATCATTAATTATTATATATTTCGGGTTCTGAATGATTTTATATATAAAGGTTTAGTTTGCACTAAATTTTTAGGGTAAAATTTCAAACGCTCAAAAACTGGAACTGAAAATATGATGAACTTATTATGACAATGTAGAAAAAATAGTTTTAATTAATTTACGTAAAAGATATATTGCACTTGTCCTGATCAACAGTTGATTGTGTTGATTATTTTCATTTATTCTTTTATAGATATTGTTCCAGGTGTCTATAACGTTAACAATAGATAAAAGAAATAAACAATTATTCAACAAAAGAGAAAAAATGAGTATCAGAGATACTAGAAGTATTACTAAATTGTTAAGATCGAACAAATTTGACTACAATCGGCCATAATTCCCATAATAGTTCAATAACTCAAATATAAAACTTATTATTTATTAATTAATTGGCAAAATTCCCCACGCTAATAGCAGAGGTATCTACTACTCCTACAAAAATTAACTAAACACAAAATACCTTCATGAAAATTGATGCTTTCGAGGTATGTATAACGAAAATAAAAGCAAATGCAACGAAAATTATAAGGCGATCGTTTCAAGAGACCATGGAGTGATTTCAATGTATTTCTCTCCAAGAAAGTAGTCAATACTGAAGTAAAATAAAGTTTAAATAACTCCAGCATAGTTTGAGAATAAAGCTGAATTTAAGACAACTACAAGTTGAAAGAGGAAATCGTTTTTTCTACTTTTCCGCTGATATTTCAACATCTCTTCAACCATATCCTCTGGATTCCTCTGGATTATACTCATAAGGCTCCTGAAGTCCTTCGGGATTGTTAACAACAAATCAACTTTTCTTTAATCAAAACCCTATCTAAAAGTTTGAAGAAAATATACATCGTTTTTCAGAAGTTATGCATCGAATTCAAACAGAAGAAAGGTCATAAACAACCCCTAAGATCAAGGACGTTATTTATTTTTGATACGTAGAAAAGTAAACGCTAGTAAAATTCGGAACATATCTAGGGCAAGGTCAAGTTGTTCGTGTTCGCTTTATAATACGAGCTGTAAATTATATCTATGGACACTCTTCGAACATGTGATTGGAAAAGAAAGGCGAATGTCTACAATTTAGATAAAACAATAAAAACGCTAGTAAAATCTTGTAGTGCTTCTTTTGATAGGTTGTGTTTTGTCTACTTTCATACACGGCTCGTATGCCTGTATCCTACGGAGAGTTTGACAACCGCTCCATCTTTTAAATACAATTCGGTGATAGATAAATCGGTGTTTCTAAAGCAACATTTTTATTTGCCCAATATTTTTTAAGTTTTCTTTTACAGTTATTGACTTACTTTTAGCTCATACGCGGTATATGACAAACGTTCATATGTATACTGAAAAGATTAATTCCTTTGAAAAATTATGCATACATACTAACAGTAACATTTATAATCTTTGCAAAAGTAGTGAAAATAAAAATATACTATCCAAAAGTTTGGATATTTCTAGCGCACTGTAGCAATGCGCTTAGTTTGCTCATAATAGATACATATGTACACTTTATGCAAGATAACTAAAGTATATGTAATGAAGGTGATTGCAAAGACTGTGGTGTAATTTACTGACACTATATCACATTGGTAAACTCCTCACCAACAATTGTGCGGTGGAGAGTTTACCGGTGTGATCTAGTGAAAGTACATTGTAGATACATCCGATACTTCATAACATTAACTTAAACAAATGATAGTACAAAATTCAAAATTTGTAAGTTTTCTGTCAATAGACAATTAGACAATTAGATTGCAACTAAATAACCTTATTTAGAACTACTTTTCCTTTTGGCCTTCCTTCTATCATATTTTTCTTTTCTACTTTTCCTACTACACCGAAATATTCATTATGTTTTCAAATTTGGTGAACATGTCTTTACAGTAGTGCTGTAACTATGGTCTCAAAAATTCTCTCCTTGGGAGGATAGATTCGAATCTCCAGCATATCTATTAAAACTCAACATTCCACAACATATTTCAAACCTTCAGCTTAAATCTTCGAATTATAACTCACTATCTTATTAAGAGAAAGTTTATTTGCCTTTCGTAGTTACTGGAAATAAAACCCTAAAACTATGCAGTCTGCTCTAATAATTTTTTATATTCCGATTTTATGAAGATATCCGTTAAACTAAGAGTATTCTCATAACAAGACCAAATCCTTCTACTTTAATTTCTGATCATTTCAAGTAGTTTCCCCCAGTTCTAATCCCCGAACGTTCCACAATAATTAGATAAATCTTAATGCCAGAACATTCTTTATTTCAAGCCTCAAGGAGAAAAGCAAAATGTCGATAGAGTTTATTCGATTTTTGCCCTTGTCTCGTATGAGCCCCACGATTACGATTACGATTTACCTCCACACGTCTTGATACCTTCTAGGAATTACCTCTAGAAAAAGACACGAGTATATCTCTATATACTATGATAACGCTAAATTAAATAAAAATGTCTGATTTATGCTATTAGGTTTAGGTAATACATGTCGCCTGTTGTTTTGTGTAAAAACAGTGACGTTCTTCAGACTCCAGTTTTCTACCAACAACACTCCTTAATAACTGTGTTAATTTTCACACATCATCACGATTACAAGAGGTAGCGTGGGTTATAAAACCGCCTATTATAAACAATGATACCAAACAGAGGCAGGAGAAGGAGATTAAATACGTTACCATAGTAATCAACTGCTTAGGCATCCACCCAATTATTTTGCCAAGCTTGTTCATATCTCACTGGTCCTCTCTTCTGACATTTTCGGTATTTTCGCCCAATTTTATCGCAATACAAACGCTACTTTAATGCAAAATTATGTCCTTGTTTATACAAACACAAGATCAAGTTCGGTTTATGTTGGCCCTGAAATCAAAGCAAACGCTACGTCGTATCTTTGCGACTACCCCCGGCGACTTCCAAAAATATACAAAATAAGCTGACACGAGACGTCCTAAACGTACTAATTATGTATGCACATATATTCGAAATATCAGAGCGTGGCGCGTAATTAATATAAATCGCAGAAGGATTTTCCGAAGCCAGTTTATTTTGGCGTAGGCAGAAGTGGAACAAAATCTCCCGATCTAGATCTAAAATTAAACACCCTTCCGAACGATTTGTTTAAATCAACGAGAATTTGTGGGTGCGTAATTGTCGTAAATCGACGAAGCTTAGGAAAAGTCGCACTGGCGAATTCAAAACTATGCTTCTCGCACAAATATAAATAATGCATTTTATCCGTAATAAATACGCAAAGAGGTTAGCCAGTATTAGCATAATTTTGGCCGGAATAATGGTCCCGATAAATCAGAATTAAATGAATTCAGAATGTGGACTATGTTTATTACTCAAATCTTCTCGCGCGTACATATTAAATAATTAGGCTTTGCTTCTTAACATTGGTTATCTGATGGAAAAGAATAGAACAATCTGTCAATAGAAAAATGAAATCTAACATAAATGATTGGCAGCTAGGTCAATTACTTCTGATCATATAGCAGTTAAAGGTAAATCTTGAAGTTTACAAAAGGATGGAACAAAACCCGAAAAATAGAAGGTACTCTAGACACAGCCAATCAAAATATGCTAGGAATATTTGCAAATTATCATTACAGACGACCACGTTACAAAACAAACCATAAAAATGCGATTTAGATGACTCCGAAAATTTCTGAATTCTCTTTTACTTTCTTCTATGCAAAGGAGAAATCTAATCACGCGAAAAAGATTATTAATGGTTTCTCTAGAAAACTTCCTCGAACGGTGCCTAATAATCTAGGATAGCTAAAATCTTTCGCCCTTCCTTGCCATTACAGTCTCTTTGAATTTTTGTCCTTACTGTGTTGTAATATAGATATCCAGAATTACTTTTGAACGAAGAAAAAATATTCTGCAAAACCTGCAGTAAAATGGTAAGTTGATAATTTTACAAAACAATTTTATCTTATTTATTTAATTCAAATTACATGTTTATTTTGCAAATTCTAGTCTGCCACACAATTGACTCAAAAACTTGCGTTGGTTTGCTGAATAAAATTATTTTCATCAATAAAAATATTTTCCTTTAATTTCAAAATTATTTTCTTATCTCATATCTAAAAGAGTGTATACATTTTCTACTACAATTTTCTTCTTTTATAGATTCCATGTGAGAAGAATCCCAAATTAGGCAACATCTCTCGATTGGCCTTCATAAACTAAAGTTAAGAAAAATGACAATCGAAATTAGTGCAAATGTATGTAGGTTGTAGGTATGTTATAAGTTACAAAATCTAAATTTTAAAATGTATTTGTAAAAGCATTGCAGACATACTGTACCTGACGAAAATACTTTAAGAAAAATTATGTTACAAATGTATCTAAGGACGTAATTAATGAAATAATAATAATAATAATAATGTTTATTACCCAACAGTTTTTAAAAGCCAATTACAGGGCAAAAAATTGATTACAAAAAAGAAATAAAAATACTCAAACTAAAACACTTAAAATACTTAAAATAACAAAATAGTACAGTAAGAATATTATAAAATATAGAAACTAAATTATATGCAATACTAATCTACACATAAGAAACTTAATAAGAATATGTGTACCCAAAGAAAAAAAAAGGAAAATACAAATTAGGAAATACGGTTCATAACGTGGCGTTCAAGTTAGCCTGTATAAGTTCGCTAAGACTGCAATTAAAAATATCGCATTTTGAACTAATGTCATTGTATGTTGAACAAATAAAGGATATCGGCGAGCGGAGCAATAAGTTACTTCTAGCATAATCAACGTAAAATGTGTCAGAGTTCGGAGAAGATTGACGGGGTACATAGAAATTTAGCTTTGAAATAAATTGACTGGAATCACTCTGACTGGGTAGTAATTTATATAAAAAGGCCAGGCCTATATTATTACGTCGAACTTCCAGAGAAATAAAAGAAAATTCATCCAGCAACGCGTCATAAGGAAACCCTCTGTATGGATAAACACTATGCTTCTTAAACCATAAATACTTCAAAAATCGCCTTTGAACATTTTCCAGTGAAAGTTTATGAATCAGGTAATATGGACTCCATACAAGTGCAGCATATTCCATTTTGAAGCGAATTATTACGAACTATTTAATTCACGTGACGTGTTTAGCACACGGTTTAAACAGTGTGATGGAAAATATCAGAAATTCAATTCCTATAGTTAACAGTTTAATTAGTAATGTAGAGAAAATATTTCTAAAATCTCCGCTGAGGATTCAGTGTTAGAGAGATAAATTACTTAATATTCCTTTGCCACCGGAACCAATAATCGCAAGAAGGGGAATATCGCTGAAAGCTGCCAGTTTTTATGCAGAAAATTTTGTCCCTATAAAAGAACTTATTTGAAGAGGAAAATATTGGTGAAATTTCAAAGTGCAAATCCATTTTAGAACTTTAGGGACTTTACTTCATTAAATCAAAAGCTATTGTTATTCTTGAAACTGAATCACTCACGTTACAAGAGACTCTTCCTGGAAAAACAGAACAATTAATAAATAAAAAATTTAATGATATTTTAAAACGAAATAGTAATTTAAATTTGTTGCAACAAGCACACGAAATTCTCCGTAGTGATTTTGATGTTGAAATCCGGAAGTTGTTAATGTTTTAAAATATGCACCAGTCGCGTCAGTTGACGTCCAACGAAGTTTGTCAATGCACAAATCGCTATTAACGGATAGGCGACATAATTTGGCTATTGAAAATATTGAAAAACATTTGACTGTGAATTGTTTTTACAGTAGGGGATCTAGTGTTTAATGTAGAAATGTAAGAGATAGGTATCTGTTTGATAATACCTGTTTAAATTCTTTAAGTGTTTGTTTCTTTTCCTTGTTACTTCAAAATATATTCAACACTCTGAAAATATTTGTGAAACATATTCTAGACCTTTTAGGAATATTTTCAACATAGTTTCTCGTATACAAGACTGGTCTCTAGTTATGACATACCTTAAGAAACACATTATAGAATTCTTAAACTATTTAATTGTAAAATATAAATTTAATCAGCAGTTTGCAGCAGTAAAAAAGAAAAAGATGGGATTGCTATATCTTTAACAAACGATTTATGTCATGCTTTTCATTAATGACCGGTCCCTATTACTGAAACATGTAGCACACGTGTTAGCCATAATCCAATTAAGAGTGAGGTGTCTAACAAAAACCATCTTCTAGTTTAGCGCCGTCTTTATAGAATAAAATATCGATGTTGTAAAATCAACATCATCACGTTAATGCAGATGAAAAAATTAGAGCAACCCTTGACTGCGACATACTTGCAGACCATCGTTGTTGAATTTGCTAACTTATAGGTCTATTCCGAGTTTTGGGCAGAACCGGTTCAGAATTTCGTATTCGAGAATCCAACTTCTTCAATTCGCAATCTACCACTCGTGTGAATGATCAAATGCTTTGTGGATGGAGTACATAAACTTCTAGACAAAACTCACTTCACCGACAAACCAATCGAATTAGGTACCTTGTTTCAGTTGTAACTTTTCAAGTTTATTCGTTTTTTTACCTCTCGAAAATGTAAATAGGTCCGCATATATTTACTACTTATATGAAGCTTGCCCGCGAAATATGTAACACAAACAAAGATCTTGTTTTACCTCAGTGCGCCCGAAACAATATCAAAAGGTCCGTCGTTAAAACATCGTTAGCGACCTACTACAGGCCCCGCTTCTTTTTTATCACCCGATAATGGAAACTCCTCGCGCGATAGTCCATACATAAAAAGTTCATCGTAAAACAGCACTTCACACAATTTAGGATAGATAATGGCGGTCGTGAAGGAGGGTGGATCACCGAAGGAATGCTTTTTTCTTAATTTAAAACCGCGCCAACGTCGTAGTAAGAAAAAGTTTGTATAAAGAATCCCATCTAGTATAAGACGTTGAGTAATTTATTTGTACTAGACACGAAATAATCTTGTAGAACTTATGTGTAGTTGGAGACGTTTTCCAATTTTGGGGTTGTTATATCCTAAGAAAATAAAGTACGTGGTAGACGGACTCTTATCTTCTATTGGATCTGATATCTGCGACAATTTTCATCCTTCTTTATTTAATTATTTATTCGGAAGCTACGTTTTTACTTACTTTTTTCAATTTCAATTTTTTGTATTCTCCTTGAAAGAAAGAAGAAGAACTACATGAATTAGCTTCCCCCTTATTACAACATTAACACAAAAAATATAGACGGGAACATATCAGGGTGCAGAACGCTAATGACAGAGAACTATAATAACCGGCACAATAATTAAGAAGGAAAATATAGTTCATAGCACTTGCACATGGATATAACCTTGCGAAAATTACACGACCATATTACGAATACACACCACTATCAGTCTTAAAAAGCACAACGTACAACATACAACATACAACATGCAACATACATACAGACACACGAAAGTCTATATACACCAACATAAATATTAAGTTAACCACTAAAAAGAAAGTTTTCATGTATAGGAATGATTATAACAGAATTGTTACAATGTAAAGGTAATAATATCTAATTCTCTATTAAATTAAAGCACTTCATCAACAAATAAAAAATAATTCTCAAGTAGTACACATACGAAAACACAAAAGTCTACATACACTAAATAAATCATTATACTACTAACAATCAATTAGTACTTGGTAACGCCGCCGTTGAGAGTAATTACTGCTTTTAGCCTACACTGCAACTTTCGTGTCACCGTTTTAGGTGCTTGACCCCATTCTTTCAGTATAGCGCGCTTTAGGGAATCACGTCCAGTTATGACCCTTTTCCTTAAGCGGTTTTTTAACTCTGCTCATAAATGTTTATGGGATTTAAGGCCGGAGATTGAGGAGGAAAATCCAGTTGTTTCGGGACGTTATATAATATAATATAATATAATATATACGTTTATTTCCCCCAAAATTATAAATACATACATAAATTACAACAACAACAAAATGACAATGGAAGAAAAAGGTCGCATTCGATTAAAAATCGATCTTCCATGCGACCTGTACACAAACAAACATACATAGACTTACACTCTGACAAAAGCTCACACCCATAATCCCCAACTTCAACAACATATATACGAAATAATTACTGCCTCACCTGCAACTCAAACAATAAACAAAAATATTTTCTCCTGAAAACCCCCAGAGACCGCGCTCGCCAAGCATCAGACAGAATAGCATTCTAGACTCTTGTAATCTGATAAGTATATGACCTTTCAAGGAACTCGGTCCTGTGTTTTGGAGGTGTGAGAGTGTCCCTAAACCTAATATTAAGGTTATACACATCCGTTCTGAAAGTTATTTTATTATATAAATATTCAGGTTTACTGGTAGTTCAAATTTTATAAAATAGACATGCAGCAGCATCAACCTTCGGTTGCGCATATTTAACCATTTGGTGCCCTCAAACTTATGACTTACATGACAATACTTACGTATACCAAATATGAGTCTCAGGCATGAATTCTGAACCTTTTAAATTTGACGACAACAAAAAGAATCAATGCAGGTGCCGTACAAGACATCGCAATAGTTAAACAAATACAAAACCAACGATTCGCATAACAAAGTTTTTAAATTCTTATTTAAATAACATCTGTTATTGTAGAGTAACTTCAATGAAGCGTACATTTATTTATATCTATATATGTATATAAAAATGGATAGTGGTTTGTTCGGATACTTAAAACTTGAAAACGACTGGACCAAATGGGATACTTCCTTCTGCGAATTTGTTCGTAATTGCTACGCGAAGGTTTAGGAAAAAGAAAACTATTAAAACGTTTGAAAAATTATGAAAAAAATTAGAGATTAAACAAATTGATGACGTTTGGTGGGTTAGGTTATGACAATTGTCATGCTGTGCGCAAAGACAATTAACGTTATGACATTTGTGATTGTGCGCGCATGAATAATTGTTATGTCATAATAGAAGCAACGTCAGCAATATCCATCACAGTCTTATTTACAATGCCGCGAGCGAAGAGATCGAATCTTTCACAACGAAGCCGTCATGCAATTACACTGCGGAATATTGCAAATCAGTCCACTGCAGACGAAGAAGAAATCGCACGAGAGAAGGGTGCCGTATTAGTACGGCCCGACTTCGTGCTTCACAAACACAAGAATAAAGAGAGGCCATATACGTGGAAACGGCTCGGTTGACAATGAGAAATCGTCGAGCAGAACACAGAAATCAACAACGTCGAGCCGCAAGAAGAAATGCTTCAAGTGTTAATTTGAATCGACGAACGTTTCAATACGATTCCACAATTGACTACAGCTCGCACCCTTTCGTTAAAATTGGCCCTATAGAGGTTGTGTGCGTCCATTGCGATGCATTGAAGTTCGTTGGAGAAACGCCTGGATTGTGCTGTCTCAGCGAAACGGTTAAATTGCCATTGTCGCCTTCCCCACCTGAGTCATTGCATTCATTGCTTCATGATGAACCTCAAGAATCATGACATTTTCTTTTAAAGGTAGAACGCATGTTTCCAAATGACTTCATTTGGACCAAACATTATTGAAGAACGCGGATTCAGTCCTACATTCAAGGAAATGTTTGTTAATAAGAGAGTAACCTTTATTGTTGGTAATCATAAATCACTAATTATCACTTCCCTTTCGACTATACAGAACAAATTCACCATAGAAACGGATCATTACAACCGGTTGAAGACGCACAGCATAAAATTGTTACAAATCTACTTCATGGCCATCATGCATTGATTCGGTTGTTCAAAACTGCGTTGGATCGCATGCCAAGTGATGACTATAAAGTCGTGATCAGAACAGATAGACGACTCGCTCGACAAGGTGCTTTAATGAAGATAATTGACACGAGTGCAACCCATTCAGCAAATAGTTTAACAGAAAGTTGTGCTACAATGATACGCGAATCATTTGGTTTACATTCAATGAAGCAAATTATTTTTGAACTTTTATTCAACTTAATTAATTTTATCTTAATATAAACAAGTTAATAAAACTCAGATAATAACTGACAACATTTATTAATTCTAAGGCGGTACGAAGTTTGCCGGGTCAGCTAGTAATCGTTAAATTTCAATTTTTCGTCTATAATGACACCTAGATTTCTCACTGAAGACTTAAATTCAATCTCGATACCACCAACGCATACACTCAAACCCGACGAAAGAACCCGCTGGTATTTGTTCTGCAGTCCAAAGGGAATTAATTCCATTTTTGAGGCATTGATGAACAGCGCATGATCACGCGAGGTGGATACTAAACTTTCCAGATCAGAGTTTATGTTTTTGAAAGCGTCCACCATACCATCAACCGGAAAAGAATAATGAAGCTGCGTGTCATCAGCGTAAAAATGGTACTGACAATGTTGCAATGCCTTATAAAGTTGAGACGTATGTATGACGTATAGCAATGGACCAATAACAGAACCCTGCGGGACACCAGAAGATAATGTCAACAACTCGGACTCCCGCCCATCCAAGCTAACCAATTGTTGTCTATCAGTTACATAAGTAGATAAGAGAGAAATAGCGTCATCCTTCAAGCCTATATAGTGCAGTATCGCTTGTAACAATTCATGATTAATAGTGTCAAAGGCATTCAAGTAATCAAGTAGACACAAAATTGTCAAATTACCACGATCGGTTTCACGAATTATATCGTCTACTAGTTTTAAAAGAGTAGTGGTATAACTGAAGCCTGTCCTGAAACCGCTCTGCGTAGACGGCAAAATGTGGTGTTTATTCAGATGGATAAAAAGTTTATCAACTATTACCCTCTCGAAAACTTTCGATAAAACCGGCAGTATACTAATTATATAACAACCATTCTTTTGCCAGGAAAGAGGTATGCTTGGCATCATGGTTTTGTTGGAATATCCAATCCCCACCAAGCTCCAATTTATTGGCAATTTGAATCAACTGTGCCTTCAAAATATTAACATATGTTTATCCATAATTCCATCTATAAATTCAATATTTCCTGCCACAGCCGCCGACATAGAATCCCAAAGTAGAACCTACTGCTCACCATACTTAACTCTAGGCATTCTGTGTATATGACTAATATGCGGTTTACGTCGAGCGCTGCGCTCATTATAATCAATTTTCGAAGAACTCTACGAACACATTCTGCAATCACAGTCTTTCCCAACTTTAAGTCCACACACTGGACTACTTTTCCTGCACTGTTCGAATTTTGTTTAATCTCGTTAATGACATACCTCTTGGCCAGCGCGGAAAGTAAGCATAGACGACCACGACGCGATGTATTTTTAATTGTACCGGTATTATTATAATTTCGTAACAGCATTTGTACAGATGATCGAGGTCTACCAACAATTTTTTAATTTCTGCTAATGATTTGCCTTCATTTTTTGATTTAACGTTTAATTGTTTGATACTAGTCCAAATTTCCATTCTTCGTATTATCTTGACAATCCACACAAGAAAAGTAGTGTAATTCAAGTAAAAAATGAAATAGGGGAATAACATTAACTAGTCATTGTAAAGTAATTAACAATTTAATTTTTCTCAGTTTCCTACTCAAAATTTGTGGCGATTATTGGTATGCATACGTTTGTACCCTGAAAAATGTTTTCCTTCATCGACTGGTGTTACAGAACAATATTTTAATTTTAGACATATTTGTGGGTTTATATATAGTTCTATGTATATCCGCAGTAAAATTACCACAAAATATTTTAAAGACACTTTTCTACTTTTTGTATCCCACATTTACATCAAGAGTTGAAGTTGATTTTTCTTCATTGAATTACCTCTTTCATCTTTCACAGATATAGCATCATCATTTACTAAGTTAACAATATGAAGTAAAGACAAATTTTTGCTTTCGAACTTTGCAATTGTCGTTGATACTAAATTGTTATTGTAACATTCGCGCATTCGTATTGTGCTTTCATCCGTAACATTTTTGCTACAATGTTTACGCCAAAATGTTCGAAATTTGGCATTATTTATGTTATAAATAACGGAATGTCAGCAAACAGTAGAGCTTCGCATAAATCCTCGTTGAATATATCATGTCCTATCTTCTTTTAGTTGGCCATTCCACATTCCAAAATGGTCCCGTTGTTCATGTACGTGAGGTCCTTTTAAATTTTTATTGCATTTTAATATGTGGGTAGGTGTTTTTACAGGTTGTTCTATGAGAAAATATTTTTCGGAAGAAATCTGGAATTATACATATACACGACATTACCTGTATTATTCAGCAGAATAAACAATCATGGGCTAATCCGATAATTGTATCATAGGTAAACAAGTAAATACTAAGCAACTTAATCTGAAATTACCTGATATTTGGTATTAATGCCGTTTTATATGAAGTTATAAGAAATCTCTTATAAAGTGAAAGTGAATACAACTTTTTTAATAGTTAAAGTTTTTCTTAAAAATAAAAGTTTATGAATGAAAATGCATTTTTCATAAAAACCAAAGCCTATTTATTACATACCTTTGACGATGAATGCAACCACGAACTTCAGTATCATTACGACTACACTCCAACGCTTTTGTTCAGTATGAAGGAAAAGGGGGCTACTTTCATATGGGCAGTAAATAGCTCATGCTTATAGGACAATTGGCAACGGCAATAAGCTTCCAAAGGAAACTAATTCATTTTAGTAATGGAGGCGATTCCTCGCTAAGGTGAGCGCTATAAAGAAGTATTATCTTCATGTGTGCGAAGAAACATAGCAGCCACACTTTCAGAGGTACATATTACGTCATTTCAAACGCGAACAAAATGACAGAAACGGAGATAAATTAACAAAGCTCCAGGCAATTTGGTCTATTGCGTTGATGTAATACCTACTTGTGGAAGTAAAGCTGTTATATATATACATGTACTGCATTTATGTACGTACGTACATACATGTCAAATTTAAGCAATAAAATAGTAAATCAAGCTGATGAAGCTAGAAATAGAATAATCAATATTATTTTCACCGAGTAGATTACAGATACATACAGTTATCCCATTAACGCTTAAGATCGTTGATTTGTTGTTGTTTCCAAACTTAATTTCTATGTTTATAATAAAGAAATAAATGAATGTCACGAAATCAAGGTTACGAGTGTTTTTGAATCCGGGTTCTGAATTGCGATCTTATTGGTCAGAAAATTAAATACAGCGGATTTTTGATGAAAAATAATGTATTATTGTTGTTCACATTTAAATTGCGCAATAATAGGAAAACTCGCTGAACCATCGGTACACAAAATTGTTGAAGTTTTGCGTTCTATAGACTAGCCGTCCTGTCTGTGTCCCTTGAAACTGGTAACGGTTTTACTTCCACACTTGTTCTTACTTTTACTTTCACATTTCCACGAATTTGGTTTTATTGATGTTAAATTCTAGATCTAGTTCTTCTGCTTCCTTCATCAATTGTTTTGTCATTTCGTTTAGTCTTCGTCTGTTTGTTGTCATTAGGACCACGCCATCTGCGTAAGCTAAGCATTGGTGATTTATGTTGAATATAGTACTTTTCCTATTTATATCACTCTTTCTTATACACTCTACAGTGCCTAATTAGGCAGGGTTGTTGATACCGGGTCGCTTTATCAACATTGTTGTGTTCTTAAGGTACTGCTTTTTGTTCATAATTTGTACTTCGTTCACTCTGTCCTCTAGTGCCATTTTTACTAATCTTATAAGCGTATAAGATCAGGAAATTTTTGGGTCTACGAGGATTTGATGAAAGGGTGATTTTCAAAGGTTTGCAATATTTTCGCTACGGCGATTGTGTTGTAGGCTTTCGCCTATTTCTGATGTTCACTGTGAATATTTCACCCAAATCTGACAAATAGCTTATGTTTCATACTCATTTAAATAAAACTATCTTCGTTATTACGTAAATATGGAAAAATAGGAATATTAAAGAAAAGTGTTATTTAAACATTATTTTTTACGGGGAAATAATTTTAAAAAGGAGAAAAAGTTACGTATATAATATTATCGTGAATGTGCTCCGTCACAGGAAATGCTTTGTAAGTGTTTTTCTGCTATTGAGGAAGCTCAAATGAGCACGGATGATGCAAAACATCTGGGACCGTCACGTACTGTAACTATTTCAGAAATGGTTAATAAAATGCATGCCCTTGTAATTAGCGATCGTCGATTGAAAGTACGTGAAATAGCTAATGAAGTAAATATTTTAACCAAACAGGCAATATTTTGCATAAACGGTTAAATATGAAAAGCTATCCGCGAGATGGGTGCTGCATTTGCTTAATGCTGATTAAAAGAACGCCCGCATTGAAAATTCAGAAGAATGTTTGGCTGTCTTCAACCGTTATCCGGGGATTTTCCGTCGATATGTCACAATAGATGAAACTTGGGTATACCTCCAGAAACAAAAATACAGTCCAAACAATGGATTTCTCCCGGGGAGCGTGCGCCCCCAAGCAGGAAAACAACGTTTTTCGACCAGTAACATTATGGCCACAGTTTTATGGGATTCCGAAGATTCAATACTATACTGATTTACTGACGTGTTGTGATGCCAAACTTAAGAAAAATTGACCGCATTTGTTGAAGAAAAGGAAGATTACTTTGTGGAAAGTTTGAAAAAATTAGAAACTCGTTGGGCTAAGTGTATAGAGGAAATTATATTGAAAAATAAAATAGTTTTTACAGTAAAATAATAAAAGTAATTTTTTCATCAAACCGAGCTCGTATTAGAATATCAATTAGTTTGATTTTATTTATACTATCATACGCTCGTTTAAAACCCATAAACAGCGTCTGAGTCGGAATCTCGTATTCGTAACACCCTATAAACATTTTTGTAATCTATAAATATGGTGGAATAAGAACCCTTTTTCATCACTTTTTATTCGTATTGGCGGGTGGTGTATACAAATATCCAAGTTTAAATTGGTGTCAGTACTATATCTGGCAAAGACACCTATTTTTATTGTTTGATGTATTGTTATAACACAAGATCACGTGATTTGTCTAATTAGCACTGGTACTGCCTTGCTATTTATATTTGAGTGTCGCCAATATACATATGTATGTAATTAAGAAATGTGCACTATTACTTAATAAATAATCTAATTATTTGCTGTATCTATGTGTCCACATATTTCTTCGTTCACTTCGATACACAGATAATATTTTTATTTTATTTAATTCAATTTAATTTTACTCCAGACATGTAAATAAATACAAAACGAAACATAATTCTCGTGATTGCGAGTCTCCCGCCGTTGAAAATCGCTCGGTTCTGACTATTCCGGCCCCCTCGACGATGCATTTATCTTCGCCGCGATGTATAGATCGTATACTTCAACATCAACAACCACCGAGACGCCGAATCCAGGGGGTAGAGGAGCTCTCCTACCGCATCGAAAATAATTTACTGCGTCTAGAATGATTCGATACATATAGGGTCGCTCAAAATAATTGAAATTATATCTCTTCACTCAGTACCAAAATTAAAAGGGTGGTATATTTGGAAATAAAATTTACCTGGCATCAGGAAATTGGTTATCAGTCAAATCTTCAACACACTACAATCTTGGATTCTGGGATAAGGCGTAAATGTTATATCTACAAGTTTTGTGATACTGAACGTTGTACTTTAAAATCTACCTGTATTCTGTCTTTCCTTCACCCCTATTTTTCTTTACAAAATCTTTTCTAGAATGTCAATTTAACTATATTGTTAACTTCTTGAAGCATCTTCTAAACGTAGGGGATACCTCTACAAATTAAAATAAACTTAAATAAGATTCTTGTCCCTGTCACACTAATTCGGAAAATTCTAATTAAGCTGTCATCCTCTGTAGGAAAAAGACAGTGGAAATCGTACTAATCGAAATTAAGAATCTGGCTACTTCACAGTCCACCACATATAGTTATTTCACAAAACGAGTGCTTGTTAAAATTAGTTCAATTCAAGAAATTCAAATAAATATGGAAAATATTCATGCCTAAATAACATAATGATGTTTGTAATAATATGGTATCCTATAATGTTAAACTGACAACATTGTATAGGTATTATATTCTCACTTATCTTATCGTCGATATTTGTCTTTAGTCTTCATTTGGCTTTACTGGTGTACGTATAGATTTTCGATTTTTGTTTTTGAAGTGAAAACTTCTTTAGCACCGTTGTGAGTGATTTGAAACTCGATGAAACGACAAAAGCGACCCTAAAAGAAACAAACACATACATCTACAGGATTTATCTTGCGAGAGAATGAGATAGAACAGCCTCCCCACTCTTGTCTACCAAGCGTTGTGTATATGCGTGCTTGTGTGCGCCTGCGTATTGTCGAGCCGAGTCGAAAGAAGAGGCGTAGTATAGTAAGTGTAGTAGCTATATTTCACTGCCTAATACTTGCTTACGTTACGACTGTCTGATCGAAACCACAATTACAACTGCCGTAGAAAAATAACTTTCGGACGGTAATTATGGCGCCACTTAACATCAAATCGGACGTTTAATATAGAAATATTTTCTAAATAATGGTATGCATTGAAATTATCAAATGTAAAAGAAAAGAAAAACAATGTTGTATAAAAAATATTTATAAAAACTACAAAAAAAACATTATATAATATGGAACAAAATAACATAATTCTAACATGAAGAAATAAATAAAAATAAGACTCAGCCTATAATATGAATTAATCTTCAGAAACGACAATGTTGTTATAGTGCAGAACTGTTGAATGCGATAACGCCTCCTATTTTACAACCGTTATTTCAAAATAACAATAACCGTCAAAACTGTTATCTTAAATAAATAAAATTTATTTAAAATAACGATTTTTCCCATCACTACTTAGTTTGGTCAAAGCGTTCTGTGTGCATGTTTGTACGTGTGTTAGTACGTGTGTGCGTGCCTGTGTATTACGAAGGTTTGGTACCAATACTATAATCAATAAACCCTATAATTATCCCACTCCTGATACTGCATTCATCTCATTCTCTCGCAGTTTACTTTTCTGAATGTTTCACTTCCAGTGAACTGCACACATTTCTTTTTGTAGATATTTGTTCATGTTTTGTTAATTTAAATAATCGAAAGGTGGCACTGCATAAAACTTTTGCTACATTTGTGGAAGGTTTGCGATAACCAAAGGAAGACAACGTATAACCGTATTTGTAAAACAGTATCTTATGCTTACTTTAACATACAACTAGGTAACCAAGATAAATCTTGGGCACCACACATCGTATGCAAGGTACCAAAGGTAGAAAAAGAATTCAGAATACCCATGGTACGGCGTGAACCAAAAACCATAGTGATGATTGTTATTTTTGTTCTTAGAATATAGGAAGTTTTAATGCTAAGAATAAGAGAAATGCCAACGTCGGTTCTGTTATCAGTGCCTCACGGACTTGATATACAAGTACCTGTTCCAGCCAAAGAAATGGAACCAGTAGTTTTTGCTGATTCCGATTACAGCCCATCTGATTCTAACGACCTACATAGACTACAATCAGGAAGTATGCGATAAACCAGAACTTTCTACTCAAAATGAACTGAGTGATTTAATAATTGTCAGAATTGTGGGCATCCGGAGTTCGTAAGAAGAATTTGTTGATTCCTGGAACATCAACAACTTTCTACAGGAATTAGAAAACAGAATTAACCCCTTATTTAAGATCAGATGGATCTTTAGTATATTGTTTTAACATTCCTGATTTCCTTACAAAGTTAGGAGCTGCTCGGTACGATAAACAAGAATGACGTCCTTTCATTGGTTCAAGCAAACGAAGTCTAAAAGGTGTGTTACTACATAATGGTGGCGTTTTGAGCTCTATTCCTGTCGCATATTCAGTACATCTTAAAGAGGCGTATCAGAACTTGGAGATTTTTTTAGAAAAAATCACGTATGTAGAACATAATTAGATGCTTTGCAAAGATGTAAAGGTGCCTTGTATGCTTCTTGATCAACGATCAGGATTTACAAAGTTTCCGTGTTTTAGCGGTTTTATCTCCGGATAGCCGTACAAGAGATAAACATTGGACTGCAAAACAGCGGCTTGTTCGGTGCTCAGGTGAAAAATACGTACAACGTAATAAATTGGTGAATCCTACGAAAGTCCTTTTACCCTCTCTATATATTAAATTGGGATTATATAATCTTTTATACTTTTACCTTTTCGGTGTAAGGGTTCCGGAGCCACTGAGGCGTATACATACGTATACCGTACCGCCCCTGGCTCGCCCAGTGGCATTTCCTTACTTTTCGCAGCATATTAGAGGTAACAGATAAATTTTAGGACTTTAAACTGCTACGCTCTGCTGTGACCGGGTTTTGAACGTCGGACCTTCGCACCGTGATACGTAAGTTTCACCACTCAGCTACTGAGCGAGTTTTCTTAATAAAACCGAGTGTAAATATAATTTTTTTGTTCCCATATTAATTCAAACTTTTCTACTCCGGTAAATCTTACCACTTATCACACGACAAATATGAACCACAAAAACAAAGTTGTTCATTTAGGCTGTAATCAATTCCAATGTATCACAGGCATTACGATCGTATAAAAATATTTATTGGTTTATATTGAAGAACTTTTTTAAGAACAAATGGTATGGGTTAATATCTAAATTAAGTCTAATTCAAACGGAAAAATAAGCCCTACAGCTTTATCAAACCGTAGTTATGCCAAGCAACCGACGCTGTAAGAAGATAAAGAGAAGCACGTCACCATCGTTTGTCAACAACTTATCTCACATAGAAGAAAGCGTAGTTTTCAAAAGGTTGGAAGTCACCAAGATAGGTAAATTAGCATCTATAAATGTTATTCAATCCGGATTTACGTGAAAATTTAATGTTACCTACTTGAGGTATGACGATGATCCTTGCCTATTATACCATTCGCAGAATAAGGGTTTCTAAGCTAATACCCAGTACCCAACTTTCCTTTAAAAATCATAATGATTGTTACATTATTATTATTATTATATTTACACCAATTTACTTCGTTAATGAAAATTTAAAAATCGAAACAAAGTCCAATTGAATTACTACATATTTACTACACATCCAAACTTTGAACTAGACATGTTTCAGTTCAAATAGAAAGTATTGCTTCCAACAACCACTACTATTCACCGTTCCTCAGGTGAATAAATTTTAAGGCACCGCTCTGTTTAGCAATGGTATTTAGAAAAATAGTAGGGCTTTCTAGCTTCTCTTGCAGAATTTACAATTCACATTACACCCGGCGTAAATAATAAAACTACATGGGTTTACGATGTTTGGAATTATGAAGTTTACGGCGGTGATTCGGTTTCCCATCCAATGTAGCTTATAACTAGAGACCGGACTATATTTTAGAGATTTGACTAAAGTATGTATACATATATATGTCTTAAATATGAGCAAAATATGTTTAAAATATTCCTAAAATGTCTAGAATGTGTGAAATATGTTTCAAACATATTTGCAGAATGTTGAATATGTTGTAATATGAAGTAACAAGGAAAAGAAAACAAACAAAGAAAATTTAAACTGGTTCTATTAAACATTACAACCCCCTAGTGGTTCAGTGGTGAAAATCACCTTTCACAACGAGAAGGTCTGGGTTCGAAACCCGGCCTGCGGCGGAGCGTATTAGTTTAAAATCCTAAAATGGATCCGCTACCTCCAATATGCTGCGGAAAGTAAGGAAATGCCACTAGACGGGCTAGGATCGGTACGGTATATACATATGTATACGGCTCGGTGGCTCCGAACAAGACCTGGGCCTTTAAGGCCTGTTAGTGCCCCAACATTAAACATTACATTCATTATTGTAAAAACAATTCGCAATTAATATTTTCAATAGTCAAATTATGCCTGTCATCCGTTAATAGCGATTTGTAGATTGAAAGACTTCGTTGGAGGTTCCAGATTTAAATCGGTTTCAACATCAAAGTCGCCACGGAGAATCCAGTCTGCTTGCTGTAGGAAGTTTCTCAAGTATTTCCTTAAATTCATCAAAATTGAAGAGACTTTTGTAACGGGAGTGATTCAGTTTCAAGAATAACAATAGTTTTATGAACAAAATCATAATTTGATTTAATGAAACAAAGTTCATGGTCTAGTAAATTATTTTCTAAAATTGATTTGCACTTTGAAATTGCACCAATATCTCCCTCTTCAAAGCTTAAAATAAGTTGTCTAACTTGGTTTCCGGGTTGGAACTGACTGACAGTCAGTCTTCAAGTGACAGCAATATACGATTAACATCGGCAAGCAGCCCTGAAGATGTTCCTTGCAATAGTGGACGAAACGTCGGCACCCACGCCAAACCAGACGCGGTTCCAACCCGGAAACCAAGTTAGACATTGTGATTTCGACCGTGGAAGCCTACACCTGAGACTTAAAATAAGTTCTTTAATAGGGACAAAATTTTGCGCATAAGAACTGGCAACTTTCAACCTTGTTCCCCATATTGTGATTATTGGTTCCGGTGGCAAAGGAGTATTAGGTAATTTATCTCTATAACCCTGAATTCTCAGCGGAGATTTTAGAAATATTTTCTTTACATTACTTATTAAACTGTTAACTATAGGAATTAAATTTCTGATATTTTTCGCCACTCTGTTTAAACCGTGTGGTAAACACGTCACGTGAATTAAATTGGAATACAAAACTTTAAGTTGTTGACTAGCTTTGACCATGTATGTTGCAACATCGGAAATCATGAGTACAATTTTATTAGTTGGAACAATGTCGGGAAGTAAAAAAATCACGAAAGTTTCATTAATAAACCTAACCATTGTTACATGGTTAGTTATTTCAATTTGTTTACACGAAATCAAATAAGATCTACCAGGAGTGCTGTTATTTTAACAACCTATTAATAAATTTGCCATATGGCGTCCACAAGTATTTGTGGTTTCATGTACTATAAAATAGATAAAACTATTATTTACAGTTTGCTTTATTTCATTAATTACATCCTTATATACATTTGTAACATAATTTTTCCTTAAAGTATTTTCGTCAGGTACAGTATTTCTGCAATGCTTTTGCAAAAACATTTTAAAACTTAGGTTTTGTAACTTATAAAGTGGGATATTAGCAGAAAGCAATTCGGAATTAAATACATGTTGTTCATTCTGATTCTTTTGGAGATGAAGATGAACCTGCTAGTGACTGACCTACAGACATCAGCACTAATTTTGATTGTCTCATTTTTCCTAACTTTCGTTTATAAAGGCCAGTCGAGAGATGTTGAGTAATTTGGAACTTTTTCTCACATGGAATCTATAAAAGAAGAAAATTAGAGTAGAAGAGAAGAGAGTGAAGAGAAGAAAATGATTTTGAAATTAAAGGAACATATTTTTATTAATGAAAATAATTTTATTCAGCAATCCAGAACAGCCTACTGGGTACTAAATCAGTTTTTACTTTGACATTTTTGGATAACACGGTAATACTTCACTTTATTCGGTGTTGGTAAATGATGAAAAATTTTAAATGGTAAATGCTGAAATGAATACACTCACTAGCTAATTATGTTTACCCAATCAGAACTCACCTTTATTCATTTAATTTCCGATTTTTATTCTTAGAAACAGTAAGAAAACAATATTTGCACTTCGGTATTGAACGTGATATTTCGTTTGGAAGTTTCAAAGCAACTAACAATTTCTTAGAAGAATGTAGAAACAAATTTCTTGGAAAATACATTAATCGCTAGTTAAGTAATATTAACTTTATTATATTTAACGAAACATCGGTAATCGTACAATGTAAATTTCCCAGAAAATTCGCCTACTTTATATTTTATAAAAGAACGCCATTTTCAAAGGAATAAATTCAAATCTATTAAAATAATCGATATATGTGGAAAAAAGCCAAAATATTCTAAATATGTAAAATTAAATTAGTGCTAAACGCTTTTATTTACCCATAATTTGCGTAGATCTTAAAGCATTCAACTGATACCTTTGATAGTTATCAATATGCAAAAGACATATAATCCGATCTCTGCTTATAACCGATGCGCGAATAATGTATGTGCCTAGTCGCTGCGCAACTATTGCAATTGTGTATTCACATGTTTAGTAGATGTTTTGAGATAGTTAATACGGACTGTATATTATAGACTGGCTCAGATAAAATTTAGTTTTCTAATAATATCACTTTTTCTTCTTATAAAAGTTACGTATCAGTCTTGATTCAGTAGTACCTTCTTGAAACTTGTGTGTTGCTTTGAAGTTTTGAATTGTAACCCCCTTGTCTTGGAAACAAGGTGTATTTATTTAACTGGAAAGCTGTTGTAGGTGTAATTCAACCAATACATTCGTCTATATGCCAATGCTATTATAAGGGATAGATTGTTTAAAAACTGTATCCTGAACAATCCTAAAGATTTTTCAAAATTACGCCGAGATTCGTTTGTTTTTAAGCGTCAAAGTCCTGCAAACTGACCACTTTATTGCATTTTATATCTCAATTGTTATTCTTTGGAATTCCAATGTTCTGCTCGTGTTATGATCCGACATTAACTGTTAATGAAATGTTATCAACTCTCTTAAGTAAAACAGTCCAAACCATATCTTCCGGCCAAAAATTTGGTACAGCTAGTTTTCCTTTTGAAACGAAGCAGCTCAAAAAACTAACCGTCTTCAATACTAGAATCTTTCCTATATGTATAATACCCATCCCTACCACAGAAAATAGTCCCAAAAATGAGTCGCAGCCTCTGTAACGGTGATCCATAAACTGCCCAGTTCTCTAACCGAACAATGGGGAAACTGAACTATAGTCTGCTCTGAAATTCATAAAAATTATCAGCTTGCCCTTAAACAAAGTAGTCTAAAAGCGAACCATATCATCTTCCAATCAAAAATTCCCTGACCATTTGTTCTTCCTCTTGAGACGAAGCGACGTAACAAACGAATCAATTTCAATACTAAAATCCGTCCTAAACGAATCATTATCACCTAGCCCTAGTGTCCTTAAATACTTCTCATCCTTCTTACAAGATTTAGTCAAAAAATCAACTCAGACACAACTTTTTATTTTCAATATTCCTAAACCAGTAAGAAACTACCTAAAAACCGTTTTGGGATAGCATCTACAATATCTATCTATTTAAAATTTTAATTAACGTAATGATCTGTTACCAGTTACATACATATATCCACTTAACCTTCGCTGCCTTTTAGTCTTTAAGTTCTATCGTCTAAATGCCATCAAATAAATCATATCTAAATGACGCATTACATACGCAATTCTCTCAACACTTTCGTATTTTTATCGGCCACTTTTTATCTATCCACATCCCGCGTAACATTCTGCCAACGGACATTAGCATTTCATTTGTTAAATGTCGCAACTTATAATATTCCATATCTTTAACACATCCATAGGCTATAATACTTAGTGCTAACTACATATATACAATAAATATAAAGTTCAGTTTTTCAGCGCCTCTTTTCAATGTTAACGATTCATCATAATAAACGACTAGCAAGTGTATTGCGTTATAGAAAACTTAAGAGAGGGAGCAGAAACAGTAAGTACATAATTTATCGGACGGGATGTCTTTGAGAGAGGATCTCACGATTCTCGTCCGTATCCCGTATTTCGACTGCAACTGTTCGATTGCTTTCAAAGATATCGCTCACAACGACCGGACCTTCCATTGCAGTTCTCAGCGCGTCCAAATCCGATGCTTTATAATTTATTTCGGTGTCGATTGACGCAACTGCAAAGGACCGAAAACAACAAAATTTATAATGGCAGCTGCTGTACGAAAATATATATTCTACGTAAATATATAGATTGGCTGCTGACATTACGTTTTCCACAGTTCGACCTGGTTCTCAAAAGTAAATAACTATATTACGTGAGAGTATCGAAGATTACGGCGTTGGTTATTAATTTTATTAAATGCAATTGTGAAATGAAATGCACTAACACGTTTTTAAATGCAAGTTAAGCCTTCTATTCGTGAAGAAAATACCATGTCGTTTTAAGAAATAAGAAACACAACAAAAATATTTAGCTTATCGAAGAAACAATTTTCTTCTAATTATTATCGGAATATCTTCAATACATTAATATAACTGCAGTTACCTGTTCTGGTTACAGAAACATTGTTTTAAGCTTACTATTAGAGTGGACGAAACCTTCCGATTTTGTGAACGTTAGAAGTGGAAGCCATTGTCGACTTAATAAGATAATGTCTGTTCCAAAACGTAAGAGTTTTGATTACAGGGAAATCCTAATAAAATACGTTCAAAAACGTAACCACTCCTCAAAAACCCACCGTCAGCCTCCACCGGATATTGAAGGTGTATATTTCGATTGTGAATTGGATTAGGCTATCATCAGTTGAAATCTGCAAGTTTACCTTATTATTCGATAATTATGATATAACGTATAAAGATTCGTAGAAGATTGATAATGAATAATGAAATTGAACATAGTAACAATCAAAAGTATTATGAAAATAACGGTTCAGAGGTTTTCTATTTAAAAAAGTTTAGATCAATGTAAATTGATGGTGTTGAATTACAGTATAAAATAAAGAGGTATATGGGACATTTTGGATAAGTATAATTAAATGAAACCTACATATTATTTCAACGGATTGAGAAGAATAGAACGAGGAACACTATAACATTCTTAAAATAACTGAAGTGTATTTGTAACCTAAATAACACAAAAATTAAAATTTTCTTAAATGCAAGACAATTTTATAATGTAGGCTGATAATAATATTGCTTAAATAATTAATTAATATTAATATTTTATACCATAATTATCGTACAATAATGTGAACTTGTAGGTTTCGACTAATGATGGCTTTATAAGTTTAACCCTTTCGAGACGGAGTTTTATTTTTAAAATGGATATACTTGTAATGGAAACTTTTTATAGTCGTAGAGATATGGAAAACAAAATATGTTCTACATACTCAGAAATCCTGAAATCCTTTTTTATCCTGGGACATATAATCCCAGTAAGGATTTTTCATGGGACATAAAATCCCAATAATTGTTTTGGTAGGCGATTCTAATTCAAAAAAATAAATAAAATGTTAAAAGTTTAGTAGATTTCAAAGAAAATTCGCGTTTATTTGTCTTATTTATTGTTTAGTAACATAGTGGTAGTATAATTAGGGTTCTATTTTTTGTGAAAGGGTCCAAAACACTTGTAACATAAAGCGTTGTTACAGCCCGAACATATCATCTTTGTGCGCTTTTCGATGCCAAGCGAAGTACAGCGGACGCAGCGACAACGTTTCTCTTGCTCTACTGGCAAGCGATTACCAACACTCAGGCTATCAGTTTTTGGACGTTTGGGAGTTCTTCTCCCCTGTCGACGTGGCACTGTTGCTCGTCTTGCATTTCCTTCATAAATCATACCTTCAGCAAGAGGGACCAGAAAGATTTTCAATAAACATCTTTGTTTCTTGCATTCGGAGTATATAATCCACGAATTTACCACGCTAGCCATCAGCAGTTTGAAGAATATTTTCTTCCACCATTTTTGGGACTTGCGATTGAAATCATAAATGGTCGTCTTCTGGTCGGCTAAGTCGACACCTCCCATAATTCTATTGTAGTCTCTAATACTTTCAGGGCACTTAATTTTCTTCTTTGAGCCGTCCTGTTGCTTTCTGTCAATATCTACAGGCAATGGCGCATGACAGTTAGAAGCTAAAAGGACTTCTTTTGTGTCCATCCATCGAGCTGTTAAAATACCACCGGAGTTAGTTTGAAATTGGCTTTCTCCTCTGTTCAGCTTTCCGATAAATTTAGAGGTATTTTTTAGTTTTGCATATATGTTCCAAGTGCGGGATATTCGATAGTTTCCAATAAATTTATCGACGTAAAGAAGCGGTCAAAGGCCAAACATACATCCTTCTCACGAATAAAAGAAACCAATTTCGAAACTACTTTTTCTCCAAGAGTGGCGACCTTGGACTGAGCAGCATTTTCTTCTTTTCTAGTATAAACGTTGAAATCGTAAGTGTACCCAGTCTTTGAGTCACATCGCATGCAAATTTTTATTCCACGTTTCACTGGTTTCATGGGCATATATTGTTTCATGCTTGACCTGCCTTTGAATTTGACCATGCACTCATCAATAGATTGGAAAGAACTCTCACTACGAGCAGCTGCAAATGTATATTTTAGGCAGCACACAACATCAGAGATGTAATAGTCTTTACAAACGTCTGTGGGCTTTTCGCAGTCATTGAAATATAATTTTGATGCCAATAATAAAAAGCGATCTCGTGGTATACAGTTTTTTATAACTGAATTACCCATTGATGGATTTTTGCTCCAATAATCCTTCAGAGAGGGCAACTGTAATGCATGATCAATGAAACGCCAAGAAATACAAGGATTTCATTATGATCAGTTAAGTTTCGCTTTGACTGCGCTCGACGATTCAAAGCTATCAAACGCTGATTAGTGCATTCCGCAATTCGAATGCACAAACTGTAAGGAAATATCTTTGAAAACACTTTGAACTCGTTGCAGTCGTCAGCAAGATCAATAAGAATTTTGCAGTCCCGTTCAGTCGGGAATTTGTACTTAGGTTGGAAGTCCTGGCAGCCAGCGTGGGTAACATTTACCCAATGAACAACTAGATCTGACTCCTCATTTGTTTCGTCGATATCAACAGGCACTTTTAGATTATAGCCAGGTTCTGAGGCACTTTCCGTCTAATCGGAACTGTCAGCCGAATATTCAGTTCCACAGTCCTCAAAATCGCCATCAGAGTCTGACTCTTCACATACAATACGTTGTACTTCTTCAAGAGTTACTTTCCTTTTTGCCATCTAAAATGTGTATTGGGACGATTAATCCCACGTAAAAAATGCTTACCATTGGGACTATATATCCCAATGGTATCAAATCTGCCACACGTTACCTTCTGTTATTATGAAACACCACCAACTAATTTATTTCAATAAACCAAAGGCTTTTTTATCTAAAACAATACAATTTCAGTATATTACCCTGCTTGTGCAGCAGTTTTCAGCAAATCATCGACGCAAACTGCTTAAATTTCAAAGATGTTGTAATATCCATTGTCAAGTAGAATAAATATGCTCACATGTACCGTTATGTTTTTATTTACATTTCATAACTAACACTTAAATTTTGGAACTATCTAGATGAGAAATCGTATTGAAAATGAAGAAAAAACGACAGTTTGAAAATTAACGGGACGTATTATCCCAGTAGTCCCGAAAGGGTTAAACTAAGTAGTAGTAGTATGTATTAAGGGATAAAGAGGATTTTAACCTATTTTATATTTATATTTACATCAATATTATAACATTATAACGACACGTTTCCCTGTTGAATAATTTTGAATAATTAAACTGGAGTTTGCGACATTTATTTATAGCCATTTCTATCAATTCCATTGCCTCCAAACATAGTCCTAAAGACTTGAACTTTGATTGTGGTCGCTTGTTGTTGATTTGGTAAAATTACAGAGGCAATCAAGATAAACTCAATACTACTTTCTAATTATTTTTACAATAAAAGTAATACTTTGCCATCATGTTGACCAAACAGGTAAATGCACTCTGGTACAGTAATTCTCCTACATATTTTAAATGTACTTTATATCTATGTACAGAGTAAGTTTAGCTTTGATGCCTGACATTTTTACTTTGGTGTAATTATTACTCAATGAATGAAACATACTCAGTAAGCTATGGTAATTTATTTAGAAATAAGCTTAGACATTTTATTCGCCTGTTTCAATATATTTAAAAATGTACATATCTTTGAATTTGTTTTTTTTTTTTCAATTTTCATAACTAGGCTTATTGTTAGTAGGTTTTCAGTCTCTGGAGTCATTCAATCAGCTTTTTGTATAGACATAAAAACCTTATACCGATAATGTTTCTTTGATAATATCGTCCCCTATTCTATTGTAAAATGGTGAGAAGATTTACATAGCACAATTTACAAACATACATTACTTGCTAACTACTTACTTACTCAGGAAGTTGCTGCTATTTAGCAGCAACTAACGCTTACCGAGGCGAGATGGGAATCAATTTACCACAAGGTTGTAAGACAGAAAATACTTGAAAATTCTCTGGGGAGTACCTGAATCATAGTATAATTACCCAACATACGATATTACACAACTAAATAACTGCCTGATAAAAGAAAATACTATAATTTACAGCTACCTTTCCGCATGCATAAATATTCATACACCAATCAGTGCTAACTTCTTAACTCCAAATAGCATACAATGTATCCTTTTCAGAATAATAAGTATTTTGCTAGCCACATCCTGACATGGGCGAAGTTGCTCCACTGAGCAATTTCGCTTATTAAAATATAAATTTACAAATTTGCAATCTACAGTCTAAATAAATCTATTTGGTAAATTCGCAGGTTTATAACGTTTTAGACGGCTGATTTCTGTGTTCGCGTCTATTAATGTAACAGCTAGTTGATAGGAGTGTGTGCTCACTCTGACTCTATAGTTTTCACTAAATTTCTTCTAGATTTCATCCTTCACTGAAGGTACCTTAAGATCGTTATGCAGCACATGACTAGGGACGTACCACGGTGCGTTCTGAGAACCTTGTTTTAAAATCGTTGAAGAATTTCGATGTTTGAGTTGTAGGTTGTACCCCACAATGGGATTCCGTATGTCCATATTGGCTTTAAGATAGTTTTATACAGTCAGAGTCTGTTCTTTAAGGATAGTTAAGAGTTCCCTAACTATGGTCCTGATTGTTTTCTTGTTGTAAAGACGTGCTTTCTCCAATTGAGCTTTCTATCCAGGTGTAGCCCTAAATATTTGACACTCTTCATGTTGTCTTAGGCCATTAAATGTGACAGTTAGACAGTTTTCTTGTTTATTGGTGGATGTGATATCTACCGATTTGTTTATGTTAGGATTTATTCTCCATTGTTTGAACCATTTTTGAACTTTGTTTAATGATTTCTGTAGGTTAAGTTAAGCTTTTTCGTGATTATTGTGGGATGCCAGTATTGCCGTATCGCTATCGAATGTAGCAGTTGTAGTTCGTTACATCTCGTTACATCTCGATTTTAGCATATCGGCTGTATACAGAAAAATAACATGCAGCCCAGAAACAATATATAATATTTAATTATTTGATGCATTTGTTGTGCCAAATAATTTTTGGTCTTACAACGGAATCCTGCGTGCCAGATATTGTCGAACGCCCACGTGATGTCCAGGAATGCTGCAGAGCAGTATCTTTTGTTTTGTAAATCTCTACTTATTTTATTGACTACTCTGTAGATTTGCTCGAAAATTCCGTGCTTGTTCCCAATTGGCGAATTGGTGGTTTGGGATTATCTTACTGTTTTAAGTATCACCTGTATTTTCTTGATAAAAATTTTCGCGAAGACTTTAGACAACATCAAGAGTAAGCTAATAGGCCTGTAAGATGTAAGTTTATCTGTTGGTTTACCTGATTTAGGAATCATCATAATTTTGGCTATTTTCCAATCACTAGAATAGTATCCAATTTTGATGATGGCATTGTATAATTGAATAATAGCCTTGATTGCTGCTTGAGGTAATTCCTGTAATACTTTGTCAGTGATTGGATCATATGCGGGTGCTTTCTTGTGATTCATTTTATTATTAATAAGTGCTATTTCAAGGGAAATTACTGGTGAATAGAAGTTACGTTAGTTCTAATAAGTAATAGTTATGCAAATTTTACCCACACTTTTTACAGTGTCGAAATGTTCTACTAACTAACACTCGATAGTGCAACTACTGTCCCAATAGCGAATGGTGACTAGTACGAGTACCGAAAAATTCGAACTTGACTGGTTTTCATAAATGATTAAATTTATTTCTACTTATTTCAACTCCAACTCAAGTAAATTTCAGTGAAACTATAATTAATGACCTCCCAAACTTATTTTACTATTCTTCTGCCCATATAGGAATTTACCCATTACTAGTGGTCCAGTTATTTTAAGAGCTCATGTAGTACCACGCGAATAAAATGAGTAATCGAATTAACGAATATCAAACTCACATTTCGCGGAATTTTCTGCGGAATAAAAAATAACACTTGAACGTTTATTCTCGACAAGCCTCGTCCTATTAATCAGCATATAAACAAATTACGCGCCGCCTGCGAAAATCAACTCATCAGAAAAGAAAGAAAGAGAACCAACAATGTAAATAAAAAAGCAGCCAGCACTGCCACATTGTAACTAAAACCTCGAATTGGAGACGCTAATGATGAGACATAGTCATGGTATTCGTACCGTCAGGATGTGTACTTACTTCAAGCATGTTGCCGTTTGCTTCTATTGCCGCTGTTCCCTGACGTCATTCGCGCCGGCACGGAAGTGTCAGCTCCCGCGGGATCTTCTCATGTCTCCTTCTACGATCCTACAGCGTCAGACAGCTGTTCGTCTGGCGCCGAAGTTTGTGCATCCACCGTGTACACGTAGACGACATCGCTTGGGTTCCCTTTGGATACGTTAGGACTTTTTTGACCTGTCATGTTTTTGACCAGGTTCGTTACTTCGATACGAAATAAATTTGTTGCAAGTAACCGATTCCTATCACTTCTAAGGATGTTTCTTGCGTGACGTGCCTGACAAGTTTGTCAATTAAGAATAAAAAGCGCATAAATAAAGTCTTCGTTTGGTGACAGCAAAAACTATAAGTAAATTCCTCAATATATAATTTTTTATGAAGTAAGTTTCACTAAGAATGAGGACGGAATTGGCAGGTGTTGAAAACAAATTTTAACGTAAATTTATAACAAAAATGTTAAATAATTCAAGTAAAACCTATTTCATAATCGTTTCATCAATCAAACTAGTCAACAGCACCAAAAGCTATCCTATTCTCATAATCTTAATAGGTACCTACTAATGCTTAACCCTAAATCTCTTCCAATGATATTCTATCTATCTATACTGCTTAATTTGAATTTGATGGCAGTAGATATTTCAAAACAATCAATTTAGTTATATCAAAATGTAGAAAGAAAGCCCAAGAAAACATTTCTTGTCACTCTTCCAGTATGTTTCGTGTTACACAGGAAATTCTTCCCGATTTCCGTAAAATTTGGTTCTCCTCATTCGTTAATTATAGAACTTGTTACATGTTATTGTGAGCTCAGTGTCTAGATTGGTCTTAATTTAATATCAGCTAATACATAAGGACAATCGATTTAACTAGAGTGCATTGGAAACTGTAATTTGATAAATTAATAGAATAAATAAATTTGCTTTTACCTAACCCTTTATTCGTAACATCGAAACACGTATTTTGACAACTAAGTTGTCATCTTCAGTGGGAACAGTAAAGGAATTTAATGCTGTGCATGACATCAGCTAACTGGTAATGAACACTGAACAACTAAATACCGTATGGGAATTTAAAAAAATTACCGCACAATAGACACACATAAGGACAACAAGACTACTAATATTGTGTATCAATACATATATATATGTGTGTGTGTGTCTTGTGCTTGTGTAAAATCTGTGGCCAACAAACGACTGAATTGCAACCAATTGTAATGGACAAAGAATTCATTTACTTCCAATTTTACAAAAAAGCGGACCAGAAAGAAAGTACAAAGGCTGAATAAGGACAACGGAGTAAGAACAACCGCGCAAGTTAAGGTGGCACATATTAAATTCAACAAACAATAACTAACAAATCACTTTTTATTACAAGGGTCCGGTAGATATAACCAGCTAAAAAATCACCGAACGGCAAACATTATTATAACAGGTTCAAATAAGGTACAATAAATAGAGAATAAATTCTTTTCAAAAATTTTAATGGCAATTATAGTATTTACGTAGCAGGTACACATAGTGCAGTAAATCGGAAAAGTGCGCAAAATAAGAAATAAGTAAAGCCTCACAAATCGAATATAATCGCTCCGAATGCTCTTTCGTCACGAAACTCTGAGGATAAACTTTTACAACTGGTTTAATAAATAAGTCTGCTATTAAAGTGACCAAAGATGGGCTTAACAGAAAATAGAAAAAAGGAACTGTAAATTAAATTCAGATTTCGAATTAAAGATTATCCGACGCCCTAGATGGGCAGAAGGATAAGGTGAAAGATGAAGAAGAAGAATTAAAGAAAGCATCCAAATCCGTGGTTTGAGTAGAACAAAAATAACACAACGCTGTCGTTTACTTTTTTGTAGTTCCTATATAATTATAGCAATCTTGAAGCTAGAATCTAGAGTTTAATTTGTCAAGTTAAGAGAATAAGCGGATGCGCTCTTTGGCTTAGTCAGCATCTTTATTTTCCAGAAAATGATACCACTTTCGAGAAATCACACTTTGACTCAATTCAAGATATTGGGTAACACTCTAGAAAGTCTAGAACCTAACTGTCTTTCTCTGAACTATTTCATAATCATAATCATAATCATAGTCATTTATTTAAACTTAAGATATTATGTTACTCTTTTATTTCTAATATCTAGCAGTTGGAACTAAAAATTTTTACTGGAAATGATTACGGGTAAGGATTACAGCATACGGTAGAAAAGGATTTCAATTAAGTATGCAAGTACAAAAATTTCTAATTCATAATACACTTATTGTAACCACACTAATTTTGACAGGTCCAAACATCTGTTTTAAAAACCACGTTACCATCCTGACTAAACGAGAAATAAGCAACGAAAACATCTCGTATGTGTAATTTAGATATTATGAGACACCCAGGCCGGTGTAAAACAAACAAGAACAATGTTATTTGAATGCAATTATGAAAACAAGAGAAAACAAGAGAGACATCATAAGATTTTGTTGCATATATAAATAGTAGAAATACCCGTTCAATCCTTCAATATTGAGTTGAGTACCAAGTTTAGATAAGTAATGACGAAGACTAACCTTACGAATCTAATACTCACGCACTATGTACACATGATTTATAAAATGGTATTCTAGTCGAAATGTACTGCATGACATGGAAATTGCAACACCAAGGAGGGGTTCGAATTTTTTGACCAAACTTGGCAGAAACGTTTACCTATTCAAAGGTGATAATTGATCGAAATTTTATTGCGATAGATCAAGTGGTCATGGCATATCTAATATTTCATATAGTTTTTTCTAACATTATTGTCAGTTGTATTTCTTACTGTTTTTGATTCAATTTTGACCGTTTCCTCTTGTTTTAATTTTGTTTAATATGTTTTAGAAGTTTGATTATGCACAACCAAGTCAATTGTGGACCAATGGTTAGGTAATGAAGCACGTCCAGTGATCTTTCGAAGCGTTTAGCGTTGTATCAGGGTTTTCGGCTTGCAATCCTATCGGCCACATCTTGTGTTACCACCTGCGGCTCAACACCGACTGCAACGTTTGGAGTGCACTGAAACGTGGAGTGACATAGGGTTCAGTCATGAATCCCGATTTTGCATGAGGGTCAGGCGAAGATGTGTGGAACGCCGTGATATTCAATTCTCCGTTGAAAGGCGTGTGCACCTAGCCATCGGAGTTATGGTATGGAGTGCTATAGCATACGGAAGTAGGTCTCAGTTGGTGTATATCCAAAGCAAAAGGAATGCCCAGTATTACGTTGATGATGTGGTTTAACTCCATACTCTTCCATATCCTCCACATCTTAGCAGCTCGAAGAACCACTTTTGCAACAGCATAATACCGCATTGCGAGAATTTGTCTAAACCGAATCAAAGAGGCCCATGTCAATACTGACTACCCTGGTCCTGACTACCCAGATTCCCCGATCTCTCACCACACGTGTTCAATTATTATAAGAAGAAAAGTGATAAACTTAGCGAAACCTCTGGAAGCTCTCCAACATGAATTACAGGTTGCTTCGGACACCATACACTAAGAGGACATCAACCACCTACTGGAATCAATCCACGAAGAGTGTGAAACTAATAGGGAGACCAACATATCGTTAATAAAGAAAAAAATAAAATGTGTTCATCTTTTTGTCTATTGTCTTTGAAATCTTAATCGATTATTACACTTGAATAGGAAGCGTTTCTGTCAACGTTGGTAAAAAATTCGCACCTCTTCCTGTTGTTGCAATTTACTTATGCAAACCGTCTTGTAAATCAACAAAAACAATTTTTATTAAAGTTTTGTTCTAAATTTCTTACAACCGTTTGCGTTCTCACTCTCGACATCCAAGAATGTAAGAGGATAAAGATCTAGAAAATCAGAAGATAAAATATATAAACCAAAGTCTCGCATGGTTGTTAGTTAATTCTAATAAGCAGTGAAAAATCTAAAAACATCCTTTTTCTTTGTATTTCCCTATCATCTTTATCTATCAAAATCTCAAAGTATGAAAGCATCAAAAAGTCTTAAATATATTATTGGCATATCAAATCCGTGTTTTGGGAGAAATCTAAAGAAAACGTCAGAAAACATAACATAAACCAGAACCAATGTCGTTTGTTACATGTAAAACATTCACTTCTGTCGGGATTTTACTCATACCACAAATGTTTATTTTTTGGTAGGAACTTTCGGATGTTTCCGTATATAACTAGTTGATGTCAACGGTTCAACTCCATATTGCTATCTACCCACTGCAAGTAAGTGACACAAGTCAGAATTCGTTAGAAGCTCCTGTTAAAATATAAACATTTTTTTCAACACTGTACTTTACTTGTCCTAGAATAAAGAAAGGCGCAGTTAAAAATTGAGATATTAACAATAGCTCTAGTTTTTCCTTTGCGAATTCAAATTAATGGTTCTGCTCTATCTTCGATTTTAGTGTAAATTAACGAATGAGGAGCAGCGGCCCTGTGTTTAACTCTTCGACTATCCTTCAACTTATTCATTATAATAACAAATGTATACTTTATATCTTTTTGGATTCTTATAAGTGGTTGTTATATCCTTGTCTTCGTTGGTTTTCGTTTTACTACATCATCTAGCTACTTACTTGTACTCAATTTCGAAATTTTCTTTCACCTATTGCGTCGGTAACATAATATTTACATTTCTTCCAAAATATTCTCCATAATTACTTATATATGTACAGAATTTTTGGTTATCTTAAATTTTATTCTTTACTTTATGTGTACCGTTCATTTGGTCTTCTCTTGTATATTCCTTTACTATTTTCGTGTCATTATGAATCGGGGTTTAGTTGTCGGCAATTTCTTTACTAGTGCAGTTTATTGCCTTCTGCTTCTAAGTAAGAGAATAAGTATAAAGCAACGATATTTCAGGAAGGACAGTAACAGCCACAGACGGCACAGATCAGCATTTCGTTTTGAACGTCCCTCGGCATAAACTTGTAAACCTGTCATTAATAAGTACCTAGATATACCTTACTACAAGCTGTCCAAATATTATCTCGAGGCACCTTTCAAATAAGCGAAAACGCATGCCGCGGCACGTTTACATGTGTAACAACAAGTACGCCAACGACGTAATTCAATTACGATGGCGCTTGTTATCCCGGATTCCGAAACGGAACCATGGACATCTGTGGAAACGCGCCCGGCTGCCGTTTTATACAACGGCACGAACGCAGAATATTGAGATGTTCCATCTGGAGTCCAGATAATGGAGCACGTATTTTTCGAGTCTATTGCCAGGTGACCGCCGCACAATCGAATAGTATCTTCGCCATTTGGTTAGCACCTTGTCGCGTGCTACGAACTTACCGCAAGAATTATTTATGTCCTCCTTGGTTACTAATCTGTTATTTTACGCGCTGCGAACGCGAGCATTCATTTCCCGTGCAAATGAAAATGAATAATTTCGACGATTTGTCATCGGTGTCCATACGCATCGAAATGCTAAATACCTGACCTGTCTTTATGTAGTTTTGCCAAGAATAATAAATGTACTGCGCCCGAAAATAGATCACTTGCTATTAATTTGGGGGAGGAAAGATTAATTAGAGAAGTGCATTGTCTGTTCCAAAATGCTACTATTCTGTCAATAAAGAAGGATAAAATAAAATTTGTTTCTTTAAATATAGGAGTGAAAGCAGAAATTGGTACATAGTAAAATTTAAACTATCAAGCAACTACTGTTCTAAAATATTGTCTGCCATTTAATCTGCAGATGGTAGAAAATGGTGTAAAGAAAATTGGATCAGTATAACACTTATTTGATTTCATTCAGCAGTTGCCATTACCCCCACTTAGTACAGTCCGAAATTCATTAACCGGTGGTATTTGTACAACAGAAGTAATTGTTTAGTAGATGAAATTACTTGCATAGTTGTTTTTAATAAATAAGTCAAAAAAGGCCATTCATATTTGTTATTTGTCTGCCATTTGGTTACTTTTGGTTTTTCATCTTTCTCAATTACGTAGCCTCATTTCCTTGCAAATAAGTACTTTTTGTATTATATGTTTATTTCGTACATATACAACCTCCACTTACAATTTCTGTTTTTTTTTTTCTGTTTCTGCTCTTAATTCTCCCCTCAATCATTACACGCGTCTTCTTATTCGACAAGACACCAGAATAGAGACAAATTTGATTGCAATTTGAAGCAGATTTGAAGCAAAACCAGAAGAGTTATTGTGTTTTTTACTCTTTTTGCTTTAGGTTCTCTTTTCTTACTGTTTCATAATGGACTCCACTTGTGCTGCCTGTAGTCGTAATCTGGTCATAATGTTACACCGGATAATCCTGTAACTTATGATCTTGATAATAACATAACTCATATTAGTTGCAGTGGGTTCTGTAGGTCGGAGACACAATGGCTGAATGTCTTCTTACTTCTTACTTTTCGGATTTAAGTTGCAAATGGTAAAGTTACAGGAATTTACAATCACGGTCACTTCATTGCAGAATCACATTCAATCCCTGAGGGATCAACTTACAGTTACGTCTTCCACTCCTTGCTTCCAATGGAGGTTTGAGGACATTATTTATTAGATCACTGAGAGAAGCAGAAGAAGAAACAATTTAATTATCCTTAACTTGCCTGCACAACGAACAATCAACTGCGGATTCTCTAGTTGTTGCTGACCATGTGAAGGACGGCAATATATCTGTTGACGTTCCTACTCCCACTAAATTTGTCAAATACGGTCCGAATGTAGGTACATAAATTGATTCTCACCGTCGAAGAAACCTCATGACGAAGACTAAATATCGTTTGACTTTTGCTCGAAAGAGCAAAGAATCAAACGCATACCATCCTACAGAGTGAAGCAAAAGAATTTGATTGATGTAAAACTGAAAATACCTCTAGTCTTCAACAGAAAAAATTCTTCCAATTCGCAATTGATTACTAAAACATATCGCATTTTCTTCCAAACCTATCGAAACATGAAATACTGGCGCTGATCTATCGGTTCTAAAGAGGAAAACCATATCATGAAGTTTATAGGTATCTAGGTATAGAGTAAAAGTTCTAGTTTTCACGAAAGTAACCATACGTTACGGGTTCAAATAACACAGTCCTTCATAAAGTGTTCATTGCTAAAAGTAAGGGCCGATTTCATAATCAAAATTAATCCTCCATTAAATGTTAATGCCGGTATTAAAATAAAAATGAATTTGATAATCATCATTTAAGGTAACGGGGGGCGTTAAAGGACGTTTAAGCTAATGGCCAATATTTGGTCCATTATAACGTTAATGGTGGCATTAACTGGCCCGCGCATGCCTACCAGTACTTCTTTATGTGAGCAAGTTAACCTATAAATATTTATTGAGAGACGTTTTAATACATATTTGTATTTTTCGCACGGTGAATTTCTGTTAACTTGCGGTAGTTTTTCGTAAATTTAGTAATAGAGGATTTTAAGAAACGCAACCGGCAAACCAAAAATTCACTTCATCATATTTCTTCAAGGGAATTGGTAGATCTTTTATAAACCTTTTCTCCTCCGTATAAATATATAATCATCATCAGATAAAGAACTACTTGTTTCTAAAATGTTCATTCTTTGTTTCTTTCCGTTGCTGCTTGCTAACTTAGGATATATTTTAAACGAAATAACAACTGATGATAGCGCACTTCTTGTTTTTCTTTGCACATTTGTCCTAATTGGTCCAAATGTTTACTTAAACCGTCGTTACTTAACGTGCGCATGTCAAACGATTATGAAACTGCCACAATTTAATGTACCTTTAAAAGGTAAGTGTCCACTTGAGACAAAATAGTCTCGAGAGTAGTCTCGAGACTCGACTCGCAAATGGATATGGGCCTGAGAGCAGTCTCGGAGACAAGTCCAAACACGTCTCAGCGAGGACAGCGATCACAAATGGACATATTTATTCCGGCTTTCGAGACTCAGTCGCAAGTCTTCCGTCACTGTTGGAAGACTTTTTTAACTCTCAGAGACCTTTGTTTTCAAATTTATTTTTAAAAATTCTAAAACGTTTTTTTTTCAAAATGAGTAATGATAAAAGAGAATGGACTGATAATGAAGTGACAAATTTAATTCAACTATATGAAGAACACGAGTTTTTATGGAATGTTAAACATACGTTGTATAGGAATCGCGATAAAAAAATGAATATATTTGACGAATTTGCAACAAAATTTAAGAACTGTGATGGTGCTGAAGTTCAGCGGAAGATCCATAACTTGCGAAACCAGGTATGTACCCATACATATTGAATTAAATTAAACACAAATAATATAATTATATAAATATAATTATGTTGATAGTATCAGTTATAAATGTACAGACACTGACAATTTTTCATCAGGTATCTCACGAAATGCAAAAATTAAGAAACTGAAGAGTGGAGATGGTGAAGAGGACAGATACCAGAGCAAATGGAAGTTTTTCTCTGCACTACAGTTCATTATACCCAGCTTCACCCCAACAAAAACTTCGTCAAACATTGTGAGTTTAATTCTGAATTTCAATTATCTTCCTTTCCTAAGTATAATTATGTTTATCGTAATAGGAAATAAATTTACTAATTAATTGACATCATAATTGTGAGTTTATTTTTCGTGTAGGGGGAGAGTTGGAAGCGTTTTTTATTTCACATGAAATCAAAGCTACATTTATTCAGGATATAAATCGATACTGCCACTGAACTTCACCAAAAGTTGACATGAAATATTCTCTAAATTCATCCCTCACATCTTTTTGGGAGACTGTATAATTTCGGTATTGGCCCCTCTGTAATGGAAACAATGCTCCTTCCAGTAGAGGTTCATTTCGCCAGTCGCCATCTATAGTTTCATGAGTACTGTGATGTTCATAATCAACTGAGCCATGGCACAGATAATAAGTTGATGTAGAAATTAAAAAGTTATGCAAAACACATATTGCCAGAGTAACATTTCTTACTTTATGAGGTTCTAAATTCATTGGTTTCGGAGAACTCTGAATTTACTAGACATAGTGCCAAATACATTTTCTACATTACGTCGAGCCCTGCTTAGTCGGTAATTGAATATTCTGTTTGGTGCAGGTTGATTTCGGTACCCGTAAGGCTTTAATATGTATGATGCCATAGCAAAGGCATCGTCAGCTACCATTATGTACCGAACTGGTAAAAGTCTTTGCGGCAGTTCTTCGGGTTCCGGAAGCGGTAACTCCTTGCTTTCCAAAGCATTGTGTAGGGAGCAGTTAGAAAAGACACCTCCATCGGAAATTCTACCGTTACATCCAGCATCGACATAAATTAGTTTATAATTGGCATCTGCAACTGCCATCAAAACGATGCTGTGTGTTTGCTTATAGTTGTAGTAGAGGCTTCCACAGTTCGCAGGTGCAACCATTGTAATATGCTTGCCGTCAATACCTCCAAAGCAATGTAGAAATTGCCATTTTAGTGCAAACTGACGTGCATATTCTTTCAATTCTTCTGCAGTTGAAGGTGCCTGAAAAAATTTACAATTTTTATCTATGATTTTTAGGCACGACCGTAAAGGGAGTGACTTATTAAATATACGGTTGCTCGCATGTGCTATATTAGTTTGTTATTTGGCAACATAACACAGAGGATATCTCGGATGAGCAAACAGCTGAGCCGAGAACAATGAAAAGAAAAATCACTTCCAATAATAAACCACAAACCCAAGAAGATGACGTTATAAAGGAGGCATTAGAAATTATGAGACAGACGCAAGATGATTATGATCGCTTTGGAGAATATGTAGCAATGGAATTGAGGAATTTAAAATCACATTATTACAGGGGGCAATTAAAGAGTGTTATTCGTAAAGCAATAGTAGAATATTATGATCTGGATGAAAGAGCCTACTGGTCCGGTGTGCCATCCTCTTCAAATTCAAGTGCTATACCTTCTCCAAGTGCAACACCAAGCCCTGTTGACATCAACTTTCTTCCGCCATCTTCTGCTAATAGCCAGACGCAAACAGCCCAAGATTTTTACAGTTCGTTTCACTTATCAAATTTGTAGAATGTATATGTTTTTCAGATTCTTTTTTATAAATAAATATCAATCAATTTTTGATTTTGAATTTGCTTTACATACCTTACAATATTCTTCTTTTAAATTATCATAAATGGCTTGACATACTTGGGGAACTATTCTTCCAATTGTATATGGTGGTAAACGGAAAAGGTACTGCAGACTGCAGTAAGAATCTCCTGAAAATTTATAGGTATGTATATTAAAAAGTGCAATTTTCAAGAGATTTGCACAGGAGAATACAGTATTCAGATTAAAAAGTTATTATAATAAATTAATAATCAATGCGTACTTACAGCCAGAAAACGGAGTGTGACCATTAATCTGTCATGAACAGAAATTGCATCACGCAATTTTGTATTTTGCTTAACAATCCGGTGTTTCACCAAATCTAGAACCTGTTCAAATTGCACTGCAGACATCCGATTAAATTTCGAAACTGTTGTGCGTCTTCCAACCTCAACTCATTTACAAGTGTGGAACAAGCTCCAAATTGATTTCGCCGATCCACCCATTTCCTCACCCAACACTCCCTTTTTTCACTTTTCGCTTTTTGGCAATTTTGTATGCCACAATGAAAGCTAGCGCCTGACGCGAATCCATTTAGGAAAAGAGATATAATTACCAACTCGCAATCAAATCACAACTGAGTGGACTCTCAAGTGGACATAAATCTTCCTGGTCTCGAGACTAAAGTGTCTGTTGAGTCTCAGAAAGCTGTCTCCAGACCTCAAGTGATCTCAGATGGACAACACCTTGAAATTGGTCTCGAGACCTTCTCTCGAGATTTTGTCCCAAGTGGACACTTACCATAAATCTATCATTAAAGTTAAACCTCCATTAGTTAATGGAGCTTTAAGTAAACAATTATGAAATCGGCCCTGAGTCTTGCATTTAAGATACTCTTTAACTTCCAGCGATGCTAAAGAGAATTATGTGTCTTTTCATTATAACATCCAACATATAGTTCATATCTCGACAAATTTTTGTACAAAAAATCAAGAGAAACCATAAACTTTGGAGACTTTGCAACAGCACACATGTTATGATGATGCTTCTTATATAATGGTGAGGCACTAACTAACTAGTAACTTGACGTCGAAAGTAGCTCTGAATTTAAAATAATTTGATCGCGTTCCGCTTCACTTAGTTCACAAGATACATAGAACAAAACAAATAACTAAGAATTTTTGTGCTATTCTTCATGAAACGACTAAATAGCGAAAATTAAAAGATAAGTGCTATCTTTGTGATACACTTGCCATACTCATTAACTACATCCATTAAGATCTCATTCATATGACATTGGCAACTAATTCGTCATCCTCAGCGGGAAACTCAGTATCACAACACAACGAACACTGTACAACATTGAAGCACTGAACAATGAACACAGTGTTTTGGTGTGTTTCGTGCGTTCAGTGTATGATGTTCATTGTGCAGTGCTTTAATGTTGTACAGTGTTCGTTGTGTACTTTTCGTCTTGGGCATTAGCCGGATATCGCTAGTTATACCGAGCTCCTCGTTTTCCACTGAGGATGGCAACTTAGTTGGTAAATACATATCTGGATTTTTCCGAAAGATGTGGTAAGGGTATTTTTCTTTATTGTTTTATATATCAGTGGGAACAATGAAACAAATATTTTCCAGAGATAAGTAATACTTAAGGCCAAGGATGTATTTAATCCAAGAACTTTTTACCTTTTGGCATAAG
Source organism: Chrysina gloriosa (assembly GCA_038088585.1). Lineage (NCBI taxonomy): Eukaryota > Metazoa > Arthropoda > Insecta > Coleoptera > Scarabaeidae > Chrysina > Chrysina gloriosa. The sequence continues at coordinate 27,357,718 of CM076089.1, forward strand.
ACTTATCTATATATTAATACGCAGTGGGTCGTCTTCTGGTACATATTTTAGAGTGTTCCCTCCATGTATCGCGATGGTACATATATCGTTGTTTTCGTATTACAATGCAGATTTGTCGAATGTATGTTTCATCGCGATACGTGCAGTGGAACGCAGGTGAGAGTCTGTAACATATTGCATATATTACATATTGTAAATGAGCTTAAGTGTCAGAATGACATACGCAACGTGATATAGGTCAACCATGTCAAGTAATGACATATTATTATAGTAAATACGTTCGAGAAACGGACAAAAATTGTGTGGCATAATATTAATTGCATAAAAGCAGATTAAATGGATTAAGTTGGCGTCTTAATACATTGCGAGTGAGTAAAATAATTGTATATTCAGCTCATCCGTTCGTGCCAAGCATTTACATTTGTGTAGTCGTCGCTAACAAGTGGAACACCAGGATTTTCATGGGTCTTATACATGTATATCTAGGTATGAGCTTTTGTCCTAACGTGCCTTACTTTTTGAGAAAATCGTTGAAAAAGAAATTGAAGTTTCCTATTTGTCCCTTATATCGTTAATTTTAAGTGTTGTTTAACGAAACGATCGTAGTGCAGCGGGTAAAGTCTAGGGCATGGATGCACAGACCGCGGCCCGCCTGTCGAATACTGGTGGCCCGCCGACAGCAAAAATAATACTTCTCGTACATTCGAACAATATTTAATTCTATTCCAGAATAAAACCAAAAAAAATATGTTCGAAAAGTAATTTGAATCTCGCGCGCGCGCTATTTGAATCTAGCGCCCAAAAATGCTAAGTCAAGTAACATCGCTTGCTGCCTTTATATAAAGTTCAAAATAGTAGAGAAATCAAGAATTTTCTAGCGCGGTGTGAGCAAGCGAGATAGCAATAATCCCGAATTCCCGATTGCTCGCGTAGGTACAGTAGATACACGAAGCTTCCAGAGTCGTATGCGCGGTATAAAAGCCACAGTTCGGTTTTAATTTGAGTGAAATGTCAACAGGAAGAAATAAGCGCGAAAATACAAAGCGAAGTAATAAGTGATTGAGAATAAGTGCAGTTTAATAGTGTTTTGGGAGGCAATAGTTCTAGTGTAGATTTTAACTCGACTAGCCGGTGTCATATTTTGATCCACATTCAACGTAGATTTCCTGTTAACCCGTCAAGTGCCGTGTATAATTGTGTTGTGAAATCGTAAGTAAAACTCAGTTATTAATAAGTGTTTCCCTTACCTATTTAATCAATTTTAATCAAATTTAGCTTTAATGTTGGCCAAATATTAAAATAAAACAAAGAAATTACTATTTTTATCAGAATTTTCTTTAACTGTAATAATTACGTCATTATTTCAGATATAAAATCTGTATAAAAATCTTAAAATTTCTGAGGAATTTAATCAATTATTTTTGATAATTTAAAAAAGAATGGGTAATTTAAGTGGGTACTGTAATTGTTTTTAGGTGCTGTGTTAATCCTAGCCAGGATTAGAACGCAACATGGAGAAGCCAGGACCTAGTAAAAAACGTAAGGTTAAAGATGAAAATCGGCAGTTTCAAGAAATTTGGACTGAGAAATACTTTTTGTATGGTCGCATAACAAACTCGTTTGTTTAATTTGCAAGAATTCTGTTGCGATTGCAAAGGAATATAATGTAAAAAGGCACTATGAAACGCAGCATCCTTCTTTTACCAAGTTTACAGGCGAATTAAGAAAGCAAAAAATGTTGTCTTTAAAACGGGAGCTTATTGGTCAGCAAGCTATGTTTACAAAACCCATTCAAGATTCAGAAACAGCTACAGAAGTTAGTTATGAAATTTCTCGAATGATAGCAAAGCGAAGTCGCCCCTTCAATGATGGCGATTTTGTAAAAGAATGCATAGAAATTGCCGCTAAGAAAATGTGTCCAGAAGCAGCAAAAAGTTTGAGAAAATTCAACTGAATCGTATGACTATCCAAAGACGAATTATGTCTTTGTCAGGTAATATTGCGGAACAATTAATTGAAAAAACTAAGATCATTGAATTTTTTCATTAGCACTCGACGAATCCACTGATATTAGTTCCACAGCTCAACTTCTCATATTTATACGAGGTGTTACTCAAGATTTTGAAGTCTTAGAAGAGTTATTCGGAATGTGTTCATTGAAAGGTCAAACCAAAGGAGTTGATATACTCAATGTACTTTGGATGAGTGTTCAAAAACTGATTTGGACTTATCAAAATTATCGGGAGTTGCGACTGACGGTGCTCCTTCGATGATTGGTGTCAATTCCGGGCTAGTTACTTTACTGAAAAAGCATCTGCAAGGAAAAAACATAAACGCTGAAGATCTCATGCAGTTTCACTGCATTATACACCAAGAAACCCTCTGTTCTAAAAAAAAAAATTGAATTTCAAAATGTCATGAAAGTGGTAGTTTCGACTGTAAATTTCATAAAATCACGAGGACTCAATCACAGACAATTCAAACAATTCCTTGATCACATCGAAAGCGAATACGGAGATTTACTGTATTATACAGAAGTAAGGTGGCTAAGCCGTGGATTGACACTGGAACGATTTCTAAATTTAATAGAAGAAATTGGAATATTTCTGGCGGAAAAGCAAAGGGATGTCCCGGAACTTAAAAATCCTGATTGGTTGTGTGATTTGACTTTTTAGTTGACATTACAAATCATTTGAATGTCTTGAACACACACGGCCTCAAGGCAAAAAATCAACTGATATCCCAGCTCTACGCTCATGTATCATCCTTTCAATGCAAGCTGACACTTTTCAGATCACAATTGAATTCTGGAAATTACAATCATTTTCCGAATTATAAGAAAATGGCTGAAAAATTCAACAAAACTGCGATTAATTTCAGTTATGTAGAAAAGCTAGATATTTTGATTCAATCTTTTCAAGACAGATTTTCGGAGTTTAAAAGTGAAACCTCTGTTGGACATATTCAGCAATCCTTTCACGATTTCAGTTGAAAATGCGCCAGAGTCAATGCAGTTAGAAATTATCGACATTCAAAACGATCAAGATTTACGCAACAAATCCAACGAAGGAGACTTGCTGAACTTTTACCGCTGCATTGATAAAAATATGTACGAAAAAGTTGCCCTAGACCTAGGGTTTACACCGGTGGGGGATCTGTGTGCAAGTCCTCCTCATGTCCTTTTTTTTTTTCCAATCTCTTCTTGCACAATATTAACAAATATATTTCATTTCATGGAAAATTATTCAAATATAATATATTTCGCCGTGGTAATTTATTCGGAAAATTACCATGGCGAAAAATAAAAAAATAAAAAAATTTGTGGTCGAATTTCGACCATCGGCCGATCCTGGTTATTATTATTAGACAAGTTAAACGATGTTAGATTGGTGTTGTTACATTTCTACCCGCTGCCTTCTGTCCCGTACAGTGATTCCCCGCTTAGTGCAACCCCCATTTACGCTATTTCGTTAGAACGATGTTTCCAGGATATTTCAAGCATAATAGCAAAATCGGAAGTCAGTAATTTTCGGAAAAGTCGTAAATCATCTGGGAATTCTCTTTCGTTCGTATTGTATGGCTTGTGCATTACGAATAATGTTGTTCAACTGGCTCAAAAAAATTCAGTGTCCTCTTGTAAAAAAGAAATTATAAAAATGTAATAGTATCTCAAACGATGGAAAATGAAAATAATCAAGACTATCAAAGAGGTAAGGGGCTCTGTAATGGGGTCATTATCCCCTTACGCCAAATTGTTTCCTGAAAGAAAACGAAAAAGGCAGTCACAGATGAATGAAGTTATTTCAAAGAAGTCAAATTTCCGTCTGACTGTAAGCGCGAAGCATCAAAAAATTATCAACGACCACAGATTGAATTTATTATACTTCATTTTAACTTTAGTTTTGTAAACATGCATGTACATAATAAATATATTTTATTGCACGATTTGCATATACCTGAAAAGATGACCCTGGTTAGCGCTAACTCGTATAGTGAGCAATGTTGCTTGCATGGATTATCTGCATTAAACGGAATGTTACTCTATTTCCTTTGTAATATCTTTTTCTCTAATTTTCATGTAAACATATTTTTCTTACATTACTTAAAAACCAACTGCAACAACCATTTGCATTTCTTTCTTTGCTCCAGTAGAGACTTTTCCAACAATTACTAAGAATATTAATCTTATTTCTAAATTTTGTTTTATATTCATTGAAAGAAATGCATAATGTTTTAAGCCATATAGCTTGTATGTGCGTTAATCATTCCCGATCGAATTCAAGTAATTATACATATTTTTGTTAACATCTGCTTGTAAAAACTACATTAAAAATATGTACATATATAAATCGCTCTTTAACTGAGCTTCTCTTAAAAGCAATTCTATCTGGAGTTTTGTTTGTTCCCGAACATGCATCTTTTGCCTGCGTTTTCACTTACACACAGCATACCTGCAGAGGAAATCACGAGGTGGTCTGTAGTTCTCGTTATTTTTGTTATTTCAAACGAAATCTTCGTCGAAGGGACATTAAGAACCTTTTGTACTGAAGGATGAACGACTTTGGGTCAGAGGAATCGTTGAAACAACTAGAATAATAAATTAACTGTCATTGTAGGAAAGCCTACCCTCACGACCGAATACCATTACATTTTTCTGCCCATTTCAGTAAAGGGTATTATTGTACTCATAAGTATGTAGTTACTTTTAGAAATCCGTGCGAAATTTCGAGCAATATTGTGCTTACGCCATAAAAACCTAATACTCTTCGTCTTAATAGCACACGCATATTCAAGCGTGTAGTTCTTTGTCTCTCTAACATTTCCTGTTTCGTAGGGACCGAGCTCACATATTTTTAGCACATACTAAAACGAAATAAAAAAAGCTAACGAACCCACGCACATATTCAGAAGCATACATCTCACGACGGATCTAAAAATATGAACCAGTCGCTTGTCACTTTTTGCACATAAAACTTAACAGCCAGCGGGGTCCATTATATGAGTATTATATACGGACGTGTTGGAGTAGCGAGCGTATTCCCTTATATGAAGTTTATTACTTCGGGGAGTCGGTGATGTTTTACTATCTCAACTCTTTGGACGCCGACAGGATGTTTAGAAAATGGCCGATATCGTCAAATGATCGCTGAGCGTTCGGCAAAGTTACCAGCTAAATGATTATACCTGTTTTTACCTGAGTTTTGACCAATAAGCGCTTCGGTTCGCTTCAATTTGTTTGGACGAGAGGTTTCAGGTGAGGTTTGAACAAAAGAAAGAAGCCATTGCAGAATTTCTCGAAACCAGAAATAGGATGTCTGAAAATACCGGATTACTCAATACATTAGAAAATAGATATCAATACATTTGTTGTCTAATTGAATTTTTAAGAAAGATTTCTTTGCAGCGGGAACCAAAAGAGAAATCAATCTTTTTTAAAATAGGTTTTTGTACGATACCTACCGTTTATAATATTTTCACGTTACCGGTCAAATAATAAGCAAATAAGCAAATATAAACACTTACAAACCTTAAAATGTTCCCTATATTTATATATCGACATACAAAATTTGGCATGCAATTAAAACAAGAAAGTTTTTAATGGGACATTAGAATAGGTAGGCCAACTTCCCTTTTTCCATTTCCCTTTTCTTACATCGTTTCCTTCCACATTTTTATTTTTATCTTCATAGCATTCAAATTAAACAATTTGTAAACAACTCAATGTACCACTTGTTTGTTTGTATTGTAGAAATCGTTCTTATTTGTGGTTTCTGATGAAGACAAATTTTTCCGAAACGTTAATTTTTCTTTTAGTTCATTTTATTCATTTCAATTTATATATTTTTTATATATGTATTTCCATCGATGATCAACTGGTGCACTGTCATTTTGAAGTTAAAGCTGCAACCACAATTTCCAGAATGATGATGATGCAATCCCTAATAACCATTTCGGTTACCAGTGTACCAGCGTTAGTAATAAATATTTTTCTTCCAAATTGTGTAAAATGAAAAATAATAATTGCAATTTTTGTATTTCGTTAATCAAAATTAGCTTTTTGATGGTGGAAGGTTGAATTGGTCGATTTTACATCGCCCAAAATTCTGCTTTAATGGTTTTTGGCACAAGAATGAGAAAATTTTGTATGTAATTACTAATCGAAGCCTGGAATTTTTGGGAAATTACTAATTAATATTTGGAATCTGTAGTAAAATTAGACATAAATATATATGTGATTACTTGTTTAATTACTTGTGCAGTGGCGCAATAAATCACTTCTTTTCCCGTAACTTCAAAAAAATTTTGCCTTATCTCCAACGTGTCGAAAATAAAAAACAGAACCCACAAGGGAAGATCTCTAACACGGAAATACAAAAAATTATAAAACTTTGGGAACATGTAGATCACACATGGGTATGTACTACGCAATCTTTTTTCTGCGGAAACCACTCTGAATGGGTGAAAAAAATTGCATTCTGCCGATGCGCATAACTCGCTAACGGTAAGAGATAGAGAAAAAATTTAAGACAAAAATCATTTGTTTAGATAACGTTTATCAAGCAGATTGGAAAAAAATTACTGTTTTTTCATTAGATTAGATTGTCTCTTATCTAAAAGTTGTAGGTTATCGAAGGAAGCTACATTAGGCCAGTAAATAGTAAACATGTTTTTGAGCAAAAGTAGACTAAATAAGATAATCAAGTAGTATACGTAACTCATCAAACTTGAAATTAATGATGATTATTGGTTGGTTATATAGCGAACCTGTAGTGTTGAAAATGGTCGCCATAAGTATTATAAATGTAAATCGTTTACTGATGATAACGTTCGAAGTTGCCAATAATAATAATGGCCCCTTGTAAATACCAACGAAATCGAATTACATGACATATTAACTGAACAAAACAGCCTTCTAGAACTTGTAGATGAGGTATTGCGCCCACAAGGGAAGAAACGTTAAACGCAATAGAAAATGAAGAAGAAGAGTATACACCAGAAGAAGGAGATATTCTAATTTTAGAATATGAAACCAAAGCTGTGACGTATTGGAAAAGTGAGAAGAAAAGACGACTTGCGTTGAATACCGCCCAGCAAGAGTTTCGCAAAGTTTCATCTATGCAGCAATTATACAGGTTAATGGTGAAGTAATACTGTAACATAGCAACAATTTATTCCTACTTGTAGTATTCGATAGTATTATTAGATTATCTTTTTCTAGGTGGGAAAAAGCAATAAAGGCAGGTGGTATGCGACGAGAAATGTTGCTTAAAATTTCTCAATTCGAATATAAGTAATTTGTAAATAGTATTAATTCAGGTGCCATTGTTCATGGTTTGGACGACCAGCCATGGGCATTACAAGCTAGCACAGACATTGATTTAGAGAATTTTAAAGCATCACGGTAGTGGGTTTGGAATTTTAACAGAGCTTATAAAATAGTTTCAAGAAAAATACATAAATTTATTATGCGATCATATGACACAGACTCCGAGCAACTGAAGGAAATTGCTTCAACTTTTGTTAGTGATGCAAAAGATCATATAGGGTAGGTCGGGATAGATAGTACATTAAATGCGGATGAGAGCGGATTTAATCTAGAGCTACATTCCCATCAGACTTTAACTGTGCTATTCATTGTCCTAGAAGTGTGTCACAGTTTTTGTTTCGACCGTGGAATGTTCACTTATGTATCAGCATTTACAGCTGGAAAGTTAACAAAAGAACTATTTCAGGAATGGTTATTATATTTGCCAAACGCGGGAACTCGCAGCATTTTGTTATTGGAATTTTGGACCGCCCACTGTCCTGCTACATTACGAACCAGTATACCATCCAACAAACATATGAATATGTGAATATATTAATGATCCCGAGTAAAACTACATCAATGATACAATCTCTTGATGTATATGGTTTTCGCATATTGTGTTACATGAACTCAGTAACTTTCGGGCCAAAACATTACGACCTATTTGCTTATGCTTGGTATAAAAGCGGATACCTTGACCAAAGACCGAATTAATTTGAAAATCCAATAACTTTGCTTTTACATAACAAGATTTTTGCATCCTATATGGTAAATGGTAAATTCCTGTGTGTTAAACATTTCTTTGAGGAGATGCAAAATAAGCTACTCTATGTTTAAATATAACCAAAAATATAAAATAATATAATAATATAATAAAATCAATAGGATAAAGCTGGTATATTATTGTAAACTTTAATACAAAATAATTTACAATGTAGTTATTTTTTTGTTAGTTTTTAAAATTAAATCCAAATCCAAACAAACAATTTTTGTCTAAAAACTTTTTCTCTATATCTTACCGTTAGCGAGTTATGCGTATCGCCAGAATACAAAATTTTCCATTTCCAATTTTTTTTTCACCCACTCAGTGTTTTTGCGCAGAAAAGAAAATGCGTACTACATACCTATATGTGTTCCCAAAGTTTTATAAATTTTTTAATTTCCGGGTTCGAGATCTTCCCTTATCAGTGACAATTTAGGAATCATCCGGACCGAACAGTATCGAATTCCGAGCTGGATTGTCTACTGAATTCCAATTACCCTGCTTCTCGGAGTATATGCGAAACGGTTTCGAAATGCGATACTCCTAGGAGCCATTTTCTTCGATCTCGCAAGTGCTTTGATACAGTCTGGTACGACGGGCTGATCTACAACATGATTAAGCTTGTTACGTCGTATTTGCCTCACAGATTCTTCTGCACCAAATACGAATCCGTGAAGTCGAGTATCCGCGGAATCCAGTCAGGCGTCTCTTCATAGTTTATGGCAGGTCTCTTTCGAGAACCAACCACTGGGGTCGCAGTCTACGCAGGTGACACCGTCATTTACATAGAATTCAGATGTGAGAAAACAATCAGGAAGCACCTCCAGAGCGCGACTGATTGAGCTGGACGTCTCGGTGGAAACTGAAGGTAAATTAATCTAAATGCTTAGCGGTTAGATTTACGCGAGGAAGGAAGCCTCCTGGTGAAAAAATCCTAGTGGGCAACGTCGAGCTGCCGTGGAGCCCTGACGTTAAATAATAACCAGGTCGAAGATCACTGCCCGCAACGTGCTACTACCTACACTACCGTGTTTGCTTTCCCCGTTCAGATACTTCTAGTTTATGCTATTGCATTAACTCTTCTTTTCTTTGAGCGAAGAATCATCGTTCACTTTTATTGTTTCTTCTCCTCTACAACCTTAAAAGTTGTTTATGTAGGGAAGGATTTTTAAATACTGATCGCCAATACCAAAAGAAGAAGAACTACATATCCGTGCTCTATTGATTTTATTCGTGCTAAGAAGTTCTGCGCTAAAGAGGCTTTTTCACATTTGGCAATTTGTGGCTTCATAGGAGTTATGCAAAGATGCTTTTTAAAAATTTATTCAAGGGTTGGTACGACACCAAACTATCTATCACTAAAGGCATCTCGAAAACACCTTAATGAGTTTGCACTACTCTTTCGATACTGCCTTCACTTACAAGAGTTATCGATACATTGAAAATCATCCAGGGTATCATAAATCAGAGGAGAATGACGGCGTTGAACAAGCAAGAGACCGCTAAAAAGTATGGGGATAAAAAGTGAAAGCATGGCATCGAAGCTGCGACCCTCCTCCACTCATGATGAAATCAGGTCATCTCTATTATCAATCGATAGTGGAAGACCCCAGATACAAAGATGACTAGCTCAGAAGCCAATTCAAGATATATGAGTCCTTAAACTCAAGAGCGAAACTGCCTCAGTGGGAGAAAATCGTCGTGGGACATGTGCACGAATTTGATCGTGGATTACAAAAATAGCCAGCTTAGAGGCATCGTCAAAAAATTATTATTTTTGGGAACCCAGATATCGTAAGGAAATCCACTGAGCTCATTGTCAGTGAAGCAAAAATTAAGAGATGAGTAGGTATGTTAAAGCAAGTTTATCAATAAATTGCATTGATATCGTTCCAAATCTAGTAAAGCTGGATAATACGGACTTTGGTGCCAATCATCGTTCCAAATCTAGTAAAGCTGGATAATACGGACTTTGGTGCCAATCATCGAAAACGAAAATCCAGACATCCACCTTCTATTTGCTTTACTTTTCTTAGAAGGTGGATAATGGAAAATGATCTTCACTAACAAGTAGGCATGAAACACAATATGTTTATCATTTCAGTCATGCTTTAACAGTGGAAAACCAAAAGGATACTTCGTCTTATACATAAGTCAACCACGGCTTAAGACAATCTATTATAAATTATTCTTTCAATATTCAACAATTTCATATATTTGAAAATCATACGGCAATGTCTCTAAGAAGCTGATGCACACTGAAGCGTAATACATACTGGTTCTATAATCTTATATTCTTCTTCCACCTCACTGTCTCAATTTCCTCTTTATATAAAAATACAACTAATCCGCTCAAATTAACTGCGACAACCGCATTTCCTTAAAAACCAATTGCGCAGCTAGAAAACTCATTTTGCAGAAGACCAATTACGTTGTAAACCACCAACTTTTATAACACAGCAAGCCGTTAATGATAAATATTTGTCGGATGATGTACACAAAAGTACGCGACTCTTGTGAAACATCGCAGCTGACATTCTCTTAGTTCATCATCACATCATCTATTCCCTCTCTCCTTCCAATCGTAGGTATACAATGGAACAGAAGGAAACAACGACCCGTTTCACGTCAAAACCCGACAACGTTTTTTTCTAAATGAATGGAATCTTTATGGACTCCTAGTAAACAGTTTATCTTTAAAATAATCAACTACGGTTTAATCGCCGCGTCTTTTTCATCGTCCTCTCTCCTTGGAACCTCGCGCTCTTTTCGTCAGCCAACGCTTCTAAACCGCTTTGTACTCAAAACTCCATTAATTCGCTGGTACACTTGTCAATCAAAGGCAGGATATTTACGGTTCCGGAAGATACTGTCTTTCTGGCGAAATTGAAAACGCGAACGCGGTTACAAATGCTGAATGATGTTTATAAGATGGACGGATCGTAAAGTTCGATGTAAAAAAGGATCCGAAATGTTTAGGCGAGGTTGTACCGACAAGATCGTTAAATTTGCTGCAATTGACGTCTTTTAATCACGAATGGTATTAAATTTCAATAGGATAAATTGAATTGGAAAGTAATATTTTGGAAAAAAATTATCATCATTTATTTTCGGCAAAAGTAAGCAGAAATTGCGAGTGAAAGAAGAGTATAATGGTAATCATATTCTATGAGGGAGAGCACCTTCTTAGCATGGTTTTCACCTAAATATTCAGAGGAACGTACGTAACCTCTAAGTATACGGGCACTTTTTCCTGTTAGCAATCTATCATCGATGTGGTAAAGTAAGAAACATCTCGCAAAATCTGTCAGACAGTAGTGAGACGAATCAAGCAAAAACGAAGAGGTTAGAAACTAACTTGACTGGTGGTAGCCAAACGTATATTATGTCACATCTGTTGGTTTCATCTGCAAAATATCAAATTTTCAAGATTAATCTCCAGAAACCCTTAAAACGTCAATGGAAGAAAAGGAGTAAGCGGGAACTGTAGGAGAAATAAGAAGAATGTCAAGCGAAAGAGAATAATCGGTATTGTGATATCCAAAACTAATTTGGTATATCATAAGACCAAATCTATGGGATTTCTACATATCTTTAATCTTAGATCCCTTTAACCGAATTGAACGATACCTTCATTTTCTCCATACATCTTTCCACTGTCTCCTGTTTTGTATTACCTTTGTAATATCTTCCTATCTAATTTTTCGTGTAAAGATATTTAGTTTATTTCCTGAACAAAGTTTGGATAACTATAACTTTCTTGCATATCTTTCTTTGTTTCAATTGGGACCTTTCTAATAAACACTCGGAAAAAGTAATTTTATTCCTGAGTTTTGTGTTATATACAATCCTCAAGGTGATCGATGATTGATCTCTGATCTGAGCACTTATTTTATGAGCAATCTGTTATCCAATCTGAGAGCGGGGAATTTGCGTAAAATTAGTCAGCAAAAATTTACAGATCATATGAGAATGTTAATAAGTATTCTTCTCTTTTAAAAGAAACGAAATCTATTGACTCGTGTTAAACGTAATTCTCTTATTGTTAGTTATCAATCTTTAAGCCCAGAAATATATTTGGAGATACTAAAACTTGTGTTCAGGTACATATAAAATATAAAAAGTCGAAAATCCTTTAGATGGACCACAAACAAGTTCACGGAAATTTTAATAACAACAAATTGTCAATGATCTGATTAGAAAAATCTTCTTCTTCTTCTTAATCTTTTTACCCTTTCTACCTTTCGGTGTAGGGGTTCGGAGCCACCGAGCCGTATATGTACACGCATATACCGTACCGCTCCTGGCCCACCCAGTGGCATTTCCTTCATTTTCGCAGCTTATTAGAGGTCCAGATCCCTTTTTAGGATTTTAAACTGCTACGCTCTGCCGCTACCGGGTCTCGAACGCCGGCCCTTCGCACTGTGAAGCGCGAGTTTTACCACTCAGCCACTGAGGGGGTATTAGAAAAATCTATGGAGTATTAAGTTCACCAAAGATATGTTACAGGAAAAACTTTAAATCGAAAAAGCAGCAAGAAGCTCCTGCTAGAATAAAAATATTGACTGAAGCCGGTGAGAGTTCTTAAATTTTTTGCTTGGGGATTCAGATGGAACTCTTGTATTATTACCAAAAACTTATGGTTCTCCAAATTTTATTCTAAAAGAAGCAGTAAACCCTAACGTTGTTCTCACTGACTATCCTCTCAGCCTATCTTCCAATACGTGGGACTAGAATGAAAAATATTGTAGCCCCAAATATGATGAATTGACAACAAACGATGAACGTGAAGTAAAGAAAAAGAAAAATTACTCTTTTTCTGTAAAAATTTTTTAACACAAATCTTCCGACCGAAATCGTCTATAACGTTCAGTCACCTTTTTCTACCCCAAGAACGTCACAGCAACAGAACTTTATTTACAGGAATTTATTTATGGATAGTAAAGATAATGATCTCATTTGATTCCGGTGACGTGGCGAGTTAACTCACTTTATAACATTTCTAGCTTTTCTTCGGTAATTCTTTTAATTTTTTCATCGTTTCCACCATTAATTAATCTTCTTTCCATACAATATTTCAATGTTTTCCCTGTATATACTTCTAGAAACGATTCTTGCTTGTAGATCACTGGATGTGGAAAGGTTTGAAAATTTCTCGACGTGTTTTTAACAGGCTTTTTCTTTGTTGCCAATCTTGTAGTTTCCTTCCCCATACGCGTCTTCATTTTCAAAGTGTCACTGCAATATGTGTTGATTTATTGAAGATGAATATTTCTTTTGAGCATCTCTGTAATTGTTTTACTATATCTTTAAATTCAATTCGTTCTTGTAAAGATTGAATATGAAAAATTTTGAAAGGTTCTCGACGTATTGGTAGATACTTTGTTGTGAGGTTTGGATAGCCTTCCTGTTTGTGTCGATCCTGTCCTGATCCTCCTACATGAGTTTAATCCGTTTGAATATATCTCCAGATTTGTTCCATTTTTTAACTCCAAGATTATTGTATGACTATTTCTTAGAATTCTTATAATTTCTTTCTACAATTAATTTGTTTGCATGGAAGTTAGATATGTACAATTTTGTAAGAATTTGGACGTGCTTTTTTACAGTTTCCTGGGATTTTTCGATGCCCTTCTTTCTTTATAGATAATGTTGCACATTCCTCCTCTGTGCAGTTTTGTCTTATAGAATCCCAATAGAAATTTTCTGTTTGTATTTGTAGTTCTGTGTAGGTCGAATATGGAAGATTCTGAAGGTCTTCCCACATTGCATTCTCCTGTACTTCTTCGATGACTGTCTTTCCTTGTAGACAACCGTCCCAATGTCTCCCATATGTTTCCGTTTTTTCAAAATGCCTGTGTAGATTCCATCAATTCCATTGTCATTAATGCTTTTGTATCTCCATGAGTTTATGTTAAGTTATTAAAAATCAGCAAGATTTTCCCCAAAATTTAATGTAGAATATACTCTTAAAGTAAAATTGCGTGTTTCCACTTCTATGATACTGTCATTATTACAGTTGCTCGCTAGCGCCAAGGAATAGTGATGGAGGTTCAATACACCTATAACTGCTGTTGTACACATATACGTTGCCGTAAATATTATTTTGCAGTTCTACGGTCACGATCAATGTTTTATTTTATGTGTGGTGCATACCAAATGCATGTTGGCGCAAGTTGAGCAACTGTAGTCATTATACAGACACTCTGAAGCAGTGGGTGGCGTAGTATACTTCTAAAAATAACTCTGAAATAAATAAACTCGCAAAGATTCGCAGAAAGTTATTAAGAACTACATAAATCGGAATTAACGCCTTAACAACTGCAAGAAACAGAAGGAAACGACGCGGCATCCGTAACCCTCGAGCGAAAACATCGAACCGATGTTTAAAACGCACAACTCCTCATTTCAGAATATCCGCCCAGAACAAAGATGCGTCCTAAATATACATATTTTAACGGAAAGGTCAAGACGTGAAAAATACATCTTTGACTTTTACATGGCGCAAAACTTAAATACCCCGTTAATGATCGTTTCTCGGTAAGATTTTTATGAATGGAGTTGGACGCAATGGTACTAGGTGGACGCCGAGCAGTATTCCTCTTCTTATTATACTATTTTTTGTGTCATAATTAGCTGAGGCGGCGTGACATTTCCTTTTGATATATGACGATACGGTTGTCGTGGCATCCGACGTGCCCTCCTCCTTGTCTTTGCCTGTGCCCGAGGAACGAGGGCCCCGTTTCTTTGTCGGGACGCGAAGGAACGGCCATTATCTCATCGTCGCTGCTGGAGCCGAGGGTTAGGTAAAAGATACATGGGATATACGCCGTGTTTCTGTCAACGTTTCTTGTCCCTCGCGCCATCGAAGCTAACATAATGAGGCTATTTTTCATAGTTCACTGATATAGAGACACGTATAGGGAGGATTTAATTGAAATTTTAAATGAACGGATCACTGCCATGTATAATGAGATGTTTGAAGATGCATGAGTAATAGAAAGAACTAAAATAGTAGGCTGGAATTGCGGTGGTCAAATTGACATTGAGAAAGTGTATTTTTGCTGATATTTTCTTATTATCTGATGTATACCAGAAACACCTGGAACAGGGTTCGGCAAATTGACAACTTCAATCTACTGAATGATCACAACTACCTCAATTCGACCAGAGTTTGCCGACCTAACATACGAGGGCGGAAATAGAGGAAATAGAAAAATCATTGTAATAATGCCATTCCTACTTAATTTATCTGCTAGTAAAATCCAGATGATCTTATTTTAACCATTTATGGCAGCTTATAAATTGACCGAATAGTTTGTTTATAGTAAACACTTAAAAAGCAATTTTATGAAAGAATGGAAATTTCACGTGAAGGCTTTTGTTGACTGATTTTTACGATTTTGGTAAAGCTTTCACTCAACAACAATGCTCACAATCGCTTCATTCAGCTCTTGGTAATGAATAATGAAGTGCCATCAGAAAAGAAATAATAATAATAATAATAATAATAACCGTTTTCTTAAAACAGGTAGAACCCGAATACAGAAATCATCCGCAAAAATTAGATATGGGCAGTACAAGTTATTTATTTATTTATTAATTTATTCACCCACCAGAACATTATATTCCAATTACAGAACAACACGTTTGAATAAGAACTAAATTTAATCATAGGTTATACACTAGCAAATATAAAATTAAATTAAATTAAATCATGTATAAAGAATAATAAAAATACTAGAACTAGAAGGCAGAAATATAAATAAAGTGTGGTAATCAAGCAACATATATGTAGAAGATATTTATAAAGATATTTATAAAGCAATTCTATTGCAGTGTTCGTTTACGATATGCTTAAATGAAGGTAACGAGTTGAAATGAATATCTGCATAGGAAGATATCTGATTGTAGTTGCAGGACATCACATAGATAGGTGATTTTATCATTAAATTGGTTCTGGGAAAAGGAAGATAGAGATTTGAAGAGGCACGGGTGAAGAATTGTGGCACCAGGAAGCTAAATAAAGATGAAATCTCCGAACAGTCGACTTCATTGTGAAGAAGTTTGTAAAAGAAATTGACACTGAAGAAGAAGCGTCTGAAGGAGGGGGATGGTACTAGGAAACGAGAAAGCAGCACGGAATGATCACAGCTCCTCGAAGGGTACACACCATCTACTTTGTACCACAGGAATTTGAGAAATCTCCGCTGCACAAGCACCAAGATATATTTTTGAGTTCGATAGTGGGGATACCAGATCAATCCAGCATATTCCAACTTCGTCCTCACCAACGTAAAGTATAGCGTATTCGATACTGTAATATTTGTAAAGGATCGACAGTTCCGAATCAGGAATCCTAAAGTCTGCCTAGCCTGCTTTACCACGCTGTTAACATGAATATTGAAATTTAGCTCAGCATCAAATGTTACTCCCAAATCCCTAACGGTATGAACTCTAGAAACAGTAACATCACCAAGCATATATGTGTAGTTAGTGGGAGTGAGTCTTTTGGTATAAGTGAGTACTTTGCATTTACTAGGGTTCAGAGGTAGGCTGTTAATAGTACCCCATTGTTGTATGTTGTCCATGTCCGTTTGCAACAAAACACAATCGCTAGAATTGGTGATCGTACGATACAACTTCATGTCATCTACAAAAAGAAGCTTATTGGATGCAATCTTGTCAACCAGATCATTAATGATGAAAAGAAGTGGTGCCAGGTTTAAGCCCTGCGGAACTGCAGAAGTGGCTATATGAGGCGAAGAAGTGTATCCATTACAAAATACACGTTGAGGTCTATTGCACAGATAAGAGGTCAAAAGAGCCCTTAAAGTTTCGCTAAATCCAAAGTTTTTCGGCTTAATTAGCAAAATATTATGATCTACTCTGTCAAACGCCTTGGCAAAGTCTGTATATATAGCATCAACTTGAAGCCCAGCATCCAAAGTATTAGTGACACTCTGTGTAAAGACAGTTAGGTTAGAAATAGTAAACCTCTTTTCCATAAAACCATGTTGATATGGAGAAACCGATGGTCTGATTAGTGGATAGATTTTAGTATATATAGCTGTTTCAAAAATTTTTGCAAAGTTGCATAGGATAGCAATGGGTCTATAATTATTTATGTCTGAAGAGTGGCCCGATTTCAAAACAGGAACAATTCTGGTAGCTTTCCAAGCAGTAGGAAATGTGGACGTTGTAAGAGCTAAATTAAATATTTTTGCTAGTGGTGCATCTAGAACATTCCTACAGTCCCTCACCACGAAAACAGGAATCTGAGCATCTCCAGAAGTAAATCTATCTTTAAGCCTACGAATGCTACGCCGAATGTCGTCCTCGGACAAATGCTGGAGATAAATGGGTAGGGAGTAAGCAGATGTATCTTCAGCGTCACCAAGTTATGTGCTGTTATGTGTGAAATGTCGTTTACATAAAGCAAAAACAAAATGGGACCCAGGTCGGAACCCTGCGCTACGCCAGACGATGGAATAAATGCATTTGAGGCGTATCGATTATACTCCACATATTGTTGTCTGTTGACCAGGTATGGCCGGAAAAGATCAGAGAGAGGTCGTGAAAATCCCACTCTCAACAGTTTAAGCAGAAGAAAATGATGGTCAATCTGCTCGAAAACCTTTTGAAGATTAGTGTATACGACGTGCACCTAGCCACATTCATGCACAACTTCAGAGACTAACTGTGTAAAACGGGCTAGATTCGTCACTATTGATTTGAAATGAAACCACGCTAGTTAGGTGATAGCCAGTAGTATATATGTGTATGATTGTACAATACAGATTCCAAGACTTCCGAGAAATTGCACAAAATATAAATAGGTCTGTAGTAAATTACATTTCTCAAGTCGCCAGTCTTAAATAGGGGACGTGCTTTGTAATTTCCAAAGGTATCTATAATTTCCAAAGGTGTATTAAGTTCGGATCATTATATATTATTGATCCAGGAATCCTAGTAAAATTGCGCTTATTATTAACGAATGACCAAATGTTAGAAGCATCCTAGACAAAAGAATACTGTACGTTAGTTACATAATCCCTGTAGGCACCAACAATTAGTTCTTTACATAATATACGAAGGTATTTGAATCGTTCGTGGTAAAAGTGAGACTTATATTTCTTATATAACTTGTGCGCTATAAACTTGTCTTTCAAGTTTTGTATAATGATTCTGTTGAAACTTGGTGGATAGTTGCGTTTATAGTCAGACAGACGAGCAAAAATCAAAATCACTAAAGCGAGTGAGTGTGAGAATCTAGACATCAAAAGTTACGTCAAGAGCTGAATGATGGTCATCACTCGGAACAAGTGGCGTTCTTTTCAATATGGCAGCAAATATTGGTAAACACCAAGTCTATATCTGCGATTGGTTTGCAAAATTTCGTCGTGGCTATGCACCCGTCAGAGATGAACTACGTGACGACTAAAATCGGTTGTTGCGCCAAAATACATCGATAAAAAACAATAAGCGCAATATGATTGAAGTAGATCGGCACGTCACTTAGGGTGAAATAAAGGCATTCGTGGGCGTATCGAAGACTGGAATACATTCGATTTTGCATGACCATTTAGCTGTGAAAAAATCGGTCCCCAAGGGATACCGCATAATGTGGCCCAATCTCAAAAAAGGCTTGTTTTAATTGGTGTAAGCAAATGCTCAAAGAAATTCGACTCAGGAACTCCAAAATCCGTATAAAACATGGTAACAGGTGACGAAACATGGATATATTTGTATAAATCGGAGACTAAGCAACAATCTATTGTTTGGATGTTCCGAGGTAAACTAAATCCCACAAAAGTGGTTCATTCACGGAGCACTTCTAAGAAAATGATTCAGTTGTACTGGACATGTCGTAACCATTCGTTTAGAGGATCGAATAACAGTTAATACGGAATATGCAACAATTTGTTTGTTCAAAGTTATCGACGAGATAAGAAAAAACAACCAAAAACGTCGCATCATTCTGCATCATGGCTCAACTCTCACACAGCACGTCCAACAATTGATTATTTGGAGGAGAAAAACATCTAATTAATATCTCATTGCCTGTATTCACTTGGTTTATGCCCTAACGATTTTGTTTCCGAATGTCAAACCAAAAATGCGTTAACAGCGATTTTCAGCTGTTGAAGCCCTGAAAAAACCATGTTTTTGAGATGCCCACTTCAGAATGAAAACAGTGTTTCGAGAATTAGTTTGAACCCATGCAAAGTGTATAAATAAAATAAAATTTATACTATAAACTACACATTCCGTCTCAATTTTAATTAATGTAATGTAATGTAATGAGGTGGGATCTGGCCCAAAATGGCCCTTTGCACTGCGACCACGTTGATCTATTGTGCTTCCCCTTGTTTTTATTTGTTGAATACGTCTAGGAACAGGATCAGCTCCTTCAATGGGAGTATTAATAGGTCCTCTTCACTCAGCGTATATGCATATAGTATTCTGTATATCCTGTGGCCCAGTGCCCCACAATTAGTGATCAAGTGTTCCATTGATTCCTCTTCTTCACCGCAGAATCTGCAAGTGTCCGTGTTGGATAAGCCCATTTTGTGTAGGTGCTTGTTGCAGATATAGTGGCCTGTGAGTGCCCGCGCCTTTAAGCTTCTCCTGTCCAGTTTTAGGGCGAGGTCCGCCCTCCTAGCGTCGAAGCTCAGAAACTTTTTGGAATGTTCCAGCCCACTGGTGTCATTCCAGTATTTTGTAGTGATGGATGCTGTCCACTTCTTTATCTACCCTTTAAGGAGACCTTTGTTAAACCCAAAGGATGGGGTAGGTCTAGTAAAGTTTCTCCCAGCCCCTTTTTCTGCGTAGATGTTTGCCATCTCAAATTTAATTAAACAATTAACTTAAATCAAATCAGAACGAACGAATTTGTAACTTCAATTTCTCCAGCACTAACTTCCAAACAATCCTCGTCTCCCTCCTTCCATGAAATTCTATCGCTCGCTAGTCTCCACCATTCTCTGCCCAACATCTCTCTTTAAAGCCATTCGTTTATTTTCGCGGTTGTCTTCCCACATTTCTTTTGCAATTCTTTACCTGACATATCACGTGCCCTTCCTATTGTCATTTTAGTTTATAGGCTTCCTTTGCAACGTCAGCTAATCCGGATCACATTGCCATATCAACACTTCTGATTTTAACAACGCGCCTAGCATGCAACGTACGTACTTAGCTTCCTCTTTCCATCACTAGTTTCTCGAAATGCCGCATGTTATAGTTAGTAGCACGCAGAACTCAATTACTTTCTTTCTCAGACTCATTCGGATTGATTTGCTACCTAAAGATATATTTCAGGATATAAAATTTCTTCATCGTCCAGTTTATTCTGTTGGTAATTTAGAGAGTTTGCCGAAACTATTTAACCGAGATGTACAGTATGGACGTATGGATTTTTACAAGAAGTGTACTTTGTGACGTCATTATTCTCGCATATATGACGGCACCTCCTTTCTTTTAAATGGTAACCCCAATTTCTGATAGGGCCATTTGGAGGAGAACGTTTTCCTGCATACAGAACGATAATTTCTGACATAGCTTACATAACAAGATTTTTGAGAAAAAAATATTTTTGCATTTAATTTAACAATCAAAGTTTAACTAAAAGTCAAAAGCACAAAACAAATTTAAAATTATTCAAATTCAATGTTCTAACTGCATACCATTTACGTGTTGACAATGAGCAAATTCGTTTATTACATTATTTAATATTTGGGGAATTATTAACCTGATTTTCACGGTTATTCTCATTTTCAAACCCTCAATATTATTAGGTCGGGTTAGATACAGTTTGGTTTGGAGATAACGCCACAAGAAATCGGGTGGAGTTAGATCGGGAGATCTTGCTGGCCACTCGCTTGCTCCTCGCCTACCAATCCATTCGTTCGGGGAAATAGTACTAAGATAATTAAGAACAGAAGATAATATGGCGGTGTATTATCCTGCTAGAACCATAAGGCGCTATCCGGCAAAAGGGGATGTTCTGCATTTGAATGGAGAAAACAAATGTGAACAACATACTGGTTTAAAAAGTTGATATCGTACCTTATCTCAAATCCACGATCAACCAGAAACTTATGTAACATTCTATTTTTTAAGACAAGAGACCTATATTCACCCGGCTACGCCCTTTCTTTCTCACATGGTTTATATCAAATCAAAAATATATACATACATACTTTCCAAACGCGTAAATTTAATTTATTTTAAGCACGTATAAAATAGATTCTCAAGCGTCAAGGTTAACGCGGGAAGGATCCTAATGATATCGGGGTGCGCGGTAGGATCCATAATAAAAGTCACCCTAATTAAAGGAACTGCATCCGGTAGACGCTAATTAAACCTAACGCGAAGCCTCCTGAGACAGGCGAAAATATTTTAGAGGATTTAGGGTGGTCGTGCATTTCTCAAATAACATTCGCACGAAAAGCAAACGCTAGTGAACAAAAAAAAGATTTATTTATATGCATACATAAATCGAAGGTACAAAGTCTTTTTTTACAGTTTATAAGATTTGAATTATAGTTTCTTATAAATGAAAACATCAACACAAAATTTATTGTGATAAAATACGAGTACATTAGTTAAAACTCAAATAAACGATCTAAGTTTGAGTAGACCAATTCCAAACGCAAAGAATATGCAAAAGTCAAGAGAATATCACACATATAGTAATAATAATAAGGTTTTAAATAAGAAAGCTCTGAACAGGCTACGTAAGGGTCGAGGACGTCGTGGGAATATATAGCGACGACCCGGCGAACCCGGTAATAGTTAATAAACTTACTAAAGGCAAAATACCTTCTGGGCAATCGGTAACCATTAGGATAAGAAACCTCGGCAATGCAAAGCGTGGAGCAATGAAATCAACACGAATGTTATGCGATACTACTACAAGGCTAGCAAAATAGGATAAGGTAAACAACAAAAGATTGAATAGAGAGAAGAACTTCACTGGCCCTTTTCAATGATATGCCAAGAGCCTGGAGAAACAAAAAATGGCTCCAAACAGGGTGCCTCTTCCCAGAAACTGATTCATCTAGGCAATATAAGATAATGTCATTGGAACACAAAATAATATATACATAATCAACGAAACTATAGACTCTGCGATATATGTAGCAAATGTAAACAAGATAAAGGAACAATAGAACACATAACAAATGTATACATACATACAAGAACATCAACAATAGTTCGATGATTTTTAAACCAGAAATGAAGTATTTACGTGAGTTAGCTTAAACCCGACGCATATCCACTATACCGCAACTAGCCAAAATAATCCAAAAAAGAAAATGTATTATTTATTGGTTATTATTACAACTACATATAAAAACAAAAAACTAAGATAAAGCTCTCATGAAAAATAAATTAAACGGTGTTTGACATCCATTGCTAACAATTCTTATGTGATCTGTTGGTGACTTAATTACTAAATTAGTTCTTGTTCTGAGTGAATACAAGAAAGTTCAGGACCAAGTATTCTAAGAAGGAACATTAAAATTTATATAATTGAGAAGTGCATCCTATTTTCTAATAAATTTGACAAAAATCTAGAGCTATAAACATTACGGGTATCTCAGCAGCTAGAGATGAACATTTTATGTTCATGTAATCGGACCCACGCTTAGAGTAATTTCCAATGATTTTGAGTATTGAAAGTTTTACTAATCGCCAAGCTGGCTCGACTCAACTTAGAAATTGGGTACCACTGGAATAGTACATCTTCATAGTTTGCCTATTGTTAAAACTGAGAAATGTTCGTATGATGAAAGCAAAAGTTCTTAAGGCAGACGGCCCCAAAACTCAGTTGTGAACAGAGTTGCTCAATTTGCGCCAACAGCCGGGCGGCGCATAAAAGTTTAGACATAAAATAAAATATTAGTCATCTTCGCGACGTAGGCAACATTTTTTAAACAAACCTAGAACTGCGAAATAGTATTTACGGCAGCGTACACAACAGATCTAATTGATACTCGCAGTTATACTGAAGGTTGTATCGAACCTCGCCACTGCTCGTTAGCGCTAGTGAGCAACTTTAGTTGTGAATCGGCAAACTACGGAATGAGACAGAATATATGCAACCTGGGAAAATTCGCTCAATATCAAGTTTCCTCCGTAGGTAAGGATCATAGGCAGTTCTAAAATCTGACGTAATAACGTGAGTCTATCGAAGTGGGATGTTGATCTTATATGCTTCAATTTTTTAAATACAGTAGGCGCTCTATTATACGGCACTCAATTATTCGTTATCTTCTACTATCCATCACTGCCCGAGTTAAATTTCGAAAAATTTATTTCAAATTTACAATTAATTAAGTAATTACAACATATTACATTTTATGTATATATAACACAGTCCGACAAAAATAAATTGCTGCATTAAAAGAAAAGCTGATTTTCTGATTTTAAAAATACCACTCTGTTTCTTGTATCAGCTCTGGTTGTTGAGATACACAAAACTTAAATATTTCACATATATATTTTCATTCATATTGCTACAACAAACCTTCTGGACAAACCTTCTTTTCAATTCTAGTTGTTTATTATAATTGTTTCCTACTTCCCTAATCTTTCTAGGTAAGAAACTATTTATTTATCACCTTAAATTCCCCTAGTTACCCCCAATGGTTTCCAAGATACCGGCTTTAATGTGTTTATTTATTTTTTAACGGTTTTCAAGAATGTACGTCATAATGGAGTTATGAAAATAGCAGTATATTTGGCATTGAAGGTTTACTTTCCAATAATATCTGCATCAATAACTATAAAGATACCTACCTGTCAATCCTTGATTCAGTATAAACTTAAGCGTTCTTGCAAGTGTTTGTTCGAGAAGCGTTATTAAAATCATGATTTCTACAAGCAGACCTAGTTGTGTTAATCATCTAAACGTATTTTGCTATATATGTGGCGAATATATATTAAGAGACAGTAGAAAACCAATTTGTGAGTTTGTGAAAAAGGCATACATGGCCTATTTTGGTGTTCATCTAGGATTCTTGGAGATTAAGATAAAACTTGGGCGCCACATGTTGCCTGCAAATCACATGTTGAGAACCTGCGCCAGGAGACAAAAGAATAGATAGCTCCAATAGAAGTCTGAAGTGTGTCCTTGTACACAATGGAAACAAATATGGAAGTATTCCAATTGGGCGTTCCACAAAGATGAAAGAGGATTATAAAACAACATCTCTACTTCTGAAAAAATTAACTATACACAAAGGGGTGGATGATATGTGTTGATCTAGAAATGGTAAATCCTCCTTGTCCTTTTAGGACAATAATGTAGATATTCAAAATATCCTTGTTTTTATGTCTTTGGAACAGCAGAACGATTCATCAACGTAGGATAAAAAGAAATTGGCCTAACAGAGACGCTCTAGTAGAGAGAAAAGCCAATGTTATTAATGAAACATTAGTAGAACGAGAAAAAGTTATTTTACCTGCCTTGCACATTAAACTAGGGTTAATGAAACAATTTGTGAAAGCTTTAGCTCAAAATGGTCTTTGTTTTCAATACTTGGCAAATCAATTCTCTGCAATCAGCAATGAAAAATTAAAAGCAGGAATGTTTTATGGATCTCAGATAAGGCAACTTATAAAAGACACACTTTACTTTAAAACTCACACTTTACAGAATCAATAACTGAAATTGAGTCCAATACATGGCCTTCTTTTGTTGAAGTTGTGCAAAATTTTCTTGGTAATTATAAGTTTGAAAATTACGAACAAATATTGAACGATGTGCTTAATAACTTTCCAATTTTGGGTTGCCATATGATCATTAAAGTCCGTTACCTCCACAGACATTTACAGAGATTTCCTGAAAATCTTGGCGACTCTAGTAAGGAGCAGGGCGAACGATTCCACCACGCTATCAGAATAATGGAAGAATGGTAGCAGGGCAGATGGGACACACACATGACGGCTGATTACTGCTGGAGTATTAAAAGAGACAAATCCTTTCAGACGTACTGTACGTAAGAAAAGCGCTCAAAAGACAGTCCTTAAATTAGTTACCAACTGCTATAAATATTTATTTTGAGTAATAACATTTGTAAATATTTGTTTTATAGAATAAACTTATTTTCTTTTTATTTGTGCGTATTTTATAGGTTGCATTGTGACCAATATTTATATGCAGTAGTAAGACTAGCTAAACACAAATACGTGGTCACATCTTTTGAAGACGAGCTGATAGAAAAAATCTGATTATATTTTTGGATTCAGAGCGCCAAAATTAGTTAAGAACAGTTAAAAAAGTCCGGCAGCAAAATATGTGTTTACCAGTGTTTTTATTGTTTGTCATATGTTCGTAAACGATGATTCCAGTTCTTTCCATGATCCGGCTTTTTTCGTATATCTTGCTCTCCAGTCCGCTTGATATAAAATAGATTTTCGACTAAAAACCACTTTATGCGAACTAAGCTTAAAGTTAGCTCTAAAGCACAGACGAGACTGGCGGATAGATAGTAGTAGTAATAGTCTAGGTGCAGAAATGTAAGTAATTCAAATTAGTGAAACTTAAATCAAGTACCCTGCAATTTACATTAGTAATTGAGTTACTTTGTCGTAAGTCCAAAGACCCCACAAGTTGACAAAGAATTGAGGACTTTCACAGTCCGTGTGGAACTATAGCGCATTAAAATTTCTAAATATGAACACCTTCTCTTCCAATGAAACCGCTAATGCATCAACAAATGTTTTAATCGTGAGGACTAATGTCTGGTAGAATATGCACACTAGTTAAGCACATGAATAATTACAGGCAAAATATATATATAAATATAAAAGTGCACCATATCGATGGAAGGTAGCAATCCAAACAGCAAAGATGAATTAACAGGAACACCACTAATTGACTCTGGGACAGCAGAAGAAAAAACAACTGCTTCAGTAGATCTTCAAATTAAGTAACATTTTTGTTTCAACGGTGAACATTATAGAAAAAGCAAATGTTTCACTGTTGCTTAAGTTTCAGAATATACTGTATATTACACACGTAATTCATAAATTTATTATCAAATATCCTTTCTAAAATCTACTTTTAACATGGTTTATTTATTGGAGGCAACGAATCGTCGACTGAAGGTATTCTAGGATAGAACTGGAATTTAACCAATGATCTTGGTTGGGCGTGCTCGTGATCGATCTTATTCCTTTTGATCCTCAACTCGATCGGGGAACCGTGATCCATTACGCAATAATATTTATGCTTGTAATGATCAGCAGGATAATAAGCATGATACAGGATATCATCAACTGTATAAAGCTTTACGTCTATATTCTCCTGGTCCAAGACTTTCGATAACAGCATCCTATCCAAAACCTACAAATGAAAAAAATTTGGTAACAGGGATTTTTGGTTCTAAAAAATCCATGAATTTTTGTTCAATCCTTAATTAAATACTACTTCTAATATGAACTGAAAGGTAGTTACAAACATAATATTTTGTTTCGACATCTACCAGCCAGACTTTTCCTCTCAAATAACTCACAGTACGTTTTTCTTTTCCATAAATCTTCACTTCACTTCACACAATTCCTCATCTTTCTTCTTCTCAACATTACCATGTTTCATTTCAGTTGATTATCACAATAAATGGAGGACCAAAGATTCAGTGATGCTTATGAGGAGTTTAAAATCTAAAGTACAACTGTTACTTAGTAAACTGTTTCATAAGCGGTTATGTAAATATTCAGCTGGTATCCCGGAATTTTATCTGTAAATTCCATGGTATAGAAGAAATTGCCCAAGTTTCCCAACTGTTTCCTCACGCTTCTACTTTAGACACTAAATACATTCGAAATATCATGCGTAATCTGATCCGATATTCGTAGAAGAAATGAAGGGAAATTAACCATAAAATATGAAGACGTACAAAAAGAAAATAGGAAACAATGTCAAGTCATTTTCTGTGATTGGTGCTGCTGTTGCTGATGATTGTTATTATCTTTTGGGAAAACTCTCCGATGAAGAATTAAATCAATTCGAAAGCTTAGAGTTACCGAAAAAGAGTCTTTTATTTCAACTCATCCTGGCTTGCAATCCGCAGTAATTTTTCCATCTTTAAATTTAAGTCATAGGAAACAACCATTAATCAAAGAAGTATATTGTTGTCAATTATTGTTAAACTGTTATGATTTAAAAAAAAAACATATAAAAGTCAAATGTAGAAGCGAGTATTTCTGCTTTTGAGGAATTCGCATTACCACAAATTTTACACGAATCCATTTGCGGTAATGTCCCAAAAATAATTATGAAATAAAACAAATGTAAGCACTTATAGTGACAATTCGATTAACCAACCCAAGAGATGAACACCAAGCTAGTCCTCTTCGTCCGTGGAATAAGAGGGAAACTGAAGAGAGCATACATGGACCAAGAAAAATTACCCTTTCGCTGGAACAAGAACGAATTATGCGAAACACGCGACTCTTTACTCCAAACTCTCCCGCCACATACTATACAAAACTATCCACAACAGCAAATTTCTTAATAGTCCAACAAATATGCAAACTGCATGTCTGGAAAAATTAAAGAAAAGTCCATATATCATCATTCTCATAAAACTAAATTAAAGATCTGAAACAAATATTTCTGCCCAGTTCTTGCACAATAAAGTTTGTGCACAATTTTCTGCTGCTTCTACTTCAGTTTGTATATACTTTGGATGTAGGTAATTTGGATCAACTGCTTATAAATATAAATAAATTTAATTTAGTAATGTACGGAAAAGGAAAGATATGAAAATTAAAAACGAAACACACATAAAATGAAAAATATTATTATCAAGTTGTGTGGGAACGAATATATTTGTTTCTGACCAAAAAATTAACACCAACTTACTTTAAAATGAAATTCTAAAAATAATTATACATTATAATGTATACCAAGATGTTAAATACCCTCTAGCACGCCCAATTAAAAAGACCAAGTATGTATTTCGACAATTAGATTAACATTTTCATTTGAACAAAAAAGAAAATCCGGTGTACCGTACTAATTTTAACCCTAAACACCTCGCAACACATCCAGCACTACCCTCATAAAGTTTGGAAGTAGGTAGAAATTTGCCAGAATCGTTAAGCAATAAACATAATTTCGAGAAACTGCTAACCCCGATTTTAAATTGTGTCATTTAAAAGCAATAAATACAAAAGTGAATAGATTTCTAATGGTATTGTAGATAACCATTTTTATTACGTGTTAAGAAGAAGAACCAGTAAGTTTACGGGCTCGAAATTTTGCATACCGTGTATTCGTTACCATATCTTGTCATCGAGCTTTTTGTAAATCCCTTTATTATCGTTACTTTCTTCAAGTCTAAAAATGATGGTAAGCCGATGGTCATTTTTCTATTCCTTAATTGAGGTTAAATTCAACAACAAACAAGGAATTTATGAAAAAGCTCGATGACAAGTCGTAGCTATTATAACGAATACACGGTATGCAAAATTTCGAGCCCTTAAGCTTACTGGTTCTTCAGTTATGATTGCAGAAAAATTAAAGCTGTAGAAGCTCTTAACATTGTGAAAAACGAGTGCTTTATCGTTACACACACTACTTTTGAAGGTCACATATGCAATTTTGCAAAATAGTTTTGGAACCAATAAAAGAAATTAAGTTTAACCGATCTTGAAAAAGGTACCAAACGCCCTTAATGACATATAATACATACATATAATAGTTTCAATGTATAATATGAAGCCATCTGTATTCCTAGAGCGCAGTGTTGCTATTCTAGTGCAGTCGGATCAGATAGTTGTAGTAATGTTGGCGCAAATTGAGCAACTCAAATTATTGTTCAAGTATTGAACAAGAGACTATGTTCTTAAAAGTACTTTTAGTACTCGAAATAATGAATTTGTTATTTCTATTCATGTAAAGTTTAGTGTTATGCAAATTTATTTTTATATAAAACTAGCTTACCCGTCGCGCATACCGCGATCCCAGAAGAAAGGACATTCAAGAACGCTCGTTATGATAACATTTCAATTTACACATTGTGTCACTTTTATTGAAACTTATTCACTTGCATATCGAAAACATTCAAACTGTCATTTTAATTCTATTTATTTATTCGAGTGCTTCTGGATACACGATATTTTTTGTTTCTTCGTCTGGTGCGTATACGAATAAATCAAAAGATTTTCCGACGCGTAAGCTGACCACATTCAATTATCCATGTCTCCAAATCTAGCCCACCTGCGACGATTGTCTTTGTGCTGTGTTGATGGTGATTGCAAAGATGAGTAGCACCAAAAACTGAAAACGATTGAATTCAAATGGCATATATGTTGGGATCATTGGAATACGTAGCAACAGTACACCTTCCTCCTTGAATTTCCCATTAAAGATTGTGGCTTTGATGACATTGTTCATCATCTTTTCACCGAAGGTCTTGTACCGTTTCAAAGTCGTGGTGGATTGATGTTTCAGAGAAGAATGATAGGCACGCCAATTTTAATGTTAATGTCAAGAATTCCGTTGGGTAATTGACAACTTCGTCTTGATTCAGCCGGATCACAAGAACTGACGGCAGACAGTCGTTTGACATCATCTAAGCCCTATGTGTCTCATATCATCCTCTCAATGGCTACATGTATTTCGGTACAGGCCACCTTCCGAACACTCTCAACATAGTCCTATCCGAAGACTTCCCGGTAAATATGACCGTAGAAAGCATCGAGGATCTCTCATCAGACCACAATCCATCCCAATAACCCTAGGTAGCGAACTACTTCATCTGGGAGAAAAAGTTCGGCGACGTATTTTCCTCCAAAATTCTCGCGAATCTGTATCGATGAAAACCTCCACGACGCAGTCCCCTTAAAAGACGCCGCGCGCAACTTCACCAACGCGATCTCACAGGACCTGGAAGAATCCTCCACGATTAAACCCCGCAGACACTTCCGACAATTTCCACCCGATCTAAGGGGGCAAATTAGGGAACGACGACGAGCCAAGAAAAGGACCCAAACCACCCTCAACCCCGCTGATAACCTCCGAGCGAATCATCATGCTCGGCCACTCAGAGAAGCCCTCAAAATCTTCGAACAAGAGACCTGGGACGACTCTCGGCGAAGTCCGCGTCCTTATCAGAAGACGGATCAACAAAAGGTGGTTCCAGGGTCGGATTGTACCACCAATCTTGCCCTAAAATAGTTACACCCATCGGCCCCCACCCTCCCCGAAGCAACGCCAAATCATCAACGCGATACTTCGCATCCAGTAATTTCCCTCCTGCTGGAAGCACGCCGAAGTCACCAACATCCCCAAGCCCGGGAAAGATCACCAATTCCCCCAAGATTTCCACCTGATCAGCCTTCTCTCCAATGTTTGGAAAATAGCCGAGGCGATTATCCTGTCCCGGCTAACCGAACTCAGTGAGGAAATCATCCAGGACAAACAATTCGGTTTTCGAGCCGGATTGTCAACCGATCTACAGTTATTCTGGTTCTCGGAATACGTCCGAAACGGGCTCGAAAGGCAAGCATCCGTAGGAGCAATTTTCTTCGACTTAAAGAATGCCTTTAACACAGTCTGGCATAACGGGCTGATTTACAAAATGATAGTTTCAGGAATTAACCCCTCCATGGTGAAGCTAATTACATCCTATTTGGTTAGCAGATCCTTCGGCACCAAATTCCAATTCATAAAGTCCAGCGTCCGACAAATGCACTCTGGCGTTCTTCAGGGATTAGTTCTAGGCCCGCGACTCTTCTCCAATTACATACCGGATCTCCCTCGAGAGCCCAACACAGAGATCGCAGTATATTGTAGTATGGTAATACTCCAGCAGTAAAATTACCAATAAAAGATGTAAATTTTATAGAAAGCATTCTTTAAGAAATAGAAAAGCGTTGTAAACATTTACCACACATACACTTAAAACATTTCAAAATCTAGAATTCCAAATTGCTATAACGACGTGCAAAAGCAAATTAAGTTTGTTTATAAACGACGGTATGGGATGGTCGACGAAAAAGGTCAGATAAAAAGTTACATAAAATACCAGGGTTGAAAAGAAGCAGACCACATCAGAAAAAGAAGTTGTGGTTTACAAACGACGAACAGACCAAAGAAAAAGAAGTACAATAAAAGGAAAAGACCAAAGAAATGAAGTGAAGAAAGAATTCAAGAGGGAGGGAGAAGTTAAGAATTAGAAAACAAATTACACTTATACACACTAGGTAATATATTTTGATTGTATTGTTCATTATTTTGTTAATATAATACTAAATTTTTGTAAATATTAATTGTAATAATTTTTGCTTTCTATAAAATTCATACTACAATATCATACTACAATTTTTGGCGCCCAACTTGGGGCGAACCTAAATTCATTCATTTCATTTGCGAACCTAAAGTTAGTTTTTAAATTGATTTAATTTCATTTCATTGTATCATACACAAATTTAGAATTTTAAAATGTCAAACAAACGTCAAGATGACACAGAGAAGGGTGAAATAGAAAGGGCGTTAGAAAAACTAATGTCTTCGTTAATTAAGTTATCATGTGCTATTAATGGTCGGGACCACAGTCTGAACAAACAAGTAGAAAGTACAAGTAAATCTAATGAAATAAATGTAAGGTTAGAAGATATCGAGATTACATATGAAAATGAAAATAGAAGTATAAACGAATGTACAAAGAGAAATATATCTGAACTAAAAGAATTGGTAACTATTGACACTGGTTTATCTGAAAATAGGGCATTAAAGGAAGAGAATTCGTTGCAATTAACACATTTGAAAGGTGTCAATGAAATATCTCGGTATCTTCTTCGACCGAAGACTAACCTTCCACAAACACATCGACGAAACCCGAAACCGCTACATCAAGGCCCGCAACATGCTTCCGTTCCTTCTAGGGCGAAGAGGTCCCTCCTCACCTAGAGAGCAAGTTGCTCCTCTATAAGACGACGCTCCGGCCGCTTTTGACCTACGACGCTGGCCTGGTTAATAGCGAGTGAGACGAATGTCAAAAGACTGGAAGCACTCCAGAATCAAACCCTCCTCTTCATCGTTGATGGCCCCTTCTTCGTAGGCAACGTTCAAATTCATCGGGAACTGAACGTTCCGAATTGAACGAATTTCTGACAAAACTTCTGAAGCCCGCGTGGGAGAGAGTCCGCAGCAGCACAAACCACTGCGTCCAGGTGATTGTCCATTGACTCTCAGCTGTAATCAAATGGCTCCTAGCGAAATGTTAGAATTAATTTTGGTTTTCCTGTGCTGGCAAAATATTTTTTCTTAAGAATTTTGGTTTATTTTGTTTCGACTTTCTTCTGTTTTAATTTGACACGTAAATTGTGAAAGTCCGCTATATGAAATCTAAAGCTGTGTTACTACTTTCAAATTTTACGCGGGTGGTGTATAGAGATATTTGAACCACTCTACACCAAATATTACACGCAATACACATCTCATTAAGTTACGTTTACTATATACTAACACTGCTGCACTGTAGCGGATACTCTTCTACGATCGCGAGAGAAGACGATCCCATCAACGCAAACTTTGGATCATTTCCACGTTCTATTATCTGCGGGAAATCATGTTCTTACCTTTGTTTTCCTCATCACAAAGTTCTTTGCTGCTCCCCACTTCATAGCCACATGCCAACAAGATTGGACAGGGGAGTAAAATGCGGCCGACACCCTCAAAAGGTTGCGAGTTTTCGATATGGACATGAAGGAGGCCCACGTCCGACAAAAGATGACTATATTGAATATGATGAAAAAGTAGCATAGAAATCCAATAATTTATAAAGAATATTTTGTAAACAATATGTAAAACCAAACATAATTTCCTGATGCTTATTTAACCCTTATGTGAATGGCAAAAACACCTTTAACAGCATAGCAAGGGTACCCGGGTACCTAAGTATATGGAAATAGTATTGGAAACTAACATTTTTGGTTAAAAATATGTGCAGAATCACGAAAAATAAATCTGTTGTGAGATTTACAATACACGTTCATTTCTAGTAAAGTTTTCATCTAGTGTTAGCGCCCTAGGTTATGCAACGTATTATTGTTAAGATATGCAAGTTTGAAATTTAACGTCTATATTGCTCTAGATATACCTAAAGTAGGAAATTGTGAAACAAAAAACTTGTATTATGTTGGTAATTTCCCTTATAGGAAAAATACACAAGTTAATCTTTTTTCATGTGTATTGTTTCAGTCTATCTTAGCTTCAGACCGAGTGAAGATAACATTTCAAGTGAATTTTTTGTAAAAAAATGCATTCCAATGCAAGAGTTCGTTCTAAATGATTTACTTCAACAGATATAAGTAACATTATGTGAATGTGATAGTAGTGAAGAAGATATAATACATTCTGAAAGTGACGAAGAATATATTCCACAATTAAAAGAGATAAAAGCTTCAGATACTGAATTAGTAGGAAACGTAGAAACTGATGAAGACTCATACGACTCTGAAGAAAGTGAAACGAATGAAGAAATGGAAAGAAGCAAAAGCACATAAAGCTTGTACCAGATGTTCCAAACCGATTTGCAATGAACATTCAACAAACTGTCCAATATGCACAAAGTGTTCGCAAAGCGATCAATGCAAATTTATTTGTAGCTTAGTGTTCATATCAGCTTGTTTCTTTTATTTACATACATATATAAAAAATGAATTTTTGTGTTTGTTTTTCTTTTACCAAATAAATATTTTAGTCTAACGTATTCATAACGACTTTATTTTATTTTATTTTAATAACATTTTACTAAAAATATACTTGTAATAATAGTTTTTTCATATTTAATGTATGAAGGTACCCGGGTACCTTGCCATACTGTTAAGGGTGTAAGAAGAAAATTGGTCTACCACGCCTATTCAAAATATCTTTTTAGCTCAAAAATAATGACAAGTTAAAATTTATTATTAGTTAGGAGTTCTCAAGAAGTTTCAAGTATGTGGACCATCAGCTTCTATAAAAAAATTAAGCTGAAAACGCTATAGGTACACGGGTACCTTGCCATTCACATAAGGGTTAAAGACGACAAACTTACAGTTGCAATATGTTTTCGTTTTAGTAAAGATTATATTCTGTTTACCAGCTCGCAAACTATTGAAGTTCTGAACCCTTTTCTTCAAGGAATTCAAGAGAAGCTCATGAATCACAATTTAGAAGTATTTTACCCTAATCTGCATAAATTGTTTCAGAAGTCGTTATACAAATCTTGTAATTTCCTAATTATTTCGAAGTTTTAGTCTATGTATTGTCATGAGATCTAAGTACCGAAAGTCTGAAGCAATTATAAAATTATTATATAACAAAGCTTATGCAAAAGCTTTTCAACCATTTTTTTCTACTTCTGTTTTAGATTGTAAATACTTTTATTCCTATTATTTATTTCAGTCGAAGAATCTGTAAAAATTTCACGTGGGAACCAATATTCTTGTTTCGTAATAATTTACCAAGAGGTTGACAAAACGCAATTGTAATATTGTATCCTAAACAATAATAAGAAGCAAACAGAGCTGTCCCTAGCTAATAAAAGTGATAAATGAAGAAGCAGAAGAACAGAAAAAGATTAGCATTCTTCTGGGAGCAGAAAGAAATCACGAATTTCGAGGCTAAATAGCAAATAGCCTTTTGTGCGTAAAGATGTCTGGATCACTCCGCACCAAACCTTGTGTTATGTATTTAGAACTGGTAACACTATTTATTACGCTATGTTTGGTGTGCTTAATTTCAACAACTAAGAGTTATAATAAAGCTAGTACTTGCTTTACTGCTTAATAGTTTCATTCAAATCCTTGCCACCTACAATTATATCATCTACATAACAAGCCACATTGCCTAAATCTTTTGTTATGTGGTTTCAAATTGTGCAGGGTCATAAATTAGATCAAAAAGAAGTCATATACATAAACAAATCCTACCGCCACGAAAATATTAAAGATACTGAAACTATTGTGACGCCAAAGTACCCTATACAATCCGTCTGCTAGTAAGAAAAAACTAAATATAAAAATTTAAACAGAATTTACCCAAAATGTCCTTTGTTTTATATCATTTCCCCAGAAATAGAACAACCTCAGCGCATAAGGTTTCTTCAAGCTATTCAAAATATCAATCATCCCATCGTCGCTGATTTTATTGTGCGAAATATCCAACAATCGAACTTTACAAAAAGGCATGTGGAAACTCAAAGTTCTAAAAATGAAAATGACGTGAGATAAAGCTGATGGTGACCCCCTTCCATTTGCATAAGACTTTAAATCATTCCAAAAACTTTTGGACCCAGACATAATTCTCTTAAGGTGTCTTTGGATAAACCATTTCGACTCTTAATAGAAACTTTCTTGTGTCTCTAATTGGAGATACAAACAGCGAATCATCAATATCAAACAGTAATACACCGCGATCCACAAAAGAAGTTTCTGCCATTTTTACTGGGTGTGAAAATCTGTGAGGTACATAATTTACCTTTGTTTATTTTATTTTTAAAATTAATCAAAAGCTACAGAGTTCTGCTCTAACATTCAAAGTACGTTTCCCCAATTTTAACTACTATTTACTACTATTACTAGGCCTAAGCTCCGAAAAAGAATCGTGAAAATTTTTTTCTTACAAATTCACATGCAAATAGAAAAGATTACTAATATATATGATGAGGTGGAATTAGATTTTAAATCGACTTTTGACAAAAAGTACTCAACCTGGCTCCTGTATTCCCTATACCATTACCAGAGACATTTAGACCCAACAAAGTTGGTCTTGTTCGTAACCACTTAGCGATCGCTTCAATCCCATGATCGCCCATTCTGTTATAACCTAAATCTAGCAGCAATAATGTGCGATTAAAAGACAATCCCAAAATAAGTAATTCAATATCGTGACCATCGAATTCACATTTTTGAACGTGCAATTCTTTTAAAGATGTATTAACCTAATAAGTAAATAATTTAATTTATATTTTCAATGATTTATTAGCACCTACCTTTAGCATATTCCCCAATTGTTCCGCCAAATGTCCTGTATCATATTGATAATACTCACTGGTTGGTATGATCCTCGATAAATCCAGAACTTGTAAAGTTCTATTAGACCCAATATCTTCACGCAATACGCAACACAAATACGGTACACTGGTTAGAGTTTGATCGCTATCGCCAAGATCTATGTGTCTTAATGTTTTATTCTTCCCAAGCAATTCAGCTAGATGTTGTCCACCCTAATACCAAAAGATTGCAACGAAAATATTGCCGTGTGTAAGAAAATGATCTAAATGTAACGAAAATGATATTTTTGACGAAATAAAGGAGTAATAGGACATCCATTGAAATAATAGAAAAGCAATTGACACTCAACACCCCAAGAGACCTGGTAATCAAAGATCAACTCAAAAGTTTATTTAGAAGAATAAGTAAATAAAAGGAGGGGTTGAACTATCATTTCCAACTTTTATCGTCAAAAATATCATCCCAGAATAATAATTATGTTTAACTAAAAGTGCTACCTCCATCCCTAATTTATTTCCATTCACTCTCAAAGTTTGTAATTTTAAGGTATTGTAACATCTGCAAAAATAACGCATAGATTTCCCCGTTAAATCGCATCCGACCAAATTTAAATGCTGCAGATTATTTTCATATCGCAAATATAACGCTACGAACTGTGCCAATCCCTTATTACCAATGTTATTATAACATAAGTCCAATTTAACAATTTCAGGATGAGCAACTAGGAATTTTGACACCTTTACCATATCCTCATTATCGAGGCGACGTCTGAAAGAGTTTCATTATTGCGAGTTCGGTAACGATGGGAAGTCTTGTTACTTTATTCTTTGCCATAAATCTTTAGCCTTAAGTCGTAAGTTTTTAGTACCATCAGAATTTTTTTCGCAAAATAGTAACATAAAAGTATCGGTTAATTTCTCCCCCATTATTTCTATCTATGTACATGAAATGACAAGTAGTGTCACACTGGAACCCTTGTCAAAAGCAAAGTGAGTCAAAGTCAAAGTGAGAATGACAAATGTGAATATTGTATACCATTCATTTCTTTTCTGTTACTCGTATTTTATCAGTAATTTTGGATATATTCTAAATTCCCCGAGAATTGATTTTCGCTTCTGTATCTTATGGATGATATTTAATGAAGTCAAAAGTCAGAAGCCAATAAAAATTAATTCAACGCAGTTTTAACAATTCAACAGAGTATAATAATTGTATGGCTCACAGACAAAAGGAAAATTTAGAAGATTAAAGAATACTGACTATGGAGGCGATGTTAGAAGTAGAGGAAAAAAAAAGTAGAATTCAGACAAAGAACTCACAAGAGACCGAAGATACTGCAAGGCTCTCTTAAATGAAAGGACAAAATAGATGGCATAAGAAACCTTAAGATATTAAGGCACAAGAAGGACGGGGTTATGATGATGATGAAAAACACTAATTAGTGATTAATATTTTGATCGAGAGTATTATCAGAATGTCAATTTCGCCTATGCCAACTGCCTGAAACGTTGGAATTTTCCGGACGTCAGATTCAGAGACAAAGGAAACACTCATAAATAAAAGAAATATTCAAACGATAAAGTCGATAAACATACTTCCGACATTTTGATAGATTTGTTTTGTTTTAATTTGTAATTCAATCGTTTTAAAATCACAAATCTTTATGTACTTGCACGCCCCTTGTTTCGACATGTACGTTTGTGATTGAATTTTTAGGCATCGAATCGAAAGTACTAAGCAACCAATAACCATCATTAAATATTTGTAATTACCCTCAAGCCACCAAACTGCTAACACCATTGCCGAACCCTACCAAAGAAGATCCGAGTTTATTCTTGTGAGTCGACTTCGCTGTATTTCATGCAATCTTCGCGTCTAGTAAATTTCATTTAACCCTGCTGTTAGATTGAAAAAATCGAATCCTAGATTAAGACACCATTTGGTCCATACTACATGTTTTAATAACAATGAAAATTTTATCCAATATTAGAGCGAAGCTCTTTTAGCGAGGTTCTGCGGCGAGAGTTAACTGGGAAAAAGTGAGACGCTTGAAATCGTCAAATAGACGCTTTTTGGTTTTATCTTTCTTCTTTCATTAGTTCTTTCTCTCTCCTACACGCATATATGCACCGAATTTACTTCAAATTCAACTCTAACTTACTTACCATTGGTTTCAAAATGAAGTACTTTTTCTTTATACATTGCTTATTTTTAGTCGATTTTAGAATTTTATCTTTTATTCAAATAAACATCAAATGCTTAATTCTTTCTTTTCTTTCATTAGTTCTTTCTCTCACACACATGCGCATACTTATCGGATCCTAGTTGCGTACCTCCCCCATCAGATGGTGCTCTTATTATTCGGACTCGAATTTACTTCAAATTCAACTTCAACTTATTTACAATCGGTTTCGAAATGAAATAATTTTTCTTTATACATTGCTTATTCAATTATAGAATTTTACCTTTTATTCAATTGTCGGGTGTCCCACGACACCTCTCCTCCTTTTTATATCTAATTTTATTGAATACCTCGTTAATACAATTAATAAATATAGATCGTGCCGTGTGGAATTTCTCATCCTCTATTCGTGAACTGTTGGAACGTTGGCAACTCCTTTTTCCAATATTTTACAACTGCCACAAAATTTCAGGGGACGATGTTCCTTTCGACAGTTTATGCCATCGACACCTGCAAAATATGGTTTGAAATTTTGATTATCGGTGGATTCAAAGTCGAGCTACGTCTGGAAGACGCAGCCATATCTTGGAAAAACTAAAAATGCAAAGCCGGAACAAAACCAAGGACAACGCGTTGTACTGAAGTTGACGGAACGCTTGAAAGGGAAAATATAACAAGCGACAACTTCTTTTCCACTTTTGATTTGGTAAAAAATTACTTGAAAGAGAACTTACATATGTAGGAACAGTACCTCAAAATAAAACATTAATTCCTCCGAAGGTGCTGAATGTAAAGAACTCCTATTGTATAAGTCCACATTTGCTTTCTGTAATATTGCGACATTGGTATCATACATCAGCCACAAAAACAAAGCAACGATATTGATTAGTATAATGCACAGAACAGCTGAAGTTGATGAGAGTGGATCGAAGAAAAATACGGAGATTGTTTCTTATTACAATTCGACAAAAGGTATGCTATTTTGTTGTTCGTCTATAGTTTCTTATGTTTCGTTTTTCATGGGAGGATACTGCTGACAAAATAATTGGCTCCTACACCACAAAACGTACGGCAAATCGATGACCGAACATTGTATTTGCAACTATGCTAGATATGTTCGCTTTGAAAGCCTATATACTTTTTTCGGAGATCGATGTTTCATGAGCACCAGGTGATCAGAATCGCAGAAGACCATAGTTTTTGCGGAAACTAGCATTTTCTTTGGCTAAGGTGCATGTGATGAAACGGAGTAGGTTACCTCAACAACAGTTCTCAGCACAGCTATTGACTGAAATCGAACATCATCTTCAATTTCAACGAGTTCTTCAAGTAATGCTACTTCTAAGTCGGCGATCAATTGACCCTAATCCAAGATATGTAATAATATGTGTATTTTTTCAGTTCGGCTTTGTCAGACACTTGAAATTATGGATATAACGCTGTTAATGAAAAAAAAAAACATGTGAGCCGAAATCTCAAAGCAATATATAATATTGTTTAAAAGTTATAAAGATAACGAGCAAAATATTAGACCAAATGGGCTTAATCCCTTCTCCCTTTCTATTCCGCAAGTCATATTTACCGAAATATTTGTCGTATCATGACAGTAACTTTAGTATTCCTTCGTCGAAGAAAATGTAAAAATTTCATTTGTTTCTTTATCACTTTTTAGAATCTGACTACTCGTGGTAACTGTAATACCCCTTATAGTTTTCTGTGTCAAAACATAGAATTGGACTTGCTGCCTGCCCTTCCCAGGATGTTACTCGCATACGCTTCATGCTCATCAAAATATGAATAGAAAATACAATATGGTGTTAAATTTGATTTTCATCTGCCGTCCAAAGACGGGGAATGCAACACCGATATAATTTGAATTCCGCCTCAATATGAAAAAATGCAAAAGATAAACACCTTTAACATTTTAATACAAACAATTTGATATATGATTTGTCTGATGTCGACTTAAAATTGTCTTTTTCAATGCTAACATTGTACAACTGCTGAACCATCACGCACCTATTAAGCAGTTCGTTTTCACGCGTCCTCCTGCTCTATGGTTAACACACAATCTTGAATTAATGATGAAGTCAAGAGACAAAGCTCGTCGCCGATATCTTAGCACGGGAAATTCCGTACACCATGTTTTCTATAAAATGTTAAAAAACGAAGTCAATAGAGCAATTAAACGGGAAAAAGCAGCTTATTTTTCTTATAGATGCAAAGTTAATTCGGGCAATAGTCAGAACCTTTGGAAAGAAATTAAGAATCTTAACCTATGTAAGCCTAAACGTACTGATATACCTCATCATCTAAAAGATGTGGATGCTCTAACTCTAAATCAACATTTTCTGTCTACGGTTGCCAATCCTCTAGTAAATGTTCCTACCTTTTGATGAACTCGGCATTCCAATCAATGACCCTGACTTTAATTTTAGAACTATTACACTAGAAGATGTTCTTAATTCTTTAAAAAACTTAAAAGCAATGCTATTGGAACGGATAATATAAATGCCTTCATACTAAAGATATGTATACCTTTGTTAATGGATTACGTAATACACATTTTCAATTTTTGTGTAGATAATTCTGTATTCCCAACATCATGGAAATCATCTATTATAATTCTGATACCTAAATCAAAAAGAATTGAAAATTTTAAAGACCTTCGCCCGATTAGTATTCTTCCCGCCGTGAGCATAGTCTTTGAGAGATGCATTGAGAAACAGCTGCGGGAATTTGTGAATAATAACAACATTTTACCGTCCTATCAATCGGGGTTTAGACCTGGATATACCAGCATCTCGGCTATTACTCATATTGTGGATGACGTACTTCGCGCTGGTGATGTGCGCAAGGCAACTATTATATTTTGGTTTTACTTGACTTTAGTAGAGCGTTTGATACCATTCACCATGGGGTTTTATTTAATGTCTTGACTGCTATCGGACTGCGTCCTTCTGCAGTATCTCTATTAACGTCGTATGTGTCCGGACGATCGCAACAAACTTTTCTGGATTTACAGTATTCCTCATCGTTGAATATAAAACACGGTGTTCCACAGGGAGCTATTCTTAGCCCTCTTCTTTTCTCAATTTATACGTCTCGCTTACCTTCTGTGATTCAGCACTGCCAGTATCACCTTTACGCGGTTGATGCGCAGATTTACTTCTCTTTTAAGCCCGAGAAGTGTAGTATTGCCCAACAGTTGATTAATGATGACCTTAATAGAATTGCCAGATTTTCGGAGCAGTTTCAATTACAAATTAATCCAGCTAAAACCCAATTGATTGTGTTTGATACGCAGCGTGTTCGAGAGCATGTTAAACTAAATCTGGACATTAAATTCAACACACAAATAATTCAATTTAGTGATAGTGTCAAGAGTCTGGGAGTCATTCTGGATAGGTCACTTCGCTACACTATAAATACACTATAAATGGCTCAAAGGGCTTTTGCTGCGGTCAAAGTTATATTTATTAATCGACACTACTTCGATTCACCAACTAGGCTCCTATTATGTGACTCGTTGGTATTGTCTCATTTTCATTATGGTGACGTTGTATACTCCTCGTGTATTACTAGGAAAACGTCGAAGAAAATCCAAAGAGTACAAAATTGCTGTATCCTCCGTAAATGTCAGCCGGTTTCCCATATTTACAAAAAGTTTCGCATCTTGAATATGGAGGGTAAACGTATGCTGCATATGGCAGTGTATTATGCGAATGTTTTGAAAAATAAGAGGCCCACTTACCTATATGATAACATTAAATTTCGGCATCAAATTCACGTTAATGTAGGTAACAATAAATATTTGTGTATACCTAAGCATCGCCTTGAACTTTTTAAGCGTAGTTTTACTTACAATATTGCCAAAAGTATTAACACCGTTTTACTGGATGCGGATGTTTTTGAATTGCCGATACGTGTCATCATAAATTGCAATAATCCCAATTTCGAGTTATAGTTTACATGGAATTGACTTCCCTCGTCTCTGCTATTGTGATGTGTCATATGCTACGCACTTCAAATTAGAAATATTGTTATCATTGGATTTAATTATCATTTTTCTTTTTTATTTTTATTATTTTTATTGATATTTTATTTGATAGGCTATAGCAAGAACGCCAGTGTGCATATTTTTATGCTCCACGGCGAATTAGCCTTATTGACTGTATGCTATGTATAAATTAAATATGTTGTGTTACGCACTAGTATATACCTATTATTATATATTGTAGTACATTTAAGTATTATATGTATTTCAGCTATAGTCAATAAACTCCTATTATTATTATTATTATTATTATTATTATTATTATTATTATTATTTGAAATAAGACGACGAAGAATTGAGAACTAAATTACCTTGACACGCTCATTTTTAAAAATGTGTACTGCATAATTCATGATGCATCGCTGACAAGTATTCGGGTTTATCAATCAACAATAGTTTTCAGTAAATAGCGTCGTAATTAGGCTTGCTTACTAACTACGAGTCTCTGTTGTGTATATATGTTGTACGCTGTCGTAAATACTACTTCGCTGATACTCCATAACAAGAGTTATGTCCCAGGTGAGGTACGTTCTCAGTTAAAGATTAAAGCAGCAGTTCTCAACCTTAAAGAAAAGCAATAAAACATTCTGCTTCACGTTTATACTGATATAATACACTTATAAATACTATTTTATCAGTACTGCACTATGTATTTAATTCAATTAAATACTAAATAATAAATTAAAAACAAGTTTAATAATTATTAGTGACTCTCTTGGGCCTGACTTGCAGAGCACATTTTTAGAAAAAGGAGTATTAGAAATTGACACTCTGAATTCTTTTTCTATATTTAGCAAAGATCTATATTTTGTTTTTAAAGCAGCCACCGCCGAAAATCAAGTTTGGCAAGGGTAGGGTGTTGGAAATGGTAATAGTAAACGAAATGTTCTTATTTTCGGTGCAGAAAACTCATCATCCACCGCTGCCCAAAATTCAAAACGTCATTTATTACTTAATTATATTTTGATTTCACCACTTGCCGCGAAGACTATGATTTCTTCTTCAGCAGTTGAGAAACCTTCGAGAGTATTTTGAAATCGGTCCCTAATCCACTTGTAACTTGCTACCAAGTTGTCGTCAATAAGAAAATAATATTTTAAATGCTTTGCCAGCATGGCTAAATGATTTTTGATTACAAAAACATCTGTCCCATGTTGTTGACATCTTGATCTAAATTTGCAAATATTTCTAGGTTTTTCTTTAAATTTCTACTCCACATTTCCAATTTTCTAGAAAAGAACATTAACTTTATCACTCGTGTGCAACATGTGTGTTTGTTGCTTGGACTTAATGATTCAAGGTATATAATTTCTCGTCTCGAAACTTCTTCGTTTCCGGTAGGTTTCCCTCTTGAAAATGTCAAAATCATCATGTCAATTTCATCGCTTAATTCATAAACACGTTGCAAACATGTTCCAAATGATAATCATCTTGCCTCGCAATAAAATAGTAACGCTGATTGTACTGCACCCATGTCTTTATAAAGCGCAACAAAAAAGTAGCACAATACTCAGACCAGGACCCATTTCTTCTCTGTCATCTGTTGGCTCACAACGCTGAATTGAAGACAACTTGTCGGGTAACTTCCGGAAAAGATGATGCTGTACATCTTCAACTATATCACCCATTCGACAGACAGTAGTATCATTTGATAGAGGTATGAACTGCAATTGTTTGGCAAAATTATCTCCAAACATATTTCCTACAATCTCAATTGCAGCTGACAAAAT
Organism: Chrysina gloriosa; assembly: GCA_038088585.1. Classification (NCBI taxonomy): domain Eukaryota; kingdom Metazoa; phylum Arthropoda; class Insecta; order Coleoptera; family Scarabaeidae; genus Chrysina; species Chrysina gloriosa. The sequence continues at coordinate 27,401,782 of CM076089.1, forward strand.
AAGTTCTTCACCAATGGTGTGAGACTTCTTACATCCGGCTATTTTATATAAAACATTGTTAGAGGCAAGTAAAACTTTGTCATTTATAGACCAAGTATTTTTTAAATATGATTTTCATTTTAATTCGAAGAATTCTCGAGATTTGTTAACGTACTTACTATAAAGCGTTTCCACATGTAGTTTAAGTTTATTTGGTTCCATGCTGTCTGCTGGTACAAATTTTGAGCTAATGACACACGGGGGCCTTTTATCGTCATTCACTTGAGTGCTCGTAAACCAAAAATTTAAATGTTCTTGAGAATATTTCCTTTATTTTATCTTCGGAGCCACGCCCGCCTGTATACTTGTCGATGCTCACTTAGGCACACTTTAAAGTGTATCCATGATTCTGTATATACTGCATATAAATCCACTGCTATTCGGACACCGTGAATTTCAGCTAACACGCAACTTACAACATACCCATTCACGATAGACGGCTCGACTCGACTAAGATTGGCTGGAATTGAACGAGGTGCAGCAGACGTTTCACAATGTTCAAGACAAATCGGAACTTCTCATAAAGCCGCGAGAATGTTCGATATGGTCGACATAAGACAATAGACATAAGCAATAGAGAAACATTGGTTCTGGTTTTATCACTTCATCGGATCGGTTTTGAGAAATATTAATAAATGTAAATATTCATGGTAATTTTTAAGGTTTGTGTTGAGGTCGTAGTGTAGCTTTGGGGGAAGGAGGGGGAAAGAAGGGGAGGACTGGTGCGAAGGTAGGGTTTGTTTCCTTAGAGAAGAGCACATTATGTCAGCGACGCAATGAACCAAATTTGGTGTTCTGTATACGTTGCCATGGCAACCGACTAGCGAAAGTCAAAGAAACGTCACATTTTGCGCATATTTTCATGACGTAATGTGCTCTTCTCTAAGGAAACAAAATCAAATTGTGATTGCAAATTGAGTGGTAAACACTAAAAGATTGAGAAACGTTTAGCTAAAACATTTGGAAAAACTAGGCAAGCTTTTCTTTGGAAATCGACTTATCTCGCCTAAAAACGAATGAAAATTCTCAAAAACAGAGAAACGATCGGAAGACCGTCTTAGAATCAATAAAATAAAAACAATAATATTTTACTTCATTTCAGTTAATATTTTACTTACAACTACAACGCTATAGAACATATGATACAGCCTTATTATACATACGAGAAATGCTGAAACTAGAAACAAGATAATAAAACAATGTATTAATATGTAAATAGCAATAATCTAATCATACAGGTTTCACTTTATGTATAATGCTTTACATCTCTTTTTACACGTTCCTGCAGGATCACTGTACATGACGCTAAATTAGAAATTTCTAGATATTACTGGTTCAATTTTGCATAACGAAACAAACTTTCAATTCAAATTTTTTTAAACCAAGGAAACAATTTTAATCTGTGTATACCCAATGCACGTTCAAATCATCACTTAGTTCTCCCTAAATAAGAGAATAAGGAATCAAACTCCAACAACGCATATAATTAATCTTCATTTCTAATCTCAAATAAGAACCACAAAGAAAAAGAAACTATCTAATAGTGTTAGCGGGGATATAATAAATACTGGATATAATATTTGAAGGGTTAAGAACATAACTCGAGTAAATTATTAAGTACCATTCTCGAACCGATTAAATGCTATGAATCCACGTTAAGGCTGCTTTTATGTTTGATAATTTTGCCCTACAAAGGAAACTGGAAATAAGCAAATATTCTGGATAAGTGCGGCGACCGACTCTGTAAACGTTGTTCTGGCGCAATTCGAATAGGTTGGTGTTCGCCATATTGTTCACTCTACCTTCACATAAGACTTTCGTCGTTAAGCATAGCAACCACTCTAAGATCTAGAAATAGAGATTAGTTATTTATTGAACAAAGAAATGAGAAAGATTTGACACATACCTCAGCACTAGTTGGTATTTTTGAAGCACCCACTTTCAACCATACGCTTGGGGCCCACAGAAGTAGCTGACATACATTGCTAGCTATTTCAGGATTTAATCGCTGTAAGCAAAAAACAGATCTATTGAAAAGCATACCTTTCTTAATAATAAATAAGACTAATATCACAGTCTTCTGCGACTGAAATCAATTATCGAATTGATTTTGGAAATATGCCATGCTATATTTCCGACAACTAAAGATACTTAGATTTTGGATTTTAGATACATACCCGGTTAGGATTCGGTGACAATAAATTCCTTACAAGCGCCCTTATAATCGGTGGGACCGTATTCGGTAAATCTGGCAAGTCCTGCTCCTTGTAATTCGCACTTTTCAGCTGCTTAGAATCCCTACCGCCATAAAAAGGATTACGCATCCCGAAAATCTCATAAGCAATGGTCCCCGCTGCCCACATATCGGATTTAGTGTAATTCAAGACGCTAAAAGTGCCCGGTCTTTGGTTAGCAATCTCCGGAGCCATCAAAGCCGCGTTTCCACCCTTATCGATATCGAAACTGTTGTACGGTAAGTGCAAACCATGCGTTCTATCGGCGAGACAACACCCGAAATCGCTAATAACCAAAATCGGTGCACTTTCTTCGGTGGTATCCAACAGGAGATTGTCGGCTTTTAGATCACGATGAGCTACACCGTGCGCGGTTAAATGAGCTATGCCCTCTAGGAGTTGGGCTAGGAGGATGATCGCTGTACGACCGGATGTTTCGCCATTAGCTAAGTAATCTTGGAGACTGCAGTTATACCTGTGAAATATTTTGTTTGTGCTGCTTGTTGCAAATTCACAAAATGAGTACCTTTTCATTAGAAGAAATAATGACATGTTGCGCCCTACCCCTCGGAATGTAATCGTTGAGGTAACGCAGCTGGATATACACCTTTAGCTTCTTTCAATTCCGGTACGAAATCAGTGAAGACTGAGAACATGGCAACGATGTTCGGGTGTGGGGGTAGGTGTCGTTTATTGGTCGTCAATCTACAAAATTAAGAAGCAAAAATTGATTTCTAAAAGCAAATCTATTGGTATGAAAGTGATACATTTTTTAAATCTGCTACTGTCTAATTGTGCATCAGTAAAGATAATTAAAATATAGAGTTCGCGCTAGACACACATCGATGCAATATAATTTATTTATAAAGTGATCTACGTGAGATACAATACTGTGAAAGTGTTACCAACCACTGAGTGTTGCTAATAATTCAATGCCTTTGCTTAAATTAAAATATCTAGAATAGTAAAGTATAATATCTACATAACTCTCCCATGAACAACCTGCCACTGAGGTTCATTTGTGCAATGGCTGCACTGCAGACTATACTCTGTATGCCAATAATTGTCACAGAGGGAGAGTTATGTAGATGTTCTACTTTTTATTCATTTGTGATTTTGACTCTTTGAAGCATCTTTTTGAAACTAGGTTTCTATCAAGAATAGTATTAAATATACCGCCACTTGCAAAGTTTGACTAATAGTACTCTTAAAAGAGAACATTTTAACATCTCACAATCAATACTCAATCTGCACTGAAGATGACAACCCAAAAAAATAAACCGAGAAACTAAGCGACATGGTTGATTGGAAGAGTCTAAGAATTTACTATGCACAAAATCATTCTGCTCGATGTTCCCCGGTTTTAAAGAGGATTTGCTGAACGAATTGGCTAGTATCAGTTAGAGTCGTATTACTACACCAGTCGCTTTGGTGTATTGTACTGACGACGACTCTGATTCGGAAAAGCTAAGACTAAATCATAAGTGATTTCCTGAAGAAACAAATAAACGGGCTTGGAAAACTATAATTCAAATTATTTTTATAATCCTAGGAAAGTGTTTTGAGTGTTCTTTGACCCTTATTCTGAGAAATTCCGTAAATTTTATGACCACAACCACAATTTTTTATAGACAAACTAGGAATATCAATTAAAGGAATACTGAAATCATTTTATAAAATACATTTCCCTATAAATACTTCAGACGCAAAGAAATGTGGGTGGGCAAATACTTTTGAGTGGTAGTGTATGTGCAGTCATTACAATATAATTTTTAAATGTTTTTAAAAATACGGTAATGCAATTTTAATTGCACAAACTCTATCTGTTAATTGCACACCGGATTACATCAATATCAACACTTATCAAGTGACTAAAACGCTTCAACCTTTATCGCCAAAATATAAATAACGATTAATCAGACTCTAAAATTAGATATGCAAAATCTGTTATGGAATTTGTTTTGGGCAGGTAAGTGCGCTGAGTCAGAAATAGGTCAAAAGTTTCCTTTGTAATGTCCACTAAAGATATTTTTAAAACTTATTCTACCATAACATAATTTCGAGAAATAAAGATCAATGCTTAATAGATGATCTCAAGATTTAAATAAAAGAAATTTTTTATTTTTGCACTTAATATTTTTACTGCGAATGAAGCATTTGTATGAAGCATGAATACATTTATTAGGTGTTCGAATAGATCAACTGCAATTTTTAATTGCCATTTTTTGACATATAGATCGATTTGATATCACTTCCAATTTCCCCGGAAATAGAACAGCCATGCTTGGATAGTTGGTCAGAAAATATGACATATTTATTGTAATAATTTAATGAAATATTTTCGACATAGTCAACAAGATATAAACATAAGTGAAAATTAGATATTACTAAATAAAAACTAACTGACGTGAACTACATGCTCAAATTGATGTTTGTTGACTCCAAGGCACTTATAAACATGACAAGTTATTTCTTCTTGTAGGTTGTTTCTGGAGATTTGACGGCCGGTTTTTCTAGGTGTTCAATTGATTATTATCTTATTATAGATCATTTTCATTTACGTTGGTAGTTCTCCTAGGCCTGCGTGCCCACTCTCGACGATACTACGTTATCATTCATTGGGACTATTCGTCAACACACCGATGGGCTTTACGTGATTGCGACGTAGCACGGAATATAGAAAGCACATTTAAAGTAATCGTTTAGGAAAACTTAATTTTTACATTTCTCAGAATAAATACTAACCCAAAAGATCTGCTCTACTCTAAGGTAACACTAGCTCATAAACATGAAGGTAATACATTTTATATTAGCATCATATGTATCGTCCAAATATTTTTTGAAATGCATAATGGACTAGTGCCATGGAAGATCACAAAAAATTGAAAGAATCCTAACCAAAATGATTTAAACATTCTTCACCTTAATCTCAAATATATGTACTTACTCGATTTCCCAATCAGTAATCCCAACATTGCTGTAATAAACTCGCGCAGGTACAGTTTCACGATACATCGCCTTCAATATCGCCATAGCATTCGATTGGATATCGTAATTAAACATCATTTTTAAGGCGAACGGGTACTTCGATAGCGAATTCGCACCATCAAACGTTTGGGGATCATTTTTGCATTCCTCTCTGCTTTCATCTTTAATCTTTGCCGTGTAAACAACTCCGTTAGTGCCCTTAGCAATCACTGTATTCGGTTCCAAATCATCTAAGGTGATGGGATCCTCTTCAAATCGTCTTTCATCGATGTCCACATCATGATAATGCCATTTCACTTTTGACATTGCTTCCTAGAGGAGTGTTAATCACACTTTCAAATCACAAGTTGTCTTCGCTAAATAAATGTCCAAATGGACATTGACTGTAGCCTTTGATTTTTACTTACTCTTATTTCCCAGCAAACTCCTTCAAGTTCTTCCTCTTTAGTTAAAATTCCAGTTCCTGATGCTAAACTGACACCGACCAAAGCAAAAAAGGGAGCTGAATCGCCGAATAATAATCTAAAATCAAAAAATATAGATTTAACATGTTGATGTAACAATATGTATAATGGAATGCAGTTATAACATCATTTAAGGTAACAAACACTTGTAGAGATTTTAAAATTACATACAAATTTAATGTAGGTCTTCTACATGTCCTTAAAAATATATATAGTATTCAAAATATGACATTAAAACTATATTTTTATTACCCGCAAGTATTTCTCCCACTATCTTATTTATCGTTATAACAAGTTGTATGAACCATGGGCAAAAAGCGACGCCCAGATAGCTAACCTATTCGCACAACACCTGGTTTCCGTATTCCAACCCTTGAGCAATAAAGTAGACCAAGAAATAGTACACAGTCTATCTATTCTACTTATCGTACATACGCCACAAAAGCCTTAACATCAAATGAAATCGACAAAGAAATTAAACTTCTAAATCCAAAAGAAGTCACCCGAAATTGACTTCATAACGACTGAAATGATGAAAAAAGGAAAAGTGCCGCTAACCTAGCCAAAACTCTTTAAAATCGCACAAATTATAGTGATCATAAATTTGGAAGAGAACCAACAGATATCTCCTCCTATGACCCCATAAGCCTGCTGTCAATAATCTCAAAATTACTTGAAAGACTGGTGCTCCACAGATTAAATAGAGATCTACCTTCAGAAAACTGAATGCCAGATCACCAGTTTGGCTTCTGTCAGAAAAACTCCACAGTGCAGCAATTTCACCGAATTATACAAACTATAAATAAAGCATTAAAAAATAAACAATACTCTACTGGAGTCTTCCTTGATATTAGCCAAGCTTTTGTTAGTTTGGCACCCTGGACTACTTTACAAAATCAAGCACGTATTTCCGTCAATCTACTTTAACCACCTAAATTTACTTGAGTAAGAGAACCTTTCAAATCAAGGTGCATAAAGAGACATCCGACGATTTCTAATCCCTTCAAGAGTATCACAAGGGAGTGTTCTTGGACCACTACTGTATGTATTGTCCACGTCATATCTACCAATGGCACAAGAAGCGATAACAGGAATGTTTATCGATGATACAGCTACTCTCTCCTGCAATGAGGATGGTCTAATAGCCTGTAACTTCACACAAAATAACCTAAATAAGTTCCAACAATGGCTGAAAAAGTGAAAATTGTATTCACCCTGCTAAAAGAAACATGCACATTCCACAAACACAAACTGTAATACATCTAGCTGACAAATTGACTTGGAAACGACACATCACAAAAAATAAAAAGCAAGTGGAAGTCAAGACAAGAGATGTCTATAGAAAATAAAGTGTTAAAATAGAGAGGACATCAAACCTATATACGCCGATAATGGAAAAAAAGTATTTGTACAAAAGTCATCACTCACGAAACTCGGCATAGCCTATCTGATGCAATGCATAAGTGTGCCAGGTGGCAAAACAGTTCAAATTTGTACACATTCCTCAATGATTGGCTGCTCCAGCTGTTAGGGCTATGCTGAGACGACAGGATTATCTTACCCTATTCATAAGACTTAAAAGTGTATCGCCAAATAAAATAATTTAAGTTTCTGTGTGCTTAAGATAATACGTAATAACAATACACATAATATCCTTTGATATCAAGCTGATCATTTCACTAGCCACTAATACAACTAGTGATCTTCATCTCTGTAGCATATATGTAATTTTGATTGCAGAATAAATCTTTAGCAAGAAAATAATAACGAATTCTACTATCATATGGATAAGTACCTCCTTGCAGTCTTCTTACGAAGTTCTGCTGCTAAGCTGTTGGTCACCCGATTTAAAACATTATCAATAAGTATCCGTCTAGCATGTAACCCAACTTGTAATCCGACATTTCTCAGGGCGAAGTTCCGCGGGATTACTCGCACTGTATTTGGAACTTGCCCTTGACTGGCTTGGCTCACTTGCTGTACAGCATTAATTCTTTCCACAGTGCTCGAGTTGAAGTCCCTCCTGCATATGTGCCGGACGAACGTTTGACCATGTCTAAACAGACGGGTGCCCAAAGCCCTCACAGACATGTTTCCTCACCGACAGGTGTAATTATGGGAATATACCGAACCTATGTGAAACAAAAATTAATTACATTCACTGAACAAGACTTCACAACGTAATATCTACTATTTTTTATCGGTATTGACAATTATTAATCTGGCATAAGCAGCCATAATTACTGATCGAGATAAGTCGTTCTTCTAATAATAAATAATAATGTTATTTCACTTACTCTAGACATGCAAAATGATAATATAAACAAAGAAAATAAAACAGACGTATTGCGTAGATTTTACGTTTACAATTACACAGATAAGACGTAATGCTTATTTTTATACTGGAAGTTAAGTGAAATGATATTAATTACATTTTTTGGAGAAGGATCTGTATCGAACAGGTTTTATACTTGAAAGTATGCTTGAAAGTTCAATTTGAAACAGGTATCGATTTTCATTTCTTAGATGTACACACAATTGCATAACCTATAGAAATAGTCACGCGTTAAGCTTACGCAACCGTATGTACATATATTATATTGCGTTCAGCTATTCGCTTTAAACAAATATAACGGGGATTCCCAAAGTAACGTAGTATTGTAATGTATTATGAATGGAGTTTGGTAAAAGGTGGATGACGTGTTATCATTAAGTTGTGTAAATCCGACTGACGCTGTCACTCCTCCGAATTTTATTATTTAATCATAACTTATCAATAACAACTTATCATAGTGACACAAATATCACATCGGTAAACTTCTTACCACACAATTGTTTATAATAAAATCGGTGACACGTGTTTCGCTAGCTCGAGGCAAGCATCTTCAACAACCGTATAAACCGTTCGAAGTTCGGTGAGAAGTTTACCGATGTGATATTTGTGTCAGTAAATTACACCACAGTCTTTGCAATCACCTTTAACTTATCATAGAATAATAAAATTATGACGCAGCCGACATACATCAAACTCGTATAGATCTATCGCCTTACAAGAATTTCAAGAAGCAATTAGGAATGAAATTCAGCAACTAACAGTGGAGGAACTTCAAAGAGTTTTTGAAAATATGAAACGAAGGGTGAATGCCTTCTCATAAATCGAGGGCCAACATCTTCAGCACATGTTGTAAATCTTTTAAGTATCAATTTTAAAATAAATTTGGAATTTGATGTTGATTGTTGGACTTTTAATAATTGGTAAGACGAAGATGTAATAAATAAATAGTCAAGGGACTTTGTGTTAAATAGATACCAATATTGCAATTTTGGTTGCCTATTCTATCAACTCACAGTCAGTTATTTTTAATATTCTCTCTCTCTCAAAGCAACGGCCAAATTTGCGACAGAAAGGTATATGCGCATTGTTTTATTTTGTCCGGATAATAAATTTTAGCACTTGCATGTGTATCATTTATTCTTAAATCGTAAAATAAATATTTTTAATTTCAAAAATAAAATAATATAATCCCATAAAATATTTATTTTTCAACACACCTTTATAATCGCAATTATTGGCTGAACGCATGGAAATAGAACTGTCATTTATAACTTCTGTCAATGTTACATTCAGCTGGTGCGTGATACTTGTTAATTTGAGTCGATTCTGAATAATTTGATTCGCTTTTTGATGTTAATTATTAGTAACAAAGAAGACTAAAACTTTTATTTCTCATTATCATTGCACCAATGGTGTACAGTGGTGTGATTACAAATTCAAGTCTGTATTCGTAAGAGATATGAATTAACCTCAAGATGCGCTTACAGATTCTGTAGATTTTCGCCTTCTTACTATGTAACTAGTTCTTTCAAACCTAAGTAATAGAAGAAAAATGTCTCAAAAACACAATAGCGCAACTTCACGATTGAAACAAGACTATCTTAGATTAAAAAGGATCCTGTTCCCTACATCACGGCTGAACCTTTACCAACGAATATCTTGGAATGGTAAACTCCATTTTTATTTTACATCACTAATTTTAATATTATCTTAAATTCAGGCATTATGTAGTATGTGGTCCTGAGTCGACTCCTTATGAAGGTGGATATTACCATGGGAAGTTAATATTCCCAAGGGAATTTCCTTTTAAACCACCTTCAATATACATGCTCACTCCAACAGGGAGGTTTAAAACTAATACCAGATTATGTTTGAGTATATCAGACTTCCATCCAGATACTTGGAACCCAGCATGGAGTGTTTCGACAATATTGACAGGTCTACTTAGTTTTATGGTAATTATCATAACTATTTCATGATATTACTTTATAGTTATTTGCATTTTTAGATTGAAAAGAGCCCAACATTAGGTAGCATAGATACTACAGATTTTGATAAGAGACAGTTTGCTTATCAATCTTTAGAATATAATTTAAGAGATAAACAATTTTGCGATCTATTTCCTGATATAGTTAGTGAAATACAAGTAAGTAATTTTTTTCTTTAATATAACACAAATAAGTTATACAGATAGTCCATCCAATTTACTCGCATAAAAGTTATATAGAGTTGAGAAATGATATGAATTTGACTCCACTGCTGTTAGCCAATTTACTTTCAGTGCTGCTGATTTAACTGCATGTTATGTGGTTACGCCATTGTCAATATGTGGTAGTGGAAAACAATAATTGACAACCGCCTAACTCTAGTTATAGACATGGATGTATTTTTCTCATAATTTGTACGATTTCCTGATGTGCAGATGCGGCCAAATACACTCAAATTCTCACTAAATAAAAAAGGAAATTCATTGGAATCAAATAAAAATCCAAAAGAAATTTTAAATAGTGATATATTATGGAACAAAATATTTCTTTTCATACTTCATCTTGGTGTACATGGTAAATGATTCATATATCATTCATATATTATGTTTAAATACCTCTGAATAGTTCATAATTGTACCTTAAAGTAATACTTGAATTTATTATACCATTGACTGTTTCTGTTATATTCTATTGGCAAACAAATGCGATACTATGAGAAAGCTGCAGGAGAACGAAAAAGATAAACAACCTCCAGATGAAATATATTTGTTATCAACCACCGATCATAACTTTTAGACGCATATCGCTACTTCTTTTCCTTCTTCACTCCAAGAGCTTTTACTAGTTGTCTTTGCATTAATATTACGGATCTTGACTGTGATGGTATATCTAAAAGTTTTTATATCTGTTATCGTTTATTAGCTAGAAGCTCAGATTGCATCTGAAGATAAGCTATTTTCCTCATTGGTTTTCATCTTAACCGCTCACCAAACAATGATTTATGAAATCTGATACCATATTTTCTCTGACAACAAGGCTAACATATTCCAACTATCATCTTCATCATCATCATTATCATCATGATCGTCAAAGCCATTCAATCCCTATCCCATGCAATGCAAAAGCATGTTTGATCTAACTATTGTGATGGATTAGTTCTTTTTGTTCCTTGTAGTTATGTTACAACTCGTATATCTCGGCCGTTTTGATTTTTTCCTTCCAAATCTATTGACATTTTACTCCCCATTCTGTTATAATTCTCTTCTATTTTATTGTTCCTTTTATTCTTATTTCTCCCCTTAATATTATATCTCAGCACAATTTTCCTCTCTAGTTTTTTTAAATCTTTCTCCTCCATCTTGTTCATTACCGCTGTCCCTATAGCACACATAATCTTTGGTCTTATTACGATCTTGCAGATGTTCGTTTTATTTATTCATTTTTTTTGTTGAATTTCTCGCTTTGTAATAGACTCCTGGGCACGCTATATGCTTCATTCCCTTTTAATAATCTATACAGGACTCTTTCCTTTCCTGTTTCTCCTATTAGTACTCTTAGGTAGTTGAAGCCAATGGCCCTCTTAAAGTTATAGTTTAGTATTGTTGTTTCTCTGTCTTGAGTGTCTCCATACTAATTGAACATTGCTGTAGATCAAATTGACAAATCAATTGATTTCTTGATCTTGTAATACATAATTTTCCAACTTGTAGTATGCATAGTGCTGGGAGTACTCGTTTGTGTATACGCGGAAATAATATTGATAATGCTGTTAAACACCAAACAAAGGGGTTGGTACGAATCACAACAAACACAAACCAAACCAAACCAATTTTTGTTTATAATACGGAATTTCTGTTTTGTCGTCCTGTTGCTCCCCTTACGCGAGAGAAGGAACGTTGGGAACCGCAGTTGTAGAAGCTAACGTCACAATGTTGACATTGCCTGAAATTGGATAGAATTAGACGTAAGACGTGTTATTAACCCAATCATAAATGCAAGAAACTATCCATATATTTTTTATAAACAATTAATGTAGACCGCTATTGAAAGACTGCAACAAATTCATCACTAACAGACATAACAGTGAAAAGTAAAAATGTATCCAACAAACGCTTGGTGAACACCAGTTTTCATAGGAGTACACTTATAAGCAACAAAAGAATCCAATTAGCAATTGATGCCTTTTTTATTTTAATGTTAATATGAAGTGGATATCTTTTAAGCTGATTTGTTGTGTCTATAAATGAAATAGTATTTCGTACGATATTTTCTGGTAGTAAAAATATTGTCATTAACTCCTATCCCAACCATAACGCTATAATCTGTGCAAATTCTTGAATTCGAACGTTTGAAAAAACAACTTTTGCATTTCTCCTAGTTACGGTTCATCGAATTTAAAAGCAAATTGTTTTTAATAAGAGTTTGGAAACCGGCATTAAAAACTTTTAATTCTTTAAATATTTAAAAACTAGTTAATTTGTTCTTAACTTTTTAAAATTCTTGAATTTTTAAATTGAGAAGAACTTAATGCCGACCCGATTGGCGTTTTCTCATAAGGATGGGCTATATATAGGCTTAATCGCAAGTAAGGTATGATAATTATATTTATTTTCTTTTTAGGCGGAAATAACAAAAAGAAATGAAATTCAAAGCAATACTGAACGACAGAACCAAAACCAAACCACTTCGGAACTAAGTAACTTCCAGTCTTGCCTCACCAATCTGATAGTATTGTTGAGTTTCGCTGCTTTTGCATTCACTGTAAAATATGTAATGAAAACCACGGTATCTGACTCCGAATAAGATGTGATATTTTAAAATAGGAGTTAAAGAATACCTGCGCATTAACATTGTTAAAATCCGTTTTTTCTCTGTTTCTCAAAGTAAATCGTTTACTGCACTTAAAAAGATGTGTTTACCTCACTCGTTTTTGATGAAAGTATTACAATCTTTGTTGATAACTAAATAAATTTGTAGATACATATGTTACCTTGACGGAACCGTTGAATTATTGGACGTGTAGTGTTTTCTGGGATTAATTTTTATGATATGGGTATTCCTCACTTTATTTTCTTGCACAAATTTAAATAGGTATAGCTATTTTGATTATATATAAATGTATAAATATATGTTTATTATTGTATTTATACTAATACATGTACAAATTTAAATACTTGTTTTATTTGCAAGTTAAATATAGATTAGGTGGGTAACCAGTTTATAATTACAAAACTTACACACTTTCTAGACGCCTTATTGTCAATAGTTTGACCAAGTTTTGTGATTCCACCCTGTTTGGCACCCTACTTTATTGCATTTGTGGATACGAGATTGGATTGTGGATCAGATTTTTAGAATCTAACTAAAGCCCGGATGTTTATGCACTGAAAATCATTAAAATGAGCAGGCAAAAAGGCATAAAACATTTTGACAATAAGTATTTAAGAAAATAAAATAGGCATTTAGAGAAATTTAATAGATATTCCTCCACTGGTTTTATTATTTACTTTTATAAACTACAATATAGTAAAAGCACTTTATTTGTAAGCATTATAGCTAATTGTAGTTGGAGAATACTGTGATTTAGAAGTGAATAAAAATAAAGATGTAAGGATATTTTCATTTAATTTTATTTTATTTGTTACAGGAATATATATTTCAATACTTATCTTTCGGTTTACGTCCACCACTTTCTGGGTCAAATAAAAAATTCTTTTAGATGAACCGATTGTATATCATAAGGGCCATTAAACCGTTTTGAAAGGAAATATAATGCAGTATGAAAACAACGAAGTTTTTGCGAAAACAGGGTTTAATTCCCCTTATGAAATGTAATCGGTACATCTAAAATTTGTCTTCTTTAAAATAGAAGATGATGGACGTAACAAGAAAATAATTATCTATTTATTACAGTTAACAATAAGATATTCTGTTTTGATAATTGCTAACAGTTTGGAATTGCCTCCTATCCGACGATAAATACTTTAATTGAGAAAAGGATCTCTACATCTACTGATGTTATACGAGCAAGTTGGAAACAAGTGATTTCTGGAACATCGTAATGTACGTTTCTTGCACTTGCGTCTCCAAGAAGAACCATGATTTTTCACAACTTCAAAATCTTGACTTGTAGTAAAGACAGTTTTACACTTTTCTTTAATTGTACGTTCCTTATTGCTTGATACACTTCATATTTCTCTTATGGTATTACAATAGAGTCTCGATTATCCGAACTTGTGTCAAGGGTGGCTCGGATAATTAAAACTCACGTTTTTACAAAAAAAAAGTCTATTTAACTATAGTACATAGTGGAAAAAATAAACGACACAAAAAACATGAGTTGTATACCTAAGATAAATTTGGCACAAAAAGGTCGTAATATCGGTCTGCTTCCACGATGACTTCCTCTTTATGGCAGCTAGGTCTCTAATTCTTTTGAACTGCAATAACTGGGTATGATCGAACTCTTCTTGTCGTACGAATCACCGGAATACCTGAAGTCATCTCCGTCTGGATCGATATTTGTATCACTATCTTCTATCCGATCGTTGTCATGTAATAATTCGTGAGCAATTTCGTCGTCTGTCAGCATCTGATACCCTGGATCACCACTATCCACAAATAGCCGGTCATTCACGTTCTCTTCATCACAATCAGTGAAAACACCAATGTCACTCAACGCCTCCAACATCTGGTCTATAGCTTGAATTAAAGAATTTTATATTAGGGAGAAAAACTTTCCACATACACACACACACATACAAACATATCATTGACCTTATTCAAAGATTCAGGTAATGGATGAGATGAAGCATTGTCCATTACGAGTAGCACCTTGGCTTCTTTGCTGCAATGCCGCTGACATTCTTTTACTTCAGCAATGAAATTGTGTTCAAACTATTTTGTGAACAAATCGCTGATCATCCATGCGTTTTATGGCTCGTGTATATTAACGGAACTTTCACATTTTTTTAAATTGCCTATCGAAAGCAATAGAACTCTGCCTGTCCCAGTTTCAATAGTACCATGACTGTCACACGCTCCTTGCAGATCTTGTAGCCTGGAGCTGCCAATTCTCTTCGAGATCTCAGCGACTTAGATGGTAAACCTTTCCTATAGAGGCCTGTTCGTCTGGATTGTAGACAAAATCAATTCTGTTGACGCAACGTCTTTAAATTCTCGGAAAACGAAACTACTGCTAAGACGACAGTACTTAATTTTTCACCATGAATCTCGATTTGCCGAACCCCATGTAATTTCAAAATTTTCAGCCACTCAAAACTTTCGACGAATGACGAACCACCACCAAGCTTCATGTTGCACTGTTTTTTCACGCAAAATGGGCTCAGAAACTCGCTTTTGCAAAAACCAAGTGAAAAAGTATCACTAAAAATGTCACATAAACTCAAACAAATTTTTTGAATTCGTCGGCAACTGAAGATTGCATTCGGTATTATGGTAGAAACGAACCTTATAGGGAGAAGTTCAAAATGAAAATGAGTTAATAAATACACACGTCTTTACTTGCCAAGAGTTTATTTTAACAAAGGTAATACAAATACTGAAACATTAATACACAAATAGTAAGCAGGGAATTTATATTACGTTGTATACTGACACAAATATCGCATCGGTAAACTCCTCACCACACAATTGTTTATAATAAAATCGGTGACACGTGTTTCGCTAGCTCGAGGCAGGCATCTTCAACGACCATATAAACCGAAGTGACAAATTTCTAACATAAAAAATTCTACAACATGCATTTTTACCCCACTTTTTACTGTGACCATGTGCATGCACAAATAATTTCCCTCTCGGCGACGACTCGGACGCCTTTTCACCCCCGCAAATTCCCATATTAAGTCAAGTGGACGGCCAAAGGAAGTACCTGCTACCCGAAGTTTGAACGTTAAAGATTTGCAAGTACATTGTGTGAATTGGTTAATGCCCGAAGAAATTAAATTAAATTATAATTAAAATTCTTTCATTTGATCATAATAATCGGAATAAACTAGATTGAATCGGTCCCGCGTTCCGAGTTAGAAGATTTATATTTTTGTGTGTGTATGGCTTCAAATGCATCGAGTTCTCGCGGTGAATCGACCTGTCTTATCAATTTCAAATTTTCCATTTTTATGTCGTGCCCCGTGTCATGCATATGTTTCGCGATACTTGACGAGTCTATCCTGCCGTAGCGATAATGTACCACATGTTCTTTGAATCGTGTAGCTATTGCGCTTCTCGACTGTCCTATATATGCTTTATCGCATTCACTACAATTAATTTTATAGATACCCGACCGTTTTATTATAAACAATTGTGTAGCGAGGAGTTTACCGATGTGATATTTGTGTCAGTAAATTACACCACAGTCCTTCCAATCACCCTTATTACGTTGTATAGTTGAGTGAAAGTTTACTTTATTATATTTAGTATGATAAACTGAACTGCCCTATATTAATATTAAGTAGGACCTACGGTTTTCCGAAAGAAGTCGTCTTGCCTCTCAGTTATGTAACGAGTTTTAGAAATTTTATATATTACAAGAGAATTATTCTAACCATCACTGCAAAATATGTTTTTAAAACTTTGTAGATAGTATGCATATGTGAGTCGAATTTTTTAAGCGAAACATTTGTTTGTTATTTATTCCACTACCACCCGCACTAAAACCTAAATATTCAAATGATAAACAATCACTTTGAAATACACTGAAAAACAATAATTAAAACAATGGTTTAAGTACACATTATAGATAGATTCGGGGAATGGGTAGTGTGGGTATAACATTTATTTAGTTCTGTTCAAGTAATTAACGTGATAGAATGGAATGTTCTATGAAATGTCGTTAAATCAACTCTGCTACTGTTTTTTTATTGTATAAAGTGTATAACAAAATAGTCATTTATAAGCAACAAAGAAGATATTTACAAATGAAAATAGCCAAATAGCCATTTTGCCTATACATCTGGGCTCTACTAATAAGCATATTTGTTACCCAATAACCACCGAAACCAAAAACTAAGCAAAGAAGATGTGTGTGAAACACAAGAGTAGTTTATCTTGATTGTTGTAAAGGTGAAATGAATAATGAAGACGTACCATATTCATCATAAATATAATAAGATCCATCGTTCTGTAAGTCTATAGCCTCAATTCAGGCTTGGGCTGACTCAGCAAACGTTCCCAGTTCTGCTTATTGATTGCTGTTCTTTTTCATGTTCGAGTCTGAAGGTTTTTGCATTTTCATCTATATGAACCTAGTACATACATATTTTCTCGAACTCATAGGTCTCTGCTCACATTTTAAATTGCATGGCTGGTTTATTACAAATAATTAGAGTTTATTAAAAAGGTGGACACGACGAAATCAATTTTCAGCACGTACGAAAAGGAAAGTAGTAAAGTCATACTCAAAAGTATTTAAAAAAGGAAGGAAGATACGGGATTATTATCGATTATGAATTTAAACCGTAACACCGTCTTCAGTACCATCTTTATCGAAGTATAGTCGGCTGTATTATTTGTAGAGTTTGCTAAAAAGGTGGATGACGTATTATCATTAAGTAGTGTAAATCGGACCGACGCTGTCACACTACTACTGATTTACAGTATTATTATCGTTTTAGAAAGATAATGCGAAAACAACAACAAATACCTTCGTTGTCGTTTCGTGAGTCTGAAAGTGCTTATCTAGAAATTTTACGCAACGCCATTTTGTGAATACCGGTTATTTGTAATAATTACATATATGTAATAATAGCCATCGAAGTCGGAGAATAGCTTTGTTGGTACAATTGTAAGTTATCTTAAAATCATTGATCTAGCTTTGCTCCACTGACTATCGAAGATTTTCTGCTGGATAAGGGCATAGTCTCAGTTAGGCTTCGATAGACGGAAACACTGAAATCACTCCAAACAATGTTAAATCAGCTTGTGCCAACAACCAAGTGTTGAAATCCCAAACCAAGGGTAAGGTAAGATTTATCCCCTCAAGT
This sequence comes from Chrysina gloriosa, assembly GCA_038088585.1. Taxonomy (NCBI): domain Eukaryota; kingdom Metazoa; phylum Arthropoda; class Insecta; order Coleoptera; family Scarabaeidae; genus Chrysina; species Chrysina gloriosa. Next base: position 27,419,830 of record CM076089.1, read on the forward strand.
GTTATCGATAAAATATGTCACGGTGTGCCCAGCTGAGTCGGTGTTTACGTCTGGGTCAGGTTCGAGTCTTAATGATGCTGGACTAAACGCATAAGAAGACATTATACGTTATATTTTCGTTCAATAATTAAATTAAGCTTTACTTGACTTTTCTCGTTTTAATTGTTTACGCAAGGACACTACATTATTCGCAAGCTTTGCGACTGCTTAGTGACAGTGTTCTCGCGTCTATGCGCGTGGTGTGTTACAGTTAGTCAAATATAGGAGTGCGCCTCATTGTCAGGAGTACACTGGCAAAATGAAAGTTTCCACAACACACCTAATTTACTTAGTGGTTGTGTTACAATCAAAAGATCAACCCCACTAGGTAAATGCGGTGCGCTATGGAAACTTACATTTTTTCAGTGCACACCTGATATTGAAGCATGTTCTTATATTTGACTCACGGTACGCATTGTATTAATAGTCCAATCATTATATAGGTTCATTTGGAAATGACAAAATTCCGAGAGAGCCAAATTTCTTATATGTCATTGGAGGGCGTCAGGAGAGCTTAATTTTGAGTTTCCGACCGTCTCGATCCCGAGCTTCGTCCACCATCTAGAGAAAAGGGGTGACCTTTTGTTTCTGCCATGTTGTTGTTTGATACTTTTTTGTTTCTCTTTCGATGCTCTTCAATTTAAGTCCTATGGATTTTCCCCTGGTCTTGTAGTAAAGAGGATATTGTACTGAGAATTTAGTTAATTTCTTAAACAAAATTGCACCGGCTTAGCTCTTAATTAATGATATAAAAAGCATAAATTATAACAAATTATATTTATAAATTTTGAGAAATATTTAACATAAAATCAAGATAATTACCTAGTGTTGTATGTATGTGAGTGTAATTTCTTTTATTCGACGATGGTTCTTCCTATGTCTCCTCTCTTAACTTCCTTTCTCGATGCAGCTCTACTTTCTATGAATTCTTCTCTATTCACTGGTATTCTTCGTCGTTAACCAAAAACCTTTTTATTTATTTTTGGAAACCAGGACTACACTACATTATTTCTCCGTTGTCCACGAAACGAAAACTTTAATTCTCCTTGACTCCAGTTCATCCAGGCATATCGTTGTTATAGAAACCTGTGTTGAATGTCGATGTATCCTAGGTTATTCATATCCAGTATTTTTATGAATTTTGGTAATGTAAAAGTGTTATATGTATGTGTCTAAATGTCTACAATACTTTTCTCTCTTTAATCGATGCTGTTTATAATAATTAATAACTTTATTTCTAGTTACATTTGTTTATCCCATTAAAAGTCTCTGGCTGGAGTTAAAATAAGAAGCTAACACCCGTAAGGTAATAAAATGCTCAAAAGTTATTGGGCGTGGTGTCGAAAAGGTATAAACAACATTAACTGTGAATTTTGATATCTTGAATTATAATAAATGATGCATTTTCTAATGGTAATTAACCATTCGAGTATTACTATACTACAATATCGATATTCTCTTCCTTTTCGATGGCCCGAGTTATCCATACTCTTCCTCTACAGGATTCTCTCGGAAACGTGGAGAATTTTCAACTACGTTTCTTTCAAAAGACATATCATCCTCATGTTTCTCCACTGCAGTGTAGGCATATAGTGTATTTCTGTTTACATTTGCATGATAGATGCTTCAGTAGTTCAGTTGGCGCGGGCTTGGCTGTACTTGTAATCGGTTCCAGTTCTTGGCGTGTTCTCCGCCAGCCCCGCTCCTCTGCGGAGCGCTAGAACTAGTAATTTTTGAGATAGAGCGAAACCTAAAATATCAATTTGTAGGTACGAATGTGCTCTAAAAGTTTGACAATAGACATTTTTTTTTGCTAAATAAGACGGGAAGGGGGAAAAGAATAAAAACTAATAGAATCCTCTAAATGTTTGTCTTTCTGTTGCAATAACTAAGAAAGTAACAATAATAGGGGAAAGTCCATAGGAAGTACATTAAAGAGCATTGAAAGAGGAACAAGAAAGTACCAGACAACAATTTTGTATCTCGAAAGGGTAAAGAGTTATAGGAAGGGGAAAACATTTAAGCCTCTTAGCAAGACTAGTGCGTAGCGCCGGATACTCCACGGTCGACTTTGCGGGGCGCTAGAACTCTTAATTTTAAAGATAGAGGAAAACCAAAAATATCAAATTGTAAGTACGAATGCGCTCTAAAGGTTTAATGATAAACATTTTTCGATAAATATGACGGAAAGGGGGAAAAATAAAAACTAAACCAACTCTCTAAATTTTTGTCATTTTTTTTTGAAATAACTAAGAAACTAACAATAATAGGGTAAAAGTTCATAGGACTTAAATTGAACAGCATTGAAAGAGAAACAAAAAAGTACCAAACAACAACATGGCAGAAACAAAAGGTCACCTCTTTCCTCTAGATGGCGGACGAAGCCCGGGATCGAGACGGTCGGAAACTCAAAATTAAGCTCTAAGAGAAACAAGAAAGTAGCAAACAACACTTCTCTACCTCGAAGGGATAAAGAGTTATGGCAGAAGCAGAAACTCACCCCTTTTTCGAGATGGCGAACGAAGCCCACAATCGAGACGGTCGAATACTCAAAATTAAGCTCTCGTGACATCCCCAACAACATAAAAAATTTGGCTTCTTCGGAATTTTTTCATTTCTAAGGCTTATCTGTGGATATAATGACTGGACTATAACGGCCACGACGAAATTAAATATCTTTTGAGGTCCATTTCCTTTCAAATTTCTATTAGTTATTGTATTATATATGTTTGAAAAGTTAATATGATGTGTGTTTGGTTATAGTTACATTGAATCATGTGCCTTTTATCATTTGTCATTTGTCATAGAAATTTATCACTAAATTTAGTGGTCTCAAGTCATTTGTGTCCTAAAATCTTTGAAGTCTCCCTGTATAAACATATCTATCCATTAATCAGAATTCGAATTTCTCAGTATCAACATGGTTTCATACAGAACCGTTCAACTATGTCGAACTTACTTTGCTTCAGTCAATACATCTCGAACTCGCTGGACTCGAAGGGGGAAGAGGGGGGACAGGTGGATGCAATTTATACTGATATTTCTAAGGCTATTGATCGTATTGATCACAATATTATCATCCAGAAGCTGCATTCACTGGGATTCCATGACACTCTGACCTCCTTTATAGCATCGTATTTGAGTGATAGACGTCAGTATGTTTCTTACAACGGTTTTTCCTCTTCTCGTTTTATTCCTTCATCGGGTGTACCTCAGGGTTCCAACCTGGGACCCCTATTATTCAATATATTCATTAATGACTTGCCTTCATTCATCACTTCCGAAAAATTGCTCTTTGCTGACGATCTCAAAATTTACCGCCAGATTTCCAGCATTACTGACTGTAAAGAATTGCAAAGCGACTTGAATAGGATTAATGAATGGTGTGTATTGAACAACTAAAATTTGAACATCTCTAAATGTAAGGCTAAGACCTATTCACGTAGACCCGGCCCTATCTAGTTTCAATATAACCTTAGTTCTACTAATCTCGACCGCTGCGATCAAATTAGGGATCTGGGAATTCTGTTTGATGGAAAACTGCATTTTTCACATCACATACGCTCTGTTGCTGGTTCTGCTCGGAGCATGCTTGGATTTATAGTAAGAAATTGTGCGTCCTTCTCTAGTGCTGGTGTACTTACAACTTTATACTTCTCTTTGGTCCGGTCTCGTTTAGAATATGCTTGTTTAATTTGGAATCCCTACTACTTAACATACCGTCGTGAGTTTGAGCGGGTGCAGCGGAGATTCGTGAAGTTTCTCTACTTCCGGTTGAACGGTGTCTATCCGCCAAGGGGTATTGATCAGGGAACTTTATTGAGTCACTTTAGTATACCATCTCTGAACTTCAGGAGAGTCCAACTGAGTATACAATTGCTGTATAATTTACTGCATAACAAGATCGACGCTCCTGAACTTCTAGGTAGTCTGAACTTCAATGTTCCGCAGCTCGCCACTAGGCATAGACCAACCTTTTACCGGCAGTTGTCAAGAACAAACTTGTCTTTGGGATCGCCATTACATGTCATGTGTAACAATTTTGATAGGCTATCAACTTCTGATATACACTACACTCCCTTTAATGAGATCATTGCCGATATTGAGGATACCTATGATATATATATATATTTATTTTTGAATTTGGATTTAAATTTCTTTATTTAAGTTTAATTAAGTTTAATTTTATATTTAATTATAAGGATGTAGTAATTAAAACATTATTATATTGTATTCTTTTTGCTTTTTACGTATGTGCAACTAAACTGTTTCTTTTTGATTTGTCCTATTCATGGATGTAGATCTGTTGGGCAATAAATGGATTATTATTATTATTGTTATGTTAGGCCACACCCTACGCTATACTAACCGGAGCCATTTCTGCTTGTCAACCGATCCCTTTGAAGGCAACCTGACAACCACTTGCTCCCTGAACACCTTGTTCCTTTTTCTTCGGGAGCCACAAGGACTTAATTTCACGTCTTTAGGTTCTCAACCCTTCGGAACACCCTGCGTAGGTCAGCACGTAGCAACGGATAAAACAATAAAAATAGTCAGTTGTACTAAAAATTTAAGTTGCTTGTTAGAAATTAATCGTTCTTATTTCGGTACCCACATGAATGGGTTTCTCCCGATTTGAAAAAATTTTGTCCGAAAGAACGTTGAATATTTTGTAACATAGCGGTGATTTTTACGGAATGAATCAAAACGATATTGTTTTAAATGTGTTCTACTTAGTACAATAACGTAATGTCATGCATAATGGTAATTCTGCATTCTACTAGTCTTTCCCTCATAGAACTTCTTCCAAGAGCAGAGGTCCGATTTGGTTATCTAAAACCGCTTTGTCCTTGTTCCGTTGTTGGAAAGATTTTCGTTCTTCTTATTATTTATTATGTTGACAAGTGCTCTGAATTTGCCGCCTTTCAGAGATCAAACCTCACTAATCGCCTTTGTAAGCTGGGCTACCAGTTCTGTCAGAGTTACTCCATGCTGGCTGTCAATTCTATGGCGGCTTTTGGCAGAGCCTGTGTGGTTTTCTCTTCCTTCTTCGCTTGGGCGAGGGATATGCCCTCGTGTACGGTTGAGCTCTGAACTATTTTTTGGCAAAGTGTTCACCTCGACGGAGTTCTTTCTCCCTGGCCGTGGACCCCTGGGGCACCCCCTATAGCTAGTGGGGAGCGCGTCTCTGCGGTTAGCACAGGTCGCCGGTTTGCTGCGCAATCTGTCGAATTTATCCTTTCTGTGTGGGTCTTCACGGGGCACACACATTTTGTTGGGTGTGTCCGAATTATTGGCAACGAAAACTGCCTTTACATGAATGGAGTACACCGTCACGCCAATCTGGAGGATGCTAGTAACTAAGTAGATGTTCTTGTGGCGGGGGTGAGTCCTTTTCCCCGATTTAACCATCCTATTTAAAGCTCAGTTTTACAATTTGGAGCTTGTTACGTGCTAATAATAGTATAAAATAATAACAACAATAAAATATACATATATAGATATGAGCCAGCATTGGATTTGTCTTTAATAATTTTTATTTGGTTATTAATGTCAATATTATCGATTCCAAATGACAAACATGGCGCTATGTGCTATTACCGGCTCTCTGACTGATTTTATTCGCTAACGAATTGTTTTTGGGCCTTTCGTATTTTATCCAGCAAGGCGAGAAGAGTTCTGGTAGATTTTCTCAATTAGCTGAAGCATTTAGTGGTTTTTTAGTGCATTTGGGCTTTATTGAACTTGATCTCGAACTAGATAGTTTAAGAACAGTTGGAGAAATCTGAAGAGTAGATTTTCCTAGCGTAATAACTAAAGACCGGACCGACGACGAACCCTATCGAATATGAATCATACGGCATCGCCGAGCTGCAATCGTTGAGCTTTATGCGTTGGTGGTGGGAATACGCGTATCAGTTAGTACCACTTACATGATCGTTTATTTAACTTTCAACGTAAATCGTAGGTGAACAAAATGAGATTATTCAGTGGCGTAGATGTGTATTATGTGTGTGTGGTGATACAAATTATATATATTACATTAAACACGATTTATTGACATGGATTATTAAGATAATAAAAGTAATTTAAATTTTCTGCTTTTAGATTTGTACGCGTGCTAGTTAATATATTTTTAAATATAGAGAAACTTATTTCCACATTGCAGCTAGTGAGGGGAGCATATTGAAAATGAGATTTCCGAATACGGTATTTAAAATCACATTCATTATCCTCACTATAGAGATTTTTTAATGTTACAAAATCAAGATTCCGACCTAAAACCGCACCAACTTCTTACTTAAAGAAACACCAAAATTACCAGAAACATTCTTCAATTTACTTAAAATGTTATTTAATGTTATGATTGCTTCAGCCGATTTCAAAGTTTGCGTTTCGAAATATCGCCAAAATGTTTTTTAGTAAATTCTAAATTACTTTGAAAAAATGAGTGACGATAGGTGACGAGGGTAATGTAACAGATATTTTTCTTTGTAAATTGCAATTAATTCACTTATGTTTGGAAATTGCTCTTTCACGAATTCTGCAATTCTATGCAAATCACGGGCGGTACATATAATATGAAGTATATCTTCAAATTTGTTTTTTAGTAGTTTACCAGCTTTTATCATATAAACGCCAGCATCACTAACAAAAAATAAAGCTTTTTCTCGGCTCATAGCACCTTCGAATATATCATCAATGATAGGATGAAATTAAAAATATGAGAGCAAAGTATGAAGAATTAACAAACGTAACTAGAGGAATTACATCTACGGGGCCTGCTGACTTGATGGTTCATGAAGAGATTATAAGCGAAATACATGAAAGAAACAAACGTTCACAAAATATTATTATTTATGGTAGTTTGGAGGCTGGTAATTCTAAGCAGGATCAAATTCATTATGATACAACTTTGGTCCAGGTGTGCTCAGTGAGGTCGGTATGAAAGTGGACAGCGTAAAACCTATCCGCCTTGGTAAATTCGATTCGACAAGACAACAACGAGCACGACCAATCCGAGTCAGGCTTGCGTCTTCTGAGGATGTATGGAAAGTTGTACGGAAGTTTAAAAAAGTTAAAAATAATGAGCAATTTTCTCATTTATCTGTTTCACCAGATCGTACACCGAAGCAAACCTTAGTCTTTAAAACAGTTAAAGCGGAGTTAAATACTCGCATTGCTAAGGGCGGATCTAACCTGACCATTAAATACCAAAATGGCATTCCAACCATTATCCAATCCAATTCGGAAAACTAAATATATCCAACAGTCCAACTACACCTTACGAAATTTATTATCAGAATGTTAGGGATCTGAATTCTAAAACACATATTTTTTATAATAACCTACTTAATATTTCGGCTGACATAGTGCTGATAACTGAAACATGGATAAGTGGTTCAGTCTATGACAGTGAACTTTTTACAAGTCACTATAATGTTCTACGTAAAGATAGAAGTTTCACTTCGACAGGTCGTTGTAGGGCTGGCGGAGTTTTGATTGCGCTTAAGCATAATATTACTTTTAACATCATAGACACTAGCCACATTAATACATTAGTGCCCATTGTGGACCTGTTGGTTTGTAGGTGTTATATTGCCGGGATGTCCTTTCACCTTGAACTTACTTATATTCCCCCTGATACATCTTCAGAGGAACTAGACATTCTTACGTCTGTCTTTGAAATGCTTCTAATAGATAAATCTTTTATATTGGTTGGTGACTTTAATCTTCCAAATCTATTTTTTCCAGTTGATCAACATTGTAATAAGACTAGAGTTTTCCAAAACTTTCTACACATACTCAGTTGTAAACAATATAATACTATTAAGAATAGTAGAGGCAAAATGCTTGACCTGTTTTTCTCCAATATCAATTTCAACTTTGAAATAGTACAATCAAGTTATCCCGTTGTTACTGAAGATCCGTATCATCCCAGCCTCGACGTTTCGTTTCAACTTGTCCGTTCTATTATCCAAAAGTGTTTTCCGTCATCTGATAACCTTAGATATAACTTTAATCGAGCAGATTATTCTTCTTTATACCGTCATCTTCAAGATGTTGACTGGTCTTTCTTATTACATTACGTGGATGTAAATGAGCAATTAGATGCTTTCTATCTAGCTCTACATTCCATCTTTAATCTTTATGTTCCTCGTAAGCGTCAATCCAATTCTAGCTATCCGCCATGGTTTTTGAGTGAAATCATATCTAACATTAAACATTAAAACTTATTGTCATAAAAAGTGGATGAGGAGTGGTGATATTACATCTTATGTTCATTTTAAACGCCTCAGAAGCTTAATTAAAGACAAAATAAACGAGAATTACAACCACTATCTTGCTGACAGAAAAATCTATCAAAACAACTCCTTCCAATTTATGGAAATTTATCCGTACGAAACGACGTTCTACAAGAATACCGGGTACACTTCACGATGGTGAGGGAAATGTTTTGCCGAGCCTAATCACATTGTCAATGCATTTGCACGTACTTTCTCCTCTGCATTCACCGTTACAACCAATTCTCCTTGCAGCTACACGGTTTACAATCCCCTCCCTTACTGTTTCTCACCTGTAACTGAGGAAGAATTGATTAAGTTTATGGCAAAATTTCCCAACAAACACACTGCAGGAGATGATTTAGTACCTAGTTTTTGGTTCGTGACTGCAGATATGTCTTCGCCTTGCCACTTAAAATAATTATAAATTTATCCATTTCTTCTAACATTTTTCTTGAACGTTGGAAACGGACTAGAATTGTTCCGGTATTTAAAAGGTGACAGTGGATTACTATCAAACTACAGGCCTATTTCCATAATACCAAATTTTGCGAAATTATTCGAAAAAGTGCTCTACTCCTATATCTACCATAGTACACAATCCTACGTTTCACGAGAAATTGGAACGCTATGGTATTAGAGGTGTAGCGCATCAATGGTTCTCAAGTTATTTGAGTAATAGATTGCACTATGTTGAGATTGAGGGTATCAGGTCGGACTGCTTGAAAGTAAGACGAGGAGTTCCTCAGGGTAGCGTTCTTGGACCACTGCTCTATATTATATATGTTAACGACTTTCCACTGACTAATACGGTAATGTTTGCGGATGATACGTCTATAATTGTTTGCAATAATAATATTAACGATACATGCGCCGACTTAAATAGTACTATGGTTGATTTGAACAATTACTTCACTGAAAACGGTCTGTACTTGAACATTAAAAAGACCGTATTTATAGAATTCCGACTTACAGGTAGAGATCGTGACCGTTCGCATTGTGTTAGAGTGGGTCACAATAGTGTACAACAAGTGGAGTCAAATAAATTTTTGGGTATTATAATTGACTCACGATGTGATTGGAGAGACCATGTTGAGCATCTCTGTGGGAGATTGAGTAGTGCATCTTTTCTTCTCATGAGACTTAAATCACATTTAAGCTTGGAATTTTTACGCGTCTTCTACTGTGCACACTTTCACTCAATAATCTCGTATGAGGTGTTGGCGTAGGGCGCCTCAACTGATGTGGGGAGGGTGTTTAAACTACAGAAGCGGGCTGTGCGATTGATGACAGGCAATAACGCTAGAACGAGTTGTAGAGATTTATTTAGGAATTTGAAGATCATGCCGTTGGCAAGTATTTTTATATATCAACTGCTGCTATATGCAAGGGAAAACTTTAGCACTATGCCAAAGCTAAAAGATTACCATAGCTACAATACCAGAAACGCAAACGTTTTAGAAGTTCCCTTCCACAGGTTAGCTTTTAGTGAGAGAAATCCTCATTATCTCGCCATTAAAGCATGAAATAAATTGTCCAATAAATATAAACAATTAACATTGGAAAAATTTAAGTGCACGGTGAAGCATATGTTGCTATCTAAGGCATATTATTCGTTCAGAGAGTATATGAATGACCCTGAAACCTAGTCAGTAATAATTTTTCTTTACTCCATATGTTATGTATTTGTGTTTGTTGTTGTATTTGTCTATACTAAGATTGTGACGTGTCCTATACTATGTGATAGAAAGGATTAAAATAAATTATTATTATTATTATTATTAAAGCATTCGACTTAATTGACCACGAAATGCTTTTGTCTAAATTGGGCTCCTTTGGACTCGTTCCTGCCTCTATTTGTCTTCTTAGGTCATACTTGCAATGCATAAAATGTTATGTAACCTTCAATGGGTTTGCCTCACAGGAATTCACCCTCACATCAGGTGTCCCTCAGGGATCGAACCTCGATCCGTTGTTGTTTGTATTATTTATTAATGATTTGCTACTTAAGATCGATTGTCCGATTCTTGGATATGCAGACGATATTAAAATATATTCCGAAATCTCTTCGATAGATGATGTAAATAAACTTCAACACAATCTAGATACACTAACCAATTGGTGCGACCTATTTAAGCTTAAGTTAAGTATTGGCAAATGTTGCATAGTTACTTATACTAGGTCCTGTACACCTTGTATGGGAATTTACACTGTTAATGGCAACAACCTAAACTGCGTAACAGAAATTAAGGATTTGGGAGTACTGTTTGATTCTACTCTATCCTTCAAGTCACATATCACTAACATGTGTTCTCAGGCCTTTAAATCACTGGGATTCATATTACGTGTTTCCAAATACTTTAAAAATATATTGTCAATAAAATCACTATATCACGCTTATGTCGTGAGTAAGATTGAATATGCATGTCTGATTTGGTATCCTGTATTTGCTTGCGATTCCTTGTCAATAGATCGGGTTCATCGTAAATTTCTAAAATTTCTCTCATTTAAAATCGATGGAATATATCCAGCGAGGGGTACTCCTCAGGATGAACTGCTAATGCGTCATGAAATGAGACCATTAAACGTTAGACGAGATGGTATTTGTGAGAGGTTTCTGAATGGAATTTTGGAGAACAAAATTGACTGCCCATTTATATTGAAGCGTATGAATTTTTCGGTTCCCCGGATTAACTCAAGATATGGAAGCACATTCATAGTTCCATTTACCAGAACAGCTGCGACGAAGCGAGTTCCAACATACATCCTTTCCAGAATTGGAAATAAACAACCGGGTACTACATTCAATGAAACTTGACCTTTTCTTTTCTTTTTTTTTCTCTCTTTTTGTACATGTTGACATATTACACTGTGATTTTTATTATTATCTGTATTATGTATTTTTATATATCCTGTAATTGGGCTTGGCCTGTTGGATATTAACGGTATTATTATTATTATTATTATTATTATTATTATTATCAATGTCGCTATCAATGGCTTTCGTATTTGCATTCTTCAGTTCAACTATTTTGGTCGCTATCAAGTACAGTATAGTTGGTTAATCAGAATGCAAGACACCGATCATAATACAACCATGCTCCTGTCTAATATATCCATGGTCTCTTCTGCGCTAATCCAAAAATAGTTGTCTCCCACATGTTCCCGAATTTTGTTCTTTACTTTGGCGTATATTTTTTGGAAGATAACTTTTACGTAAAGTTGATTCATCTGGAATATGTTGCTGTATATTTTGCAAGAAATTTTCTATAAATTGGACGATCAAGCTTTTGAAATTGAATATTCGTAGCCACTTGTACCTCGCAAAGATCGCTTTTAAAAAAATCAGCTGACGTACATGGATTCTGGTGAATTCCAATTTTCAGATGATCTGCTAATCTTCTTGTTTTTACACATTTCAAAGTAACCTAATATAGATTGCAGTAAATCTCCGTATTATTAACAATTATGAAGCAGTTAAGATTCTTAATCCAAGAAGTGATGATTTCTTGATGAGGTCGTTTGTGAGGAGCCATAATAGTTACAGAAAAATGGCAATGAAGAATATGTATTGCTATTTTCAACAAATAAAATAAAAACAATCGTCTTAATATAAAAGAAATAAAATAATAGAAGAAACCAAAACTTGCTACTTCTAAACCACAAAGATTAATTATATTTATTCAAAGTTGTATTAACAAAGGATCTGCAAGATATAAAAATAATAACCCGAAAATCAAAGGACAAATACTCTATCTCATTATTAAGAACTCACTGTTGGCGGAATTATGGCGACTGCAGGTGTTCGGCACGACTCTGCGTCTCAAAAGGGGGAGCCGTCGGTCCGGTTCATAGTAATAACTTACACATTATATATCTTCCGGTTCTCGAAGAAACTTTTGTATTGGACTCATGAAATTGATTTGAGACCCGTTAGTGTTTGGCTGCTATTTTTTGAGGTTGACATCTATCAGTGGCGTATTATTTCCTTCCAGAACAGAAAAACACCTACGGACCATCTTATTTGTTTGGCTTCGAAACCAGAATTAGGATTTATAAGAAGTAACCATTAAGTGTTCTCAAAGGAAGCAGAATAAGACATTGCAGTGGACCCTTCAGGTCCAGCGCACAAGTGCGATTGTTAATTTGGTATTGAATAAAACTAAACCGATAGCTATTGCTTAATGATTAAAATAACCTGCTGTATATGAATTGTGAGTGGGTGTGTAACAGTCATAACGCTGATATAATTTAGTCTGAAATGTATCCTATTAGATGCTGACAAACATCTTATTCTTCCCTTAAGGCTTTTACATATTATATCACAGGTGAGTAATACCGATGAACAAATTCGATAAATGTTGTGAACATGAATGTAAATATTACTGAATTTGACAGTAATATACTGTAGTATTTTGGGTTTGTGATATTCTACAAAAATGTATGTTGTACTACAAATTGTACAATTTTTTGACAAACGAAACCTTTCAGTGGGCTCCTTATCATTCTACTTTTCGAATTTAATAACTTTTGATGCCCGAGTTATAACAGCAGTCAATTTGTTCATGTCGCTAAAATACTTCTATTTCAACCGCACGCAAGATATATATTACAATGGAAAAAATATATAAAAATGGTCGAATTTCATTAAATTTAGTTGAACCTACCTTAAGCTAGTGTACCGTAAGCGTTTAGCTGAACTTCAGATTGAGCTTGGTTCAAATACTAAACAGGCACCGTAAATCCCATATATCGAAATAGCTCAAGCTCAAAGTTGACCCTTACTTACACTTTTATTGTAAAACCGTGCCTAAAGAAGCCGTTGTCTTTGATTTTCATCAAATTGCCGCCCGCTATAGTGAAACAATTTTTAAATGATCCTTGAATTTTTAGGGTCCATTGCATCATATGATTCTCTTACATTTAAAAATCATCCTCTTTAGTCCCTATATCTGCTTAGAAGTGCCTGAAATTTTTAGAAATTGAACTTGTCAGGTAGATTTCTCGTTCCACTATGTTCTTATCCTCACGGGTGTAAAAGATGGCGATGTGTTTTATTATGAATTTTTCTCTTGCATTTGTGTCTCTTTTATTTTTCATTCAGGTATAACGGAAGATCAGAAGGGTAATACCTGAATAGCATCTTGAAATTGCTACACCTTACATATAAGTAGTTGCTATACAAGTAATCATGTTGTAAATAACAGACTAGTCACATAATATTAACAAACAAACATTCAAAAAAAAAAAAAACAAACAATACAAGTAAAACAATTAAAAATAAAGTTAAACGTTGACTAAAAGTTATAATTATAAAATTCTTGTAAACTATAGAAAGCATTTTGGGCTAGTGTTTGCCATGATTTTTAAAAACAAGTCTTTTAATTCTAATGGTAAATGGTTATAGACTTTAACTATTTGTGTTACAGCACTTTTGTTAACCATAGTTCTTACTGTTTGAATTGGAACAAGATATTTATTTACGATTCCTCTTGTGTGATAGCAGTGATGTAGCTGTTGGCTTTTGAAGAGGTCTAAGTTCTTTTTCACAAACACCACGCATTCCAATACATAAAGACCCGTTAACGTCAGTATTTTATTTTCTTTAAACACTTCCCTGCATGAGTCACTCTTCCTCATTCCATATATGCTCCTAATGCGGGACTTCTGTAATTTGAAGATTCTTGGCGCTTCCACAGACACTCCCCAAAACACTATACCATACCTCAGACGTGAACACACGTATGCATAATTTGCTGAAAGAGCAGCATCTTCATTGACTATTGTTGATATTATGCGCAATTCATAATTAAATGACGAAATTTTATCAGCTAGATGTTCAATTTGATATTTCCAATTTAACTGGGAGTCGACTTGCAATCCAAGAAACTTCACAACATCACACGTCATAAAAATACTATCTCGATATCTGGCCTGAATTGGATCTTCTCTGAAGTATGCAAAATGCATTAAATTCGTTTTTCGATATTCAGTTTTAATTTGTTATTACTGTACCAGTTATCAAAAGCTGCTAACGTATTAGTTAGTTCATCATTAAATGAATGCTTATCAGTTCTTATGATGGCAGTTGTATCGTCAGCAAATAAAACTGTCTGATGCAAAGTTCGTACTGGTAAATCATTTATATAAATCAGAAATAACAGAGGTCCCAGTACAGGCCCCTGCGGCACTCCATTTGTCACTGTAATCCAGTCGGAGAACAATCCATTGGTTATATCAACCACCCTCTGCTTTCTATTATGTAAATAAGATCTTATTAATTCTAGTCCAGTGCCTCTAATACCTATTATTTCTAATTTTTTGTATAAGACATTGTAGTCAACGCAGTCAAAAGCCTTAGTCAAGTCCATAAATACTCCAATTGTGAATTGATTATTATTTATCCCTTGAATGACCTACTTTAAAACTTGATACACTGCTCTCACTGTTGATCTGCCGGTGATGTATCCGTTCTGATTCTCGTGTAGAATATTATACTTATTTAGGAAAGAGTATATACGTTTAAATGTAAGCTTTTCTAATATTTTTGAGAAATGAGTTAAGATAGAAAGCGGTCTATAATTTTCAATACTTGTTTTATCTCCTTTTTTTGTACTAAATTCACTAATGATTGTTTTAGACCATTGGGAAATGTGCCAGTTTGCAAACAGTTATTAAATATAGATTCTAATAATACTGATAATTCAAAAGCACATTCCTTTATCAGTCTCACAGGTATATCATGTCCTACACTTTGGGTGTCTATATTATATTGTAAATCTCGCAGGTAGTTGTGGGATATATCATAAGTGTGTGAGGGTTATAAGTAACATTATTTCGGTGTTCTGTTGGATTATTTGTTATATTACTACACATAGCTATTAGTTGCGCATTGATAGACGTTAATCTTTCAGTCATACTTTCACCACTCACCTTTATTTCATTAATGTTGACACATTTTGGTTCCTCAGTTGCCGTAATTGATCTCACAAATTGCCAGGTTGCTCGAATTTTATGGTGAGAATTGACAATAAAATCTGAATTTGCCTTCTTTTTTGATTCCAGTATTTCTTTGTTTAAGGATTTACAGTAAGATTTATAGTCATTCTCTGTTTAAGCATATCTTCATATAGTTGTCTTTTTACAGCGTCTTCCTTTTAATATCATCTGTAAGCCATGTTTGTTTTATAGTTCTTTGTTTAGATATTTTATGTTTGCACAACTCATTGTATTTGTTTTGTATCTCACTCAAGAACCATCCAAAACTCTCATTCCGGTCGTATTGCTGTATTATAGAATTCCAGTCATTAGTACCCAGCCATTCTTTAAAATCGGATATATCTTCTTCATATAAGATTTTCTTTTTAATTTTTCTGGTTTCAATATAATTAACATTGTTTAGTTCAAGCGAAATCTGTTGACCTGTGTGAACAGATAAAGCCATCATTACCACGCTGCTGTTATAATTCCGTGTATTGGTCACTATATTATCAACAGTTGTACTTAAATTACTGGTTATTCTAGTTGGATCACTAATAGTTAAATGCAAATTAAACGTATTCAGTAAGTATTTCATTCTTTTGGTATTGACATCATTAGACCTATGAAAATGTATATTGAAATCACCTGTTAGTATTAGTTTATGTTTAGGTTTAACCCTCAGTAGATATGTCAACATCTCCTTCAATTTTACAAAAGACTTTTAATATATCCCCACTTGGATGCCTATATACATTTATACATACCAGGTTGTGTTCTTCTAATTCAATACCACTACACTCAATTAATGATTCAATACTGTCCTCTTTTACTATACACAATTTCTTAAATTTAATGCAATTTTTTACAAAAATGCATGATCCACCATAAGTATCTGAAATTCTCAGGAAACATGAACCCATGGTATAATTTTCTAAAGTTCCTTACTTTTAAGACAAACTGTTGTAATAATTACCGTACATTTGTTAAAGAGGATGATTCACGTATCGAAATTCTCTCCAGTTTTAACAGAACGACATTATTACTTTTGTTTTGGACTGTATTTAATGAGCCTTGGAGCGGAGTTTTCCTTCGTCTGTTACTAGGATGCAGTATATTGCAATACAGAATTACTAATATGTAAGCTATTTGTTTTATCTATAAAATAGCACTTTCTAACAACTTATAGTTTTTGATCTCCTTACAATATTGTTCAAAAAGGATCAAACTATGCTTCTCTAGCGTAATTTTTTTACACTTTAACAGCAATTTTTTGATTGAATACAAAATTTTACAAGAAAAAGCAACACTAGAGAAGCCTATATTGAACATTTTTCATTGAAGTATGTTGTTTCTTTCTTTAACATTTATGAAAAAGTTACCATTCTATGGGAAACCCCAAGTGTGTTTTCGCGTATTTCATAGGTAGGTCAATCTCCTCTTAAGTAATAAACATTATATACTGCTGATGAAAGTGGTCAATTTAGGACTCTCTGGAACTTACACCGGTTTCATAATAGACAGGCTTTGTTGACGGTATAAAGCGACTATGTAACAACCGAGAATTGGTTTGGAGAAATACTGAAAATAACAAACGTGATGTTATGAATTTAAGTATTACCATAGATAAGTGAAACGGATAGATGATCCTTATGACTTATGAGAGAATTGACAACGGTAGTCACCTTCAAATGAAAACGATTTGGAAACGATTCTAATGTTAGAGCATGTGTTAGAAGAGGAGAAATGACTATAATCTATACAACCTTCCTGCTTTTACGTAAATTTACAGGATGAGTTAACTGTTATACTTGTCTATGGTATTACTAAACAATTATTGATTTGCAGATCACTTAATGTTCATAGTTAATAACTGTTTTAGTACTGTCTTCCTAACAGCATACATAATGAGAATTATTCGAGTTTCAATTTTCAATCATTTTATTACTACTTTAAGATTTTCATAGTTTAAGATTACCATAGATTGATTTCCGAAGTGTTCTATGGTATAAAGGGGATTAGAGGAGTTTTTCAATAAGAAGCTTGCTGTAAATGTATCACCACGTACACTTGTGCAAGTATAAATATTCTTCTTCGAGTCCTTTTTGCATTTCCAACTATTGCAGTTTTAATATTTCTAATTAAAAAATGCAGCATTTTGGGTTTTCTAAATTAAGCTGTTATGATTATCAAAACAGAAACTATAATAAATAAAAACGTCTTTTATTCTTGCAAATAACCATATAATTAAGATCCTTAAAATTAATGACAATATATTCGACGCGTACAATGCACGGTTAGTATTATTTTCATGTTAGATATTACGAACATTTAGGAGGCTGATAAAATGAAAAGCGGTCATAATCAAAATAACGTCGATGCACATATATGTATACGTATGCACAATATAAAATTTCAATATAACAATTACTTGTTAAAACTCCGTGTCATGGTATTGTCACGTTGAGGTTAATTTCAAAAAATTATAGAGAGTTATGTTTACGACTTACGTATGTAAACTGGAAACAATACGAATATCATAGACTTAATAAATAATTACTCAGAAATAATGCTATACGTCGTTACTAAAATTTACAACATTTACACCATAAATTAGTACATTACTACATGTAGAATCGGAGAAAGATCGCTTAGACCTTTGTATATCCATCCATCCATCTCGAATGTGATTTCTATTAATATTACAAAATAGTATTTGATTTACGTTATTTATCTCTTAAAATTCTCGTTTTTGATACACACTCGAAGCATTGTTCAAAACACCCTGTTCCCCTTTTACAATTTGTTCACCGCAACCAGCCCTTAAAGGAAAAAAATGATTTCTTTTTTAATCAGGCCTTGCCAAGTTTTTAAGTTGTTTCACAATTGTAATACAAAAAATTGTCTTCATTAATCTGTGGAAACGAAAAGGTTTCGCCCCGCTTGTGTCCAACAATGATTAAAGTTTTTACTCATATTTACAGTCCACCAAATCAACTTGGTTGATTTGATCTAACTTCGAGCATCAATCAATAAATTAATAAATATCCACTAACTAGCGAGTCTTCAGTATTTACACATTTAATTTTAATCTGGACTAGATTGCTTTATTTGTAAGATTGCTGTCTAAAGATAGCCGAGATTTCCTCCATCGTCTTATTCTTCGTTTCTGGAACTTTCTTAAGAATAAAGAGGGTCACCAGTATTAATATGATGGTGAAGATCCCAAAGACGTATGAACCGATCGCCAGCTGAAAATTAAATATTTAGAATAAGTCTCCATTAGCACTTAATGGTCTAAGTTATGACTTAGTTAGTTTTTCGAAGAAAATTAGTATATGTAATTTAGAGAAGCAATCGATTTTTATTAAACATGTAAATTTCCAATTTTGCTTCTGACACTTTTAGTTTTAACTACTATGACATAAAGGTTTTGAGAAATTTGATTAGACAAAACTCTGCATTTACAAAAATACTTACTTGTAATGTTGGGAATCCTATGGTGACCAAAAAGTTAGCGATCCAATTAATAGAAACAGCGAGGGACGTCGCTGCCGGTCTCGCCGATTGATTAAATAATTCTGAAACCAAAAACCAGGGGATGGAGCCGGGACCGGTAGCAAACAGGATGATGAAGATGACCACCAAGACGACGCAAAGGTATTTGATCACCGTAGAATGTTGCTGCAAGATTTTAAATCATTACAATTTGCAAAATTTATCTCCTAACTAGATGATAACTTACAGAAAATTGCAACGCGATTGTTAACAAGAAAGTGTCAATAACCATGCCACCGAAACCGATCAAAAGAAGGGTTTTTCGTCCTGCCTTTTCCACTAAAATTACAGATACGAATGTCATTAACACGTTGATCACTCCTATCGCTAGGGTTGCGTAAGTGGCAGTTTCCCAATTTAAGCCTGCATCTTCGAAGATCTTGGTGGAATAAAAGATTACGGCGTTGATACCGCTCAACTGTTGTGCGATCATCATCACCAACGCGATAATCAAAGGTATACGCAAGGCATTGTTGGATATTAACTCCTTGATGGTGATCTTTGGTGTTATTTTAACAGCTTCGTATTCTTGCCTCATTTCATCCATCTCATCTTGCACCGATCCACTACCTCTCAACCACGTTAAAGCTCGTTGGGCTTCGATTTCCTTGTTCTTGGAAAGAAGGAGGTATTTTGGAGATTCGGGACAAATCGGTAAAGTCGCCAACTAGGATGAATGATGTGTATTGAATAAACCTAATCTTTCAAAAGTAAATTTCGGGAAACTCACCTGGAAGACTGCAGGGACAATAGTTAAGATAAGGAGCGTGGGCCAGTGATCTGCAGTCCCCAATATCCAACCTAGACCTAACACCTGAGCGACCAAAATGGAAATCGTAATCACCAATTGGTAAACGGAACCTATGGCACCTCTTAAATTAACAGGCGATATTTCCGATAAGTACATCGGAGCAAGTCCGGCGTTCAAACCGGCATTTATACCGATCAAGAAACGACCAACGATGATCAATTCGTAAGAATTCGCTGGTTTCGCCACGCCTTCGAAAATCACCGCCAGTACAACCAGAGCATTTATTAGCAAGAGGCCACCTTTCCTTCCGAATATTTCGGAAATTATACCTGATATTAAAACACAAACAATCACATCTCAGTCTACGGAATTATTAAGGGGAGTTGTTTTACCTGTAGCGGCACCTCCGATCATACCACCAACGCAAAATATCGACGTGATTATCGACCATATCGTCGTTACTGTGGTGCTGGATGGACTTTCACCGGTTCTTGTAGTAATTACTTCTTCGATAAAACTTAGTATTAACTGGAAGAAAAAGTAAATTCTTTATCCTTTCGTAGGCTTTTACGGACGGTATCTATGGTAGAACTTATTTCGGGTTCCGCCGTGTTAGTAGCTCATGTCAACATTTCGCTAACCATACTGTCAGGTTTTATGAACACAAAAAATTCAACTAATAACAAACGGCAAACCTCGAAATAATTTTGTGCCGCTAAATTCTTTATACAACGAATAGCGAGGAAATCTGTTGTTTAAAATGAATTCAAATAAAATGGTTGTTTTGAAATACACCGATTTGAATACATATTTTCCCAACTTAGCCGTCATCCTCAATGGAGAAAACACAAAAATCGTGAGATTTATGTTGTTCCACTGATGATGATAAATTACTGAAATAGGTATTTAGAATAATCCATGTAAAATGGTATGATTATTGTAAGGGTATTTATTTGAGTTTTTTATTAGAGAAAGGAAACTTATATGGTAAGAATTTTAACTTACAGGTTGTGGATTATTTAGGACTCCAGTGTTGTAACCATGTTGAAAGGCAGAACCTAAAGCGGCGGCTGCTACTGCAAAGGCCAATTTTCCATTGAATTCCTGTAAACAATGAGATAATTAGCATCTGGAGGTTATATTAACACGTGACGAAAAAACGTAAATGACTTTCCTACTTGTTCAAATATTCTACTATATGGATAGTGACGCATTTGCGGAAGAATAAATAATTAACTACAGTGGCCACGAGGACAGTAAATAATTTTTTGCAACTGAATCCAATTACGAATTCTTGTGGACTTATTTGCAGATAAATCTAAAAATTAATTGGCTTAGGTTTGCTTAGACTAAGGATGTCGCAAAATATATGAATTTTTTATATAATTCGAATTCATTTATTCTAGATGATTTCTAATAAAATCTTAAAATTAATGTAGAATTTGAATTATAGTTGTAAGGAAATCATTAAATTCATCATCTTCTACAAACCTGAAACACCGGGCATTTACTAAGTCTTCACACTTAAAATTCTAAATATTGCCCGCTTATCATCATCTTACGATTAAAATTCCAATGTGAAGATGATCTTCATATCTATCCATTTAAATATCTTAATCATGTAACGATCTCCCACGAGATCAGTTGAGATTATTAAACGTTTTTCGTTCCAGATTTCCTACTTCGTTTTTGCAGTGAACACCAAGTACGAAAAATATTTTCTAAATATTACATTTCTTATAAATTTATTCTTCTATTTATTATTTAAATTATTCTTTATTTGTAATTTATATAGTTTAAAATGAGTAATAGTATTTCGAGAGTAAGCACGATTGCAATGGAAAAACCAATCGCCACACCGCTGTTGAAATTTTGTTGTGGCAACAAATTTCGCTGTAATTGATTGATACATTCCAAAGTAAACAAAGATAATGAAATCAATGTTGTGACAATTATACCCGCAACACATCGTAGATTTTAAATGAATAAGTTTGAAATGAAAGATCTTTCAATTACTTTGTCTTAAAAAGATCTAGGTGACATAAATCTTAGAGTTTTTGCAATTTATAAGCCCCCTAGAAGGAGAACTTCTCGCTTTCACCGGATTTGAACTAGTATTTCCAAAATATTTGATCTGTGTAGATATATACGAAACTGGAAACCACGAAGTGCGGTTTTAAGAGAGGGCGTTAGTCAAACTCCTTTGTATTTTCTGCATTGAGGATGACTACTTAGCCGTCTACGTACGCATTGCTTTCGCTGAACAGGATGATAATGATACAATGAAGATAACATATTATGTTCAAATTATATTAACTGATTAGTTTGAAAAACCAAAGAAAATATAAATTCTAGTGTGCGATGTTTGGAAACCATCTCAATAATTCAATGCTTCGTATAAAAAAAAATCTAATTATTAACTCTAACTAGCTAACATACTCATTAACCTTCCTATACTCACGTCAAAATGAAAGACGTATACTATACTATATAAGTCGGTCTCACAGACCGTATGCGTGAGTATAGGAAGGTTAAAAGGCGTTTAGATGTATAAATTAATATCAAATGGAATTACACTACGCAAAAAATTACAAAACTAGCATTTTTGTAGTAAATATCTAGTTCTTCTCTTTTATGCCATTCTGCAATAAGAAAAATTGAGTAGGCGAACAATGTCGTTAGTAACTTTTAATACAATTTGAATTAAACCAAAAGCTTTTTCTTACAATACATACTGACACGTCTAAACTTTTAAAATCTAATTAATTAGCAGACAGTAAATGGTACCGATAAATCACCACTATACAATTGTTATTTAATGCAGGACACAAGTTTCACTTTAAACAAATAACAAACAATAATTACTTCGCTTGTCTCCTTTTGTTACCCCTTCTTGACAATTTTAACTTCCATACAATTGATTTTCTTGTAATATGTTTTCTGTTGCATTATTCTGAGGTCACATATGTGAATTTTATTGGACATCTATTGAAATAATGTTTTTAAGCTAGTAGACTCTAAGTTAGATGACGATAAAAATCCTTGCTCATTATGGAATTATGTGTAACGTAGGTTTCCTTCAGCAAATTATTTATGTCATGATCGTCGCTCATCACATTAGTACAGGTCACAATTTTTGTAAGTTTCTGAATACATTTTTGTGTTTTGCAAGCTTTTATAAGATAATAAGGTCCAACAACCAAAAATACAAAAATTAGTCAGAGAGGATAACACAACTCGATAGAATTTATGACCAGGAAGAACTATCTACTAGTTACGTAGAAAATGTTAATTACGACGTAGAAGTGTTTTTTAAAAATAAGTATAAAGCGTTGCTGGCATTTTTACATAATAACAACATGCGACAAAGAAATAGTTAGAATTACCAACATTTCAATACCCTTAGAAAATGATCCAACGGTTTGTTTCCTCGAGCTAGGAGGCGTTTTTAGATTTTGAAAACAGATGTTTTACGGCTGTAGTACTATCAAAGGCAATTATTGAAAACAAAATTCGAAATAATTACTTGGAAGATAATTAGCAATATGAGGGGCGTCAATGATAGTTATTCAAACCCAACTTGGGAGGCTAGTGTCTTTGGTCTGGCACCCTACTTTATAGAAATGATCACCTTGATGACCACCAAGTTTATTCCTCTTCTTAAATTTAATCATTAAAGTTCTTTGCTAGTAGTATAAAATCGTCCGCCTTGGTGGAGTAAATAACTCCTAACTTCCTCGGTCACTTATTTTATGACTTACGATTTTCTATTAATTGTCGTTTTAATCGAGGAGTACCTTATAATATCATCCTCTTGAATTAAAGTATTTATAAAATAAAAACGTTATTCTGTTGCAGCTTATAATTTGTAAGGCAATCGTTATCATTCTCCAGTCAGCACCTTGTGTATTTGTGCTACGAGGAAGTCACGGTTTTATCCACTAAAATAAAAAGCTTGCTACAACACTACATAATTTCAAAAAGTGTTAATAGGAATTCACACCTCATTTTCTTTGAACATATTAATTTTATATTCACTTCGATTACGACCAGAAGCTTCTGCTCAATCCTATTGATGCCTCCTTCACTAACAGCCTAACCGCCGAAGCATTGTTTGATTAATTTCATTGGCAAGGGAATAAGTTAATAAGTGTTTGCTCTAATATGATACTAGGTATATTTCTCCAGTAAGCGTTGTATGATTTTTGTTCTTATTCTTGAAACATTCGTTATTAGTATGGTACGTACTAACTTCTTATTAATCAAGGAAAAGATTAGACCACAAATCATGGATTCTTATCTCGCGACAACGGACAATGGATAATGTCATTTCCTTTCATCTTCTTATGTCTTAGTTTTCATATTAGATTAGCAGTTTGTTATTGGTCATTTGCTTCTCAGCTGTTCTAATAGTAATAATAATGATAGACTAAATGCAAATTACGTACCTACTTTCTATATTGAAATACATAATTCTAAAGAAATGTACTATTACCGCTTGGGTAATACGTTTAATCGCGTGATATTTACAAGTGTTTAAAGATTGCGGCGACTGATCATATATGTATGTACCACCTATATTAAATATTTATCCAAAACCAAGAGAGGATATTTACACATAGGTGATAAGATAATCATATCGGAGGATAGTCACGGTTCACAGAAAAAATAAATTCTTTGAGTATGAAGACGAATCACAATAAAACATAAACTTAAGTAGTAACAAATAGATACAAAGATACAAAATATAAATTACAAATTTAGAAGGAATGCAGGAAATATTTTCTTTCGAAATTACTGTTTTAGAAAGGAATAAGATAAAATGTAAATATGTAGGTGACGCTGGAGTAGTAAAGGAAATATCGATAGGAACTAAAAGGTTTAGTCATAATGCGTTTGCGTATTTTAACTTCCTCGGCTTTTAGAACGAACGTCATCACTAGATAAGCTCGCAAAGTAAGATATGCAATCTGGAGCTATTCGTTAATTTATATTGTTTAAGCGTATAATATAAATTAAATCAAACTCTGTATCCGAAAGAATACAAATATATATAATAAAAGGAGCCAAGATATAATGGAAATAAAAGCGGAACATTTCTTATTTTTAAATTAATAGGAATGCTTTACCATAGCTTTCCTTGTCTGTCATCATAAATAAACCGCGAACATAAATTTCAGGATGACTACATTTGTTTGCCCTAGCTTTACCTCCGAAGATTTGGTAATCAATTTCGGGGCGAGTAAACCCTTCTTACCCGAGGTGTTAGTGGATACACAATAAAAATCCATAAAATTGTATCGCAGAAAAATATGTTCCCAATAAAGATTTCAATCGTTCCCTGTAGCATTTTCGAAATTGAACCGATGTAGTTCTATAAAACAACACATAAATTTCTACAGATAAGGTACAGCAATAAAACTTCAGAGAACAATGATTGATTAGATAATTTGCAAAATTGACTAAAAATCTATATGTTCAAGAAAGAAATTCTGGAAGGCACCAAATAGAAAGAAACGATGCAGCAATTCAAATTTCATGCATTTATACAAAAATCGAAAGCTGTTGTTTTTTTTTCCTAGACGGTTTATAGATTTTAACGAAAATAACAAGAAAGATTAACGGACGGGATCCAGCAATCCAAAAAGTTCTAAGGAAATGGAACTAGAAGATATCCTATAAGATTTGGCAGGTGTGTAGAAACCTAAATTCCAAAAGCTATAAAAAGTGGAAAAGATCTTCAAATCGGCAACTTCTCTCGTAAAAGGCCAGTTTGTATTGAAAATCTAAGTGCTCGAGCGTATAATTTTAGAAACTGAACAGAATCCAAAAGACGGGCGGCACCAATAAGACAATAGAAGACGTGCAAAAATTCAAATCCAAATGTCAGGAATTTGTAAACAGTTTTTCTTATCATTTTGTACCAAAACAAGACGATCATAATCTTTAATAAAGAGAGAACCAAATTTGAAATTCTTTTAACGGCATACAACAAATCAAAATTGATAAATACTAATATTTATGCATTCTCAAAATAGTTGGCTTTACATTAACCGCATCACTAATTTTTTACAAAAAATTCTTGATTTCATTATTAATAGCAAAATAAGATGATCATAATCTTCAATAAAAAAGAAAACAAACTATTAATCCTAGAAAAGGGGAAAATAATGAGGTTAACCGCATCATTTCCGATTTGCACAAAAAATTTTCCAGAGTTTATTTATCATTTTTAACAGAAAACGGTAACGATAATCTTTGATAAAAAATGCAAATATTCATGTTGACTCCAAATTATTTCAAAACAATTCTAATCGAAGAAAATGACAAACTATCGGAGTCAAAGTTTATTAAATTATCTAATCTCTCTCTAATATTCTTGTTAGATGTATATGAAAAAAGGTTACTTGCATGGCAAGTGGAATGTTAAAAAGTTACATAATGTGAAGATTAAGGGTCATAGTGAATTATTATTATCATAAGAAATGGAGTGGAATCTTTGGGAAATATTGACTTCGAAGCGTAATAAGTATTGTATTACTAGCACCTAAATGACAAATACAGGTTTAGTTGCACTTAAATAGATAAAAACATCATTTGCGAAGGTCTTTATATGTGGATTATGTCAATAGACAAAACACATACGTCACACAAATATATACATTATTCAGAAGTTGTTTGTTTTCTCCAATATGTGTAATTCAACAGTCGACAGATTAGAGTAGATTGTGTCATCAATTCTCATGTTGCAAACCACCAAAGGTATAAAATTATAACAAAAATTTGGATCCATTCTATATTTGATTAGTTTCCTTAAAAAAGTCATTTTTAATGAAGAAGTACATATACCATCACTTCACGCAGTAAAAATTTCTGTTCATTAATCATATTTGGATATCAATTAACCTCCCAAGCACTAAAGAAGCTTCTCTGGGCTTGGATTAACACTTTGGCAATTGCATTCATCTAAAAGAAAAGCTACTTCTGCTAAAAAGAAATCATTGTTTGGTAAATTACTAACCTAGACACTTTTCTAGTTTCAAATATTCAAACTTTACTTGTTCGAGGTTGTCGCTTTATGAATTTTTATCGCTAAATTTTTATGTCGCATTTCTTCGGATTTCACCAATTTCATTTTGATAAATCTGCAGTAAAACTTAGAAATAAATTAAAATAATTTTAGATACACTCAATTTCATACTTGAAATCAATCAAGCAACATTTCTTTGAAAAATAACTCTATCTCTTTGAGTCTCAGGAGCTGAAAAGTTGAGTTGCACAATTTGGGCCACTAGTACTACAACTATCTGAAACGACTGTACTAGAATAGTAACATTGCGCTATACACATACAGATGGCTTCATACTATACGTTGAAACTGAAAACTGAACTGAACTCTGATAGTTGGCGCAAATTGAGCAACTCCAATTATAAGGTATGTAACATCTTACACTAATGTCGATGTTGTAAAATTGTAAACGATGGACATACCAAAATAATAGCAGATAATTTCTGAAAACTGTTTGATGGTATTGTACCTCCAATTCATGATCCCGTTAAATCATCTTTATTTACTAATACAGCGAAGTAAGAAATAAGTGATAAATAACAAAGTGACAATGAATTTTATTAAACACATCCACTACAAAGAATTATTTCCTTAGGCTTTAATTTGGGGTACCTATTCTTTTAATTCAGCTTCTTTTCTGTGCTTATCTTTTCAGATGATTCAAATAATTAATATGCCTTACAAAGTCTAAATAATAATAGATCCTTTGAAATCCTTCCAGTTGTTAAAAATTTAATCGCAAACGTTTTGGCACAATTCCGACGTTAATGCAAGTAATGCCAAAAGTAATATATTTTGTATAATTTTGGATAAAATAGTTATAACAAGTCTTTCAGACCTCTTTCAGAGTATTTTGTTTTCTTTGATACTGTTAAACAGAAACCGAACATTTCACTGCAGTTATCAAATGGTCATCCAAATGACTAAGACATTTCTCTAATTTTCCAAGTTTTAAAACTACCTTTTAGTCTTACTATTATTGGTAATCAATTTTACTTGGTTTTATATTAAAAAGAATAATGCACAATAATTGAACATAAAATTTTCCCGGCAAGGTGCTCCAAAATTTATAATGCCAAAAATTAGACTTCTGAAACTGAACAATTCCCTAATTTTACAATTAATTATAAGAATGTATTTAACCTTCCTATACTCACGTCAAAATGAAAGACGTATACTATACTATATAAATCGGTCTCACAGACCGTATGCGTGAGTATAGGAAGGTTAAACGCAAAATTATTTATACATATACGAGTACAGATATTTTTCTCTATCTGTCTACACCGAAAAAATTCCACAATTTCAAAACCTGTTCGTAAAGTATGTAATTAACATACAAAAGCTACTATATAACGAAAAATTATTTTTCCAAATACTGAAAAATGTACGGCTTTTATTTTTGGTTTAAATTTGGTTGCTTGTCATGAAGCCGTTTCCAAAAATAATTACAACATAGAATTAAATTTTAATAAAAATCTTACGTACTCCTCTAAGTTTGCTCTTCTGGCTCTCTTCAAAATTATAGGATTTCACATTTTTTCACCGGCTTCTTTATTCAAAAAACTAGGATTTCCTCCTTTACCCATTTTTCCTCAAACGTCTTCGTTGTAAACCGGACACAGTTTTAATTCAATAATTCAAGAAAATAGTTCGGTAAACTTTCACTCGTCAAAATACTACTTGCACAATATCTCGAGTGTAACAAGTTTAACTCGGATGCGGCTCATACTATCAATGGCTCGAATGTAAACTGGCGGCAAAATTTATTGGTGAGTTTGAGAGGCTCGCCTCGCACACCCTTCCATGAAACCATTCATGTGACGTCATATCCACGACGACATGCTTCGAGCGAGAATTCGCTGTTCTCCGCACGTTTATTTTGGTGATGTCGTACGGTACAACCACGCCTAATTTAATTTTCGGTAACAAGTTGAATGCATTGAAAAAGTTGCGAAATATTACGTCTAAATAAAAAGTTTTTAAGAAAACTTCAAATTATCACTCAGAACAGCACATTCTTATTGTTAGATGCTCCACATCTAATTTTGTCGTGGACTGTATTAAATTTAATAACATAATTGTATTCTTGATCTTAAGTGATGAATTAAAACCGTCAATATGATATATGTACTTAACTGAAAGTTGAACTTAGATAAGAGGGTCTAAAGCACATAAGCCTTCCTATCTTCGTCCATGCTTCCTTATGCAAGATAAAAATGTATAGAAAAAATATATAATGTTCTAGTCATGTTGTTTGCTTAATTTTTCCTATTATCCAATGTTTCAGCAATGAGTACACTCTCATCCTCAGAATAGCAAGCTATGGCATTCGAATGTACAATTCTGTACAATTTTTACTACTCGTATCGATAAAAGGATAGTTTTTGAAAGTACTTCTTAGGTGAATTGTCCTATACTAAGCAGACTCCCTCCTCAGTCAAGTATTAGCAATACTGCTAATATGTAAATCCTTGAAAAACTGTGCATTCCTGAAAAACTGGTAGTGAAGAATCGACATATAGACATCAACTGGTGATACACGAGAGTCCTACCGTACTGTTGTAAAACTTATATTCTTGTATTCATGTTCGTTTTTTAGTTCATTGTTTAGACCTACCCTCATATTCCCAAAGAATAGATTTTTATTCTTCTCTTTGCTGATGATTCTAATAATAGACTTTTGGCGCTATACCAATAGTGTTTGGATTTTTAAAACAAGCGTTCCTTGCCAACAGATCCACAATTTTTCTAAATTAGTTTTAAATCATCTGCTGTCGTTGTTCTACTCTGGATCCTAAGAGATCTATAATGAACATCAAAATAAAAACTTGTCCCATTCTTTTAGAATATCCAAACTCTAAAGTCGAAACAATTATTGTTTTTACTAAAACATTTTCGACAACTAAATTATCACACAGACAATGATCACGATCATTGTGTTTGTGACTGGAAAATTTGAAACTGGTTCAAGAAAAATTGGAATCTAATACCCACTTCCGTTTTAGGGAAAAATACATCTAATTGAAAATTTTATTTACTTATCCAGAACCTCTTCTCTCATTGGTCCTTCACTCTCTGTTTTACTTGTATTCAACTCAGTGTCCTGTCATTTAAAATAGTTGCTATCTGATCGTTCCATGTCCTTCTCAGTCTGCTGCGTTTTCCTTAGTTTCCCATTTTTGTCCCCCAAAACCTTAATTAGTCTGTCTTTACATTTTTAAGTTATATAGCTAGACCACCTTAACTGTTGAGTTTCAATCTTATCAAGTACTCTTTTTCAATGATTTCTCGTCTTTATATAGTCTAGTTTAGTAACACCTCGTATCTTCCTCAGCATGTATTCCATATGCGTTCAATTTTTGTTGTAAAGTTAACATAACTGATTCGTATATCTTGATTTTTGTTCTTTGTTTTTTTGTTTTATTAGAAACATGTTGTATAATATTTTATACAGGCTGGCTACTTTGCCGATTCTATTGCTTACTCCAGTTTACTGTTTTTCGTATTCGTGTATTACTGTTCCCAGGTATTTCCTTTGATTTCTTGTATTCCAATTTAACTTTTAATGTTGAAAACACACATTTTATGGAAATGATGTCCAGCCAAGAGAGAACAAGTTCCAAAAGAAGTGCGAAACTGTTGATAGGGTTCCTCCCTGATGACTTAAACCTTTAAGTCGAAGAATTGGGATCTGTTACATTACAAACGAGGCACATGTTGCCGAACCACCCATTTGAAATCCATTCCTTAAGATAGCTCTTTCGGAGAAAAATTTGCTCCTTGCATTTTCGGTGTGAAGAATTGTATATACAATTTTACATGTATATTCAGGTCATCCAAACTCTAATTTGCTTTCTTTTTCCCCAGTATGCACTGGAAATAAACCCTTCTCTGCTTTACTAGAGGTAACAGTTTATTTCTGCAGGTATCATTTACAGTTTAGATTCAATTTAAATTGCTGTAACAGTGAATTACCTGTTTTTATTATGGTGATTTATGCTAATGCTTGTACAGATATTATCATTTGGAGGTGCAATCTTTTGTTTATATTTTTTGTCTGTTAACATACCCGAAAGGTAGTAAACCTAATATACGATAATGTCGCAAGCACCTACAACACACATTCTCGGTTTCGTGTGTGGTATTTTTAAAGTGATCTGATATAATTTTCACAGTCACATTTCTTTAGACTAATTATTTTTCAATCCGCAGCTGGTTACCTAATGTTAGCACCATTTAATTACGCCAATTTCAGAACTTTTACGACATTTTACTACACGTACTGATGTTACAATGCACAGATGTATTTGGTGCTGGCAATCCCAAATAAAGAAAGAATGTTCAAAGCATGAATCATCTGCTGTATAGTTTTTTTCCTACTTTGTACTTGTTTGGAATTACGCTAAAATACAAGAAAGAAATTCAAAAAAGAAATAAAATCCGTCTTTGCCACGGCAGGTAATAACAATAGAGGATTCATTGATTAACCAATTTTTCTGTGCCAGTTTGTCATCGGAAATTCTTCGTGTTACATCAAATAGAAACTTTGTGGTGTTTGTCGTTGTTTCAAAATTTGAACAAGACTTTTTAATGACTAATATATTATTGCAAGTAATTTATGACATTTTTAAACAGAATATTATTTCTAGGCTGCTTATTGCCTAAGATGATCCAAATATAAATTTGTGCCATTTTGCAACAATAGCAAAGCGAAACCCAAATTTGCTTGCGGATAAACAAATCTTAATGTTCTTCATACAATTTGGAAAGAATATATCTATATATATAATTCTATATATATAAGTACGAGGGTTGTTTCGAATGTTTCAGAGTTTTGGGTCTACTTCCATTGCATAAATCTTATAGGCCAGGCTATTAGTTAGAGGCAAGTCTTGGCACGGCATGTCATCCCGTAAAATATTGTTTAATATACTTCAGCTACTTGACTAATGTATGTAATTTTGCAATTGTGGAAGATGCAACTAAATCACTAACAGCTATCATTTCCTTTTATTTAAAAAGTGTGTAAAACATTTAACTTCTGCAAATTATATTTAGAGAGTCTGCAGAATCTAAAAGTACAGTTACACGATAGGTTGATTGTTTAAAAGCTGACGGAACGTCACTAGAAGACGATTCACACAGTGGGCCGCCAAGCTCCCTCTGTAAATGAAAGAAACTTTGCTGCTGTTGAAAACCCAACAACATGGTTCTAGTCCGCTGGGTACCAAGGTTGTTACGACTGGAACAGAAGGTCAACAGGTGCGACACATAGCAGGAACT
Source organism: Chrysina gloriosa (assembly GCA_038088585.1). Lineage (NCBI taxonomy): Eukaryota > Metazoa > Arthropoda > Insecta > Coleoptera > Scarabaeidae > Chrysina > Chrysina gloriosa. The sequence goes on from CM076089.1 coordinate 27,451,796, forward strand.
TTAACTGCTTTTAGCACGTTCAGCGACCAATTTCGAAGCGGATAATAACTACTGATGAAACATGGATACCTTACTTCAATCCTAATACCAACGATCAGTCGAAAGAATGACGCATACCAGAAGACGGGCCTTCTCTTAAAGCTCGTGCAGTTCAGTCGATTGGAGAGATGCTTATTCTATTATGGGATTACTAGGGGACTGAATTTATGAATTATCTATCGAAAGATACTACAACTAACACAGAATATTATTCTATTTTTTATTCGGCCTATTACGACAGCCGTGCAAGAAATAATCTGGAAAGTTCCATAAACGCCGGTTATTGCAATAGGATAGTGCAAGACTCCATACCAGGTGAAGAACAAAGAATGTTTTAAACGAATTTTGCTGACAATTGCTTCCACATCCACCAAATTCGTCAAATTTGACTGTTAGAGCTGTTCATCCATTCTTATATTTGAGAAAGCCACTACAAGGTGTTCGATTTGAGGCCTTAAATCAATTAAAATTTGCTGTAAACAGATGGATTGCAGAAACTCCGAAAAAGTTCTTTAAAGACGATTAAAAAAATTAATTTCACGTTGGGATAAATGTATTGATATAAATATAAATTATATTAAAAATCTACATTGTAATTTTGATGAAAATTGACGAATAAAAAATTACAGCTAAATCCTAAAACCTTTGGAAACATCCTTCGTATAATCACGATTTGGTAAGAAAAGTCTGGATATACCGGTTTCTTGGCATTACGTTACATCGTCGCAACTGCAAGAAGTCGTTAGAGGATGTTAAAGTTAAAATTGGAATTCTCTGTAGATAGACGCATATACATATCTCATCAGTCGAAGCTGCCCGTGTTCGCTTCATTTTATTTTTGAACCTATTTTGTGATACTCCCAACTAAAGTGCATAGTTTAAAATGCGAGTTATCCTATTGTCTGGCATGATTGTAGGCTACAGAATAGTTCAGATTTATTTAATTTTTTTTTCGTTATTTATTTGCTTGTTTTCGAATTAATTTGGTTCAAGCGTTTTATAAGAAAAACTTTTTTATCCAATTCCTTCCACATTTAAAAGGAAATTAACATCAGGATATTTTAAAATGGAATATACTGTGTGTCTAGCTAAGTTCGCGACAAATGGAAAACTTTTTATTCTTGGGTTTATGAAAAAGTTATTCTTTATAAAAGGTCCTGCTTCATCCAAAACTTAAATTCAAATTGTCAGATTTTAATATTTGTTAGTCATATACGAGATATGACAAAAATATGAAATTAGTATAAGAGTAAAGTACCTTTATTTTCAATAATACTTAAAATGTTATAAGGAATTGTCGTTCAGAATTGGAAATTATACAATTTAAATACGTTGGCCACCTCGGTCTCCAGATCTGACCCCACTTGATTTTTTTTTGTGGGGTTATTTAAAAGAACATGTTTATATTCAAGCGCCGTTTACGGATGTAGGCCATCTAGAACGTGTTATTAGAGAAGAAATCCGTAAAATAACTCCACAAACAATTAGAAGGGTTTTAAGGCATTTTTGTGATAGAACCGTTACATGTATGGAACGAGAAGGCGGAGATGTTGAAGCATTTGTGTAACATTTTCAATGCTTTCTTTTGTGTAAGTGCTGTATTTAAATTGTATAATTTCCAATTCTGAACGACTATTCCTTATAACATTTTAAGTATTATTGAAAATAAAGGTACTTTATTCTTATACTAATTTCATATTTTTGTCATATCTCGTATATGACTAACAAATATTAAAATCTGACAATTTGAATTTAAGTTTTGGATGAAGCAGGACTTTTTATAAAGAATAACTTTTTTCATAAACCCAAGAATAAAAAAGTTTTCCATTTGTCGCGAACTTAGCTAGACACACAGTATATATATCTGTGCAGTAGATAGAAGTCTCGACCTTACTAACCAAACAATTAAAATTGGGAACGTTGGGTCAACCACCTCTAGATATTTTGCCTAGTCCCTGTTGTAGGACGCAGAGATTAACATTCGGCGGAGGCACGGTGAATTGAAGTTTTAACAGGTATAACATACACTAGTGGTCATAAGTTTGGGTTCATCAGAAATGGTATACGTTGTACAAAAAAATGTCTATTCGGGAAGGTGCATATTTTGTTTGTTGTAAGTTTCATATCAACCACCAGACCTAGAAATTATCACTCCTTACATATGACCATGCTAAACATCCCACAACACGTAAAGAGACAGAAGCTTTTATTGTATTTGTATTGATTTCAGTCTATGTGAATATTTTTAACAATATCTTAGATATAAACAATATACGTTTCTACAATTCCGATGAAAATGCAAGGACGCGAATACCTAACATAATTCCATATAAAACATATGACAAATAACAATATCATATACATTTTGTAGAATCCGCAGCTACTATTCGCAATAATTTCTGATATGCCAGGTAACGAAAAGCACTTTCCCAACTAAATTATTATGCAATAACAACAACGCTTGCAGTAATTTGTTTTAAAGTTCCAACATTATGAATATGCGAGGTCGTGTGAAGATTGATACTATTTTTATCAGATACTTCTAATGAAATATTTTTTGCTGTTGCATGTTCCAAATAACAACGCAAATTTTATCAACAGGTTGCATAGCAGGAACGCCATTATAGTTAAATACTAAAAAAAGAATCTCGCTGAAAAGATTGTCAAAAAGCATAAGAATATCTTACTTAAACAAAATTAGCTAGAAGGTATCAAAAATTAAAATCAATAACAGAGGAGAAACCTGAAACAAAATGAAGCATAAGCAGTAACAAAAGTTGTAATTGAGGAACGCACAGTAGACCATACCTCAGTATTTTGGATAACACCCAAATACCAAATAGTATGCCATACTAATCGCCGATCTTAATAGAAATGCCAACCAGAACTGAAAATATAAAAAAGCATTGGTATAACATCGGGAGTAAGTATTTAAAGTTGTAACACCTTAATAAGATTTCCAAGCCTAAAATTAATATGAAGTGTTTGTTACAAAACCAAATCAGCAAAAATTTGCTTTTCAAGTGGAATTTACGTCTTTAATTGAGCATAAAAGATTCGTTAACACATTGAAGCTTCACGAGAAACAATTTCTTTCTGTAAGAATAATTATTCGACGATTTTTCTCTTTCGAAATATTTATGAAGGAGAATCAAGCCATTAATGGAATCCTTATGGAAGTTCCTGCAATATTGCCTGGAAGATCTGTATAAGACAGTGAATATTTTATTTGCACTAAACGAATTAATATGATAAAAGTCAATTGAAATCCTTTAGTACGAACATCTATAAACTACCGAAAATATCCAAAGAAGAGACGATGCTATCTAAAGTTAAAAAGGTCTGTTCTGTCAAACCTTCGTAATGACAAACCACTCTCATCAAACATACCTTACTCCTGACACGACAACGTTTGTTTATTATATATATATATATACATATATATATATATATATAAAACATCGTTTAAAATCAATCTATATACATATAAAAGGAGGCGATTTTGGGCTTACGTATGTCGCCGCATCACGCTCAAACGCTTCGACTGATTTCAACCAAACTTATACACAGGGTAGGTATTGGGACCTATATGGTTTATGTTAAGTTTGGTTGAAATCGGAAGTCGCATGTGTGCGATAAATAAACTTCAAGATACCATAAATTTATTGTTTTGACTTCTATATATATCACAAAGGAGGCGATTTTGGGATACAATTTAAATGAATTGAACACATTTATAAATTTGAATTCGCCGAAATTGAATCGAGAACAAAGACATGCATATGATACCATTATGGAAGTTGTACGAAATCAAAGCGGGGAGTGTATTTTTGGACGCCCCAGGAGGCACTGGGAAAACATTTTTGATTTCCTTGCTATTGGCGACTATAAGATCACAGAGTAATATTGCATTAGCACTTGCATCGTCTGGAATAGCCGCCACGTTATTAGATGGTGGTTGCACAGCTCACTCTGCACTGAAGTTACCCCTCAATATGAATGCCAATGAAAATCCTAAGTATAACATTTCCAAAAATTCTGGAATGGGAAAAGTTTTGCAACAATGCTAATTAATTGTCTGGGATGAATGCACAATGGCACATAAGAAATCAGTAGAAGCATTGGACAGGACTTTGCAAGATTTACGCAATAGTCAAGCAATATTTGCTGGCGCTTTGATATTATTGGCTGGTGATTTCCGTGAAACATTGCCAGTGATTCCCCGTTCAACACCAGCAGATGAAATAAAGGCACGTTTAAAATCATTTCATTTATGGAGACACCTACAAACACTCACTTTGACTACAAATGTGCGAGTTCAAATACAAAATGATCCATCGGTCGATGCATTTTCTACGCAACTACTAGCGATAGGAAATGGACAAATTGATACTGATTTTTCCCTATAACTTTTGCAATTTCGCACCAACAAAACAAGAATTGGTTTCAAAATTTTTCCAAACATTGCGAAAAATTATCGAAATCACAATTGGTTATCTGAAAGAGCGATACTGGCTGCGAAAAACAAGGACGTCGGTGCATTGAATGCAGATATTTTAGTCCATGTTCCTGGCGAAGTTGTAACATATCTATCAGTTGACACGGTTACAAATCAAGATGACGCTGTTAATTATCCCACAGAATTTTTGAATTCATTGGATTTACCAGATTTTCAACCTTATCGTTTACAATTAAAAATTGGTGCTCCCATTATTATGCTCCGAAATTTAAATCAGCCTCGATTGTGTAATGGGACCACATTAGCAGTCAAAAGGGCTATGTATAATCTCATTGAAGCAACCATTTTAAAAGGAAGATTTTAAGGGGAAGATGTATGATTCCGCGTATTTCAATGATTCCACAAGATCTACTATTTGATTTTAAAGGGCTCCAATTTCCGATATGTCTTGCATTGGCTATGACAATAAATAAAGCGCAAGGGCAATCATTGGCATCGTGTGGAATTGATTTGGAAGATCCATGCTTCTCCCACGGTCAATTATATGTATCGTGTTCACCTGTCGGCAAGCCATCAGTTCTCTTTATATACACTACAACTCAGGGCAAAACAAAAAACGTCGTTTACGAAAGTGCTCTGCGATAGTTTAAGTTAAAACATAGGATTTATATTGTAAACAAATAGAAACAAAAGTAGAATAAATATAAGCCAAAAAATCAACTTTGTTAAAAACCAGTGTGTTTCATTTCTTATTTTAAAAATTTCTTATTTTGTTTTGCCTTGCAAAGCAGGCACAGGGTCCGCTAGTGTATGTATATTAGGGTGACCGCAGTGATATGGGGGAAAAAAATTCCAGAATTTTGTCAATGGGAACCCCATAAGATGATGAGTCTTTGCAGATTTTACGATAGTCAACGTTTGAGCAGGATTGGAGTATGTTAACCCGTGCCGCTGAGGGCACAAAGTTTAAAAAACTCGAATTTTGGCTGCCTAATGAAACTTCTCATTATTTTCTCATGATGGATGAGTCAAATCATAGACAATGTTGTTCTATGTAATATATATTCTATATATTTGTTGCTATTTATACTAGAACAGAGCTATAACAGCCTTTTTCATGAAAAACGTGACGAAGAAATTCTGTTAACGAAATTATGATGAGAATTTTTTTCAGAGTTTAAAATGAATTATGATGGAATAAAATGACAATGCTTTTTAACAACAAATTTAAATGTATTCTAATAAAAAAAGGGTGACATTGTATCGTTTGCCATCTGTAAGAAGGATACAATAATGATTACTTTATTCTAAAGGTTTGCTCAAAGTCTGTTTAGAAACATCAGGATACAGCTTTCGGCATTTGTGTACTACTTGTAAAATTGTTTCTGCTGCTCACCTTTGGTGAGAAGGTTATTAAAGTCTGTAATTAATTTCACTCCTTGTTCTGCCACATCGCTAACGACCTTTAGTAACTTCACAATCCGCAATCCTTTCTGAAAATTTATATTTTCCGGCCAGCTACTGAGGGGTTCTCTGAGAAAATCTGCATTAATATAGAAACGCTCAAAGAAATGCATAGTCGCCTTGGTAATTAAATGAGATAACCCTGCATTAACCAGTTCTTCCAACTGGGGTCTTCGAAATTTGGGGTTTACAATTCTTGAATCTTCTGTCTCGGTTTCACTCAGAGTTAGGACTTTGTTCACCATTTCCGATTTTTCTTCGTCTGAAATTGAGGTATCAAAGAAAACGACAGCTATCAATTCTGCATTGAAATACCACAAATGGTTTGAGAATTTCTCCAAAGCGCTCTCAGAAATATCCTTGTCAATCTCCTGAAAGTCCAACAAACATCGCAAGAGGTCAAAGTCTTGCTTGGGAGCTGATTGTGATTTGTGGGCATTGAACCAAGCTTTGCAATACACTCTAACGAGAAAAACACAGACAGCTTCTAAGGCACTGTATTCTTCATCACTCAGTTTGAATGAAATATACATTGCAACGAATATTTGTTTCTGAAATTAAATGTAAAAATAACAAAGGAAAAGGAATAACATTAATTAACTTAAATCTGAAGTTACTTGAATGTCATCAATTTCATCATGATATAATGATGATGAGCCTGCTATAGCTGGATTCGACTAAAGGTAACAATAATTATATACAATTAATAATTATATACAGAATATATATTAGTCACAATAATATAGCCTTTCATTTGAGACATATATCATGAGAAAATAATGGGAATTTTCGTGCTCAAATTTTGGCTATCGTAAAATCTGCAAAGACTTATCATTTTGTGAGGTTCCCGTTATCAAAAATCCAACATCGATTTTTTATGGTCACCCTAATGTATATATAACATGGCATCGTTTAAAATCAATGAGAGTCCAAAAACAAAACATTTGAGATCAACCAAACTACCTGACTAACAAGTAGAGAAAAGTCAATGATGATTTCCAATTAATCTTCAGTCTTGACTGACACACCTAGAGAATAATTCCAAAATTTAATTTACTTTACTGTTGTAAGGATATATTGTCTATTCATGTACATATTTTTATTGCATTTCTTCTACTTGAGTTATAGTAGATAATTAGCATTCCTATAGTAATTGGAGACTAGAATTTATCACTTGCGAGACATAAAATGTTCTTAATTACTCGACTACCAGCATGCGGAAATATGATTGATACCTGCAAACAAACTAACTAAAGCTACCGCTACCGGTGAAAATTCTTATTAGGTTCTAGACGTTTGCTACCAGAATAGATAAAACGGTTAAAGATAACACACATCCTATTGCGCCTGATTACATTTAATTATTTATCAAACCTGTGGTTACAGATTATGTACGTGAATTTTGGCAAGTAATTTGATTACGTTTATTTATTGTTGCATGAACGAAACTTCAATTGCGATTGCTCATTTAAAGTGAAAAATTTTGATCTACTTCAAAATAGCTTCCATTTATTTGTTGTCTAGATGATATACCCTACATACAGGGTTAGTTAAACGTATGGAGACAGCGATTTATTGTCGTTAATACTCAGTTTAGGAAATTATTTTCAATGCAAAAGTTTTTTATGCAATTTCTATGTACATTCTAGAACGCTTCAACTTTTTTCAATTATTTTTGAGTTCGCCTGTCCGCGTATTTTTTGAAATTGGAACTTGTTAATTTTACTCTACCGTTCGATAGAGATTTTTTCTCTTTACAGTAATAACATCGAATAATTTGGAGTGGTAGATAAAAATTGGACTTAAAGTTCTTCGACTGTACTAATGGATACCATTACTATGCAATATTGCTCGAGATCTTTAACAGCATTTCATTTCTTGTACAAAGAATCCTGTGAAGATTTGGTACAAATGAAATTTGTCCAATTGATTGGGTCTTCAACATCATAGAAAAGGATTACGAGCCGAAATTGATATAAAATCATAAGTTTTAATGAAACTGGGAACGTAAGTCAAAGCATACACACAAATCATATTTTTTGGATTTTATAATCTCGAAATGAATATTATTTTGGGGATATAAATATTTAAATCGTAAAGTGTCAATAGAAAGTTCTAATTTAATGTACGCATTGACACATTTAAAGACATTTTTCTTTTGCAAAAAATCTCTTCGAAGATCTGGAAGAAATATCTACTTATACACTCAATTGGAAAATGCATACACATGTTTACGTTCTCGAGGCCGTGGAAGCCGATTTTGAACGTCACCGAATCGTCAGTTTAAATGAAATTAAAAGCTTGAGTTGAGGTGTGTGACAAATCAGATTTTCTAGGTTTAATAATTTTTAAAGTAATATTATTTTAGGATTTTAGGAACTATTATAATGATAACCTACTGTTAATTGGGAAATGCAGTTGTATATAGGGCTTCAAAGGCACTTCAATTTTGCGAAAATATTTACCTTATCAATTTGATTCGAAATCATGTGTGTTTATGTGTTTCACGTCGTAATGAACGATTCAAAAGTTGCTAGTGTAAATACAATCAAGAACTCCATTCAAAATACGTGATAAATCATATATGTTGGATTCAATAATAAATATCACCTTTAGGAATACCTTCATTAGCATTGTGCTTTGATATTTTGAGAAGGAGAAACTAAACTGTGTAACTGCGTAAACTGTGGAATAGTATTTCATCTTCCACAAAGTTTCAAATAGTGAACATATTTTGATTTCTTAAAAACATTTGTAATCTTAGCCAAAATTACAAATAATCTCGCCGGAAATTTACCCGCTACCATCGTTTTTGCATTTCTAAACTAATTCAATTAACATTTATGAGCTAATTAAGGAATATAAAAAGTGCCCACCAAGAAAAACGTTGTGCTTGTCTGCAGTTGCATAATAATAAATTAGCATTCATTTGCAATTTTTTATTAAATGTTTGAATAAAAGCTTAGTTGGCGTTAATAAATGCTTAGAAATACAACTTCAAGCTAAACGAGTGTGCAAAAATCGTGGTGAATAATACATTTCGACGTTCCTACATGATTATGCAATTCTGTAAAATTTCTAAAAGAGTTATTTTTGATGTCATCTTACGTTTGTTATTGGGCAGATTTTGCTTCGTAACAATTTTTCAAGATTCGTAGATTAAAATTGCCTAAAAGATGAATTACCTACATTCTACTACATCGGGTAAGTAAATGACCAAGTCGTTTTAACTTGTAATTATAATTACATAATAATAATAAACTATTTATGAAAGCCAAAATATGAAATCATAGAATCTGAATGATCCTCTACACAATGACCTAATTAACTAGGTTCCTTAGTTGGGCAGCTACAAGTACTACTACTACTAAGTAAGCACAAATTGCATATCCCAATAATTCGTCTGGGCAAACAGCGGTAATTACGAAATAAGTTACGACAGCCTATACATACACGAAACTAGTCGCGTATACAGTACGGCGTATTGAGAGTCGGCGATGCTGTCGTAACTTATTTCGTAATTATACACCGTTACCCCTGTTTACCCAGACTACTAATAATCGCAGAGGGAATTATGCTCTATTAATCGCGGACTGCAACCATAGACTATATATAACTTTCATTCTTATTAGGAGTCTTCAGTACAGAATAGTCAGTCAGCGATTAATAAAGTACAAGCTTTTGCAATTTGTGCTACTTTGTAAGGTATTGCACACCTGCGTTCTAGCTACCCAACTAATGCACCTCATTAATTAAGTAGTTTTGTAGATTCATCCAGATTATATGAATTAGTAATTATACAAATAAAAGTAACAATTGATTATATTTAGTTGTAAGCATAAGTAGGTATTCACCTATTTCTCTATATATAGACAAGTTATTTAGCTGCACCTTGTTGTATTTGAAATATAAATAAATGATAATAAATTAGAAACCTGTCACAAGCATCTGCATAACTATAAGAGATCTAACAATAAGTCGTACAATAGAAATAGTCTTTCTTAAGGAAAAATGTATAATTCCTTAATTTGGAAATATTTTATTTTTACTTCAATGCTTACTAGTCTGTTGTATTCCAAAAAGAGAGAAATTTCTGGACCTAGAATGACTCAATCTTGACATTGTGTCTGCGATCAACAACAAACCAAAACCTCTGGCGCTTTAGATGGAATGCAAATAAAATTCACCACCAAAAGCAATGAACGCATATTATTAAAATTACTGGTAAAAGAACATTCTGCAATAAATTACTTTTAGAAATATTTGTTGCTGTAATATGTTTATAACAGGTTTGTGTTGTTGTGTCGCGGATTACGAAACTTCACATCATTCTGTGAGAATCGGATTCTACAAGAGCTGTTTAATACTTTGATTGGTTCCATGTTTCCCAGATGCGTAGCTCCTTTAACGGCTCGTGATGATTATATCATATTAATTTGTTTGTTTTTCACATTTTTGTAAGTATTGTTACTTATCTTATACGATAGTTTTTTACCACAATTAGGGCAATTAAACAAGAGCGATTGAAATAATAGTTATATTTTCAGAACGTTTACAAGCGTTTTCGGAACACCTTCATCAGTGTAAACGTAACTAGATAAATGTATAAACAAACAATTGCGTTTTTTTCGGGAACTATTAACAAAATTACTAATGACTAGGATTTCTTGATATATAGGATCTGTAAAACTGATTTAATGTGTAAACACATACATGTAAGCCATGAAAACAACCAAAAAAGAGAACCTTATATCCAAAAATCTTTGTTGAAACCTTAACATTTCTGTTCAAGGACTAGGGAAAACCCGGCTGAAAAACTTTTTTACATTTTAATCAAGTAGGCTTACATAAATCCAAACAAAATTAAGTGAAATTTATTGTAGAAAACCTTTGTATGTAATTCCTATATTACTTTTTGTTAGTAACATGTTAATTCAGTACTAGTTATCAAGTACTTGAACCACAGAAGACATCGTGACTACTGTTTAAATGCATAATCAAGTGGGTAAGTAGCTATGATCAAAAACAATAACAAAGGTTATCGTGCTCTGTCTGTTTGATCCACAAATTTAAAACATTATGGCGAATTTTGTGACTTGTGACGGGTTAGACATTTTGAACAGATTTGAAATCAGCATATAAAGCTGCAAAACATATCCGATTTAACCAAAACTCAATCTTCAATAATAAGAAAGTTACCCATGTAATCCCACTCGATCTGAGACACACGGTATATAGTGAAAACATACGTAATAGAGTAAAAATAATAAAACACTTGGTATATTTCACAAAATTAAGGTTTAATACTCTACGTGCATTTCGCCTTTCGGCATCTTCGGGAGACTGCCGGAAGGGGAAATGTATACATAGAGTATTAAATCATTAATTTTAAATGTACCCAAAATTTCCGATTTCTTCCTTTAAAATCTGACACTGTATCACATCGGTAAACTCCTCACCACACAATTGTTTAATAATAAATTCGATTGGATCGGTTTCAGACGCTTTTGATCATGCTTGCCTCGTTTGTACGTTTCACCGAATTTATTATTGACAAATTGTGTGGCGAAGAGTTGTGATACAGTATTAGTAAATAGGTTGCAGTCCTTGCAATCACTATCATCCTTTAAAATTATTATTATTATCCATTGAAACATTATTTACTTCATTTTTAAAATACTTTCGTATTAGAACAGTAGACAAAGTCAATTGTGTTCAATGTTCAATGCTTCAGCTAGTTTCCTAAAATCTTAAACCTCACGGTAAGAAGGATGATGCACTGAATGAAGAAGGTTCTTCACCTGATAGTTAATTCAATAATGCCGACATATTTCTCATATAAATATACATTTATGACTACACCACTATTGATTAATTCAGGGTAACTGAGATAGCCATCAACAAAACACATATTCAGAATTGGTAAGAATTAGTGTAATGAAAAGTTTATCGCTGCGTTCTAATTTTTGAGCAGAACCAAGTTATAAAATATCGAAATGATTTCGTATTGCATCCTAACTCTCAATTTGCAAAAATTCTCAGTTGCAACTCTGCTGAGTTTTTCAAAATACTGGCGTCCTATTATTTTATTACCTATACCTGTGAGAAACTCAAACGGAGACGTTGCGCTACTCTACTGGAGCCCACAACAATACTCAGACTCTTTTTGAGCAAAATAATGCCCTTTGTGGAGGACACTCTGTTGTCTAACCTTGAAGAAGTGAATGAATGAATGACTGGCGGTCTAATTTTTGAAATTCATCTTTAAAAACTTTTCTAATGGTATCTCATTCATATACTCTGGTTCAGAAATTCTGTTCTGTTGTTTCTGTAAAATAAAACATTGGGAGTAAACAAAAGGGAAAAATTAGAAATACTGAAATAAGAAATCAACTAGGGATACCATCGCCTAGCTAAGAGACTGAAGAAGAGAAACTTAAACGGTTCGGATACATGGTTAGAAATCAAGATGTGGGGGAAGAAAATCAAAGATAGTTCAAATAAATATTCCTACACCGACATAGCTAATATATTGTATAGATATAAAGACTTGACTAAGGCAGCTTAACTGGCTGACAACAGAGAAAGCAAGGAAGATTCTATCAAGCAAGAAATATAACCATTTTCCTGGACACCTATCGGTACAAAGGGACTTCACTGTAGTTTATTATTAAGTCAGTTAAACAAACCACAATTTTTTCAAAATTCGTACTATGTTTTTATCAGGAAATTAATGATTCTGTTCTTCCAAAGATGTAAAATTTCCTATTATTCTTATAATACTAGAAGAAATCCTAACAATTTGTGTATGGTACATAAAAAATTTAGGTAAATAAATTATCATATTCAATGAAGAAGCTAAGAAGCATCGCGTGCTAGCTACAGTTTGCATACAGACGCATTCGTTCATACTTTAGTGACCTGAAGATAAAAGCTTATTGCTGTCGAAATGAATATGTTGAAGTAACCAAATCGACGTGGCAAAGCCATTTGAGACTATTATTTAATTAACTCTGTACTTAGTTCTGATGAGTTTCTGAAATAAACAATTCCAATTTTAGAGCTTCAATGCTGAACATTTAGAAGGAACATCACAATCAAATTCTTTAAGGACTACAAACATTTTCCTATTTATATAAAATGTAAATTCTCTAAATCTGTACTTGATTATGAATGAAACATAATAATGCCATACAAATCGGTTACTAACTTTGAAATTAAATGGTTATCTTGGTGGTATAATACTTCGTATAAACTGAAATGAAGTAATCTTAACTAACCAGTGGCGGCTCCTGACATTTCAAGGTGAGTGGGCTGCACGAATCACAACCAGTTTAAAGTAATAATAATAATAATAATAATAATAATAATAACCCAATAATAAAAATATATATATTTATAACCAAAAAATCAGTAACAAAATTTACAATAATATGGAAAATTTCAAAGTCCATTGAACTTACTCTATCTCATTTACTTTAAAATGGAGTTCAATACGGCGGTCTTTTTTGGAAGCAAACTTTTCAATTACTCTCTCGTAATTCGGTACTAAGACGACGAATTTTTCTTTCTATTGAAACCATCGATAGAGCAGATAGATGATCTTAAAAGTTTTTATGTGCTTCAAGGTGGAGAAATTACGTTCGACTTCAGCGGTGGTCATGGGAATAGTCGTCAGAATTTCCAACAACCTTTTAGTTTCTGCCACTCTTTCTTCCAAATTGTTAAAAATTATAAATTTTAACAAAGGCACTGCACCTTACAATGTCCTGCACTGAAAATTTGAATACAAAACTGACAGCTCTGTTCGTAGACGTTGTTTTTCCAAAAAATATATTTAGTCCAAGTTATATTCAGGAAATCAATGGTTATAATTTTCAAAATTGTCCGAATTCAAGAGCGATGCGGCAACCAAGTGGTTTGTAAGAGCAAAACGTTCATTTGCATTATTTATAATAACATCACAAACTTCCATACATGCAATACGGTGGTCTTCTTTGCTATTATTTAAATGTTTCCTTTTTGCATCCCGGGGCACTGTACTAAAATTTGAAGCTTGCTGTATGATGATGAATCTATTTTATTTCGAACGTTATTAATGCTTTTCTCAAAATTATTTACCACGTTTTGTGCATTTATTGGATTCATGTCCTTTTTTGCGGTTGGTTATATAAAACTTTAACATGTGGCATAATACAATGAAAACAGTCACCCAAAAGTAAAATTTGAATCGTCCAGAATACGTCGAATACAATTTGAATCTTCTTCCAGATGTTTCATACATTCTACAATAGAATCTCTGTGTTCGTAAATTACATTAACAGTACGAATATTGAAATTCCAACGCGTAGGTGCAGAATGGAGTACATTATTTCCTATGAATTGCTTCAGAACCACGAGTCTTTGCGACGAATGACTAAAAAGACCAAGTATGTCATGTAAATCTCCAAACAAGACACGTACCTGGGAATTAATTGAACATGCTCGTGGCATCACCCAATTTAATTGATGGAACGAATGTGCATTTTCGTATTTTTCTTTGATTATTGCCTGAACTCCGCCATGTATTCCACTTACTACAGCTACCCCGTCATAGCTCTGAGCAATGAGCTTTTTCTATCATTGTAGAGTGAATAACTTTAAAAATATTGTTAGCTAATGACATAGCATTATGATTTTCCGGAAGCAGAAAAGTCCAGAACCTTTCTACCGGGTTTCCCTCCTTGGTAACGTAACGAAGAACAATCACCATTTGAAATTTAAAGGAAGCCTCTGTAGTTTCATCAGCCATCACTGCTAAGAACGGGGCTTTATTTATTTCGCAAAAAATTCATCACGATATACTTCCAGCATGCAATATAAAATCTGATTTTGTATCATCTTTAATGTGCCTTTGAAAACCGTTGCATTTTTAAGATGTTCACTAAGTGTTTTATCAAGCTCTGACGTAAAGTTCACCAAACCCCGAAAACCGGGATTTTCTGATGATTCACTTTCATCGTGTTCTCTTAAGCCTAGCTCGAAAGCCCCACAAAATTTTATGCAGTCAATAAATCTTGATAACACATACCTCGTGCTTTTGTATATTTATCCAATAAGCAGAAGCAAGTTGAGCTTGTACATTCACTTTACCACATAATGCAAATTTCATTTGATTGCTGATATGCGCACCGCTTGTTTCGTGTTTTTTCACTTTTTCGCTTAAATATATTAAATCACGTACGCCTTTTTCCCGCTAAATTTTTTCTTCATATTCAGTTCCGCACAATGCACACGAAAATTACAGCCGCAAATCCAATTATTACGAAGATACATATATGTATATCTCTATTAAATTGTCTTTTATAAGTTTTTCCACTACTTTTACCGGTCACATCAATATCGAGTGCAGGAAGAGGACGTCGATGCTCTTTTTCTACTAGTTGTTGTTGAAAGTTAAGGTTTTAAATCTTAGTTTCGCCGAGTTTAAAAACAATTTCCATTTTTACATCACATTGACACTTAATTGTAATTTTAAACGCCCGCGATGCGTACATTAATATAGACCGACTCCTACTGACTGGCCGAAAATGCAGCTCATCTCGAAGATCTCGCGCCCGTGTGTCAAAGACCGTTGGCTATCCTCGATTTACTTCGTGTATGAATTTATCTGTATTGCAAAGAGCTGCGCTGCAGAGACGACTTTCTCGGAAATTGTGAGTGCATTGCGCTTGCGATTGTATGATTGTACAGCTGTGGCATTTTTCGTAAGAGCAAATGATTATTAAAATGTCAGTTACGCACGATGAAATTATGAAAATTTAATATTTTTAATGAAATACTCAGTAAATGCTAAATGTTAATATTTAATGCTTAATGCATCAATTGAGGATTTATTCTGGCGGTTCTGTACCTCAATAGCACTAATGGAGGAGCCGCCCCTGCAACTAGCTACTATAATATGTATCTATAAGATGCATTTCGAAGTTTCTAATATGAATTAGTATTCCAATAACATCATATTTCACTTGTTCGCATAATCTAAACACGGATGACTTTCTTCCACATGACACATTTACTGCAATTTAAAGTCTGAAGGCTAATTACTTCGGAGCTTTGCCCACTCCACATCTTACATTCCGATAATCATAAACCGTACTTCCTACAACTGATGCGTGCGCTTGTGCCCGACAGTCGACCTTGATATTTAATACTCCGTCTGGTTATGTTGTCTTTCGTTTACACTTCGCAAAAAGAACGATGTTAGAGAATGTCGCAGATGTTAAGTTTAAAAAATTGGAAGTCTGTGTTGACGTAATCTTCAATTTGCAACTGTAACGAGGAGGTTTGGGATATACGAAAATTTGCGTCCCGCGCAAATATCAAAGAGAGTCTGTATCAAGTCCAATATTTAAGTTGAAAATTTTGGGCATACATACTTCCAAAACAAGGTAGAAAAGAACTTTGCGTTTTCTCTACTGAGGATTTTAACCTAATTGACGAAATTCGAAAAGATTTCGAATCGGTGTGGTAAAGACAAGAACTATTTTACTTAACCTTCCTATACTCACGTCAATATATGAAACACGAAACTATACTATATAAGTCGGTCTCACAGACCGCATGCGTGAGTATAGGAAGGTTAAGTACGTTGTAGCCTACAGGTTATCTTGTTTGGTTTACTTAAAGCGAATTAATTTTCAGAAAAGGAGAAGCTGTACGACGAGTTCCGAATAATCGAAAAGAATACAACCAACAATATTTACGTTTTTAAACTCACTTTTTATTTATCCGACGCTGAAAGGCATAAGGATTAACGAGAAAAAGAAGAAGAAGAAACTCACTTTTGAAATTAACAAATTATTTCTTCCCAAAGCTTTTGTTTGCCTACCTTTTGTGTAGTGTTGTCTTCATTGTGAGTCTTCTTCAATGAAGAAATCATAAAAGAAAAGGAAGTTGTTCGTGATTGCCCCACTGAAGATGACAACCTAGTTGTTGAAATACGAAAGAAATCAAAAACGTGGTAGGAAGGGTATGAACCGGTGCATTTAAAAGAAAGTTACATTTTTACAAAATATGGAACAAAAACCGAATTGTCCATGTTTACGTTAATTACAGTAACATAAGTATTTTTCTTACTTCGTACCAGCAATTATTGATGACAGTCTCTATAATGTTTACGTCACTAATGATCTAATTTAAATCGATAAATCGTATAAACGTAATACAGAACTTACCACAATATGTACTGCAATTCTAGGTGGGCTGATTTGTGGTTAACGGTAGCATGCACTTTATTGTAATTGTAACTGCCTCAATTGTCAGCCGTCTGGCAGTAATTAGTGATATCTTTTCCTTTAATCGTGATCATGTTTCGTTCCAATTTCCGTTATGCAAATAAATTTAGATTAGAATATATACATTACAGTTTTAAACTGCTACAGAATGATTATTATTGTTTTTCAATAATTAATTCTGGTATTCTAAATAATATGGATCTTAAGAAAATAATGAAAGTCCAATTGAAAGTATATTAGACTTATAAAGACGAAGACAACGTCACATTCATAGAAATTCAATTAAGATGGGCGGTACATATGTATATCCAGAACGCCAGCTAACATCATTAAACGATCACTAAAGGCACTCCAAAATACAGAAGAGTGGAGGTTGACCACATGTAAGATCATAAGTATGTTCAGAACGTTTCAGGGCGATGGTAAGGTGTACCCAACTTAAAAAAAAACAGCTTTCAAGTTGTTGTAGAAGGAATAGAGTTGATTTGGCAACCTATCAGCTACATTTTCGTTTTGACAATTAAAGGATGCATTGATTGCTCAGGAAAGATTACCGGAAGCATTTCGGTAAGAATCTACTGGAGTCCACGACAATACTCAGACTCTCTTTGAGCACAATTTGTGGAGGATACGGGGTTGCTTCAATGAAAGTAACAGTGTTCTAGGGAAACAGTACAAAGGGCATAATGCCCAAGTACCAGGTCTATTGGTGACCAACCATATACGAGTGAATAAGTGAATTATTCAGGACCAACCACAAAGCAGCAACGACTCCTAACCCATTTTTTTTTAGATTTACTTAAAATAGAATTGAAATTATCATATGAATTAGATCTTCCTGGAAGTGAATTATTCTAGATCGTTGTGAATCTTGAAAAGGCAAAACTAATTTCAATATGCTTACTTCTTCTCCTTCTTCCTTTTATTGTAAGATTTAAGCTTGCTTTAGTCCAAAGATTCTTTCCATCTCTTCCTTCATCTTCCTGATAATTTCTTGCCTGTTGACCTATTAATTCTTACTAACCTATTTTCCAGCATCCTATCAATATGTTCATTCCATTCGGTTCTTTGCTACACCCAGCCCCCAATATCCTCTATATAGTATTGCCGCTTATCTATTCTTTGCACATATGGTCTTGTCTTCTGATAGGACTTATTTTTCATTAGAGTCTGTTTTTCCACTGTTTTTAGGGTCTCTTGGGTCTTAAAGGTATCAAGTTTTGTTTCGCCAGCATACGTTAAGATCCGCTTTTATATTTTTATTTTTGATTCCTAGCGTAGAAATGTGTAATTTCGAAATTGTGCACATGCAAAGGATTTATTATCTTCGAATTTTATCAATTAAATCTAGCATCATTTTCTACCAAGATAAATTATCTAGTGTATTGTATACTTGCATACACCTGGTCAATATAAGTCAATTCTATCTGTTTCCTCCATCATTAAAACCAATAATCCTCAATTCTTGAAGATGAAACGGAAACCTTCAATTGAAGCCGACATTACGTTAAAATATTTATGTATACAGCAACGTTCTATTGCGAGACACGTCGGACCGACGAAACTTGCATGTAGTACCTACCTACATATGTATGTACATACGTCAACACTTCGCTTCACATTATAATTTTAAATCGAGTTTTTATGAAAAACAAACAAACTAACTAACCTATCTAAAAAGGAAGAAGAAAATGCAAGGATAAATATTATTAACCGTAATTGAAACCAATCGCCATATTTATTTTGTATTTAACTTTTATTCGTGACACGTAAGCTATGTTGATAAATCTATTTGCTGACATGGAAAATGGTAATGAGTTGAATTGAAAATGAAGGATAAAATGATTATAATTTCTATCTATATTTCTTTTTTATATCAGAATAAAACTCTTCATGACTTCTCTGGTTTTATCCTATTCCGCACATTGGAAGCCGTTTAATTTCCTTTATTAAATTACACTATATGAAGACGGGGCAAGAAGTTGAACGATGAGTTTCTAATTCCTCCGAAAATAATACACCTAGTAGCTTTTTTGTGTTAATATAGTACATTTACAAAAGAGAAAAAATGTAAATTATGGGAGCTCTACTTAGCGTTAAAATTTCAACAAAAGATTTTCTAAACATGTCTTAAATTAATTTAGACACCTTGAAGCATAATCAAATGATTCATTTACCGAAACAAAGTAATTTTTGCAAAAATCGTTTTTGCAGCGCTCCTTTATTTATGTATGTTATACGTACACAAACATTTTCATTAAAGGATATTACGTACATCATGACCTTTTCAAATTTTTATAAACAAACATCGTTTCGATAGTTTGGCAGTAGTTACAAGCCTGGTATTGAACGAATACATGTTACTATATTGACATTTACGACGGTGCTTAAAAACTTAATTTAATCTGAACGAAGTATCTACGTGACGTTCTAATGATTTTCGGAGTCGCAACTTGCTTTCTAATCTCACGTAAAATTGTTCTGTGAGTTTTTCACTTATTTCCTGTCCTTGGACACTCCTGCGCACAAAATCTAGCAGAGATTATTATAAATAGAGTTTAAAGTAATTCACTTTATCTGTATATATAAAAATGGATCGTGGTTTGTTCGGATGCTTAAAACTTGAAAACGACTGGACCAAATTGGATACTTCCTTCTGCGAGTTTGTTCGTAATTGCTACGCGTTTAGGTTTAGGAAAAAGAAAAGTCGAAAAAATTTTGGGCAAAACGAAGTTTGCCATGTCATCTAGTCTTATAAATAATTTCCGTTGTTTTTGCAAACCACATTTCTGATACACGTTTGCACGTCAATTAATTCCATGTTATTCCGCATTCGTGGAAATAATAAACAAGATAAAAGACTCGGCTTAATATAGATTTGACAATAAATAAACCCAAACAGAAAAAAATTCAACGAATTGGGCAAAAGAAACAATGAAGTTCTAAAGGAAATAGTGAATCCATAAGAGGATCGCACTGTATAACAAGAACAAGAAATAATTCAAAAAATTTTCAGATCAACGTTTATGAACCAATAATGTGGTCGATACAATACAGTTGACAATGCTGGTCTCGTTGTCAGCGAAACACGTGTGCCCAAAAATTAGTCAACACCCACATGATCTAGGGTCAATAATGAAATTAATAGTTTCCTCAAAAAAATAAACCGCAGATAGTTGATATAGTCGAAATGTGTGTTTCACGGCTTCGGCCAGCAGAGAGAGAATTAGAATACAAAAAGGTAATGTCCCAATCACACAGTAGATTACTGGTACAAAATCTAGTATTTAATTATCGAGTGTATTAAAGTCTCCAAAGGATATCATGGTTAAATATTTACTCCACCCTGGCTTCTGCAGTAAACATCTTCAAGCTAATTTAGTACTTGAATTAACAGAAAATAACGTCCAATACTGGGCAGGTCTATAGATATTTTATTTTAAGTCGTACTGTTGATCACCTTTGACACGGGATTTTGGATTCAGATATAAAATAGATCTCTTTATAAATTCTATTAAGGGAAGGCAAATGGGTCTTTATTTAGTGACTCATGACAAATCAACAAAAAATCATTGCATTTGATACAGCGAGAAGTTCGGATTTGGAGTAGATTGAAAGTTTTATTATATCTAGCATATGATTTTGACAGCGCACAATTCGTTACGGCTTATTCAATTAAGTGAAACAGGTATTATATGCACAATGTTGTAATAATGTCGACCAAATTCAACTCAAAAAAGTGTTATCGAAACTATCCGAAAATTCGCTAGATGGTGAGTGGCAAGTATATGGTGATCAAGGTTGGTAACTTTTATTTGAAAGTTTCTTAGACGAACGAATAAAAGCAAAAAGGTAGACCAACCTCCTCAAGCAATACAAAGAAGACCTCAATGAGATAAAAAGAATATATCAGGGATGAAAGATAATTACGCAACAAAGCTATGGGACCCTCTTAATTCAAAGCACTGACATTTTACATCCGCTCTTTGATGTTTCTTTTAAATTCATAGATATTCTCAATGGATGTTTAAATTTGGCAGACTTTGTCTGTTATTCAGAAGTAAAACTACAGGGATATATTTTAGAATTGCAGTTAATACAAGAATATTTAATAAACAAATATATTACAACACAGTAAGTATGGCAATGAGAAATCTCATCCTTGATTCATGATGACGTCAAGCTTTAAAACCTTGTCACGGCGCAATGATTTGACTTTCGTTCCCTACTTAAAATTCTAACATACATCGAAATAATATTAAACTCATAAACGAACATAACGCTAAATATATCATATAAGTTAACAAAGAAGTATGTGTAAATTACATTTTATGTTTCACCACTGATTGTGAGTGGTGAATATTTAGTTAATCTCTTATTTATGTATTTCATACAAGATATAAATTGGATTTTATTTATGTTTGTGTAAATTCCTTGTCAAGTTTCGTGAAAATGTATGTAACTTTTGACATAAAAATTTGTTATAAAAACGTAAAATCTTTGCGTCCATTTAATACGTACCTTTCAAAAGTGTGTAAAGAATCAAGACTTTCAGAAACTATACATTGGATAGTTATGTTATTCGTAAATTTCGAAAAATATGTTTT
Source organism: Chrysina gloriosa (assembly GCA_038088585.1). Taxonomy (NCBI): domain Eukaryota; kingdom Metazoa; phylum Arthropoda; class Insecta; order Coleoptera; family Scarabaeidae; genus Chrysina; species Chrysina gloriosa. The sequence continues at coordinate 27,473,641 of CM076089.1, forward strand.
GTAATCATATTCGTAGATAGGAAGCTATTTATGCATACTTGTTATTGCTTTCAGAAATAGACCAATTTAGAAGAAACTTGTGTTACCAAAACAAATTCTTGTAATAGATCTCGACGATGGTGGCAAAATGTTAATTTATGTTGTAATTCCAAACACCAAAGAGTTCCGTTAATGTATTTTATTTATTAGTACGCATTAAGAAATCTTTACTGGAAGGTACGGACATCGCGGCCAACATCTCTAATCGGTTTTGATTGAAGTAGAGATTGGATCATCAATGAATTATTGAACATATACTACACATACATTATAGTCCTTCAGATCATTGATAACCATAGTTTACGACATTGTTTCCATAAACGTCCGTTCCAGTTGATGTAGTGACAATGTATATCGTTCAGGTCAAATATTACCAGGTGTACAAGTATGAAATGCGGATTTTTTTTAAATATGTTAAAATCGGAAAAATTATAAAAAGTACTTTATTCAACGTATGTTCCATCGCTTGTTATACATTTTTCCTAACTTTCGGGCAATTTGTGAATACCACGCCAGTAGAAATCTTCTCCTTTTGCCGCGAACCATTCATCGAGCCATTTCCTCACATTTTCGTACGAACCAAAGCGCTGTTCAGCAAGTGCGTGACCCATCGATGCGAACAAGTGGTAATCGGAAGGAGCTAAGTCTGGTGAGTAAGCCGTATGTGGTAGAACTTCCCAGTTGAGTGCGCGAACCGGTTGTGCCCTTGTAATGGAGCATTGTCATGGAGAAAATGATTTTGTGTTGCCTGTTTCGGTATTCTGGCCTTCTTTCCAGCAGCGGACGGTTCAAGTCGGCCAATTGTTGTTGGTAACATTTAGTATTAACCGTTTCCCCAGGTTTCAATAACTCATAATAGACCACCTCCCTCTGGTCCCACCAAATACAGACCATGGTCTTTCTGCCAAAGCGATTCGGTATTGCGATCGATGTGGATGGTGCGTTTAAGGTCTACCCATGATTGTACAGTAGGTGTTCATTGAATTAGAAACTTCTTTTAAGAAGGCTTCCATTTCACCTTGAGTAGATACAGTGTTTATACTTCATGGTGTGACAGATACTTATGTTTTGAATTACCTCAATCGCTCTAGGAAGTCAATGGAAATTTGAAATTCATTGTACAGGGTGTATTACAGTATGACTCAAAAATAAGTTTCTGCAGAATTACGAAATGTACATATTTTACTAATTTTCTTATTGCTAGACCATTATAGAAGAAATAAATCCATAAAAGGATTTTCTAATGCTTGAAGTACATCCTGCAGAGTTAATTCGTAATTTTTATTGACCAATATGGTAGTAGAATTAACTCAAAAGTGTGTGTAATTACGTAGAGATAAATGCATTTTCTCTTAAAAAACGTAATTTGTATTTCATCATTTGTCACTTAGTAAGTAGATATTTATTACTATTCCTTTTCCGACACTTTCCCAGCATGGGACAATAAAACCAATATATTCATCGGCAGAAGTTTCTAATTCAATGATCACCTACTGTATTGCCAAATATCACATGTGTTTTTGCGCTTTTCCATTTGCCTGTCTTTAAACTCATGTGGTACCCATCTACCGGTCTTCTGAATCTTTCCCATCTCTCGTAGCCGATTCGAAACAGCTTGTTGACTAACGCCCAATTGCTCGGAAAGTTGTTTTTGTGTTTGCGAATAATTTTCGTCCAACAATGCTTGCAGTTCCACATCTTCGTATTTTTTAGCGGCTTTCCACGTTCCTTCACTGCAACATCGAAGTCACCACCTTTGAAACGCCGAAACAATCGTTCAAACGTATCTTGCGATGGAGCATGTTCACCATAAGCTTCTCGAAGTAATCGGTATGATTCAGCAGCAGTTTTCTTCAAATGGAAACAAAAAATGCTCTTTGTTCGATATAAATTTCGACATATTAAACACAACAACACAACACTATGCACCTACTTTTCCAATTTATCACTCGTGCGCGTCTCACACTTGTTGATGACACAACAAAATGGCGCGGTGTCAAATATTTATAGACAAACTGCATTGGTGCGCCATTTGTGGTCTGAAATCCGCATTTCATACTTGTACACCTGGCATATGACTTGATTTTCTAAGGATTTGTTTTACGTTGGTTAAAATTGTTTAATACATTTGTAAAACAACTTTTCCTCAACTGCATCAAACTTTCGTTGAGGCACCTTATAATTTCAAGCAAAACTGTATGTTACTTGAGGTATCTCTGTATTTTATGTGTCTTATTATATCTCTAGAAAATTCTTCTTGAAAGGTATACAGTTAGTTCACTTTCTCGTAGTCCACCCTGGCTAACCTAAATAAATTAGGACATACTGGCAGTCATTTACGATCTTCTGGTCATAAGACACGAATAAGAATTAAATATCAGATACAAAAATTCCTTAGTTGCCATATATGTAAGTAAATAAAATAAATATACTTCGTATGGCATTTATATATTTATATCCTCATTTTGCCGTGTTCCGCTTATCCTGTCAGTTTTTGTAAATAGTTTGTTTCTTGTACCCCACATTTCCTATTTTCGTTAGAACATGAAATGCTTTCTGTCGTGTTTTATACGGTTTTGTTGAGGTGTGAGAACTAGGTCGTCCCTTTCTAATGGACCCTGTGTAACGCTAAATGAACAAGCAGTGATCTAGATCTATGATATGTCTGATCATAAGACACGATTTGAAGAATTTTAGATCAAATATATCAGGCAAAACGATAATGCCGCAATACACAGTACACAATAAGCATTTTGCTGTTTTGCTTATCCTATGACTTGCAAATACTTTGTCTTTAAAGAAAGGCCTGTATTTTCAATATTCTCCCTAATAGATTGTTGTATTGTTTTTACTTATGTGCTAAAATGGCTTCTGCATTGGTAAAGGCAACAATTCTCAATCCGTGGTTTGCATGCTTTATACATGGGGTTAGATAAGAAAATATTATAATAGCGGAATTTGAAATCCCTAAACGTAAAAAGGATAAAATATGAAATATAGCGACTTGAGGAGTCGACCGATGTAGCAAACGCTACAATATTATTTGTCGATATACATATTTTCAAGAATTTAATTCAATTCAAGAACCCGACACTTCACGGTCAAACGGGTTTCAGGATTAAGTAAGTAAGCAATTCAAGAAGAGGTTTTTATCTACAAAATCTCTGAAACCCTCTACGACACGAAAAGCAATTGTCGATACAATCAATGGCTATTTTGAAAAAAAAAATGGAATAAACTGGTCTTTTGCTTGGGTGTGCTAGTTTTGTGGCGGAAGTAAACACGATCAACAAGAATATTGAATGGACTCATTGGAAAAGTACCGGCATGTAATCCTATTCCTGTAGAGGTAGCCCGCTGTCCTCTTGAAGAATAGAACAGCTTGAAATTTTTCTAATAGACCTAATACTATCTTGATCCGTAGTCCTTTTCAAAAGATATAAGGTCGTATACTCCCATATCTTTACTTGAAAAGGAAAAGCTCATTAATTATCCTCTGACAAAACTGCTTTTAAAGATCACTCTTTGATTGGGTCAGTATAAGAAATAACCTGATTTATCAGAAAAAGTTATTAAAATTTCTTTAATGTTTTATACAACATATCTGTGTGAAAAATGATTTTCAACATGAAATATAAATACAGAAACAGATTAAATGCAAAATTTGATCTAAGACTTAAGCTTTCAGACACAATTTTGAATTTCTTTGTTTTCACAAATAGTTCAGCTAAGAACCACTTGGTATTTATTGGCACAATAATTCTGTTTTGTTTTCAGCTTTAGTATGACGAATGTTCTGTTAAATTGTATTTATTTCTTTTGTAGCTATCGCTTTCTTTTGATTAATGTTTGTCTGTAAATGTTTTATGACTCTTTCAAGTTTTTCGTTATAAACTATTATTTAACATGGACAATAAAATTTATTTACTATATCAGCATCAGAATCGTAATGATGACGCCAATTTATTCCAGTTTTTGGAGTTAGCAAGGAGCAAAAGGTTGGGGGTTGAATTGGCTGGTCTAAGGGAACGTAGAAATATGAGTTTCATGCATGAACTTATGATAACATTTGCTCTACAGTATGTATTTCACTATTTCATAATAGTATACTATCTCACAAAGCATGTTATTTGACAGGATTCTAAACCAAAAGTTACTACTTGCTTTATGCTGTCTTTTCTGTTTTCTTGTTTTTCACTAGATTCTTATATTTTCTTTAATGAAATATTTGGCACAAGCAATATTTATGTACCCAGAAAACTAAATACCACCACCAACTCAAGGATTTAATGATATCAAACGACATAATAACGCTGTGAGCACTGCGAAGTCCACATGAAAATGAAAACAAGACACAAATCAAACCAAAGATAAGGCGGTAGTACTAAGTAATCCAAGATGTATACAAATGGAAATTAGAAGATAAAAAGTTATGGATGTTCTTGGGTGCAAGCTCTATTTTTATATTCTCCTTTTTTAATTCTTATATTTTTTCTATTGCGAAAAGAAAGAATATAAAACAGAGAGGTGTTGGAAAAATTATAGTTTATACAAGAACCTGTAGAATATTCCTGGAAACTACTTGAAGGTATACAGTTTCATCGCAGCTCATTGTAATTAACAGGTGTTCCTACTGCTTTAAATTCGTGCATCGTATGCTTAAGTATAATCTAAGGATTGAAATATGGTGCTCGAAACTAACCATGCAAACTTTTCTTAAGTGAAAAACAACCAATAAATACCATGTTGTCAGTAGAACACCTGACACATATTTTATTATGTTCAGATGGTAGATTCTCCAGAAAGCAGCAATCCTACAAACTTCACTCATTGTCCGCAAGTTCTTAAATTTAAGGCAGAATAAGATGAACTTCTTTCCTACCCAATAGTATACATCACTTATTTTAACCGGAACACCGAAATATATTGAAATAATAATAATAGTAACAGATAGACTTGAATTGTAGTGTACCTTATACGCATATATCTGTCAGGCAACTGTTAATTTATTTAGCATTGGGATTCACGCAATTAGGTAATTAGTATCTACTTCGTATGTCCGCTCTAGATCTCACAGCAAAATTACTTATTAGTTTGCAAAACACAAACCAAAGAAATATTAAAAAATTAATATTCTATAAACTTTCTGAATTTTAATGAAATTGCCAAGACCAAGGGTGACAAATGATTCAAATTACCCCACAAGCAGTTTTCGAAATATATGATTAATATTGAATGAACAGAATGTCAGTCAGTTCACCCAAGAAATTTAAAAGAAAAATCGCACGCTCTTCAACCGTTGGGAAGAATCTTCTAAAGTTCTTATAGCTTTCCAGGGACAGCAAGTGATTTCAATTATTGAGTAAGAAATGAAATTATTAAAACAACTCAGGGATAGATTAGCACAGAGTATAGGATTTTTGAAATAAAACGAGATGTATGCTTCTTTATCATTAAGAATTGAAGAAATGGTTTATGTCACTGATTTATGCAGCAACAGAGAATTTTCCAGTATCAGTATAAATTAAAAATATGAGTATTTCCTTAGTTTCTTTCTTTAGAAATTTATAGCCTTCAACTACCGAAAGATATGTTCCACAGCAAATAATCTAAGAATAAAAACTAAGAAGTTATTTTACCTTCTTCATTCCTTTTGGCATTTTTCTTCTCAATTATCCAATAAAAATCACAAAGAAAATGATGTACCGCAAACAATTATCACTTTTACCAATTTCCATAAATTGACTTTCCAAACAAAACTACCCGTAATGAAAAGTAAAACTCGTTAACACCGGACGCACATATAAGCTTTTCCACACGAGCCTCTGCTCGATCTAAAGACTTTGCGTTTGCAGATTCTTACAGCACAACTTGCGAACCGGTCCGGTTACAAAAGCAACCACTCACGAGTAATATAGTAAAAGTTTTTATTCAGGTTTGTAGTACGGACACGCGCCGAGAATAAAAAACCATTTGTTACTATTGCCGAATTGAAATTGCAGATGAGAGTTGCAATTCCAACGGTCAATTTTAATACCTGACAATTATTTCTATTACCAACTAACATTAGTTGGTATTCCGCGAACGCAATTTTCGAAATTAAACCTGTAATTATAAAACAGCAAAGGCATGCCGCCTGGGAGTGTCTGAACCGTGTTGTTAATACTTTTGTAATTCGGTAATTTTATAGTCTATACGCCTACCGTGAAATATTGCGCAGGAAGTAATTTCGTATATGAAATACAAGAAATTAACATCGGTTATGCGTCACGTTATGATGTAACGAGCACACACGGTCATTGTAATTTTGGCAATTCAAAGCAAAGTTGTATAAAAATATATTGTACGTGGAGTAGTGGATAAGTTTGCGATTTCGTTCGGAGTTTGAGCCTACATTAGATGTGAAAGACAGCATAAGGAAACAAATCAAATAGAATCCTTGCCTGTATGTGAAAATATTTGTGCAGCTTCGATAAGTACAATATTGATTCGGGAAAGAGAATTGGTGCCCCACAGAAAAGCAAGATGCGGAACGAGAAGCCATGCACATGATTAATTATCTAGTAACTTATGACGTTGTATTAGTCTATTTTTGTCGTTTCCATCTTATGTGTGTTTTCTATTAACATATCGAACGAAACGAGTAAAGTTTATTATTATTTGCATAAACTAATTCTAAAGAACGGTAGATATAATTACTTTAGTAGAGTCATCGTGACGCAAATGGCAAATATGTTGGTTTATTTTTTAGTTTGCTAAAGGCCGAAGAATCATAATGAAATCTGATTTGCAAATTGTTGACCTTTCTTCTCAAAAAGATTCCAAAGGAAAACGGATTTTAAAAACTTTGCTAAGATAGGGTTTGATCTAGAAGGTAAAAAACTCCTCACAGAACAACAACATGGATATCGCAAAAACAAATCCACAACAACTGCGGTGGTAGAAGTTTTGATGTTGATCAACGAGGCGCTGGATGATTGTCAAAAGATGAGAGTGAACCGTTTAGACCTTAGCAAGGCCTTTGACACAGTTGACCACAGCATTCTACTGTGAAAGCTCGAACATTATGGAGTGAGAGGCCTCCCTCTACAATTAATACAGTCTTACCTCTCAGACAGAGTACAAGTAGTAAAATGGAAAGAAGAAAGATCCATTAGAAGAACAATTACAGTTGGAGTACCACAAGGCTTGATTTTGGGACCACTGCTGTTCATCATTTACACGAACGACATGTCCAGCTATCTGGGTGATGTTCAGATGGTCTTCTATGCAGATGATACTACCATCTTGGTCAAGGACAGATCCGAGGAAAGAATTCTTGCCAAGACGAGTGCAGCCATAGAAAAGGCCGATCACTGGTTTGCTTCTAATAAATTAAAACTAAATAAAAATAAAACACAACAACTGACTTTAGCAGCCAAATCTGAGGGAGATAATATGGTGAAATTCCTTGGTATATATATGGATGAGGGATTAAAATGGACCCATCACGCAGATCAACTAGCGAAAAAAGTGACATCAGGAATTTACTGCATTAAAAGAATAAAAACGATAGCGACATACCAAGCAGTTATAAATACCTACAATTCCTTCATCCATTGTCACTTATCCTATGGCATCCTTTTCTGGGGAGCATCTTCGGCGGCAGAACGAATTTTCATCCTCCAGAAAAGAGCAATACGGACTGTAAGTGGCCTTCAATATCGTGACTCATGCAGAGGCCACTTCAAGAAACACAAAATACTTACCTTGAAGTCAGTATACGTATACAATGCCCTAAAGTATGTTCATGAAAACCAACAACAATATAGAAAGAATGGTGAAGGACATAGCTACAGCATGCGTTATCGGAATAATCTGAGTATTCCCAGACACCGTACTGTAGCAACACAAACAAAAGCGCACTATTGGGACATCAAATTTTACAATCACCTTCCTCTGCATCTCAAACAACTCAATATGAAGGCCTTTGCAAGAAAAACCAAAGGAGCACTGATCGAGGGAGAGTTCTACACCTTGGAGGAATTTTTCAACTACCATTTCTAGTCGTTCTTGCTTTAGATTCTATACATTTTATACCTCTTTTATATTTTTTGTTTGTGTGTTTTTGTATATAGGTATTTTATTTTATATATTTATATTTATATATATATATATATATATATATTTATGACACAAATCATAGGATTTTATTTTGTATCACCAACTAGACTTTGTTTTGTATTCATCAATACGACAAATAAATTTATCTGTCTATGAAGATGCTGACATCATTGCCAACGAAACAAGCGCCCCGAATCAGTTAATAATATAGTACGAAGCTACCGATAGAGTTTAGTATCCTTCAAAGTGTAATGATCTTCAATTGAATAAAATACCTTTAGTTAACATGAAAATCGTAAAACTCCTTTCTCTAAACTAACACTACTTCTTTTTGCAAATGCGCCTAGGTCAGGCAAAAAGTTGATTTGGAGCAAATTTTGATCAGTACCACTAGCAGTAATGTTTTCTATATAGCAACCAATGAGAAACCCTAGCATTAGCCCTGATTATTTCTTTGTTTCTCATAAGTAGGAGTATTTTTCCGGTATGGCCCATTTCCTATTTACTTCCGAATTGGTATTTGGTCGTGAGTAATATCATTAAATAACGCCATCAAGTGATATAAATCCTTATTTTCCATCAATTCAACATTTTTAATAAAATTTAGACAAGAGTCACTTTTCGAGGCAGTGAATGAAACAGAATTTTCTTTCAACAAATCAAGAATGTCCATTTTGGTAAAGGAGGTGGTGAGCCTTGAGTTAGTTCCTCTTAATAAGAAACCTTCACTTCTCCTTCCCAATCTTTAATTTTTTGATGGCCGATATTATGCTATTGATGACAATAAAAGTGCGACAATTAGTACTTGGTTAGCCAGTGACAATTTCATTACCATTAATTTATTGGCGGTTTTCTGTTAACTGGTTCTTAACCATCGGAAATCTCTTTGGAAACATTTGTTTGTTTTTAGAGATGATTAGAGTATTAATTTGTATTAGCCTATAAACTGTGACAGTGGGAATTTAGGTGTAATAACAGCTAGCAAGATTCCTTCGTGTTTCTTTAATGCGTGAATGGATCTGTACTACCAAAGTCATATATTTTAAACATTAAGTATCTATTAAGTTCGACTGATTCTGGGCTTTGTAGACTTAACAATTTTCTTCTGCAGTTAGTGCCCGCACTTTCCTTACGAAACTAAATAGATATTGCTTCTAACGTGGTAGTTAGTTTACATTTTCTTTGAAGTATATTAGTTTCTAGAACTCCCTATAAGAAAATATGGAGACTAATTGAAATAAATGAGGAATGAGAAAATTGGTGTGGTGTGGTATTCGAAAGACAAGACGTAAATCGTTTAATATCAAATATGTAGGTAACAAACATAAAAATAAATCGAAGACAGTTCGGATAAAATGCTAGTAAGATAATGATGGCAAACCTAAAACAACTGAAGTACGATAAATAAAAAAGAACATCAGAACCAGACGATACAATCAAAACACTTGAGAGAAGAAAATGAGAAACTGGAAGTAGAAAACGAAAAATTAAAAACAAGTATCGCCAAATGAAGGGGATAATGAAAACTCAAGAACGGTTGGAACGACTGGAAGGGGAAAAAAGGGGAAAAACATGGTAATAACCGGAGGTGCATTGAACACATAAGGAAACAATCTATAACGGGAAAGTGTGGATATTTTGTTAAAAAGAAGCTAGCAATTGAAACAAATGTAAAAGTGAAAGAATTAGAACTCAAGATATGGTTAGTTAAAATGGAGGATCGGGAAGAGAAAATAAAGGTAATGCAAAACAAAGAAGAAACAAAAATTTTATAGTAGTATTCGTTAACAACGACACTTGAAGAAAGAAACACCAACAAACTCAGAAAGAAAACAGCTTATGAAGAAAGAAACAAACGGGAAGAGGTCAAAGTTGATTATGATAAAATAATTATTGAAGAAAAACACTCTAAGAAACTGATAATTAAAGAAAAGGTAAATTTAGATGTGACGGACGTGGCAACGAAGAAAGGAAGGGGAAAGAAAATTAATGATAAATATAAATATGGAAAAGTAAAGCACAAACGGTCCAGGTAACAGACAAAAGGTAAAAAAGAGAAAGACAAACAAAAAGAAAGTAAACAAAAGAAGATTAAGATCGGTACACAGAATGTAAGAACACTAAAAGAGGCAAAACAATTGGACGAAAGAAAATAGAACCTGAAAGCTTTAACATTGGCCTTGCTTAGCTACAGAGAATAAGATGGATGAGAAAAGGAAGAATAGACAAGAAGATGATAGAGATGACGATAATATAATCGGGATATGAAAAACAAAAATAGAAAGAAATACCACACATATCCATGGGAAAAATGAAAAGCGAAGTTTTGGAAACTAGACAAATAGAGAATAGACTGTGCTACATAATAACACTTCAGAAAACATAAAGTGACATGAAAATTGCCTGACAAAGAATATCAGAAACAAATTGATCACCCAATGATCACGCAAAGAAGAAAACCTGTAACAGATTTCAGAACATATAGGGCATGTGCATTGTGCAGACAATCACTACTTCATAATAACGATAACACCTACGTTAAGTCGGAAGGCAAAGGGGCATGGAAGAAGTATGCAACGAAAACACAAACAGCATATGAAAATATTGAATGAAATCCAACAAAAAAGATAATAATAATGAATCAAGCAGCAGGAAGGACAATAGGTAAGGGGATAAACAGGAAAAGGAAAAACTGGTATAATGATGATTGTGAAAACGCGAAAGGTAAAATGAAATGTTCGATAGAATAGAACGAAGAAAGAGGTATGAAGAAGAACTAAAAGAATGTAATATAATAAGAAAATGTAAAAAGGGCTGAGAAAATTATGAAATAAATTAAATTAAAGAAATAAAAAAGATACTAGGTAAAAGTGGAAATTCGAAAGTTCCAGGGAAGATAACACCCACTTAATTAAATATGGGGGAGGAGAAATTATTGAAAGAATATATGACAGGACACAAGAAAGCGAATCAACATGACTGTAAAAATTATATATATAAAATACTATCAACGATAATACAAAGAAGACTAAGGAAAGAAGTGGAAGACGTTATAAGAAAATACCAACGTGGAATTACAAAGGGCATACTACAATGAATGTTATGAATATCCTGAAACAATTGATAGTAAAAGCCAAGAAATACAGGATGGAAATTGAAATGCTATTCATAGACTTCAAGCAAGCTTTTGACTCGTTAAGAAGAAATAAATTGGTGAAAACACGTAGGTAAATGGCGTATTAAAATAACAATACAAGATACACAGGAAAAACAGGAAAATTAGAAACAAAAGAAATTAAAATAGACAAGTAACAAGTAGACGAGTAAAGCGTGGTCTCTCCTTCTCAGCAACATTATTTAAGATGGCCCTGGAATATGTAACACAAAATATAACCAAAAATAAAGATGCCTTAAGAAGCAGAGAAGGACTAATAGTGGCTTCTGGTGATGACACGGTAGTCGTAACTACAAGAATACATACTGGTGGAAAGTTTAAAAATAATACAGGAAGGAGAAGAAATGGAATTACAAATAGATGAAAGTAAGACAAAAAAACATGAAAATAGAACCAAATGGGAAATAAATTAAAAGGCATTCGAAGAAGTAGAGAGGTTTAAATATCCAGGAATAATATTATCCAATAACGGAAGATGAGAATATGAAATTAAGGAACAGCTAATAGCAAACAACATAACTTTTCATGCAAATAAAGAATTAATAAAAAATAAGATTTTGACAAAGGAAACAAAAATGAAAATATACGAAAGCATAATAAATCCAGTAAAGATATATGGAGCGGAAATGATTAAGTTGGCCAAAACAGATAAGGAAAACTGAAGAACTACAGAACGGAAGATATTTAGAACTATATTAGGACCACTAAGAACAACAGATAATGAATATAGAGTAGGAAGAAATGAGGAAATACAAGAAGAAATAGAAGGACAAGACATAGTTAAAAAGATAAAACAACACAGATTAGACACCTACAAAGAGAGAGACGACAATCCGATTAAAGTCATAAGAAATTGGAAAATGTCTGGGAGAAGCAGAAGGGGCCAGTCTCAATCAAAATGGCTGGAAGATGTAAAAGAAGACTGAAAAAGAAGAAGGAATAAGAAATGGAGATAAATATAGAAAGCTGTGCAAACAAATGTGCAGTGAATTATAAAAGACAGAGAATAATCCGCCTCGACAGACCGGATTTATGAGGGCGATTCATGTAGTCTGGTTCAATGTGAGTCTGGTAGTGCTAGTGAAAGAATCATTCGGACACTCTTGTTATTGTAGTCGTTTAAAGTGGTTGCCGCAATTAAATATCCTGCCGGCTGTGAACACCGTGCTGTTATTAGATTTCTGTATGCAAAGAACATGAAGACTGCTGAGATTCATCGTGAACTTTGTTCTGTTTATGGTGAAAATATCATGAGTGACAATGTGGTTAGAAGATGGTGCCGCATGTTTCGAGAAGGAGCAACTAATGTCCATGATGAAAAACGGGCCGAAAGATCAATTGTCGTGACGGACAAAGTGTTGTGTAATGTCGACGAGAAAATGGCTTAATTCATTACCCTCGTAGAAAATCCCGTTTCAGAACGAAACAGAATTTAAAGAATGGTCTATTGACGCTAGAATGACGTAACAAAACAACTTTTCAAAATATTCAGAACTAATAACTAATAATTTTCCAAAACGACTGTAGAACACTGATCATACTTTCATTTCACGCGATTAATAAATAAATTACTGAACAATTTCTATATTTTGCATATCAAAGATATGCCAATACATACATATCAATTTATGCATATGTACATATGTGTATTTGTCGCCGATTATAAAATCGATCACGCCTTCATTGGCGTATGTATTTATTGCCAAGAGTATTTATAATGTTAAATGCTACTGCAATTAAAAATTGAACAAAGTTCACACAAACAAAACAAGCCCACATATTGACGACACACTGCAGATAAAGCAGAAAAAAGACTGTAGACGAATAACATCGTATTCGATTATCAATTATGATACAGACAAATTATATGATAATTAAAGATAAATAATTTTTTAGTACGTGTTTGAAAATGATGGATAATTTCGTGATGTAAAACAATGGAAATAAACTGCGAATTTTAAAGTATGTATTGACGCAGCAGGTAGAATGGAATATTTTGTTCGGTTGAAATTCGTAAATATGAAGAAGTAAACAGCACAAAATGACGTTATCAAATACTGAATAGAATCATGGCAAAACAGTACATATATTATTATATCTATTAAGCATTGCTGTTATTAATTCTATCAGCGACAAGAGATTTAGCAACTGATTCTAGTATAAAGATGGTATAGAGAAGTTAATTATGTCTTGTTACATAGTTCCTTCGGTTATTATTGAATTAAATTTAAAAAAATACAACAAGCTCGAAAATTCTAAAGAGAAACAAAGTATCTAAATCATCATCATTTCTTCCAGGTTCTTCTCCGACGCTTGCATAATTTTCATGATGTAACATTCAAAGTTGTCTTACTCATCTCAATAAATAATCGATTATTATCCAGTATTGACGTAGATTGTTGTCTCCTAAAATGTAAAAAAATAGCTTCGTAACAATATACGACCGAGTATATACACTCCCAGTCACGGTAGTTGGGACACCTCGTTAAATTTAGGATATTGTGCAATAAAAATTCAAAATCTTACACAATACGGAGAATTCTACTGCGTAGTAATTATTACTGGTTAGTGGATCATACAGCATTATTAGGAATGCTGCACTAATGGAATTTACAACAGAATTTAATCTTAATTACAATAATGCCTAATAATCGCAATATAATGATTTCATAGTATTAGCGAAAGAAATATTCAAGTAGTATTACAATGCTTTATGTGTCATAAACATTTACAAGGGTATTTCCAAGAACGATTTTATGGTCATCAAGGTATTATCCTCTTCCTGTAATACCTCGGGCCATTCAGTTTACTTCTAAACGTCTCCGTGTACGCGCGAAGTGCAAGTGGGTGAATTTTGAAAGTATTAACAGTGAAAATGCCGCGTGGAAAACCGATCAGTGTTTGATAAGCGATCGTCCGTGATCACACTCGATAAAGAAAGGTATTCTGTTCGACAAATTGGTGAAAAAGTGCATCTGGTAAAATCTAGTGTAGCCAATATTATAAAACTGTACCGTACAACGGAAAGTTTAAATGACCGTGATCAACCAGGTCCGTCTCGTATTACGACCAACGTTGATGATCAGCAAATCGTTTTAATTAGTAAACCAAATAGAAGACTGACAGCACCACAAAAGCAGCAGAATTCAATCGCGTACGTCAAAACGCGGTGTCAGTGAGCACTATTCAACGTCGCTTGCGAGAGGCAAACCTATTCGGACGAATTGCTGTACGGAAACCGCTGCTAAGGCGATCCAATCGTTTAAAACGATTACAGTGGGCCCAACGACATCGAGATTGGACGGTGGAGCAGTGGAAAAATGTGCTTTGGACCGACGAATCCAAGTTTGAAGTGTTTGGACAAAATAGAAGAGTTTATGTTCGGAGATCAAAGACAGAAAAATGCTTCGCGAATGTCTAGCACCCACTGTAAAACATGGTGGTGGCTCAGTTATGGTGTGGGGTTGTCTTTCGTACGCAGGAGTAGGAGATCTCGTTCGGATAGAAGGTATTATGAGAAAAGAGCAGTACAGAAATATTCTAGAGCATAATGCTGTACCTTCTGGCCAGCGATTGATAGGGGAGAATTTCACCTTCATGCAAGATAATGATCCTAAACATACGGCGTTAGTATGTAGGGATTATTTTAATACACAACAAACACAAAATACCTTGCAAATAATGTCATGGCCTCCACAGAGTCCCGATCTTAACCCGATCGAACTCTTGTGAGATGAGCTGGATAGACAGGTACGAAAAGTGGCTCCAACTTCGAAACAACACCTTTGAGAAGTTTTACAAGAACAATGGAACAGTTTACCACCCAACACACTTACAAAACTTATCGAAAGAATGCCCAGAGTTGTTCGAGCCGTATTGAATGCAAAAGGAGGATTCTTCGACGAGAAGAAAGTTTAATGATTGTATTTGATAAATATTATTTACTATCATTTTGTCATAATAAACCAATATTTTGTTATATATAACTGATTTTGTGTTTTATTTTTATTTTTGTGCAAGTTAAATACTTATATTGAAAAAATATTAACTGTCCCAACTTCCGTGACTGGGAGTGTACATAATTATATAATTATGGTTTACTGACCATACGTATTCTATTTTTAATTGTGTTGGACTCGTATTAAATTATTTTGATACTGGAATGCTAGTTAAAAAGATTCCGTTTTCGTAGAGAGATAAACGTACTGAACTGTATTTTGTGTAATATTATTTCAAATGAGTAATGACAAATAGTTGATGTACTGAGAGCAGAGAGCCAGTTATTGTCATAGAATAGAACAAGGACGATACTAAGAGGGTTTGAAAGGCACTTCATACAAAATACAACCAACAAGTAACTGTTATACATAGGAAAAGTTTGTACGCATAATTGATTCAGATTTTATTTATCTATATTTATGTTACTTTTAAAAGTTACAATGAGACGTAAAAGTCTACCAATGCCTAAGGACAAAACAGGAAACTACTACTGGTGTCTAAATTGGAAACGAATAGTACTGATAATAAGCTAGTTATCTGTAAATATTAAATGCAAACCTAGTATACTCTCACAAAGAAAATTTTATTAAATAACATCCATTTAGCGATACGCAAAAAGATAAGGCTTGGAAAGAAAATTCTACGCCTCAACTCTTATCTTAATCCTACACACATCTGTTTTGTACGCCTACATTATATTTTCCGACAACGTAAATGTTCTTCATCATCGAATATAATTGTTGGTTACAAAATCCTGCAGATAATTAATTTACATGGTATTAAAAAATACTAGATAATTAATTAATTCATCATTCACGAATAATCGTTTAGATATAAACGAATTTTATAATTAAGTAATTTGTATCAATTTTAACAAAATAAATGCTCAGTAACGTTAATCAGAGATTAAGTTGCAAAACAGTCCCAATGCACAATGCACCTTGCTTTGTGGTTGTTCAAATATGTTTTTTGTACCTTTCTATTTATTCTATTTTGTATTAAGTAATAAAGTGGCGAAAACGGAATGTGCGATATTCTTTTAGGTAACAATTAATTTCCAGATATTGTGATTCGATATTATTCAGAAATTCAAGCAAAAATAGAAAAATCATATCTTTAAACTTATAGTAACTCCCCTCGACTGTACCAAATAAATTTTATTAACCAATTTTCTTGACAATGACACACCGAGAGAGAGAAATACAAAAGAATCTAAGGACAATTGCAAAACAGAAAAGACAAGAAGGAACGGACAAGAAATGATATGGAATGAGGAGAAGGATGGTTTGGAGAAAAAGACAGCAAACGCAGCCAAGACAAAAAACTATCAGTTGTAAAAAGTCGGGCTACTCCAACAACCTTGAAAACGACTAGGGGTGGAAATGGACATGAGATACTGGTTAATGTAAGAAGAACAAACAATAAAGGTAAAATTAGAAAATCAGTGAGTGATAAGAAAAGAAGGAGACATAGAGAAATGAGAATTAGTACCTGGAATATCAGAACTTTGTTAGCACCTGGTACACTATACGAAGTGAAGTCAGAACTGGAAAGATATAGAATAGATGTAGCTGCAATTCAGGAAATTAGATGGGAAGGAAAAGGGAACATATGTAAAGAGGATTTTGGGATATATTACTCAGAGGGTAAGAAACAAGGACAATACGGAGTGGCATTTGTAATCATGAAGAAATTGAAAAACAGTGTTATAGACTTTAAAGCGATAAATGAAAGAATTGTGTACCTGAGAATCGAAGCAAAACCTTTTAATTTATCATTTCTAAACATATATTCACCAACTGAAAATGCAACAGAAGGCGAAAAAGAGGCACTGTATGAGCAGGTTGTAGAGCAAATAGAAAGGGTAGCTAAAGAAGATACTTTAATAGTTTTAGTAGATTTCAACGCCCAAATAGGGAAAGAGCATACATGAGAAAACGAACGACAACGGTCAAAGGCTATGTAACTTAGCAATGAGAACAGATATGGTCCTACGCAGCACAAAGCATAGACACCCAAAGCATCACAAGATAACCTGGATATCACACCTGTACACAAATAGATCATATTTTAATTACAAAAGAAGACAATCTTCAATAAAAGATGTACGTACATTTAGAGGAGCCTGTGCAGATTCCGATCATTATATGGTAACCGGAACGTTGCGACAGAAAATAAAGAAGGTAGTGAAGATCCAGAGCATAAAAAAATGGAATATAGAGAAACTAAACAATACAGGCAAAAGAAAAGCATTTGAATAAAATGTCGAAAGACAAATACTAGACAATGTTGAGGAAGACACTGAGATAGAGACAGAGTGGAACAAAATTAAAAATTATATAAATAAGGCAGCAGAAGAAGAAATTCGTAGAACCAAGAAAGGGAACCGAAAAAAGTGGTATAATGCAGAATGCCGGGAAATGTCGAAAAGAAAAATCCAAACAAAGATTAAGTGGATAAGAACAGGGAGAGATGCATATAGGAAAGAGTATGAAGAGACGAGTAGAGAGTGCAAGAAACTTATAAGAAAGAACAAAAGAGACTGGATAGATTATGAATTAGGGGAAATTGAGAAAGAAAGAATTAATAGGAACACAAAAGAATTTTATAGAAAGATTAATGAGCAAAATAAACGGAGAATACGAGTAGAGTCCCGTTAATGAGTCTACCTGGAATACTGGGTACGAGTGGAGTTCCTGAAAGGGTACGAGTAGAGTCCCGTGTAGGAAGAAGATAAAATTAATTTATTTTCGAAAATCTTTTATTCTATTTAATCGTTTCCGCCCTAAAATAGACAAGTAGTTATTTGAAATTCAGATGTATTTTTAATTATTTATTCGGAATCATTAGAAAGTACTAGCTTTCTATTTAATCGTTATTTGTTCTTATTAATCCTTTCCGTCTTAAAATATTCTAATGTCCTACCTGCCCTAATTGAAATTTACTTGCTTCTATAAAAGTGGAAATGAATTCAAAATGAACATCAGTCTAATTTTGCACTCCTTGCATAAATTTTAGAAGTAAAAATGAATCTTGAAGTAATGCAAAGCGAAAAGGGAAAACCTATTCTTGTTATAAACAACTTTAAGTTTAGATTTCAAAAAATTTTAGCCAATGACGTTAAAAAGTGGGTTTGTTCAGTTGGTGCTACAAAAAAGTGTCCTGCGTTCCTAAAAACAATTGGTGCTAATGAAATTATTGAACTTAAAGAAAATCATAATTATGATCATGATGACTACAGAACAACTATTACATCCCACTGATATATATTTTACTTCCGGATAAATCCACCCAATCATATTTAATGGCTTTTCAAAATCTAATCAATTTGTGCAATGACATTGGCAAAATTCTTCAACCAAAATCTGTAGTAGCTGATTTTGAACTTGCGATTCATCAAAGCGTGAAACGAGCTTGGCCAGAAGTAGCTGTAATAGGTTGCCGTTTCCATTTAGGTCAAGCTTGGTAAGTTGTACTTTTTAAACTTTTTAAATGATAATTTATGTACTCATTCTTTGTTTTTCTTTCTATAGGTTTCGAAAGATACAACAGTTGGGAATTTCATCACATTTTAAAAATAAGGAGACTGCTGTTGGAAAGTTTCTGACTTACACGTTTGGACTACAGTTCTTACCCCCGACCAAGTAGGAGAGTGCTTTGCGTTTGAACTAGCAGAAATTTTACCAGCTGACGAGAAAGTCAGAAAATACTGTGATTATCTCACGGATTTTTATGTAACGGAAGACTCTACATTTCCACCTCAAGTATGGGCCAGTTCAGAAAACTCTTCATTTCGCACTACTAATGCTTGTGAAAGTTTTCATTCAAGGTTTAATCAAAATTTTTACACCAGCCACCCGAACATATTTTTGTTTACAAAAATATCGTTAAACTTTCAAAGTGAAACATACATTAAAATGCGCAGTTCTGTTCTTATGCCCTTAATTAAAAACAATAAACTGAGTATTTTTGTTAAGGAAAAGGTGAAAGAGTTTAATGATAACCATATTTCAAGATTTGATTTTATAAAACTTGTTTCTTATAGATTAACACCTTATTATTAAAAATGTATTTATGTATTTGATAAATTTATATGTGCAATAAAAAAATAATAATAAACTGATAATTTTTTATAACTATATACTATATGTTTTATATATATATATTCATTTAAAATAATATACATACGAGTAGATATTAAAAAAATTATTTTCGAATTTTATTTGTACCTACCAACAAGGATAGAAACTTTTACGTCTCGGGACTCTACTCGTAGTACACCTTTTCTGGGATGGGGATTAAAACAGGTAAACGGGATTCTACTCGTATCTCCCCAAAATAAAGGGTATAAAAGTAAGGCAGTAGGTATTAAGGACAAGGAGGGTAAGGCGGCAAAGAATAAAGAAGAATATAAAGCGATATGGGTAGAACACTTTAAGACACTATTAACTACTACTTGTGAAGGCAACGTAGAAGAAATAGAAGAGGAAATGGAATATGCTTTAGAAGAAACAACAATACCTGAACCAACTCCAGAAGAAATTAAATTAATATAAAAAATAGCCGGAATGGAAAAGCACCGGGAAAAGACGAAATAAATATGGAACTATTGAAGTATGGAGGCGATGAACTACAAAACCGCTTGCATTTACTAATACTAAAAATATGGAGAGAAGAAAAGATACCGGAAGATTGGGAGATTGGGGGACAAATTGTAACGATTTATAAAAAAGGAAACCAAGAATTATGTAATAACTACAGGGGAATTACACTACTAAGTACGGCGTATAAAATACTATCCACATTAATACAAAAAGACTGGTAAATCAGAATAAAACCATTATAGGACAATATCAATGTGGATTTACGAAAGGAAGATCGACTGTAGATGCAATTCATACAATAAAACAAATAATTGAAAAGGCCCATGAATACAAGTTAGAAATTGAGATGCTTTTCATAGATTTTCGACAAGCGTTTGACTCGATAAATAGAACACAGCTAATACTGGCATTAAAGGAATTAAAAATAACACAAAAATTGAGAAGATTGATAATGATGATGATGAAAAGAACTGCAGTTAGCATAAAAACGCAATTTGGAGAAACAGAAAAGTTCATAATTAACAAAGGTGTCAGACAAGGGGATGCACTGTCGGCCACGCTTTTCAACCTAGCGTTGGAACACGTGTTAGCAAAGATAGACAAAGGAACGCTTAGAACTAGAGGAGGTCAGATGTCAGAGGCCACTGCATATGCAGATGATGTGGTAATTATAACAAAAAACAGGGCAATGATGAAAAATATGTTGGAAATCATTATTACAGAAGGAAAAAATATGGGACTACATTTAAATGAAAATGAAACAAAAATAATGAGATTTGGAAAGAAACTGGAAAAGAAATATGTCAAAATAGGTGATAACAGTTTCGAAGCAGTTGAGGAATTTAAATATTTAGGTGTGAGGATATCTGCTAGTGGAAACAGAGAAACCGAAATCGAAGGAAAAATAATGTCACTAAATAGAACTTTCTATGCCAACAAAAAATTACTAAAAAGCAAAATCCTAACAAAAAAGACAAAAATGAACCTCTCTAAGACAATAATAAGACCAACCGTACTATACGCAGCGGAAATCATGAGCATGTCCAAAAAGATGAAGAAAAGCTGAGAATAGCTGAAAGAAAAATACTAAGAACAATACTAGGACCAATGAAGATTGATGAAAACGAGTACAGAGTAGGAATGAATCATGAAATAGCACGGGAAATGGAAGGTATGGATATTGTAAATAGGATCAAAGAGCAAAGGGTAAAATGGATAGGGCATGTATGGAGAGCGGGAGAATCCTCGACGATATTCTCTGTATTAGTAAAGTTTCTGAATTCATATTTAAAAATAAGTTTTTCTTAATTACATCACAACCGATCAAATGGAAAATATTTTAACATGTGGACGATCATCTGTAGTGAAAGTTCCATACGATTCAATTTCGTAGTTTGTATTTCACTCGCTTTATATTCGCGTAAATATCTCGAATATTCGCAACCAACAACAAGGTATCATTATTTGTTTATGAGGAACGATCAATAATATCGAAAGCCCCAAGTGTGCGTTACTTAAGTACATAGAAAGTGTTATGCCTGTATCTTTATTGTTTGATATACTTTATTTGTACAGCACTCAACCAATAAATGATCTTTTACACAGTTTTTTATCATTTGCAATAAAGTTACTATTTCGGTAACATGATTTGGAGATTAGAGCACTATTTTATTCACACTGTTCTTATTCATCTAATGGTTTCGAAATTTTGTCTATCTACAAATTGGCTACATAAACCCCAGTATTTTAATACTGTAAGGAAACACTACCCACTAGAACTTATGGGCTTTTAATTTCATTGCTATTAATAGATAATACCACATTCTATAGAGAATATTTAAATATTATTAACATACCTTGTCATCGTCAAGGTTTTCAAAATCATAATCTAAAGTCGTGAATATTATTATTACTAAGTTGTATTTCATGAGAAAATGTAACTTCTAAACAGTTAAACCCAAATTATTCTATTTATGCAGTTGGTTAGTCCTCATAGTCTTTAGTCTTTTCCCTTAGCTATTTTCCTCCGTTTTTCACATCAGCCATTTGTTTCTTTCATTGTCCTATTATTATTTTTTGCTTCTTCCATCTGGTGTTTGCTCTTTCTTTGGATTCACCATACAGTTCCACTCACAAATATCTATATCATCAATTCCGCTGTAATTCTTATTGAAAGTGGTGAAAGGAGGAGCACATCTGTCACTATGATATGTTTTATGCTCCAATAAGAGTATCAGAAAAAAGAAGAAGAAGAATTTTAACCAAGCTCTTAATTTTCTTAGATATTTTGACGTGTTTTAAATCCTTCATTATCTGAAGCCTCTTCTCTTGTTCAAATACTTGCTTGAAATCCATGACAATTTATAATGTGCGGATTCATGTTGAACTCGTAACTTGTTGCATTATTTGTCTTACAAGAAGATATCGCAACGTGATACCAATCGATTTCAACGAAACTCGTTGTAAGGAGTGGTAATTATGTCGAGTGTTTTTGGGTAAACGGAAACAAACTTTCAACCGTTTTCGAGAAAATAAAATTCAAATAATTAATACACCTATGTAGTACATGGTTGAAATAATTTAGTGCAGTTGATAGTGTCTCCATTCAGTACATTTATTGGTGTTGAGAATCTATCCGTTAGCCGATTTCCCAGGCCAAATGAATTTGTATTGTATAATAAATCAAATAAGCTCAATTAATTCTTATACATACAATTATTTTGAGCAATAACAAATAAAATGTAATAAAAGAACTGTACACACTTCTCATTATGCTAAATGACCTATGTCAATCATTTACTACACAGTTTTCAGTTTTTCAAATTTGATTTGCTCGAAAACGCTTGAAACTTGCTATATTTCCATTTATCCAAAACCATCGACATAATTACTAATCACTTCGATTTTCATTGAAATCGATTGGTATCATGTCATCATGTTCTTTTGTTAGTATGAACATTGGATTACTCATTATTGCTATTTTGAATATAGAGGTTAGCACTTCGTATGCGACGTTAAAAAGTGAAATATCTACAAATTTTACGACTCCTTTTTCTCTTCACATTCTTAGCAGCAACAGAAATCCTAGCATTTTAACAGTACATTGTCTCTCCAGATAGTTTAATAGTTTTATGTATACATAAAATACAGGATAAAAGCGATACTGGACTGCTTTGAAGAGTTATATCACTATTATATATTGATCACAAGACTTTGCAGGATTATATGATATAAGGAAACGGCCAGACATTACATTTCACACATGTAACTTGAAAAGTTACTGCTGCCCATAGATTTTGTTATTATCTAAAAGTTACAGTCAGAGACTAAAGTTTAAATACACTAAAGTGGAGATACACAAACATCACTTAAAATGAAAGTAAAGCATTTTAACCCAAATCGTACGCAGTTAATTTATAGTTGAATAATAAACAGTAACGAAAACTAAAAAAAAGAAATAAAAAAGTACGTTGGACAAAAGTTTAAATACAATACAAAAGATATATCCCTTTTGGCTAATTTTAATTAAATTGGAAAATGTAAACTTAAATTAATATTTAGTTGGTCGCCTCGAGCTTTTATGACTGCCCCTAGACGACCAGGCATACATAGAACTAAATTTTCTGTTTTGGATATTGTGATTTCCGACCAGAACTTCGTTAGAGCTTTTTCAGGGCTTCCTTGCTTTTTACAGTTGTATGATTCAACTTCTCGAGCCAATAATTCCCAAACGAGCTCTATTGGGTTTAAGTCCGGTGATCAGTGAGGACTATAGAGTTGATGGAGAGCATAATATGGTAAACAATCCTTTAATAAACGCGCAGTACGCTTGGGGGAAAATGTTTCTTCAATATACTTTTATAGAGGTGTGTATATATCGGCTAACTTTGGTGAATTTATTTTCAGATTTTTCTCCACTTCCTTTAAGGGAAGGCTAACATCTCGGCGTGACAGTTTCTTGGGCCGCCCAATTCTGGGCCTGTTTTCCACTGTTTTGTAAATTTTATATTTTCTTATAATATTTTGCACACTTGCATATGACAAATTCAACACTTTGCCCGTCTTTCGATAGGATTTGCCTTCTTGAAAATGTTTAATTATTAATTGTTTTAGACTACACTCTATTTGCTTTCCTTAACCCATTATTTTGTTTTAAGACGACCCATACTGATCAAATTAGGACTAATACTGACTAAAACTGGGTAAGTGAGTGAGTCAGCAAATAGAACAGTATTTTGTTCGGAAAAAACACACAAACAGGTGCAACATAAATATCTTTTGTATTGTATTTAAACTTTTGTCCAGGGT
Organism: Chrysina gloriosa; assembly: GCA_038088585.1. Classification (NCBI taxonomy): domain Eukaryota; kingdom Metazoa; phylum Arthropoda; class Insecta; order Coleoptera; family Scarabaeidae; genus Chrysina; species Chrysina gloriosa. Next base: position 27,497,869 of record CM076089.1, read on the forward strand.
ATGTTTTTATTTCTGGCGAATTTGCTGTTATCTATGCGACAAAATACTTTTTTAGTTTTCGTTACTGTTTATTATTCAACTACAAATAAACGCGTACTTACATATGTGTTAAAATGCTTCGCTTTCATTTTAAGTGATGTTTGTGTATTTACACTTTAGTGTATTTAAACTTTAGTCTTTGACTGTATAAATTGACAAAAATCAATATCACAGAAAATCTATATAAGTAAATATAATCCTTATTAAATGTGAAGAACAAAAAGCTTTACAAACTCCATATGTACAATCGCGCTCAGAAGTAATGTCCTGTTTGGACGAACTGCAGCTGACGAGATAGATAGCCCATGGCGTGTAGAATTACTACGTAACCGAAGTAGTAGGTTGTTTGTGATAGTATGTGACAATATAATGGCGGGAATACACGTTCATAATTTGCTTCTGTAAAAATATTTTATTAAGAACTAAAAAATTCTTCAAATTAGGCGATCCAACTTAAATTTGTAATCTATAGTTTTCCAAAATCTGTAACACCAATGGGCTGGGGAACGAAAGCGCACAAGGGTCAGTTCTTTTTATTACAAATGAATAATGTCGATGAGAAAAGCGCAGAAGGTAAGGTGAAATTAATCGCCCAAAAGCGCACAGATTATTTCCAGGAAGTAATTAGTCTAACAAAAATTTACATTTATATGCATAAATTTTATTTCCCAAAATAATAACAAACTGCTTTTACAAAATTATATTTAGTTATTTGTTTGTGTTATAAAATAATCATATTATGCAAGTAATTTAAACGCTTTACATATTTTGAGTTGAAAATTTTTCTTTCTAAATGCAAACTATTCATTTCACATACGTCATAATTTGAAACCCTTTTAGTACATGAACATTTTTGAAAATGTCAGGATGTGCACAATAAAAACTAAAATTGAACTTTGAATGGAACAACTCGCAAGCGTTCGTAAACTTGCAGTACAAGATGCCCACATATTTGGTAGAAAAGTACAATTGTGGTCTGTATAATTTTCAGTTAAATACTCATCATATGTCCCAAAATTGGTGGGACATAGAGCTACCACGTATTGTAGAGGTCAAAATAAGTCGAATGGACGCAATTTATATATCTACCAAAATGTATCGTTTGTCCGTGAGAAGAGTTTAAAGTTTACTTAAAAAATCACGTTATTGTACGCTGTTCAGAAATGCGCGAAACAAATTTAATGAAATTTGGGAAAAGTACATTTTAGAGAATTACTCTACTTTCAGTAATCAAGGAAACCGAAAGGAAATTGTAGATGGGCTAAAACCACCCTCACACCCTTTTAATTTTTCTAGATTCTTTCTTAGGGGTGGTAATACGGTTCTAGGCCTTCTTTTGGCGGGAAGGCTTATTCATCATCTTCATTTTTTGACTCTTATGAAAACTCCATATTTTGCATAGTTTCGAAGGAAAAAAATGTTTTCTCAAATACTGATCACCTACATTCTTAGTACAAGTTTAATAAAATTATAATACAAAATTTACTTGGCGGTGGACACAAATACATAAGTCATGATTTTGAGAGGAAACAAATTCAAAAGAAACTGTTCTTCAAATGATTGATAACAATCCTGAGACCACTACCAGAACATTGCAACGAGAGACTGGGATTTCAAAAAGCACTGTAAGACCGATCCTTAGCGACCAATTAATTCGTCCATTCTACCTCCAACTAGTGCAAGAATTATTACCTCTTCATTACGATTCACGTTTAAATTTTTCACAAATTGTTCGGGAGCGCAGAATAGTCGACAACGGATTCCATACTAATATCTTGTTTACTGATGAGTCTTGTTTTACACATCGTGGCATGACGAACCTACACAATGAGCATATTTATGCAGATGAAAATCCACATGCTATTAATGGTAGACATTATCAACGAGAATTTAAAATTAATGTCTGGGTCGGAATTATTGGCAATTTTTTGGTTGGGCCGTTCTGATTGCCTGATCGGTTAAATGGTGCTAATTACCTTCGTTTCCTTCAAGAAATTTTGCCAGAATTAATGGAAGACTTGTCCCTTAATTTTCGGCTAAACATGTTCTTCATGCACGACGGTGCATCACCTCATTTTGCACGTGCCGTAAGAGAATATCTTAATGAACAATTTGCTGGTAGATGGATTAGTAGGGGACAAGAAGCACCCATTCAATGGCTTCCGCAGTCTCCAGATTTAAATCCACGCGACTTCTTCATCTGGAGAGCGTTAAAAACACAAGTGTACCAGGTTCAAATTAATAATTCCGAGCCACTGTGGGACAGAATTCAGAATGCTGTAAACGCACTACGAGATAACAACGATATTTTAAGAAGGGTGAATTTCAATCTTTTACGCCGAATTGACCTCTGCATTAATGAAGATGGAGGTCACATTGAACACCTGTTGTAACAAAAGTTTTGTCTTTGTGTCCACCGCCAAGTAAATTTTGTATTATAATTTTATTAAACTTGTACGAAGAATGTAAGTGATCAGTATTTGAGAAAATATTTTTTCCTTCTAAACTGTGCGAAATACGGAGTTTTTATAAGAGTTAAAAAATGAAGATGATGAATAAGCCTTCCCGCTAAAAGAAGGCCAAGAACCGTATTACCGCCCCTAAGAAAGAATTTAAAAAAATTATCAGGGGGTGAGGGTAGTTTTAACCTTTCTACAATCTCCTTTCGGTTTCTTTGATTACTGACAGTAGGGTAATTCCCTAAAATGTACTTTTCCCAAATTTTATTAAATTTGTTTCTCGCATTTCTACACTCCCAGTCACGGAAGTTGGGACAGTTAATATTTTTTCAATATAAGTATTTAACTTAACACAAAAATAAAAATAAAACACAAAATCAGTTATATATAACAAAATATTGGTTTATTATGACAAAATGATAGCAAATAATAATATTTATCAAATACAATCATTAAACTTTCTTCTCGTCGAAGAATCCTCCTTTTGAATTCAATACGGCTCGAACAATTCTGGGCATTCTTTCGATAAGTTTTGTAAGTGTGTTGGGTGGTGAACTGTTCCATTGTTCTTGTAAAACTTCCCAAAGGTGTTGTTTCGAAATTGGAGCCACTTTTCGTACCTGTCTATCCAGCTCATCCCACAAGAGTTCGATCGGGTTAAGATCGGGACTCTGTGGAGGCCATGACATTATTTGCAAGGTATTTTGTGTTTATTGTGTATTCAAATAATCCCTACATACTAACGCCGTATGTTTAGGATCATTATCTTGCATGAAGGTGAAATTCTCCCCTATCAATCGCTGGCCAGAAGGTACAGCATTATGCTCTAGAATATTTCTGTACTGTTCTTTTCTCATAATACCTTCTATCCGAACGAGATCTCCTACTCCTGCGTACGAAAAACAACCCCACACCATAACTGAGCCACCACCATGTTTTACAGTGGGTGCTAGACATTCGCGAAGGATTTTTTCTGTCTTTGATCTCTGAACATAAACCCTTCTATTTTGTCCAAACACTTCAAACTTGGATTCGTCGGTCCAAAGCACATTTTTCCACTCCTCCACCGTCCAATCTCGATGTCGTTGGGCCCACTGTAATCGTTTTAAACGATTGGTTCGCCTTAGTAGCGGTTTCCGTACAGCAATTCGTCCAAATAGGTTTGCCTCTAGCAAGCGACGTTGAATAGTGCTCACTGACACCGCGTTTTGACGATCGCGATTGAATTCTGCTGCTATTTGTGGTGCTGTCAGTCTTCTATTTGGTTTACTAATTAAAACGATTCGCTGATCGTCAACGTTGGTCGTAATAAGAGACGTACCTAGTCGATCACGGTCATTTAAACTTTCCGTTGTACGGTACAGTTTTATAATATTGGCTACACTAGATTTTACCAGATGCACTTTTTCGCCAATTTGTCGAACAGAATACCTTTCTTCATCGAGTGTGATCACGGACGATCGCTTTTCAACGCTGATCGGTTTTCCACGCGGCATTTTCACTGTTAATACTTTCAAAATTCACCCACCTACACTTCGCGCGTACACGGAGACGTTTACAAGTAAACTGAATGGCCCGACGTACTACAGGAAGAGCATAATACCTTGATGACCATAAAATCGTTCTTGGAAATACCCTTGTAAATGTTTATGACACATAAAGCATTGTAATACTACTTGAATATTTCTTTCGCTAATACTATGAAATCATTATATTGCGATTATTAGGCATTATTGTAATTAAGATTAAATTCTGTTGTAAATTCCATTAGTGCAGCATTCCTAATAATGCTGTATGATCCACTAACCAGTAATAATTACTACGCAGTAGAATTCTCAGTATTGTGTAAGATTTTGAATTTTTATTGCACAATATCCTAAATTTAACGAGGTGTCCCAACTACCGTGACTGGGAGTGTATATAAATTGCGTCTATTCGACTTATTTTGACCTCTACAATACGTGGTAGCTCTATGTCCCAGCAATTTCGGGGCACGCTGTATAACAACGCGTCCATGTTGTGGCAAATCAGACATAAAATCGTTAACAGAACATTCTCCCGCTTCATCACAAAGTAAGAATAACAAACCAAAAGAGTGGCGAAGCCAACAACCAACATGCGATGATTTATTCTTATATTCTGCTGTTAACCCTAGTTCTTAACTTATTCTATAAAAGGATTGCGTCAGATGAAATCTACATATGTAGTTATGGAAGGCCACATAGTTTTAATTGGACGGTGGATGGCTAATTCAAAATCAACAAGTGATATGGATAAAATATTTTGTTGTATCACTAATGACTACTTCTCGGGAATACTTTTATCAAATAATTTGTGCGCTTCTGTCCCAGTCCCTTTCGGAGGATTAATCTAGTCAGCAGGTGTTATTGTGACCGCTGTGCGCTTTTGTCCAACACCGACAATAATAATGCTTCATACTCATAAATTCATAAAATGTATGCATAAAATTTAAATTGCTTATAAATATAACAATATGAATCACTTTCTTTCGTAACGCCTTTTTAAAATTAGGCAAGAAATCATCATATCATCAATTTCAATTATGGATACATCGATCTATACTATACAGTTTGCACTAGAGATGGGACGAATCCAAATTTTCTCGAATCCGAATCCGAATCCGAATCCTAAAGGATTCTCGAATCTCTCGAATCCTTCGAATCTCGAATCTCTCGAATCCATCATATAATTACAATAATAAGAAAGGACAGAGAGGAAAAACAATTTTACAGGAAAATTTTAAAGCTACTTTAATTAAAAACGATACAGTTTTTAAAAATATTTATTAAAAAAGATTTTTTTTTTTAACATATTTATATTACAAATGAAATTAAAAAAAAAAACAAATTACACAATATTAAAAGATAAATTATGTTAAAATCTTGATGATTATGCAACAAGTTTTTATTTATATTTAATTTCCTTAGCATATGGAAATTAATATATCAATAACAGTACCGATATCTTTTCAGAAACTTTTGTGAATGAGAATAAGGGAGAGCTAACATAGATAAACAGCAAATATTGCACATGAAAATCTAAACACATATTTTAGTATATAAAAGAAAGCACTCAACCTAAAAGAAATAAGTGAGAATTTTAATTCACAAACATTAGGAAAGCATGCCAGCTTATAAATACTTTGTGGCTGAAAGAACGAGAACCGAAGAGAATCGTCGAGATCTTTCTAGTCAGTGATTCATATGTGTCGTGATTACATGAGTCATCATTATTATTATTTTTTTTTTTGGATTCGAAAGATTCGAATTACGAAAATCGTGCGAAGACTCGAGTTTTCGAATCTCGAATCTTTTTCAGGATTCGATGGATTCGAGGATTCGCGGATTCGAATGTCCCATCTCTAGTTTGCACATATGTATTTGCAAAACCTATATAATACAAAAATGGCGTATGCTTATCTTATCCAAAGAATTTATGAGACTGATTAAATAATTTCAATAACAGTGACTTAACCAGGTTACAAAGCTCTAAAATCATATAAAACACACATGTATGTACACATCCAGTTAAATCTGGAGCAAACATTTTATTTGTCCTAGGGTAGTAAATGGCTCGAACAACTTAGTTTAATAGCATTATATATAAATTCACGTCTTTTAATGCTATAATTAATATCGCCACATTAAATGTTTAGAAATAAATCCAATCATCCTTAAGAACGTGACTTTTCATAATAATAACGATGCTTTAATATATTTAACAGGAATCTGAACGAATATTATATAAATCATAATTTTTTACGCAAAATTATTTTACCTTTTTACTACCAATTTTTTCGTACGTAAAGATTACATTTGAAAATATGTGACTTATATTTTGTTAAAGCATAAACCAATAGGTTCGAGTATCTATTCTTCTGTAGCGTTAAATTTTTTGTATTTTAATATAAATCAAACCAATCAAACCATCAAACTCTCTTATTCTATTTGGTACCATCGCTGCTATCGGAATATTGAGTACTATAATATACATGCGCACCCATCCCAGTAAGGGTACCACTAACTGACAAGGTATGATTGTGTGTGTTATAGCTTAGAACAAGACATCCCATCGCCAAATGATTAGAAAATAATGATTGCAATTTTTCAAAGCTGTTTCTCTTTATTATTTGGCACGCTTTGTTGATTCCGATTGTTTTCCTACACATCTCGTACACGTTCACAACTTCTAATCAACAATTACCACAAATAATCTGAATATGTGCGCCATCAACTAATAACCAAAAGAGTTAATTATAAATAAGACAAACGTCGCAATGTTACCATCGACATAACATGCGCAAAAAATGGGCCATAATTACTACGCATACCGAAATCGATGACCTAAAACTTATTCAAGTTCATGGAAATCCTTCGATGAGTATTACTTATTTATCTTTCAATAATGAAATTGGTTGTCCTCAATGGTAAATTTATGAAATCGCCTGTCTGCGTGGTAACGGTATTTAAAAAGACTTCTAAATGTTCTCAATATACATTTGCGTGCCTTTCTCAAGTTTTGACGAAATATTTAAAATGGCAATTTATGTTAAAAAAGATAAGTAATTAACCCTATCTATACTGCCGAAACATTAAGAAAATTGCGAATTTGGACCTAAGTCCTAAGGTTTGTTATTAAGGGTGAGTGAAGTTATCAGTAAATTACTGGTAAACTAAGTTTCAAAAGATAAACTTAAATACTACTAAAGCGATGAAGGAGTGTGTCCTCCATACTAAAACGATATCTAATAAAGAAAAGAAAACTTTTTTCCTCACTGGTTATTCTAATATGGCAGAAGGTTGTTGGGAAATGTGGATTTCGAAAAGATTCACTACATAATGGAACTGTGTAGAATAGGTTTAAGACGTTTACATCAAAAGATGGAATTCTGGAAAAAGCACTTTGCCCTGGAAGCCTAAACCCTCTCAATAACATTTTAAACAAGTTTATGAAACCGTTAGACAGTATCTGCATGAAGTGAAAAAAATACTAAAAAACCAAATTAATGAGTGAGTGTGTCATCACCCAAAAAACATCACACAGTCCGATCATCAACTCATTCCTTATTTCACGATTCAAAACTGATTTCTTTTGAGATTGATATGTGATGCAGAATGAACTTCAGAATTTATCACCCCATAATCATTCGATATTTTCGTCAGAAACAAACCAACTTCATTAACATAATTAGGAAGCAGCTAAGATCAAATAGGCCAATTTTCTATTATTGTTCTTAGCAGCAAATCCGACAGTTCCTATGTCTATTCTAATATACTCGTAGTTCTAGCACACAATTTAGAATTAACGTATGCTATGTAAATGAAAGCACCATTAGGGCATTTGTAATTGCATCGAGGAAGTTATGTAGACTGCGTAATTGCTTAATTGCAGCAAAAATTTCCGTTAAAGGGTAATACAAACATTTATCCCTAATAACCCAACAAACGAGGTTACACAATAAATGCATATATCGTTGTATCAATATAAATATTCAATATTTCAAAGATTTTTATCTATGCAAGTTTGTGAAATATGTAGTAATTACGTTACAACTGTATTTCTTTATTGAGATCTTTCATAATATTTCCATATTTTATTCGAAATAAGAATAAAATCAATACAAATGTACTATTCTACACATTCTTAATATAATTTGTAGAATAACCTATTCCACCAGTAGTTTCTTCTTACACACCAAAGCGTATCATATACGGTACGCTTCACCTTGAATTAAATTATGAAACGTATGTTATCATATGGTACTTACTGATTCGGCTTTGGATATGGAGGGCGTAGTCGTGCTATCTGAAACATCGTCTCGCTTTTCCTCCTTGAGCTGCTTGCGTAAATATATTTACGATAAGAAACAATGATAATCCGGTATAGATTAAAAAAGAAGGTCTAGTATATCGAGATTAATTTATTGGCACGTCTAAATAAAGCAAATCTACGGCTATCAAGTTCTGACATGATAAGCAATGAATTTGATGGGGGCAATGCCAAGGGCGTAACACACATAAAGCGAACTTAAAGATGAATATGAAAGAATTTGTATGGTTAACAATGGAGCAGCAGTAGAGCAGTGGTATTAGGTTGCGCTAAGCAATGCGATTTAAATTTTAAGTTGATACTAAATGATCTCAATTCCAAGGACATTCATCGTAACACTCCAAATTACGTACGTGTTTCAACAACTAAGTTGCTATTCTCAGAGAAACTAATCATGAAAAAATGGAGCAATAAATATGAATTTTATACGTGTTCAATTATGAAATTGAAGAAATTCAAATTACCCTATTCTAAATTAAAACCTAAACAATTGCTATTTAATTCTTCAAATATCAATTAACTGAAATCTTCTTCAGATAGATTTTCTGAACAATTAACCCTATGTTTAAAGATACTAAATTCCTCAGAGATCTTGCATTCGGAAATGATTTAAGCAAGGGATACACCAATTCTGAGTGTAATACTCACAGATATTGCAAGCTTGAACAATAAATTGAAATTCAATCATATGTTGAAACGGGTGTTTGAAAATAAAGATGTACCTGTCTCAATCTCAACATCATGGTCAAGAAGAGAATGGTTTCTTCAGCGTAAGGGACGTGCTACACAATGTGTTGCTCGACTCAAAGCGGATAGTTAGTACGAAGTGACAAAGTGAAATTAAAGTATTGCAAAACTTTCCTAGTCCCCTTCGTACTTGACTGGAAGTCTAGGTATTCTAGGATTACGAGGAGCGCCTTTTATCACAAACGACCACTTAGTGAGGGTATAAAGATGTGTCATTACTATTTTCGTAAAATCTGACATTTGTAATTTTGAAAACAGTGGCAGCTTAGAAATTGACCGAGTAGTTTGTTTATGGTAAACGTTTAAGAAAACAAGTTTGTGAAAAAATGCAAATTTTACGTGAAGGTTTTTGTTGGATGATTTCTTACTATTTTAGTAAAGGCCTAACTCAACAACAATGCATAGAATCGCTTCGTTCAGCTTTTGGTAATGAAGAAAAGACTGAGGCTATGAATTGCGTGAAGGTGGACCAAAATTGGTGATTATTCCTAAAAACATCCATGCAGTGCGCAGCATGATTGAAGAAGATCGGCATCTGAGAGTGAGATAAAGTCATTCTTAGACATATCGAAGACTACAATACATTCGATTTTACATGAGCATCTAGCTGTGAAAAAATCTGCTCCCGATGGTTTCCGCATAATTTAACAGAACCTGAAAAGAGGCTCGTGTTAATTGGTGTAAGGATATGATCAAACAAATCGACTGAGGAACTACAAAATTCGTATACAATATCGTAACAAGTGACCAAACTTGGATATATTCGTATGAACCGGGAACTAAGCAACACGCCACTATTTGGGTGTTCCAAGATGAACTGAATCCCAAGAAAGTTGTTCGTTCACGAAGTACTTCGTAGAAAATGATTACTTATTTCTTCGGTTATAATGGAAATGTCGCAACGATTCCTTTACAGAATCTAGGAACAGTTAATGTTGAATGGTATACAACAATTTGTTTGTCAGAACTGATCGACGAAATCAGGGAAAACAATGGGCCTGCCGCATCGTTCTGCGTCATGACAACACCAGGTCTCAGACACACTTAATTATTAGGAGGAAAAAGCATCAAATTAACGTCTCATTGCGTGTATTTATCTGATTTGTCACTTAACCATCCCTTTCTGTTCCCAAATGTCAAACAGAGTTCAAGAAGCTGTCAAAGCCTGAGAAAAACCCATGTTTTTGAGATACCAACTTCAGAGTGAAAAAATGTTTCGAGAATTGATTTAAACGCATGCAAAAGTAGATAAATTTTAAAGAGTAATATTTTGAAAAGCAATACAACAGTTTGTTTCAAAAAAAGTTTTTTCCTAGTAACAACTTTAAAGGCACCACTGTTATCACCTAAAGTAAAGACATATAGAGTAAGAATCAAACTCCATGTTCAATAAAGCTCAGCAAAAGTCTAATACCAAATGAAAGTTCAAATCAGGGAACAGTTCTGAAAATCCCGTTTAAAGAATCTGCAAACCTAAGCTACTGACACTCCAGTTGTTTTTGCATGGAGGTAGTTACATTAAACAGAGTCATGATCGATACATTTTTTTTTATTATTATCAAAAAATAAAGTGAATGGCACGTACAGACACACACTATATACGATCCTAATTAGGATACCAATTGAGATAGTCAACACCGACAAAGCATAAACCTAAATGAAATAAACACCTAGGGGAATAAATTAGAAAAGTGTTTATTAAATGATTCAATGACTCTTTTGTAATCTCACGCCATATGTCGTCAACCTTTATAAGATAAGAGATAAAAGGAGCGCGATATCTCCTTGTATTACATATGTGTATTTACACACTCATGTAGTGACAAACTGAATATTATAACATTTCTTCGAAAATATAATTTATCTATGTGGCAGCCCTTATATGCGTACTTTGTTCTATACCAACGAGCAGTTAGTCACCCTCAATTTAGCGAGAACCCCATTTTTCTATAACGTGCAACTTTTGTAGAAAATGCACGTAGACCCCTGGGTCAACGTACTGTGCTAATGACCGAGTAAAGCTCTTACTATTATCCTGTTACCTACACCTATATTATACATATATCTACAAGAAGAGGATTTCAAGCCATTTCAACGTAAATATTTTGTGTGTTTTCTAGGCGTATGTATATGACGATAAATAAATAGGAATGATAAGGTGTTGCAAATTCATACTTATGCGTCGATGTTTTTTCCAAATTACAAAGTATAATTATTATTTTTATGTATATGTAGAGTATTGGTCAAATGCGTCTGGACGCGGGCTGTCATAGCGCACTGTCTTTCTGTTAAACAACCCCCAAGCCTTTACTTACGGCAGAGAAAAATATATGTGCAATGTTTCATCTTGTTTGAATATAGAAATCCGATACTATATATTAAATTCACTTATGATTAGATAAATTTGTGCCGCGGAGAACGTGATGTACACAATGATTCTGTGAGTGTTGCTGATGGAATGACTTTGATGTCTTTGGCTAATATGTGTCTTCCTTGCTAATTAGTTCATATTTTTCTAATATATTCTCTCCTGTCTGTCTGCTGTCTACAGACTTACCAACAAAATGTGGAACATAAAATATTCGCAAAAATAATTTCAAGATTATAATATTTGAGCAAATCCAAAATGAGATCGCGTGTCAATCAAATTGAAAAATAAATACAGCCAAGGTACTTATTTTATAGACACAACACACGAGATCAGATACGTGAATTGATTAATTGGAGCAAAGACTATAGTATAATATCCCACAACAAAATTACGGCAATTTTAATAAATCGACAATAATATTCATTATAATATTCGATTTTAGATTCAAGTTGGTGGACAAAACGAGTATACAGAACAACATCCTCTTACTGTTTCTTAAAAAAACGTTTCCAGACGCTTACCAAAAATAAATTGAGATACCTAAACATTCTGAATAGCAAATTATGATGACTATTGCCGAAGAATCATTAAAAAAATGCAAACGGGTACTTGTCGCAAAATTTGGTTACACATACGTATTACGACGTATTTCAACAACCAACTTGTTATCTTTAGTGGAAGAATCATGAAGAAACAAAGAATTATGCACTTTGTTTTAGTATGTTCTGGATCATTCTATTGGAGCTCATACGACACCAATTCCTACTTTTGAAATAAATCAATAATTTTTTCCGGGATAAAGAAAGGATGTAAAAGAGAACGGCGCCTTCCTAGTTTACATGCATCTTTCCTTAAGTATCAATAAAAATAGGGTTTCAATAACATCAATGGAACTGTAAAATGTTCAAACTGGAAAACTCTCCGAAAATTGTTATCAATTTCATTTTGATTCCTATATTCATTTTCTCCATTATTTATTTAGTTCTCAAACCTACATATACGTTCACGCAGGGACGTAACAATTATAATATAAACGACAAAAAGTCAGTTTTAACCATTTATATTGATGAATTTATAACATGGTTATAATTAACCATTTTTATAAGATATATATTATTTTGGTTATCGTAACCAATTAAAGTGTGAAATATTTTTTTGGTTATAAGTAACAATTATATCAACCAAAAAAATTTTTGGTTTCAGATAACCATTATATCAACCAAAAGATGTTTTGGTTAGAAATAACCATTACAAGAAAAATTCTTTTTTGTTATCAGGGATGAAATTGATAATAAAAAATTAATTCATACAGTTTTAGTGGGAATATTTCTCACATTTAAAATGTTGAATAGGGATTTCTAAATCCATTAAAATCATTTATAAAATTACAATTGTCTGTATGTAACCTTTATTAGTTTTTATGTAATGATTTTAAAATATAAAAAAACACCGCCTTCAGCTACGTTTAGTTTTGCTACTACCGCCACAGATTTGTTGTGTTATCTTGTTCATGTGTTGTTGTTGCATTAAATTTATGGCTCATTTGTTGTTCTGTTTGTTAAAATTTTTGTTTTTTATTTTGTGAGGATTTTTGATATTGTTTGGTATATTTTGTTTTTTCATAGCATATTTTATGTTCATTCACTTGAAAAAAATTTTGTTTTTTCATCCCTGATAACCAAAAAAGAAATTTTCTTTTGTAATGGTTATTTCTAACCAAAAAATCTTTTTGCTTGATATAATGGTTATCTGAAACCAAAAAATTATTTTGGGTGAGATAATTGTTACTGATAACCAAAAAAATATTTCTCAGTTTAATTGGTTACGATAACCAAAATAATATATTTGCAATGATAATGGTTAAAAATTCCCAATATTAAATAAAATGAATTTTCCCTGTGGGTCCCTGTTGGTCCCCGCGTTCACGTGAAGAAAAAATCAAGCTATCAATTAATTTTGTGCCACTAAAAAACGGAAACGCAAATATGAAAGTACAAAACTTCTCAAAAGCATATCCAAAATTTTCATTATTGGCTTAAGCGAAAGACCTCTTATTCTTACCATGCCGATTTGGATACCACTAAGTACGTACTTTATTTTTATTTATTATGTTTGATTTCTTACGGAAAGTTTCATCAAATTGATGTAAAAATCATTGTATTTGCATGCGTTCTAATTTACATTTTTCCTCTTTTCTTAAAATATTATGGCACCCATTTTCTTGATGGGGTCTGCATGAAGAAGTGATTTGCTTCCAAAAGATTTTCAAATATAACATTTACTAAAACTAAGTGAAATGCACAAATACTAATAAAATTAGATCAACACTATTGTGCTATGGAATGATATGGCATTAACAGTGAACTGTAAATACAGCAGAGAAACAATGCTCAATTTACTACCGCCAACTGTATAGCTACGATTAAACTAAAACTACCTCCCTGGTCCAAACTCAGTTATAGATATTATGAATCATTTTAATGATGACGTGTGTTAATTTTAAACCAATTAATGGTAGACATTCAAACCGATATGATGCTCTTTTTAACATCAATAATGAAAGATTTGCAATAAGCTTGTTGGTAAAATCATCACACAATTTATTGTTTATTCAATATATAAACTTCATCAAGTTGCCGATTAATCATGATATTCAACTGTGCTTAACATACTCCATCCGGTCAAAAGTGGTTAAGAATATTCAGTTTGCTCACGAAACGTGCTTCCCTAATTAACAATACATTGGGTCGAACGAAATATGAAAATATGCTTTAGCATTGTCAAATTTCGGACGTCACTATGATTAGAGCTGTGTAACATGTAATGAGAGGAACAAATAAGGCGCAACTTTAAGAAATATTCATTTTTTTGTTCTTAGTAGAAGATTTCAACAATTAATTTTGAAATGAATAAAGAATGTTAATTTAGTTTAATTTAACATTGACAGTCATTAGGTCATCACAGTAAATTCATCACTACACAATAATTGATTCATTCCGAGATACGTGTTTCGCTGACAAGGCAAACATCTTCAACCGTATCTTACGTACATGTCTCAAACTGATCAACAATTGTAGAGTGAGCGGACCTATTATCATTAGTGCTACACAGTCCTAGCAATCATTACGAAGCTGATAGAGGGTAAAGATCACAATTCCTTTTGCTAATTCGCAAACGGCAATCATATTTCTGCTAAACTGTACACACACAACCGTCCATATATTTAATCATACTGTTGGGATAGGGCAATAAATCAAGAGTAATAATTATTATAAAAGAGATTTTATATCAGCTTCCACAAGAAAGAACACGACCGTTTATTCTAGACGCACGCAAAATATACTTGACGCATCGACATACGAAGACTGCATATATTGAACGCAACGATACATCTACCATTAGGGTGGTAACAAGGTATATGGTAAATTTTTGGGACTATCTTTCTGGGCACCACTCTAAAATGTGCCGATAGGCTAGAAAATGTGATTGACAAAGTTTCAGCCCAATGTGATAATGTCTCATTGAGGTTAAAGTTAGGAAAAACAACGGTTTTTCAAAAAATCCTAATTTTTCGTCTTTAAAATCGAAGCCATTGATTCCATTATTATTTGATAGGAAATTTTATTCGTAATAATTTTGATCTTAATAATTTGTTTGCTTAAACTAATAGATTAAGTGACATTTAGCATTTATTAGGCCAGGTCGTAGTGGTCGCATTAAGACTAAATTTATATCTTAATTGTATACATTCTAAATACCACGACACTAAATACTAGTCGCCATAAGGGAATCTGCATTGTGCTAGAGCAATTATTAGAAAAGAATCTATCTATTTTGGAAGTTGTTTGAAAGGAAGTTTTCAATTGCAAAATGGGCACATCCACTGTACCTTCACCAGATATTCTCCGAAAATTCCAGGATGGGTGGTCTAAGCTAGACAAAAAGAAATACAAAACAGTTATAGAAGATGAAAATTTTAGAAATAAAATAAGTAATCCAGACCAAATTTCAAATGTCCTTTTGAACAATTACAAAATCGCCAGCCCATTCAACTTTGCCTGATTTATTTAGGACGTCTTCCACCGAAAAGATTACTTTCAGAGTACCTGGAGCTATTCATCACTCCAGATGGATGGCAAAGGCCGTTTGTTGTGCTCAAAATATATCTTTTTAAGGATCAATTTTCCTTAACTGATTTAGAGAGAAAGGATATTAAAGATATATGTTTATTTATAATCAATATTTATATAAAAGCAGGGTTTACTGCCCACAAGCCTACCCCGGCCCCCAACCAAGACCTACAATTAGTAAAATCGTTAGTTCAATACGGAATAATGGATAAAGAAATTGCAGACAAGGCCTTGCCTAAAATAGTTAATCATCTGTGGTATCTCAATTCGGAGCAAATTGCTTTTTCGATGATACTTTGGAAAAAAATGTCAAAACAAGAATAGTTATAAACTTAAAGTGCGAAGTAGAAAACGATTAAGTTAATTCTGATGACAGGGATGTAGAAGCAAAACTTCATTTCCAAGAAGTTATTGGACACAGAAATTGATTATTTATTTCTTCTCGGACTTTAAATTGCTTTAAGAGATTTGAAATTGATACAGATTTTTAAATACTGATCCCGATGTATGGTGTGAAAATCAACATTATTTATAAGCTAATAAAATGGTGAAAGGTCTAAGAGTAGTTAATGACATAGCTGAGAGAGCAGTAAAATTAATCCAAGACTTCAATTCATCCTTGACAAATGATGAAGAACAACGACAGTTTCTATTACAAGTTGTGTCTGAATGTAGGGCATCTTTTTCCGGACTCTTCAAAAGGTACCATATCTAGGCCATTACCACCTTAAAATGTAATTTTAAATAATTATAATGTTATGATATATAATTTAACAATATAAATAAAAAAATGTATTTGAACACTATTCAACAATTTAATTAATAACATATATTTAAATTAGATGTAATCGATTATTGTAATATTCTTAGACTTTTGCATGAAAATTCGCATTTGAGGATATCCACCACGACCTGATCTGATAAATGCTAAATACAGCTAAAAATAACAATTTTAGTAAAAATATTATTAAGATCAAAATTAATACGAATAAAATTTCCTATCAAATAACACGCGAATTAGGTTCCTGGAACAAATGGTTTCGATTTTAAGGACAAAAAACTAGGATTTCTTATAAAAAATCGCTGTTTTTCTAACTATAACCTCAATGAGGCACGTGTTAACATTATCAGATTGGGCTGAAGCTTTCTCAATCACATTTTCTAGCCACATTTTAGGGGGATGCCAACTTTTCAAGTATATAATTTACAACGGGCCTATGTGTTTAAGTATTAATTCATTTTTGACGTGTGTTATTGGTAGGCAATATTTAGACTCGCATTCCAGATCGTGAGAATATAATTATACCACTTGAGCTTTCAACACATACTATATAAAATTTTAGTTCTTCAACAAAATATATAGCTAGTAATTTTTATTGATTGGTATGATTTAAATATTGATAAGATTGTATATTGTACATTATTTAACATATATACTTCCTATACTTAACTAATAATTATTGGTAAATAACCATTTGTTTGAACAGGAGGGATTAATGTAAATTTCTGAATGATATCACTATTACAACGTTAAAAGATTTAGACTAGTTTGAAATGAATTATAGGAAAACCACGTGCTTGCTACGCAAGAGGGGGTAGATAAGGGTTCAGAATGTTCATTATTAGGGACAAAACTTCCACAGTTATCAAGTCATACCTCAGCTGTTAATAATTCAATTACTTGCGCTTATTTTCATTTTTGTGTGCTCAAATAGCTAAAATATAACAAGATGAAAACAATTAAGAATCGAACAAGGGGCAAGAATTATAGGTTTACACGAAATACCGATTCCAACTAGAAGAATCGCGCGACATATGGAAGTATAGAAGTATTGTGTGCGTCAAACAATTAAAAGAATGCAAGAGACTAAACAATTGAAAAATAGAGTGCGCGGTGGAAGGCCACGAATAACGTCTAAACAGGAAGATCAATACATCAAAGTGATATCTTACAGCAGAGTTTAATATGAGTCAGGAAACCTCGATTAGTGTGACAACTGTAAAACGTCGGTTGGCAAAAGCTGGTCTTCGAGGCTGTGTAGCTGCAAATGGAGCCGCGTTTATGTGCGCTACATAAGCAGAAAAGGTTTAGATAAGTGGAAATTTACAGAAACTGGACACTTGAACAGTGGAACCGACCAACTCAGTCAAAATTTGAAATTTACAGTCGTAAGCGTCGCACGTTTGTTCGTTGCCATGTTGGCGAGAGAATGCTGGATGAATGTCTAATCAAGACAAGATGATGGTGATGGAAATTTAATAGTTTAAGGGTGTTTCTGTGCTGGCCATGTCGACAAACTCATTCAAATAACAGAAAATGACCAAGGACGTGTATTTAAGAATTTTAGAAGAACACGCAGTTCCCAGTGGAATTGAACTGATCGGTGAAGGGTTTGTTTATCAACAAGATAATAACCCTAAACACACCGCTAAAATTGTTGAACAGTTTCTTGAACAAAAGGGTCAAGTTGGAACACTCAATTTAATGGTATGGCCACTCCTGAGGCTGGATTGTAATCCAATAGAGCTGTTATGGGATCACTTGGATCGTGAGGTCTACCCTAGTGGGCAGAGTCTTTCTTACTAGTGTAAAAACACCCCTTTCGGAGGCTCTACAAACTGCTTGGGATGCTATAGATGCAGAATATCTTGGCAGATTAGTGTAGCGTATGCCGCGTATTTGTAGGATAGTAATAGCAGCAAAGGAAGTTATTTCGATGAGTGGAATATTTGAAGTATTGGATCATTTTTATACTATCTACGTTGATACCAATCTCTCAATTTATAATTTCTATAAATAAAATAGTTAGTAATTTACTTACATACTTTATTTCGCCCCAAAATTACATTTAGATGCAGTGCGATTAAGCTTTTTTGTAAAAACGCGGTGTAAAGTTTTGAAATATTTGATAAATAGAAAGATGTCGCTAAATCCGCAACAATCAGGTTAAATCTGGGATCAAATTAACAGTTAATTTTGTGATAAATCGAATTTCATCGGACTGGAATATTATAATACCTATTTTTCGTAAATCTCAATTTCATTCAATTCTCAACCTGCGTATTTTTCTGATTCCCCGTTGTTTTTAAACATTCATCACCCTAACATTGAGGCACTAAAATAAGCATGCCTTAAAATAGAAGCCTACAGGTGGATGGATTAAATCTAAATAAGGATAACAGTAGATACATAAAGAAGCATATATATTTTTTGCCTCAATTAGTGTAGTCTACTTTAAACATATCATTGTGTTTTGGAGCGTATATTCTATTGAAGCAATCTTATATTTTTATTGAGGTAAAAATGGGATAAAATCCTCAAAATAAAGAGGAAAAGCAGCAAGATCTACGAAATTATTTCTTAAAGCCAAATCTATTTTAAAATTTGAAGCTTTAGATGTTTTTCCATAATTGTTACCGATATCGACAATAAGTTTTCTACTTTTGAGGAGAAAACAAGGTAGACAGTTTGTGCCAGCAAACAAAAATATATAAAGGAAAGCTAAGGTGCATGCTATTTCATAGTGCTTTTAATATTATATTTTATTGTTAAACTCTCACCTCTGTATCCATTTTACGCATTTGTGTAAAAGCTGCATGTAAATAAGATTAAGAGAAACTATATTAGTAAAGATTTAATTTTAAATATTCCTAGGATTACCCATTTAGTAACAATTCTGACTAATAATTAGCAGATTTAAGTAGAGAAAAGTATCTATTTATTTCTACAAATAATAATAATTGATAGATTTAATGTATAAAATAAATAAATAATAACTTTTATTATAAATGAAATCGATCTCGTTTTTCTTTCCAAATGTTATTCACCTCTCAGCCTTTCTGCAAGGATAATACTCCCAAGAATAATACACAAGACAGATATAAGGTATCTATTTGTAATCTTGCCAATTTAAACCGTACAAACTCGACCAAGATCAAGTAAACTGTGTATGAAGCGAGCTTGTCCTTCAGTTAACCTACACTGAAGCTTTCGAAGCGCATGCGAATCGCCTGACGTCAGAAACACGTGAACCCACGCACGTTCCAGGGCTTATAATGACGAAAGAAAACGTGTTGTACCTCATGTCGAAAAAGGAATTGTTCACTTTATAACCGTCATTGTCCGTAATTTCCTCGAATTTCGGTCAATGAGACGATACCCTTGGAGGTACAGAACCGGTTTTCGCCGGCGAACGTTCCTCACCCCAGACATTCGTTTACGTAGGCATTTCGAATCCGGAATACCGATCTGTTTTTAGAACTTCGTTTGTAGGCTTGTCACAAACGCGACCGACGATTGGTCGAAAAACGGGTGTGGATTCAAGACACTTTCCATTGCGTTCGGTTAGTTGTAGCTGTAGTTGATGATGCAATCCTGCGATATGTTTGAGTAAGATTGAAGGTGTGTCGGCTAGGCTTGCTCGCATTTACGATCTTTATTGCGTTATTAAAATGAATATTTTATCATTTCAGATAACTTTTACTATGTCGTATTTTGTAACCTTGTTGTTCGTTAATTTTTCATCAAAATAATAATATATTAATCAAAAATATGATTTCACTACAACTGTAGATGCACGAAATTAATTCCTTAGTTATTCAGTACTTATTTTTACTTTTTTTTTTAGTTTTTCTACATTGCGACATGTTTCATGTTGCAAAACAAAGGGTTTACCCTTATTTATATGTTGCATTTCAAATAAGTTTTTAGAAAAAGTCAATAACACGAAATTAAGATTTTTGTGGCCACACTTATAGACAAACGAGTGAGAAAAAGAAGAATTTTTAATGAAAATTGATTTATATGTGTTCGAGAACTGGAGGGCACAAATCTCCAATTTGAAATTAAAATTGTTTAAAATTAGGGTGAAAGTAATGCCGAAAGTAATTTAGCACAGCCCCTCAGCTAATCCCCCTATGAATTAGTATTCAACCAATAAGGATAATTTCTTTTGCCTTTATCTGGCAACAAAAGTAATTGTTTGTGGTTAATATCATGAAAGAGTATTGTATCTGTTCGGGAAAGTTTTATCCGAAGTAACATTACAATTTAATACCTCAATTTATTTTATAACTAACACCCTATTATGTTAATGTTTATTTACAAATCTAAGTTCAAGAAAGCTTTCGCATTCAATTTGACAAACTTTTATTAAAGCTTCGCGAACGAGTTTCAACGATTACGAAATTAACCGAAAATCAACGATAAGACAACATGTCAACAATTTGTGGCGGGAAATCAGATAAAATTATTTGAACGCAACCAACTTTGAAGCAGTCATTAAAAGAAGAGATTCCACCCATTGCCACAACTTAAGGCTGGAGTTTAGCTAAAATAAATTTCTAATTTTTGTATATTAAGTTGCCTACTAACAAAATGTGACATTACGCTCATTTACAATAACCCTATAGTATGAGAAAATAAGACGTTCTTGCTAGAAGAGGATAAACATAGTGGACGGGATGGCTATCCGTGTTTGACTCATTCCAAAATATGCAAGGTAATCTTATCTGGCGTGATAATCTGAAATAACGCTGCATCAGGTACAATTACATTGAAAGGGAATACAAGGCAAATATAAATATTAACTATTTACAAGATATAAAAAAATAGGCCATTTCTACTATTACCTACTGTAGACATAAGATATAAGTATAAGTATAAGTAAATACTATGAAATATCGACAACTGGATGTGAAGGATAAAATAATGTTTTTATTTCAGTTATGAATTGTTGTTGAACTAAATTCATAATCCTTTTAAATAAGGATTTTCGCATGTGTCTCAAAATAACTTCCGCTCTGAAGGATTTCTCTGAAAATATGACGATTTCAAAAATAACTCTAGGCAGAAAATATAATTTTGCGTTACAAACAAATTTAGTCAAATTTCTATAATAATTAATATCTAATAATGAATAATTATGTCGGGCTGTAATAGTTTCCTTAATTCCTTTAATTGGAGAAAGTGCCAAATTATCTACGTCAATTAAACCTGTTATGTCATTAGCAATGTGACTTTTGGAATGGAGAAAGTCTCCAAAATCTCATTCTTCTCATTCCAAGGTCAAAAATCGGTATTGCATCATAGTCATTATTGGTGCAGTTAGCATTTATACTTGGTGGCACAATGTTGCTGAATAATAATTTTCTAAGGGCCCAACAGTAAACCATTCGGGTTATTATTCCATCCTCCGTAAGTTCTAATACACAAAAAATAATTTCAAGTGATCTTGCGAGCACTTATATATTTAAAAATAGCTGGATTTTTCGACCTGCGTTAAAAATTCAAGTGCCAAATTTTTAACTGTATAGATTCATCAAGAAATCTATAGCAAATGTTTTTCTATTATGTTGCAAAAAACTGTTATTTAATATATGGTTACCTAATAATCTATATTGTTGTTGTTCAAATATAATGGATGTTTGTACCGTTTCTGATAGGAAGATTTCACTATTAGACAATTAATGTTGTTAAAAAAGCCAACGCGTGGTTTGACAGACTCATAAGAGCCAACGAGCAAGAGAAAGGTACAAACCCCTTCTGTGTATATACCTACACTCTTCCAAAAGAAGGGCACGGTTTTCGTTGATAAGCGCATTATCGTGCGCCTTCCACTATCTTCTCTAATTCAATGGTTTTGCTAAATTACTCGTGCCCTGACCTAATATATTTTCAACACGGTCTGTTTTGATTAAAAAAATCTCGTTTTGCACTCAATGAATATACCACGTCTTTCGTGTTGGACAAACAGCCGGCAAGTTATGGAAGTAAATTTTTCCTTTTCAAGATGCATTTAGTATAGTACTACAGCAAATAAAAAAGGTATTTTGTTCTATTAAATTATTAAATGAAGCTTGATCGCCAGCAACATACAGATTAGCACCTATGAACTTCTTCGAAAGTTATGAACCTATAGATAAAATCGTTAATCCATATTTTAAAGCAATATGTACGTAATTGATAAATATGTTTTGGAAATTGTAAATATTATTGGAAAAAATAGTTCTATTTCTTTATATGTATCATGAACTATGGATATCATGTGGATAAATGGGGACAATAATCGTGACTAGGATTACCATATTAGCTTCATCGAAAAATGTAATTAGTGGGATGCGTATCCGCAATTGGTGTTTGCTGTAGCCCCTCCCCAAATTACCAATTAGTATTACTATAGGAAAACTGAAGTATAAAATCGCAAGTTGTTCATTAGCAAATTTTCGTTCAGTCTTGATTGCCCGTAATTTTTGTTATTACATTTAAATTTTAAAAAATGGGAAATCGCAAACGTGGTGCGTATTTGTCCAGACCAAAAGTCACAAGAAAGAGTTGGAACGGGCGCGTTTAGCAGAGCGTAAAAAAGTAGTTGAAAGAAATGCCATTGTTGACGATATGGAGATTGCAACCTATTCGGAAAAACAAGCAACATTCCTTGAGAAATTGAAAAGTGAAAATCCAGAAGAAATACAAAAATTAACTGTAGGCCCAAGAGACAACACTTTATGGAAAACGATGAGGATCAAACGATTAACTGCATCCAATTCTGGTAAAGTTGCAAAACTAAGAAAAATCAGTTCGACTGCGAACACAGTACAGGCTCTACTTTATGAAGACTTTTTTGGATCTGCGGCAACTCAGTACGGCATACAAAATGAAAGCAGCGCATTGGCCGAATTTGAAAAAATTTCTGGCTTAGAAATAAGAAGCTGTGGTCTTTTTATAGACTAGAAATATCCGTTTTTAGCTGCATCTGCTGATGCCTTAGTAGGTGACGATGCCATTATTGAAATAAAAAGCCCTTATAATTCAAGGATGTTAACACCGAAAGAAGCAACAGAAAATAAACTTATTGACTTATTTGATTATTGATAACAGTGGTGGCCTGCTATTAAAAATAATCATAGCTACATGCACCAAGTACAAGGTCAATTGAACATAACCAATAAGAATAAATGTTACTTTGTTGTATGGACGCCAAAAGGATTGTTTTATCAAATTATATACAAAGATGAACATTTTTGGAAGAAGCAACTTCCCAAACTTATCACTTTTTATAAAAGGGCACTCTTGCCGGAATTAATCGATTCCCGTAAAGTTAGAGGCCAGGAATTACGTAATATCTATATTTAAAAATTCTATATTTTACCAATAGTCAACAGGTATATTTGTGTTAATATATTATGTTTACTCTGTGGGATAAGAGTGCGATAAGCAGCCCGTCCATACAGCTTCCACCGCAGGAGGTGCTGTAAATCTGTAAACGCTTTAGTCAGAATAAAATGAGTTGAAACGAGCTATAGTTCTTTTAATTTTGCATGTGTTCCACTCATAGTTTATCTGCACTGGATTACCTCTGTACCTATTGTACTATTTGTTTATTAACTATTGTCATTATAGACATCTAAGAATATGCCAATAAAATCATCTGTCGATAAATCTGTGAAATCTAAAATCAATTCGCATTTATTATCTATTATTGTAATTGCTAATTCAGTCGGAATATTTATAAATAAAGAAACTACATCTTCACTAAATTGCACAAGTAAGAGTGGGGGTGAAAGTTGACCTGGTAACTGGTGTTACCATTGGTCGTAGCGTAAGTGAGAGTTGTATAGTCGATCTACCAAGAATCGTGTTGGTTTATTGGGTTGTATTGATCGTTCCTTTTTGTTATTTTCGTAATATTCGTTTCAATATTTGATTGTATTTGTTGTCGTTTTTTTAACTTAGGAAGTACTGAAAACATTCGAAGTTTCACTCTAGTCGTGTGCTCTATAACGTATCCTATATTTTTTAATGTTCGTCTAGAAGATGTTATTCCTTTTTGTTCATTTCCCTTAATACCAGAGTTGGTAGAAATGTTCAAAATTCGCAGAATTTAGTGACGAAGATAAGTGATAAAGACGTTCAATTTCGTTTCTTTTTTACTATTTCACCATAACAGAAAAGTCCGAAAATCATGTTAAATTGCCTTAAAAGCATCTATTCACTTTTGAACGTAAACAAAAGTGTCAACAAGTAGTTTTTCTGTGACGCTTCTATCAAATTTTGTTGTAAAAAAATTTTTAATCCAGAGAAGAAAAATGCTAAATACTCGCTCCATTTTGTATGTTTCTACTAGAAAAAAAGGCCCAAATTTGTACGATTTTGTCACATTTTTCTGAAAGAAAAAAAATCAAAAAACATTTTCAATGCTGTCTCATTTAATACCAGAATTTTCAGATCAAAGTGTCTAAGATAAGTTTTCAAACTTCCTTAACAACTACCTTCGTACTTAAAAAGGAAAGTGAAAAATGCATGTTCTTCAAATCTTACTTTTCTAATAATCTCTTCTTATGCAATGACTTCATTATGTCCTAATAGAGGGTCAAAGGTGCTTTTACTTTAACTCTTTGGTCAATCTTTTCATCTCCTCCGGTTCGCGGCCATGTTTCTAAATTCCGTCATCACCTTTGTTTTTTCTTTCAGCTGTTGTATTTGACTTGTCCATGTTTTCGATGGTCTACGCATTCTCCTTTTCCACTTCTTCTTATATACTTCGAGGGTGTTCGTCCGTACCATTCTAACGTTCTTCTTTTCCCGATTATTATTTGTTCTGTTCGTCGCTTCTCTTGGCTTTTCCAGTTCTACTCGCTACTTTAGGTAATTTATACCGTCATTTATTATCACCATTCCCAGATATACGCTGATACATTGTCATTCAGATTTTCCCTGCATTTCATTTTACATATTCATTATCAGCGTTATTTTCCGCATTATTAGAGTGAAGCTCTTTTAGGGAGGTTCTGCGGCGAAAGTTAATTGGGTAAAGGTGAGACACTTGAAATCGTCAGACGCTTTCCTTCTATCTTTTTTATTTCATTAGTTCTTTCTCGCTCGCACACACTCACGCGTTTGCGTCTCCCCATCAGATGGCGCTCCTATTGGGACTCGAATTTATTTCAAATTCAAATTCGACTTATTTTCAATGGGTTTCGAAATAAAATACTTTTTCCTTGTACATTGTTTATTCAATTATAGAATTTATTCAAATAAACATCTCTCTTGTCGAATGTCCCACGACAGCCCCCGTTTTGTTTATTATTTATCATTACTTCACTTTTCTCCACGTTGATTTCCATCTGGAGTGCTTCTATCTCTTCTGCCCATGTTTATCAGTTGCTGTATTTTTAGACTGGGTTTTGTATTGTTGATCGTTCTACCCATGACAGTATTAAAAACTTCCTGGCTTATTTCAGTTAGCATTTCATAGTTTTTTGATCCCACATTTATTTAGTTTTGTACATACGCTCCTTATGCTTTTTATTAAATGTTCTGGTAACTGGTCTTCTAGACATGTTCATGTTAAATGCCTTTCAACTTTTTCGAACGCCGCTTTGAAGTCAACCACGGTGATAAATAATATTCTTCTCCTGCTTCCACTTTTTCTCTTTTATACTCTTGAGCAAATGTATCATGCGGCGTTTGTTTGTTTTCGCTGAAGCAATTTGTTTCTTTTCTAGTTTATCATTTACCACCGCTTTATGTTTTTGTTTACATATTCTTGTATAAATTTGGAAGGTACCGATAATAAGCATATTAGTGTCTACCTTCTACATATGGTTTAATCCTCCTCTTTATATACCTATTGGTAATACTATATTTATCTCCCAGTCTTTGGGGATGGTTTTCTCCATGCCTATTTATATATTTCCAGTACCCATTCTTTCTTTTTTGCACCTAGAGATTTATGGGTCAAGTTGGTGCCCTCCGCCGAATTTATTTCATTTATTCATTTATCTTCATCTCCCTTGATACCCCTTCTACTTCCTGCATTTTTGATTTGTCCTGATTGTTCTTTCTCTTAATTTTCTGGTACTTTTTTGGGAATCATTGTTGTTACCAAACTGTTGTTCATAATACTCACCCCATTCCTCTACGATCTAAACTCTTTTCATTTCGAGTTCGTTTTTATTGTTTTATATTCTACCTGTATCTATAAACTTTATTATTTCTTTCCTAATGACTTTACCTTTGTCCAGAACATATGTACTTTATATATTGAATTTAGTTCTTGCCCATACTTCATTCCTTCTACGTTTACCGCAACATAACGTTCACATTTTTTCTTCTTACGATCGCTTATTACTTCTCCGATCTTCCTCCTCTTTTTAGTTTGGGTGGTTGTCAGGCCATTTTGTTTCTCTTCGCCTCTCTCTTAATTTCATCATTCCATTCTCGTCTTTTTTTCTGGCTTTCCTCCATATGTATTTCCATTGTTTTATTTGTTAGTATATTCTTAAGCTCATTACATCTTTTTTCCAGAATACTTTTCCGATTCTGTTTTTTATACTTTCAAACCCTCTATCAGTCTCTTCTTGATATCTTTGTTTAAACACTGTGCTTGAGTTCATATGTTTCTATTTTGTTATACCTTTTCGTCGTCTTTTTTTGTCATTTTTCTATATTTACCTATTACTAATCGATGTTGTATCTCTAGTTCTGCTTGCCTTTCTGTTTGTTATGTTTCTCCTGATTTCTTAACACTTTGTCCACCGATTGGAGAGATCTGCCCGATTTGTAATAAATTCGTTCGGTCGCCGATGTGTTAACTATGTACTATGTAATATTATGTAGGCTATAAATACGTATGTATCTCTCTTTTGTTCTTGTTCCCAAAAGCTATTTCATTTGTCAGTGGTCTGGCATACCTCTGGCATTTTTTGTTTTTGTTTCCGGTCTCCCATGATCAAAATTTGGTCATTATTTTCGTGAATTTTAGTAGTAATCTAGCTGATATTGATTCAAATAGCTAATTCGGTGTACAGTGTTGTTATGTATCCCACTCCTTCCTTCCTTCTTCAACTCTTGAATAGTATAAGATAAATTATTCGGACAGGCAATCCTTGTTTCGATTGCTTCGTTCGACTTAAACCTAACGTTGCCATTTATTAAAGTGCTTTGGCTTCTTAGCTTGATTTGCTCTTCCATGTAATATTATTTTCTTCTACTTCCTTTTCTGTCCCCATCCTTCGTATGTTTCTCTATTTATTTTGTGGTTATTATGCTTCAGTTTTGTATTATGTCCCTTTTCCCTTACTTCTTTCGTATTATTCATTGTTCTGTTATGACTTCTCTTTGGTAATCTTCATTTACCTATATTTTGCTACCGCTTAGGTTTCGAGTTTCTCTTAATATTTCCATTTCCTTATGCCAATACTCAAGTTCTACTAATAACGATCTATTCTTGTTTAGGTGTGAAATTCCTATTCTTCTTAGCTCAGTAGTATCATCTCGTGCATTGTGCTAAGAATCCAGTTTGATTATTATTTCCTGCAGACTGTTCAATTTTTGTTTTTCATCTTCGCTAATGCGTGAATTACAATCGGTTTTTTTTTCATATTTCTCACTCATGAATTTCTATTCTTTTGGTTTTCTGTTAAATTCCTCATTGTTCTATTTTTATTTCGTCATTTTCCTTTGTGATCAGAAAAGTTATAGAAACATCTTCAAAAGAAATACAAGAATGTCTAAAATATGTAAAATTTAATTACAATTTACTAATGATATAATTTTTTTTTTATAGATAAAAGAATACCAAGCTCATGCTCGATTTCAACTTTTCTAAAACCGTTCTTAAAAAGTTCTGAAATCGGCAGATTTTATTAACATTTTCTTAAGAAATATGTAACTTTGCTTGCAGTGTTCTAGGTTCCCAAGACGCAAGAAACTAAAAAGAAACTATGGAAGAGTACAGCAATATGTCCTTGCAATGGATACTACGTCACGTGGGTGTAGAAAGCAATAAAGCCGCTAATGATATAGCAAGATAGAAGTTATTATTGCTATTTATAGGACTCGAGCTTTTCTGTGAGCTGAGCGACCATTTTCTTCGTAAGATGCTGAAAGTAGAAGAGCGTAACTGGGAAAGCTACTGACCTTCGGAAATTGTGACTGAAAGAGATCTATCATTCTTATTGGCCTCACTAAAAATTAGTTCCAATAGGAACTCATCTATACCACAAATGGCCACTTCATCTTTTCTTGAACAGCATACATATTTTCTTTTATTGATTATACAATAAAAATTTTCTAGTAATATTTTTCCATCATAAATTGTCCACAACTTCCAACATTTTATTTACTCGGTTGGAAATCCATACAAATTTTCCTCTTTTGTCATATTCATTCCACTTCTTACTCAACTCATCATAAGATCAAAGATCATTTTTTAACTATTACTAAAGAAAAATTGTTGGTTAATTCTGACTCACTTATATCCGAGTCATTGCCAAATTGTTGCCAAAA
Source organism: Chrysina gloriosa (assembly GCA_038088585.1). NCBI lineage: Eukaryota > Metazoa > Arthropoda > Insecta > Coleoptera > Scarabaeidae > Chrysina > Chrysina gloriosa. Next base: position 27,526,756 of record CM076089.1, read on the forward strand.
GATTATTTATATCACAAAGTCCATTTCGTATTCTTACAATAAATTATTCTTTTAAAAACAATTAAGAGAGATAAGGTCCTGTAACAACAACAGCCCGTATACGAGCGGAGGTTAAAGGTTAAATAAGAACGGCTCGATTATCATTCATTAGGGTGTAATTAAATTATTAAAGAAGGAAAAACCTTATTAGGCAATCTTACAACTTATCGCAATACTGTGTAAAGTAGATAATAATTATCAATGTATGTACATAACGTGATAAACGTTGATAACGCGCGAAATGATATGGTAAGTTATGAAGTCATTTTTATAGAATTAATTTAAAAATTAATATCCAGTGGTGTAAAATTCTGGTCCATGTTTGATTAAGAGCTATAACATAATTATAATTTGTATCAGTAAGTTTTAATTATCAAAAACCCCAGTCTATGGCACTATACATGAGAAGATGGATTTTGAAATATATTAAATAATAACCTAATTATCAAAGTAAATCCGAACTCCATGAGTTTGCTAAACAATCTTATAGGCCTCGTTTAGACCTAATTGTTGTGCTATAAAAAACCCTACATAAGTAAGGATATACTTGAGGAAAAGTTAAATAGATATCTACTGTTTTCTCCAAAACTATGTTACAATACAATTATATAATTTATCTTATTCGCCAAATGTTAGTGAGTTTCATCTATTGCCAAATTTGAAAGGACCACTGCAGGATGTATGATTTGATAGCTTAAATGAGGTAAAGCTTAATATAAATGGGTGGACTGCAAAAATCGGGAAAAAGTTCCTTGAGAACGGTTTAAAAAGATTAGTTTCACGTTGGAACAAGTGCATTCAACTATATGCGGATTATGTCGAATAACTACATTGTAATTTTGATGAAAATTGACGCAATAAAAAATTCTAGCCAATTTCATAGAACTTTTGCGAGTTCCCTAGTATATGAAACTAAGAATTTGACCTTTATTTAATATTTGGCTCAAAATTTTATGGTGCTATATTGGTTACCTAAAAAGTAGGTTATATATAGAGCTACTGCTTAAATAGTCCCTGCAGCAAACTTGTTTGATTTTATTGAGGGCTGTATATATTTCAATAAAAGTTCAAAATCTACTTCAATATAAACTGCTACTTGGAATGTATTTTTCAAAATAGTTTATTGTGTTAATCACCTCCTATTATCAACAATTCACATGCAATACGTATTTTTTGTAGATATATACATATATGCATTCAAACTTAGTACAACAAAAAGAAGCAAATATTCTTTAAGAACCCTTTTGAGAGATGTATGAAATATATGTATGTATCTGCTGCTTAGAATATAGTTCCTGCCCAAATTACTTGGAATACCTGATTAATCACATTTTTACCTAAAAATCCCAGTCCATTACGAAGATATTGAAAGTTTAAATATAAGACGCCGAAAATAGTCTTTATGAGATAGATCCTTCATTTTTCTTGTTTGTACATCATTTAGCAAGTTTATAATATAGAAAACGGGACGATATTTTTTTAATTTCATTTTAATGCCATAAAAACTGGGTTGTGCAGTATTGTTTATTATTTTGTGCTAGTAGTTCGCCATCGTATAGCTGCTAGTTCTGCGCCCCATTTAGCAAAAGAATTAAATGAAGGAGCTGTACCTCTACACTAAGGCGGTGACATTGTGGGTAAAAGTAAAACCTAACGGAAATCTGACCGCGAATTTTTCGCGCGGCGGCGGTAAGTAATAGATTTGCTACAGTAAAAAGAATTAAAAAGATTTTAGAGGAAAAGGACATAGAAGTGTCGACTAGAACTGTCAAACGTCGACTATACGAAATCGTGTAATAGATGGAAGACCAGTTTAAAACGGGGTTTAACGGTATAAGTATTATCTGCTCGTGTTAATTTTGCAAGAGGATACCAACATTCCAGAGGCGACTGAGAAAAGGTTGAATCAACGTGTCATCATTTAACAGAGTTTCGTCATTGATGAAAATCCGTCCTGTGTTAAAACAACTATCGCAATATGTGGGCAGACAACCTGGCAAATGTCTCACAGAGCCCTCGGTTCTTCGAAATATAAAACACCCACTGCAAATAATGGTTTGGAACGAGATTAGCGAAGATCCACCTAACCCTTTTTCTGTAGAAGACCTAAATGTCCTATAAAACGCGTTAGTACCATAACTTAAATCAGGACGTCGCATACCGGTAGGACGCATATTTACGCAGGGTAATAATATCCTATGCCATGTGACAAAAAAAGTTAAGACATACTTCGAAGAGAATCGTATACCTCTTTAAAATTGGCCCAGATATTCTACGAAATTATCTGACATCAGCTTAAAAGTACACGTAAAACGAAATCTACGAAGAAAATTTTAATAAACGATGTAAGCAAAAACGACAATTACATTTGCCATTAATAGTATGGCCCGCAGAATTAACGACGCTATAAGAAAAAACGTGGATTATGTATCAAATATTAATCTTTTATTCAAAATTTATGTAAACCCCATATTACTACATTTGTTATTTATAAAAAATATAGCAAAACATGTGTAGTTTTTATTTTATTATAATTATAACTAAAGGCCGGATAATGTGCAGTTTGCATAAATTTACATATTTCCATAATATATGCATTTTGTATATTATTTGCATATTTTGTTGTAATTCAGCATATTTGAAGTATCCGAGTTTTATTTATTTATTGGATGTCATTTATTATAGGATAGGCATTACTAAAAATATGTCGTGGTTGTAACAAACAAAGAGTTAAACAGCCATCTTTAAATTAAAAATAGCATTCTATGAGGCCTCTCCTCGATACTTTTCCGATAAGCGCTTCCAAAAATTTATTAATGCTGTTCCCATACATCTAGACCGGGACAGAATTCAAAAAAGCTAATTCCCTGAAACTTCTTAATAAATACAAAAATACATTTTACCAGAAAATTAGGAGCACAGGTGTTTCTTTGTTATTCGGAGAAATTTATTCCCATATTCGAAAGCAATCTTATTTATTTTAAACGTCATTTTACGTTGGTTTTTCGAAGTGTAAACTTGTGGGTTGTTATTAATTATAATAGCAAAAATGCCGAAAATAGCGACTGTGCCTGGATGGATTGCACCTTATTCAGAATTGCGTATGGATGGAGAAAAAGTATTTTGCGTAGCATACAGCAAGATTGTAAGTAAAATTTAAGTTTATTTCCTCTTATTAATCTATAGTATTTAAACGATGTTTAACAAAATCACCAATACAACGCTTCGACAAATAATTTTATTTTAAAATGAGTAAAATGATATGTATATTTCATGCGTATTTTTCGCATATCATCAGCACAATACGGAATATCTGATATTCCGTATTCTGCTGATGATTTTTAAATAAAAATCATTTTAAAATAAAATTATTTGTTGGTTATTTTATTAAATGTCGTTTATTCCGATTGCTTCGCAAACTCATTACACATTAGTTTTTATTACTCCTTTATCTTTTACTAGCACTTATTTTATAAGAAAACAACTGATGACGTGATATCTTTTATGCAGGTTACAAGTGAGAGAGAGTTTCAAGTCGATCAGCATATTAAAACTCCATCTCATGCTGCAAAACTGTCAAAGATGAAATTGGCGAAGAAGGGTCAGCAAACATTACCGCAATGTTTGCCATCAACCTCCAAAAATCGGAACAAGAACAATTTAATGAAGATTTGTGCCTAATGTTTGTGTCGGCAGATATTCCACTACATAAAATAAACAATTTAAATGTCAAGTTATTTTTGCAAAAGTACACCAGCAAATATAATATTCCCGACGAGAGCACCTTAAGAAAAAATTATATTCACCGTATCTATGCAGAAACATTGAGTAGCATTAAGAACGCGGTGTCAAACAATTACCTTTACATATGCGCAGATGAAACTACTGATAGTGTGGGCCGATACATAGTTCATTTAATGATAGGTGTCCTTAACGTATCGGTTCCAGCAAAATCTTATTTAATTTCATCCAAACAGTTGGAAAAGGCAAATAATTTGACAATAACAGTTTATACAGGAAGAACTGGCAACCTTTTTCTTACCGGAATCGATTCCAACAGAAAAACTTCTATTTTTTTTTTTGACGGATGCCGCACCATACATGGTGAAGGCAGCTTGCAACTTGAAAATCTTTTACCCAAATTTAATTCACACAACTTGCTTGGCGCACGAACTAAATCGTGTTGCAGAAGAAGTAAGAAACCATTTTCCCTTGGTAAATACTTTCATTAGTAGTGTTAAGAAAGTGTTTTTAAAGGCTCCATTAAGAGTTCAGTTTTACAAACAACATCTACTCAATATTCCGTTTCCTCCTCAACCAATAATCACACGATGGGGATATGCCGCACGATAGGGAACGTAGTTGGAAGCTGCTATTTTTCATGCAAATCATTATGAAGAAATAAAGATAATTATTATAGATCTTGATAGCGATACATAATCTGTGCTAGACGCCCAAAAGGTGTATTCGAGTAAAGAAATACCTCTACAGTTGGCGTTTATTAAAGCCAACTACAGTTTTATTTCCACTTCTATATTGCAATTGGAAATACAATTTATGTCGCTAGTTGAGAGCGTTGAAATAATAAACAAATTTGAAAAGTTATGTCTTGATGTTAGAGGAAGGGTGGGAAAATCCGTGTATGAAAAATTTTTAAGTGTAATAGAAAAAATGAGGGTTTTAAAAAGCTAAAGGATATTGCTAAAATCTTGTGTGGTGAGTCAGTAGAAAATATTGAGTTGACAATAGAGGATATTTCTAATTTGAAATATGCTCCTATAACAAGCGTGGACGTAAAACGAACCTTTTCAATATATAAATACATGTTATCAGACAAGCGCCACAATTTTTCTATTGAAAACTTTGAGAAATATGTAATTGTAAATTGTTTTCATAGCTAATTATGTTGTAAAATGTTATAAATAAACTTGTAGTAAACATAATAGAATATTTTTTTCTATAGTATTATATTTTTTAGCTATGCTGCTTCTATGTTTAAATTTTGATGATTATATTTCTTTATTTCAGTTAAGACATATTTTTAATAATTTTAAATTTTCGATACAATTAGATACTAATTTCAGTAGTCTTCAATAAATAATTAGATTATCAATATTATCACACATCAAATTGAAAGCTATCTAAATTCAGTGTCTTTCCCGGTGCTTACATGAAACCTTTTCGTGTTTTTCGCAGCTTTGTAACTTTAAGTATTTTTAACGAAACCAGAGCATCTAAAGGAGAAAAACATACTTTGAATGTAAAATAGGATCAATCTTCCTTTCTTAAATATAGTTGTCCACTGCTGGTATAGGAAGTTAATAAAAGTTCAAGTGCATCTCTTTACCTCACATGTGACTCCAATCATTTCTTAGGGCAACGGCTATTAACCTATCTCACAATTTGAACTTATGATCCTCCCATTAATTTCTCATGTAATATTATCCCGTATTGATAAATAGGTCCACCATTTTGCAGCATTACTATAATACATGGAGATTTATTTGTGTTTATTCCTTAAATAGCAGATGTCAATGAGTTTTCCAGTTAATATTTCTTTCATGTGTGAATTATAAGAAGATAAAACTGTAATAAATTAAAAGACGAACAAACAAAAGATTAAGCGAGAGAAATTCCAACCGATAGCAATATCGATCTTATATTGAACTTTGCAATAATTGGCGCCATCCAAAACAACGCAAATAGAACAATTAGTATTATCGAAACAAAATAACATCCAACCAAATATTTACACGTACTGACGATGATGATATTCGTTCTTCATTGGACGGTAACATGTTATCGATCACAAAAAGTGAGTAATGTGTTATAAATATTTTCATAAACTTTGGCATCTGAGAATTCCCCACATCGAGTGTTGATATTTATTGATTTCTGTGTAGGATGCGTTCAAATATATGATGCATGCTTCCACAATTTAATGATAAAAGCAGAAACGAGTGGTTTGTTTACTTGGACATCGGTTCGCCCTAAATATCAATCGGCGTAAATTTTGCTGCCTTATTGATTTATTTACGTTCATTATTGATTGTTTGGTTTTGATATTCAATAATGATGATTAGAAAAGTAAATATAACGGAAATACTATAAATTCAAGTGGAAGTTTTTGCAATCGAAACATTTGACCCTAAAGTTATCGGGAGAATCTTAAACCAAATTGATTTTACTATTAAAATTTGGATGTCTTCAAATTTGTAACCATTTAGATGAGTACACCACTGTAACAGCCTAAAAAAGAGTAATTTGACAATTTTGGATGGAAGAAAAGGATAATAATATTATAGGAAGTTATTAAGCATATATTTAAGTATTAAACAAAAAATATCATCGATAAATATTTAAAAAGACGACGCCGGAGCCATTCTCGTGAGGAATGTTGAATTTGCAGCGCTCTGCTGTACGCAATGTAACTGGTGCAAAGAATGAATAAAATAAAATCAGTTAATCTACATAATTATAGCTAGTAAAATTCGCAGGGGATTTGAAAAGCATTGATTGACAAGAAAAAGAGCAATAATTTGTTAATAAATAATATTTAAATTAAAATATTATTTTAAAGATATTGTTAAAAATACTAATAAACAGAATAACAATTGTTGCAGTTATGCTGCATGCCATATTGAAAAATCGTGTTTCGAAAAACCGCGTTTAAAGCTTTTAAATGTGTTATAGACAAGAATGTTAAAAATTCATTTAAAATCCCTTATCATTAATCTGCTATCTTGGGACATTTAGCTGCCCTTCCATGTTCAAATATTCTTCCTCATTCTCTTTCCCCGAAGATACCGTGCTAGAGCGTGTCTCTTTTGCCGCATCTGTCAAAGACAGCTCGGGTACTTGGCATCTGCTTCAAGACAAAAATTGTATAATTGAACGCTAATAACAATCTCTAAAATTTTCATGATTCGTAGAATATTTATCAGACCATCACTAAATTGCACATAGCAATATCAGTCGCTATATTTAAGATTTTTGCCACTTGAGTAAGATTTTGTAGCCAACTTCCAAAACTTTCGTTACTATTTTACATGTAGTCTCCCAAGCAACGGTTTAGCAACTCATCTCGGCCTAGCTTAAATCGATTTGATGGCTTCAAAACTTCCTCAAGAAACGACGGCTTATGATGAAGAATGTCCAAGGAGTCCGCTGCTTGCACCTTCTCCCAGTCACGCCAAGACTCTGGTGACTTCTCGTGCTGCGGATATTCGTCGGTCGATAACTTGTGAAGTATGGTCGCCAAAATTTCATTTTCAAACGATTTTCTAAGAAATTTACAGTGGTGTTACCCCTTGATAACCTTATGGCAGATGGGATGCTGACAGAATTCAGCGAGGTAGTATTGCTTAATTTCTTGCATTGTGTCAAAGAGCAATTTCGCCATTTTGAAATTACTTTCTGGAAACTGAAGATATTATAAAACAAGGAAACATTGGCATGTAAAACTGTAATTCTTCATAGATAAAAGTTTAAGATTACTGCTGTCGTTAATGGATTACTATATATATATATATATATATATATATATATATATATATATCAATATATATATATATATATATATATATATATATATATATATATATATTGACCTACTGAAATACTTATCTTTCAGGTTACCTCCACCACCTTCTAGATCAAATAAAAGACAAATTTCAAATTTATAGCTTATATTTCATAACTGCAATTTGTTTCGTTTTATAAAAACCTTCTTCAGAAAAATATAATACTGTATAAACAAAACAATTGTTTTTAGTTTGGCCGCTATCAACATAGTAACTCACAATGAAGGTCTATTATATTTGTATGTGCACATGCACACATATGGATAACATAAAACCGTAATAATTATTCCTCATATCAATAAATCTTTGTTTATACCTAAGCAAACATATAAGTATAAGTTGAAAACTTGAAATTTGTGTTTTATTTGACCAAGAAAGTGGTGGAAGTAACCCGAAAGATAATTATAAACTTGTGTACATATTTATTACAAATGACTAAGGACTATACAGGTGACAATTTGAATAGTTTAAATGGACCGTAATTTTTTTCTTTTACTAAAAGATATCAAAATGCCGGGGAACCAAAGTGACCCTACAAATATCCCCCGTTTTCCAGCCACCTCAACTCACCTTAATGGCAACCCCAACTTACGATATATCGTTGGAAAGCTCTTGCAAAGTGGTTTTCATTAATATCATACAAAGACACATTGGGATAAAACATTCATAATTTATTTAACAATAAACTGATCAGATATGTAATAGATACAAAAGTAAATAACATTACTTAATATGTATCTTATACACACACATATATATATATATATATATATATATATCTTAATATTGTGTAAGTTTCTATTATTTTTTGCATGAAATACGAGAGGCGCTTTTTATGGTTTTACAAACGACTACTAGGTGACGCTACTAAGATGTGTCATTACAATTTTCGTAAAGTTTGATATTTGTTATTCTACAAACAGTGGGTTTGGACCTTCGAAAGAAAAATCCATTTAACAAGTTTTAATTTGCAGTACTCCGCTTGCCTTCCCTAATTACTGTATTACGTACGATCAGTCAGGGCCACAACAAAAACGTGCATTTACGACTGTTATTCATTCATTTCGTACTGTACACAAATTCAAGTAAGTTTATATAAAATCTCAGTGATTATCTTTATTTGCTTTCTTTAAATTAATAATTAGGCGGGTACGTGTTTTGTTTGGTTGGCTGAAATGGATAAGTTTTTAATTTGAATTTTTTCGTTACTATAGAAACATGTCAGCGAAAAAGAGAAAGTTTTCTGTAGACTATATTAAATTTTGATTTATCTTCAATGAAAAATACGGGATACAATTGTCTCAGTGTGTCATATGCTTGAAAGTTTTCAGTAATGACACCATGAGGCCCACTCGGCTTGAAAGACATTTGAGTCAGGAACATCCTAACTATTATAACTTCCAAATCAGAGATACTCTAACGCATGAAATTGGATAAGTCAGGAAGTTATCGCAGATGTGTGTCACAGCATCTCAAAGCTTCATATGAAACAGTTTTTTTGACAGCGAAGCGAAAGGAACCTCATACTATCGTAGATGAATTAATCAAGCCATATGTACTAAAAGCCACGCAGGCAATATTAGGAGAAAAATTATTACAAAAATTAAGTTTCAAACAGAATGGATGATATTGCTGCAACCATAAAATAACAAATTATAAACAAAGTAAAATCACTGCGATTTCTTTCCATAAGTTGCGATGAATCTATAGACGTCCTTAACTGTGCACAGTTAATCGTTTGTGTTCGATGCGTTAGCAAAGATCAAATTGTAGAAGAGATTTCGTACTACCAATCTCCCAATCAAGTCATAAACAAATGATTTGTATTGGAATAAACTCAATGGACTTTGCACAGATGGCGCTCCCGCAATGATAGGTGCAAGATCAGGCTTAGCTCAAAAAATAAAGGAAGAGAATCCCACCCTGGTGAGCAGACATAGGATTATTCATCGACAGGCTTTGGTTTGCCACAAAATTTACGATAGGCTTTAGACTGGGCCCTTTGAACAGTAGATTATTTACATTACTTTGCGAGGATCTTGATTCTGATCACAGAATTCTCTTTTTTTTTTCCACACAAACGTACGCTAGTTGTCTAAACGCAACATGTTGACACGCCTTTATAAGTTGAAAGAAAAATTCATCCTCTTTTTTGAGTTCAAAGATAAAATTGGTTGCAAATGTTCAACAATGAACAATTTCTATAGAGATTGGGTTGTTTGACTGATATATTTGAAGCCTGGAATCGGCTAAACTTGAAGCTTCAGGGCAAAAACGGCAATTTGAGGGTTTTATATCAAAACTTCAATTTTGGACCCAAAAATGTATTATCTTTTTCTCAACTACACAAAACAATTAAAAATCAAAGACTGAACAAAGAGTTGAAACTGATATAGAATCTCATTTGCAAGCACTGGGACCTGAATTTTACCGATATTACACCGTCATCAATTCGGAATTACCAATGTGGCACATGACTATACATCCATTACATCCAGAAGAAGTTCAGGAAGAATCTCTAAAACTGAAGGCCGATTCTACCATGCAAGAAAACCTCTTGACATTCCAAATGTTGCCTCTCTTGCTTTGCGAATACTTGTTAATTTCTTAATGACATTTATCTATTGAAACGAAAATGAAAAGGATCTCGTGAATTGAATCCAATGTTTCTGGTCTTTAAAACATTAATATCTGCTAAAAGTTGTTAAAAAAAACGTGAAATATGTATTTATTATTTTGAACGATTATTCACTTACTTCAGAACCCTTCTTGAAATAAAAATATTATTTATTAATATCATAATATTACATCACGACAAAACTTGCGTGTAAAATATAAAAATAACCTACTATTTTCACTAAAAATTGTTTACACAAAACATATGGAGGTAAGTAAATACATACACACCCTAGATTTTTCAACATAATACGTTCAAAACTAGTTTTTATCAAAAATCCTTTGTTATCTAAGCCATCCTCAAAATCAGTGACAAATAGATTCAACGTTCCCTAGAATAGTTGAAAATTTAGGTGAGATTCAATAAACATGTGCGTTGTATGTTTTGATATCTTCAATTGACGTAAATAAGATGCAATAGACTTTGAGGCGAGTCCAAGTTTAAATATAAGGCACAATAAATTAAACATTTATTTTTCGAGCATACGTCCAAAGGACGTTGTAAGTTGAATGTCGTAGAAATCTAACAGTATTGCGCCGATGATGTAAGGTTGTTGGTCTATGACGATATTTGTAATCAATTGCAGAAATCGTCAGATTAGTAATTATAGTAATTTTTTTTTTATCCCTGTGCAAAGCTTGAAAATGTATACAAAGACATACGTACCTAGTGTTCAAAATTTTAAAGAATGTAAAGTACCGGCAAGCATTTTAAGATAACAAAAATACGTAGACGCATTTTTCTATCTTCGTAAGGAACTCGTAAAATGTCCTCCACAGTAGTTAGTAATCAAAATAAAAGTCACGCTGTTGTAATCTATACCGATATGTCACTGGGAAATATTAACATCGCAAATGTTTTGTCACATCCTTCTCTTCACATTTGAACGGACATGTCTAAAGTTCAGATACAAAATTATCCTCAACACAAAATCCTAGACGAAAATGGTTTACAAAACATTGGTTTTATTACATAAAATGAACAACAAAAAACGTCTTTCAGTCACCTTCAAACGACCTTTCCTCCTTTCTAAATCAAAGTCATAAACATTTCCAAACAATGACTTCGCATTCAAAACAGTATGACGTACCTGTCGTCTTCATATTTACCGCTTACAAGTTATAGCTCGGTACTTACCCCAGTCGCAGGAACTCTCTTGGGTCCAGTTAGATTATCTGTAGAATAAATCGGAACGTCTATGTCATTAACGTTGGATGATAGAAAGCTACCACCTTTCGATTGCCGAATAGGTCCTTGGAGGAGGGAAACAGCAGCTTGTCGATCCTCTGAAGCCGCCTTGGCGTAATGGCTTTCAGCGATAAATCCCACTCCTTCGTCATCATCGTGATCCATAATGAGATATCTGATGATGGAAGAAGAAAATCTCACTCTCTTACCCAACTTGGAAAGTTTGCGCAAGCTTTTCTAATTAAATTAATACAAGCGGTTGGTTAAAGCATTACGTTACATTCGTTGCTAGTGAAAACTAAAATCACCTTGATCGGTGGGATGTCTTAGAATTCGGGTTTGTTTTTTACAAGAAAAACTTAAAAACGAATCTGGGCTAAACTGTGTGCAGTGATTTGATTATTTAAATGCTACAGCGTGACTGAGTGACCGTTCAAAGACGTTCATGTCGCGACGCCTCTTTAGAGAGGCGTCTTTTCGTATTTTTAGCGCGTGACGTCGACTACACGCCTCTAGTTTGTAACACAAAACATAGAAAATACTTATACTTTCTTACGCTGTACACGGAACAGGAATTTAAAAATAAAATTGCGGTGGTGGCTTTTGGCGCCGTCGTGATGCCATTTAACACAGACATGTTTAATGCTATTCAAAGACGATCACTGTTCTCGTATTTATCTTCGGTTATCCTGTAATTATGAGCTAAAAAAAAATAATATTACGGGTAATTTTTACTTTTCAAGAATATACAGTTTTTATAACGTTTAATCGACATGATGCCAAGCACACTAATAGAAGACGTGCAATTTGCTTCTTTTTCTGTTGTATGTACTGGAAACACATGAATCACTTGTTTAACTTATTTCCGCTTAATACGATTGGTGGTAGAATAGTAACACCACCCTGAAAGCTTCAGCAAGGATCAAGCTGTCATTAAGAGCATAATCTAAGACTACTGAAAACCAACATAAAGTATCAGACCTATTAAGTAAGAGAATTTACTCGTACATGCAGAATCACATACAGTCGAGTCTCGTTTATCTTGAGGTTCATGTATTTTGAATTTCATTTATCTTAACTTGGGAGTCTCGTTTATTTTAAGTTCCACGCTCCCCTCCATGTTCCACAATTTCACCGTCACGCTAGGATCTAGAGTGAGCTTGGAAGAAATGGGAGGGGTGGAGGTGACGCAATTCCAGTTGGTATGGCGACGGTGGCGGTAGTGGGACCTCTGCCGACTGAGATAAACGAAACTTGTTCGTTTCGGAGGACTGAAGATAAACGAGACTCAACTGTAATCACTTAGGACGAAACGAATATCAAAATTTCCCAAGCATCCTCAAAATGTAGTGATAGTAACTGCAAGGAGTGCGGACACTAACATCGGTAAACCGCTCACCACACAATTATTTAATTAAATATAGTGACACGTGAGTTGTTAACAACAAGGCAGGCATCTTCGAAACATATCTACCGAATGGTTCTTTCAGAAATACGTGTCACCGGATTTAATTAAATAATTATGTGGTGAAGAGTTCACCAATGTTATATAGTGTCACCTAAAATGAAATCCATACATTTAGGACACTTCTGATATTTCAAAAACTCGTCCGTGGAGTTTACTACGAAAATTTCTGTCTGAAATCAGTCATAAAAAAGCAACTGAAACTAACTTTTAAAAATTACAGTCTTACATATATACCGAGTGTTTCGGAATTGCATATCACTATTTTAGGGATGTGTTCTCCTCTGCTAAATAAACAAAAAAGTTCAAATCGTAAAGCTTTTGAAGTCATTGAAAGACGTCTAAGGGAAACTAGTACGCTAAAGCCTAAACGAATAAACGCTGGTCGGCAAATTTCGAGGAACGGCAAACGTTGAAGAAGGCATATTCAGTGCTTTCAGTTATCTATCTTTTGGGACAGAACTCTTATATTGTTTTTGCGCTTTTGATTTACACAATTCAAAGCAATCAACAAATTTATATGATCGTCACAAATGAAGAAAAAGCAAACCAATAGCATTTTGTAATAATTATAATTAAGGTTCAATAAACGAGTGCATAATAAGTAGAGTTTGTTAAAAAGGTGGTACCGAATGGCAGTAGCGTAGCGGTAGGAGCATGAGTTGGTGCGTGGGTTTGGGGATTTTTCAATTCGTGGTCGATCTGGACAGTATCGCGAGAGAGTTCAAAACGACAGTACGCCTACTTTGGGCTAAGTACGTTCCCTCGTGGAAGTTGTCAAGATCTATGCAATTACGATGCAATTTGCCACGTATTCAAGGTACAGTAAAGGAATATATAAAAGACGAATTGAGAAATTAGAAAATCTGCCTGTGTGGATGAAAGAACTGATGCTCAGAAACACAGCGTCATTCATTTTGTAGCGCGTCCTTTAAAACGGAATGGTCGACCAGCTTCATTGTCGTTATCCAGTAAAATGATTCAGAAAACTGGTGCAGAGAATGCAGAGTTGTCAAGATAATAAAAGATTCGTTAAGAGAATTTTCTATTACAGCAAACCCAAGTCACAATATTCGTTACTGACGGAACCGCAACATTGCTCAAAGTTGGTAGGATGTCGAAAATATGCTTTCCGACTCTTCTTCACATAACATGCCATATACACGCATGTCTCCTCGTAGTAAAAACCATTTGAAAGAAGTATCCGCTGATGAATAAGTTAATAACCTGCCAAAAAGAACTTCATCAAATCTTCCAAACATATCCGTGTATTCAAAAAATTATATCCGAAATTGCCAGCACCACCTCAGCCTGTAATAACGCGATAAGGAACATGGCTCCAGGCAGTATCTTACTATCAGAAATATTTTTCTTCTTCTTCTTCTTCTTCTCGTCAATCCTTATGCCTTTCTGCGTCGGATTATTTTTGGATCTTACGACGATTTAATCCATTCTTTCCATCGTGTCCGGTCTGTACTCATACTTCTCATTTCTGCTATGGTCTTCCCTCGCTTTCGTCCCAATTCGTTGACTCTGTCAATCCATTTTTTCCTTGGTCTTCCCTTTTCTCTTCTCCCGTTATTTTTGGCTTCTATTATTTTCTTTGTTAAACTCTTTTGTTCCATTCTAATTATGTGGCCGTACCAATTCAGTTGACATTTTTCAATTCTTTTTAGTATATCTTCTTGATTTATCATATTCCTTATCTGTTCGTTTTCTATTCTGTCCATTTTTGTTTTCCCCACGATCTTTCTCAAAAATTTCATTTCCATAGCTGTTATTTTGCTTTCGTGTTTTTGCTGTATTGTCCAGGACTCACTTGCGTACATTATTGTGGGGGCTACCACTGCATTGTATACTATCTGTTTGATCTTGGGTTCTATTTCTTTTTTCCAAAGATGGTTTGATTCAGAGCGTAGTATATGTTTGTAGCTTTCCGTCCTCTTTTTGCTATGTCTAGATCAATTTTTCCATCCTTCGATATAATAGTACCTAAATATTCGTATGCGTCGACAATTTCTTCTTGTTTATCGTTTATTTTAATTATTAGATTATTGGCTGGCTCTTTATTATTTATCACCATTAGTTTGCTTTTTCTACGTTTATTTCCATCTTCATCTTTTCTATTTCTTCTATCCATATTTTTGTTAATTTTTCCATTTTCACATAACTGTCAGCTATTAGTGCCAGATCATCGGCGTACAGTAATGCATCCACAGCTACAGGTTCCAGTCTGTTATATCCTAACAGTGTCTTCACAGTTTCGGTGCGTTTCCTCGTATTTTGCAGGATTCTGTCCATTACTATAATAAATATTAATGGACTTAAGCTGTCTCCTTGTTTTATTCCCACTTGCATTTCAAAATCTGCTGATCTTTTTCCATTCACTTGTACTATCCCCCTAACCTGACAATATAGACTATTGATTATTTGGCGCATTTTTCTTGGAACCTCTAGTTTCTCTAGACAGATATCTATACTCCCTCTATCTACTGTATCGAAGGCTGCTCGCAAGTCTATGAAATTGAAGTAGATTTCCTCCCCTGTCTCAATTTTACGTTCTATGATGTTTCCAATTATGTGGATATTATCGTTCGTTTGTTTCCCTTTTCTATAGGCTGCTTGTTTTTCTCCCAGTTTGTCTCCTACTAAATGTGTAAGTCGTTCCGCTATTATTTTGGTATAGACCTTAAAACATACCGTCGATAGGCATATTGCCCTATAGTTTTCGCACTGACTTTGATCGCCTTTCTTATATATGGGAGTGATGAGGTTATTCTCCCAATCCGCAGGAATTGTGTTCGTTCGCCATGCCTTACAAAAGATGTCAAGGCCATTTTACCATTTCCGGTTCTATATTATCCGCACCGCAGGCTTTTCGTGTTTTTATTCTTTTCAGGGCTTTCTCTACCTCTTCCATATCTATCTCTTCAAGTTCTTCATTATATTCATTTCGTGTTCATGATTCTGGCAATAAATCTGTATGATCTCCTGCATCTGTGAATTTTTTCGTGAAGAATTCTTTCCATATTTCAAGTATATCTTTTGTTCTTGTTTCTAGTTCATTGGCGGTATTCCTAATTGGTTTTATTTCTTTCTTTTTCTTTCCATTCATTGAACTTATTAGGTTCCAAAATTTCCTGTTATTTGTTTTATATTCCTCATTTATATCATTTCCAAAATCTTCCCAGCTTTTCTTTTTCGCATCTTTGATTCTCTTCTTAACTTCGTTTCTTATTTTAACATATTGTTCTTTGTATTGCTGTTCCTTTGTTAAAACGAATTTTCTCCACGCATCTTTTTCTCTTTGACTTCCTTTTGTATTTCCTTAGTTCACAATTTTGTTCTTTTCTGTTTTTTCCTGTACCTGATTTGACCACATACTTCTAGTACAGAATTATAAATAATTTCCTTGAAAATTCTCCACGTCTCTTCTAGTGTCATTTCTTCCTGGTCATGTCTCTTTAGTAAATCATTCGTTTTCTGTTGGTATTCTGTTCTTTTCTTCTCGTTTCTTAATTTGCTGATTGTTATTTTATGACACCCAGCTATTTGTTGTTCTGTGTTAATTTGTTCTTGGAGTTCTGCCGCTAGCAATCTGTGTTGAGTTCCCATTTCAGCCTCTTTTTGTGTCTTTATGTTTCGTATATTAGTTTTCATACTTTGGGGGTAGACTATGTAGTCTATTATACTCTTCGCGTTTCTCTCTTCCGCGACAAAAGTGTATCTCTCTTCCAGTGGTTGGTCCCAGAAACCGTTCCCTATTAGGAGATCATTACGTATACAAAAATCAATCATTTGCCAACCATTTCCGTTTAACGTTTCTTCTACATATGCTCCCAAGCAGCCCAGTCCCTTATTTGTATCATTACCCACTCTACCGTTCCAGTCCGCCATTAATATTACTTTTGAGTTTGTCTCTCTTATTTCATCCAGCAGTTCCTGCAGTTTTTCATAGAACTCCTCCATTGTACTTCCATCTGTTCCTTCTACTGGTGCATACATCTGTATGATGTCAACCGATTCCTTCTCCAATTCTATTCTCAAGCGTGAGTGATTGATGTAAGTTACTCTTCTATCCAGTTCCTTTGTTAACAATATCCCTACTCCCTCTTTTTTCCTTTGATCCGGCCTCACTCCTGAATAGTACAGAAAATATTGACTTCCTACCCCTATTCTTCCTGCTCCGGCTTTCTTTGTTTCACTTATTCCCAGTATTTGAATTTGGTACTTGTTCATTTCTTCTGCTAGTTCGTATTCTTTTCCCGTTAGGGCAGTTATGTTCCACGTTCCAACGCGTATCTTTCCATTTTCCTTGTTCATAGCTGTGGTCGTTATCGTGTTAGCATTCCTCTGTCTCTACCTTGTTGTTCCTATTTCCCATCCTCACATCCATGTATTTTTGTGTTCGAGTTTGTTCCTTATCCGCTCTCATTGCCAGGTACGTCCTCTCTATTCCCAGCTCGTTCACGCCCTCTAGTTTTTGACCTCTGTATCTGTATCAACTTATCCTTCTCTCTATCCCATTTCCATTCCTCATTCCCGATACACAACTTCCTGAACCCAATTTTTGTTTGTTTTCCGTTTTCCCTCTCAGTTTTAGCTCTAAATCTAATTTGTTCTTGTATCTTCCTGTCCCGCTTATATAGATCATCGTTAATAAAAATCCTTCCTCCTATTTCTGTTCTTAATTTCTTTTTGTTTTTCATTATCTTCCCCTTATCCTCTGTCCTATCTAATTGAACTAGACAGGTTTTTTTCACCTAATTTTATGGCCTGCTTTATATGTACTTTTATCTGTAACTCTTTATCTATGAGATTTTCCATTGCGTTTTTTAGTTTTTCCCTTCTTCCTATCTTCTGTATATATTTTTCGACCCTGAATCACTACATTATTCCGTCTTTTCTCATTCTCTACTCGTTCCAATCTGTCTTCCATATCCATTACTACCTCCTTAATGAATTTATTTTGCCTTTTGAGTTCCGCATTTTCTTTTCTTAACTCTGACATTTCTTTTCTATATTCTCTCTGTTCCGCCCGCATCTCTTTTATTTCTATTGATAAATTGTTCATCTTCGCTCCCATTTCCTCAATCATCTTCATCATTACACCAATGTTTTCTTTCAGCTTTCTCTGGGACTTCATAGGCGATCTTATTATTTTTTTACTTTTCTTGAAAATATTTTCGCTGTTCTCTTCATCCTCTTCTCTTTTTCCTTTTCTCTTCCTATCTTCCGAGCTGTATTCCTCCGTATCCATGATATACACAATTTCCTACTCCGCCCCTGTTCTCTACGGATATGTATTTTCTGTTTTCTTTTCTTATCACCGCGCAAAAAGCCGAGCCCCGATCGACCCGTCGGAAGTCTGGCTTTTATCAATGATATTGGAATAAATTGTTTAATTTTACCTGTTATTTTGATTCCCAGATAATCACTTTCACTTTGTTTTTATATTTATCACTGTGTTACCAATTAAAAGATCACAATCCTCTAAGAACCTTGGGTATAAACACGAAGCAGACCGACAACACACACACCGTCAAGCACTCCAGGAGCTGAAATATTTTTCACAAGTGAAAAATGTCACTTTGAAAATTAGTTCAAATGATTCAGCAGCAGTTCGAGATAGTCAGCAACTTTTTTCAAATTCGGACGTTCAACAACAAATGGATGAAATATCCACGAACTATTGTGAACTTGCACAAGTTATTGAGCAATTAGAAAACAGTCACCTATCTACACGAGACACATTAAATTGTATAAACAATTTACAAGCCGCTCTAGAAAACTTGACGAACGCTATAAGAGTCGATGCTGCTCAAAAATGTTGTGCAATGAAAAATCCCGATATACAAAAGGTCTGGTCTATAACTGAAAATCAAGAGTGCACAGATGAGGAAAAGGAATATCTGACATTTGCAAATCTTACTTCACTGGATGTTGAACGATCATTTTGGAAGTATACGACAACATACATATTCACAACACCGTTCCAGCTGAATGAATCTACAATGGAAGCGTTGCTGATTTTGCAATTCTATGCAGCTTACCAATCTGGTTGCCTATTGTCACAGTGAACATCAAGACGACAGTAAAAGGTACCAATACTATTTTTCACTAATATTGTATACTACATACCTACTTTTATGTGGTGCGCCGCTGCCGGTACCACCTTTGTAATAAACTCTAATTATCATTAAGTAGTATAGCCCGGACTGACTCTGTCCCTTCCCCGCTTGTCCCCACTTACGTGTAAGGCGCGACATTAATATCCGAGGAAATGGCAGCGTCAGTCCACATTTACACAACTTATCGTGCACTCGTTTGTCGCACCTTACTAATAATGTTTCACTATATAGATTTCTACATTGAACAATAACCAACGGTGCTCACCGGAAGCTTCCTCATTTTAAATAAAATAAGAAAATACCCGAACATTTCATAAATTTATATCGAAACGTTAGAACCAAAGCTTTCTTTATTATTATAGGATATCGACAGTTTTAAATAAAGCAACGTATTCCAGCCTGTAGTATGCGTACCTCAAGGGCTAGACGGCGGAGTGGTTGCGGGTACGCGAAAATATAATGGTAGTAGTGTTCAACATCAAACAAAGGAGTCAAGACAAATCAGTCAAATCACAACGCATTTTGAAAGCGGATAGGTATTCATAAACACCCAGCTAGTCAGAGTGTCTGCCAGTTGCTCTCTCTAGCGTACAGACGTACGTAGTACCTACGATGGTTGAATGCTATAACGTCGATATCAACGATATTGTTGTGGAAATGTGGACCCCTGTTTAGATTAATCCGATACGTAACTAGCTGGATTCAGGCCGAGAAAGACCGAAAGAAGGCGTCGAAATGCCTGTCACCATGACACCAACGCCAGAAACTCGCTCCAGTATTTCGCCGTCGAGTACAACGGGGGAGAAGTCCTTAGGGGCTATTCTCACAAAGGGAAAAGAATCTCCCTTTGTCAAAGTGAGCAAAACCAAGAAGTGCCCAGCGCGAACTCAGCCGGCAAGTGAACGCGTAAACACTGCATTCGTGCTACAAGAAGATAACGTCCCACCGTCAAATAAAAAGAGAGCAAAAGAGAATAAATCTGTGGAGGTCACTTAGACGACCGAGGGCGTCGCGCTATTGATAGTCGGCGCAGACATGGCCAAAACTGGAAACAACGCCGCTTCATCCAAGACGGGAGATGAGGATCCAGCAGCCGGAAAACCGAATCCCGCCAATCGTAATACGGGACGACACAAGCGTGACCTCCACGGCGGCAGAAATCCGCGACAGAGGCTTTACATTTAAAAGACAAAAATCGCGATGGACGAGATCAGGATAGAGCCCGACACCTTGGCGTCGTTCAGAAGGATAGTCATATTTCTGAACGAAGATGCCTACCACACATATCAGCTCCAATCGAAGAAAAAGCTAAATGTAGTCCTCGGAGGTGTGCGAGTAGTTATTTCTAAAGAAAACGTCGCTGGAAACCTAAGGACTAAAGGTGTAGATCCGGGCGACGAAGAGGAGAAGAGACACTTCGATGGCACTCATTGCGAAGTTGGACCTCCAGCAAAGTAATACTGCTTATTAAGGAGCGGGTGATTAATTAATTGTGAGGTGTTAATCTTTGTAAAAGGCAAATAAGAAATTGATTGATTGATTTAGTAAAACGTGAACCTGGAGGAATGCTATGCAAAAAGGTTAAAATAATACCAAAATAAATCCTTATTTATTTGATTGATAAATAAAACAAACACTGTCCTTTGAAAACGTATATTAATATATTAATTAATTTGTTAAATGATTCAAGCAATGTAAAAAATCAATAATCAGATGCGATTAAAATTTGGGAAAAGCGTACGTCAGTACGTTTTGTATGCGAAATGCGCGGTGTGGAGTAATAATAAAAACAAAAGAAATTAAGTAAATTAGAACGATACGTATTAACTTACTGCGTGATACCTTAGCTTGAAGGTCGGGCTTCGAAGCTTAAATTTTGCTGGGCATTAAAATGGCGGAGACGGGGACTCCACTGGTAATCGGGGAGGCCACAAAGTTTGGAACACGGATTCTCTTCAAAATTTGTACACTTTTAGTAGTCCACTAGGACAACATAATATGCAAATAGTAAGGCGTACTATTCAAGCGTCATCAAGAAATTGATAAGAGGAGTTTTATCGTCGTATATATACCGGTGCGTTGCAATCATTAGGAAGAAACGACGTTAGTCGAGGGGTTAGCGTTGAGGCTTCGTAAACACTGGCTTGTTGGATCGAGTCCCGTTGGTCTTTTTTAAAAAAATTTTCAACACTCGTCATATTTTTTCTATTTATTACAATTCAAGGGTAATATAATGGGAGAAATATGTGTATTCGGAAGAACCTTTATTGAATCTCCAATGTTATTCGGCTGTCTACTAATGTTCATCATTACCAAGGAATCGACCAAACGCATAAAGCTATCCTGAAAATGTATACCTGTCCTTAATTTGCTATAATTTGGTATAAGGAATTTATTGTATATATATTCTTTAATGAAGGCAACGATAATTAAAGACAATTTCTGGTAATCGTATTAAATTGACTTTAACACATTCATTACTCTGAAAACAAAATGAAATTGAAAAGTGTATTAGTAGATAAGCGCAAGTGGAAGCGATAGAACTGAAACTGGCTGAATTGAACTGTTCTATAATAAATAATTCTTTTTGATTTTTATACCAAAAATAATTGTCATTTCTATAAAATCTTTGGGAATGCTTTCAACCAGATGCAAATACCTCCACAACTTTAATCAATAATATATACATATACATTGACATGTGCATCCTACAATTATTAAATATACCGCATCTACGAATAATTATTTACGCATCAGATATTAATTACGATAGAGCACGAACGAAAGCATAACGTTACCCTTACTAATAGAAAATTTAAATATGTAACTGGAAGTCGTAAACTAACACTTGAAGCCGTGTAAACCAAAAAATCTCGAGTGGATACGTACCCGAAGCTCGGTTTCTGACTCGCGGAGAGTAATAGTGATAATCTGTCCTCAACGGAGAGAGACATACATATTTTTGGCCGAGTTTACATGTATTCTAAAATTTGACTTTCAGTACATCAGGTATGACTACTAGAATTACTACTGTGACGATTCGTTGATTATTTAATTTCACTATGATGATGCTATGCAATAAATAGTGAAACGACACTTCATGTACTATTATATATAATATATAATCAATCACACCTTTACTGTTCGAGACTCCGAAGAAGTAATCTCAATTAATTCTTACTAAAGACAAACACTTGGTTGAACGCCTAACCTACAAATATGCAGTCAAATGGGTACTGCACTCGCGTGGTTTAAGACTTAAGCTAGCCCGTTTCTAACGGTTAAGTTTTCGACTTCTTTCGGTCGCCTTAAGCACCCGAATGTTGACTGTAAGAGTTTAAGCTTTGGCTTAAGCATAAGTGAACGCTTAAACTGCTGCTGCAAAACCGGCCTTAAGTGAAGTGTGTTGGTGACACTGAGTGTCACCAAGTTTTTGAACTAAAGTTGGCGCGATTCGTTTTTAAATATTGCTGAAAGGGTACGAGGGGTTAACTAACGGACCGATAGAATAGAAAGTGTGGATGATCAGTTTACGAAAATATTCACACCCTTTTTATTTACTAGGTAAGCGAACGGTTGCAAAACATATTACGCGAAATAATTTAATCGCGTATTTAAAATGGCGAAGGAATTATTTTAGTTATACGAAGTGTAACAATACCTCCTTCGTCAAAGATATCTTTGGGACCGGTGTGACGGTGCATGATCTGGAGTTGGGACAATGTTTTCGTTGCTAACGCTTCGGTCATGCTCAATGATGGACAGTCTCAGAGAAATGCATCGCGACATGCCGTCCATCCGTACAGCGCCCCATCGATGTGCGCAAATTGTAGGGATACGCACTCCACCAATTATCGGGAGTACCTCAAACAGGGCACAGAGGCCCGCCCGAAAAAGCCTTATCGAAGTACTCGGCGCGGAATCCAGCTCCGATCACCCTCCAGAGTCCAGTCAGAAAGGTTCTTTCATACGCTCAGTAGCGCGAGCAAATTCCCAATTACACAGAGAAATCAAAAACTCCAGAGGTCTCACCAAACGCCGCCGACCTTACAGCGAGCTTGATGAAACTCACCGAGATTCTAACTGTACTAGCCCAGTTAACAAAGGCGATCGGGTAAGTTAACTCTCTTTAAGGCGGAAAATAGACTGTACCGCCTAATTACAAAAAGAGAATCGTCAAGACAGAAAACACCATCAAAGGAGCGACGAGGAAAAGGGTTTAAGGAGCATTTAAAAGCCCGACCCTAGGAAAGCCACAGATCTAGTGGCGCATTCTGACGATAACAAGTTGTCAACAATCTTACACGGCGGAATTTTTCAATAAAAGGCTTTGAATCGTAAGGTGCAAAACCAAAACGTTTTTAGCGAGCTTCATCACCTTATTTTTGATATAGTAGAAAACCTTCAAAAAATTGCTATGATAGAACGAAATTCGATTGGAAAGTTTTCGAGTTTCAGAAACAATTTGTTAATCACTAAATTCTGACGTAAATTTGCTACCAATCCCATTTGAATCAAATCGTTTGCAAGTCACATTTATATCGTTGGAATAGGATCAACCGCACGTTTATCTCAGAATTTGCGCGACCAAAATTCGCAAAAATTCTGACAGCCTAAACCTATACCAAATTCGTTTGAGTTTCAGAATCGTTTTTGGTGTCTTATAGGGCCCGGACAACTTCACTTCACGATTCAGAGCGAAGCAGCCGACCAAACATCAACTAATGAACTGGTGTCGAAAGTGAATGCGGAAAACGGCGCTGTACAATTTCGGAGTTCTCGATTGAGTTTCCTCAAATTTCACGAAGTTTGTTGCATGAAATTGTAGAGGATAAGTTAGGTTACCATAAATTTTATACTAGATGGGTATCAAAATTGTTGTCGAAAGACCGCAATAAACAGCGCATGGCGATGTGGAAGCTGGATGGCAATTGGTTAATACGGAATACGGAAAAAACTGATATCAATGCAAACGCATTTTAAATTCTCATTGCGAGATATATATTTCGCAATAATAATAATAAATAAGTAGCTTAGTTAAATATTTTATTCAAAACACAATATAATAATATGTAGTACACAACTATGGACACTGTCAATGTCTTAAAGCAATTTTGCACAGGTGCCCAGAATTATATTCATGAATCACCCAGTGCGATGGTGAGGTAGTGCCTAGCATTTGCTTAATTTTCCTCCATGTACAAGACGAAACAGTCAAAGAACTGTTAATTGAACCACTGTCAAGGCATACCTTCAAGAATGTTCGGGTCTATCGGGTCCCAAGTACCCAAAGTTTTGTTAATATTACGGAAATTCTTAACTAATTCACATTAAAATTTACCCTGTTTATCTAATACATATACCTAGTTTACAACATATAATTAAATATTCATACTTTTCAATCATCCAGCAATAAAGTAACCAGATAATTGAAGTAGTATTATAATAACTTCATTAATGTTAATACTTACAAATAAGGTAACAATTTTAAATAAGGGATAACATTTATTAGAACATTAGACACTTATATGGGATATTATTAATATCACCCCAAATATTGGAGCTTGCTATATCCGCAACTAGTGCCAAAATATAAGTGATGGAAAATTTCATTTGTACAATCAACTCTTATTCAAAATACTTCATCTTTAAATCCAAATATTCATTGATGATTAAATTGATGGAACTTAAAGCACCCGATTGCATGTATGCTAGATTCCAACTGAGATTTCTTAAAAATGAGATTTATACCGACCTGTATAAACACACCTAACTTAATATCGATTTCAAAAAGGTCATAAGCAAACCTAATTTGGAAAAATTAAGCATCTGACATGCCCAAGCTCAGTTGCCTCCCGGAATATGTTAGGGGATTCATAAGAAATACATTACTCAGAGGACGTCCTTTTCCCATCACCGCAGTAATAGCTTCCTGCGCCAGCGTTTCCCCAAGCATGGAGCATACCGGCACAACTTCCCCGCACATTAATTCACACGTTTCAGCATTGATCATTCGAGGAAACACCTCATATTCCTTAGCTAATTCACCCCATAATCTCTGCATTCTTTCCGTGTCCTCTTGTAAATTATTATATGACACATTCCTCTTATACTTACATTTAAACTCAGTTAGCACTGAAAAGAGAAACATTTAACATGTGAAATGCATTCAAAGGCTTCCTTGCCAAAGCCATTCGTGAGAAGGCTTCAGAATTTTAGCAGAAAATAACCCCAAGTTATCACATGACATGGTAAAAATCTGAAAGCCTTTTCATTAATCACTAAGTATTCAGTACATTCTTAAGGTCAATAATCGGTATACGCACCTAACATTAAATAAAAGTACATATTCTTAAAACTCTTAACTCTCTCTTTATCAGGATGTTTCAATACATCATTCAAACTAGGGTATTTCATTTTGGGCCGTACTCGACGCTGGCGTGGTTCTGGATTTTGTTCATTTCCTTCATCAGGACGATGACGTGCTCTTGGCACTCTCACTGCACTTTCACTAAAATTCTTACATTGTATTTCACATAGCTTAGTAAAATACGACTACTTACTCAAAATATTCATGTTCTTGCAAGTCTGATAATATGTAACCGAATGCCCCGAATATATCGCTACACATAAATTTTACATTGCAACTTCTACAACAATCACCAACTTTAATTATTTCCTCGGAATTTAGGCCCGTTCCGATAACGATGTTGAACTTTTTAAAATATTCTTCGTCCTTTTTGTCTAATGATTCTGAATCAGCTGTGACCTCCACAGATGAATTGATAGCTTTAGCTTTGGCCAATACACTTTCTGCAAGCTGAAATCAGTTTTAATTAAAATAGTATCGGGTATAAATAAAAAAATGGATGGGTTTGCTAAAAAAGGTGCTGAAACGTAAAATTAATCATAAAAAATTAAGACAATTAAAGAAGCAATAATAACATGCTTTGTAGAAACCAAACCTCTGTGAATTAAACGAGAAGGTATTAAGGAAAAGCGACAAATGAATTGAGAAAAATATTGGATGAACCTCTCTAGCGGCTGAAGAAAGATAAATATCTTCTAAAAAGTTACAGCCACATCAAAAGCCTGTACCACCCTTAGCGAAATCAAGTGGGAATTCTAATATTATCTTTTGACGAATTTAGGACTGTTAGTTAACTAACAGTAAATTATAGATTAAACTGGTTTACTTGGCAGCATGTGCCTCTCAATTACTTTCACCTATCATATCATCACGTTAAACCTAAAAAGACTTTAGTTAGGTACACTGCCTACAATTTTTCAGTTTTCTAAAGCTTGTTCCTCCCTCTGATTAAACTTCTCAATTTTTATCCTTGGAAGCTGACACGCATTACATTGGGTTTTATGAAATGCATTTGGTTACAATATCCATTCTTCATAAAAAGACCAGCATTTAAATACCACTTAATTAAAGAGCACTTATTACAGCTGTTCCTAATTTCTCTTGGTTGTTCACGAGGGTTTACATTCATATGAACCCCTAACATTTTCAATTACACTTTTGCTAATAAGTATATCGTGCGAGGTGAGTTCACGTGTTCAGATAAGGTGAAAAATAGGAATGAATATTGCTAAAAGGTAGGGCATAAGCTGTGGAAACACGCATACATACTATATCAAATTAGGAATATTAGATGTTCGTACATATGAGAGTTCAATTACGAAATTCAGCTATTTGATTCTACAGAAGTAGACAATTTGTTTTGTGTTGTCTACTTCTGTAGAATCAAATAGCTGCAAAATGCGCAATTAGTACATTATGGCCGAATTTAGTAATTGAACTCTCATATGTACGAAAATCTAACACCCGGGCTTATATAGAGCTTCTATAGAAACGAAAACTACTTCACACAGTCGCACTGATGTGCGGGATGATCGCGAAACGCACGTCTGCGAATAGTGAAAGTAGTTTTCTAATTAAGCTCAAACTAGAAATGTTTGTGGTTTAGAATTTTCAGATTTCAGATGTTGAGGGTGTGGTAGTGCTGCCCCGATATGTCGCACGATAGGGAACGTAGTTGGAAGCTGCTATTTTTCATGCAAATGATTATGAAGAAATAAAGATAATTATTATAGATCTTGATAGCGATACACAATCTGTGCTAGACGCCCAAAAGGTGTATTCGAGTAAAGAAATACCTCTACAGTTGGCGTTTCTTAAAGCCAACTACAGTTTTATTTCCACTTCTATATTGCAATTGCAAAAACAATTTATGTCGCTAATTGAGAGCGCTGAAATAATAAACAATTTTGAAAAGTTATGTTTTGATGTTAAAGGAAGGGTGGGAAAATTTTTAAGGGTAATAGAAAAAAATGAGGGTTTTAAAAAGCTAAAGGGTATTGCTAAAATCTTGTGTGGTGAGTCAGTAGAAAATATCGAGTTGACAATAGAGGATATTTCTAATTTGAAATATGCTCCTATAACAAGCGTGGACGCAGAACGAACCTTATCAATATATAAATACATGTTATCAGACAAGCGCCGCAATTTTTCTATTGAAAACTTTAAGAAATATGTAATTGTAAATTGTTTTCATAGTTAATTATGTTGTAAAATGTTATAAATAAACTTGTAGTAAACATTATAGAATATTTTTTTATAGTATTATATTTTCTAGCATTACTCCTATTTTTTTATCTGCATATTTTTCATAAGTGCATATTTAGGCCAAAACATCTGCATATTTATGCGCATATTTCAACTTTTTTTTGCATATAATCCGGCCTCTAGTCATTACTAAGTTTGATAAAAGAGTGGATGTATTATCATTAAATACTTTCTCTATCTTTCCGATTACAAATAGAAAAATTTGAAGTGACAGATGAAATGGCAAGTTATAGAGAGATTTTACTATACTACTAACATTAAAGTTTAATCATCTATCGAAATACAGAATTACGGATTGGTACATATTCACAACCACTATATAGCTAATGTGGTGTAGTGGCTAAGATACATGGCTTGAAGGTAGGGGGTATGATTTCACCTGTTGTACATGTACCTGTAAATCCCAAAATATTAACCAAAAATTTATGTCATACAACTTTTGTTAGGTAAAATCAGCTGTGGAATCCAATTCAGATTGTTTCCAGCTGGTACAAGATACTGTTGCCCCCTGGAGAGTACACTTGGGGCTACACTATAACATGCATATTCATGTATTAATTATACTAAACACACAATCAGAATAAACTATAACACAGATTCACAAAATGCAAAATGAAACATCTGCATTGATAATAAACGCAAAAGTTTAACTAAAAATGTTCAAATATAAACAAATGTACAATAGCTGAAATTGTACGGACAACTGCATAAACAAAATTGAACTGAACTCTTACATTCTTGCCGATGGAATGAGGGGCTGCCAGAACATTTTCAATCTGCTCATCCTCTGTGACAATTCCATCATCCAATATCGTAAGAGATTTTATGCCTGATACCATGATGCTTTTTGTCACATCACAACCCAATCCACGACAACCAATCAACAGAATCTTTGCTGCTTTCAATCTGTAAGAGAAAATCGATTAAGTTACCATTTGTAATTCTTGGAAGTCCGTGTACTTTCTTTGCGATTCGAGAGCCCAGGCAAGCACTCGCTTGTCATATAGTTCTACTATAGACGGCGAGGGGTGTTTTACATTCATTTTGATGCAGCTCAAATAATTATTATATACTTCTTACTAGTTACATTCTTATCCTCTTATCTCTCCCATAACTGCATTCCAAAAGACCGAAACTGTGGTGAAACTGACAAAGAGACAGTGCTGCCACGCTGAATAGTGCTGAAATTGGTAAATTCGATGGTAAAAAATCGGCAGATTCCATTAAAAGTCGATAGATCCCATTAAAATTCGATAGATTCATATTCAAATTCATTAAAAATGCAACACGCTGTATACATACTACGAGACATTTCGCAAGCTGTTATTATGAAAACCGAAATACGAAATGGTGGTTAACGTTGTAGTAAAATAATAACTAACACAAAATATTTTTATTAGAGAAAACACAAACATAACAATTTAACAATATACATATATACAGTGGTGAGCAAAAGAATAGGGACACTAATAGCATTATGAAAAACACTTTTTAACAGTAAATATATAGAAATAAATTGAAACAAACGGTTATTAAGTTATTGTACTTTGCATTTGTCGCCAGCAATATGGAGTATGGAAACTTGATTTGGTATCCAATTTATACAACACATTCGCATGCTTTGGAACAGATACAACGAAGATTTTTAAAATTTGCAAACTTTAAATCAACTGGAAATTATCCTGAATTAAATATACATTCACTTGCGAATAGAAGGGAGTATCAAAGTACGCGATTCTTGAGTAAACTATTATCTAATAACATTGACTGTCCATATTCATGTATCAACATGCCTCGGCTTGCAACGCGCTCTACTTCGGAATTTTATCTGCCGACTGCCCGTACAAATGTTTTGCTGCGCTCACCTATTTACAACAGGTGCCGAAATGGGAATACGCACTTTGCAGAAGTAGTGTCTTGTGTTTAGATTTCATTATAAACGTATATTTGCTAATTTTTTATATACTAGTTCAATTGAATATATTTTTTTCTCTCTGTTATGGATTATTGTTATGTGTATATAGTATGCCTACATATTGTCACTTTACTTTTAATAATGTTTGTCCTGTTAATGGGTTACCTGTTGAACAATAAAGTTTGTTTATTATTATTATTATTATTATTAAATAGAAAAACTCATGGTAATACAAATTAATACATACATATAATGTGAGCATCTAAATAGGGACACTGAAAAATTTCATTCAAAATTAATACTTTGTAGGATGTCGCTTTCGTTTAATCACTGCGGCACATTTACTAGGCATAGAATCAATGAGATGACGCGAATTGTTCGAGACGTCGTTAACACATCGAAACAGTTCGTCAAGGTTTGAAATATTTTAATTCCGAATACCGAATTCTACATGTTGCCAGTTTTCGATGGGATTCAAATCGGGACTACAAGAAGGCTATTCAAGAAGATTTACTTGACCTTTTTTGAAACCACTCTTTTGTAGTCTTGCCAGTGTGCTTAGGATCATTGTCTTGTTGGTATTTCCAAAGCACGGACAAGTGATCGTCGGCATATGGCAGTATAACGTCAACATGCACATGTCGATCCATTATTCCATTAATTTTGTGCAACGGACCAACTTCTATATACGAAATACAACCCCATACTAAAACCTTTCCTCCGGAACCTTTCAGTTTTTATTGTATATTTAGGATTCATCGCTTCATTGGCACATTTCCGTACATATCTTCCACCATCCGATCCCATTCTATAAAATTTCGACCCATCACTAAATAATACAAATTTCCATTGGTCTGTAGTCCAGTGCAAATACTTCTGGCAAAGTTTAACGGTTTCGTTCGATTTATTTTGCTTATAAGCGGTTTCTTCTTTGCGATTCTACCATGTAATCCAACTTCTTGCAATCTTTGTTTGACTGTCCATGCACTAATCGATCTATTAACTTCTCTACTCATCTCTTTGTGAATGGTAGACATTTGCCGTTTTCAATGGATTCGCAGATAAGAGACGTAGTACTTGTCTATCAACATAAACCGTCGTTCTCTTAGTTCTTCCCTTTTTATGAATTTTTTCGCAAGTTTTGCGTTTTTGGAAATATTTTATTTAATTAGTAACCATTTGACACATATAGATGGTTAGCTATTTTTCGAAAACTCTAACCGTCTTCCCGAAGTTTAACAATAATTTTTTGAAGTTCGGCTGCATAATGTTTTCCAAGGCCCATGTCTTAACTAATTCATTTCGTGCTACTTTGACAATTATTATTGTACGCTTAATATACCAAAATATAGTTCGTATAATTGCGTAACACAGCATTTTAATACTTCGGAGAAATGCAAGTGGCATGTCTTAAGTATACACATTTATTCATTTCTAAGTACTTTCGTTTCGTTTAAAATTGTACAAAGACACTAAACCTTAAATACATAGGTGTCTCTATTTTATTGCTCGTAACTGTATATATATATATATATATATATATACATATATATATATAGAGAGAGAGAGAGAGAGAGTATAAAATAGCACGTATATGATTTGTTTAATATCTTAATTACATGCCTATAATTAAATTGTTTCGTCCACAATATTTTTTTAAACATTGTTACTCATCTTTAGAACAACTCTATATTCAACAGGAAACATTTATAATTATTTAAAAATTGTTTAGTATGCAACAACCCTCTGATTGTATTAGTGTTTAGAGAACTTTATTTTCATCATATCAAATGATTAAAAAAATTTTAACATTCGCTGAACTATGCGGCAAACAAAGAATGTTAAAACAAACTCACTTAAAACTGGAAACATTTGCCCCCTATCACCTGAATATATTTTTCTGATTTCGCGCCAAGAACATTGAACATTATTCGCTAAAGTTTTAACATGTTCTGTGTTACGTAAGAGCCTTCATTCAAGTACAGGATCTTAATAGTTTGTCTACTTACTAAATTTGGAAACATAATAGCCAGCTCTGAAATTCTCGCAATGTTCCAGTTTTTATAATATTTGAATCAAGGAAACTACATTTTTTAATAGGGTTATTTTGTAATGGAAAGAGAAATAATATTCAATCACAACTTTCAATAAAAATCTAAGCACCTAATTCTGAAGAAATGTAGTTGTTATTGTTAGATATTGTTTTAGTTACTTTAACGAATCTCGGCAATTCTTCTGATGCATAGCATTATTACAATCATTATTCATTATTATTCCATACAAAAACGGCACGTCATTTTTCAGCAGGGTCTTTAATACAGTTTATTAAAACTTTTTGGTGGTACCTGATGGCAGAAGCGTAGCGGTAGGGGCGTCGATAGGAGTAATTTTCAATTCGTCGATCTCGACAGTACCATGAGAGAGTTCAAAGCGATAGTACGTTGCATGCTAAATAATGATAGTAATGAAATAAGTACGCAGAGATGGGGCGCCCAAAGGGTGTAACGTTCCCTTCGAATGTGTATAAACATTTCAGGCATTTCCCTGGATTAGAATATAGAAGTCCGCATATTTATTGCACAATATGCAATAGCGGATTGCTAAGTCGCGATAGGTTTGAATGTGGAAAACATTATAAAACTAAACGTCATGCATTAAATTTAAGTAACAGTATTCCATACTGGCAATTTGTATATGATTCTATTTTTATGTTGTGTGTGCAGCATCCCACAACATCTACTATCTAATCTAATACTTTCGTCTATTTTGGGCTAAGTACATTCCCTCATGGAAGTTGTCAACATCTATGCAATTACGATACAATTTGCCACGTATTCAAGGTACAGTAAAGGGATGTATAAAGGACGAGTTGGGAGATAAGAAAATCTGCCTATGTGGATGAAACAACTGATGCTCAGAAACACAGCGTCATTCATGTTGTAGCGCGTCCTTTAAAACGTGATGGTCCACCAGCTTCATTGTTGTTATCCAGTAAAAGGATTCAGAAAACAGATGCAGAAACCGTTGTCAAGATAATAAAAGATTCGTTAAGAGAATTTTCTATGACAGCAAACCCAAGTTACAATATTCGTTACTGCCGGTACCGCAACATTGCTGAAAGTTGGTGGGATGTTGAAAATATGCTTTCCGACTCTTCTTCACATAACATGCCTCATATACGCATGTCACCTAGTAGCAAAAACCATTCGAGAGAAGTATCCGATGGTGAATAAGTTAATAGCGTCTACCAAAACAGAGCTCATCAAATCTCCTAAACACATCCCTGTATTCAAAAAATTATGTCCGAAACTGCCACCATAACCTTAGCCTGTAATAACGCGATAGTGAACATGGATCCAGGCAGTATCCTACTATCAGAAATATTTTTCACAAGTGACAAATGTCATTTTGAAAATTGATTCAAATGGTTTTACAGCAGTTCGAAATAGTCGGCAACTTTTTTCTAATTCGGGAGTTCAACAACAAATAGATCAAGTAGCCATGAACTATTCTAAAGTTGCACAAGCTATTGGGCAATAAGAAAACAATCACTTACCTACACAAAGTGCATTAAATTGCATAAACAATTTATAAGCCGCTCAAGAAAACTTGACGAACACTATGGTAGTCGATGTTGCTCAACAATTTGATGCAGTTTTTACAAAAATTACCGATTTACAAAAGGTTCGGTCTATAACTAAAAATCAAGAGTGTGCAGATGAGGAAAAGGAATATCTGATATTTGATCAAAATGGCTTACTTCACTGGATGTCGAACAATCATTTTCGAAGTATAAGACAAACTTATTCACAACATCGTCGACAGATGAATGAATCGAGAATAGAAGCGTTGCTGATGTTTCAATTCTGCGCAGCTTACCACGGCGGTTGCCTATTGCTACAGTCGACATAAAGACGTCAGTAAAAGGTAACAATATTATTTTTCACTAATATTGTATATTACTTACCTACTTTTATGCGATGCGCCACTGCTGGTACCACCTTTTAAGAAACCCAAATTATCACTTTTGGACCAATGTCGGCTAACATTCAAAATGCATTTGAATTTCAAGTGGTTTCAAGCGTTTTCAGTGCTTATAGCAAACAGTTCAAATAAGATAGTATTACGAAAAGATGTGGTTTTAAAGAAATTAAAACAAAAATTTTATTAGAGCATGTGATTGAAAATTAAGAAAATTTAGACGAGTTTTATTAATAGATTGTGTATTTGTAGATGGCTTTTAAAATGTGTGATGGCCATTGGCAAATTATCATTGATGTCATGATCAATCACAAAGAATTTGCCAGAGGCCAATACATAGACGTATCAGCGAAAGCAACGCAGAGAAAGTTGTGGGAAAAATTAAGAACTTAAATTCTGTAGTGTTGGGGAATCGAAGTGTGGAGAAATCGCAAAAAGTGAATTTATTTATATACAGGGTGTAACTGTAAAAATGGTTAATTTATTAATAAGATAAGGCTGGTATAGTATAGTTAACATAATCGGCAAAAACAATGGCAAATTATGGGAAACGTTTTTGCTTAATTTTAATAAAATTTTGGCCTCCTACATTTTTACATTACGGTACTGTGTTCCTCGAAGACGTTTATTTGAGAAGTAAGGGATTTTTAAAAATCAAAATAAATAGTCGGGCATTCGGTCAGTACTCAGGTATTCTACAATGTAAGCAGGTGATTTCATTGAAATAGCACCGTCAGTAAATAGCAGTGAATAATGCTTCTCTGTCTCTGTCACTATTACAGAAAAATAAACAAATGTTTTATTTCGCTGTCGTTGCATGAACTTGACCTATATTTGAAAAGTTCGACGATCTTTTATTAGTAATAATAAAAATATTTTCTTTCAAAAGATTTATTTATTGGTAAACAATGTAGTCAAGAAAACGAAGAAAGTTTCTCAAGAAATACCTAACATTAGACCTGTTTGACAATAATATGTTTATGTGAGTACTGTGTAAAAATGTTTAAAGTAAAATAATTAATAAACCGTAGATAACATGTATGTACTGTGCAAGCAGTGGGAAAAATTCGCAAATTTGAAGTAGATTGTTTATTCATAAATTATTTATGTTTACTCGATCAATGATCCGATCGTTAGTCGTATTGGAAACTCGCTACAATATTACAGCGCCGGACTCAAAACTGTAATTATAAATATCTTGCGAACGGTACGTTTGGGGCCCTACGTTTTTTAAGCAAATATTGGATATATTTTAATTATCTACCTTTGGACAACTTTTTAACCATTTACACAGGTACACCCTGTATACATGTATAAAAAATTAACCCTGCATATATGTATATGTATATACGCAGGGTTAATTTTTTTAATTAGTTTTGGGCTGATGTGTACTCATGTAAGAAGGCAGCTGTAAGGAAGTGTGAACACACCGCAACAG
Organism: Chrysina gloriosa; assembly: GCA_038088585.1. Classification (NCBI taxonomy): domain Eukaryota; kingdom Metazoa; phylum Arthropoda; class Insecta; order Coleoptera; family Scarabaeidae; genus Chrysina; species Chrysina gloriosa. The sequence goes on from CM076089.1 coordinate 27,561,808, forward strand.
ATAGAAGTCCATATGTGCAGGGCCAATTGAAACAATGGGAAGACGGGTGACACCCTTCACGTCAGTGTCACTAGCGCTAAGTATGGGGTAAGTTAAAAATAAACATAAAAATGCATTATAAATAAAAATATTTGTAGGTGCCACAAACCCAAGAACAGCTGAATTCTACTTCTCTAGCAGAAGAAGATTATAGAGGTGAATACTGGATATATAATAATATAAGGTGAATAAAATATAATTACTTTCAATCAAAATAATAATTAACTAATGGAATTCTGTGTAGCATTTCGTAAGAAAAAAAGGCGTACATCGGGCGTCAAATACTAAAAATGAGGGCAATATATCAGTAAGTCATGTGATCATTGTTTGATTATAACACAATTACAAGCACATTACTGACTCCACATCATGACAACGCTTATTTGCGCCAGACTCCAAACTAAAAAAGAAAGACAAAACATGTTGAGAATAAATTATACAAAGAAACAATTGAGGAATTGGGGGCCGCTAAATCTGAATTGAGGAACATAGGGGCGCATTGCATGAAATAAGTACCAAAGCCCCTTTTCTTTAAACACTCCAAAATTGGTTTTCATTTCTGGACTAGGCTATCTAGGGCATTCAAAAACAAGGCAAAACAACGGCAAAAATTTTAATGAATACTGAGAGCTTACCTGCTAAAACACCGCTACCTTTTAAAATTGGTAGATTAAATCACATGCTTCCAATCAGGAGGTAGCACAAACACATCAAGGCTGCTGAGCGTCCTGGCGACAAGGACGCTAAAATGAGCTTTTATATCCTCGAAAACACAATTTCCCATCGCGAAAAAACGCTAGAATTACTGGCCGATTCCTCCGTAGGAAAAAGTCACTGTTGATTAATTCACCTCAAAAACCGACTCTCGAAAAGTTTTTTAACAAATGATCAATGGTTTATTTAAAGATCAACATTTTGTTTAAGTTTATGGATTAAATAAGGATTTTTTCTAAATGAAAAAAATTAACTCACAGTTATAATTTATCAAAATATTTATAAAAGGAATGATTAAATGTTTCATTAATTTATCAATTCTCCTTTTTACAATGATAAGAGCTTAATTCCTTTACAACTTGTAAATAACTCAACACTTTCATTTATTAAATTATCAAGTGCAACTAAATGGCACTTTACCAATACAATATAAGCAACATACTTTTCAAAGTCTTGAGAAGGGAACCTGACAAAAGTAAAGAAAGAGGGGTGTCGTGGGCGCATTTGATGCTTATTTGAACAAAAGGTGAAATTTTATAATTGAATAAAGAATGTATAAAAGAAAAAGTATGTCATTTCGAAACCGATGGTAAATAAGTTGAAGTTGAATTTGAAGTAAATTTGAGTCCGAATAATAAGAGCGGTATCTGATGGGGAGACGCAAATACGGCGCCTTTCATAGTTGCTCCTGCGATGAGTATGTGTGTGAGAGAAAGAACTAATGAAAGAATGAAAGTAAAAAGCGTTTAGTGACGATTTCAAGCGTCTAACTTTTTCCCTGTTAATTCTTGCCGCAGAAACCCAGTGTTCTGACACGAGCTGCTGAGTTAGACCATTCATCAAATGGAATGTTACTCCTGTGCGAATCTGTTCTCTTCTTGTGATTACGAATAGCCGATATGGCCATCTTCTTATCCTTGTTGAGACTTATACCTATTATGATATGATACTTAATGTCTAAAAGATCTGAATAGTGCACTGCATTGAAACATTCCTTGATTAATATTTGGTTTAAGGCATCAACGGCAGACTTTTTACTGGTAGGACGATTCTTAAGCTCAACCAGAAAACCAAATTGTTGTTGATAATCAAGAACATCCAATCGACCATTGCTTGAATCGGCATCTAGAAGCCAAAATTTAGTTGAATAATGAGCGCTCCCAGTCATGATTATCTGAGCCAAGAAGTAACTAAGTGCTGGTTCATTTACAATAGCAAGACAGCAGTCTGAATATTGCTGAAAAGGTGTTTGCAATTCTTGTCTGAACTTTTAAACAGCTTTCTCAAAGTCTTCGTCACTGACATTAGGGTTAGCAACGTACTTAATCCAATTAAGTATCTCTCTATATTTCCTATATGCATTTATTTTAAATTCTTGTGAATATTTCTCGTCATAATAATGTTTCAAGTTTTGAAAAATCATTGCCTTAACTTCTATGTTAGGTATCTTTACCCAACAGTCTTTTTGAGTTTTTGGTTGTGTAGGCTCAACTGTCAAATACCCAAGCTCAAGAATGAAATTAAGGAACAGCTCATGAGTTGCCGACGGCACAATCCCTTTCACATGTTTCTTGAGTTTAACAAGATCTTCTGCCGTCAACTTGTCTACAGTAGGTAAGCTTCTTGTGCCATTCTCCTGCAGCAATTGGAGTAAAAACATTCCTACATCAAAAGTCTCAAACATGTGCGTCAATGATTGGGTATATGCAGCAGCTATCCAGAAAGACTGGGGTGAACCCTTTCTTAGATGATTCAAAACTGACCAAGGGTAATATATCTTTTCACTTGGGTTTCCTGCTGAACTGGGTATTCTTAGCCATTATACTGAGCTTTAATGATATCAAGTACTTTGTTTTTTTCCACTTCAATACCAGGCAATCTTCCAAGTTTCTCAAGAAGACCTTCAATTTCTTTTGATTGAAACCCATAAAACTGGTTAAATAGGTGATGTGTAAATCTGCAAGGTCTTATAAAATTAAATATTTGCAATGTCCGATCATCCGATGTCTGCGATATAGGAAACTCCTGTCACAAGTGAACATAGTAGACGAATATTTGTATCACCAGTTTTCAAAAGGCCGGCGATCATATCAACAGGCTTCTTATAAATTTTCTCGATCTCGTTCTCATGTGTTTTAATCAAAACTCTTAACTCGAATATTTGTATCACCAGTTTTCAAAAGGCCGGCGATCATATCAACAGGCTTCTTATAAATTTTCTCGATCTCGTTCTCATGTGTTTTAATCAAAACTCTTAACTCAATAAGATAAGAGGAGATACGTTGGTAATGGTCCAAGATTCTGTCATATTCTGATTGATTGACCATTGATGCTATAAATTGCCTGTCTTGTTTGCCAACTTGCTAATCTGCTCTATCCAACAATCATATTGTCTAAGCAATACCGCTGCAACACCATGATCGACTTTATATGCCTTACAATCATCCTCTAACCTGTTTCCATATGCTCTTAGCAATGCTCTTGCAACAAGTGAATCGTACTTGTCTACCAGTAACACAACATCCCTTTTAAAATGCGTGTACAAACATTTTGCGAATCGTTCCAAAGCGTGACTTGGACCGATGTTCTCGTGTGTGTCATGTTCACCCCATTTCTTGCACAATGCTCTATCTCTATCACTTAATTTCTCACTGACACATAGGTATTGATGTTGGTTGAATGAATCACACACAACAGTTCTGCAATGTTCGATTGTATCAATAGTTTTTATTCTCACGTGGCATTTGAAGCTCATATAGAGCACTGGATGTCTTCCAAAATGTTTTTCCACAAAATATGAGTAGTTCATAATGGCTAGATTAAGGTCATTAAACAGGCGATAATTTTCTGTCTGTTATAGCTTCGGCCTTAAGATCAAGTTGTGTTTTCAATCTTCCTGTTTTGGGATCAACACCAATCTCAAAAAAAAACACCTGAACATGGTCAAATTTACAGATTTGCCAAACTTGGAAGGAGCTGTTATGAGTTCGTGTTGGCTCCCTACTGTACAAAAACTGTGAATAAGTTCTGTCAACAAGCATATTCGAGTAATGGGTAGCAATCTCCTTAAAGTTTGTTGAGGTTACGTTAATCTCCTTTGCTCGCTGTATTAAAAAAGAGCAAAAAATTAACTGTAAGCTACCTTTAGTAAGCAATTAACAGATAACATACCTGATCCATTCTTGGTTTTTTACAGCTTATAGTCATTAAATTTCCAGTCACAACAGAGACCTAAAACATACAAAAGATCAATAAATTATAAGTACTTTCGTCTATAGCTCTAAAATGAATAAAATTTAATATTCTGTATAATGAAAAAACTAGCGTTCCTGATAAATATACCAGAGACTATCACATAACACGCAAATAATTTGGTAATACCTGTTGAAATAATAATTGGTCCCTAATCTGGCAAACATAAAATGATAAGAATATAATTACGTTAATTTACAAGTGTTGTCAAAATCAACTTTTGAAAGTACTACATATAACTACTAAAAACTAAGTTTGAAGATATACTTCATATTACATGTACCCCCATGCTCTGCATAGAATTGCAGAATTTGTGAAAGTGCAATTTCCAAACAAAAATGAATTAATTAGCAGCACTAAGAAAATATTTTTGAAAGCGCCAACAAGAGTTACTATCAACAAAGAAAAATATCTCTTACATCTATTACCCTCGTCATCTATCGTAATTAGATGGGGTACGTGGTTAGAATCCTGTTGTTCACTCCGAGAATGTGGAGAAAATTGCAAATGTTGTGAATAGTTTATACGAGTACAGACAAAGTATAGTTAAAATTTGCGAAACTCATTTTTGCAAAGTAATTTAGAATTTATTAAAAAACGTTGAAATTGGAAGAATCAGTCACAACATAAAATAACATTTTAAATAAATTGAATGTTTCTGGTAATTTTGGTGTTTTTTTAAGTAAAAATGATTAAAAATCTCTACAGTGAGGATCATGAATGTGATTTTAAATACCGTATTCACAAATCTCATTTTCAATATGCTCCCCTCACTAGCTGCAATGTGGAAAGAAGTTTCTCTATATTCAGAAACATATTAACCAGCACACCTAAAAATCTAACAGCAGAAAATTTAAATCACATCTTAATAATCAATGTCAATAAATCGTGTTTAATGTGACATATATAATTTGTATCACCTAATACACATCTACGCCACTGAAAAATAGCATTTTGTTAGCGTTAACGATTTACGGTTATTAAGGTAAACGACCATGCAAGTGGAACTAACTGATACGCGTATGCCCACCACCAACGCATACGCATGCTAAAGCTGAACTACTGTAGCTTTGCGATGCCGTGTGATTCATAAGCCATAAGGTCCGTCGTCAGTCCGGTCCTTAGTTATCATTGAATAATAAAATTCGAGGGGAGGGGTGACAGCGTCAGTCCGATTTACACTTCTTAATGATAACACGTTATCCACCGTCAAGTCATCAATACGATACTGTGGCTCCAGCGTTTTCCTTCCTGCTAGAAGCATGCTTAGGTGATCAACATTCCCAAGCCCGGGAAAGACTACGTCTTTCGCTGCAACTTTAGACCGATCGGCTTACTCTCAAACCCGTCGAATATACTGGATTAACCGAATACAGCGACGAGTTAGGTTTCATCCAGGATGAACAGTTCAAATTTCGACACGAATTGTTCATAGAATTTCAATTACTCTACTTCTCAGAGTATATTCGAAACGGTCCCCAAAGGCAAGCAAAGCAGTTTTCTTCGATCTCGTAATGCTTTTGACACAGTCAAGTACGGCGGGCTGATTTAAACAACGATCGTTTTCGGAATTATCTCCTCAACAGTTAAGCTTGATACGTCGTATTTGGATGATAAATCCTTCTACACCAAACACAAATCCGCGAAATCGACCAGCCACAGAATCCGGTCAAGTGTCATACAGGGATCATCTCTACATCTTTTTTGTAAAAGTTTTATACTGCGAGTAATCTTGAAAAAAATACATTTTTTGTAGTACCCTTATAATTCATTATAAAGTAAGTTTGACGGACCGTACTAATATGCAACGGAAAAATTCAATAGCGGGCCGGACACATCTTACTCGAGGGCCGAAGAAACAGGTGAACGAAGTCCGCACCGGATTCGTCATCACTCCAACGTGCTACTTCCTCTTCAAGCACGAAGGAGTCACCTAGAAAACAAGTTTCTACACCTTGACGTTTCGTTGTAAGCGGCCCGTTTTGCACGTAAAAAGATGTGTATGTAGAGATGTAGAGATTCAAACATTTCGATTTGACGAGGAAATGCTTCTGAGGACAGCGTGGGAAAGAGCAAACGCCAGTGACAACTCCTACGTTTAGATCATCGTTGATCCCCATGAGGTGCGGTCGTATCCAGTGAAGATCCGTCGCTCACCAATTTCTTCCACGAACTTTTTAAATAGAAAATTGTTTCTCTATTAAGGTTTTTTTAAAAAATGTCCTTTTCGGAAAATCAGAAGAAAAAGAGATTTTAACGAGGTTATATTGAGTTTTCCAATAAGAGCGGGTCGATGTTGACGGTCTGTGGCGGCCATGTTGTTTTGTCGGCGTGTGTCAAATCTGTTGTTTATTATTCAGTCACTGTTGCCAAATTACCATGACAAGTTACACGATTGAGCAACCGGTTCAGTAACCAATCAGCTAACACCCGTACGTTAAAGGAACGCCATATCGGGCGAAAAAATCGCCTCTTTCCGTAAAAGTATACAGGGAAACCCGATGCAGTTGATTCCTCGCCGTGCACAAAAATTCGGACTTTCGTAGACCTCAACTTGGTGAATTTTGCGTCGAGATTTGGGCCTGCACCCGTAAAACATCCAACTGACCCAGGAGCTCAAAGCTAATGACCACAGACAACGCCGTTTGTTCGCAGAGAACAGAATTTTGGCCGAAAAATTATCTTTAGTGATGAGGCGCATTTTTGGATGAATGGCAATGTTAACAAGCAAAATTGTCGTATATGGGACGACTCCAACCCATACGGAGTTCGTTAGGTGGCAATGCATCCACAAAAAGTTACTGTTTGGTGCGGATTTTGAGCCGGCGGCATCATTAGTCTGTACTTCATTGAAAACGACGTTGGTGAAACCATCACCGTCAACGGCGAGCGCTAGAGATCAACGATAACTAATTTCTTTTACCCCGAATTGAAAGATATGGACCTAGACGACATGTGATTCCAGCAGGACTGCGCTACGTGCCACACAGTGGACGCCACATGGACATTCTACATGAACGATTTGAGGGTATGGTTATCTCTCGCGAAGGTGACATGAATTGGCCACCAAGATCGTGCGATTTGACCCCGCTAGACTTTTTTCTTGTGGGGTTTTCTTAAGTCGCAGGTCTATGCCAATTACCCACAATCGACCGATGCCCTCAAAACCAACATAACCCGGGCAATCGCTCAAATTCAGCCGGAGCTATGCGGCAGAGTCATTGAAATTTGGATCCCTTCGGTCCGTGCCACCGTGCGAAGCCGCGGCGGACATTTGAACGATGTCATATTCCATTTTGTTTACTTAGAACACTAAAACCCTACTCGTCACCCTTAAAAATGCGCAATTGCAGTAATTCCCTAAGGAGATAAAAGGGTTTAAGGTTTTCAGTTCGACCGTAGATAAGAATTGAAGTTCCACACTGCAGAGATTCGGAGTTATGTGTCTCTGTCGTGTTTAATAAAGTATTACGTATTTATAATATAACGGTGATTCATTTCGAGGTTCCCTACTTTTTAAAGAAAAAAACACTGAAAATTCAAATTTAATGGGGAATGTTAATTATCATTTGAAAGAACATTCTTTGGCATTTATTTTTTGAAGATTATGTCTTTCAAATGTTGGCCGCGGCTACGTCTCAGATGGTCCATCCGTTGAGTCCAATTTTCGATGACTCGTTCGAGCATTTCGAGTGGTAACTGGCGAATGACACGCGTGATGTTTTGCTCCAAGGCCTGAATCGAGGCGGGATTGTCCGCATAAACTTTAGACTTTACATATCCCCACAGGAAGAAGTCTAACGGTGTGATATCACACGACCTTGGTGGCCAATCGACCGGCCCAAAACGTGAAATTATTTGCTCACCGAAGTGTTCTCTCAATAAATCCATTGATTGATGCGATGTGTGGGAAGTGGTGCCGTCTTGTTGAAACCAAATGTCGCCGAGTTCACGAGCTTCAATTTCAGGCATCAAATAGTCGGTTATCATGGCACGATAACGGTCACCATTGACGGTTACGTTCTCACCGGCATCATTTTTAAGAAATATGGACCGATGATTCCACCGGCCCACAAACCACACCAAACCGTCTTTTCTGGATGAAGTGGCAGCTCTTGAATCTCTTCAGGTTGCTCTTCGTCCCAAATGCGGCAATTTTGCCGGTTTATATACCCATTGAGCCAGAAATGGGCCTCATCGCTGAACAAAATTTGCTTCGAAAACGTCGGATTTTCTTGAAACTTTTCAAGAGCCCATAGAGCGAAGCGATGTCGCTTGGGAAGGTCGAGCGGCTTCAGTTCTTGCACAAGTTGTATTTTGTACGCTTTCAATTTAAGATCTAGACGTAAAATGCGCCAAGTCGTTCCATACGTCAGTCCGAGTTGCTGCGAACGGCGCCGAATCGACTCTCCACGGTCTGCGTGTACACTCTCAGCTACGGCCGCTATATTTTCTTCACTGCGTTCTGGACGTAGTCTATTCGGTCGAATATTATCCAATAATGAATGCTGGGTCTCAAAATAGGTGATGGTGTTGCGAATAGTACGCTAAGTAGGCCGATTGTGTTGACCATAAGTTGAGCGAAGTTTACGAAACACATTCTTCACAGAACGTGAATTTTCGTAATAAAGTTGAACGATTGTAAACGTTGTTCACGCGTAAGTCTTTGCATGATGAAATGTCAAACAATACTAAACAAAAATAACATGACAGCATGACACGACTCACACGTGATCTGTCAAAAAAAGCTATTGAAAAAAGTATCTCTACTTGAATCACACAGTATATATATATAAAAAAAAATTATATATACATATATAAAAGTTTTTTCAATTTGTTTGTATGTCCATATACAAGAGGCTAGGGATAAAAGATTTGAAGATGTAACGTCATCTCTGTAATTGTCGCTTCATTCTGCTCATTTGGAAGTGAGTGCATGTACATATGTAACATACATCTCAACCCTCAGAAGGCACTGATGTAGTGTTTGAAATTTTGACTAATAATCATGCAACGTAACTGTATTGGCTTTCTATGTGCATGTATTATACCAAGACAATAAGCTATATGGTACCTACTATAATGCTAAACATACACAGTTAAATAAGAGCAAAGTGAAACTGTGATTTTAATTAATAAATAAGATAGGAATTCCTCTTTACCATACCATTTTTGCAAAAACAAATCCCAATACGTATTTCGATAATTAAGTATATCACCCTCGGTGGAAACGCTAAAGAATTAAATGTCGCACGAGTGCCGCCAAATGAACACTGCACAATTTAAAGAAGCGTGGGGGTTAGCTAGTGTGTACGGCATTAAATTCATTCATGCTGTTCACTATTTTTCCAAAAAAGATGTGCGAACAAGAAATCTCTATTTTATCTTTCATTCTTTAAGCCTAATTGCGGGAGCCAACTCACTGGACCGTTAGATTCGATGAATAGATTTAAGTTTTGGGATGTAATTTATTTTTCTTTGTACACTACAGAAGTTAATATATCAGTTTGATAATGATTCAAGTTTGATAAAAGAGTGGATGAGGTGTTATCATTAAGTAGTGTAAACCAGTCTTTGCCTCCACTTACGTGCAAGGCGCTACATTAAAACTTGGAGAAGTAAGGGCGTCAGTCCGGTTTACACTACTTAATGATAACAGGTTATCCACTCTTTTACCAAACCTTCATTTTAAATAAGTAGTAGAGTTGCTCAATTTGCCCCAATAGTATTACATCTGAAAGAATTGTAGTAGAATAGCAACATTGCGCTATACGAATACAGATGGCTCCACACTATACGTTGAACCTATTATGTATTTGTATAGTGCAATGTTGCTATTCTAAGACAGTCGTTTCAGATAGTTGCAGCACATACATTCCCTATATAGTTATCTTTATATTACGGGACCCTGCTTCGCTTGCATCCTCAAGCTCCACCAAATGTAATAAACAGTTGTACGGTAACTTAGTTTTATTGATGTGATATAACCCTTGCCAGCATGATGAAATGATGAAATATATTCCGGTTTTAGTGATGCTTTTTAACGAGTGCAACTCGACGTGACTTACGCGTGGGTTTGAAGTCAAATGAAATATATATTGATCCTAGTATACATGTATATTTAAAATAGTTACTTTTTTTATCACTTATAGCCGTATGTGATTGTCGTAGAATTCAAAGATCTAGAGAAGACCCTTGCACCACAAAAATTAACTAGCAAATTTCTCCTTTTATGATCAAGTATCTAAAGAGTGTGTGTTCAATTTTTCAAAGAATTGTATTCCTCATATTCGAGCCATCAATTAAAGAATATAAGCCTTCTGTTGCATTAGAAGTGAAGGAGCCACTTTCAGATCGAACCACCAGTTCCCCATCAGCAGCACAAAAAAAAGGTAACCCTTAGCATCACTAAATATTTAGGTACCTGGGATGTTGACTTTGACATCGCCTCGTTATTTCTTTCCACAATTTTCAAGTTGGTCTCTAGTATGTTTGAGGTTGTTTATACAGTCATAATTTGTTTTTGCTGTAATCTCATCAATCAACCTTTATAAATTCTACAAACTATTTATTGCCTTGGAAGTTACAGTATATAGCAAACCTAATTGTACGCTAAGAATTCTTTTAGAATAACTAGATGTCCAGACATTTTCACTTAACCTTCCTATACTCACGTCAAAATGAAAGACGTATACTATACTATATAAGTCGGTCTCACAGACCGTATGCGTGAGTATAGGAAGGTTAAACGAACGCAGAGTCGCTCAATTTATAGTGAAGGTATTCATAGAAATTGAGTTTGTGTGTCCTAGGGGTAGCAGATTTATGTCTATGTTATAAATAAACCTCAATTATTTAAATAACTTTTATTTTTAAATTTATCAAAAATATATATTTAGTTTAAACAAATATTTTTTATTATATATATATATATATATATATATATATATATATATATATATATATATATGTATACATTAAACTTATATACTTAAAATCCATGAAACTACCTTCATATCATCATCATCAATAAAAAATGATTACACAACGTCAAAAATTTAAGGGACATTTTGTTTGTCTATCCTTTCTCTGAGTAATTTATTTACAAATCATATTACACAGAAAATTTTTAATACTCCATAACTCTAATATATATTAATGTTAAATGAGCACGTGAAATTTGCTGCAAAGACAGAATTTATATCAATATAATACTCATTTTGTTGATACAACGTAGACTTATAACCAACATATTTAGGATAAATAGATAACAACATGGAAACTAGGCTACTTAAAACTCCCTACGAATTCTTTGAGCAAGAAGCATATCATGTACAAACAGGGTTATTCTTTTGCAATGCGAGGCACATAAATTACTGTCCTCAAAAAAATCGGTCATATACATTTCTGCTGCAGTCTGTAAAACATCTAATGCTGCAACCTGTACTTTAAAATTGTTGCCCCTAGTCCCTGCATCTAAGAATATTTCTTTCACTAATCTAGCAAACGGAAGCTTTGGTATTAAATGCTGTGTACTTGATTGCATCTTTACAATTTCTTTCAATACCTTGCTGGTAACTTTGAATCTTCTTCCGTGAATAAATACATGTGTGTATGACTTCGTTCTCTTTGGTGTGCTACGCTTTCGTTTATTATTTTTACCCTTGTTTATACTAGGTGAAGTATTTTTAAGGTAGACGTAGCACGCTGTGTCTTTGGTGAAGTATCTTTTGTTGAAAGTTGTTGCTTTCTTGGTGAAGTTCTTTTGCTATGGTGTTCCTTTTCTTCATTTTAGTAAAATCTAAACAAATTTCTAGACTGATAATCGAATTATTTATAAAACGAAAATTGGCGGGAAATATACATTTAACATACAAGTAGAGTAAGATAATCGTTCGTCGCACCATAGGCGTGCGGTTGCTTCAATATTTATAATACCGAAAAAGAAGTAATACTGCGAATAATAAAAAAAACTAATCAAGAATTATAATATCTGTAAGACTGTGAAACACTCACCCTCTTAAACAGCGTAATCAAGTAAGTTGGTGGATGACATTGGAATTACTGAGAAGTACTATCATCAGTATTATAACCCACTGGATAAGAATCGTAAAAAATTGATAGCATTAGATATGTTTGAATAGTTGTCTCGTGGAACCGTGTTCGCAGTGGTGAAAAAATGTGTTTATATTTGGAGAAAGATCGTTCGACATCTACTGATGTAATACACGTATGATTAAAATAAGCTTTGAACTGAATTAATGAATTAGTCGCAGTACCATTACAAATTTGTTGTAATGTGATAAAATGGGAATTTTTCTCTAACACACTTTCTAACTTTTTTAAAACGCGAATATTTTTTGAGTCATCTATAGTGCGTAGCAGAGTATCTACTTCATCCACTATTTTCAGTGACTTCACTAACGACAACGCTCTATTTTGTAATTGTTCCAGTGCTTCATGTAAGCATTTATAGTAGCTATGAATACTTTGTAAATCTGTCAAACAGAAGCATCTTGAAATGACTGGCTCTCCTTAATAGCTGCGGCTTCGGCAGGATTGAATTGTAGAATAACAGCTTTTACTTTTTCGAAATGTTCAGCATAATAAAAAGCTGCCTGTAACCAGGTTCCCCAACGTGTAAGAATCAGCTGTGGTGGTTCAGGAGTACCGAGACACTGCGTGAAATGTTCGAAGATGTTTTGGAGATTTTCTTTCTTTCTTGTACTTGATATTAATGCATCTACTTCCGGATAACATTGTCTAATAGTTTGTGCCACAAGATGTAAAGCATACACTTTACAAGTTACATGTAAACAGTTGCAACCGTTTTCAAGAAGAGAATGGCCTACCGCACGCATTGTCGCTGCACCATCGCTCATAAACATCAACACCTGACATGTTGAGACTTGAAAGCTTTTTAATGTAGTAAGTATCACAATTGTAATTGCTGCACTAGTTATATTGCAATCTTTTGCTAGCTAGTAACAGTGGAAATGTCGATTTACGTTGATCCAGTACACGAATAATACGATAATATGTATAATAGAATTTCTTTTAATATCTGTTGTCTCATCAACGCACAACCAAACCAACTGATTTTTTAATGTAGATATGATTTTATTTTCCACCTCTTGGCGTACAAATAAAACATGCTTACGTGCTGTTGCCGTAGTTGGTAACTTCAACCCCGGGTTGTATTTGTTCCAAAAGTTCTTCAACGATTTCTTACCCAGTATGTTAAGTGACAAATTATATGTTATCATCATGACAAGTAAATCGAAAATAAACTCCTTTCTATTTGCGCCGTTTTTTCTGTTTCTGTGGTTTGCACTATATACATGCTTCCTACAGTCGTTCTTTTGCCAGCACATCAAAGTTTTCTCGCATACTTTACACACTATTTTAGCACCGTCATACAACAAATGGAAACTCACAGATAAAGTTTTTTATTTTATCAGCAAAGGGTCGTTGTTAGCCTTGCGCACACTGGACACCTTTAATTAAAAATTTTCTTGACTAACTACTTTTCCGTTAGCCTGATTTAATTCATACGCTGACGCCGGACTAGTGATGATAAATGTGTACGAATTTGAACTGCTTCGCCCCCGGCTGATGTTTACACATCGCATCAGACAGGCGCGCACCGAGTTCCGTTGGCTGCTCTAGCTGTTACGCCTATTCTGGGACGACACGATTATCTTACCTTACCTATAAACTAGGAGAAAATTGAGGAATAAACTACAATTGTTAGAAAAAAACAACTTACTGTAATTTGCAATCGGGCAGGTAAACTCAGATCTTGGGCACTTGCCCGGTTGCACTGACCGATATTAGATGAAAGTTAAGTAATCTATTGGTAATCTATGTTGCCAAACGCTCTGTTAAGGGGTAACACTACTGTAACAGCCCAAAGAACGCCTGAAGGAGAATGATAATATTCGAGGAAGTTATTAAGCGTGTATGTAAGTATTGAAAAAATGCAAATTTGAATTCGAAATAATAATCAAAAATTATCTAATTCACATGGTTATTGCTACTAAAATACATTGCGGACTTTAAAAATATTGATTTATGTGCGATTGACGAGTAGTATTTGAAATAAAATATTTTTCGGCCAAAAAAAGGGTAATCATTTGTTAATAACTAATGTTCAAATTAGCTTATTGAAAATCCCATATATATTTCACTACATATTCTTATGTTAACGATATGGTCAAAAATTGGTATGAATAGAATAAAAATTGTTGTAGTTACGTTACGTGCCGTTTTGAAAAATCGTGTTTCGAGAAAAACTCGTTTAAAGTTTTGAAATGTGTTATAGCCATGAGCAAATGAAAAATTCGACGGTTTATAATTGTTTACCATTAATATACCGCAAGACCATAAAGCTGCCCTTCCATGTTCAAATATTCGTCCTCATTCTCTTTCTTCGAAGATTGTATGCTAGATTGCGCCTCAAAGATAGCTCGGCGCTCTTGATTCGCTTAGCATCGGCTTCAACACAAAAATTGTATGATTGGAGGACGCCAATATCCATCACCAGTACTTTCATGATTCGTAGAATATTTGTAAGATCATCATTAAAATTTGCACACACCCATATCAGTCAGTCAGTCAGTATTCAAGACTATTTTATATAATATTTTAATTTAGAATTCATGGATTTTGTTGAACAGGGAGACTTTCCCTTACGAAGAAGAAGCATTATGTATATGTAACTGCTTCTTGGAAATGAAAGTGTAATTAAAAACATAGGCAAGCTTTTCGTCGCATTTAACTACTTAAGCTTGTTAGTCAGACTGAACACTAATGTCACAATAACGTCTTCGAAACCTCATTATCTCATTCCGAAGCACTTAAACATTTATATGATTCAACTATATAAAATATAAACTATTGAAATGAATGAAAAGTTAATAATGTACATCGTAACTAAACACAATATACACAAATGGGTCTGAGAATTAGATAGTCAATAAATACTTTCTAATGACTTCTGCTAGTGTATTAGAGGAGTGACAAATCAAAAATGAAATTTTTGCCCCATATTCTAGAAGGTTCAAGGCATCTATTAAGCCAATAAAAAAAAACCATTTTCTGAAAAATTTACAATGGTGTTACCCCTTAAATAAGTTTTGGTTGCACGAACCGAAATTAGGCCTAACTCTCTGTTAAATAATTCTGGTTAGTAAAGAACGCAATCACCCTTGACTAATGTTACTAATCAAGTGTACCCAACTATACCCAACGTGTACGATAGTGAGATTTAAGATTTGACATTGTTTTTGTTTACATGATAAACTGTGTAAAAATTATTATATACAACAAAATCAATAGATATGACAAGTGAGAGTGAGACTAGCAGTAGTCCATCTTCATTATTTTCGTCTTCTGAAGAAGGATTGATGAAATTAATCAATATGGTACCCAAACTGAAAATCTTTCGTGAAAGAAGTAATCCTTTGGAAGATTTTCAGAAGATAGATTTGGAAATACGATACAGGTTTTCGAAAGTAGCAGTTCAAGAAATGTGACATATATTTCATTTGAATTGTCTTTAAGAAAATGTCGCTTACGTACCTGCAGCATTTAACTACCGATTTACAATCCTTACACGCGAGTGGTAAACTGTAGCAGCGGTTAATGTAGGTCAATGTACGTTAATGTTGAAAATGGGCATGGATACATGATGATGAGCAGAGACAACACACTTTATCTATGCTACAATTTACTTACAGCTCAGCCATAAAATAACAATCATAACAATAAAGAGGACGCCAACATATGAAATAAACTTTTGTGCAGTGGAACGCCATCTAGCGTTGGCAGAGTAAAATTAGCAAATGGAATGTCACGTGATACTTATATAACATTTAATTTTAAAAATAATGGAAATGCCCAGGCAATTATTGATACACTCCCCCAAGATCTGTTTCACTCTATGCAATATAAAATAGAGTCAGAGGGCGCCAAAGTAATAAAAAGCGCTAAATTTAAATTATATAACGTTTACTGCATTATTTGTTAAATTTGAATGAAAGGATCTTCTACGAAAGAAAAATCTGCACAAATGGTTAAATATTTATATTAATACAACCAATGAAAGATAATACTTAGTAATACCATAAAATTCTTATTTATTATTACATTCATAACAAATTTCTTATTTTCTTTTTAGCTTTACGGAGTGAACATTTACTTTTAGATCTTAAATTACGAACTTAATGCAATATCAGGGACCGCCTATGCGGCAGACACTTTTAACAATAGCGTTTTTCAAAAATTCATTATGCACTAGGAAAGAAAAAGTCTGATAATGGATACAACATTGTTAAGATTTTCTCTTGAATAAATAGTTCCTTGCGCAAAACAGACATGTTTTGTTCTATGTATGTATGTTATTGCGCAACCTACTAATACTACTAATTTTTGTGATGGATATACCAATTTATTGTTTTCTTAGAAATATTCTTTTTGAAAAATAAACTGGTTCCATGGATCTAGTGCTGTGACACATAATTCCAATTCGCCGGCAATCATGAAATAGTCTTTTCACTATATGACCACCGACATATGCTAGTGCTAGCGATTCTCTTCTACCTACACTAACGGAATTTTCAACTTCTTTCGCTATCTGGTCACCAAAGTTGATACACTTCAATAAAACGAGTTTATAAACATGCGAGCCATAAAACATTGCCTTTTGATCGGTGTTTAATCGGGAGCAGTCGCAAGACTCGCCAGTTGCAAGGACAAGTCCAGTGTATACATATATGATATATCCCGATCGCCAGCGAATAACTCCGATCTTGACAATTTTGGCCCGTATGAGCAACTCAGGCAATGACACATGACAATAACACGTGTGGTACAATGACACATTAACTTCAACGAAGTAATTTCCGCCTCTATAACAATTTTACGAAAAGCGCAATGGAGATATAATTATTGCAAATTTCCATATATTGAAAGGCAATAAAAGATGGGTAACCCCCTAGTGGCTCAGTGGTGAAGATCACGTTCACAACGAGAAGGTCTGGTTTCGAAAGCCGGCCGCGGCGGAACGTAGTAGTTTAAAATCCTAAAATGGATCTGCTACCTCCAATATGCTGCGGAAGAGTAAGGAAATGCCACTAGACGGGCCAGGGGCGGTACGGTATACATATATGTTACGGCTCGCTGCCTCCGAACAAGCTCGGGGGCTTTAAAGCCTGTTAGTGCTAATATATGTAATAAAAGATGGGTCTAATAATTACATAAAGTGGTATGGTAGAGATTGTTAAAAACGTGAATGACATTAAGTAATGTAAATCGGACTGACGCTATCACTCCTCCGCATTTTATTATTCAATGATAAGTTGACATTGAAAGAGGCAAAGAATAAAATGGTTGGGGCATGTATGGAGGGCAGGGGAGGAATCCATAATCAGGATGTTGCTGGAATGGATGCCGGGGGCAAGATGAGAATAGGAAGACCGAGGTCCAGATGGCTGGAAGAGGTGTTGGAGGATCTAAGGGGAGCAGGCGTTAACAACTGGCAGAAAAAAACGACGGATAGAAGAATCTGGAAAGAAATAAGCCAGAAGATATGAAAACATGGGATGGGGATCGATCTACTCCGGAAATTATGGATTTAGAAAGCTTTTAAAGCGGTGAAGCCCCGATGGGGTGTTTTAACCACTGTATATATATATATAAGTTGACATTGATAAGTTGATAAATTTATAAGTACACTACTTAATGATAACACGTCATCAACCTTTTAACAAACTCTAATCATGATTAAGTTTTCATAAAATAGTGGATGACGTGCTATCATTAAGTAGTGTAAACCGATCTTTGTCTCCACATGCAAGGCGCTATATTAACATTCGAAGGAGTGACAGCCAGTTAGTCCGGTTTACACTAAATAAATTTCCCTACATACTCTTGGCTCTAGATGGCGAAACAAACTCAAATATTGTTTCCATAGTCAACTTTTACAGATTGCGGTTTTGACCTTGATTCAGTCGCTATGGTAACACATTCGGTTTACTAATTTGTTTACAATTCGTTCAATTCTTAGTTGTCAATGATGGTCAACAAATTGTAATCATGTCAAATTGTCGTAGTGTTGTTTTTGGAAATTTTGTTTTAAGTTTTTACAGAATTCTTTTTGTTGATGTTTTAAATCCTAGCTGCTTTAGTGCCACTATACGGCGAACTCCTACTATGTATATGTGTAGCCACTCAATAGCTAAAGGGCCTCTTTAATTAACTAAATAAATAATTAAAATCGGGTTGTGGACCCCTAGTAAAATAGCCGTGGACCCTTGAAGGTCCAGGCTGGGACAAGCACCACTGGTTGAAAAACGCTTTTAAAATAAAAAGTGGCCTATCTATAGATGTATCCAAGAGCTTTTGAGAGTTAATCATAATTAGAGCAGGGTAGACTATCTAAATCGACAGAAATTAGAAATTTGATTGGTTGATGGGCTAGTTAACGTGTAAGCTGATGGTGACACCATTACGTAGCCGAATTTACATCTGTTTAATTAGAAAACTGTATGATCAGTCGAATATATTTACATGTTCTGCTGAGTTATTGATGCATTTAATGTAAGTGTAGCTACGCACTGGCGGTTGGCCGCCAGGTGGCTAACCGCGCGGTTAACCGCAGCGCGGCGGTTGTAGCAGCGGCTCGCCGTTCTGCTTACTAAACCGTCTACTACGTATGCATCGGCGAAGCGCTGACCGCCAGGCTAACCCCTGTATAGTGCGTACGGCATCTGGTTCCTCCTGTGAAAAACTATGTACCGCAGCCAGCCGCGCGGTTAACCGCCTGGCGAGCAACCGCTAGTGCGTAGGTACACTTACAAGAGTAGTCAACCTCATGATAGAATGTAACTCTATCATAGTCAACCTCTTCCATTAATGCTGCTGAGCTGCAGAACCACCAGAATAAATCCTCAATTTATGCATTAAGCATTAAACATTAACATTTAGCATTTACTGAGTATCTTATTAAAAATATTAAATTTCCATAATTTCATTGTGCGTAACTGACATTTTAATAATTATTTGCTCCTACGAAAAATGCCACAGCTGTACAATCATACAATCGCAAGCGCGACGCACTCATAATTTCAGAGAAAGTCGTCTCTGCAGCGCAGCTCTTTGCAATACACGAAGAAAATCGAGGATAGCCGACGGTCTATGGTGAGAACGTCGGGATGAGCTGCATTTTCGGCTAGCAGTGGTCAGTGGGAGTCGGCCGATGTTAATGTACGCATCGCGGGCGTTTAAAATTACAATTACGTGTCAATGTGATGTAAAAATGGATATTGTTTTTAAACTCTGCGAAACTATATAAGTTTCAAAACCTTAACTTTCAACAACAACTGGTAGTAAAAAACTTGTAAAAGACAATTTAATAAAGACATATATCTTCGTAATAATTGGATTTGTGGCTGTGGCGAAGAAAACGCTTTTTTGTTTTCCGTGTGCATTGTTCCGAACTGATTACGAAGAAAAAATTTGGCGGGAAAATGGCGTACGTGATTTAACACATTTAAACGAAAATGACATTGAAAGGTGCGGTGCTTTTATTAAAATTTATAACTTCTAACAATTTGGAAGAAACAATGGCAGAAAGTAAAAAGTTGTTGGAAAATCTGACGACTACTCCCATGACCACTGCTGAAGCCGAACGTAATTTCTCCACCTTGGAAACACATAAAATCTTTTCTTAGAAATTCAATGTGGGAAGATCGTCTATCTGCTTTATCGATGCTCTCGAAAAAATGCATCGCCTCAGTACCGACTCGACAAAAAAGTAATTAGTTTCCCTCCAAAAAAGACCGCCGTATTGAACCGCAGTTTAAGAAACTGAAATAGGGTAAGTTTAATTGATTGAAATTTGCCATATTATTGTAAATTTTGTTACTGATATTTTTTTGTTTTTGGTTATAAATATTATATATATATTTATTATCGGGTTATTATTATTATTATTATTATTACTTTAAACTGTAAATGATCCACCAATCATAATGCAGAATTTTAAAATAACTTAACCACAAAACATTTTGAATCTTGATTTGATGTTTCAAACAAGTTGTTTGGAAGAATTTCGGTTACAAGTTGCATTTATGTCCACGCTTCAATTTTCAAATTTAATTTCTTACTATCAATTTTTAGACGTACTATTGATACCAAAATATTTGTCAAATATTTCAAGTGCGAGTATAACCATGGTATAACCGGAGTATAACCTCATCATTTGTTTTGCTTGAAGAAAAACTAATAAAATATCAAACAGTTATGGCAAAAACACGAAAACACCAGTTATGGTACTACAAGAACTAGCTGTAAAAAGAAATAGCGTTCCGGAATATGAGCTAATATTTTCCCAACAAGGTACTCACAAAAACACATTTCATTATAAAGTTACCCTTCTCGGACAGCAAGCAGTTGGAGTTGGCAGGTCTAAAAGGAAGCAAAACATGAAGCTGCTAGTAAAGCACTAGAACTATTAGCAGAGCAAGGTGTTTGCCACCCCGATATGATGGATGAGTATTTAACGCCAGTAGATATGTGTCCAGATCTTACACAAATGAAGGCACCATTGAATTGTATTCCTAAGTTACTTGATATTTGCACTGAGAACAGGATACCTCAAGCTCGATTCATCGAAATATCAGATGTGGGGCCACCTCATTGTCGGGAGTTTACCTATGAATGTAAAATCTCATACATAACCACCCGAGCTATTGCAGGCAGTAAAAAGCATGCTAAGCAATTAGCAGCAAAGGAGATGCTAAATAAGTATGTATTAGCAATACTTTTTGTATCAAGGAAGTGTCTTTTGGCTTTGTTTTTTTTTTTGTATTAGGGAGCGATTCTTAGCTCACTGCACTGCAGGTCAGTAGCTTATTGTAGCCCTGCAAGCCAATTTACTACATCTAGTGTGCTCAATGAATCCCACCGCCTTACTAATTTGAGGCTTCTTATCTCATCTGGTTGCAGGAATTGACATCTAAAGTATTTAATTCTTACACTACTTGATCTCTGGCACTCACAGAGAGCCTATTCCCATGGTGTACAGATGTTTAAACTGCCGTGTCAGTAGGGCCACTTCCCCATTTTGGTTCCTGCTCATTTACAGTAACTGGTTTGTTTTAGCATTTGAAGATTCTGCAATGAACAAAAGGAACTATCTTAATCTGAGCATGGTTGTCCTGTGTATTTACATCTTATGCCTTAGCAAGCTCCTCGTTCCACTTATCTTTTAAGGAATTTCTCACATCCTTTGGGCTTTTACAAGCTCCCTTTGTCCCCTCCTGTGCTAGGAAGTTTACCTTTTCATTCCATTTTATACCCCATATTCCGATATCCATCATAGATTTACTATATTATATCCTGCCAGAGACACTAGTACATCCCTACATTTCTTGGATTGTATTTGAAAGTTCTGTATCACCTTTAGAATTGCTCAGCTGTATCATGATAGACTCTCTTCTTTCTAATGCAGATGATGATGGTATCATAATTTACCCACATTTTCATTCATAATGCGTTTTCTACATGTCCGCAAAGATGGATGATGCATAAATGTATTGTAATTACTATGTACCATCCACACCATACTTAACCATTTTCCAAATCCAATAATTATTTTTGTGGAAGTGCAGAAAACGTGCAATTGAAGAATGGTGCAAGTATTAGTTGAAGTTTTTTGCCATTTATTTTAATCAGTTGATTATGATGGATACCAGAAAGATACTTCTACAAAAATTGGGTATGTATATGTGCCTATGTGTATGGTTATTTTAAGGATAATTGCAATACTACCAGAACTACAACAGGAAATGGATCAGAGAACAATATGTAACCATGAAGATGAACAAGTCATCCGAAAATTTACCACTCTGTCTAATTTGGCACCGGCGAAAGTGAATTTCAATAGCAAAGCTATAGAATATGATTTGCAGTTTAGAAAATTGATGGATGATATGTTTATAAAGAAAGACAAAGTTATGAAGGTAATTTCTTTAAATATTTATTTGTATCCAATCATCATGGTCGAATGATTTGGGCGTTTAACTCACTCGGTCACTTTAATCACTTTAGCAGGTACTCAATTTTAATTGAGTACCTGCATTCATTGTGCAGAAGGGGTAATACCAAGGTTGCCTAATACATGATGCTCACCATACCATCACGTGTCATTCTAGAATAGATTGAGACGCGGCAACTGGGCAAAAGATACGGGGTTCTTTGCAGGCCACGTCCCGCCGCGCAGCGTTAATGCCTCACCGTTATTATCATTTATATACACATACATACAATCTACCCATTCTATTTCAGATTTTAGAAATGCCGCAAAGCAGTGATGTTTTGGACAAATTCGTAGAATTATTTGAGCTTGAATATGAATTAAAGACGCTACAGGAGAATCCGCCAATCGTGTTTGTAAATATAAATTCAGATACATCAGTTACTGTTATGGCACATGGGGATACTATAGAAAATGCTTTGCAACTAGTTATAAATAAAACGATATCAATCTTAAAAGCATTTATGATCTAAGTCAGTTCGGATAAGGAGATGAACTCGTATTTAATAGTAAATCGAAATTATATTAATCTTTTTCGCCGTGAATTTAGAAAATTTTATTTATAATACATGTCCGTTTCTATTGTTATAGAATTGTGCTATTATTTTATTATTGCTATTATGAAGCAAATATTTTGTAAGAAAATTTGTTTTTGGTGTTGTTTTAGGTATCATACAAATACAATCCCTTAATGTTTAGCTTTAAAATATTACTTCAAAGAGTCTGGATATGTTTAGTTCTTAATTTTGTAGTAATATGTTATACTATTTTTGTTTTGTATTTCTCAAATGTGTGGCAAGTAAATTAAAGTTTATAACAAAAACTAAAAGTTTCAATGAGTTACTTCAGAGGGTAAATATTAGTAATGAATAAAAGTAAAAATCTAAAAGTAGAATATCTATATAACTCTCTATAGAATTAATCTAAAACTGAGGTTCGTAAATTAGGCAGCTGTCAACGAAAACTCTGTAATGGCTTGGATTGCAAGAGCAAATTATATATACCAACAAATGTCCAAATGTTTTAAAGATCTACTATTTTGCCAGCTTCCATTCATTACTGTCATACACCACTGTAGCGTGGAGTTCCTCTAGTGGTGTTGAAAGGGTGTTTAAGTTGCAAAAACGGGCTGTTCGCAACATGGTGGGGGTGGGTAGTCGCGATGCATGTAAGCCTTATTTTATAAAATTAAAGATTATGACTGTTCCCTCCATTTTTGTTTTCCAGATCTTGATGTATGCGAAACAAAATCACAGTCAGTTTGTCAAATTGGGTGAATACCATAGTTATCCTACAAGGAATTGTAACAGTTGTGAGATACCGAAACACAGACTAACATTTTGTAAAAGAAGTCCACAATATTTGGCCACTGTGGCATACAATAAGCTTCCATCTGACTTGCGAAGTCTGTCGCTGCCACATTTTAAAACAAAGCTAAAAAGTACATTGATCACTAAGTGCTACTACTCTTTTAACGAGTTTGACAGTGATGTTGATTTCGGATGGAAACCTCCTCAATAGTATTCTCTCTTTTTTGACGTATATATACATACATCTATGTGTATATTAAATGTAACCTGCGACGCCATACTACGTATGTATATACATATGTATGAATTTACATATTATTATATGTTTTTGTGTTATTTATATTATGACACGTTCTATATCATTATATGATCTCGTGAACAATAAAGATATTATTATTATTATTATTATTATAATGTCACGTAGGGACTCCGAATTCTATTATTCAATGATAAGTTATCATTGAATAATAAAATTCGGAGGAGTGGCAGCGTTAGTCCGATTTATACTACTTAATGATAACACGTTATCCACCTTTTTCACAAACTCTAATCATGATTAAGGTTTCATAAAATAGTGGATGACGTGTTATCATTAAGTAGTGTAAACCGATCTTTCTCTCCACCTACGTGCAAGGCGCGACATTAAAATTCGAAGTGATAGCGTTAGTCTGCTTTACATTACTTAATGATAACACGTCAACCACTCTTTCATCAAACCTTGTATTGTATTGTATTGTAATGAGGTGGGATCTGGCCCAAAGTGGGCCTTTGCACTGCGACCACGTTGATCTATTGTGCTTCCCCTTGTTTTTTTATTTATTTAATACGTCTAGGAACAGGATCAGCTCCTTCAATGGGAATGTAAATAGGTCCTCTTCACTCAGCGTATATGCATGTAGTAATCTGTATCTCCTGTGGCCTAGTGCCCCACAGTTAGTGATCAAATGTTCCATTGACCCCTCTTCTTCACCGCAGAATCTGTAAGTGTCCGTGTTCGATAAGCCAATTCTGTGTAGGTGCTTGTTGCAGGTATAGTGGCTTGTGAGTGCCCCTGTCAGTGTTTTTAAGCTTCTTCTGTCCAGTTCTAGGGCGAGATCCGCCCTCCTAGCGTCGAAGCTCAGAAACTTTTTGGAATGTTCCAGCCCGCTGGTGTCATTCCAGTGTTTTATTGTGATGGATGCTGTCCACTTCTTTAACTCCCCTTTAAGGAGACCTTTATTAAACCCAAAAGGTGGGGTAGGTCCAGTAAGGTTTCTTTCAGCCCCTTTTCTTGCGTAGATGTCTGCCATCTCATTTCCCCCGTGCCCCTTATGTCACCCAGACCAGAGTAATCTGGTTCTGAGTAGCCAGGCCGTTAAGCATGTTGTGACATTCCAGTAATAATTTGGACTTTATTGTACAACTGTTCAGGGCCTTAAGAACTGATTGGCTGTCCGAGAATATTTTGATTCGTATTCCTCTGTGTCCCGTTTCGGATAGGATTCCTACAGTTTCCAAGATTGCGTATAGTTCCGCTTGGAAGATTGAGGTGTCCTTGCTCAAAGTTATTGACCTGTGTGCTCTAGGCCCCACTATTCCTATTTCCCACTCCTTGGAGCGTTTTGAAACCATCTGTGTACCACTTTTGCGATCCATCCGGCAACCATCTTGGGTTGGCGCACCACTCATCCCTTGTCGGGAAGACCACCCCGTACTTCCTATCGAGGCAAAACATGGGATCCATGTGGTCGTTTGCTAGAGACATACAAAGTATGTCTTCGTTTCCTTCAGGATTGTAAGATGACCAGCAAGGTTCCCTGCCTTAAGTTTTTCCTTTCTATAGATGGAGATTGCTTGCGTAGCTGCCTCCTCTTTCACGGCCACATTTAGTGGTGTCAGGTTCAGAAGAGCTTCCATGTCCGTCGTTGGGGTTGATTTCATAGCCCCTGTGATGCATAGGCACGCAAGTCTCTGCACCCTGCATAGCCTCGATATGGCTGTTTTCTGTTTGGTTTTACTCCACCATACCAGAGCACCGTACAGTATTGTGGGTTTAACCATTTGGGTGTATATCCAGTAGGTCATTTTGGGGCTCAGACCTCAAGATCTACCAAGTAGTTGTCTAGCAGTCCAAAGGTTTTTTGTGGCCTTATTTAGCACTGACTCGAGGTGCAGTTCCCAGGTAAGTTTTTTATCCAGGATAATTCCCAGATATTTCACCTTATCACTGGGGACGACTTCGATGCCGTTTACTTTTAAGGTGGGGATATCCATCCCCCTTTTCCTAGTGAATGCTACGATGATTGTCTTCTATGGGTTAATTGATAACCCCTCCAGCCTGCACTATTCCCATGTTGTGTTCGGGGCATTTTGCATCCGTTCAGTAATCGTGCCTATATGGTTACCCCTAATTATTACAGAGAAGTCATCCGCATAGCCAATGGTTCTGTGTCCCTTCCGGTTAAGGACCCTAATCAGGTCATCAACTAATACCGACCATAAAAGGGGAGATAATACCCCACCCTGTGGGCATCCCTTAACCGCAATGACACTGATGTCCGTAGATCCGAGTGAGGCTCTAATCAGTCTTTGATTCAGCATGCAGCTGACCCATTTTACTATCGCTGCATCAGCTCCTCTATTAGAGAGTGCAGTTTCCATTGCGAGGAAGTTCGCATTATCGAAGGCACCCTCAATGTCCATAAATGCACATAAGGCTATCTCCTTGGAGCTCAAGGCCTTTGCGATATCTAGAACCAGTTTATGTAATGCCGTAGTAGTTGATTTGCGCTTCTGGTAGGCAAATTGAAGTCCATGCAATGGACTCAGAGAGAGTACCTCCACCCTAAGGTATTGGTCTAGTAGCTTCTCAATTGTCTTCAACATAAAAGAGGATAAACTAATTGGTCTGTAGGACTTGGGAGATTCCGGGGTTTGTTCCCTCCCTTGGGTATGAAAATAACTCTTACTTCCCTCCAAATCCTTGGAACATATCCCAGTGCTAGACTTGATCGGAAGATGTCGACCATCAACCGAAAGAGGGTAGCATTTCCCCTTGATAGTAATGCCGGAAAAATGCCACCCGGCTCCGGTGATTTGTAGGGTCTGAAAGAATTTACAGCCCATTCTATCTTTTCAAAGGTTACTATGTTCCTAATGACCTGGTTCGTCGTCCCGCGCCGACCATAAGGCGATGCCACCTGAGCATCTATCTAAACCTGCAGTCAGGGAAGTGAGTTCTGAGAAGAAGCTCTAGTGTTTCGTTGAAACTACTTGTACATCAAACCTTAGTAATGACTTTATTAATCGCAGAATGCTATACCAAATTGAAGAGTCATAATAAGGACTAAACTAGTCTGCGGTTCTCTAGGTCACATTTGTTGGCATACGTAAGTTGTTATTGCAGTGCAAGACATTACACAGTTTTATTTGAAAGCTGCCTAAGTAACTCAGTTTTAGGTTTGTTCTATAGACTTTCGTCAAGTATCAATCAACACTTAGCTGCTTCTTGAAAACGTCCTGAAAAGGTAAGTATACCATTACTGGGCATGGATTGCGCGTTTTTGAAGAACCCTAAGGTGATGGATGAATATATATATATATATCTTTTACGGTAACTATGCTCATTACTTTATCACATTACGCATGCAGTAGCGAGGATGTCGCAAATATGATTTTTGAAGTGAAAACTTCTTTTGCACCGCTGTGAGTGATTTGAAACTCGATGAAAGCGACATTAAAAAGAAACAAACATATACATCTACAGGATTTATCCTGCGGGAGAATGAGATAGAATAGCCTACCTAATCTTGTCTACCAAGCGTTATATATACATATATGTACTTGTGTGCGCCTGCGTATTGCCGAGCCGAACCAAGAGAAAAGACATCATATAGTGAGTATAGTAGCTCTATTTCACTGCCTAATACTTGCTTAAGTACGATTGTGTGGTCGAGACTAGAGCTGCAACTTCCGTAGAAAAATAACTTTCGGACGGTAATTATGGCGTTAGTTAACATCGAATCGGAGGTTTATTATAGAAACATTTTGTAAATAATTGTATGCATTGGAATTATTAAATGTAAAATAAAAGAAAAGAACAATGTTGTATAAAAAATTATTTATAAAAACAACAAAACAAAACGTTATATAATATGGAACAAAATAACATAACTGTAATATAAATAAATAAATAAATAAAAATAAAACTCAGCCTATAATATGAATTAATCTTCAGAACCGACAATGTTGTTATCGTGTAGAATTGTTGAATACGAAATAACGATAACCTGTTATTTCAAATAACAATAACGGTTGAAACTGTTATTTTAAATAAATAAAAATTATTTCAAATAACGATTTTCCCCATCACTACTTGCTTTGGTCAAAGCGTTCTCGCAGTTTACTTTTGTAAAGGTTTCACTTCTACCGCGTGTGAACTGCACACATAATTTTTTAAATAGTTTATTTTCTTAATTTTTGTACGTATTCACAGTAAAAGTTTACAGTTCAGTAAAACGTACAATTTCATTAAAAAAAAGAGCCACTGATACACAAATTAAACATTTTTAATTATTTTAGCACATCTTAAGGTATTTTAATGCCTGAGGCAACTTTGCCTCTTGTTTTGACTACTTTCTTGGATCTTTGTGCTACTTGCTCGCAGTTTAATGACTAAGTTGTACCTCGAACATCATCGAGCTTCAAAATAGAATTTTCCGATTCTACTTTTTCTCCAATAATTGAAACTTTTATACTGTCTTGAGATCCAGAAAAAGTTTGAACCTTCAAAATTGTGGTTGAAGTTGACAGAGGCATGAAAGCATGAAACTTTCGGGTTCCAGGAACCGATCGGCACAGGCTGAATCTCTCACTTAATAACTCTTTGAATTTCATACTCAGCAGCAGTTACAAAATTAAATCTATGTTACGTATATTTTCTTTGCACCAATCAAACAACTGGCGAGAAGTCATTATTTAATTTTGGTAGGGTCGCTGTGAACTCGCAGGAGCAGTCAATCTTTTTACCGTCCCAGCAACTCCATCGCATGCTCCTTTACCGTGCGAGGTTGCAAAGAAATGCCACAAACAATTAGCAAATGACAAACTAGAATTACGATAAGGTTTCTCCTAAAGAGACCATCAATTCTAAGTAATGTGTATAATTAAAATAATAGATAGCCCAGCTACACCTCGTCAGTGGAGAAATGGGCATTTATATATACCGGAAACAGCCGGGGCTCAAGGACGACACCTCTGGGTACCTTCGTCTGCACCTGGTGTTCGATAGTAAGCTTTTCCTGTAGCTTCCATACCTTGTGAAATGCATTCGTAAGTTGTAGAGTTTGATTTTCGTTGAATATCCAGTGTCCGTCTGCGACGATCCGGGCTACGTTTTGAATAGTATTATGTTTCGGACGAATATCAAACTACACTGGAACCGCATTTATATCCTCCCGCACTTATATCTCGCTGTAGCTTTCACTTATATCCACTCGGAATCCCCCACTCGCATATCTCCTGACTAACATAGACCAATCTGCCGTTGTGTCTCTGTTCAAATAAGCCAAACAACGCGTAGCGCGCCAATTTACCCTCCGCTGGGTAGCAGTGGTCGGATATCCTCCCGGGAGGATATAAGTGAATGTTTACGTTCTCGAACGGTGGATATAAATGCCGGTCCAGTATATTCATTTCTTAGTTTTTCGATGAGCTTTTTACGCGGTCGATGATCCCACCATATGGAGGAACTGAATGTATTAAACATAAAGAGTCGAGCGTGGGAAATGATGTATCTCCCCCTCCTCCCCTCCCTCAAACTTCCGTCTAAGCATAAACAACTTCGAGCACACCAGATGGTACAGTACAACCCAACTTACGTATTCCCCTTTGCGCATTAATAACAATAACGTATTATCTTGGACTTGTGTATACCGTGTATTCCAGATCGAGTGGAATTGCATAGGTAAGTTTCTTATTATTGAACATTTTAGGTTAAATTCGATGTTTTGCAGGTTTATATGCTGATTTAAAACCTGTTTGAAAAAGTTTAAAACGTCAAACCCATCAGAAATTATTAAAAAAAAAAAAAAAAACGAAAACTCTTTTTCTTGTATATCAAATATCTTCCTAAGTCTAAGCGATACGAAAAAGAGTTTAATACGAAAGTCACTGTTTTCGACAAGACCAATTTAAAATTCATGTCGAACAAAAATTCAAGGCGACTGCTTTTGAATTACTGTTATCAACTTCCTTAAGTTAAAAAGGCTGCCATATCGAATTTTCAGATCATTGGACAGATTTTTTATATTTTCAACAATGTAAGACAACGTATGAGTGATTAAAAAATTCCAGTAAAATTAACTTTTACGCTTACATAAATCCAACATAAAAACAAACAAAATTTATTGAAAATAACAGAAGTTCATCTTAATCACAAAAAATGTTCAAAATGTTGGCCCTTATTAACTCACCGTTGTAATTATGACCTTCCACTAATCCCATTCCTGGTTTAAATGGGCCTTTCACACTTCCATAGCGCTGCATATTCTTGTCCACTGTTTTAAACGGTTTGATGTGTGGTTGTCTTCTTTCCGGAAAATTAGTTCAATAAGTTTGGGAAGCAAGATGGGAATTTTTATAACACTCGATAAATGTGCAAAACACCGTAGCTTTCAGTAATTACAAAATTCGCTATAACTTTTTAAATTTGCAATTCAAATAACTATATATAACACATTATTTTGGCAGGTTGTAATAACCATTGTTATTGTTTTTTATCATAGCTACTTACCTACTTGATTATATGTACATTTAAAAGTAATGTCACGTCTTCTGTGGCTCAAGTTCTTAATACTTAGTACCGAATTAACATGTTACTAAGTATCTAAGTATTACACGAATTACATACAAAAGTTTTCTAAAATAAATTTCAGTAAAATGAGGGGAGGGAGGAGGGCAAAATGACCGTATAAAAATGGCGCCACTCCCATCCCTATTAATTAATTGATAATCAAATTCTTAAATCACAAGGCTCCGCATGTGAAACATCATTGGAAAGCTCTTGAAGATCATAAATACCATACAAAGGTAATTTGGAGTTGTAACTATGAACAGATACCAGATGTGATCTACCGTAAAGTGAGTACCTTTATTCCACTTTATTGGTGTTTTTTGGATCTGTGTTTATTATTCAATATAAAAAACTGTACTTAAGCTGTTAAAAACTGATGCACTAGTAGACAATGTAAGCTTTTCATTTTTCAAAATACCGTTATATTGGTCATCAATAAAGGCCGTATAATATGCAGTTTGCATAAATTTGATATTGAAAAATAAACTTATTGTTAGTACAATATATTAATTTTTATATTTCAATATAATCTCCCCTTACTTTAATACATTTCCTACAACGATCAATGAATAATTCTATACCTTTGTAAAGATAATCTAAAGTTTTACCTTTAAAATATTCTATTACAGTTGCTATATTTTTATAAAACAAAATCATTGTTTCATCTTCTGTGATAATGGCCTTCAAAGTCGATGCGATGTTGACGCAGGAATTAACTGTAGCATTTGAGTGTGAGTCATTCTCTAACGTTATTCTGACGTACTGTCAATCGCCTGACGGACGATTTTAATTTCTGTGTGTGGACAACAGTTTTTAGTGGTTCTTTTTGGCAGTCATATTTCCCGAACAGTAAGTGGTATTTTATGTTTTGGCACTTCTATTTGATAAGCATTTAGTGTAGTAACGAGTATCTTCCATTCCCATTTGTTTACTCCGTTCACAAACAAAAACTTACAGGGGTTATATTTTAACACCCGGTGAGTCCTAATTTAGGGTAATGGCGGGTTCCTAATTATTTTTCCGGGCAAATAGCTGTAATTACGAAATAAGTTACGACAATCTACATATGCACAGAAGTACAGCTCTCGCAATATAAGTTGGCGGGCGGTGGGGATGCGCCATAGACGTATTTAGGACACGTACCTTCCACCTGTCTGATTCAGATAGTGCATAGGAATTACCATTACGTTGCAGGACGAATGATAGGCAATCTATCCCTCCACTATCTGCGCGAACTCACTCCCACCCTCCGCCAACTTCTAGAGCTTGTGAGAGCTGTAGTTGCATACAGCATCGATGTAGAATGTCGTAACTTATTTCGTAATTGTACGCTGTTACCGCTGTTTGCCCCGGTTACTAATTATGTACATCTTACCCTGTTTTCTGTTATTATAGATGGTTCCCAGAAAGCAATGGGACTTTGATAAAATGAAAACTGCTGTCAACTCTGTAAAAAATAAGGAAATGGGGTATTTCAAAGCTGCTAAGAGTTAATGTGCCCCAAACAAATTTGGACTTCAAATATGTATTAAAATTTTGTAACTTGGTAAATCAATAATAAAACTTTGCTTTACATCAAATCTGTCTATTGCGACTTATTTTACATAATATTTTATTTATTTGAGGCACTACCCCAAATTAGGCGTATCTGTTCCTAAATGTTATATCACTTTTTGATTTTCAATTTATAGTCGTATGACATTATTATTATTATTATTATTGACAGTATGATATACATATAAAAATTTACTCTATATATATGTTGGTTTTACAGCCAAAGAAAGTATAAAATAAAAAAATGATGAGCATACAACAAAAACCACCCCAAATGAGACCGACTTTCTCTACAGATTGATCCGTATTACCGTTACAAACCAAAGTTGTGAACACCTGTATATTTTTGGAAATTCTGACAGAATTTGACGCGTTTATGAAGAAAGGTATCACATACTATGTGTCTTAAGTTACAAATAGACGAGTTATTTACATTTTTGTAAGAATTACACTTTTTATGACAATACTACGTTTTAATAAAATCACGTAATCATATAAAGTTCATACTATAGCATTTTCAGTTCAGTTGTTACATTATACGATGGATAATTCCGGATTATTTGCAAAAATTATACAGGGGATAAGCTTTTGCGCATTATTAATTTTCTTAAATTCTTCAAATCAAACACCTGTATATTACTGTTGCGTCGGGTGCAATATTGACTGTACTTTTAGTATCACGCATCATCTATCTGCCAAATTGATACAAGTTTTCGAGATAAATTCATTATTATTCTCATATTTTCGGCCTACGGGTCGGTTCCCATGCGCAATACCGATTTTTTCAGAAAAACGATGTTGACAGTTTAAAGTAGGAAATTTACTTATGATGCAATACTCAAAAGACATCTTCATCGTCTTTGAACATTGTTAAAAACTTCCGGCGAATTTTTTGATCTGAATATCTGCCTCGCCATTCAATCATCCCTCGCTTCCTTATCCAATCAAACGTGGTGAATGATGTATAATCAATAAAATATCATTAAATGTTGATAAATGGCCGGTAGTTTTCTACACTAGATGGTGATATTTACACTAAACAAAATTAAAAGCGACCAAAGTGTAACATCTGAGAGTTTTATTTGACTTAAAACTTTTTGTCCTAACCATGGTATAATTGACGTTGTATTTTATTTTTATCAAAATCAAGTTATATAAAGTTGTCCTATTTAGGAAATAAACGAAAAGCATTGTGTAGAAAAGTGAATATTTATTTATAATTGACTAGAAACATATAATTTATAGTTTACAAATTGTGATTATTGCAAATGTTGCGTTACACTTGCAAAACTTTTGCAAGCAATACAAAATAGTAAATAATAAGTAAACGATAAAAATCACAATAATACCTCGATTTATTAGGTGACGCTTGAAATTATGAGTTTTTTCCTTTTTTTTTTTTGTAGTTTAATCATGCAAACATTGATAAATAAATCGCGTATATAATAGATATTTTATCTCAAAATATTAGTATGTCCTGTTCATAATAATAGGAGCAATTCTTACGTGTATAAACATATATATATATACATATACACACTACAATCTGTAGCCGTTATTTGATTAGGTCGTCACAAATTCATTGCCCGAGATCGAAACAATTAACAAAGATACACTAAGACACTAATATTCGCAATAAATCCAATCGAATTATTCCTAATACTAATATTTAGTCATGTTTCTCGACGAATTGGTTTCTAAGTTGATCATCATCAGTGAAAATCTTAACTTACCTAGTGTACTTTAAAAAATATTTTACTTTCACAAATTAACGCCCAATGCGTTCTAATAGCCGATACGATAAAATAAAATTCAGAAAATTGCGTAAGAAATATTATATAACTCTAAAATACAATATAAGTAACACGTTTGTTGTGCATTGAATACAAGCCGTAACTGGATAACTATAAGTTTTCTGTCCGCAAGCATATTGCAATGATGTTTACACAGTGCATATACATACATATGTACATACATGGTTATAAGTGATGCTCTAGCCAATTATGGTTCTTTGAAAAAATGTTATATATGTATATATATTTTTTCTGACTCCTGCTAATCCATATTTCTTTTATTGGGATTAGAGTTATAGGAATATACAACGCTATTTGAAACCAGGATCTCAATATGTTGCAGAATAACATTTTATAACCATAGGACAGGAGTTGGCATTGTAGTAGACCTGATACACACCGTACGAGAACAATGGACAAATATAATCGCAAACGTCAATGCAGCAAAAGAAGAAGAAGCATAGTAAATACCATTGCAATTCGCTTAGGGTTTCAATTTATTCAGCTTACGGTTTCTGCCTTATTCGTAAATAAGTAAATCAGATCACATCTTCGAAACCTAAAATTCTAAAGATTTGAATTTATCTAGACGATGTCTAAAAAAAAATCTTTGGCACAAAGTCAGAATTATCGTTCGTTACTTTTAAGTTGCTTACTGAGCAAGTTATTGTCTGGAACAAAAAACCTATCGTTAAAAAAATTAGGCACGAAGTTTGTACGATTCAAACGAAAAAGAGAGTCCTTTGTCTTTTAAAGTATTCGATGATATGTAATTCTAGAAATCATTCAATTCTAAAAAAATATTCGCCCTCTACAGGCGAAATGGTAAAAATGGAACTAAAATCAAATGGTTTTTGTATCTATCATATCGATTTTGGTGACTAAGTTATCCCCAGAGAAGAAATCACAAAGGAAAAGATATCTCTTGTAAACTTTAACTTTTTCTTTGTGCGTTTCTTTATTGAGGATGTCAAGTTAATTGTTAAAATCGGTATAGTAAAGATAAAATAACCATTCGATTGGAATTCATTCTGAACCACTTACAAAATTACGTAAGTACGGTTTGTCATGATACATTGCTATTACAAACAATATGGGTATGTAGTGAATATTCGAGAATAAAATTACACAAAAATGTATGAAAGACGTTCTAAATGGCGCGATTGAGGTGAGCGTATTTTATAACGGAACAAACTCATCATGTGAACAACATAAAAAAATAATAAATAAATGTTTACATGTAACATGGACAAGTAGAATACATACATATCTATGTAACTTAAATAAAACTATATATTTGATTATTTAAATTACTGTTGGTATATGGAGTGGAGACCTGGGCGAATGGAACCTTAGTAACTCTGTAACCGTTATTGCAACCTGAACTAAGCCTCTTCCTTCTAATACGTCGGAAGCACAACATACAAGGTTCTGAAACAGACAAACAATAATAATAAACATATTATTCATAAACTATAAGATTCACTTGGTTAGTGGAATGACGTTAAAATGCATGAATATGTATGCTGGTGTATAATTTGGAGACTCTTACTGTTGTTAGAGTATTGTAAATTTAACCATTGTAAAATTTGCTATTTTTACGGTGGTTGGAAACAAATTTTGTAGAAAATGGAACTAAACAACGAACATTATTGTGGGATGATTTCTTACGATCCTAAGAGTGGTTTAACTCAACAAGGTGTGGATCGTCTGCTTCGAATTTCAGACCAAGCACTATCCAAAACGAGATTTATTACCGACTTTCAGAATTAAAGTTGGAGGGTCTTAACGATAAAATTTGTCAAGATCGTCCACTAACCGGTCTTCTGTAACTTATAGTCGATGTCACGTCGACAATTAGCATTGACGAGACATATATTTAGTCGTTAAAAAATTAGGTGGTTAGTAGATTTCACACAATTTGATCGAAATTCAAACACTATACAGTCGAGTCTCGTTTATCTTGAGGCTCATGTATTTTGAGTTTCATTTATCTTAACTTGGGAATCTCGTTGATTTTAATTTCCACGCTCCCCTCCATGTTCCACAATTTCACCGTCACTCTAGATCTAGAGTGAGGTTGCAAGAAATGGGTGGGGTGAAGGTGACGCAATTCCAGTTGGCATGGCAACGGTGGTGGTAGTGGCGACCCCTGCCGACTTACAAGGGGAGTACCAGGATTGTCCGACACGGATTTTCATATGTCCTATATATGTTATAGAGGGACCTCTCCTGAGTATCTAGGTACAAGTTTTTATCCTGACGCGCTCTACTTTTTGAGAAAATCGTTGAAAAAGAAATTGAAGTTTCCTTTTTGTCCCTTATACCCTTAATTTTAAATACTGTTCAACGAAGCGATCGTAGGGTAGTGGATAAGGTGTAGGGTTTACACCCTTGGGAGATGTGTGTTCAAGTCTTGCTCGTGCGCTTTTTTTTCAATCTTTTCCTGCACAATATTAACAAATATATTTCATTTCATGCAAAATTATTCAAAAATTATATTTTTTCCATGGTAATTTTGCATGAAATGAAATATATTTGTTAATATTGTACAGGAAGAGATTGAAAAAAGAGCACAAAAGGGAAAGTTTGAGCTTTTGAGGAACCTAAGAAATTTTCTGGAATTATAAAAAATAAAATTCAGAAGATAAATGTTTCAAGACTTCAAGTTTAGGAAATTTGATTTTTCGACAAATTTCCAGAAAATCAAAAAATAAATAAAATTCTGAAAATTCTGAAATCTTGAAACATTTTGAAGTAGTCCGCAATTTCTTTTTGTCATTGAATTCTTTTAAACTTTCCAATTCGATAAAAGTTTGGACAATTTGAATTTTCGATAAATATCCAGGAAAAAGAAAAAGAAATAAAATTCTGAAAATTCTGGTTAATTTGCGAATATTTGAAATTCATAATACACACCATAACGCAGATTTGCTTCCAATTTATTTCTTAATAAAATGATCATGCTAAAAATATCATTTCTGAATAATTTTGCATGAAATGAAACATATTTGTTAATATTATTCACGAAGAGATTGAAAAAAAGCACACGAGCAAGACACAGATCCCCTAGGGGTGTAAACCCTACATCTTATCCACTGCGCTACGATCACTTCGTTGAACAGGATTTAAAATTAACGATATAAGGGACAAATGGGAAACTTCAATTTCTTTCTCAACGATTTTCTCCAAAAGTAGAGTGCGTTAGGACAAAAGCTCGTATCTAGATACTCAGGGGAGGTCCCTCTAGAACATATATAAGACCCATGAAAATCCGTGTCGGACAATCCTAGTGTTCCCCTTGTTAGATAAACGGAACTCGTTCGTTTCGGAGGACTGAAGATAAACGAGACTCGACTGTATTAAATAAAGTAAGGAAATATCAGTCCTCGTGTTTCAAACTTAGTTTATAACATCAACATCATACAAATTACGAACTTTGGCTTTATTCGTATGAACCGGCAATGAAAGAGTAGGTACATAGGTTTAAGTATCTCTTACATATATTTTGGTGTTATTACTTATTCGCTTCACATACGAAAAACCTAACCTTTTTATGCAAACATAAAACACAAATTCTTTATTTTAAATTTTAATTTCATTTTTATTGATAAAGCTTTTATAAATACTGGAATACATATCTCAATACAATAAAATACTGTTAAATATAGCGAAAACTACAAATGAAAGCATGGATCCTAACGGAAATACGTAGGTACATTACAGGTATTATTAATCATTATATCTTCAATCTAGATTTACTAATTCTAAACTTATACAATAACATACCCGAAATAAGAAAGACCACCAATAAATTTAATCTCAAATAATTTAAATCAATTTAAGAACCAAACACCGATAGAAATAAATTAAACAAAATCACAAAATTATAAATATTCATACAAATTACGAGATAAAAGTTCGACAATTCGTATATAGGAAGAACGAATGCTTTCCAATATGACACTGGTTAAGCTATTAGAATATTCTTTACTAGTAGGCTGTCCAACTTTTATCCATTTTAACTTCTTTAGGTATTGGATTTGATATGTACTGATAAAAAAATAATAACAAAACGAAAAATAAATTAACAGAAATAATAACAATTTGGTTGGTCAGGAGTAAAGAGCATTTCTACAGTCTTTGTATTCGTTACTAATACTGTAAAATTGGGGAATGACTAGAACTCAACTTTTATGGACATGGGAGGTAATACAAGTTGGAAATGCGTCGTATTTTTTATTCTTTTGTTTTTTTTTATCTTTTAGTAAGTACAGCGTGGTTTAAGGGGTAACACCACTGTAAATATTTCTGACAATCCTTAATAGATATCTTGAACTTCTAGAATATGGAGCAAAAAGTTTATTATCTGAAACAATTCTTTTCCTTGAATTTTCGAACTCTTCCCCAAATGCGTCGGACATCTCCGAAACGTCTACCTGTGTCAAATAAATACTTGCTCCGAAGGTACAGCCTAATATCGTATCTTTTGATGTCCAACTCCTCTGATACATTAACAGAAATCGTTAGGAAGTGTTTATGTTCAGTTTGAAGCATTTCCGTGTTTAGTTCAGAAGTGAAAAGTTATTTAGTGTAGCATCAGTACATGTACAAAAAGTACATAGTTTCCTCACTTGAAATCATAGTATTTGTGCGTAGTGCTCCTTTTTAACAGTTTATTTGTAATCTGCCGGCAAGGTACGAAAAAATCGTATCCAATGACCGTTGCATAGATTTGAGGCTGAGAGCGATTCGAAAGGAGTCGGTACTTCTGCTCATTTATGAGGAGCTGAGTTGGGGTGAATTTTGCTAAACCTTGAAAGGCTCCAAACATTCAATGCTTCTGTTTAGAATTTAGCTTCAAAATCTTACTCAAGTTGCAAAAAAGACTTAAATATAACGACTGTGTGCAATTTTAATAATGGTCTGATAAATATTCTACGAATCATGAAAGATTTGCTGATGAAGATTGGCTCCCAATCATACAATTTTTATTTTCAAGCCGATCAAGCACGTCTTGATAGAAGCGATAAAGCACACGGTCTAGCATACAATCTTCGAAGAAAGATAATGAGGAAGAATATTTGAACATGGAAGGGCAGGTTTATAGTTCTAGAATAGCAGATTAATTTTCTCGAAACCCCGATTTTTCAAAACGGCACACAGTATAATTCCAACATTTTTTATTCTATTCATTCGAATTTTTGACCATATCTTTAAAATAACACTTTCAAGTGAAATACGTACGGGATTTTGGATAAGTTAATTTAAACACTATTAATTAACAAATGATTACCCTTTTTCTTGTCGAAAACGGAATTTCTTACTTATATTCGCCAATCACAACAATTCAACATGCCTAGCGGGAATCGCTCCGGCGTCGCCATTTTTTAATATTTATTGATGATAATTCTTTATTTAATATTCAAATATATGCTTAACAACTTCCTCAAATATGATTACACTATTGTCTTCTCTTCCATGCAAAAGAAATAGCCAAAGAGACGTTTATTTCTAGGCTGTTACAATGGTATTACCCCTTAAAATATAATGTATGAACTAAATTAGTAGTTACAGAACACAAGAGCAGTTAGTTGTCTCTTTCGCAAGGCGATATAGTATATCGATTTTTATCGCTTCATTCTTCGGAAAAAATTATAACACAAATACAAATTAAATGAACAATAACGTACATCTATTTGAAGAAGCATAGAAAAATATTGACTACATGCTTAGAGGATATATAGATTACGTCATATAATAAGGTATAAAATGTTTTTATGGAATAATCGGGGTTGGTTTCTTGGATTCTCTCAATATTATTTAATGTAAAGTCGATATAAATACGTATTACCAATATTAAAAGGCCACAGAAATTTCATCATAAGCATATTGAATCTTCAGTCTGGTAATTTCCTTTTTTCCGAAATGGAATGCCCACAAACCAGTAGGAATGATCGTAAGTGCACATTTTATTGACAAATATTCACTGAAAATCAGTGTTATTCTTTCATTTTTAAATATAAAACTGTGTTGTGAGGATGAACCACGTATTGTGTCGATTGTGTATAAATCTTAACGAGACTGTTTTGAAAAGCAATAAACTTATTTTTTCTAAAAATATGAAAAAGCAATCAAACTTTTGGATTTTTCGCCATAACTTTTTCCGAGTTACAGCCAGATACAGCCACCTATTACTAATAAAAATCCTTCAAGACTGTATATAA
Source organism: Chrysina gloriosa (assembly GCA_038088585.1). Classification (NCBI taxonomy): domain Eukaryota; kingdom Metazoa; phylum Arthropoda; class Insecta; order Coleoptera; family Scarabaeidae; genus Chrysina; species Chrysina gloriosa. The sequence goes on from CM076089.1 coordinate 27,601,629, forward strand.
AAGAAAAACTAGATCATTTTACAGTAATATAATGATGTACAGAAAATTAAACAAATTCAGTTTATATCAGATTCACCTTCAAAGAGTAAAGCGTGTTTCAAAAAGAATCAGGCCGTTCCTGGAACATCATTTCTCACAACAGTTCTAATAAAATCATTAATCACTTATGCTGTGGCAAATTGTACTCTGTTTGAAATAATTTTACTTTTTGTAAAATATTTATGGAGAAATAATTAATATACTATTTGGTTCCTGCGGAAATTTTACAATTAATAGGCAGAATATATCACAAAATTAGTTTTTTGATTTATGGAAAAAATTAGAAAATACATTGTCTTTAAAAACTTGATGAAATTAGCCGAATAAATTATGAAGAAGTTGAGGAGTTTTTGGTGTTAAACGGAAAACTTCTTTTTACTCAATAAGTAACAATCTGCCGATTTCCTTCTTTGGACATCAAATCATTTAATGATAACAAATATTAAAGCAAAAAACATATTTATTTTTTGGAATGTAACAAATATTTATTCAAGTAAGTGTAAATAAATATTTTAGGGAGTAATATTGATTATATTATCTTGACGACTTCGCTATTCCATTCGTGATAACATATTTAACTTTTACCGTTTTTCTAAGGTACTATGTATATCAAGATATATACAGATAACCACCTGTTGTTTATTTCCCTCATCTTGTAAGATACGAAGACAACTAAAATACAGGGGACACCAGTAACTTATTTAAACGATATCAAAGGGCTTTCAAAAGTTACTGGTCACTCCTAAAACTCACTTCTTCAAAAAGTGATTTGACCGATGTAGGAGGTGTTAGCAAGCTGTTAATAATAGTAAAGATTCCGAAACCTACCAAAATTGATTTGGATACTGCTGAAGGAATAAAAAAATTAATGGTCACTCCAGGACCTCAAGAACTTCCAAAAACTATTTGAATAACGTGAGGGGCGTCGAAAAACTGCCATCAACACTGAACGTACAAAATATAGTTAAAGGTGGTTTCATTGACATAAAACGCATTAAAAAATTAATAGGGATGACGAAACCTCAAGATCCTTCAAAAAATAACTTAGGAGGTGTTAAAAGATCGTTGGGGACTTCGAATATTCAAAACGCAAATCATTCTGTTGGGAATACAGCGATTTCATCCAAATCGGTGATGGGATCCTTTCAACACGTTTGTCAAAAGAAATCCGTACAAGTGTACCAAGCAAAAAGATCACTTTAACAACGTTGCCATCATCAATTTTAGAATGGATTGAATATCAAAACAAAAGCACGTGGCATATTGAATCTGATAACACCAAACCGAGGCGACGTGCAGGTAGGAATAGGAAGAATGCAAATGCCCATGAAGGATCTGTTACGACTATCCTACAAGACTATACAGCTAACTAGATGAAATCAAATTGAAGTAGAAAGTGTTAATGAACAAGAAGGTCGCGTTTTCACTAGACGCAAACGAATTAATTAAAAAAACAGTCATAAAGCGGAATCTCGTAATAACGCGTAAGAACAATAAGCATCTAAATTGGTATCAAAGGTGACAAACAAATCGACACAAACCCTATCGCAACTACTAAAAAATAAGCAATAAAAACAACTATATAATCCCAAAAAATGGTGATCAGGAAGGACATGAAAGGAAGAGTAGGCAACGATAACCAAAAAAAAAGAAGATATATGGAGAAAATCGGAGAACAAACAAGTAATGATAACGGTGTGAGACTTTGTCAGACTTATGTATATTTAATGATTTAATGATAAACACAAAATTCACATAGAAATATATATATTTATATATGTATATATACAGAAATTTGCCAAGGAAGTACACCCAAGAAAAGAAAAATCGATAATAGATTATTTCCTAGTTTGCGGAGAGGGCTAGATATCAATCAAAGATGTGTAGGCGAAAAGACAAGTAGAAATCGGGAATGACCACTACCTCGTACAAATGGAAGTTGTAATCCAAGCTGGAAAATCCTCTCGTCAAAAGAAAAGAAATAACAAAAGAGAAAATCAGAAATTAGAAGCTAAAAGAAGAAGAAATAAGTTCAATATTAAAAAAACTAAGAACAGAAGAAATTAATAGAACAGTGAGAATAGATAACAAGTGGAATTATTTTAAAAGATATACCGTGTGTCCGCGGATGGGGGTACCCATTAGGGTAAAAATCTGTATTATTTATTTTACGACCAAAACTCATTCTTTATAAAAAGTTCTGCTTGTTGAGAAAATGAATTGACGATAAGAAAATATTAGATCACATGTACAGGTGTTAATAAATTAGGAAAGTATGAAAATGCTTCAAGGGATAAGTACCACTATTTATTACTTTTTACAAAAATGTTATAGAACAAAGTTGTTTATAAACTAACGTAAAGTCTAAATACAAATGTTTAAATAAAGATTCTAATTTTTAAAAATAAAATAACAGCGGTTTTTATTTATTTGCATTTCACAAAAACATCAAGATAGCCGATTTTGTATACGTTCATGTTACGTCAGAATCTTATTTACATGTGTCAGTATTCTGTTTTCGTAAAGGCATTTTCGAAAATGTTAACCACAGAAGAACGTATTTATTTTATACAATGTTATGGTATTGGAAATGCGTGTTATCAATACGCTATTGATGTTTTTAATGGAAAATTTCCTAATACGCCGGTGTCAAAAAAGCATTGTGAAGATTATTAAAAATTCAATGAAACTGGGTCGGTGATGAATGTGCAGAATTCAAAAAAATACGATCAAAATGATGCAGCTACATTGTTGCCAATAGGGACAGTTTTAACCCGAAATTATCTTTAAGGAAGCGTGAAAAACACTGGACTTAAGCAAAAGTGTATTACATACAATTTTTAAGCAAACCCGAATTAATCCGTTCAAGCCAAAGATGCGGCATACACTTGAACCTGGTGATGAAGATTTCATAGATTTATTTTTTTACCGATGAATGTACATTTTGCACAAACGGGCGCGTATCTTCACAAAATAATCGTCATTGGGCTTACGATAATCCTAATTACATAATAAACAAATGTATATATATATATATTTCGTGACCTTTTATACTTATCTTATATGATAGAGATCTACCACTAATAGGTCAATAAAACAAGGCTGGTTTGAGCGATAGTTATATTTTCAGAACGTTTACAAACGTTTTCGGAACACCTTCGTCAGTGAAAATATAACTAGATAAATATATAAACAAACTTTTGTTTTTTATTTGGGACTATCAACAAAATAACTAGTGACTAGGATTTCTTGATATAGAGGATGTATAACCAACTTTTATATATATATAAATTATAAAAACTAAATTAATGTGTAAACATACATGCAAATTAAGTAAAACCTTATATCAAAAAATCTTTGTCGAAACCTTAACAATTCTGTTCAAGGACTAGGGAAAACCAAATTCAAAACCTAGCCAAAGGTTTCCTTCTTAAGAAATGCAAATGTCATTTTAACAAATTGCTATATACATTACTTAAATTTTGAATATCGGTCCTGAAATTAATAGTTTTAGTGTCTTTCTATATATTTATCATTTCATATATTAGTCTTTTTTATAATTATTCTCTGTTTTTAATATAATTGAGATATTAGATTCATTTAATAGTTATCATAATAGATTAAAATTTACATATGAGAGAGAATCTAATAACTCATTGAATTTCCTGAACGTGACAGTCATGCATAATAACGGCATTGTGAAAACAAATTGGCATATAAAGTCTACCAATACAGGAAGACATTTAAATTATTTTTCAGAAACATCAAAATTACATAAAATTAATGTAGTTACCGGTTTAGTTGATCAAGCGGTTAGATTAGCTAATCCTGAATTTAGGGAAAAGAATTTAAACAAAGTTAAAGAAATCTTAGATAAGAATAATTATCCAAATAGTTTTTATGAAAAAATAATAAAAAATAGAATTGACAAATTATATAATAGAGGAATTAAAATTAATAACAATAAATGTTATAGCGCTATTCCTTATAAAAAAGGTTTAAGCGAAAAATAAAAAGAATTTAATAAAAACAACATAAACATTACTTTCATTCCAAATTATAGTAACAGATCTCTTTTTACTAATACTAAATCCAAAATAATTAAACAAAATCAAAGTAATGTAGTTTATAAAATAAACTGTAAAGACTGTGATGGTTGTTACATCGGTCAGACGAAACAATATTTAAAGAAAAGGTTGTATAGCCATAAGTATTCTTTAAATAATGATTTTGGTGCAATGACCGCTGTAACAAAACATTACAAAGATCTTGGGCATTACTTTGATTTTGAAAACACAATTATATTAAAAACAGAGAATAATTATAAAAAAGACTAATATATGAAATGATAAATATACAGAAAGACACTAAAACTATTAATTTCAGGACCGATATTCAAAATTTAAGTAATGTATATAGCAATTTGTTAAAATGACATTTGCATTTCTTAAGAAGGAAACCTTTGGCTAGGTTTTTGAATTTGGTTTTCCCTAGTCCTTGAACAGAATTGTTAAGGTTTCGACAAAGATTTTTGATATAAGGTTTTACTTAATTTGCATGTATGTTTACACATTAATTTAGTTTTTATAATTTATATATATATAAAAGTTGGTTATACATCCTCTATATCAAGAAATCCTAGTCACTAGTTATTTTGTTGATAGTCCCAAATAAAAAACAAAAGTTTGTTTATATATTTATCTAGTTATATTTTCACTGACGAAGGTGTTCCGAAAACGTTTATAAACGTTCTGAAAATATAACTATCGCTCAAACCAGCCTTGTTTTATTGACCTATTAGTGGTAGATCTCTATCATATAAGATAATAAACAAACGAAGGCAACCTTACCAAAAAGTTAATGTATGGTGTGGAATTTTTATGATCGGATCATTGTCGCATATTTTATAAAGGGAAATTTAAACCAGCACGTGAATTTGAATATTTTTGGAACATTTTGTCTTACCATTTCTTAATGCGTTAGAGTCAGAAGTACGTAATAATTTGTTTTGGCAACAAGACGCCTGCCCTGCTCATTGCACAGCCTTGGCTAGACAATGGTTACATGATCATTTTGGCGAAAGATGGATAGGGAGCTTTGGCCCAAACCATTACCCAGCTAGATCGCCTGACCTTTCATTATTAGATTTCTTTTTGTGGGGTGCCTTAAAACAAAAGGTTTATTCAGATGATCTTCCACATGATAGGGAAATATTAAAACAATGCATAGAAGAAGCAATCCATGATCTGAATGTGCCGCAAATCATTCGTAAAGTGTAGGGTAGATCTATTAAGTTAGCGGAAAAGTGTGTCGAGTTGGGAGGTAGCTATGTAGAATAATTTTTAAACATTCGAATTTTTATTTCAAAATTTGTATTTAGACTTTACGTTAGTTTATAAATAACTTTGATTTATAACATTTTTGTAAAAAATAATAATTAACGCTTTTGGCCGTTGCTTTGTGATATTCCATGGTTCAAATAAATAAAACACACTTTTACTTTGTAACAATATCACTATATTTCACTTATTTGTGACTGCAGTTTCGACATACCATTTCGACAGTTTGATAATGACATGGTATGTCGAAACTGCAGTCACAAATAAGTGAAATATAGTGATATTGTTACAAAGTAAAAGTGTGTTTTATTTATTTAAAAATAATAAATAATGGTACTTATCCCTTGAAGCATTTTCATACTTTCCTAATTTATTAACATCCTGTACATGTGATCTAAAATTTTCTTATCGTCAATTCATTTTCTTAACAAGCAGAACTTTTTATAAAGAATGACTTTTGGTCGTTAAATGAATAATAACGACTTTTCCCTAATGGGTACCCCGATCCGAGGACATACTGTATACTAATGGCATTTAATATAATAAGCAATTTCAGAATAATGAAACGCAAGTGGTGGACATCGGAAATACAAGAGAAGGGGAAAGAAAAGAAGCAATAATGGAAACAATTCTTGTAAACAAAACTAGAGGAAGATCTTAAGAACTATCAAATGACTAGAAATGAGACCAAGCAACTAGTCAAGGAAGCAAAGAAACAATCATGGGCCGATTTCGGCAACAAAATGAAAAGAAAGTCATTCAGAAAACTAAAAACTATTCTATAGTACGTTAAAACGGTTCAAACAAAAAAAAAACAACAAGACTACTAAGCATAAAGGACAAAGAGGGAAACATACAAACAGAAGAAGCAGAGATCATGGGGCGTTGGTGCCAGTACATTGAAGAGCTAACAAAAAATTTACAAGATGAAATGAACTGGGATGAGGTGTAATCGAGAAGAACTGAAGGAAACGCCATTCATCCGATATCAGACAAAGAATTGATGACCACTACTGTTTTCAATTGTGTTAGACGATGCCCCTAAAGAAAACTGCAAGGGTATGTTCCTCGGATTCTTGAAGATGAAAGCAATGTTACAAAAAAGTTGCAACCTAATGTGAACGATGATCAAAAAGAACTAAGTTTAATAAACATTGAAATAAATATAAGCAAAAGTAAAACGATGATAATGGTGAATGAGTTTAAAGAATATAAAATAAAAATTAATGAGCAATGACTAGAACAAGTCAAAAGCTACAGATATCTGGGAACAGTAGTAGAGTACAATGATAAAGTAAACGAGGAAATATCACAGAGAACAGGAAAAGTGGAAATACTATAGCATGCTCAAAACTACCTTCTTTGGGACGAAAGAAATTCCAAAAGAGACCAAAACGCACGTACATCAGAAAGTTGTAAGAGTCCAACTAATATGTGGAAGTGAATCATGGACGTTAAACGAAAGCAATAAGAGTAAAATCAAGGCAATGGAGATGAGATTTCTCAGTAGAACAAGAGGGATCACTCGAAGAGATAGCATAAGAAACACAGTAGTAGTAAAAGAACTAAACATAGTGCCGTAAGAAAAGATCATAGAAGAAAGACAGCTGAGCTGGTTCGGACATCTACACAGAATGAATGACGAAAGATTAGCCAAGGAAACATTTAAAGCCAGTGTACCAGGGAAAAACAATGTAGGAAGACCGCGAGAAGATGCGTAGAATAAGTCAGACAAGCAGCCGAACAGAGAGATATAAATTGGAGGAAGCAGGAACATTGGCTCAAAACAGAATAGCATGGAAAAGAAAAATTAAACAAAATCGGAATTCATGACAAGTGATTCTTAAGCAAGTGTATTTAGAAATATACACCGAAAGGTATTAGGATAGTCCTAATATAGATTAGGAATATAATCCCAAATTATTGATAGAAGTAGATTATGATTCACTCCACTGGATGGATATGGTGAGATTGGAGAAACGAAGTGTTCAAGAGCTAATTGCAATCGACGATGGAACTTTCTCAAAATGTTGGATACGTTTGAAGTGGCTTTGTTTAAAAAGATCGGGACACACGCGAGAAAAAGCCGTCCTTACACGTGTAACGACGAAACTAACAATAAGTTAAAGTGGAAAATAAATTGGATTAGGTCTCAAAGTCGAAACGGATGAGAGTATTAGTTATTTTAGATGTTTTTATTTTTATTTTTATTTTTATTTTCTTTTTTAAATGTGAATCTCCATTTATGTATTTATAAATATTTAGAGAAAACTATTTAAAAGATATTTATATTGATACCTAAAACTCACGATTTATTAAACACTTACCTGAATGAATAAATACTGCAATAAATTAAATATTAAATAAATAATTTCGCTTAGCAAACGATGCTGCGTTGAGAAATTAATTCTAAAAATAAAAAAATCTCATCTTCTCAAAACGCGACATCGTCTCTTAGCTCAGCAGATACGGATCACTTATAAAATCAGGTATATCCTTCAGGAACGCCGGTTTAGTCGGGTGGAGGATAGACAATCAGCAGGACGACCGTCAGAACGAAGATGGCAAGCAACACGAGTGAGACTATGGCATCGTAGGGGCCCTGTACGCGGCGAATACTCGGAGCTGGCGGCTTCAATTGGCAGAGAGCCTTCACACTGCTCAGAAGACGTGGTAGGCCTCTTCCGCCCAGATTCTCCGTAACATCTATGCTACTGCACAGGTGCCCCTGCAACCAACCCACAGTCTCACTCTAATTGTCTCAACATTATAAAAAATGAAAGTATAAAAGAGGGCGGAAAATAGAGAAAAATGAAAATAACGAATAAATGGACGTTAAATACGAATTAAACAAAAACAAGCGATTCGGGCGTATGAAGAAACACATAGGGACAAAAATTATAAATGTCTATCTAGAAATAGAAAATATTATCTCTCAGGTAGGTATACAGAGCAGTTTAGAAGAAAGTGTTCAAATATAAATAACACAGAAATGTTAATAACAGTTCGTCTTACAAAGATATCCATTTTTGTTTTTAAACAAGAGCCTAATGATGACGAAGCAGAACTTTGTTGAACTCTACTGAATTGAGTGGGTAAAAGTTTGGATAATATGAACTTTACAAGTAATACAAATTCAATAATAAGCAAGAACATAAAATCAGATTATTCCGTAGTAAAATCAAGATTAAGACGAGGAGGTGGTTTAAGCTCAAAAATATACATATTAAATATAGACCAGATAAGTAAAAAGTATAGAACAAAAAGGAAAAAAACTAAATGTAGGCTACAGGAAGTTATAAAACGTGCCAATATCAGAAGGAGTGTTCGCTGATGTAGTCACTGTCGCAAAAAGTAAAGAAAATGTTTGGAAGAACATATGAAGCTGCAAAACATCCCATTTAACCAACACTCTATCTGCAATAATAAGAAAGTTACCCATGCAATCCCGCTCGATCTTAGGACACACGGTATGTTGGAATACATTGAAGAAAGACAGAAAGGTGGGAACTAGTCTGGGCAAACAGTGTAACAGCGAACAATTACGATATAAATTACGACAGCATCGCCGACTCTACACTCTAGTCAGTACGCTGTCTGCGAGTAGTTCTGTGTACATGTAGGCTGTCGTAACTTATTTCGAAATTGTACACTTACCGCTTTTTCCCAGACTAATCATAACAGATCGAATGGATATTTCTGAATTAGAAAAAAATGAAAAATATACATTTAAATATCATTTTTTCTAACTACAGCAACTGTTCCTAATTTCGTTGGAATTAAAAGAAAATGTTAACAATATGTATCTGATAGATTCTTACAGGAACAGATACATGTTTTTATTTAAGTAAAAAGCGGTACATACTTGATGATAAAAATACTGTTCACTTATGAGTAGAGACAAGAGGTTCTACACACAACTCCAACCGTTTCTCTACCTGTACAGTGACAGCGGAGAATTGTACGTATGTATTCTCCAACACATCGGAGCGGAGAGTAATGGGTCATCTGCCTAGAACTACTTGTCTCTGGTTATGAATAGTGGTTTAAAATAACTGCATACAAATTATTTGGTGAAGTATTTCTAAACGGATGGTTAGAAGTATGAAAAAGAAGCAGCTAGCAAAATAAAGTTACCAATCAAAAGTAATCAGGAAAAACACATTTCAAAAAGATTAGAAAGAAAATCAAGCAATAGACATAAAAAAATGAAAGTAATAAGAATACTTGCAATCAAACTACTAAACAACAATAGTAAATAATTGTAATATAATAGTAACTTGCCTCATCCACACCAATCTTCCGACAAGCTTCGATGAAATTATCGACATTTCTTCTACATCGCGCCATTGTTAACTTCGGCTAAAAATATTTATATAAATTGATCGTTAACGAAATTAATTACGATACACCTACAACAGCGGGGGATGGAACGTGGATGCTGGCCACTGACCGCGGCTTGATGTGATTTGCCAAATGGCAAAGGACAACGCCATCCGTCAGGGCTGGTGCGAGATCTTCTGGTAGAGCCATCTTCAATCGTGTTTCTATAATCTGCAAATTAAAACCACGTGTATGTTCGTAAAGATATCATATATAACTCTAAACGAAATACGACAGTTTTAATCAGAATGACTTCCTTTTGAAAGTTTTAAAATTTCAGTAAGACGAAATCGTATACAGAAACCATCTTTTTTAAAACTTTTTCTGTTCTAGTGGATAAAAATCCTGTCGCCAGTAGGAATTTAAAATTTATGTAGTATATCACACTAATAAAGTTAATACATCTTTTCAATTTAGTGCTATAGAGCTAATAACTCATCCTTTTATTGAAAAACTACTAATGTAAGAGAGGTTTTTGTTAAATTTAGAAGAGAAACTTACATTCCTCAATTGATTAATCAAGTCGGTCTCCTCCTTGGCTTTATCGATTTCCCTCCTCATCGTAAAAGACATCTTATCCTTAGGAACATCCTGATTCCAACTGATCGTCCTATTCGCTTTGACACCGTTCACGTTCTTATTACAATTCGAATTCGTATAATTATTACCATACAGTCGAGGACTACCCGGCTTTCCATTAATCAATGGCGACGTCGGAATATTGTTCGAAGGCGGTACGTTATCGTGCGACAATATACCGCTAGAACATTTAACCGGGGAATTCGGCTTGACATAATCTTGAATATATTTCGTAGTGCCGTTCGTGTTGCATTCGATGTTATTGCCATTTATTATGGGATGCGTTAAGGGCGGCGGTTGTGCGTTCCGCGACGGTGTGACTTTCTGCACAGGTTTCTTAGAACTCGAGGAATCGTCATAGATGTGCTTCGGACTGCCGAAGGAAGCGTTCAAGGGCGTGGGGTCGGATTTGGAGGTGGCCAAGGCACTGCGCGAAGGTGATCCGTGATGCGTGGGCGTGTTCGGTTCTGTTTTGTAGTTTTGGTCGTCCGGCTCCTTGGTCCTATATATCGAAGGCACGTCCTGTGCTCTTTGTTGCTTTAAGGCTTCTTTGTACTCTCTGGAACAGTTAATTGAAATAACACTAAAAAGAAATTGGTAACGAGAAGAAATAAGTTCGCAAATATTGACAGTACCACTCTATTGAAAATGACATATACAGCCTTGGACATAAGTATTTGCCACCCCTAGGAAAACCCTATTCAATTTCTCGGAACAATATTTGAAGATTATAACAATAAAACTTTATCTATGAGGTTTTATTGCTATTCAGGTACTTTGAGAAGGGTCTTCAACTATAAAATGGTGTTTCTTAAATTTAGAAGTTATTGTACTTTCTGTATTCAGTGAGTAAAGTGCGTTTGTGATTGACTATACTTTTTGAATTTTTATTAATTGTTAAAAATAGTTAACAATATCAAAGAATGGCCAAATTGCGAAAACTAACAGAAGCTGAACGTGCTCAGGTAGTGCTCATGTTAAGCTCGCAAAAGAAGAGCGTTTCTAACATAGCGAAAATAATGAAATGTTCGCGAGGGACGGTACGAAATACAGTGCAACGTTATCGAGACTCTAGAACCTACAGAACCAAACGAAGAAGTGGACGAAAACGTGTAACATCCGCAAGAGAAGATCGAATATTGCAAAGGTCAGCGTTGCGAAGTCGGACAAAATCGTTTAAAGATCTCTCTAGTGAATTGTTAGAGAGCCATGGAGTCGCAGTATCAGCACGTACAGTAAGAAGGCGACTCGTATCAGCAGGTCTACGTGCCCGTAAAGCCCGACATTAACCCCTTTTAACTGAGGTACACAAACAAAAACGGTTATCGTGGGCGAAAAAATACGCACATTGGTCGATTGACGACTGGAGTAAAATTCTTTGGTCTGATGAATCTAACATAGAGGTAAGGTAGAAATAATATTGATCATAAATTGTACACACAAAATATTTGATTTGCTTTAGTGTACAGTGTTTTTCTTATTTTGAAATGTTGGTGCCAATTATTGATTTTTGATGCAGCTTTTCGATCAACCTGGTGCAGCATTTGTAAGGCGTAGATCAGGAGAAGCTTATCACCCCGATTGCATAATACCCACAGCAAAGCACGGTGGTGGTAGCATAATGGTTTGGGGATGCATGTCCTCCTCCGGGGTCGGTGAACTGTACGTATGCGACGGGCATATGAATACTCACCGGTACATTGAAATGTTAGAAGAAGTTCTGGAGGCTTCTACATTGAAATTATTTGAAGGTGATATTCCAGATTATTTATTTCAACAGGACAATGCACCTTGCCACAAATCACGTGATGCAACACGTTGGTTTGATATACAAACCGTTAAGGTGTTGGAATGGCCACCACAATCACCGGACCCATCACTAATTGAACATTTGTGGCGCATATTAAAGTTACGAGTTGCGAATTGTAAATATGCTAACAAACGCGTTTTGAAAACAAAAATTTTTGAAGAATGGGAGAAGATTTCCTCCGACGTTTGCTACAATCTTGTGGCTAGTATGCCAAGAAGGCTACAAGCTGTAATAAAAGCTAAAGGTGGTGCAACAAAATATTAAATTTGATTAATAAATTACATTTAAAAATGATCTTTCATTTGTATTTTTATTTTCTTTCTCTGTTTCTTATGAAACCAAGGGGTGGCAAATACTTTTGGCCAAGGCTGTAGTTGTTAAAATTATTTATTACAATTTTTTACCCACTTTCGATATAGCGTTTGATACGATCAATTAATTTGTCAAATTGAGTTTTACACAGTGTTTGATTGTGAGATATTATTGATGATTGTAGCTACTGCCGTTTGAGCGTTTTTAGTGGTGTCGTACGTATTTAAATGAAATCGCAAATTTAATTTACCAAAGCCAGAGTTTTCGTCCAAAAAATTCTTAAACCAATCTCATGGAAGATTTTATTTGATAAAATTACACATACTTTTCAATTAACCTTGATTAGTCTAGTTTCGGGACAACTCGATATTTTATCATTCTCAAACATCTCACCGCCAGTTTGCAATAAGAATTGAGATAATAATCCATTTCCCTACATTATTTTATTATGTTTTGTTAAAATTTTTATCAGGTTTAACGCAATCGTATACGTTTTCGACCGTCTGTTTACATACACTACTGTTCTTGGTTGTCTTCATACTACATATAACTAGAGTAAGATAATCGTTCATCGCGCCATAGGCGAGCGGTTGCTTCAATGTTTATATTACCGGAAAAGAAGGAATAACGCGAATAATAAAAAAACTAATCAAGACTTATAATACTTGTAAGGCTGTGAAACACACCCTCTTAAGCAGCGTAATCAAGTAGACTGGTGGATGACATTGAAATTACTGAGAAGTACATGAGAAGTAGAAGCACTATCATCAGTATTATAACCCAATAGATAAGTATCGTAAAAATTGATACCATTAGATATGTTTCAATAGCTGTGTCGTGGAACCGTGTTCGCAGTGGTAAAAGAATGTGTTTATTTTTACATGTATGATTAACCCTTTCACGACTACGGGAACAACTGTGTCCCAAACCAACCGAATGTTTTATAGAAGTATTTTGAGGTGCAAATTTGACTTGCCACGTTTTATATCATAAAATATTTATTGTCTGGTAAGTATTTTTTTATTATGTACAGTTATAAAATCGCTATTCAAGTTAGTTGTTTGGTAAGTCGTTTCAAACACTAAGGGACACCGGTGTCCCTGCGGCCTTTAAGGGTCTGTTTCTATTTACATAGTGCAGTTATGATTTTTTATTATTATCCACATTTATTTATTTTTGTTACTGTAGATTATGTCTCGTAAGGGGCGTGGAGTTTTTCAACTCACAGAAAATAAAATCAAACAGATCTTGATGGTTGATAGTGACGATGAAGATAATTTATTGCTCGACGAAGATCAGAGGCTTCTAACACTGGACGATGACCAAGGCGTAATTGATGTCGAGATTGAAGATACAACACTTCAAACTCAAGAATCAAGAACATCATCACATAACCCTTCAAACTCAAGAATCAAGAACATCATCACATAACCCTTCAACTTCTGCAGTAGAACCTATCTCTGCGCCACTTATCAACCAACAACCTGTTTCCCAATGGAGCCAAAGAACATACGTTCTGAATATTTTTCCTAGTGTGGATTATGAATTCGGCAAGGTGCAAATCTGTCAAGATGCTAAAGGAGATAAGTTGACTCCTTTTGATGTATTTCTTCAAACAATGAAATTTGATATTTTAGTTAAGATGATAGTATCAGAATCTGGGCGATGTACTCATCAAAACGGACGAGAGTTCTATGTTCCACTGATGAAATGGAAGCATTTCTTGGTATGAACTTAGTAATGGATTATCACATTTTGCCATCGTTGAGAGATTACTGGTGCACGGAATCTGACATGGCGGTACCATTCATAGCAAACGTTATACCTAGAGCTCGATTTGAAAAATACGCAGAAATCTTCGTTTCTGCAACAATGAAGAAGCACGAGAATCTACTAGTCTGAACTTCGACCGAGGATAAAAAATTCGGCCCGTAATGCAACATCTAAATAAATCATTCCAAAGTGTTCTCAATAACACAAAAATCTATCGATGAGCACATGATAAAATTCAAAGGGCACAATGTGATGAAGCACTACATAAAAAATAAGCCTGTCAAATGGGACTTCAAATTATGGTGCCAATGCAATGCGGCCACTGGTTACCTATTCGAATTTGATTTGTATACAGGTAAACAAACTACCGGTATTAAGTATGGACTAGGTGAATCAGTAGTACTTCAGCTCACTCAAAAACTGGATGGTTTGGGATGTGAAATTTATATTGACAATTTCTTTAATTCACCATTACTACAACATAAATTGACTAACCAGAATACGAAAGTATGTGGAACTGTTCGAACTAATCGAAAAATCTTGTCAAAACTGCACCTGCCGACAAAAAAATGAAGCGCGGTGATATTTACGTCACTAGTTTCCAAGACATAAGTTATATTAAATGGATGGACAATAAAGCAGTACATTTGCTAACTAACTTTTTGTCCCCTTTAGAAACAGATACTGTAAAACACCGCCAAGCTGGTTCAGCAACGAAAATTTATGTGAAATGTCCTAGGATTGTATCACATTACAATAAAAATATGGGTGGAGTTGACCTTAAGGATTAGCGTAAGGTATACTATGAACTAGATCGAAGATCGAAAATAAAGGATTATCTTCGACTGTTCTTTGACTTGTTAGATACATATATCAGTCAATAACGCTTATACTGTTTACACGAAACTTTATAACGAAAACGAAATGGAAGGAAGTCGGTTGACCAGCTTACAATTCAGACAAGTTGTAGCTCGGAGTTTGATCAATGGTTTTACCAATAGACAACGAGACGTTCCAACATCAAAAACAAGTGCAGTGCGCAAATCTATAAAAAGACAATTACCTATTCATCCCATTGAAAAAGTCAGCATCAGAAAGCGGTGCATAAATTGTGCCAAGTTCAAAAAAGAAAATCGTACAAACAATACTTGTGTTTTATGTAAAGTCCATCTTTGCTACACTAATGAACGAAATTGTTTCGCTGAGTATCATCGCCACTAAAATATAGCTGTATCACTTTTCAATTAAAATAAGCTTTTGTTAATAAATATAAATACAAATAATAATAAATGCAGTTTAGTGTTTTTTAAATCCTAGCTAGTAAGTAAATATAAAAGCGTAAACATATTCTGTACAAGTTGTTTGGTTACGACCATAGGGACATATATGTCTCCAGAAAAAAACAAGAAACAAAAGAACCGTTATTGGTTTTGGTCGTTTGATTTAAAAATACGTTTTTTAGATGCTCAATAAACTATACCAAATCCTTAAAATAATTACTTTACCTCCCACAATCTTATGGTCGTGAGATGGTTAAAATAAGCTTTGAATTCAATTAATGGATTAGTCGAAGTACCATTACAAATTTGTTGTAATGTGATAAAATTGGAATCTTTCTCTAACACACTTTTCAACTTTTTTAAAACACGAACATTTTTGAGTCATCTATAGTGCGTACCAGAGCACGTACTTCCTCCACTATTTCCACTGCCTTCACTAACGACAACGCTCTATAGTAGCTATGAATACTTTGTAAATCTGTTTCAACAAAGGTATCTTGAAATTTTGATTGGCTCTCCTTAATAGCTGCAGCTTCGGCAGGATTGGATTCGGCATAATAAATAGCTGCCTGTAACCAGGTTCCCCAACGTGTAAGAATCAGTTGTGGTGGTACAGGAGTACCCGGACACTGTGCGTGAAATGTTCGAAGATGTTTTGGATATTTCAGAAAAACTTTTTGTACTTGATATTAATGCATCTACTTCGGGATAATATTGTCTAATAGTTTGTGCCACAAGATGTAAAGCATGCACTTTACAAGTTACATGTAAACAGTTGCAACCATATTGAAGAAGAGATCGGCCTACCGCACGCATTGTCGCTCACCATCGCTCATAAACATCAACACCTGACGTGTTGAGACTTGAAAGTTTTTTAATTTAGTAAATATCACTGTTGCCGCAGTTGGCAACTTCAACTCCAGGTTGTATTTGTTCCAAAAGTATTTAAACGATTTCTTATCCAGTATGTTATCATTAAAGGCCGGATAATATGCAGTTTGCATAAATTTGCATATTTGCATAATATATGCATTTTGTATATTATTTGCATATTTTGTAGTAATTCAGCATATTTGAAGTATCCGAGTTTTAATTATTTATTGGATGTAATTTATTATAGAATAGGCATTACTAAAAATATGTCGTGGTTGTAACAAACAAAGAGTTAAACAGCCCTCTTTAAATTAAAAATAGCATTCTATGAAGTCTCTTCTCGATACTTTTCCGATAAGAGCTTCCAGAAATTTATTAATGCTGTTCCCATACATCTAGACCGGGACAGAATTCAAGGAAAAGCTAATTCCCTGAAACTTGTAAATAAATACAAAAATACATTTTACCAGAAAATTAGGAGCACAGGTGTTTCTTTGTTATTCGGAGAAATTTATTCCCACATTCGAAAACAATCTTATTTATTTTAAACGTCATTTTACGTTGGTTCAAGTGTTGACTTGTGGGTTGTTATCAATTATAATAGCAAAAATGCCGAAAATAGCGACTGTGCCTGGATGGATTGCCCCTTATTCAGAATTGCGTATGGATGGAGAAAAAGTATTTTGCGTAGCATGCAGCAAGATTGTAAGTAAAATTTGAATTTATTTCCTCTTATTAATCTATAGTTTTTAAACGATGTTTAACAAAATCACCAATACAACGGTTCGACAAATAATTTTATTTTAAAATGAGTAAAATGAGATGTATATTTCATGCGTATTCTTCGCATATTATCAGCACAATACGGAATATCTGATATTCTGTATTCTGCTGATGATTTTTAAATAAAAATCATTTTAAAATAAAATTATTTGGCGAAGCGTTGTGTCGGTTTTTTTATTAAATGTCGTTTATTCCGATTGCTTCGCAAACTCTTTACACATTAGTTTTTTATTACTCCTTTATCTTTTACTAACACTTATTTTATAAAAAAACAACTGATGATGTGATATTTTTTATGCAGGTTACAAGTGAGAGAAAGTTTCAAGTCGACCAGCGTACTAAAACTCCATATCATGCTGCAAAACTATCAAAGATGAAATTGGCGAAGAAGGGTCAGCAAACATTATCGCAATGTTTGCCATCATCCTCCAAAAAATCGGAACAAGAACAATTTAATGAAGATTTGTGCCTAATGTTTGTGTCGGCAGATATTCCACTACATAAAATAAACAATTTAAATGCAAAAAGTACACCAGCAAATATAATATTCCCGACGAGAGCACCTTAAGAAAAATTATATTCACCGTATCTATGCAGAAACATTGAGTAGCATTAAGAAGGCTGTGTCAAACAATTACCTTTACATATGCGTAGATGAAACTACTGATAGTGTGGGCCGATGTCGGTTCCAGCAAAATCTTATTTAATTTCATCCAAACAGTTGGAAAAGGCAAATAATTTGACAATAACAAGGTTTATACCGGAAGAACTGGCAATCTTTTTCTTACCGGAATCGATTCCAACAGAAAAATTCTATTGTTTTTAACGGATGCCGCACCATACATGGTAAAGGCAGCTTGCAACTTGAAAATCTTTTACCCAAATTTAATTCACACAACTTGCTTGGTGCATGGACCAAATCGTGTTGCAGAAGAAGTAAGAAACCATTTTCTCTTGGTAAATACTTTAATTAGTAGTGTTAAGAAAGTGTTTTTAAAGGGTCCATTAAGAGTTCAGTTTTACAAACAACATCTACCCGGTATTCCGCTTCCTCCTCAACCAGTAATCACACGATGGGGAACGTGGCTGGAAGCTGCCTTTTTTCATGCAAATCATTATGAAGAAATAAAGACAATTATTATGGATCTTGATAGCGATGCACAATCTGTGCTAGACGTCCAAAAGGTATATTCGAGTAAAGAAATACCTCAACAGTTGGCGTTTATTAAAGCCAACTATAGTTTTATTTCCACTTCTATATTGCAATTGGAGAAACAATTTATGTCGCTAATTGAGAGCGTTGAAATAATAAACAATTTTGAAAAGTTATGTTTTGATGTTAAAGGAAGGGTGGGAAAATCCGTGTATGAAAAATTTTTAAGGGTAATAGAAAAAAATGAGGGTTTTAAAAAGCTAAAGGATATTGCTAAAATCTTGTGTGGTGAGTCAGTAGAAAATATCGAGTTGACAATAGAGGATATTTCTAATTTGAAATATGCTCCTATAACAAGCGTGGACGTAGAACGAATCTTTTCAATATATGTATAAATACATGTTATCAGACAAGCGCCACAACTTTTCTATTGAAAACTTTAAGTAATATGTAATTGTAAATTGTTTTCATAGTTAATTATGTTGTAAAATGTTATAAATGAACTTGTAGTAAACATAATAGAATATTTTTTTTTCTATAGTATTATATTTTCTAGCAATACTCCTATTTATCATATCTGCATATTTTTCATAAGAAAGTGCATATTTAGGCTAAAACATCTGCATATTTATGCGCATATTTCCACTTTTTTTGCATATAATCCGGCCTCTAGTTATCATCATAAGAAGCAAATCGAAAATAAAGTCCTTTCTATTTGCGCAGTTTTTTCTATTTCTATGGTTTGCACTATGTACACGCTCCCTACAGTCGTTCTTTCGCCAGCACAGTTTTCCCGCATACTTTATAAACTATTTTAGCACCGTCATACAATAAATCTGGAAACTCACAGATAAAGTTTTTTATTTTATCAGCAAAGGGTCATTGTTTAGCCTTGCGCACATTGGACATTTTTAATTAAAAATTTTCTTGAATAACTAGTTTTCCACTCGCCTGATCCACACGCAGACGCCGCCCGGCAGATGTTTATGCATCGCATCAGACAGGCGCGCGTCGAGTTCCGTTGGCTGTTCCAGCTGTTACGGCTATCCTGGGACAACACGATTATCTTACCTTATATATAACTCGGTTTCTAACGAACGTTGTGAACATAAAAAACCTCGATGAAGACAGATGATCTCAATCAAATAAAAGAGAGCGATACCGGGTTTGATTGAATTCTATTTTACAGTTAAAAATCCAAGGCGATTGAACACAATTTTAAACTAAAAGCTCATAAATGGTCGAATAATTATAACGATGACAAAAGATTTTCCATTTCAGATTAATTTACAGCGCCTTTATTCGATAGTTGCATATTTTTTATGGAGAAATTTATTAAAAGTCAACGGAGTTAATTATAAGTATACTCACTTGTAAGTTTGTATTTGTTGAAACGCCCTGGCCTTATCCTCCGCCGTACTGCCGTTGCTCAAATTTGCAGCTTCAGTAGCACACGGTACAACACGAACACTGAAAAACCACACCGAGCATTGTTACAAAACAAACGTTAGCAAGAAATGCACATACAAGACCATCGTGCTTACTTCTCAGCAATAGCATTGTAGTAGGTGCCGTTATTTGACTGCAGTTAATAGAAAAAAATGGCAAATCCAATGTTATATTCTCCACACAATATATAATTAGAAGTCAAAATGCGCAATCAAACCGAAATCGATTAAGAGATATTGGTTTAACAACATCAATTAATTATAATTTTATTATTTTTATTTAGTAGATGTCGTAATTATATATGTATGTATTTATGTATTATAAATCATTCAGAGTCGTTTGAAGATTCTTTTGAATAAATATATTATTAATAAGGTGAAGTAAACCGCTAAACTTAATAAGGAAGCAGTGATCGTGTAGGTTTGCCTATAAGAACAAAAAAAAACGGAAAAGTCAATAAACCGTGAAAACGGAAACCACTCTAGAAATAATAGAAATGACACTCACCTATTTCCCGTTCGATCTTCCTTCTTAGAATCGCTGTCGTTCGAAAGGTTCGGCCTGGATCCGTCATCTTCGAATGTATTATCTAAACCGGGGAGATCGTGGATGGGGTTGAATTATTGGAGTGTACCCCATTTATTTCACTAGCCCTAATCGTTATTGGCGTTGACGACCAATGCTTATCAGTTGTATCACCTATGAGAACAGAATTCTATATAAAATTGCGGTCGTTTTCCTGTGTAAAGTAAATAATCAAGATGATTTTATTTGTATATTTGGTGAAGGGTGAGAAACATTGATTTAAGAAACTAAAGTTAACTTAATACTTCTTCAAAATATGACATGACAAAATGTCAGTCCCATATTATCTATGCACCTGAAGATCTACGAAGTACAGGTAGCGTAGACGACAAATTAAGGGCAAACACAGCAACCAATTGAGGGAAATGCAGAGAATCAGGTGGGGTAGATATGTATTCAGGATGTGTGTGTAAGCCAATCATAATTTGTTTTTAGAAAAGAATGTAACAAATAGTTGAAAAATGCACTAAAAATGTAAAAAGTAAAGAATTGGAATGGTTGAATAAAGAAAAGTAAACACTTGTTTTGCACTTTAATAGTTAGTGTTGTCTCCTCTAGCTCCAATACAATGTTCAATCCGATGGCGAATGCTTCTAATCAAATTGTCAACTTGTTCTTGCGATGAGTTTGCCCATTCCTCTAGAGCGGCTTGAATGAGCTGATCCACATTTCCTCGAGGATACGTTCGAGCTCTAATCCTTCTTTTAATGAAATCTCACACTATGGGATTAAGATCAGGTGAACAGACAGGCCCGTCTCAGAACAGTGACATCTTCTTCCAGAAAGTCTGTGGCAATATCATGCATGAAAATTAAATTATTTCCCATTGCACATCTCCACAACATACAGACATACCAATGACTCGTAAAACGCCGTAAAGGACGCAAAGGAGTTTTTTCTCCCAACATAATACCCCTCTTCTTCCCCCAAACATTACAGTTCCTCCTTTATATCTTTCAACGGATCTGGCAGTTTGCAGTCTTGTTTATTTGCCTCGACCTCGTAAAATACTCTTAAAATTCGACTGTCATCTGATCTCAGACCAATTCTGGTTTCATCTTAAAAGAGGATATTTTGCCAGTCTTCAATTGTCCAATTCTAATGTTCCAGACACCAATTTAGCCGATCAAATTAGTTCTGTCTGAATAACTAGCGAACCCTTAACTGCCACGATATCTCGTTCGTATTGTTTCAACTGAAACACCAACATCTGTAGCTTGCAAAAGTTGTTTTTGGAGCTACGGATGAAAAGAGGTTGGATTTATTCTAGCTTGAATTCAAAACCGGTCTTGTTAATCACCAGTTACTCTGCGACGACTTTGTCCAGGCCTCTTCTTGAGAATTCCCAATTCTAAATATCTTGCATAAGTTTTTGAAACAACACTCTGCGAGACGCCCACCATTGTTGCAATTTATCTTTGTAACATTCGGTGCCCAGCAAGACTAGCAATTCTTCTCCTCGGAATGTCTGACAAACCTGCATAGGGCATTATTACCTTTTTTGAACACAAAGTTAAATTTACTCTGATACTTCGATTTTGCAAAATTCTTTGTACCATTCAAAGCTATTTTGTACAAATCTTTGTTTTAGGTTTAGAAGAGTCGAAGTCAAAGACTATGGAACCACTATGACCCGATGTGGCCATTCCCTCGACACTTAATTGTGTAAGATCGTAAACGATTAGAAAATCAAAGAATATTTATTAGAAGAGGTAGTGAGAAAATGTTTCTTCTCATTCTCTTTCAACCTACGGCGTCGGATTTTCTCCGCCAACCATCCACCCACTCGCAATTGTTTCTATTTTATCAAAATAAGAAGATGCCTCCAATCGATTTTAATTTTAGGATGCAACTCTTAAGTGCAAAGCAAAATAAGGTTTAAATTAAAAAAAAACACAAATTTCCACCACCATTTCTTGTAAATATTATATTCTCCTAAAACAATAATTACCAATCTCCTGTGACCACCTCTTATCGAAACCGTCACTGCTCGTGCTGTACCCGCTGTCAACGTTTTGTCGCTTTTGCTTCAGCCTCTCAGACAGATGCAACGAAGGCGAATTACTGGAGGATCCTGCCGATCGCCTTGTTTTTCTACCCAGGGTTCCGGTACCGGAAATACCAACTTTGTGTCCCAGTTTGATGGCTTCTATTTCTAAGTACTTGTATATGTGCACCCTGCCACGTTTGCACAACTGGAATTAAATAAAAATATTTAAGTTTGATGAAAATGTTATTTTGCGAAGATAGATTTTTGTTATATTACTAGCTTAGCTGTTACTCGTCTGGATATACATTTCAAAACTAAACCGAAGCTTAAAATAAGGGAAAGAACACAAATCGCAATTTCAATCTATATGTACACCCTATGTTCAAAAACAAACTCTTGGTATTGTTGAAGTGGCCTATTTCAATTAATCTTATATCAGTTTAAGTAGAACGTATAGTACGATCAATTGATTCGTTGAATGTTCTTTAATAGGGTTATACGATCTTGATTATGCTGTTTGAATGTTTTCCGTCGTGTCATGCAGTTTTCCTACTATCGAAAAAGTTACACGAAAAATGAGTAAAAGCAAGTAAACCAGGTAAATACGGCAAGTCATTCAACAGAAATGTTGGAAAGTACATTTTTGCTCAAATTCTGTATCGAAATGGTTAGTGAAAAAGTAACTAAGTAGCTAATTTAGTTCATAAAGGTCAAACCGATTGGCCCAAAATGTTACCCACAATTTGATTTTAGAATCCCTAAATCATCACTGAACAAATTCAATGGTCGATTTTGTGTTTTCTTTGTGCAAATCGATTTGTCGATAATTGATAAATCGAATAATTACGTGTGGATCATACACATAGATTCTCAACCTAAATCCTACTTTAAACTCTAATGTTTTGCATCTATTCAAAACTAGGATCGACCGATGGTCGAAATTCGACCAGAACATCTATATATTAAAACGCAGTCAAATACAAACAATCACACCTGATTTACATTGAATCTTTATTGTATTTTCGAGTAAAATAAAATAAAAATCGCGCTCTACTTTTGGAGTAAATCGTTGAAAAGGAAATTGAAGTTTCCTATTTGTCTCTTATATCGTTAATTTTAAGTGCTGCTCAACGAAGAGATCGTAGCGCGGTGGATAGGATCTAGGTTTTACACCCCTGGGAATGTGTGTTCAAAGTCCTGCTCTTGTGCTTTTTTCAATCTCTTCTTGCACAATATCAACAAATATATTTCATTTTATGCATGATAATTAAAAAATAATATTTTTCGCCTTGGTAATTTTCCGAATAAATTACCACGGCGAAATATATTATTTTTGAATAATTTTCCATGAAGTGAGGTGGATATGAGGAGGACTGGAACACACATCCCCACGGGTGTAAACCTAGACCTTATCCTCTGCACTACGATCGCTTCGTTAAACAACACTTAAAATTAACGATATAAGGGACAAATAGGAAACTTCAATTCCTTTTTCAACGACTTTCTCAAAAAATAAAGCACGTTTGGACAAAAGCTCATACCTAGATATAGAAGACTCATGAAAATCCTGGTGTTCCGCTTGTTAGCGACGAATATACAAATGTAAATGCTTGGCACGAACGGATGAGTTGAACATACAATTACTTTACTCACTCGCAATGTATTGAGACGCCAACTTAATCCACTTAATCTGCTTTTGCGCAATCAATATTATGCCACACAATTTTGTCCGTTTCTCGAACGTATTTACTGTAATAATATGTCATTACTTGACGTGGTTGACGTATATCACGTTGCGTGTGTCAGATGGCTTGATACCTGTCACTTAAGCTCATTTACAATATGTAATATATGCAATATGTTACAGACTCTCACCTGCGTTCCACTGCACGTATCGCGATGAAACATACATTCGACAAATCTGCATTGTAATACGAAAACAACGATATATGTACCATCGCGATTCATGGAGGGAACACTCAAAGATATGTACGAGAAGACGACCCACTGCGTATTAATATATAGATGTTTGACAACTGAGACCACTAGATACTGTATCGGTTATGAATTAAAGCCATAACCTAAATGTTTTAAAGTTTTAGCTTTCAAATTTCTTCCAACGACTTATGCTTTACTTAAAGTTTAGTGCTTATGTTTCATTCAACTCAAGTATTTTTGCCTTAAAGATAAATAAGTTTGGTTTGTTTGTTTGCAGTATATATAGTTTTAATTAGCTTCAAAATGCTATATTACAAATTTTGGCAACTGCTTAAGAACGCCACCGAAGTTTATGTAGTTAATAGACAGTACCACAATCAAAAAACCGCAGTAAATAGAGGGATATAAATCTCAAAACGCAGATGTTCTTCTTAATTAATGCATTAATAATCCGAAAAACATAGGTTGTTATCTATCTGAAATATGTCATATATTCTGGGAGAATATGTTCCATGTTTCTTTCTTTACAAGGAACGCTTAATTGGACGTAAGTTTAATATTAGTGTTAGCAGGTACTTCGGCTTTCATCATCCTCAAAAATTCCACGACCACTTTGTAATTGATTAAATTGCTCATAAGCTAGGGTATGAGGTATGCATTAACCGTTGCTGGCTTTTTGAATTATTTGTTACGTTTTGGTAAAGGGCTTTACCAAGTTAAATAAAACTTCAGAACACATGTTGAGCGCCATAGCTACGGCTTTAAATGAAACAAATATGTATCATAAGAACTTGACAAAACACCAATGAAAGCTGTCGATTTCTACGTACATATATAAGTAGTTTCTCGTTTTGTTTGTTTGTTTGGAAAAGTTCAGTTTCTTTCAGGACATGTGTGTAAGTAACCAAACATAAAAATAATTTTATGACGTTTGTTCACTAATTTAATAGGTACATTATTATAAGCGAAACCTTCACTTGATGGATCGGAGAATTAAATATGTTGATTAAAAAGTAAGAGTGGAAACACAGTGCCTTCCATTCCAGTCGATCATCAGTCACTCATCACCGCTACCAACACGCATCTATTGTAAAAGAATGCTTATTTGTTTTTATATGTGTAATAAAATCTAATGAGTAACAATGACTACGTTGGTATTATAACGAAAAGGACAAGTATACATAAATACCGATTTCTGCCTTAGAATAGAAGGAAGAGATGGTAGCAATTAATTTTGCAATTGTTGTATCTTATCAGCGCAATCGAATACACTTGTGGAAAGGCATACTTCATTTTTTAGAAACTAAATAACATGTTTTAGGTACCCATAGAAAATGTTGAAGTTTATCTTTTTCGACATAGTAACAAAAAGAAATGGTATTTACTGCTAACTGTAGGTAAAGAATTAAGAACAAGATCTGCATAATTAAATCCAGATCCAATGGCAAAATGTCAGTCTCAAAGGTTGGTCGTCAAACGTTAATTACATTTAAAATTAGGACAGCGTTATCCGTGTATCTTGTTGACGACCGAAAATAGCAGAAAAGACCGTTTAGGCGCAGACACATACGCCGAGGTGTGTGCATAACTGTAAATCCTACTTTCATAACACTGTCGACTTTGTAAACGTTTTAAACAAATATTACGTTATATTTTTACTTAAATCGTCACTCTGATATGACAACTCCTTCAACATCTCTTGGAGATAAAAGTTAGAGCAATTAGGGTGTAGATAAACCAATGTTTTCCGTCGGATTTAATAAAGAAGTGTTTTTAAGTGTAATGCAGTATTTAAGAAAGTTACCAGTTGGCCGGAATTACGTTACAATATATCTTACCTTATCTTATACAGAATAAGCATAAAGTTTCGGGATGATCAATTATCTTCGTTAATTTCAAAGCCAATTGTTTAAAATTAGCATATCAATATTAAGCAATTTATATGTTGTGTTGAAATTCTATTGCACTTCTGGTTTTGAAGAAATTCAGTTAAATTAACTTTTTCAGATAGAACATGCTCTCGGAGACATATGAACATATAGACTTTTCTTTCAACAAGAGGTTAGTAAGAAATTCAATGAAAAACTTCATACAAAATCAAAATGTCTGAACACAGACACTCAATTCGGAATATGACAATGGTTTAGAATGCTTTTCGTTAGAAAGTTAGAAAAATTAAAATGAACAATATTCATTACTGTCCATGCAAATTGCGAAATTAGTAAGTCTATGATATTTAGTGCTACGAGGGCGAACCAAATATGAACCGGACTTTTGTGTTAGAACATTTATTGGTACAATAAATAAAATTTTTATTCACACATTTTTCCCATCGAATCGGAAGCTTTTTAATTCCGTCATTAAAGAATGAATCTAGTCGCGTATGTAACCAATTGCACTCAAACGTTTCTACACTTTCGTCGTCATCAAACTGATGACTTCCCAATTCTGCTTTGAGTGGCCCAAACATGTGGTAGTAACACGACAAATCGGGACTGTAGGGCGGATGTTCTAGTGTTTCCCAATTACTTTTGTCCAATTTTTCTTGGGTTAATGTAGCTGTGTGTGGCCGAGCGTTGTCATGGAGCAGAATCGCACTTCAAATAGAAATGTCTCGTCTTTTTCGTCGATAGGTCAGTTTCACTTCATCAGTTGGCAGTAGTACGCAGCATTAACTGTACGCTGTTCATGGAGAAAATCAACGAGCAATATGCTGAGAATATTCGTCTCATTGGAGCTTGTCCGCGGTCGACGTGCACGGGTCTCATTTTGTACTGACTCTCGGCCATCGGAAAATTTTTTGTACCAGTCATAGATTTGAGTCCTTGAAAACGCTTTTTCAGCGAATTGTGCAGTTGTTACGTTCTCCACCGACATAAATTTAATAATAATGCGTTGCTCAACAGACAGGATACTGTTAACAGCCAGGATACTGTTAACAGCCAATATGCTCTGGCGAACAGAACCAATTTACTCCCCTCCACTTTACATTCCCATCCAACGTATATCAAGATGTCACGTTACTCACTTCACCTAAGGTACCCATGGCCAGATTGTATCACCAATCTGGCTCTGAAGAGATTACCTCCAGAAGCGACGGAGTACCTGCGAGAAATCATCAACGCGGTACTCCGACACCAGCACTTCCCTTCTGGCTGAAAGCACGCTGAAGTCGCCAACATCTCTAAACCCGGGAAAGATCACCATTTTCCCCGAAACTTCAGACCGATCAGCCTTCTCTCTAATTTGTCGAAGATAGTCGAGGCCGTTATCCTGTCCCCACTAAAAGAACTCAGCGACGATTTAGGCATCATCCAGGATGAGCAGTTCGGATTCCGCGCTGAACTGTCCAGCGAATATCAACTGCTCCCCTTCTTGGAGTATATTAGAAACGGCGAGAATCCGTAGGAGCAATTTTCTTCGACCTCGCAAGTGCCTTTGACACATTCTGCCACGACAGGCTAGAAATGATCCTTACCAACATAAACCCCTCAATGGTTAGGTTTCTTAGGTCGTAGTTGGCTGACAGATCCTTCTGCACCAAATACCAATCTGTGAAGTCGAGAACTCGTGGAATCCGGTCTGGGGTCCCGGAGGGAACACTCCTGGGGCCTCGTGTTTTTATAGTTTTTATGTCAGATCTCCCCGAGAGCCCGCTACAGAGATCGCGGTTTATGCAGATGATACAACCATCTTCACAACCTGCAGAAGCGAGAAGCTAATCAGTAGACATTTCCCGAGGGCCACTGATGGTGTTCTGAAGTGGAGGACTCGGTGGAGACTGGGGGTAAACCAGTCTAAATGCGTAGCAATTAGATTCACGAAAAGACTGAAGCCCCCGGAGAAGCGATCCTTGTTGTAAATGTCGCGGTTCTTTGGAGCCCTGACCTAAAGTACCTAGGAGTTCACTTCGACCAGAAACTGATCTGGAAGAAGGAGGTCAATGAGACAAGTTGACACTTCGGCCGCTGTTGACCTACGGCGCTATGGCTTTGTTCTTAGTTGCGCCTACGCACGTGAAAAACTGAAGGTCCTTCGTAACCGGATACTCCGAAACCTAGTCGACGCTCTCTACTACGCAAGGAATACACAGATTCATCGAAATCTAAACATTCCTACTCAGCGTTGTCACCTAAAGCAGCTTCTAAAATCGGCGTGGGAAAGAGCCCACGCCAGCGATAACCACTGCGTTCAGATTGTCGTCGATCCCCAAGATCGACCTCTTCCCCGAGTAAAGATCCGTCGTGCGGCAGACTTCATCAATATCGGCTGAAGCAACATCCTTAGGTGGCTCACCGACCATGAAATCCTTCTCTTAGCGAAGACAAAGTTAAGTATATAGAAAATGAAACATCCCCCTCTCAACCTAGATATTCCTCTCAATTTAGTTTGCTTAACCTTCCTATACTCACGCATACGGTCTGTGAGACCGATTTATATAGTATAGTATACGTCTTTCATTTTGACGTGAGTATAGGAAGGTTAACAAACTAAATTTCTTTCATCAATTTCCACGGCTGCACGATTGCAGCTGTCTTTTCCCTGGGGTAGGAGGGAGCGATAAAAAGAAAAGTCTGCTTAATATTTGATTCACCCTCGTATTAAGTAATTTGGAGTATTTCGATTTTATATAAATATTTTTTATTTTAATTATTAACTTTCTAACGGAAATAATTCTGAACAGTTGTTATAGCCCAAATTAAGATTACAAAGGTATTTTAATTTGTATGAAATTTTTATTCAATTTATACGTTCATATGTCTCAACGCACTTTACAATTTTGCATCAGACTGTGAAAAATATAGAAGGCGTTCCATTTGAAAATTCAACTTCTCGCAAAACGGAAAGTGCAAGAAAATTCGAAACATCACTAATGAATTACTTAATATTGACACTATATTTACGTTAATGTTAAAAAAATGGGTTTGAGACTAACTAAGATAATTGGACGTCATATGACTTTATTCTTATCCGGTACATGGATACTAGAGTTCTAAAAATACGTATGCATATAGGTACTCCACGATTTTGGCTGAGAACATATATCGCAGAAAGTTAATACTTGTGATGAAGACTACACATCTGCACATGTTTGTTAATAGCAAATAAAACAGCTCAATAAAAGCAATACGCAAATTAGTTAACTGCTTTCTTATCTATCTTTAGAAAAGTAATTAACTTATATTGAAGATATTTATAACACTTCACTAAAATTTATTTGCATTATTAAATCAGGCATGTTGGAGAGGATCGTGGGGGATTTTAGACAGATGCTTGCAATAGAAGTTACCATCCATTCAATACATACACAGAGGTAAGAGATGCGCCAATTAAATAGCCAAACTTTTTATTTCCGCTTGAGATGGTAATATTGACGCGAGTCAACTATTTCACTGTATTCAGCAGGTCTTACGCAGTATGTGTTGTACATTTCAAGTCAATTGTTTTGGTATTTCTAATATATTAGCTTTTGAGATTGTAGTGTCGAATATCTCGATCGAACAAGTCAGTGACGTGAGAAAAGACCAGTGAGTCCACTTAAATTTCGGATAAAAATAGGCGAGAACCAGTCGAAGTTTTCCCCAATATTGCGTCTAGGGTGAAGAATATTTATCAAAAGTACGTGTTGACGAATGTGCGAACCGCTTCAAAAATGGCCAAGATTGGGTAATCACGATATGAGGGAAGAAAAAGAGAAACAAAAAGGAACACACACAGACCGCAATGTGGAGTGTGAACATCGATTGTCGATTACTGCCTCCAATGTTATCGGGTAAATTCGGTATTAATTAAGAAACAATTAAAATCATGTTGCATGGCGATTTAGGGATGGTAAAGCTATGGGCGAAATTTGTTCTAAAGTATTCATCGACGACTAAAATGCATAGCGTTTGGGGACGTGCGATGAAATGGTGCAACACATTGGGGCACAGGAGCAACACTGGTTAGAAATGATCATGACTGGAGATGAATCATGGATCTTCAGGTACGATCCTAAGATCAAAAGACAAAGCAGTCAGTGGGTGGCTGTAGGAGAATCACGATCTACGAATGTCAGGATGTCAAAGTTAAAAATCAAAACGATGCTTATCTTTTCTTCGATATACGAGGTTGAGTCATCGGGAATTTGTACCTGCTGGTCCAACAGTCAATTTAGGGTTCTACCTCAAAGTTTTAAAACGTTTGAGGGTGAGGTTCGCTTTCTATATTAATTATTTAGGAGTACATAGCCCTAACCTTGCCCCATGTGACTTCTTCGTCTTCGCGAAAATGAAAAGTCATATCAAAGGGACCCGTTTCGAAGGAGTTGAACAGATCCAAACGGTCACAGCATGTGTAAATTCAGAGGGGTTCCAAGGATGTGTTTTGAGCTGGAAACGTCGGTGGAAATGCTGTATGGATTAGGGGAGACCTATTGTAAAGGCCCATAACCTTAATTCCATTTTGCTGCTCAAAATACGTTTGTAAATAAAAAGTCTCGTTAGTTAGTTGCCACATCTCCTATGTACAGTACCGTCACTACGTTTGGAAGCAGTAAGCAGTTTTACAAAAAAAGAGATATATATATATATCACGCTTTTATCGAATTTTATAACGAATATATAAGAGTAATAAGAAATACAGGTAATATTTCAAAAATAATAACGTGATACATGTCATTTAATGTCCGCCTTTAGCTCGTACAGTTACAGTTTCGCAAATTCTGGGCATTCTGCAAACTAACTTTTCTGAATACTAGCATGAAATTGATGCCATGTTTCCTGTTAATAAGCCCACAACTGCTGAGCATTTTACGGTTGTCTTTCTTTAGCTTTTCGGTCAAGTTGAATCGACCAAAGCTCGATAGGTGACAAAGCGAGACTCTGATGAGGCGACCATCGTCATTATCTCATCTGCTGCTTCTTCTCCTCTAGATAGTTTTTACGTAACCTAACTGTGTGTTTTGGGTCGTTGTCGTATTGGAAAATGAACGATTGGCCCAATAATATGACTTCCAGATGGCAAAGCATTAGTTTTTAAAATATCTAAATACACCTAATTCTGTTTTTACACGGTTTTGATTTAACACGGTTTGAAAATAAAAAAATTTAAATTTTTTTATACGATTTTATTCCATTTAGCACGATTCAAAATATTCGGTTTTTTTTTGTGTATACATACATACAAGCAAATTTACTTATCAGAGCAATTGTAAATAGCACAAATTTAAGGGAATTCCCTTTTTGTGCATACAACCTATACCTATTCTTTTTGTTAACACCATAGCCATTTTACATACATATGTAATTGTTTTTAGTTACTGAACTTGTCACACATTTAATTTACATTACATACTTTTAAGCTTAGAGTGCATATCTTTTTTCTTTAATAACTATGCAACTATGCTTGTGTAAATACACATTATATACAATATGACTTAATAAAATAAACATGAATACTTGTTCTTAAAAAATCCTTGTTTTTTCACTAATTTTAATAGGTTTTAGAGATAAGGAACCAGTCACCTATTTTTGCATACGATCAATGTCTTTTTACACGGTTTCTTCTGGAACCAATCTACCGTCTAAAAACAGAATTAGGTGTACTGTTCTTTCCGCATTATTTCGGTTCTTTTCACCAAATCGCCCGTTCTTATACCACCGAAACAACCACCATGTTTTGACCTCGTCCACGGTGAACGAAAACTCTGCGTTAGTACCAGATAGTTTGAATTTCGACTCGTAGGTTCATAACACGATTTTCCACTCATCTACTGTCCAGTTTGCCTGTTCTCTTGCTTATGCTAATCTTTTATCTTTATGTTGACGTTTCAACAAGGGCTCTTTTGCGACAATGCACCCTCTCAAACCCGCGATGAGCAAGCTTTTTACAGACAGACAGACAGACATCCTCGTTTCTGGCCTGGCATTAAAATGCCTGGTGATATCTGGTTCCGTAAGTCGTCCATCCCGTTTAGCTTACGTTACCATGAATCTATCCTCGGCTGCTGTTGTTGCCCATGGTCGTCCACTTCTTCTTCTGTTTCTCTTCTTCTCGCTAAGGCATAATAAACACTTTTCGGTAAAATTCTCACTCTAGTAGCAATAGCCCTTTCTGAATATCCTTCATCTCGAAGACTATACATAGCTGAATGTTTTTCTAAAGTTATTTGGTTGCACTTCGGCATTTTTTCCAATATTTTATTTAATTTTCACACAAATTTAAAACTTGCACACTGATTTGAAGTTAAAAATATTTGCAGGGATAATGATAGAAATAGTTTGCAGTACAGTCTAACTATTATCTGAATATCCCCCAATAGCATCTGACCCACCCTCGTTATTATACCACCCCATCTGTTAACATAGACAACCTCATTATTTTAATATAGTAAAGCAATAAATCGATTTAAATCTAATTTATTTTGTGATGCTCAGAATTTGTAAGAAATACTTATTGAATATGTTTTCATATACTTTTCTTTAGAATAGGGATTAACAGTTTTAATGTACATTTACTATTATTCATGTTTCGAAGAAATTCGTAGTTGCTTCCAAACTTTGTGACGGTACTGTATGTAATACCTTGATTGATAAGCACTATTTATTTAATGTACGACGACACTTTATATACATGTATAAACACATAAATGTAATATGTAAGAACAAAATAATGATTCATTGTTCTTGTGATTTGAACGCGACACGTTTATATGTGGCAAAAATAGAAACTTTTCATTTACGGAATCAAAACCGGAAAACACGTATGCATATACAGCAAATGCAATAACGTTACATTTTAAAAGTCCCCTGAAACTTTTCAAGTACGCTCCGCCGTAATTAAAGATTAATCGTATTCAGAATGATCTTCACAACAGCACTTGAAATTTTCGCTTTATCCTCGAATTTTGTGTCGAGCATCGCGGTCATTTGAATTTCAAATTGCGCGCTTAAGTGGACCGTAAAAACGTGAGAGAATTTAATTCTTTGGCGCGAAGCTCTTCTCGCGTGTCCGAAGCGTATAACGCTTATAATTAAATCGTGCAATTTTCACGCACCAAAAAATATAGAGGGAATAAACAAATGGGTAAAGCAGGGAAACAGAAATTAATTTCTTTATTTCTTAAGTTCCTGAACAGAAATATCGGCAACTTGTAGAGTATGTATCTTGTATTCTTGTTTCAGATTTATAATAAATAAAAACAATATTTAATTACCAACGGTAACAACGAAAAAGCAAGTGACAGTGATATGGCAGGGTATCCTCTTTTAAGGATATCGTTAACCAAATTTCACAAGTTATGCTTTGTTTCCTTTGTTGCCTCCATTGAGGATAAACACTTAGTGGACGAAATATGTAAGTGTGGAATTTTTCCAAAATCGGTGTGATGACGATAAAAATTAATAAATAATAATAAATATAATAAATTTATATTTATGCAAAAACCAAGAAAGACATAAATGAACCTGAAGTAGGTTAAATTGTGAAATATATATTACGTAAATCATTTTCACAACGCAAGCTTATTCATTGGAAACCAGCAAGGCAAAACATTAAACATTTCTAAACAAGTAGTTGTTTAGTAGACAAAACTTCCACCTTATTTCCGTAAACAGATCTGAGCGACACAAACGATACAATTTGTGTTATAATCTTATCTAAGATTTTTGGTAAGAAATTTGTAATCGTTTAATATAGAAATTTCCGAATTGTAATATAAATTTTATTGTAAATATAACTTCTCCTATTATCAACATAAGGAGTATGCGCGAATGGGTGCAACTAATTATAGGCTAGGAGAAATGAATTATGCGTTAGTTAAATTTGTTTTGTTTAAAGCTTTAATTTATATGAAATCGGATCATCTGCAAAGTTTATATTCTAGCATAAACATAATTACTCTACCCCACTGGTTCGATCATAATTTTCTATTACTGCACAAGACATACAATAATTCCTGACACTTACTATCCATTATTTTATCCAAATAAAAGTAAACCAAAGAAAACGTAAACGATTTATATGTACATTAGGGGTAGCATAGTGCACGACTTTTCGATTTCGATACGCTAGAACCCCTTATTTTGTGAGGTTCGAAAAAAATGCTTGTGTTATAAAATGGAGGAGGTGGGGTGGGGGCAAATGGCTCTTCATCGGGGTCAAAGCTGGAGGTGAAGAGGTAAAGATCTAAAAATGTACGCCCGACCCCCAGTATTTCTTCAATCCCAACATTTTCTCAGAACATACTCTCCATCTTCAACCCTTTAGGTGGTCCCCATACAATTTTGTTTATTTTTTTAGACATTTATGAAATCAAGAAGTCCGATTGTGAGCTCTTTAATTTGTAGTAATTGTAACTTTTATTGAGCGTAAAAAGACATGTTTTTATAATTACAAACTGTTTATCAAATTAATTTATTTTTATCATGCGATGGATATCTCTTCCTATTTTCGGCGACGACCTGAAGCAACAATATTTTTTCTCCTCGTTACGGCACAACACGTTGCTACAGTCCTCTATTAATTTTCCACCTCTTTCGGAAGCGTCGTTTACAACATATACCTTATGCAATAATTCTAGCGTCTGCTGGTAGACTTCGCGCTCTTCCCAAGTTTCTAGATCGGTAACAATGAAATCTGTTGACAATCCGAAGCGTGCAAAACATTTTGCTGTTTCAGCTATGACGTAATAGCTCAAATCTTTCTTCATGAGTTCTTGATTCACTTGTTTCGATGGAAAGCTAATTATTTTTACACCTTTGAAGCCAACATGTACTGAACGAGCACGATCTTGGTTGTCACTGCGGTCGTTAACTTCCACGTAGCCTTCTCTCTCTCGCTCGTCGGACGATTCGTCCTTCTCATCGTCAGATAATTCTTTCTCTTCTTCAAATATTGGAATTGCATTTGCCATTTTCCGCAGGGAATACTCGGATCAAATAATGCAAGAGCAACATCTTCACCACTGAGATACCAGAGATGTCCACAGAATCTCGTCCCCAATCGTTTCGACACAATTTTATCAATTGAATCATACGCAGCAATTGCTTTAAAAATTTAAATCGTTATTTGGAGCTTCGGTTGCTCTGGTGGTGCTAAACCAAGCTTTCACATAAAACTTGCGATGAAAATGCTAACATCCCAAAGTCCATTTAATTCTTTGTTGTTCAAACCGAGATATTTTCGGACAAAAATATTTTCGGGCAATATATGCCTTTCATCATCCATCGAGCATGAGAAATTTTAAACCTACTCTAATATACCTGCCAAAAAGTTTCTGTCTGCAATTAACACAAATGCCGGCTTTTTCCTAAAATGTAATTCAAAAGTAATTACCATAATATTAAATAAGGAATGTTTTTATATTTTATGTAAACAATTACTACAAATTAAAGAGCTCGTAATCGGACTTCTCGATTTCATAAATTTATAAAAAAATATAAAAATAGTATGGGGACCACCTTGAGGGTTGAAGATGGAGGATAAGTATGTTCTGAGAAAATATTGGGATTCAAAAATACTGGGGGTCGGTCATACATTTCACTTCTCTAGGGGCACCCTTGGGACAGTTAGAGTGGTGGGAGCAAATTTTACAAAAATGTATGGGAGCCCCTTAGAGAGCGGAGATAGGGAGTAGGTACGTTCGGAAAAAATGTTAGGGGGAAACATTAATGGAGGTCGGTCTTACATTTCATCCCCCTAAGGGCGACTCCGGGGCAGTTGTGAGGCTTTTTGTGGATTTTTACCATTTCATGCTCACGTTTGACCCCAATGAGGAGCCATTTGTCCCCACCCCACCGCCTCCATTTTTTGGCTCAAGCATTTTGTTTCGAACCTCACAAAATTAGGGGTTCTAGCATATTCCAATCCTGTTACTAACAAGGGGAGGGCGCGACATTGGGGTCACGGATTTGGACGCCCTTCTGGGATAAGAAAGTACTTCATAATAATTAACTACAGACCTTCAAACATGGTGCCAATACTCAACCGTTTTTTGAAAAAAAAACAGTTTGAATAACATGACGCAATTGATATACATGGACCGTTGCGTTTAATCTCAAGGGTGGAGCGTGGCTCGATCGATTCAGCACTAGCCAAGTAATCGTATGGTTTGGGTTCGATTCCCGGACAGAATATTTTTTCAATTTTTGTTTCTCTTGTGCTACATATCGACCAATGTTAATTCTTCGACAATGTGGTTAAAATATCTACACAATCAGTGAATTGTAACGGAAAGTTCAGACACTGTGCCAATCGAATAAATATTTTGGTGTGTGATTAGAAAAAAAAAAAAAGAAGGGGAGAAGTGTCGTGGGATACTCGGCAAGAGCAAAGCTCTTTACGCATTTGATACTTATTTGAATAAAAGGTAAAATTCCATAATTGCATAAACAATGTATGAAGAAAAAATATTTCATTTCGAAACTTATGGTAAATAAATTGAAGTTGAATTTGAAGTAAATTTGAGTCGGAATAATAAGGGCACCGTCTGATGGGGGATACGCAAATATGGTCCATTTCATAGTTGCTCCTGCGATAAGTATATGTGTGTGTGAGAGAGAAATAACTAATGAAAGAACAAGATGAAAGCGTCTATCTGACGATTTCAAGCGTGCCACTTTTTCCCAGTTAACGCTCGCCGCAGAATTTCGCTAAAAGAGCTTCGCTCTAAAAATGGAAGACGCTGTTTTTTCACACGCAATCGAATCAACTTCCATACTGGTGGAAGGTCCGGTGTCTTCCATTTCTTTTTCTTGTTTGTTTTCAATCACGCCAAAATATTTATTCGCTTGGCACCCTCTCTGAACTTTCCGTTATAATTCACTGATTGTGGAGATATTTTAACAACGTTGTCGAGAAATAAACATGCGTAGATGTGTAGCACAAAAGAAAAAGAATTGACAAAAAAATTCTATGCGGGAATTGAACCCAAACCATACGATTACTTGGCTAGTGCTGAATCGATCGAGCCACCCTCCACCCTTAAGATCAAACGCAATGGTCCAGGTATATCAATTGCGTACTGTTATTCAAACCGGTTTTTTTAAAAACGGTTGAGTATTGGCACCATGTTTGAAGGTCTATAGTTAGTCATTATGAAGTACTTTCTTATCCCAGAAGGGCGTCCAAATCCGTGACCCCAACGTCGCGCCCTCCCCTTGTAAGTATCTCCATACAACACTATCCCATCGCTAAATTGTACATAGGTTAAAATCAGAATAAAAATTTCTTCGCATGTGCTATATCGCTTCAAAATCCGCACAGTTCCATTACAAAAATCTATAACACAACTTATATTCGCCTAATACACACATTTTGTTTCTTTCATTAATATTTGTGACACAAATTGTAATTCAACCCCTTGAGAGATTGTAAGATAAATTATGATTGTCTAAGGGTACGAATATGCCGAGTAGATCGCACATCACACATCGCACAATGGAAATATCTGTGTAAAAATGTTGTAAAATCAACTTCATAGAATGGAATTAGCCTGTGCTTGATCCGAGCACAGCGCACATTTCACTTCATTCCGATGAAATTTCGGAAACAAACTCGTTTGTTTTTACATCGCTCGTATCGATGTGCGGCGTTCTCTGATTGATCATTCATAGTCATATTCATATCTTTATTGATTCGATTCTATAAGGTTGATTTTACATAGATATTTCCATTGTGCCATGTGTGATGTGCGATCTACTCGGCATGTTCGTACCCTAAGACGAGCTAATTTACGAATGTTTAGCGTATAACCTACTATCAATATATCATTTTAATTTGAATGGTAATCATCTTGGTTAGTACAAAATAAAATCGGAGTTTGTGTAAACATTTTGTAACAACTCAATTAACAGTTACTATTACAAGAATGTTACATAATTTGCCCGTTTATATAATACACATAACACCATTGTTCATATCAGTATCGATCCGTTCCGTATCTAATCGGCCATTAAATGAAGTGACGAGCTTGCAACACCCACTCGTTACTACATATTGCTATCACACCACTTTATTCATTCTTAATTTCTCAATAAAAATATGAACCTCCATTTACTCATCCAGGCAAACATTACTAGGGTATCTATAAAAATAAACTTACACTGGCAGGTGGACTAGTTAAAGGATTATCTTCTACTAAAAGTTCGATTACGCTGGTCATATTCCTCATTTCGACGGGCAGGGAACCTATCCGATTAGCTCGTAGGTCCAGCCTTACAAGTTTCAGATAGGTGAGCTCCAACGGCACGCACAACAAGAGATTGTTCCGTAACACTAAGCTCTGCAGAAGTCTCAGGTCGCCCATCCTCGGTGGCAGATGAGTGAGCTGATTGCACGACGCGTCCAGTTCAGTCAGTTTCTGCATTTTGCAAAGTTCGTCCGGCAGACAAGTCAGCCTGTTGTTGGCAACTAGAAGGATCTGGATGGGCAACAGACATACTTCTCTCGGAAGCGTGCTCAGTTGATTTCGACTTAGATCTAAGTAACTGAGACATTGAAGGTTGCTGACCGCTTCCGGAATATACCGGATGCCGTTGTGGTAACAGTGTAGCCTTTCCAAAAAGGGGAAACCGGTGACTTCATCTGGTAGCTCGGTGAAACGGTTTTTCGATAAATCTGGAAATTAAGAATTAAGTCGCAATTACTTCATAATGATTGCAAAGGTGGTAGTGTAGAATAACTAATAATGGTAATAAGATTCGGAGTTATAAACAACTACAGTTTAGTTATAATTTGAATATTCTTATGTCTTGGCTTAATACAGAAATTATTGAAATTATCGATTATTACATGAAGATATGGGACGTTACGAATGAAAATTATGATTTCCAAACGATTTTGAGTAAATATTGGCTTAGTGATGAATTATCTTTATTTAAATACCAAAAGCTACAGATAATTAATATTTTGATCATATAATTGCATAGATATACTGTCAAATAATTTTATGCAAATCTAAACATTTACAGTCTGAATTCAAAGCGAATTTATAGCAAGCATATGTAGAATAAAAAATTGAACAGCCTTCACCTAAATGTGTTTGTACCTTAAATAAACAAATAATTTATTAAGAGTCTTACAATTACGACTAAAGATTTCAAAATCCTCTTTTCAGTTCAACATTGTAGCAGTTATTATTTATCTACTTTGTGAATTAAATTTTGGACAACGAAAGATTATATTTTTAAGAAAACAATGTTTTAATATACAGAATATGAGTGGTTGTAATGAATTTAAATTACGCTTTATTGAAGCAAGTAAAGGAACGGTGACAATAAAAGGAGACAGCTACTAAGAAATGGGTACAAATCTTGAGTTTTTAATGCTGACAATAATAAGCTTTGGGTGCCCAAATTCGACAGCTTCGATAGCAAAAATATATGTATATGATAAAACAACGAAATATCTGGGAGCTACATAAATGAATAATTGTCGAAGAAAAAACGTTAGTTTTAGAGCTTCTTGTGAATTAACGTATGCGTCGACATGGTGCGTACTTTTAAAATGCCATCATTTTCAGAAAATAAGCTATTACGTATACAACTACCTGTAGACTAGAAATTTAAATTTTCTCTAAATGGAAAAACATATCATCCAATAAAATAGTTATTGGTGATTAGTTAATATTTGATAGGGCTGCTAAAGTCGATGGTGCTTAAAAATACATCGATGCCGGATTTTTAAAAACCGACGGCAACATTTATAAACACATCTAAGATACATCAAACTAATTAGAAATTGAATGGTTCTCACTTTCATTGTACTAATTTCGATACCTCTAAATTAGAGATGGGACATTCGAATCCGCGAATCCTCGAATCCATCGAATCCTGAAAAGATTCGAGATTCGAAAACTCGAATCTTCGCACGATTTTCGTAATTCGAATCTTTCGAATCCAAAAAAAAAAAAAATAATAATAATGATGACTCATGTAATCACGACACATATGAATCACTGACTAGAAAGATCTCGACGATTCTCTTCGGTTCTCGTTCTTTCAGCCACAAAGTATTTATAAGCTGGCATGCTTTCCTAATGTTTGTGGTATTTTAATAAATAAATATCTTTATTCCTGAGACCAGAAAAGGTATGGAACATGTCAAATACAGACAGCAAATAATATAACTAATCTAATTACAAAAATTATTACTATTCTCAGTTGATGACCCCAGCTACCTGCAGTGATGTGGATTACAGTTCATCTCCTGAAGAAGAAATAAATGCCTATTTAGCAGAACCACTGCTCCCACCAACTGCAGACATCTTTAAATACTGGAAGGGCAACACAAAATACCAAAATTTGATGAAACTAGCAAAAAATTCTTAATTACACCACCATCAACAGTGATTTCAGAAAGACTATTCAGCACATCAGGCATCATAGTGGATAAAAACGTAGTCGGTTGGATCCAGAGCGAGTTCGAAAGCTGGTTTTCTTAAATAAAAATCTGAAGTAAAATTCTCACTTATTTCTTTTAGGTTGAGTGCTTTCTTTTATATACTAAAATATGTGTTTAGATTTTCATGTGCAATATTTGCTGTTTATCTATGTTAGCTCTCCCTTATTCTCATTCACAAAAGTTTCTGAAAAGATATCGGTACTGTTATTGATATATTAATTTCCATATGTTAAGGAAATTAAATATAAATAAAAACTTGTTGCATAATCATCAAGATTTTAACATAATTTATCTTTTAATATTGTGTAATTTGTTTTTTTTTAATTTCATTTGTAATATAAATATGTTCAAAAAAAAAATCTTTTTTAATAAATATTTTTAAAAACTGTATCGTTTTTAATTAAAGTAGCTTTAAAATTGTCCTGTAAAATTGTTTTTCCTCTCTGTCCTTTCTTATTATTGTAATTATATGATGGATTCGAGAGATTCGAGATTCGAAGGATTCGAGAGATTCGAGAATCCTTTAGGATTCGGATTCGGATTCGGATTCGAGAAAATTTGGATTCGTCCCATCTCTACTCTAAATGCATATTGCGACAAGTCGTCGTATCTGCAGCGACACAATTACGAACGAAAAAGGAGGGTACCTACAGAGAAAAATTCCAGAAGGAATACGAACACATATTTTATTTCATTTAATATTCTTCAAAGGTCCGGCGTTCAAAACCCGGCCGCGGCAAAGCGTAGCAGTATAAAATCCTAAAATGGATTTTTCACCTCTAATATGCTGCGAAAAGTAAGGAAATGCCACTGGGCGAGCCAGGGGCGGTGCGGTATACGTATGTATACGCCTCGGTGGCTCCGAATCCTTACACCGAAAAGGTAGAATAGGATAAAAGATTATATATATATATATATATATATATATATATATATATATATATAGAATTGCTCATATATATGAGATGGGGGTAGGTATTTAATTTTCTAAACTTAATTGTTGTTCATTGCAATCGGATTGTACATGCTTACTTTCTTTTTAGCTAAGTATCGTTTAAATTTCGAGTTTATCAGGATCTTCACATATGTACGTAGTTCGGGTGTGACTTTCGAAATGTTAGTTTGAAGAGCAACTACATGTGCAATATTTGACGTAAACATGTTTTCAATTGCTCAAAACATTTTTTCCAGGTTTCAAGACTGTTAAGAAATATTGCAGGGTTCTTACACCAGATTAGACATTGAGTTATAAATAAAAATAAACCGATATATAGATTATTTATTTGACACTATAAATAAAATACAGTCTAACGATAAGAACCAATACCAACCTTTTTCATATTTTATTTAACGAAGTATCTGAAAAGTATTCGACAATCACGAATTTTATTACATGTATCGACAAGTAAAGTATGGTATTTGGTACTTTGGGCGCCTCTAGCTTGAAAAGTTCAGACGTTTGAATTTGGTCCGGTGTTAATGATAAAATCTTAAAATATGCATAATGCACAATTTAAAACAGCATTATTATTAAGGATAAAGTTTTTGCCGCCCAATATCACTAATGGACTACCATGTGACTCGAAATTTACAAAAACTGCTTACAATTCGTGAATTTTGTAAGGACCATTACGTTCTTCGTTGCTTCAGGATCATCGATCGAAGACACAGAAAAGAATTTCCATTAAAACAACAATTAGACCTTGGAAAAATTTTCTCGGCGAAGTACTAAACAGTACAGAAAGGTCTGTTGTATATAAAATAGTATCTTGGAGTAAAACCATAATGAGGATGCAGAGAAGATAATGAATGATCTTGAAACCGACCTCAGCATAATAAAACTTGATATTTTAAGAACCAACACAAAAAGAAACAGAAAAAATTTTTAGGAATCTTTAATCGTTGTGGTTTGATTTAACTAATATTTTCGTCCTATAGGATGATAGTAAATTGGAATATCAGTTAAGCAATAGTACCTGGTGGACCGAGCCTTGCTCGCAGTTCCCAAATTTTTTTAAATAATTTTGAAACAAATAATAACGCCCTTTATTTCAGTTTTGATATTTAATTTATATTGTATATTTCAAGTATATAAAGTAGCACATATATATATATATATATCAAAAAAATTATATTGGGGGAATTATAACATCTACAAAATAAACAAAATCCCTTTTTTTTTAACAA
Organism: Chrysina gloriosa; assembly: GCA_038088585.1. Lineage (NCBI taxonomy): Eukaryota > Metazoa > Arthropoda > Insecta > Coleoptera > Scarabaeidae > Chrysina > Chrysina gloriosa. Next base: position 27,644,485 of record CM076089.1, read on the forward strand.
ATTCACACTTGGATGTAATACATGTATATCTACATACATATCTTGTTTTGGTAATGCAGGTAAAGATTTTTTATGTGTTGATTTTTGTAGGGGAAATGTAAAACTTTTAAGAGTAAACAAAGCTCAAAATCGTTCTTAAGAAACACACATTTTAAGTAAACATTTACATACCTCCTTTTTGCAACGCCAACTAATTGTGTATAAGTTTTTTTATCTTGATTTAAAAACTCAGCTCCGATTACTTTTGTAACTGTAAACAAAGTATGTGCATTTACATGTTAGTTTTCGTAGATATTTTTCTTTTATTAACACACTACTTTCCGCGCCATCTATGGTTTAGTCGAAAATCTCCAGATACTAAATTGCATAAAAATTGCCAAAGTCATTTTCGATAACCAATTTCATATACCGCAATACCAGAAATGTGTGTAAATCGGGTTAAAATGAATTTTCCCGAGACCGGGACCATGCTAAATCGATTTCTCGTCCCCGAAAAAAATTGAGTAGCTAAGAGAGTGTAAATTGTTATCTTACAGCCGACAAATTAGTGAACAAAACAAAAGTGAAGTTCCTTAAATTCTCTTTACAACCACTGGCTGGAGGTAGTGTGTTTTTGGGAGTTGAATTCACAAGAAGCAAAAAGTAACCGAAGAAAGTAAGTAACAGTTCCGAGATCTTCAAATGGAAACAGATTTAGGCGTACTGTCAAGTTTCGTAGTTCTAGTAGATAAAATACTAATTTATCGTAAAAGAAGCACTTCAAACTTCTTTGGACCAACTAACTGCCTATCGTGAAGAAGGTATAGCAAAAATTGATGATCGATTATGTCTATTATTTGATAATAATTTTACCATCAAAGAAGATGAAAGAGTCTAAGCCTCTAGATACACAATTACTATTTCTGCCTTACATGGAAAAGTCTAACAATACACCAAAGTACAACGGAGGAGGTGGTCAACGAACAGTACCTTTACTTGGGTATTTGAAGGTGTCGATCTGTCTACCGTATACACATAACTGCTCATTTATTACGTGAAGGCTAATTTTAATTAGACACTATTTTATTGTAGCCTTGTAATACTAACTCTTACATTACAAGTCCGTTAGTAATAAACTACAATTTACTGGTAATTATCTAGCGTAACGAAGCTCACTTTTTCCCAGAAGGTGGATTAGTCTTTCAATGCACCTGTTTTTCCAGGTCTAATTTGCAATAAATCTGATGCAGTTTAGGTTTAACTTTACATTAATATAAAACGTGTATCTAGGTATATTAAAAATTAGATTCCCATAAAGACGAAAATTAAAAACAGTGTATCCGCATATTAAAATATTATCGACACATGAACTCATTTCCTTCGATACAGGTGATATAGCCAATAATAAAATACAGCTTTATCAACTTGTTCTGTCGACGATTAAGCATCCCTGAAATTGATGCCACATATCAGTAACAATGTTTTTACGTTTTCCGCACATGAAACGAAATAACTAAATTTGAAAAATTTATTTCGAAAAAACTATCACTGATTAGTTTCGACGTTTATGGTTTTATTATGACAACAATCGGTCGTAATTAAGTTTTATTTTCTATTTTTAACCTATACCACATTTCCCAATCTGTTATTAAAATGAACAGCTTCTACAGTTTACTATCTACAATTAAGATTTCTTCAGGCCCGCAAAGTAAAATAAGTAGTAAGCACAACGTGCAGTTCCACAATTAACGACCGATGTTTACAACTTGGTAAAAATAAACTCCTTGACGAGACAGACTGCTGCTATTACTTTTGAGAACGAAGCAAAAAGTGATATCCCTATTTTAATTAACCTATAAAATATTTTCGTTATTTTCTCTTGTTTCCTCTTTTCCTTTAATCTGTTTTAAATAGCACTTAACGTAGGTGACTTACTGTTCGCACTAATATCGTGCGTATCCAAGAATAATTTCCATTTCACTTGGATTCTCATGGGATACAATGGAGACACTTCTGAAAGGATATATGTACGTGACGGCACGTCTTGAGGCCGGTCGAGCATTCAATGCTGACTTGTTTCCGCCAGCAGCACGCATTTTGAATACGTTAAAGGCTTTTTATGAAGCAAGGTAATTTTTAATGCATAACAAATATACCTTTAGCGATATATAAATTTGAGAAAATTGCTACTAGCTAAAAATATTATTTTGGTTTAGTAACTAAAACACAAAACAAACTTTACCAATATACGGTTCCAGTTGAAGTTTTAGGTATTCGATACATTACTCTCATGAAAAAGAATACAAAATCAATAGGGGTATTTTCATCATATTTTACTATATAATTGGGGAAAGGAAGAAACATATCGTAGGTTCACAAAAACGTTTATATCAGAATTGGTTCACCAAATGGCGTTCTGGTTATTTTTCATTTAAAGATGAACAACGTTTATGTCGTGGCACTATATCACATCGGCAAACTCCTCACCACACAATTGTTTTATAATAAAATCGGCGACACGTGTTTCGCTAGCTCGAGGCAAGCATTATCATAACCGTATAAAAGTGTCGTCCAATTATAGTTGATGATAACCAAAATCAAAGAAATAATCAATTCGAATCGTCATAACGTCATCAGCTGGACCAATAAAAAATTAATAAAGCTAAACACCCCCATGAGGTAACGTCACTTTTTACTAAGTTCTTTAGATCCTTTTAGCTGACAGATATCAGTGCCCATTCTCAATATCAAAGATCCTTTATTAACTTATGCTTGTCTCTCGCTTTTTTTTTCCATTCCTTACTCCCTGTCTGACTGATCACTTTCTTCGAGTTCTACTCCGTCTTTTGTTTCCCTCAGACATCCATTGCAGTATAGCTTGGGAAATTGAGCCTTTGTCGGCTCTACATAAATGGCCCATTTTCTATTCCACTTTCTCTCGATCATGGTTCATTCTTATCCTACACATTCTCTCTGTTGCTTTTATTAGACCTATTATTGTCACAATCTTTCTTTCCATTATTTTTTAATTTGTTTTCTTTGCCTTTGTCGTCGTTGTTTCGACTGCATACAACAATCCTGGTCTTATCGTTTCTATTTAATAGGCCACTATTATTCTTTTTCTAATTATTAAAACACACATGACAATGCAAGGTCACACGGAACTTCAACTTCATTGGAGCTTGGTTGATATGTATTATAACACCCATCTTTATAGCGCCGATCTTGCACAATTGATTCACCACTTTCTTTCAAAAATTTCTTCGATGGTTTTAATAGTAATTATGTGAATCGCATTTGATTCGATTTCTTCCGAATAAAAATCAGAAGTCTTATAAATGGGAAACATATGGTACTGCGTAAAAGATAGAAAGAGATTATTGATAAAGATTGTAGATTCTTTTACAATTTGTCAGTTGTCAAGCAATATAATGAAGCACTGCATAATTCAAAATTTTGATGTAATCAATTATATATTTAGCATTAAACAAGTCTAAACAACATTTGTTATCAACGACTAATAGTATTTTTAGAGAATATGAATCAGTACTATTCTTATGTAAATAGAATACAGTGTCATCCAGTCACAAGACTATGTATGTAACCGAATAGCAAATGTTATTAATATAGTAAAAAAATTGGAATACCATATTTAAATTGTCCACGTCGTGTAATAAATTACTATTCCACTCGAAAAAGACTAACAACAAAAATGAAATTATCGCAATGCTATCGACAAATAACAATTTGTTATAGACGCAATACGGAATAAACATCATTATGAAGTCGAGAAACATCAATAAGACTTAAAAAAGATACTAAGGCGTCATCCGCTTTCATTCGCGGTTACTTAAAGACAGAGAAGCTGGATTTTTACGGCTCAACAACTTTGATTCATGCTAGAACAGTTATCAAATGATCCGTAAATGCAATCTTCTTTTCCGTCCGAAGTCATGTAGTATGTAATAGTACGGTTAATTAAGTTTAGTTGAACTTGCACCAATGTTTCTATTCTTTTCTTCAGGCTAAACTAAAATAAAATTAGGATTTAATGATTTATTGTAATGTTCTACTGTAAACGTACAAAAATTCATGAATATGCAGTTAATTTTAAGGGAATTTGTCCTGGAAAAAATGATGTTGGATAGTATTGACGTACTCAATAAAAAATAATAAAAATGCATGTACATCAAAGGTAAAATGGAAGTAAGGGAAATTTTTCGAAGAATCTTTGCGAAACTTCAAATTTAGTTGGCGCCCATGTTGTCCATGTAATAGTTCAAGATGTTTTTCTTGTAGGCAAGTTCGACTGACAGAGGATATTGTAACGAACATTGAAATATCCAACAATTGAGAGTCAACATCCGCGAAAAATGGTAGGAATAGGAGAGATATTGCGATAAGTGATGCAGCAAAACTTTGGAAGAGGTTGTTCGGAAAGTAATTTCGTTTTTTTTTTAAAGAAAATGAAAGACGATTTTCTTATAGTGAATAAATATTTTGTTGAATTATATATTGTCAATTCTGGTCCAATACCTGTCGTCATCTTTCTGGCAGCAGCATGATTCCACCTCCATAAAATGTTTGTTCTTTGCTGGCAAAAAAACTGATCCAGGTTGTTTTTTGACCTCTTCATTTGAAGTAAAGGTTTCACCGTTTGAAAAATTTTGTAGAGACCGGAACAAGTAATAATCAGAAGGTGTCAGATCTGAAGAATAAGGTGGATGTGGCAGTATATCCCATCCAAGTTGTAAAAGCTTTTGGCGAGTTACCCAACTTGTACGAGGTCTCGAAGATAATGCGAGACCAAAATTGATCAATAGAAAAGGTATAGTGACACCTTTTCTATTGATCAATTTTGGCCATTTCTGTTCATCTGAATCATTCAATTTATCCAGCTGATGACAGCACACTTCAGAATTGATTGTTGTGTTGTCCGGCAGAAGCTAAAAGAAAAACGATTCCCTTGAAATTCCATCAAACAAGCAACATCACTTTCTTTTTGGATGAATATCGGCTTTCAAAGTGCTTTGAGCCGGTTCATGTTTTTTACTCCATGATCTCTTGCGTTTAACATTGTTGTAGACAACCCATTTCTCGTCCTCGGTGATGATGCGCTTTAAAATGGATCACTTTTTTAACGTTTGAGAAGCACATTACAGACGTTAACGCGACGGCACGAATTTCTTTCCGTTAGAACATGTACCATATGTCGAGCTTTGAAATTAAACCTAGGCGTTTCAAATGATCATGAACGGTCGAATTCGATCAATTTAATCTCTTAGCGATCACACGAGTTGTTAATCGCCGGTTGACATCAATTAATACCTTTATTGTGTTTTCACCAGCTTCAACTGACTTTCCAGAACGTGGTGCATCTTCAACATCAAAATTGAGAGAACTAAATTTTGCAAACCAGGTTTGGCTCTGGTGTTCTGTCAATACATCTTCTCCATACACATCGGATAATTTTCTCCTTGCTTGAACAACATTGCTCCTTTTCACTTCCCATATTGAATAGGACACCAACCAAAGACTAATGCGTAAAATCAATCGAACTTTTTCACAAGCAAGCCGTGCTATATCAGCTGTCAAAATATATAATGACCATGCGGCTTAAATTTGAAGTTACCTGTGAAAAGATACAATTGAGTCCTCTGTTAGAAAAAATGAAATGATTTTCCGAACAACCCAATAATTGTGTTTAAATACAATATTTATTGCAATATCAAATCATGCAATACATAGATACTATGCATCTTTTTTGCAATTATCATTCTAACGGAAATGTAATTGGAACATCATACACACTTGTGCGCCAGATTTGATAAAATTACCATCATTGGTGAAAACAGGAAGTTTATCGTTAGCCATACGAAGATGGCGGTACCGCAAACGATTGTGAGGAAGTCAGATAAGTCACATTTAAGTAATAAATATACTAAAACCATCTCATAAACAAATTTTCAACTATATTACATTAGCGTTACAATAACAATTAATGGTGGCGTAAATGTACATCGTGTTTACACTTTGAAGTACCGTTTACAAAATAATAACTTTCCCAGATTTGAAATATGATTATGTAAAGGCATTTTCATCTGGTGTTTACAATACTCGACGAGAATCCGGTTAAAAATTCAAGTAGGTTCTAATTTAGGGAACGACGACTACTCGTTTCCGATACGGCAAGGATAACATGCAAAAGAAATTGCACGAGACGTTTTACGTAAAAGCGGATCTTTGTTTAACATTCCAATACCAATTAATTATTGTTAATAGGAAGTAGCTTACATTTATTGTTAGTGTCACCATATAAGTTTCTATGAATTAAAGTAACTTTATTTACTAGGAAAAATATCGTCGCTTTATATAACCATTGAATGTGCTTTCAGGAATTTTCTTTCAAACTTGTTTGCATCGTGAGACTAATGTAAGTTACGAGGCAGTACATAAAAGTATTACACACTAACTTCCATTCAAACGTGAAAACATCGTAAAAACAGCCTCGCCACGCTTAATGAACGCATGGAGGTAAAAGAATAGGACAAAGGACCGTAGGTCTCCATTCGTGCATTAAACGCGCAACTTTTGTTCTTCTCCGAGAAATTTCGTGTTATATTTGATACTTGTAAGACGAATGGAAGAAATGGGAAACCACAAAAATTGATTTTCTATGTATTGTTGAGAAGTGTATTGAAATTGAAAGGACGAAAGGTAACGAGGTCTTCTGAGAGATGTACATACAAACGACCTCATATGTCAACGTGATGTTTTTGTTCGAGATCTCTGGTTGGAAATAAGTATCCTTCTCTTTTCTTCTTTAGACATACGTGATTAATGTAATTAATGTATTGTATAATATTCCATTATTAAAATAAGTTTTGAAGTGTTTTGTTTTTGATTTACGTACTTCTTGGTGTTTGATGTATTATTCTTTCCCCTTTACTTTGTGAGGCCTATATGTCATGATCAACTGGAAGAATAAAAATAATGAATGGAGTAGATTAGTAGTTGGAATCAAAAAGTAGAACTGGTCTGTCAGAGAAACAAAAAACACAAATCCTCGATTATGAACAGCTGTCCTGTACACACCCATTTTTAAAGTATTTGCTATTGTGAATTTTATGACAGTCGGCTTATTTAGACTTGTCACCACTTTTCATTACACACCACCTAGTGGTTACAAAACTCACACAAGCTAAGAACAGACATACAAAGCCTGTAAGTTTTCAAATGAATATTTCGATGTACTTTTTACGTAACACTCCTCAACAACCTCATCTCTGTGAAGACGCAACACTACTTAGTACAAAAATATAATGCGATTTTAATAGCGTTCATTTAAAGCTATGCTCGCATTAAATCTGGCGATTGCATAAAAAATACCGACGGTTCCGTTTACGAAACCAACAATCCGTAAACAAAGCAAGCTTTGAAAACGCTTCACGTTTTTCTCGCGAGTTCCATGCCTATACTTCATTAACAAGCTCTGACGAAGGATGATATTAATTACCGATTTGAATACGTCCAGTTGTTCGTTCCACATTGCTGACACTGATGACTTGGTTACCAGAATGCAAATCCGTCTTATGTATGCTACGACTACGATATGTATGCGTACTTGTCTCGATCAAAGAGACGATTACGTAATCGCACTATAACAGTGAATCGAGAATATAACCCATTTTCACTTTCTGTGACGTAGTATGTATACTTGTGTAAAACTATTTTTACCGTTTAGCACGCGTGGTTCGATTATTTGCGATAAAAGCGGATGTGCTACCTATTGTTTGGCTTTCAGTTTCTTCTTTTGTTTTTAATACTTCGGACTATCTCAAAATACGATACATACAGAACCATATCCATTATTCGCAACTCTTTATAAGAAAGTACCATTCGCACAAAGCATTAGGTACACGTCTCTCTGGTGGATCGCTGCATTTCAATTCCCGAGTTTCGTAGCATTATACTTTTGTATTTTGCATTTCGCATCCGGCTTGTATTGTTCTGGAGAAATGTAAAACGTAGAAGGATAATATTGCGATAAAAGTACTTTCCAAATCGCAGCTTTTATTCAAGAAAAATGATGAGTTGCTTTAGATATTTTTCTAGTACGTATTCTTACGGGACCGGTAGTTCTGTATCCTGTGCGCTGTTCTCGTCTTCATTGCAAGTTACATTACTAATAAGAAAATGATTTCGATCAAGTTTTGATTAAAAACTTAAGAATGGAAAGCTGTCATATACACTAGCGCTTAAAAGTATTTGCCGATCACGAAAATGAAGTATTCTTAGTGTTAGAAACTAGATTTAAAAACTTCTGATGAATAGTATTTATAGTATATTGAAAGTAAATAAAAAAACCTTCAGAAAAGTAAACTGCGCGAGAATGAGACGAATGCAGTATCAGGAGTGGGATAATTATAGGGTTTACCTATTATCTTCTATTATCTATATATCTGCACCTTAGAGGTAAAGGATTGTATCTCCATTATTGTATATTTAGAGAAAACAAGGTTTAAAGTTTTATAATATAGAAAGAGGAATACTTTTAGTAGAAACAGAATAAACCTCTCATTTGGTTTTTTGAACATTTAATTAAGTAACTAATTCAACTATTTTATTACGCTTCTGATACGTTGTAAAAGTATGAACTCGATATTGACAAGAACTGGAGTTACGATCCTTTACCTCTAAGGTACAGATATATAAAATACAAAAAATGTTTCTATGTCCGTTATAGACTTCGAAACTATCCAACCGATGTGCCCCAAATCGGTTTCATTAGAAAGGCAATAACGCGAGGATGACTTTAGACCACTAAAAAATGCATTCGCTCCATTCATGAAGTGGATTTTCGACTTTTCCCATACAATAATTTTTCCGAATATAGACTGTCAACACAAAAACATTGACCTGTCACTGTCATCAGAAAGTTTTATCATTTGCGGTTATCGCGTCGACCACGTCAATTAATTAGAAAATATTAAAAATCTCATAGACAGTAAAAGCGAGTAATTTTGGCTCCGAAGAATGATGACGTCAACAAAATAAATCATCAAGCATTTAATTCAAGCTACTCGGTGAAGTTGTCACGTACAAATCAATTGACACAGTTATAGATGAGGAACAATCTGTCAACTTTCTAGTAGGTTTCTTAACTCTTTGGAACCATCTGGAATGCCACCACATATCTTAACTTTAAAAGTTGGTTCAGCGTTGATGCTCATTCGCAACTTATTGTTAGACCCACCGCAATTGTGCAACGGAACAAGATGGTAAGTGTTGCTGGTTTGAACTTAGAAAATTCCTGCTTTTCGCACCGCCAATTATATGTTGCTTGCTCCAGAGTTGGAATGTCGAAAAATCTTTATGTTTACACACCTATCGAAAAACTCAAAACACGACGGGTATCTGCTAGTATATATATAAAACACAAAAATTGTTTCTACCTATGTCCGTTATAGACTTTGAAGCCATCCAACCGATGTGCGTCAAAACAGTTTCATTAGAAAGGCAATAATGCGAAGATGGTTTTAGACCACTAAAACAATGCGTTAGCAATTCTATTAAAGTTTCTGCTGAAATTTTGTTTCATTCTGTCCGGAAAATATTCCACACCGTGTGCAGTAGAAGTTGTGCAAACTCTTCTGACGTTGCTGTCAAGTTTATTTCACACAAGACCTCAATGGAGGACTGTGGTGGCCAAACCATAACATTAAGCGTTCCCTCAGCTGATGATTTGATAACCAATTATTGGAGAGCGCATTTCAATTAAAAGTTCCTTCGTTTCCGGCATATTTACGACTCACACAACAAAATTCTTAAACAAGGTCACCTCCAGTACACTGTAAATTTTAAATAATGTTTTCCACGAAAAAGCTAAGGATAAACAAAAATTCGATGCATTCCTGACTAAAGTACAGTAACGTTCTCCGATAATCAAAAAGGGATTAGATCATCTACTTTGATAAAATCCCACCCAAAAGCGGTACATTTTGCATTAGGCACTTGCGCAAATCTGCCCATAAGATAAAAAAATGGGTGAGCAAATACTTTTGAGCGGTAGTGTATGTAATTATTTAGTGATTTGGAAATACCTTTTTCTTTTCCGTATATCCCTTAAATGTTCGTTATCTTTATACTATCTGTACATGAAAAGGATTGGATTAAAATCCTGAGAATATTTTTCACATAACTACTCTGTTCTGTGAGTTACTAGGATATCTTCCGACACTTTCCTTTGTACGAAGACTGTTTAGTGTTGCATACAGCTGATATACCGCATCATGAATGAAACTTACACTATCAAACTTAAACGCAATAGTTACCTAACCTAAGGCTACAGTTGCATCAAACAAGTATTCTGTATATATGATTAATTTTTAAGTTGATACGGTACCCAAAAAATTAATTGCAAAATTAAAAATATCATAAAGCAACTTTCCTATACCACTTCCGGTTTCTGTTGTTAAATCCCATGGCATTTCAAACACCGACAACGCAATGCATGCTTGCTTTGTTGCCAAAAGCTTCGGCGTGGAAAAGCGATAGCTGGCCACTATCTAATTACAAAATTAGATTAAATAGACGCGCCGAAATTTCATGTGTATTTATTTACTTTGTTTATTCTTATCTTAGGGCACCTTAAACCCTATTAATCTATATATGTATATATATATATAAAAAGGAGGCGACTTTGGGTTTAGGTATGTCGCCGCATCACGCTCAAACGCGTCGATCGATTTCAACCAAACTTATACACAAGGTAGATATTGGGACATATATGGTTTATGTTAAGTTTGGTTGAATAACAATAAATTCATTGTTTTGACTTATATATTTGTTCTTTTATTTTAGTTTCTATCAAAAATGCCAGGCAGAACAACAACAATCAAATATTGGACGACGGTCGCGTAGAACGCAAAATAGATCGAACGAAAGAGCGAATCAATCACAAGAACAGCGGGAAAATCAAAATGCAATTAACAGGGAACGTAATCCCAGGTCACGTTCAGGTGACTCAGCTGAAGAACGTAGACAACATCATGAACAAGAAAGATTAAGATTGCAACGCCATAATGCAGCCAGAAATATTAATCCAAATGTATAAAGACAACGACGCGCTGCACAACTGAACGTTAATATTCCTTTAAACTGTGGTGGATTTCAAAATAATAACGTGATTGATTATAGTTTGCATAAGTTTGTGGTAATTGGCGCAATGAACAATGTATGTCGATATTGTAATGCCCTCAAATTTGGAAGCGAAACACCTGGAATGTGTTGTGCCTCGGGAAAAGTTCAATTACAAACTTTTTGATTTCCTTGCTATTGGCGACTACAAGATCAGAGAGTAATATTGCATTAGCACTTGCATCGTCTGGAATAGTCGCCACGTTATTAGATGGTGGTGGCACAGCTCATTCTGCACTGAAGTTACCCCTCAATATGAATGTCAATGAAAATCCCACGTGTAACATTTCCCAAAAATTCTGGAATGGAAAGTTTTGCAACAATGCCAATTAATTGTCTGGGATGAATGCACAATGGCACATAAGAAATCAGTAGAAGCATTGGACAGGACTTTGCAAAATGTACGCAATAGTAACCAATATTTGGTGGCGCTTTGGTTTTATTGGCTACTGATTTCCGTCAAACATTGCCTGTGATTCCCCGTTTAACACCAGCAGATGAAATAAAGGCATGTTTAAAATCATCTCATTTGTGGAGACACATACAAACACTCATTTTGACTACAAATGTGCGAGTTCAAATACAAAATGATCCATCGCCCGATGCATTTTTTACCCAACTACTGGCGATAGGAAATGGACAAATTGCTATTGATCGTGCTACTGGCTAAATCAATTTGCCCGATAACTTTTGCAATTTAGCACCAACAAAACAAGAATTGATTTCAAGTATTTTTCCAAACATTGCGCAAAATTATCGAAATCACAATTGGTTAGCTGAAAGAGCGATACTGGCTGCGAAAAATAAGGACGTTGGTACATTGAGTGCAGATATTTTAGCCCATGTTCCTGGAGAGGTTGTAACATATCAATCAGTTGACACTGTTACAAATCAAAATGACGCTGTTAATTATCCCACAGAATTTTTTAATTCATTGGATTTACCAGGTTTTCCACCTCATCGTTTACAATTAGAAGTTGGTGCTCCCATTATTATGCTCCAAAATTTAAATCAGCATCGATTATGTAATGGGACCACATTAGCAGTCAAAAAGGGAAATTTAAAGGGGAAGATTTATTCATTCCGCGTATTCCAATGATTTCACTAGATCTACCATTTGATTTTAAAAGACTCCGATTTCTGATACGTATTGCGTTTGCTATGACAATAAATAAAGCGCAAGGTCAATCATTGGCATTGTGTGGAATTGATTTGGAATATCCATGCTTCTTCCACGGTCAATTATATGTATCGTGTTCACGTGTAGGCAAGCCATCAGTTCTCTTTATTTACACTACAACAGAACAAAAAATGTTGTTTACGAAAGAGCTCTGCGATAGTTTAAGTTAAAACATAGAATTTATATTGTAAACAAATAGAAATAAAAGTAGAATAAATATAAGCCAAAATCAACTTTGTTAAAAACCAGTGTGTTTCATTTCTTATTTTGAAAATTTCTTATTTTGTTTTGCCTGGCAAAGCAGGCACAGGGTCCACTAGTTATTTTCTTAATAATCATTTAAAACTGTTCAGAGATAGCATCCATATTCGAGACATATTTGACTGGCGAACATTAAACAACTAACATTCTTAACTCACTGTGACTTAAACGGTTGTATTTTAATAGCTACGATCTATATAAGTACGATCGTCAATTCGTAATGGACCCATGCTATAATCGTAAGACATTATAGGCTAAAAACCTCTTTCAAGGCTAAAACAACGAAACATGAACAGATTCCTAGTCGTAGTCAAAACTTAAAAGTTTTTAATTCTTTTCTTCTTCTATCTAAGACATGCTTATTATTATTTGAATAGGTCTTTCAATCTATGCTATATGAAGAAATATAATAGTGTTGGAAATATCTAATGAAAGGTGTGCTATTATATAACAATAAGTATGATAAATATCTTTAGAAGGCTGTAATCTCGCTTTAGTTGTCAAACACGGTTTGAAAATCTGGGGGTCGTTGTGCTTAGTTTATCGGATTAACTGCGTACTTTGTAATATAGGTACAGGTGATATGCTAATTTATTCTTAAGTCAGAAATGCGCTAATAAAAAATTTTATATTATTGTCTTAATCAAATTAATTGTGATTTTAATTATTATACATTTTTGACGTGTTTCTTGCTATGCGATATTGCACCTCGCACTCTTTCTAAGATCGTGGGAGTATAATTATTCCACTTGAACTTTTGAAATCCACAACTATTGAAATTTACGCTTGCTGTTTTTTAAATAAAACTGTAGCTTATTTTCCTGTGAGAATATTTTTTCAATCTATTCTGGTTTATTACTTTAATAGGTGCAAACCACTACAACTGCGTTGTAACTGATACCAGAAATCCCTATCCAACTTGTCAAGTAAAAAAGTTCATTGTAGGTAAAGTACTTGATAAAGCTGAAACTATGGGTTGAGTAAATTTTTACGCTTAAACTTTCTTTCGTGGAGCTCTGAATATGCAATACTAAAAAGATAACCCTGATATAAAATGAATAACCAATGGGAATTGCGAAAGTGAGTCTAGGTCTTCACTTTCCAGACGTACTGTGTTATAGATACATACACTAGCGTCCATATATATATATATATATATATGGGGACGACAATAGAAAGTAAAGAAAATCATAGAAATAGTAATACTAATATCTTCAAAGTTTATATTATACATTAGAATTGTAATTCGTAAATTTATAGCGCAGTTTAACCAAACAATCCCCTAAAATGCTACACTTTATAAGTAATTTGCATTTTACGACCATTGCTTTATTTTATATTTTACGATACCTGAAACTGTATTAGCCCCTACAGTAACAAGATTAAAATAAATTTTAGAAAAACATTGTTCCCACTGTCAGACGAATAGATTCCAACAAAGAAATTATAAAAATATCTGAAAATGTATGCAAGTATTTCAAATAAAGCGCCAGTTTAAAATTTGTTATCTTCCATGTCAGATCGTCGTCAAAAATGCCAAAACGACAAGAAATATCAATTGAAAAACGTACGGCTATTATAAAATTACGTGGCGGAGGATATTCAATAGCACAAATTACTAAAACAGTGATGCTATCAAAAACGGAGTATTCAGTACTCTCAACAGAATGCGGGAAACAGGCTCACTTTGGAATAGGAAAACAGTCAGGGCGAAAAAGAGCAACGACAGCCACTGAAGATCAATTTATAATAGTAACTTCGAAACGAGATAGGTTTCTCACCGCCCCAAAAATCACTCAGCATCTGCATATTTCGGGAAATCCAGCAATATCTGTTACACAGTTAAACGGAGACTTCTTGCAGCAGAGCTAAGAGGAAGAATAGCTACGAAAAAGCCATTGGTGAAACAGCAAAACAAGAAAAAGAGACTGGAATGAGCCATTCAACATAAAGATTGGACGCTAGAGCAATGGCATAAAGTGTTATGGACCGACGGATCGAAATTACAAATCGTTGGTTCAAAACGTCGATCGTTTCTGAGGCGGTAGACTGGAGAAAGAGTAAGTGAACAATGTCTCGTTCCTAGAGTGAAACACGATGGAAATAGTCTGATGGTTTGTGGTTGTTTTGGTGGTACAGCTGTAGGCGATTTGAAAAAATAGACGGGATCCTGGGTAAGGAGGGTTATCTGAATATCTTCCAGGAAAATGCTGTGCTAAGTGGGGAAAGATTATGTGGCCATGGTTTCGTTTTCCAAGATAACGACCGCAATCATTTGTCTTGTTTATGTAGAGCTTATTTGATGTCTCTTGAGGAAGAAGGCAAGTTGATACGAATGACATTGCCACCTCAATCTCCAGATCTGTCGCCAATAGAGCTAGTGTGGGATGAATTAGACCGCAGTATTCGAAAAAAGGAGTTAGCACCGTACGAGATCTTTGGGAGAAGCTCCAGGTAGCATGGACCGGAATTACAGGCGATTATCTGGAGTCTCTGATTAGAAGAATGCCAAGAATATGTGCCACAATTATTAAATCTCGAGGTGGGCATATTGACGAAAAATCAGTTTAAATTTTATTTTGTAATATTGTGCGCTTCTTTCTTTGTTATTAAACATTGTTTACGCAATGTCAAAAATATAGTAATGAATATTACTACAAATCTACTCTATATTTCTGTTCAATTCAACGAAAACGTCAATTTTGAAGTCGTCCCCATATATGTATATGGACGGTAGTGTACATATATCTACATAAATTGGAGTAAAGGATATGAATGAAACAATCCTGGAACATACTTTTTAAATATGCAAAAATACCTATTATTTATGTTGGTTTCGGAGAGCACTTTATGGTGGGGTTATTTCTTTCTGTAAAATCGCGACCTGTACATCTGTGGGTGCGGTCGGTACGCATCGCGATGGTTCGGATTGAAGTTGTATCTTGTGTACTAATCATGCAAAAATTAACAATTTTTAAGATCGAATGACTTGTTTAACCTATTCCATTATTAATTTTTTGAATCTGATTTATGTCGCTTGTAAATCATCCTCGAATAGGTTTAAAAACATGCCCATCAAAGATATCCATTTGTATTTATGAGCTTCACACAATACAGAGGTAATAATTTCTTAACGAATAACAAGCCCATAAGAGGAGAGAAATGTCTTTTGACATACTTATTTATTAAATGAGAGAGAATGTACAGATACAACTTTCAATGTTAAAATATTTCTTAATGATTGATTCTTAACCTTCCTATACTCACGTCAAAATGAAAGACGTATACTATACTATATAAATCGGTCTCACAGACCGTATGCGTGAGTATAGGAAGGTTAAATAAGATGGGTTTTATCCTTGCTACATCGACTCTGATACGTATTTCCACAAATACATTGTTGTTCCCGACATTCCAATTCCATTAGGAATAATGTAGAGTAATCCCTCACCTAACGCGGAAAGTAGGTTTCGCAAAATGGGCACGATGGATGAAATCATGTTTGACGAACGCAGAACACACAAATATATCTAAGTAAAAATACTAATCAAATAGTAAAGTTCAATAAGTAAGTTTTGTATGTATTTCAAAATCAGAGTATGCAAAGATATTTAAGGATTTGCAGTCCCTGGCAAAATTATTTGCATCATCCCATTAATCACCCTTTCACCTGGAAATCCTAGCGCACTGCAAAAATAATTCAAGTTTACAGTATAACCAAGTGTTAAGGAATTATATTATTATTTAAGAAAATAAAATATGCCGAAAACAGTATTTAAAAGGATGTAAATTTATTTTTCTTGTTTGTGCAACATTTAGCAAGTTTAACAGTTTAGATATCTTTAAAGAATTCGTTATAATCGCAAAAAACTAAGTTTTGCGGTATTGTTTATTGTTTCGTGGTTGCAATTCATCATTGTGAAAGTAAAATAATTATTCTATTTCGCTTTTTTGATATAATTAGCGTGAGTAAAAATTTAATAAATAACGACCGTTAAAGATTTAACCCAAGATCAAAAAGCTGCTGCGCAAGCTTTTTAAATTATAAACAGTAGCTGTATTCCGTTTAGCGAAATAAAAAATTAAGGAGGTAACTGTACAAATGCGAGGAAAATGTGATCGTAAAAGAGAAACCACGCAGAGATCTGACCGTAGAATTGTTCACTAGGCTCTAATAGATTTGCCACAGTAAAAATAATTAAAAGACTTTGAAGGAAAAGACAGAAGTTTCGACTGGAAATGTCAGACAGCAAGTCTACGAAAATCGCGTTTAACAGCAAGAATAAAATCTGCTTGCCTTAATTTTGCAAGAAAATATCACCATTTGACAAACGACGATTGGAGAAAAGTAAATAACTCAATAGATTGATTTTTATTAAATTAATATTTGTATCATTTAGTAGGTTTTCTTTGGTGACGATAGTTCAATCTGTGTTAGAGCAGCGATCGCATTTTTTCCGCAGATGACCTAGCGAATGTCTCACAGAGTTCATGGCCCGTCAAACTATAAAACACCCACGGCAGATAATTGTTTGGAGCGTTATTAGCGAAAGTGGACCCAGTGCTTTGTAGAAGGTATAATGCCCAGGAAAAATACATAAATGTCCTAAAAAACCTGTTAGGGCCATGGTTGTCTCTACCATTTTTATGTCAACTTAAAAGATAAGTATCTAAACAGGTTAAAAATATAAAACATCAGATACTGAGTATTCCAAGTAATTTAGCCAGGGACTGTAAGTGCTTTTATACATATTTCTTTGTGTGGTCCTAAATCTCCTCCGTACCATTTTCAAGCTATAAACTTCGTTCTCACGACAAATCTATTTAAAAAATAAAAGCAGTGATACAAATGCAATACAATGCTCTCATTTCATAAATTTATCTATACATATAGTTAAATTTCATCTTTATTCTAAGAACAAAAGTCGTGAGTAGGCGAAATCGTGTTTGACGAATCCGCGTTGTTAGGTGAGAGATTACTGTATTTTGGAGTTTTGGTACGCAATTGAATTATCAATTCAATTAACGAAAACTAATAATGCGATTTAAAGAAAACGACCAGAATTCGGATTCATAAGTCGGCAAAATATAGCGCTGCATTATGGCGATGCTAGGTCACTGTGTAAAAATTATTGGAGCTTTGTTAATACTTATGTGTTGTTTATGAACAAGCCAGAAGTTTTATTAATGCTGAATTATAGTGCTGCTCTAAAAATGACCAAAGATGGATAATAATAATAAATTTATTCTGTACATTAAAAAACTGACTATTTTCTTGAAAACATTTAATCACTGATAATAACTCATAAATCATTTTAGGAAGCAAAGATGAAGTATCATCCATTTACAGGTAATCATTCTTGTAAAAATAAGTATAATTATAACCACGAAGTATATTTTTCATACGGTTGCACACGCAATATTTTATGGCTGATATGTAATAATCATCACCGTTACGATTTCGGCGAGATATCGCATCTTTTGATGTAGATTATTTCAGCCGATAAGTATTTTCAAGTGACAGTTTCTGTGCTCGAAACAAATTATTTAAGAACGGTAACGGTAACAACGAACTCGTTTTTGGGAAAGATTGGACTGTCCACAGGCGTACTTTTTAACTGGGACTCGCTTTTTATTAAACTATGACATAAGTATTCGAATATGAATGGGACAAACCGGGTTCAAGGTTAATTATCTGTATTAATTCCAATAATTTTTCAAATCTGCAAAATTAGATGCTTAGTTTGATGAAAGACGTAAATTTAAATTGCAAAATAGGAATAAAATAGACAACTATTTTAAAAGAAGTTAATTTATTAGACGAAAAATGTATGATATAAACGCAAACATAAAAATATTAATAAAACCTACTATTTTAAACGCTTTACTATCGCTGCATGAAAATGTCTTGTTTATCTAAAGTCATAACCTTTTTCCTTCAGTAGTTCATTCATTAATTTTTTATATCAATGGTACATGCACCATAATAATATAATAAATATTTATTGCTGTTCGCCTCCTTTCATAAAGACAAATACATATAAAATCTAATTAACACTCAGCAGGATAATTAACAAAACTTCTGATCTCTATCGGCAAAACAACAAACCGAGTACAATTGTTATTAAAATTTTTACCAGTTTTGCAAAAGACGAAAGAAATAAAAATTAAGATCAGGACCATATAGTAGTTGTGGTAACATGTTCCAGCCAAGTACCAACAATTCTTTTCTAGTGGACAAGTATGTAACTTTGCCCTGTCATGAACGATTACAATATCTTTGCCAATTTTGGTCGCTTTTCTGGAATTACAACGCTCAATTTGATTAGTCCTTGAATGTTGCTTCTACGATAGTATTATTTTTCGTCACCATTTTAAAAGTAGATAGATTATGTTTAGTATTTTTGGGATGGGACAATAAATAAAGATCAATGATTACTATATGAAAGTTTTCTTTATTTTAAATCAAATCTGCATAAGGAAGAAGATGCGACCGTTTGCTAGAGTTGACACGCAAACTTAACACAATGTTTCGACATATCTAACCCACATCAGCCCTTAACTGCAGGTCAGTTTATGATTTCCTTTTAAGTACATAATTTACGACGGGGGCTATGTTTTTAGGTATCAATTCGCTTTTGACGTGTGTTATTGGTATGCGACGTTTCGACTCGCATTCTTTTTAAGATCGTAGAAATATAATTATTCCACTTGAATTTTCTAACAAGTATGTTTCATAAGCAATTCGTACTCCAGATTATATACAATGTTTTCTTTACACTATACGTACTTTTACAAAGCAAAGTTTATCAAAAAATTGTGTCCGAGTTGTATTTGTAGCATTGCGTAATAGCAAACATCGTCTCTCTTCTCTTCCACCAAAATGAAAACAAACATTGCTGTGCTACTCTGGTTACGAATAGGGAATAGCCGCCAAATTTTCCACTAGCAAGAGTCTGGTACAGTTACATCACTCTTAACTCTTACTCGTAACCGTAATGATTACTTTGAGATTTTAAAAGTACACCAGACTTTTCAGAACTTATGTATCAAATTAAAACAGGAGAAAATCCATAATAAATAGGACATCATTTTCAAGAGAATTTTTTCTACTATCGCAAGAAAGCCGAAATTATTTTTGAACTGATTGGGAACTGTAGACAGTAGAAAGTAAAGGCGAACGTTTATTATTTAGACAAAAAAATGCAAACGCTAGTAAAATTAGACCCATGTGTTAAGCAGGGCCAAGTAGATATTAGGATAAGTCGTATTGACCAATTGCATAGTCACTTCGTTTGACCGATTTAAATCCGATCGGACGCTGAGGCGGGAATAACTTCGAACATCTGTTGTGATAAAGAAGTGGGTGTACCCAAAATGAAACTTCTATTTACCGTTTTTTCCTTTTACACACATATTTTTACCTCATATAGTCTTATAAATAGCTTTGACAGCTAAATTATGAAAAATTCTGTATACATACATATAAATCTCCACTAGCAAGAAATCAGAGGATGATACCTAACCGCCCTTTACAACCTGGACTAGACTTTTAAGCTCATTAGAAACGCAAAATCGAGTTTCTTCTATATAATCGCGTTTCAATACATTTTCAATCCGAATCAAATATTGCTTTGAATTGATCGTCATCAACTTCAACTATAGACAGACGTCATTTACTTCGAATAGAAAATCAACAGCACAAACTTAGTGAACCAATTTTGTCACTACTACCTTCTCCAAAGTGTAACTTTTCACGAGACTGTGATCTATTTTTTGCTAGTTTTGACTTTCCACTGTGTCTATGTTTCTCCCGTTTCCTAAGTACAATGGTATGCACTTCACATTTGGTTTATGAAAATACACCCGAAATGACTTATCCTTAGTAGTCATAACTAGTGAGTACAACATTTGTAATCTCTTATGTTTTGATATGTCAATTAAATACATTTAATCGAGGAAATTCTAAAATAATTTCTTATCTATCTCCAGCTGCAGCAATAATGCACCTGATTATAATCTTTCATGGACAAAAACGTCGTCTTATTTTAGAGCGATGGAAGAACTATCCGACCTTGCTCGTGGCAAGATGCAATTTCCTGAATCTAATCAACTTGTTAAATGAATACGAGGTTTGCAACATTTATTATTACTTTACTGTATGTGTACAGCGAAAATGTTGAAAATATCATAACATGCATGTCGTAATAATACATACACATGTGAGTTTATTTATCTTCCAAGGCCTTGGTCCGGCGTCCGTTTTCTAACCTCCGACTGTTTTCTCGGAATTAAATAAATACATATCTGCATTGATATTGTTAAAAGTCCTTACAAATCGCTTATATTTTTCTTCTTCCTCTCTATATAAAATGCTATTTCTTTACTTTTATTCTTAAGGTCTCCTACGCATCTTTACTTTCCTGTTATTGCATCAATTTATAACCTGCACGACAGTAATTAATAGCACTTTCATACATCTTTCCTTGTAAACGTACCTAAATTAATAACTTAATGCATTTTCCTATAAAGTTATGAATTTCCTTGCGAGTTATCGCGGGAGTGGTGCCTTTACATCAATCATATATCGACAGATTTAAGGCTAAAGCACTTAGTTGGTAAAAACTCTTGACATCTATGGGCATCTTCAATCATCGGACTCGGTGCTTATCTAAATAGCTATCTATTAGTTATTGTGCTGCTGAATGTACGAAGTAATATACAGTTCATTAGAGGAACAATCTACTCTAGTACGTGCTATTTAAATGCCAGTAGCAGTATCATTAACAAAAGATAATAATAAGCATGAATACAAGCATTATTTATCTATCCTATATGAATTACTCATCGGGGAGAAGTTATCCATAAATTTTATCCACGTTTTTCTTTTCCTACTATTTAACAACGCTTTAGCCACTCACCTCATTGGAATTATAACAAATGTATAGTTCCTTCTACATAAAAACACCAAGAAAGAAATTTGTGACGAAGTGCAGCATCAAATATTCAATTCAATTCCATTATTTTTGCTACGTATAGGAAATCGCAAAAACATTTACAACACTGCAATCGCAAATACTTACACCTATAATTCACATGTTAAGACTTCTTTAAATACCACTACCAACGCGGTATATCTACTTCATGAAATGATTAACTGTAAAATAACGCATTTCTAACGGTACATAACGACTGAATTGATTGATAATTGATTTGCAATAGTAAATGGGCGTTAAACCGTTATGAAAAAGTTTTTCTGTGGACGTTTAAGAACCCAAATTGATGCTGCAAATTTTTCTGTGGATTTGGTTGGTAATTTTTCGATTGTTACGCTTGTTATAGGGTTCTAGTTTATATGGGATTACAATTTACATTAAATGACAAAAAATGTACTTAAATAAACCTAACGTAATCTAATCGACGTTTTGCACACTATTTACTTCGTAAATTAACTAAGTTTGCATATACAACACGTTCTCGCCACGCTGTTTTTAGGACCATCATCAACTGCATAATTGCTGCGATTTCGTAGATCTGAACACAACACATGCACGTCTTGGCTCGGCATTCGGCTTTTACGCTGATTTATAAATAACTATGATACACGTTGCTGTACGTCTCAGTCACTATTTCATACTTATTAGAATTCACCGGGCATAGGCCATTCAGCCGTTCCAAATTAAATGCTGAAAGAAAACGTGAGTATTAAACCGGCGAAGGCGCCCATATGTAAAAAGCGTATCGCTTTAGATGTTATAGAGCGCCACATTATAGATAACAGACGAGCTTCTTGGTACCGCGGGAGAGATCATCGGTTTCGGTTCAAAGATGTGTCGGGTTATTTTTATAGATGACGCGAACAGGTTTTCTTGACCTTGGTGACCAGAAATGGGGTTGCGAGGACTCGATACCCACTTCAATTGTCTATACAGATCTTAGATTAGCTCGCCGATTTATGATCGCGATCGCGTACTACATAGTCAATACGTGCCCGCCATTAAATTGGATCAACACAACGCCTATCTCGATCTGCGAAGTTCTATCCGCAAACGTTAACTAAGGAAGGAAGCGTAAAAACGAAATAAACTCTAAAATTAGAAACTAGTCTCCAACTGCGCGATATCCGATATTTAAAGCATTTTTCAGAAGGCGATAAAACCAAATAAGTGTTTACTAACAGAAGTATAGGCCTCTCAAACTATCAAATTTTATGTTAACTGATGTTTTGAAATATCCTGCGAAAAAGCTCTACATTATTATTACGGATATTTCTGAAATTTCTTTTAGAATCTGGCTATCTCCAAATTAGAAGTTCAATCTTCAAATTTGCAATACATCATCGCAATTAATTCTTAAAATTCTTAAAAGTTTTAAATTAATTTTGTTTTTATTTATTTCATATGGGAACGCCTTTCCAGGTGTTGTCAACCGTAATCAAATTCCTCTTCTAATTCGTCAGAAACTTCTAAAATTAGCGCAAACCGCTTTCAATGGTTGTGAAATTACAGTCTGTCTTTCATTTAACGTTGTATTAATATTACAATGTGTTCTATTTAATTGATATACAGGGTTAGTTAAAAGTATGGACACGATGGCGTTTTATTGTCGTTAATATTCATTTTAGGAAATTATGTTCAATAGAAAAGTTTTCTATGAAATTCCTATCTACATTTTAGAATGCTCATATTCTTTTTTTTTGTTCAATTAATTCTGAGTTACGCCAGTCCGCGTGTATTTTTGAAATTGGAACTTGTTAATTTTTCTCTACCGTTCAACAGAGAATGTTTCTTTTTTTTTTTCAATTTATTTAGTAATATTTTTACAAGAAAACATCGGTTCAAATATTTCATAAATGCTAGGCACATCTAAGATAGACTAAATTATTTGCAATAAAGTTATCGGTTACAATTTTATCATTAAAAACAAATTAATAACTAAAAGTGTTCAAATCGTACTCCATTTGTAATTTGATAATGACCCAATCGATTTACATAACTCCGAAGGGAATTCTTTAAAAGTTCACCGGAAATTATCGTCCTGGTAATTCGGATTTTTAAATGCTCGATATCATTGGACTTTATAAATTTTATTTTTTACATATCCCCAAAGAAAAAATCTAAAGCGCTCAAATCAGGCGAACGGGCTGGCCACTCAATGTTTCCTGGTCTCCCAATCCATCTGTTTGGAAAAACGTTATCCAGATATTGACGAACATTTAAACCATAATGCGGTGGAGTGCCATCTTACTGGAACCAGATACTGTTATTGGGAAGGTGTTCGTTGTTTCCATGCGGATAGAGCGTAGCACAAGCAGGTATAATTTCATTTTTCAATAACTGCAAGTACACAGCCGAAGGTAAATTGCCATTGATGAAAAAGGGACCGATAATATTACCCCTTACAATGCCAACCCGAACATTAACTTTTTGGGGATACTGCACATGGTGCTCCATAAACCAAAAAAGATTTTCAGATGACCAGTATCTGCTGTTATGTCTGTTTATTGCACCGGTAAGGCAAAAAGTAACTTCGTCAGAGAAAAGAATATTGTTAACGAAATTTTCATTATTATTGCAAATATTTAACATTTGCTCACAAAATGTCTCCTATCAAAATCATCTTCCGTTAACTCGTGTAAAAATTGTACCTTATAAGGTTTATACTTTTCAGTTTTAAAATTGAAACGATCGATGAATGTGAAATATTGTGATTGGCCGCTAATTGATTGGTTGATAAATGGGGATCTTCAGATATATCCAATAAAACATCCAGTTTTTTATCATCGGTTTTCCCTGTTCTAAGTCTACCATTCCTTGGCAAATCTTTGACGCTACCGGTTTGTTCAAAGCTTTTTAAAGTTTTACCAAAAACGGATTTAGAACTTGGATTTCTATTCGGATACGTATTATTAAATAAATTACAAACGTCTTCACTTAAACTCGCCATTGCCAATATTAACAGTAATAAATTGTACAATTGTATTTGATGTAAACAATAACTATTGATAAAGGCACGTGGCTCGAGTTTGTCTACCGCTTCTCTTTTGTCTATCAAAGATGTGCCTACTTAAATGAATATTGTTTATCAACCGATTGTGCATTCTAATGAAGTACTTGAAGAATATTCCTACATATAGTTATTCCAATATTTCGTTTGTTCACAATTTTTGAGATGAGAAGAATGAGACTCGACTCAGCGATCTCGTGAGTACCGGACCAGAACGCTATCGATTGGGCCAAGCGTCCAGTTGGAAAATGTATCATATCTAGTGGATTTAGCTAGCAGGTGAAACTTCAAAATCGATTATCTCGGTAATTTATGTACGATGCGTCAAATTACTCCGAAATATTCTTATTCAAGGTCCAAACTACAAGTACCATAAATATCAAAAATTACAAAAATCCGAATACCCTACCTTTTCCTTGTTAGATGTTCCTAGCATTTATTAAATACTTGAACTAATGTTCTGTTGTAAAACTGTTATATTGTATTAAATAAATTAAAAAAAAACAAAAATACTATTGAGAAAAAAATTCTCTATCGAATGGTAGAGTAAAACTAACAAGTTCCAATAAAAAAAAAATCCGCGTAACTCAAAAATAATTGAAGAAAAAGTAATTGAGACGTTCTAAAATGTAAATAGAAATTTCATAAAAAACTTTTGTATGGAATATAATTTCCTAAAATGAATATGAACGTAATAAATAGTTTTAACTAACCCTGTATATGAATTTGTATTTGCAAAATTCATTAGCCGTGACCCAATTATTTATCTAAACATGTGGTAGGATATCAGTTATCTATATTATATTTGTGGCAAAGCCACTCATGTTCCAAAACATTTTAACAAAACAATTAGCAATAATGGCTATGCTTGATGACTCGATGATTTCAACAACAATCAGTTGAAAGTTTCTTCTGTTTTGAGCATGTAGTTTCAATATCTTCTATTTTTATGTCAATATAAACCAAATTTGTCATAATTTGGTTATTTTCGTCATTTTCAAGGTTAATGTGTTCTCTTGGATATAATACCTGCATCTTCTTTATTAACTTCTTTTTTCTTCTTTGGTTTCTTACCAGTAAATTCATTCAATAGTCGATTTACTGTCTTATTAACTATTGTTAAACTGCCTTAGCTCATCTATTATTTCGTGTCATTCGTCTAAAGTCTCAAATATGTTAGCTATGTTGCTATTTATGAAAACAAATTTTCTATTTCTAATTGTTATCTGCTTTCTGTACTGCTACTTCTTCTTGCCACAGACGTAGGCTTTCTTCCTTTTCTCGTTTCTTTCTCGTCACCTTTAATCTTTCTCTTTTACCTTTCTTAAAAAAACTTTTAAGTTTAGTTTTTCTATGCCTCACAACTATCGGCGCCAAAAATGAATGTGTTATATTTCCATTTGTTTCAATTCATTTACCAAAAGAGACACACGCTGTATGTTCCAAAGTAGATGTGTTATCAGAGCTTAACAAGTCTAGAGACAATAAAACAAGATTTAGATTTTTACTTGATTAACTAATATTTCTTTGTAATCGATTTGAATATAAAATTTTAAGTTTCTTAAATTCTGACTTCCTCTTTCTTAGTTTTTACAATTATATCCTATAACTGTTAATTATCATTCTCTAGCACAAAAATCCAAACAAGGAAAGAGGTAGAGAAACGAAGAAGATCCAGGCAATTATACAGTTTCCGAAAACAGAAGAAAAGGCAAAAGAAACAAGAAACTCGAAGTACATACCGCAGGTGGAGATGACAATAGAAAAGAAAATGGTTGAGAGTATACATGGTAAGATAACCTAAATGGGAGAGTTGGAAGAAATAGTAAGGGACGGGAAAGATGGCCAAGCAGGCGAAGCAGCAGAAGAACTAATGACAACAGAACTAGAATTATTGATTACTGCAGGAAAAATGATTATGTAATCGCAAATACGAAGTTCAAGCACAAAAACAAAATCCACAAAATTGCAAGAAAAGAATCAAACAGAAAATAGAACTTATAGATGAAAAGCAATAAACAGGATCAACCAAAAAAATAGATAAGAAATGAATAAAGACATACAAAGAGATAAAACAAGATGGAATAATTTTAAAGAGGCAATAAAAGAAGTAGTAGGAAGAATATGTGAAACAACTAGGACATAAAAAAGGAAGCAAAAGGTACAACTTGGTAGAGCAAACCAATTCAAAAAGTAGTGAGAGCTGAAGCAAGCATGAAATAAGTATTTAACAACAAGAAAAGCTGAACATCATGAGACATGAAAATATAAGAAAAGTAGTCAAAGATCTATCAAAAAAGCTAAACTAAATGCATGGGAAGAGTTTGGCCAAAGAATTGTAAAGGCGTACAGAGAGAATTGAAAATTATTTTATGGGATGCTAAAACCAACGAGAAACAAAAAACCAACCATGTTAACGAATATAAAAGACAAGAATTGAGGTATTATAACACAACAAGAAAGAATAATTAACACATGGAAAGAATATTTCGAAGATTTGTTGGAGGAACAAGAACACTGGGAAAATCAACATGAGCTACAGATAAATACACAAGACTGACGATCAATAGAACAACAGAAAAATGAAGAAAATAAAATATTAGAAGATGAATTAGAAAAAGCAGTACAAAAAATTTAACTCGGAAAAACTCCACGATACATTGATATAACTGGAAAAATGATTAAGTTTATAACAAAGAAAGTTAAACGAGAATTACTAGGTTTAAATCAAATCTGAAGAGAGAAGATAATATCGAAAGACGGGAGAATAGAAATTATAACACCGATATATGAGGATGGGAACAGTAAGGACTACAGCAACTATAGGGGAATTACCTCCAACACAGTTGGAAAGTATATGCGAGAATATTAAAAACAAGATTAAGCGAAAAAGTAGAAGAATAATATCTGGAGGAAAGTCAGACCTGCTTCAGAAAAGAAAGAGGAATGCAAGACCAATTTTTTATACTAACAATAAGACAACTGAGAGAAAAACAATTCCAACAAACATACAAGTACACGTCTGTTTCGTAGACATGGAAAAAGCGTTCGATAGAATAAGAAGAGGTGTGGGGACCCTAGAAGAAAGAGTAGGACGTGGAATTTTAGAAAATATAAATGGTTTATATGAAGATACGAGTAGCCATGTATGAGTGAAAATGAAAGTGAAATGAACGGATGTATACTAAGCCCATTTCTCTTTAACGTGGTCCTAGATGAAATATTAAAGAGATGTACAAATAGGTTACAAAAGTATAGTATTGCAAATTGGAGAATGGAAACTATAGGAATGACTAAACTATGCTACGTTGATGATCTAGTTATTGTGGGGAAAAACGAAACAGACCTACAGCACGATGTAAATGATCTGAATGAAAAGTTAAGGAACACTAAGTGTGAATGATAATACGAACAACTAAAAGAGAATCAGCATTATAGGAAAGAATATAGACCAAGCTAAAAATTCACCTACCTGAGAACGATCATCAATGAGAAGGAACCATGGAGGACAAAATGTATGAGAGAATTGCAAAAACAGGAAGAATTAAATGCAATGAAGAAAAATTTCTCAGCAAGGAGAATATATCGAAAGAGGTAAAAGCCTAAGTAGTGAAGCCAACACTCGCATTTGCTAGCGAAAATTGCACGACAACGGAAAGACAAAGAAGCAAACTAAGAGCAACAGAGATGAGATTTTGTATGAAGATACGAGGAAAAATAGAAAGAGATAAGATAAGAAATATAGAGTTTCGAGACAACTACTAGTTGTTAATACCAGTTGAAGAGATGATACAGAAAACTACAGTTTAGTAAAAAGTGTACGAAGCAAGAGACGAAGAGGACGACCAAGAAAGCAGTGATAGCTTGGAAATTAACCGAGTAGTTTGTTTAGAGTGAATAATTAGAAAAACAATGTTGTGAAAATAGAAATTTCAAATTTCACCTGAAAGATTTCATTGGATTATTTTTTACGATTTTAGGAAACGCCTAACTCAACAATAATCAATAATGCATAGAATCGCTTCATTCAATTTTTGGTAATAAAGACTATTTACAATTGATTTTCAGAGTTTCGTCGTTGTCATGCGTTCATCAAAGATGAATCTAGGGAAGGTCGACCAAAATCGGTTGTTACTCCAAAAACATCGCGCAGCATTATTGAGCAAGATTAGCATGTGGCTTACAGTACGGTGGAGACATTCTTATGCATATGAAAGACTGCAACACATTCGTTGTTCATTCCTGAGGCATTTCCAAGAAAATGATCGTTTGTTTCTTGGGTTGTATTGTACATGTAACCATTTTGCATTATCCTCTCACACAGCACTTCAAACAATTGATTATTTGAAAAAGAAAACATCAAATCAATATCGCAATATCCGTATTCATCTAATTTATCGCCTAAGGATTTCTTTCTGTTCCCGAATGTCAAATAAAAATGTGTGGAAAGCAATTTCCTCAGTTGCACTTGTAGAAAATAAAAGGGGTTTCCTCGTTTTCTTTGGTTGCGAGTAATAAAAATTTTTGTAACCACAGTAATCCTATAAAAAAATAGACGCTTAAATTGTTCATACTTCAATGATTCGTCTCCGAAAGTTATTCGTGATTGCATTCGAAAATTCAATATGTTGGAGAACCAAATGATGTTTATATCTCAATTAGAGCAAACCCTTTAGTCTTTACACCCTTTACACCCCACAAGAATCTCAAATTTAACCATTATTTAAGAAAATGATGGAGCAGGATTATGTTCACCTGGCTCTAACTTATTAATTCACATCTAAATTAAAAGCAAAATCATTGACTATTGATTTCGAAATAAAACTGCAATCGATTATTGGTAGGTTTTCAAAGAACATGTGACCAGTTGTTTTATTTCTACTTTTTTCAAAGGCCGTTTCATCTGATGCCAAAATTATTTTTACTGTTAATGCTGTTATAATGTTATGCTCACGAATAACTGCTATTTCCCAATTTAAGTACCTCGCTTCTTATATGTTCACTGAAGCTATTTTCCTTTCGATCTCCAACGCGTTTTAAGGGGTTAGACCGGTGTGACCGGCCGGAAAAGTAGGTAATTTTCAAGTGTGGATTGCCAAAGAAATAAGAAAGCTGTACACTTGCAATTTGGTAGTTTAGTTAAGTACACTATGACGATATAAGATCTATAAAATCAAAAGAAAAATAATAATTTTAATACTATTTATTACCATGTTAGAAAAAGTAATTTTTTTCGCAGCGTTTATTGGTGTCGAGGATTCCGCCATAGTGGAACGCCTGAACCCGAAACAAAAAATATATTACTAAATATATTGCATTCCCTAAGCATTGACCGAGCTTTTTCAAGCTTTATTGAAATTTGACTGAAAAATATTTTTGGACTTTTGGTTTGATTTTTGGCTGTATTATTGGGAATTAATTTGTTAATATTTTGGAAAATAACAATGATACTGTAAAAATCCTCGGTCAATACTTAGAGAAAACTATACGGATAATAAAAACCAAACTTCAAGTTAATTCGTTGTGTAAATCCCGAGCAACAATGAGTTACAGTACACTTTTTCATTATATAGTGCAAACTTTTTGTTTTTATGGTTAATCTGCCGTACCAGCTTCGAAATAGCCATATTCCTCATCGTCATTCCGTGATTTGCTCTAAAATTTGCTCTAAAATACTACCTTCTTTAGAGTCTTGAACGTAGATCCCTCAGCGATCGAAATTCGTTCTTCGTCGAAGACTTCGCAAATGCTTGCTATAACCGACCCGATGACTATATTCATGGTATTCATAATTAAAAGAATGCTTGAATAAACATTATTGAATATACTGCTGGCAATATTGACAGCAGTTTTAACGCATGTGGTACTAATAAATGTTATTTTTGGAGCGAAGGTCCAAATTAACGCGTTCAGGCTCTCGTTCGAATTTTGAGTGTAAGCACCTAAACAACGCCCTAATAAATCATTGATGCTAAGTTCCTAGTAGATAGGAGTAATTGCCTCTATAACAATAGGATGAAGAGCAGATATGTGAGTGTATTCACTTAATTTATTTGTCGCCTTTGCTACTTGCCAGGACCAAGAACTTGGCGCGGGCGGACAGTTTTCATGTTGAGGTTTGACGTCAATTAACGATTTGTGCTGTAACGTTGCCCATATTGCAGTTTCTATTTCTTCTATTGAATTTTTATGTCTCCTAATCTAGCCCGTAATAAATGCTCACTCAGGCCCACAACAGACTCGTCCTGAGCACACGGCCAATCTCGAGCGGCCGGTCGGCGCGCAAATACGAGTCTGTTGTAGGCTCTATAACTCAGAAACTAATTAGAATTTTCACTTGGGACCTTTAGATCTATATTCTACAGGCTTCAAACTACTTTTTAAAGCAAAAGAAATTTTTAGATTTTTTAAAATTTTACACCTTCAACTATCTAATCTATCAGCGGAATATCGGAAAACTACACTCAATAGTAACCTGTAATTAGGCGTTCAATTTGACAATACATATATGTAGACAGCGAAGCTATAAACTTACCTTCATTATCTATTGTATTCTAAACACCTGTTGACGATAACAACAACGAAAACAATGAACGGAAGCGGTGAATGCAGAATCGTTTAACTCTCCAATAAATATTAAACTTCGGTGTACAAGATAACCATAGATAGGTATATATATATATATATATATATAAATGCAATGAGGATTTTCTGTTTCTTTCGTGACGAGGTAAATCATTGCGGGAGGTACTTTGCGAAAATTTATATAAAATAGAATTGGACACATATATATGTAGATATGGAACAAGGAAAACCACAAATATGATTTGAAATTCCACTTCAAAATACATACTTCCTGGAGGAGAAAATACTCACACACAAACGCATATAATAAAATTCATTTGATGATACTTATTTAAAAATTAATCAAAAATAAATGTTATCTATGATTTACATAAAATATAGTTAATTTGATAATATATAGGTACAGATAAGATTTCATGTCAACATGCGCGAACGAAATGGTAAAAGCGTAGACAAATTAACCAAGACCCATGCAATTTGGTTTATCGCGTTGATGACGTAATATGTTCTTTTGAGAGTGTAACACTACTATACATTTTATCCATACGAAGGACGTTTTCTCAATGTTACATATAGACTCGCACAGACCAGGTTTACTCGTCAAGCGTACAAATGAACTGCAACATTTAGTTAACCGAAAGGCGACAGTTATATCAGGTTATGAAAACATATTTTCAGTCCAAATGAATTTATAAAGGTGATAAAGCGCCCTAAACAAATGGAATTTTCACAACGGAGAGATTAATATGCACAATGACTCGGCGACTTGGCTTCGGTTTTTGGTAACTCCATCACATCGATCGACAATTTCTCGCCCATACTAGAAACTCTAATGTGAAGGCATCAATCTCAGCGACGATCCCAGCATAGGGTCAGCGAAGACAGCACAAACTCAGAAAAATATCCAAGTTGTGCGAGAATTAGTGAAGGAGGAGCTACATATGACATTTGAAAAACCACAATCCAAAAGATACATGATAAATTGAGTACAAGATTAGTTTACAATCCAAAAGAATTCTGCGTGATTGGATATAAGAAGATTAGTTTACCCTTGGATTCCGTACCTTTTAACTGAAAGAAAGGCAGCTCTTGTCATTGGCGTCGGAAAACTTTGGGCTGATTCAACAACGGATGCTGAGAAAACATTTACAGCCTCGTAACTACTAAAGAATCCTAAATTTGTTCCTACGACTCCGACAATAAACGACAATCCACTGTCTGGGTGTTTCAAGGTTAGGAGAATACCACAATAGTTACTCATATCTGTTCCCGCAGTGAATCGGAAAAGATAGTCGCAATGTTTATCTAAAAATCATATCATGCAGGTCCTTTACAAACTCTAAGCGCGGGGTATTGCTAACAATAAGCGATATATCACTGCTTGTTTGTCAGAAGTACTACAAATCATGTTCCACCAAAAGAAAACGCGTTCACATACGGTTCGAAAGGGTTTCTGGAGCACCAAAATATAAAAATATTTTATAGTGGTCCGAACATTCTCGACCTACGTACCATCGATTTTTTTACGTTTCCAACAATCAAATATGCATTGTGTAGTTAACGGTTCTACTCCCCGGAAGTTGTTTCAAAATGCCAATTATGCCCACACCAAATGTGGATTGAGATAATTGCTTTAACATTTGGTTTAAACAAATGTACAGTGTATCAATATTTATTAAGAATTCTGTGGAAAACAATACTTGCAGTCGATCTACCATTTTTAATAGCTATATACGACACTAAAAACTCAGATCTGGTGCTTCTTCAAACATTCGAGACTCCAATATCTACATATGTACATATGTACATACGCCGAACACCATTCGCTCGAATTATGTAATCAAATCGAAGGATGTTAAGAGACCAATTCGTCCCCTGCAACGAGCACAAGATCAATATGAGGAACAGCCGGTAACAGTTGTTCGGTGTTACTAGGGAATTCCCTGACAATATTAGTGCGTTATGTAGCCCCATCAATTGTCGATCTTGATTATTTTTATTCAGGGTGCCCCGTTTTTCGGAAGGGAGGGAGTAAAAGAAGATCGATAACGCGGTAACAGTCCGTTCTAGCTTATAGTACCATTGGCATAACCTTGGACAAGAACGAGGGTAGTACCAAGCGTACCAATATATACATACATATGTGCGCTTGTGTGTATTTGTTTTTATTCGAAAAGCATAATTTATGTTATATTTCGCCGCGTATATTATGCAGGAAGCACCCGAATTCGCGCTACCGGCTTCGATGATATTCATCAGGCTGGTTAGTAGCTGAGTCACGTTCGGTTTTTGTATATTGTCCTAGAGAGTGTTCAAATAATAAATAAATGCGATGGCGGAGAAAAATTCTAAAGGGAGCAATATGTTTTCATCTGAGACTAAATTTATTACAGTATTAAACACCAGTTTATATGCACACATTTGCAGAATGTGTATGTTTATAGTTTGAATCAAAATGACTGCATTAAAATTGAAAACATGAACCATGTTATTATATGCAATAACTTTATAAATACCTCCTGTTGCGTAAATGTTACCAGATTTTGAAGATTTCACTGCGACATTTAAAAATGTATTATGGCTAATATCCGCTTGTTTTGAAATCAAGGATTTTGTAATATCCACCGTAGTTCAGGAATACATACATATATGTAAATTTTGGAAAATTAAAAAAAAAAAAGAAACACTATAGTTTTAGAATGAATTTAGATGAAATGGTTCTTATCCTTATCACACTAATTTAGAAGCTTTCAACTAGGTCTTTCAACAACTAGGCTATCATCCTCACTAATCAAGTCACGAACCACTTTGAATTTGGAAAATACATACATTTTATATGTGTACTTGTATCAACACCCATCCAAATATCGGACCAAATTAGCACTGTTTGATTACACTACTATACAGTCGCCCAGAATGTCGTCCTAACATACATATGTAAATAGGGCAAAAGTGGATCAATAGAACAGAAACTAATAGATTGTCCAAATGAGAAAACAGCTAGAGTTTGATATCGTAACCGGCGTGATAATCAAACAACAGATGAAAGAAAGAATAAGAAAGTCATTACTTTATTTTCAAATTTTTAATTTATTTATTCCTTTGTTCTTGATTATTCAAATGCAATGAAGTGCCAACAAAGTTGCCTGCATATGCCGACATGTGTATCTATGTTTTACTTAACTGTTTCTTTTCTTACTTCATGATTCCTTAGGTGCAGTTAATACAAGAGCTTCAACTGTGTAACAATGTGTTTTAATACTTTTTCAAATAAAGGATATTTTAAAACAATTTGCACCAAATCAGCAAAAATTCCTCTAGTTTTACTTATACAACCTGCTTCAAAAATACCGAACTAGGCACTATTTCGATTTAGGGACTCGTAGGCAACAAACTGAATAAAAATACTGGAATAAATGAGCCATTTTAAATCCTGTGTGCTTAATGAGGTTGTTTTGGAGCGACCTACATAATGTAAATAAGACGCCATCATAATGATTCACTCCGCTAATTGAAATAATATCCGCTTATTACCAAAGTTAAATCACGTTTATTAATCTCACTCTGGGTTTAATGATCCTACTTCACCGCAGTTGACGAAACTGTCACCAACATTTATTAGGCCATAAAGACGTCTCTTAAAAATGAGAAAATCTCTACTAAAAAGGGATATCTATAATTTTCTACTAACAAACGAAAAGACTACAAGTTCAGAAAAATAGAAAATCATTGTTTTCCAAAATAGTGAGCTAAAGTGAATAAAGTTTGCTGGTTTTCGTTTCTAATTCCACCTGAATTAAACAGTTCAATTATACATCGATTAAGACAGTGTTACTAAATGAAACGATTAGTTCAAAAAGTCAAATCGTTCAAGAAGTGAAAATGTTTCACAGGTATAAACAAAGTCGCGAAAATGTGTGGAAACGTGCTTATATACGGGGTGACAAACTATTAGTTGTAGAACTTTCAAATTCAGATATAGTAAATTGCCTATAACTGTGCATGCTTTGCATGCGTACAATTTTTATGTCAGTTTTAGTTTTTCTTTAAGGTCACCATGACAACATGGAACATATACATTTTATATATTTGGGAAACTTACAATTAATTTGGGAGGAATAAAAACATTTTTAGTTAATTGCAACCATGAAAAGAATTAAGGGCAAAGAGTATAATAAAGAAAGATAGAAGATGTAATTAAAAAGTAAGAAAAATAAATAAATAAACAACAGCAACGAATTCTATTCATAAAAAAATATTCAAAGTGGCTTCCCTTATCTTACTGACAGTGGTAGAGGCGACCCTAAAAACTGTGTAGCATTTTGGATGACACGATTACTGATTAGGAAATAATAATATCTCGTTCCGGATGCGTCGCTTTAATTTAAATCATTCACGCTTCTAGAGTGACTAATATAAAGAAATATAGATAGCAAGTAGTCGTCCAGCTTCTCCTCCTCCTCCTATCCGTTTTCCAGAAAAATCGTATTTTCGATTACCTTCTTTAGCAAAATTTAAGTCGCTGATTGTTTCCAGAAAGTTCTTCTACACAGCTCACTTTGTGGAGCCGATATGTACTTATGCAATATGTTTCATACAAACTGACCTTGTATTGATGATTTCGAGCAATCTGCTTGATAGAAGTTGTAGAATTCTCCTGAACATCCACTACTACATTTAAAGATTTTTCTTTATTTGTAGTAGTTTTAAGTTTCTTATATTGCCATTTTCACTAAACTTATGAAATATCTTCTAAACTATGGACTTACTGGTGGGTGGCCGTTCTGGATAAGTATTATTAAATATGGAACAAACTTAATTGTAGATTCTCTTTCAATCCTAAGTTCCTATCATCATTAAAATGTCTATTCGTTTTCTTTCCGATAAATTTGCTATTTTAACACACAGACATGCGTTTTGAACGATTAAATCCAAAGATACATAGATTTGATTATAAAAATTATCTGCCATTGCCGTAACTGGTATGCCTATTTTACTGTTGATTCTCCTAATTTGCTAAGTATTCTTATGTTTATAAGCACGGAGAAATAAACCTTCCGAAAATATAAAATTTATACTATGGTGTCATTAAAAATACAAGATGGCGTCGTTTGAAAAAAAAATGAAACCGACAAAGAAATTGCACACTTAAAAACATGCAAAATTATGGGTCAATGACTATCTTTCAATTTACAAATTTTACAACTAATAATAATATGTTAGATATAACTAGTCTGGGCAAACAGCGGTAATTACGAAATACATTACGACAGCCTACATATACACAGTACTACTCGCATACAGCGTACTGACTAAAGTGGACGATGCTGTCGTCACTTATTTCGTAATTGTACGCTGTTACCGCTGTCGCTGTTTGCCCAGACTAGATATAACCACGTTTCCATACATTTCAGCAACCGTGTATGTAGATACATATGACCGCAGAAATTTTAATCCAGTTAAATAAAAAATATATAAAATGCAATCCTTTCACAAAAAATCTCATTTTTGTTTTAGTTTGTCTGGAATAAAAATATGTTATAATGCACACTTTTTGTATTTTGAACAAAAATTTAGATATTGTGGAAGCAAAACGATAGAAGCCCGGCGTCGAACTTTGAAAATTTACGATCCGAAAAAGGTGGACATAAATCCGCAAAAAGTGAATAACTTTTCCGTTAGTGTTTATCGTCCCGTATACCAAATTTAGTCCATTCAATTTGAAGAGTTTGTTAACATTTCGGTCACCACGCTATAATACTAAAACGGATATCAGAGTCGAACTCGGCAAACAATCCCCGCACTAGGAATATAAAAATGAATTTACGACCGACCTATATAAAACTCGAAGGTATTAAAAACAGCGGTAATAGGGCCACTATTTCCGGTACGTTTGGCCTTTTCCTTGGAATTCGACTCCATCTTTCTGGCTGCCGCTTGATATTGAGGATGGAGAGGTCGCCGCTAAGTACGGATTGGATTTACGATAACAAATAAAGAGGTAATCTTTTCCGTTTTGTTTTCTATTTTTGGAACTCCCTCGCTTTTAGATCTTCATGTCGAAACTCTGACCTTTAGCAAACGTCAATTCCCTGTTAATTAGTACGGCGATAAGATATCGATTGTCGTTAGATTTACTATTTCTAGGTGGAAATACTCTTACGCCCAGTTTAGTCAACGTCGTCTGCTCAGCGCACCCTCGCTTCGTCGCCTTTCTATTTTTGGTTCTGCAACAGCTTCGATTAGGTCGTAGTAGGGTGAAATACAGACCTAAATATACGTAAGTTGTAGATACATATGTAGTTGTACACGTTCATATTACTTCGAAAAAGAAATGGTAGATTTGCTTTTGTATTAGAGTATTTTTTATTCAAACTTTATAATTTACTTATTGCTTAACTATTTTGATTTATTATTTTTCAATAGTTAGTATATAGTGTGCAAACATAAGGCGGCGCGCGGCGGGATCAATACAGAATGAATCAACAAACTGGAAAAGGAAATTAAAGGCTATTATTTATGGTTTAAACAAAATTATAGTAAGATAAATCAAACAATAAAAGAAATGATACCGCAAAAAGGATCTGGGTGCAAGAACTCTTGAGGTATTAGATGGCAAAAATTGAAGAAAAGTAAAATACAAAGGCCAAGGAGGCCATGAAATGAATAAATTTGAGAATCAGGACACACCACACAAAAAGCGGTTTGGAATGTCGTGTTTAGATCGTAAGTGAACTTTCTAAGAATCATTGATTTTTGATTCTGGTGGTGAAGCAATACCACAATTGATAATCTCTCGCTCGTACTGCGTACTACAACGTAGATATATCAGTTTCAGCAATAATCCCACCACAACCCACCAAAGACAGCAGTTCACACCAAAAAAGTTCAAGTTGTACGCTAGTTAATCCAGGAATGTAGATGTGTTTAATCTAAGAAATTCTGCCTGATGATTTGGGTGTGAAAAAGTTTGTTTATCAGTGGATCTCGTACCTTTCAACTGAAAGGCAGAAGACAAATTGCATCGATTGGTGCAAATATATTTTGATTGATAAATTATATAATTAGGTGCCCACTTGTCAGATACCAGCATTTATTTAGGCAAGCTTTATTTACAAGCATTGTCGGCCGTATTTCGTTGTATCAAAAACACAAGTTTTCGTAAGGAAATATTTATTTCGAATTCTTTAATACGTGCTTAAGTTCTCACTTAAAGCTTTAGAATTGCATTAATTGCCGAAAGTGCATTTGTAAAGGCACAAAGTGATAATTTACCGAGTATTGACCGGTTTATGTTGATGGAACTCATTCGATCAAACAATTATTTTAACGCTGTCGAAATTAGAGAAGCTAAAGCTAAACTTGAAACCAGATGTATAAATTCGTGAAAACAGACCCGGTTGCAGAAAAAAGATCATCTTCTATCATGCATCGGCCCACAAAAGTGTTTCGGCAATGGAAGAATTAAGGGATTTGCGTTATGCAGTGCTGGAACATCCAAACTATATTTCTGATTTGGGTCCTTCGGACTTCCACTTATTCCCAAAATTGAAAATCCATTGTAGAAACCATAATATCTAGGGGTATTTGAGAACCACTGCTCTAATCGAAATAGTATTTACATACAGATCGAAAGCCAATTGAGTTTATGGCGCAGTAAAACATTCGAATTGTTAGATCACTTTCCCAAGGATCAAAAATGGACCCACGCAGTCCAAACGGTTCTAGTCGCCGGAAGAGCAGCTAATGCCTTCAGAATGGCAATTTTGACCATACCACCTAAAGATTGAAGTAAATGTTTTAACATTTGGTTGGAATAAATACAAAAGTATATAAACCTTTCAAGGATAATTTGAAACATAATAAAGCACTTTCAGTGGGCCTATTGTTCCTTTTCTATGACTATATGCAAGACTAAAAGGACAACCCTCGTAATAGTAATTTAAATGTAAGCAAAATTGATCAATAGCACCGTAGGAAAATCTATTTTACTTAAAATCAGTTGGCTTACAAAATATCACATACACTCAAAAGTATTTGCCCACCATTAAAATTGAGCATTCTTGAGGTTAGAAAATAGATATAACAAAAGGAGTATAAATAACAATATCGTTATTAGATTTTGTGTCCATTCTTATTTTTAATGACGCCCTCACAAAGTTTCGGCTTCCTACTACGCAATTTTATTAAAGTATCTTGTTAAATTTTGTTCTATTTTGCCTAAAAAATATTTTACAAGTGTTCAGTGGAAGTAGGGCAAACTTTCCTGACGTTTCCATCGAGTATATCCCACTAGAATCGGCTTGAGATCAGGAGACTATGGTGGCCAAACCATAATATCAAGCGTTCTCTCAGCTGATTATTTGTCCAATTATTCTCTACATAGTTTCATTAATTAGATGTTCGTCCTCTTGCTGACCTACTGACGAAGTCTCTTCATTGCAATCACTTCTTCTTATTGACAACGCCTAATAACAATTTTCTTACAACTACTCGGTCATAAAGGTCTGCCTCTTGAAATCTGCGTTTGACAGTTGACACAGTGAGGGGGTTAGGCCTTTTCCACATTTGCTAGAAACCACAATCTTCCTATCTTCAGCCGAAGTTGTGGTTCTGAGTCCTCCAGTACCTGTTTTGTTTTTACACTTTCATCGGTCTTCAATTTCTTCTCGGCATAGACAACTGTTCTTCTTGGTACTTTCAGTTTCATCGAAATCTTGCCATTACTTTTCCCACTTTTATGATAAATTATTGTAGAGCGCATTTCAATTGGAAGCTCCTTTGTTTTCGGCATATTTATGGTACGATTCACACAACAAAGTTCTTAAACAAGGTCACGTTGCAGACAGCGTAAATTTTAAAACAAAAATAATCTAACATTTCGACGCTTTCTTAACTAAAGTACAATATCTTTTTCTGATAATTAAAAAAATGAAGAGATTAGGGTATCTATTTCGGTAAGTTCCACCCGAAAGCGATACACGAAATTCCGTAGATCTTATGACTACAGCGGCAAAATATTTTTATAGACAGAGAGCGTAAATTTTAAAACAAAAATAATCTAACAATTTGACGCATTCCTAACTAAATTACAATATCTTATTCTGATAATTAAAAAAATGAAGGGATTAGGTTATCTATTTCGGTAAATTCCACCCGAAAGCGGTACATGAAATTCTGTAAATCTTATGACTACAGCGGCAAAATATTTTTATAGAGAGACTTGTATTATCAATTAAAGGAATATTAAAATCATTTTCCAGAATAAATTTACTTATAAATACGTAAGATCCAAAAAATATGTATGGGCAAATACTTTTCAGCGGCAGTGTACATCGACTATATGAAATCGAAAGCTATCAAGAGATTTTAGAGTAAACATACATAGAAAGAACAAATATGTATTTGTTCGTATCGCAGGAATTGAATGATGCCAAACGGTAAATACGATGAATTACACAACGTATTGATTCATACCGTATTTGGATTTTCATGAAGCCTGTATCCCCTAGAACTACAACGTGGATAATTCATTGCTTAAATAACAACGTAGTTATGGTCGTCTCTGATGCCACGTTGTGGTTCTAGGGTTAATAGAAATGGGTTATTGTACTGATAAAAAGTTCCTATAAGAAGGCTAAAACGAGTTCCCGCTTTCGACCGTCATATTTACCTCAATCTTAACAAACACCTCCAAAACATTACCCATTTCGTTTCTACTTTGCAAGTTATATTTATTGGGCGAAAGATCGCAAAAATTCTACTGCTCCAACGCTGTCAATTTTAACCATATCATTTATTTATGGAAATTCTTTTATCGTTTCCATAAACATTATCGCCCGGTTTGAAGTATGTAGTAAATACGTCAAAGTAACCCACTTTAAACAAGATAAAATTTTATAAATATGCCCCTGACTTTGATCAAATAAATTTACATTGTAGGTCGATGATTATCGTTATAAAAATAATCTTATTATACTGATAGGATTTCGGGAAATTAGATTCAATGTTTAACTAGCAAAACAATCATTCAATACTTAACTTAGCAAATGATAGGCAATTTATTAATTGTGAAACGTTAGCATGCAAGCCAGCTGCGAGCTTTCGTAATTTGTTAAAATCTGGTGACATAAAATAATAAATAATTGTTTCCTTTTTCCAGCTGGGAGCTTTACCTTTCAACTATTTAACTTACTGTTAGACTCAAATAATTTTAAGACACAATTGGGTAAAAATATTTCCATCACACTTAAATCCTGAAGAAAAATTAAAAAAAAAAAACAAAAATATTTATGTTAAGAGTATAAAACGTTTTAAATATTGTAATTAACCTTCCTATACTCACGCATACGGTCTGTGAGACCGACTTATATAGAATAGTATACGTCTTTCATTTTGACGTGAGTCTAGAAAGGTTAATGACAAAATTCGGAGACAAGCAATTTATGTCACCCAATGGAAAATCCCCAGCTTTGACGAGAACGACCATTGTCTGTGCACGAAGGCATAGTCGACCAATCTATCATCCATACCCGGTTAATATAGAAAAAGGAAAAAATTAACACTTTAATTCTTGGATTTGCCTGCTTGCATAACGAGTTCGAAACACACCGTGTCTACGGCCGCAACTCTTTCTGTGGGTTTACCCGATCATCGTTCTGGCTTTTATATTTTAGACCAGGCATGCGAGTAAGATTTGTCAGGCCCGCCATTGCATTTTTCCGTTACATATTAGCACGGCCCGTTAAACTTGCTTCATAAGGATACTAAAATGTATATTTTTCAAGATTACTCGCAGTATAACACTTCTTTGGCTTCCTATAAAAAAAGGTTGCCCATGCCTGTTCGAGACTCACTTTTTCCTTTGTTATACCCCAACACCTCTCACAAGGGCAACACCAGACAACTTCGCTTTCGATTTTGACGGGTCTTAGATGTTATAAGAGCACCTCTCTTGAGTATCTGGTTAACGGCTTAAATCGCACTTCATCCTGGTTCGGCTGGTTTTCGAAAAATATACCTGTGACTTCCATGCGTTCTTTATATACTAGTAACGTTAGTTGTAACTTCAGCATAGCAGCGTAGCGCAGTGGATCAAGCACACAGCTACCACGCTGGAAGTCCCTTGTTCGATTCTCCTTCCTTCGACTATTTTTTTCAATTTTATTTCACACGATGTTTACAAATATATTCCGTTTTATGCAAAATTGTTTGAAAAAGCCCCAGCTGCTGGCGCAGCTCCCATAGGACCCTCAAGAGCGCGGACTTCTACAACGGTTCGTAACGGTATTTTGGGAAGGGGGAAATATCTGCATATACTTGCGAATACCAAGGAAGGGTGAAGTACGATTTACGCCGTTAACCAGATACTCATGGGAGGTCCTCCTATAACATACCTAAGACCTGTCAAAATCGAAAGCGGAGTCGTCTGGTGTTTCCCTTGTCAGTAATTTTTCCAAGCGCAAAAATTCCTTGAAAATAAACATATATTATGTGTTAATTAAATTAACAATTTGTATTGCAGATTTGGCCATTAAAATTCTTACACCAATAAAATAGTACGTAGCAACGAAATTAATAATTGTGCCAAATAATCTTATTTAATTATGTCTACTTTTCCTCATTCTATATATCTTCTATTAACCAAAGATGGTTGCTGGCGTTGGTATCAAATGTTTATAAGTACGAGCCGAAAAATTCCATATTTATACGTTGCCAATATTTAAATTTATAAGCTATGCTCAGTATCGTTTGTCCGAACTCGAGATTGTTTTCCTCTATTTCATCTGGTTTACATGGATATTATTCGATCTAACAGCCAAATGGTGTAGATTTTTTCGCATTATCTACTGGTAAAATTTTGAAAATATATTCTTGGATTTGTATTTGCAGTACTAAACAAATATGTTTAGTGGTTGAAATAGTAAACACGCCAACTGACTTGCCACATACATTTGAAAAATAATGATGACATTGGCAGAGCAGTGGAACGTCTAACGGTAGCTATCCAGGAATGCGCGTGGAAAAATAGTTGCGAAACGAAACCAGAAAAATCTGGCAATGGACAAGAGCTCCTCAACATAAAACCATCCTTAATAAAGCCTCACAAGAATTGAAAAAGTTATTAAATGAACATAAGAATAATAAAATTCAAAATTACTTAAATAAAAATCAACCGTCCACAGACTTATAACCCACCAATTCGTACAGCAGAAAGCCAATGGGCTAAAACTAGTGGTGAAAAAGCAACATTGTTTGCTAGACATTTAGAAGAGGTATTTCAACCGTTTCCATCGGAGCTCGAAGACAATAACGACAATGTAATCTCCCAATCATTAAACTCACCTCATCAGCTAGAGTTACCGTTAAAAAGTTCACCCTAGGCCAGATTAAAAATGCTATCAAGACAAAATTGAATCCAAGAAAGTCTCCTGGTTATGATCTTATCACTGGTAGAATTCTTCAAGAATTACCTCATAAAGCTGTAAAATATATAACAATGATATTCAACGCTATAGTAAGGACAGCTCACTTCCCTTCTCAATGGAGGGTTGCACAAATAATCCTTCTGCCAAAACCAGGAAAGCCATTAGAAGATGTTAAATCATATAGACCGATTAGTTTACTTCCCATCATGTCAAAACTTTTTGAAAAATTATTGTACGAAAGAA
The DNA here is from genome assembly GCA_038088585.1 of Chrysina gloriosa. Classification (NCBI taxonomy): domain Eukaryota; kingdom Metazoa; phylum Arthropoda; class Insecta; order Coleoptera; family Scarabaeidae; genus Chrysina; species Chrysina gloriosa. The sequence goes on from CM076089.1 coordinate 27,688,366, forward strand.
TATTACCAATAATAGAACAACGGCAACTAATACCAAACCATCAGTTTGGTTTTAGACAAGAACATGCTACTATCGAGCAAGTGCATCGCATAACTGAAAGGATTGGCCAAGGTTTGGAAGACAGGGAATATTGTTCTGCGGCGTTCCTCGATATCACACAGGCATTCGATAAAGTCTGGCATGCAAGTCTCCAGTTCAAAATTAGAAAGGCTTTACCCCTGAATTACTACCTTACCCTAAAGTCCTACCTAGAAGATCGCTACTTCTCCACCTACACCTCTCCATAAAGTCAACTCCGGAGTCCCTCAAGATAGCGTTCTTGGACCATTACTCTATCTGCTGTATACAGCCGATTTTCCAACGAGCAGTGCTGTCTTAGCAGATGATACGGCCATTATGGCATCTCACAAGAATCCTGTTATTGCATCCCAACATCTTCAAAACCATCTTTACAAAGTTCAAACATGGTTGAGAAAATCAGTAGTAGAATCAAGGCCAACGAAGCAAAATCTGCACAAATCGCAAAGGCAACTGTCCACCAGTTACACTAAACAATGAAAATCTACCTCAAAGTGACGATGTCAAACGCTTAACTTGGAGGAAACACATATTCAATAAGAGAAAGCAACTGATTGGCAGGAAGTCCCAATTGGCAACAAATAACAAACTCTTAGTGTACAAAGCTGTTTTAGAACCTATATGGACCTACGGTATCTAACTGTGGGGAACAGCATCCACATCAAATGTCGAAATATTAGAAAGATTCCAGTCAAAAGTGCTGAGAGTGATAGTGAATGCTCCGTGGTTCGTACCAAATCAAGTTATCACGCGCGATCTACAGATTAAACCCGTTAAATAAGAGATAACAAACTTCAGTGTAAAGTACAGTGAAAGACTAAGTACTCATCCAAACAGCCTTGCTTCCGACCTTATGATTCAACCAGTAGGTGAACGTAGACTAAAACGCCACACTCCTGTGACATAGTTAATAGGTTTTAGTGTTTGTGTAGTGTGTTCCTCAGAAACAAAGCGAATTATTTAGTAATTAATTGCAATTTAAAGGGAATAAGGTAGTAAGGGCATAGGGGAATAAGGTAGTAAGGTTCCCGCATGTTATAATGTGTAGTGTCACATAATTTGCTAATTGTAATATTTAATACAGATTGTAAATAAAAAGGGGAAATTAAAAAAAGACCTAACTGACTCACTTTTAAGTAGACAGAGAATGAAAAGAAGAAATACGTTGCAGTCAATGTTCCACTTCCATTTTTTTCTTAAGATACGGTAGTTCTTTTTCTGTATTTCGTGTCTGTTTTCCTTTTTCCCGTCAATTTTGGACACGTCTCCATACTATTATTTTTCTTTTAATTATTATGATAATATTACCAGTTTTTCTAAATTTCAAATAATACAATGTCTTTACATTTTTCATTTTCAATTCCTAAAACTCGATAAATTAACCTTACAATTAACTTCAGCTAAATATGTATATAACCTTTCCAATGGAAGTTATAACGTCTACATAACGATGGATTCGTCTGCAACGTAGTGGCGCCATTATAAGTTTGTCAGATCATCATAGAACTAGGCGACCAGCAGCTGAACAAATAGTTCTGGATGACAGCGGGAACTTGCCCTGGTTATTATGTGAGTAAACGGAAATGAGGCAAATTCGTCGGTAGTTTTTCGCTTTTTGTGGATGCCAAATGAAATTCGGACGCGTGTCATGCGATATGACGGCATCTGGCAGAAAGTGACGCTATTGTTACGTAATGTACGCCGCGTACTAAGTATGTACAATAAATAATTTCTTATTAGAAAGTAAACGAACACAATTGTAACATCGAAATGAAAGTATGAAATAATAATATTAAAGGTGTAGTGTCGTGATCATTATTATATAACCAACCGCGTAGTTCTTTAAGAAATGCGCTGAGGTGCCTTCATCTAGTATTTAATTGGAAAATATAAAATATCAGAGTAGTTTGTCCTATAAATGTTACTTATTTAGCCAATTTCCTTTTTGTAACAACAAAATCAATATTTGTCTGCAGATGTTGGATACCAAGTAGGACACTAATTTTGGAGAAATTCTTCACATTTCGTTCATGAAGATAGCGAAAGGTTTGACCGCTGTGAAATCCCGGACTGAGATATTTTGCGCGAACGCAATTCACTTACAATTAGTTTATTGGTAAGATCTAATAAGCATTTTCAGAGAGAGAGAGAGAGAAAGTAAATCCAAAAGATCACTACCTTGGTCACGCGAACTTGATACACGGTACTATCGAAGGCATGAGTAAAATTCGTATGAATCACATTCACTTGAGAACCTATACCCAGAGCTTTACAAGTCGACTGACAATGAATAAAGCGGCAAAATGTGTCACTGTCTGCGATCAATCCCTCACAGTCATGCTGATGTGGAAATAAATCAGAAATATAACTTTTAAACACTTCAATTCTACCCTGTCGCTTGTGAATGGTTAAATTCCATTTGATTCGTACAATTCCACTATTAACCTTCCTATACTCACGTCAAAATGAAAGACGTATACTATACTATATAAGTCGGTCTCACAGACCGTATGCGTGAGTATAGGAAGGTTAAAGATTCCAGACTAAATCTACCACCATTCAACCTTGAAACCCTATTCAACTTTTTCAAGATTCCCGACCATTTTAGATTTTTATCATCTATTTGTTATGAACTTCGAAGGAGTGCTTTGCACTATTGTTCCATTCGTTTTTATTTTTCTAATTTTGCTTTATTTACACATACATGTTTCTATACATAATATATAGGTATAAAACGTCGTCGATTTTCTCATTTCTTAAATCCACTGTGATTAAAATTCTCATCGGAAATCCATCGTTATGTATAATCCTTGAATATTCCGCTCCATAAAAATAAGGTGTCAAAAGCGGGCACATACTGTACAACTGGTAGTAACACGTTCGCAGCGACGTTTTGTAGCCGGAATGGAGCAGATGGACTTGTGCTGCACTTCGTTCTTAATACTACATAACATCAACCCGGCCTGATGCGAGAGATTGCTGGAAACAGGTGGAGAACCCTGATCGAATCGTGATGGGCAATTACAGTCTAAATGGTACATTAATGACCGCGTTATTACAGAAATTGTTCGCGGATACAATGTCCGATAAGCTTATGTTAATGTTGTTTCAAGATCATCCGATTTTGGTTTGACTTTATACAAAAATAATTTTATGTTAAAGAAACTGGCGGGGAAAATAAATTACAGATATTGGCGGAGTATATAAAATTATTCGCTGTTTATTTTTTATTTCTATCCTTCCCCTGCCTTATAGGAATAAAAAATTGTTTTAATAACGAAATGTATGATTCACTACAACAATTTCAGTATGATAAAATTACATCCAAATACATAAATAAAAAAATTGTTAATTTTGAAAATCGCAAAAACCCTAAGAGTTCTATCGAAGACCGCTATATCTTTTTTATCAAAACCTTTGTTTGGAAGATTTGCAATAGTGTGGGGCCCATAGTTCTGGATGAAAAAAAATCGCGTAACAGTTCTGACCGTAGTTCCCGCGAGAACCCTAAGTTTTATCGAAAATCCCAATAACATTTTTTTGTAAAGTTAAAAATTGAAAAGATATGCGATGAAATGAAGCTCGTCTATAAAAAGAAAAGAAAAATAAAAGAAAAAAGTCGCGCAACAGTTCTGATCGTAGTTCCTGCTAGAACCCTAAGAATTCCATCGGAAATCCTGATAACATTTTTTTAATTGAAAATAAAAAAGATATTCGAAAAATGTAATATTTATTTCGTTCATGAATAACAAAATTGCACAACTATACTGATTATAGTTTTTGATAGTACAGTAAAAGTTCCTTAGATCATCCCGTAGGATATTTTTGATTAAAATAGGAGTTTGAACGTTTAGATAAATAAATGTAATAGACTGGAATCTTTTCCAACTTTGCACATAAGCCTCGAACTCTATTTTACGGTGTCTTCTCCCAATGTGTTGTAACTGTCATTAAACTCCTATTCTAATTCTTGTAGAACTGTTGAAACCCTGAATAAGTGATGTACGTATTTCTTTTTTTGGTTGATTAAGAAAATTTGGTTCCTCATTAATCCAAACGCTTGACGAGCTATTAGCAAAACAAAGAAAAAATGGTTCCGGGATGATCTAAGGAACTTTCAGTGTGCTATCAAAAACTTCGATCAGTAGTCAATGCCTTTTCAATTTTCAACTTTACAAAAAAATGTTAGGATATTCGAACGAACTCTTATGGTTGTAGCGGGAACTACGACCAGAACCGTTGTGCGATTTTTTTCATCGAGAAGTATGGGTGCCACCACTACTGGAAATATCTTTCAAAGGTTTTGATAAAAATATTGTAGGGGTGTTCGATAGAACTCTTAGGGTGCTATTCATATTTGCGAATAGAACTGTTTTTGTGATTGTCACAATTAACAATTTTTTGTAAAATCTAAATTTTTGCAGAAATTTTCGCAAGATGAGTAAAGAACTCTAGAACTATGGTCGAGGTGCAGAAACATGTCAGAATCGCACTGTTTTCTCGAAAATGGTTGCAACGTTAATTTCCGGTATTTTCCATTTTCCGCGCAATTTTGCAGAACTCTTGAAATTTTGCGCAAAGTACTCTAGAACTATTTCATATCTACCAGGAACTCTGATGAATTATCATTTTCTTCTTTGTATTTGTATGGGAGGCATTTCTCAAATTTAATCGTAATTGCAACATATGTAACGTATTCATACGTTTTACATGAATGCTGCATCGGTGGTTAAAATCTATACATATATATATATATATATATATATATATATATATATATAAATCAATTGCTGTTCGTTTGTCTCGCTAAAACCTGGATCGATTTGCCTAATTTCGATCTTGAAATATTTGTGGAAGTTAAACTACTAAAAACGGCAATTTAATTTTTCGTTATGACAACTGTCATGGTGCGCGCAAAGATAATTAAGGTTATGACATTTGTGATTGTGCGCGCATGAATAATTGTTATGTCATAATAGAAGCAAAGTCAGCAATATCCACCACAGTGTTATTTACATGCCGCGACCGAGAAGATCGAATCTTTCACAACGAAGCCGTAATACAAATAGACTGCGGAATATTGCGAATGAATCCACTGCAGATGAAGAACAAATCGCACGAGAGAAGGGCGCCGTGTTAGTACGGCCCGTCTTCGTGCTTCACAAACACAAGAAGAAAGAGGCCATACGTGAAACGGCTCGATTGGCAATGACAAATCGTCCAGCAGAACACAGAGATCAACAACGTCGAGCCGCAAGAAGAAAGGTTTCAAGTGTTAATTTGAATCGAGGAGCGTTTCAATACGATTCCACAATTGACTACAGCTCGCACCCTTTCGTTAGTATCGGCATTATGCAGGTTATGTGCGTCCATTGTGGTGCATTGAAGTTCGCTGGAGAAACGCCTGGATTGTGCTGTCTCAGTGGAAAGATTAAATTGCCATTGTTGCCTCCCCACCTGAACCATTGCATTCATTGCTTCGTGGCGAAGCTCAAGAATCACGACATTTTCTTTCGAACGCTTAAAGGTACAACGCATGTTTCTAAATGACTTCATTTGGAGCAAATATTATTGAAGAACGCGGATTCAGTCCGATATTCAAGGTAATGTTTGTTAATAAGAGAGTAACCTTTATTGTAGGTAATCATAAATCACTAATTATCACTTCCCTTTCGTCTATACAGATACAAGAACAAATTCACCATAG